>OW387146.1:43116641-44496641 GCA_936440205.1 Lepidonotus clava | reverse complement strand
GGAAGGTCTAGACTACATGGTTGCTGTTTGAAAGTATTGCGACCATCAGTGGCAGAGGCCACGTTTTTCAGCCTTTGAAGGATATCAGTTCAAGATCTTAGAGGTAGTGCAAAGTTGTTGTTAACGTGCCCATTTCAATAAACTTAAGACACCGATGTCTTTGGACACTGTGCTTGTTGGTTTCATATCAGGTGGGTGAATCTAGGAAGCTCTAGACTATTTTGCTCGCCTTTGAAAGTTGTGTGTCCACTGTTGGAGGAGGCCATTTTTTCTGCCCTTTGAAAGCTATGTCTGTTCAAGTCTGAGCTGGGGCAAAGTTGTCTATCCTGGCAAAGTTGTTGGTAACCTGCCCCTTTCAATAAACTTAAGACATCAATGTCTTTGGAGACTGTCCTTGTTGGTTGCATATCAGCTGGGTGAATCTAGGAAGCTCTACACTATTTGGCTGGCCTTTGAAAGTTGTGTGTCCACTGGTGGCAGAGGCCCCTAACTTGGGCCTTCAAGGCTGTCAATTCAAGATCTTTGAAACTGCTGCAAAGTCATTTATCCTACAGCCTACTCCTGGAATGTGACTTACCAACGTTTTGGGACATTGTGGTCATCTGTGCTGGAATCAGGTTTGTGAATCTAGGAAGCTCTAGTCTGTTCGGTGGGCTTTTGAAAGTATTGCGCCCAGCTATGGTAAATGCCGCTTTATCTTGGTATTTGATGGGCATGAAGTGAAGATCTTCAAAAATGGGGCATAGTACTTTATTCTGCAGCCAACTCCTTGAATGTCACACACCATCTTTTGGGACAATGTGGTCATCGTGGCTATATCAGCTTCGCGAATCTAGACTAAGCTTAGACTTGAACAGATATAGCTTTCAAAGGGCAGAAAAAGTGGCCTCCTCCATCAGTGGACACACAACTTTCAAAGGCCAGCCAAATAGTCTAGAGCTTCCTAGATTCACCCACCTGATATGAAACTAAGAAGCACAGTGTCCAACGACATTGGTGTCTTAAGTTTATTGAAAGGGGCAGGTTACCAACAACTTTGCCAGGATAGACAACCTTGCCCCAGCTTAGACTTGAACAGAGAGAGCTTTCAAAGTGGAGAAAAAGTGGCCTCCTCCATCAGTGGACACACACCATGGCTGGGCACACTACTTTCAAAGGCCCACCAAACAGTCTAGAGCTTCATAGATTCACAAACCTGATTAACGCACAGATAACAACATTGTCCCAAAACATTGGTGTGTCACATTCCTGGATTAGGCTGTAGGATATATAACTTTGCAGCAGTTTTAAAGATCTTGAAGTGACAGCCTTATGGGCCGAAATTAGAGGCCTCTGCCACCAGTGGACTCACCACTTTGAAAATGTCTAGATCTCACTAGAATCACAAACCTGATATAGCCCAGATGACCACATTGTCCCAAAATATTGGTGTTTAAAATTCAAGGAGTTGGCTGCAGGATAAAGGACTATAGCCCACTTTGGAAGATCTTCACTTCATGCCCATCAAATAGCAAGATAAAGTGGCCTCCACCATGGCTGGGCACACTACTTTCAAAGGCCCACCAAACAGGCTAGAGGTTACTAGATTCACAAACCTGATCACTGTACAGATGACCACAGTCTCCAGAAACGTTTGTGTGTCTCATTCCCGGAGTAGGCTGTAGGATAAATAACTTTGTAGCAGTTTTAAAGATCTTGAATTGACAGCCTTGAAGGCCGAATTTAGGGGCCTCTGCCACCGGTAGGCTCACCACTTTCAAAAGGCAACCAAATAGCCTAGAGCTTACTTGATTCACAAACCTGATATAGCTCCAATGAGAACAGTGTCCAAAGACATTGGACTCTTAAGTTTATTGAAAATGGCAGGTTACCAACAATTTTGCAGGATAAAGGACTATGCCCCAGTTTTGAAGATCTTGGCTTCATGCCCTTCAAATAGCAAGATAAAGAGGCCTCCACCATTGGTGGACACACTACTTTCGAATGCCAACCAAATAGTCTAGAGCTTCCTAGATTTATGAACCTAATGGATTTCTAATGACCCCAGTGTCAAAAGATATGGGTGTGTAAACTTCATTGACGGGCATGTAGGAAAAACAACATTTACACAGCTTCCACTTGAAGAGATACAGCCTGGCTGTGCCAGAAAAGTGGCCCCTGCCATGGGTGTATGCACAACTTCGAAAAGCCCACCAAACAGTCTACAGCTTCCTAGATTCACAAACTTGATTACCGCGCAGATGACCACAGTATCCAAAAACGTTGGTGTGTCACATTCAAGGATTAGGCTGCAGGATAAATAACTTTGCAGCAGTTTCAAAGATCTTGAAGTGACAGCCTTGAAGGCCGAAATTAGGGGCCTCTGCCACCGGTGGACTCACCACTTTGAAAAGGCAACCATATAGTCTAGAGCTTCCTAGATTCACCCACCTGATATGAAACGAACAAGCACAGTGTCCATGAAGTAAAGATCTTCAAAAGTGGGGCATAGTCCTTTGTCTTACCGCTAACTCCTTGAATTTTACACACCAGTCTTTTGGGACAATGTGGTCATCGGGGCTATATTAGCTTTGCAAATCTAGGAAGGTCTAGACTACATGGTTGCTGCTTGAAAGTATTGCATCCATCAGTGGCAGAGGCCACATTTTTCAGCCTTTGAAGGATATCAGTTCAAGATCTTAGAGGTAGAGCAAAGTTGTTGGTAACTTGCCCCTTTCAATTTAACTGAAGGCACCAATGTCTTTGGACACTGTGCTTGTTGGATTCATATCAGCTGGGTGAATCTAGGAAGCTCTAGACTATTTGGCTGGCCTTTGAAAGTTGTGTGTCCACTCGTGGCAGAGACCCCTAAATTCGGCCTTCAAGGATGTCACTTCAAGATCTTTGAAACTGCTGCAAAGTTATTTATCCTACAGTCTACTCCTGGAAAGTGACACACCAACGTTTTGGGACACTGTGGTCATCTGTGCAGTAATCAGGTTTGTAAATCTAGGAAGCTCTAGCCTGTTTGGTGGGCCTTTGAAAGTAGTGTGCCCAGCCATGGTGGAGGGCGCTTCATCTTGCTATTTTAGAGGCATGATGTAAAGATCTTCCAAAGTGGGGCATAGTCCTTTATCCGGCAGCCAACTTCTTGAATATTACACACCAATCTTTTGGCACAATGTGGTCATCGGGGCTATATCAGCTTCGCGAATCTAGGAAGATCTAGACTACATGGTTGCTGTTTGAGAGTATTGCTTCCATCAGTAGGAAAGGCCACGTTTTTCAGCCTTTGAAGGATATCAGTTCAAGATCTTACGGGTAGGGCAAAGTTGTTTGTAACGTGCCCCTTTCAATAAACTTAAGACACCTATGTATTTGGACACTGTTCTTGTTGGATTCATATCAGGTGGGTGAATATAAGAAGATCTAGGCCATTTAGCTGGCCTTTGAAAGTTGTGTGTCCACTGGTGGCAGAGGCCCCTAAATTCGGCCTTCAAGACTGGCAATTCAAGATCTTTAAAACTGCTGGAAAGTTATTTATCCTGTAGCCTAGTCCTGGAATGTGACATAACAACGTTTTCGGACACTGTGGTCATCTGTGTGTTAATCAGGATTGTGAATCTAGGAAGCTCTAGACTGTTTGGTGGGCCTTTGAAAGTAGTGTGCCAAGCCATGGTGGAGGCCGCTTTATTATACTTTTTCGGAATTGACAAATAGGCATACAGTGAACGAGCAAAGTGTACGGATATGAAATCCATATCCATACAGTGTACGGATACGGAAAAGTAGTGCGACCTAGTTTAAACCAATCAGAATACATGTACACACAGAGAGTTTGACCCCTGACCTACGCTGACCTGACGTTGACCTACGCCGACCTAATTAACGGACCAATGATACACGCGGATTTGATCATGTGACACGGACGCGCTTCATTCAGTCTGCACAGAACAACAACAAATCCACGAGACCAAAACACGTCGGAAATATCCGTTAATAACGGCAAAAACGTCGGAAATGACGTCAGAAACGACGTTTACTATGGATTAACGGATGCACAGATACGGGAAATGCTAATGTTCGACTCCGACGTCAGCGAGACAGACTTAAACGGAGTTTTGGACGTTTTTGAGGCGCCCGACGTCTTTTGGCACTCCCCTCCCGCCAGCCCCACCATCATTGTGTACAGAGAAGAGCCTACAGAAAACCCAGCTCAGCCTACAGAAAACCCAGCTCAGCCTACAGAAAACCCAGCTCAGCCTACAGAAAACCCAGCTCAGCCTACTGAAACCCCTGCTCAGCCTACTGAAACTCCTGCTCAGCCTACTGAAACCCCTCCAGGGGCGTCCGAGCACGTGAATTTCCACGATTTTGACATGGAGGATCCTGACTACCTCCCACCAGGTAAGCACATCCCCCTCCCACCAATAATATATATGTAGCCTGCCTATTGAGTATCTAAAAACATGTAAAATGCGTTCAAAAATGCGTTTAAAAACGCGTGTATAGTACGTGCATAGTACGTGTATAGTACATGTATAGTATGGGGAAATGTTACCCTCACTTCTCAGGAATTCTCTCATTCAGATACAGTTTAGGCCAAAAATGCCTGGGATCCCCCTGACTAGCCTCTCTGGTCATAGAGTGGAGCTCATTATTCTCCAGGTAGACACACCCATTTTCATCTTCCCTGTTTCTATCAACTTTCAGATACTGATGAGGAGGACTACATGGAGGAGGGCATGGACGAGGGCATGGACGAGGGCATGGACGAGGACATGGACGAGGACATGGACGAGGACATGGACGAGGACATGGAGGAACAGGGAGCTATAGGAGGGGTGAACGTGGCCGACATAGAGGCCTACATTGACTCGGGCAAGAACAAGAACACCAAGAAAAAGACACAACAGGTGGTCAAAAGGTTCCACGAGTACTGCCTGGAACAGGGGTATGACGACTTCGTGGCCCTCCCGCCCTCAACCCTCAATGTCATGGTGAGTGCCTTCTTCATGGTCGTAAAAAAGAAGGAAGGGGGCGAATATGAACCGGACACCCTCACCAGCATGCACCGGGCCATTGACCGTCACCTCAAGGAACAGAAGTATGGATATACCCTAAAGGACTCCCCGGAGTTCCAGAGTAGCCGGGATGTCCTGGCCACCCGCAGGAAGGCCCTCAAGGCGGAGGGGTATGGCAACAAACCCAACCGATCGCAGCCCCTCACTGCGCAACATATGAATATCTTCTGGGAGAAGGGAGCCATCTCTAAGACCAGCCCAGAACCTCTGCAACGAGGGCTGTTTATCTATATGGTGGAGTGTTTCGGGCTGAGGGGCATGCACGAGGGCCGACAAATGAACTGGGGGGACATTAAGTACGTGGAGGACGAAAATGGGTACGTCTACTTGAAGTTCAACGAACGACATTCCAAGACTAGACAGGGCCAGGGGGATCCCAGGCATTTCAAACCTAAACTGTTTAAAAATGAGTGGCATCCCGAGAGGTGTGCAGTCCACATGTACGAAATATTCAAGTCGCACCGCCCACCCCAAATGTTGACCCCTGAGAGCCCATTCTTCGTGGCCATAAACAAGAGCCCCAGGGCCAGGACCTGGTACAAGAACCAGCCCCTGGGCGTTCACCGACTGCGGAAGATTGTGCCCGAAATGGCCAAGGCCTGCAATCTGAAGGGGAGGCTCACTAACCACAGCATCAGAAAAAAAACAGCGACTGACCTGCTTCACAGCGGGGTAAATCCCACTGTGATTGTGCAGCTGACAGGCCACAGCAATGTGGCCAGCCTGAACAATTGTGCAACAGCGGACATGAGCATGCAATACGAGATGTGCGACCTCCTGCAAAGTGACCAGGAGAGGGCACAACTCTCAAGGAAAAGGTGCCTACCTGCTGCCACCCCTCACAGCGAAGTCGTCCCAGCACTGACAGCATCCACAGCTCTGTCACACAGGAGGAGGCCTGTGTCCTGTGCCCTTGGAGCCCCTCCTCCTGTCCCAAACCAAGGTGAACAATGCGCAACTCCTCCAGGAGGGTCAGCAATTGAAGCACCAAGGCCTACCACCTCTCCTATGAGGCAGGGTGCCACGCCCCCTCCCATAGCATCACCCCACAACAGTACAACTCCTCCAGGAGGGATAAGTCCAGCGGTGAGGGCCCTAAGTCCAGCAGTCAGGGCCCTAAGTCCAGCGGTCAGGGCCCTTAGTCCTCCAGGGCAGGCGGCGGCGACTCCAGGGCAGGCGGCGGCGACTCCAGGGCAGGCGGCGGCAGGATCCATGGACTTGACCATCGTCCCAGCAGCTCAGGGGCAGGGGCAGGCTGGCCCCCTCTTCCAGTCCTCCTCATCAAGCCTATCCCAGGCGTCGGCGCTCCTGAGTGGGGCAGTCTTCCACGGATCTGTAAACATCAACTTTAACTATTACAGTGGGAACAATCAATCAATGTGAAGTCATGGCAAAGTCTAAGAAATCCGGGCAAAGTCTAAGAAATCCAGGCAAAATCTAAGAAATCCGGGCGAAATCCGGGCAAAATCTGACGTAGTTTAAGAAATATTCAAAGTTAAATCATATCTATAAGATTCCGGGCACTCCTGTCCTTGTTGAAGATGTAAAATGAAAAAATATTCAAAGTTATCTATAGGATTCCGGGGACTCTTGTCGGTATCCTCTTGTCCATGTTGAAGATGTAAAAATCAATGTAAGTTGTAAGCTGAAAGTTGTAATCAATCTATATAAGAAATGAGAAAGTTGTACTCAGCTTTGAGAAGTCCTGTCGCTGTTGCAGGGAAGAGCTGCGTCGTTGCAGGACCGTTGGCCGCCGTTGCAGGTGCTGGAATGAATTAATAGTAAAAATAATTCAAAGTCATTTTTTCAAACTTGTAAAATATTCTAAGGTAAAATTGACCACTCCACGTTGTTATATATGTCTATTTGTTATGTATTTCATAGCAAATAAGTATCTAATGTGAATATTTAGTAGGTTTTCTCCGAGTTGAAGTTGTAAAATTCAATCTATATAAGAATCCAGAAAGTTGCGCTGACCTTTGACCCGACCCGACCTGACCCGAGGAGGTCGCCTGTACTTGCACTGTTGCCGGGGGGAGTTGCAGTCCCTGTTGCCGAGTGCTTAGAATTGAATAAATCCATAATGTCACGCACTGCCATTGATCCACGTTGTTCTCCACGCATTTTTCCACGCATATAACGCATTCTCCACGTAGATATGTCATATTTTGAAGCAATTCTGACGGGTGGAAGAGGGGGCCTCGGCGAGCTGCAAGGTCGGGCGCACTGTCACTGTTGCCGGGCGGCAAGCACCGTTGACGGGCCCTGTTGCCGGGAGGCTGGGATTCAATAAATCCATGATGTCACGCACTGCCACTGATCCACGTTGGTCTCCACGCATTTGTCCACGCATTTTGGGCTTTCTCCACGTAAATATGTAATATTTTGAAGCAATTCTGGCGGGTGGAAGAGGTGGCTTCTCGGCGTAAGCACCGGCAAGCATGGCGTCAGGCGCGCGAGCTGGCGAGTGAAATACCCAATCTTCTTGGTCGAATAATTCCATATTTAGCGGATGACACGTACATTTCACACGTCCTCGTACATCCCGGGTATGTTATTCACGTGCAGGAGGCAGGATGAGCTCGTTGAATCAGTCTTTTCAGGGTAAAATGAAGAATTGCGGAGGACCAATTTGCCCTCTTCGCGCCATAACCGCCGGCTTGTTCAAACGGAAAGTAGGTCATTCGGCCTCTTCACTCCGGTCAATTGTAGTCCCCCGCGAAACATAGTTCCAAATGAATCCGGCCGGTCGAATAATTTTAAAGGCTAATAATTAAAAATAATTATGGAATATCTTTCACTGAGCCTGTATAATGGCGACAAATTATAGAAATACCCAAATACTTCGATAATTTTCAAAGACAGAGCCTTTTCACCGGCGCGAACCCGCGTAAGAATACCAGAAAGTCTGAAGTCGGCGTGAAGTCGGTCAAATAGCCTCTGCGCCTTCATCAAACGTAGTCCGCCGCGCATATAGTTCCAAATTATTTGGCCTTGTCGAGTAAATCTATTGGATGAAATACTTGAAATAACCCAAAATCTTCTTCTATATATGTCATTTAACCTTCACAATTCCGTTAAAGTATAATAAATACAAAACCGGACTCGTGTGTGGATACCGATGGCCGGATCACGCGAGGCGGGAAGCGTATCACGACGCGTCCTTCGGACTTGTCGTGATACGCTTCCCGCCTCGCGTGATCCGGCCATCCGTATCCACACACTCGTCCAGTTTTGTTTATTTATCTTTCTATTTGATGGGCATGAAGTGAAGATCTTCCAAAGTGGGGCATTGTCCTTTTTCTTGCAGCCAACTCCTCGAATTTTACACACCAATTTTTTGGCACAATGTGGTCATCGGGGCTATGTCAGCTTCGCGAATATAGATAGTTCTAGACTACAAGGTTGTTGCTTGAAAGTATTGCGTCCATCAGTGGCAGAGGCCATGTTTTTCAGCCTTTGAAGGATATCCGTTCAAGATCTTACAGGTAGGGCAAAGTTGTTGGTAACCTGCCCCTTTCAATAAACTTAAGACAACAATGTCTTTGGACACTGTCCTTGTTGGTTTCATATCAGCTGGGTGAATCTAGGAAGCTTTAGACTATTTGGCTGGCCTTTAAAAGTTGTGTGTTCACTGGTGGCAGAGGCCCCTAAATTTGGCCTTCAAGGCTGTCAAAGCAAGATCTTTAAAACTGCTGTAAAGTTATTTATCCTGCAGCCTAGTCCTGGAATGTGACAAACCATCGTTTTGGGACACTATGGTCAACTGTGCAGTAATCAGGTTTGTGAATCTAGGAGGATCTAGACTGTTTGGTGGGCCTTTGAAAGTTGTGCATGCGCCCATGACAAGGGCCACTTTTTGGGCAATGCCAGGGTGTCTATTGGTGTCCAGGTTACAAACAACTTTGCCCTACCCGTAAGATCTTGAACTGATATCCTTTAAAGGCTGAAAAACGTGGCCTCTGCCACTGATGGATGCAATACTTTCAAGCAGCCACCATGTAGTCTAGACCTTCCTAGATTCGCGAAGCTGATATAGCCCAAATGACCACATTGTCCCAAAAGATTGGTGTGTAAAATTCAAGGAGTTGGCTGCAAGATAAAGGACTATGCCTCACTTTGGAAGATCTTCACTTTATGTCCATCAAATAGTAAGATATCGCGGCCTCCACCATGACTTGGCACACTACTTTCAAAGGCCCACCAAACAGGCTAGAGCTTCCTAGATTCACAAACCTGATTACCGCGCAGATGCCCCCAGTGTCCCAAAATCTTGATGTGTCACATTCCAGGACTAGGCTGCAGGATAAATAACTTCACAGCAGTTTTGAAGATCTTGAATTGACACCAATTGAGAAAAAGTAGCCTCCTCCATCAGTAGACACGCAACTTTCAAAGGCCAGCCAAATAGTCTAGAGCTTCCTAGATTCACCCACCTGATATGAAACCAACAAGCGCAGTGTCCAAAGACATTGATGTCTTAAGTTTATTGAAAGGGGCAGGTTACCAACAACTTTGCCCTACCTGTAAGATCATGATCTGATATCCTTCAAAGGCTGAAAAATGTGGCCTCTCCCACTTATTGACCCAATACTTTCAAACAGCGACCATGTAGCCTAGACCTTCCTACATTCCTGAACCTGATATAGCCACGATAACCACATTGTCTTAAAAGATAGGGGTGTAAAATTAAGGGAATTGGCTGCAGGATAAAGGACTATGCCCCAGTTTTGAATACGTTGACTTTATGCCCTTCAAATAGGAAGATAAAGCGGCCTCCACCATGGCTGGGCACAATACTTTTAAAGACCCACCAAACAGTCTAGAGCTTCCTAGATTCACAAACCTGAATAACGCACATATGACAATATTGTCCCAAAATGTTGATGTGTCACATTCCCGGAGTAGGCTGGAGGATATATAACTTTACAGCAGTTTGAAATATCTTGAAGTGACAGCCTTATAGGCCGAAATTAGGGGCCTCTGCCACCAGTGGACTCACCACTTTGAAAATGTCTAGAGCTTACTAGAATCACAAACCCGATGTAGCCCAGATGACCACATTGTCCCAAAAGTTAGGTGTGTAAAATTCAAGGAGTTGCCTGCAGAATAAAGGACTATTCCCTGTTTTTGAAGATCCTAACTTCATGCCCATCAAATAGCAAAATAATGCATCCTCCACCGTGGCTAGGCACACTAGTGCGTTAATCAGGATTGTGAATCTTGGAAGCTCTAGACTGTTTGGTGGGCCTTTGAAAGTAGTGTGGCAAGCCATCGTGGAGGACGCATTATCTTGCTATTTGATGGGCATGAAGTGAAGATCTTCAAAAACGGGGAATAGTCCTTTATCTTGTAGCTAACTCCTTGAATTTTACACACCAATCTTTTGGGACAATGTGGTCATCGGGGCTATATCAGCTTTGCGAATCTAGGAAGGTCTAGACTACATGGTTGCTGTTTGAAAGTATTGAATCCATTAGTGACAAAGGACACGTTTTTCCGCCTTTGAAGGATATCAGTTCAAGATCTTACAGGTAGGACAAAGTTGTTTGTAACCTGCCCCTTTCAATAAACTTAAGACACCAATGTCTTTGGACACTGTGCTTGTTGGTTTCATATCAGGTGAGTGAATCTAGGAAGCTTTAGACTATTCGGCTGGCCTTTGAAAGTTGTGTGTCCACTGATGGAGGAGGCCACTTTTTCTCCCCTTTGAAAGCTTTGTCTGTTCAAGTGTAAGCTGGGGCAAAGTTATCTATCCTGGACGCTGGTCAATGAATTTGACACCCCATTGTCTTTGGACACTGTTCTCATTGGGGCTACATCAGGGTTGTGAATCTAGTAAGCTCTAGGCAATATGGTTGCTTTTTCAAAGTGGTGAGTCCACTGGTGGCAGAGGCCCCTAATTTTGGCCTTCAAGGCTGTCACATCAAGATCTTTAAAACTGCTGCAAAGTTATTTATCCTGCAGCCTAGTCCTTGAATGTGACACACCGACATTTTGGGACACTGTGGTTATCTGTGCGGTAATCAGGTTTGTGAATCTAGGAAGCTCTAGGTTGTTTGGTGGGCCTTTGAAAGCAGTGTGCCCTGCCATGGTGGAGGCCGCTTTATCTTGCTATTTGAAGGGCATGAAGTCAATGTCTTCAAAACTGGGGCATAGTCCTTCATCCTGCAGCCAATTCCCTGAATTTTACACCCCAATCTTTTTAGACAATGTGGTTATCATGGCTATATCACCTTCATGAATCCAGGAAGGTCTAGGCTACATGGTCGCTGTTTGAAAGTATTGGGTCAATAAGTGGCAGAGGCCACGTTTTTCAGCCTTTGAAGGATATCAGATCATGATCTTACAGGTAGGGCAAAGTTGTTGGTAACCTGCCCCTTTCAATAAACTTAAGTCACCAATGTTGATGGACACTGTGCTTGTGGGTTTCATATCAGGTGGTTGAATCTAGGAAGCTCGAGACTATTTGGCTGGCCTTCGAAAGTTGTGTGTCCACTGGTGGCAAAGGCCCCTAAACTCGAGCTTAAAGGCTGTTAAAGCAAGATCATTAAAACTGCTGTAAATGTATTTATCCTACAGACTACTCCTGAAATGTGACTTACCAACGTTTTGGGACACTGTGGTCATCTGTGCGTTAATCAGGATTGTGAATCTAGGAAGCTCTAGACTGTTTGGTGGGCCTTTGAAAGAAGTGTGCCCAGCCATGGTGGAGGACACATTATCTTGCTATTTGATGGGCAAGAAGTGAAGATCTTAAAAAACGGGGAATAGTCCTTTATTGTGGAGCCAACTCCTTGAATTTTGCACACTAATCTTTCGGGACAATGTGGTCATCGGGGCTATATCAGCTTCGCGAATCTAGGAAGGTTTAGACTACATGGTTGCTGCTTGAATGTATTGCATCCATCAGTGGCAGTGACCACGTTTTTCAGCCTTTTAAGGATATCAGTTCAAGATCTTACAGGTAGGGCAAAGTTGTTGGTAACCTGCCCATTTCAATAAACTTAAGACACCTATGTATTTGGACACTGAGCTTCTTGGATTTATATCAGGTGGGTGAATCTAGGAAGCTCTAGACTATTTGGCTGGCCTTTGAAAGTTGTGTGTCCACCGGTGGCAGATGCCCATAAATCCGGCCTTCAAGGCTCTCAAAGCAAGATCTTTAAAACTGCTGCAAAGTTATTTATCCTGCAGCCTAGTCCTGGAATGTGACACACCAAGTTTTGGGACAATGTGGTCATCTGTGTGGTAATCAGGTTTATTAATCTAGGAGGCTCTAAACTACATGGTGGGCATTTGAAAGTTATGCATGTACCCATGGCAGGGGCCACTTTTTGGGCAATGCCAGTGTGTCTCTTCAAGTCGAAGATGTGGCAAAAGTTGTTTTTCCTGCATTCCCGTCAATGAAGTTTCAACACTCGTGTCTTTGGACACTGGGGTCATTGGGGCTATTTCAGGTTTATGAATCTAGGAAGCTCTAGACTCTTTGGCTGGCTTTTGAAAGTTGTGTGTCCACTGGTGGCAGAGACCCCTAAATTCGGCCTTCAAGGCTGTCCCTTCAAGATCTTTGAAAGTGCGGCAAAGTTATTCATCCTGCTGCCTAGTCCTTGAATGTGACAGACCAACGTTTTGGGATAATGTTGTCATCCCTTTGGTAATCAGGTTTGTGAATCTAGGAAGCTCTAGACTGTTTGGTGGGCCTTTGAAAGTTGTGCATGTACCTATGGCAGGGCCCACTTTTTGGGTACTGACAGGGTGTCTCTTCAAGAGGTCTTCAAAACTGGGGCATAGTCCTTAATCCTGCAGCCAATTCCCTGAATTTTACACCCCAATCTTTTTGGACAATGTGGTCTCCAGGCCTATATCAGCTTCGTGAATCTAGGAAGGTCTAGAATACATGGTTGCTGTTTGAAAGTATTGCGACTATCAGTGGCAGAGGCCACGTTTTTCTGCCTTTGAAGGATATTAGTGCAAGATCTTAGAGGTAAGGCAAAGTTGTTGATAACCTGCCCCGTTCAATAAACTTAAGACACCGATGTCTTTGGATACTGTGCTTGTTGGTTTCATATCAGGTGGGTGAATCTAGAAATCTCTAGACTATTCGGCTTGCCTTTGAAAGTTGTGTGTCACTTCAAGATCTTTGAAACTGTTGCAAAGTTATTTATCCTGCAGACTAGTCCTGGAATGTGACACACCAACGTTTTGGGATACTGTGGTCATCTGTGCGGTAATCAGTTTGTGAATCTAGGAACCTCTAGCCTGTTTGGTGGGCCTTTCAAAGTAGTGTTCCCAGCCATGGTGGAGGCCGCTTCATATTGCTATTTGATGGTCATGAAGTAAATATGTTCAAAAGTGGGGCATAGTCCTTTATCTTGTAGCTAACTCCTTGAATTTTACACACCAATCTTTTGGGACAATGTGGTCATCGGGGCTATATCAGCTTCGCGAATCTAGGAAGGTCTAGACTACATGGTTGCTGTTTGAAAGTATTGAATCCATCAGTGACAAAGGACACGTTTTTCCGCCTTTGAAGGATATCAGTTCAAGATCTTACAGGTAGGACAAAGTTGTTTGTAACCTGCCCCTTTCAATAAACTTAAGACACCAATGTCTTTGGACACTGTGCTTGTTGGTTTCATATCAGGTGAGTGAATCTAGGAAGCTTTAGACTATTTTGCTGGCCTTTGAAAGTTGTGTGTCCACTGATGGAGGAGGCCACTTTTTCTCCCCTTTGAAAGCTATGTCTGTTCAAGTCTAAGCTGGATCAAAGTTGTCTATCCTGAGCACTGGTCAGTGAATTTGACACCGCATTGACTTTGGAGACTGTTGTCGTCGGGGCTATATCAGGTTTTTTAATCTAGTAAGCTCTAGACTATATGGTTGCCTTTTCAAGAGGTGAGAGAACTGCTGTAAAGTTATTTATCCCGCTGAACGCTATTGTATGTTTTGGTGTTAATTATCATTTCCGTGCATTATCAGATATAACTAGTACGGCTGGTGTTGTCTTTACTGGGAGGGCTAGTCGAGTGGTGAGCGAGTCCACGGTATGGGCTCTCAATCCATAACATATTGATTTTTCCCAGGGCCTCAGTGCTTGCGGGGAAGTATGTCCCGATGATCATTGTCGTCAGGTATACCGACACTTGCCAGCGGCACCGGCCACTATATATATGTATGTTTTTATAACCTAAGTAATTTGGAAGAATTCTTATCATGTATGTTCATCTGGTGACTCTTACACTAATTCAATAGACATGCACAAAGCAAACGTTAACTTCTACCTTTGTGCACCGCAGCCTAGTCCTTGAATGTGACACACCAACGTTTCGGGATACTGTGGTCATCTGTGTGGTAATCAGGTTTGTGAATCTAGGAAGCTCTAGACTGTTTGGTGGGCCTTTGAAAGCTGTGCATACACCCATGGCAGAGGCCACTTTTCGGGCACTGCCAGGATCTGTCTCTTCAAGTGGAAGCTGTGGCAAAAGTTGTTTTTCCTACATGCCCATGAATGAAGTTTGCACACCCATATCGTTTGACACTGGGGTCTTGGGGCTCCATCAGGTTCATGAATCTAGGAAGCTCTAGACTATTTGGTTGGAATTTGAAAGTAGTGTGTCCAGCAATGGTGGAGGCCTATATATCTTCCTATTTGAAGGGCATGAAGCCAAGGTCTTCGAAACTGGGGCATAGTCCTTTCTCCTGCAAAGTTGTTGGTAACCTGCCCCTTTCAATAAACTTAAGACACCAATGTCTTTGGACACTGTGTTTGTTGGTTTCATATCAGCTGGGTAAATCTAGGAAGCTCTAGACTATTTGGCTGGCCTTTGAAAGTTGTGTGTCCAGTGATGGAGGAGGCCACTTTTTCTGCCATTTGAAAGCTATGTCTGTACAATTCTAAGCTGGGCCAAAGTTGTCTTTCCTGGGTACTGGTCAATGAATTTGACACCCCATTGTCTTTGGACACTGTTCTCATTGGGGCTATATCAGGTTTGTGAATCTAGTAAGCTCTAGACTATATGGTTGCCTTTTCAAAGAGGTGAGTCCACCGTTGGCAGAGCCCCCTAAATTCGGGCTTCAAGGCTGTCAAATTCAATCTTTAAAACTGCTGCAAAGTTATTTCTCCTACAGTCTACTCCTGGAATGTGACACACCAACCTTTTGGGACACTGTGGTCATCTGGGCGGTAATCAGGTTTGTGAATCTAGGAAGCTCTAGCCTGTTTGGTTGGCCTTTGAAAGTAGTCTACCCAGCCATGGTTGAGGCTGCTTTATCTTGCTATTTGGTGGGCCTTTGAAAGTTGTGCATGCACCCATGGCAGGGGCCACTTTTAGGGCACTGCCAGGGTGTCTCTTCAAGCCGTCTTCAAAATTGGGGTATAGTCCCTAATCCTGCAGCAGATTCCCTGAATTTTACACCCCAATCATTTTGGACAATGTCGTTGGCTGAGTAACATAAGGTCGTATCTCAAAAAAATCAAATTTTTTATTATTTTTGAACCGGCTTCCCTACCCCCTAAAATATCCAGAAATTTTGGAATTTATCGAATTTTCGAAATCTTTGGCATGTTATAAACCAGTAAACAAAGGTCGTATCTGCACAATGTCACTTTTCAGTGAGTAACATAAGGTCGTATCTGCTTTAAACCAAAGTTTTATTTTCAGTAAATTATGTTAATCTATACAAAATAAAAATATTCTATAATTCAGTTTATTAGACAACTATCCTACAAACATTATCAAAACATTATTAACACATCGTTAATCGAATCAAAGGTAGATAAAGTAATATAGTTTTGAAATGCTGGATACAACCTTTGATTACTGAAGAAATGGTTCAGATGTTGAGTAACATAAGGTCGCATCTTGTCTGTATTTAAATTTGATGGTGTAAATGTCATATAAGTCCTTACTATTTTAGTGTAAACAAGTGTAGTAAATCTTAGCATACTTCCTGAACTTTACAAATGTTATTTTATGTTATTTGCAATAGCTAAATTGATTTAATTTGTATTTATCTATAATTTATATTTGTCAGATACGACCTTATGTTACTCACTGATTTCCAACTTTTTTCCATAAAACTCAGTAACATAAGGTCGTATCTGAAATGAATTCTGTTCTTGTTGCCATAGTATCATCCTAATAACCTATGGATATAGAAATATCTCACCAACTAATTTCTAGCTACTTATTCTTCCTAGAAATGGAATATTTTATTTATTGAGCAGATATTTTTAATCATATAACCCTTCAAAGGACGTCATATTTCTTTAATTAGTAATATCTCAAATCTAACATTTGTCAGATACGACCTTATGTTACTCAGCCAACGATGTGGTCTCCAAGCCTATATCAGCTTCGCGAATCTAGGAAGGTCTAGACTACATGGTTGCTGTTTGAAAGTATTGCTTCCATCAGTAGGAAAGGCCACGTTTTTCAGCCTTTGAAGGATATCAGTTCAAGATCTTACGGGTAGGGCAAAGTTGTTCGTAACATGCCCCTTTCAATAAACTAAAGACACCAATGTCTTTGGACACTGTGCTTGTTGGTTTCATATCAGCTGGGTGAATCTAGGAAGCTCTAGACTATTTGGATGGCCTTGTAGGCCAAAATTAGGGGCCTCTACCACCAGTGGACTCACCACTTTGAAAAAGCAACCATATAGTCTAGAGCTTACTAGATTCACAAACCTGATATAGTCCCAATGAGAACAGTGTCCAAAAACAATGGGGTGTCAAATTCATTGACCAGTGCCCAGGATAGAAAACTTTGCCCCAGCTTAGACTTGAACAGACATAGCTTTCAAAGGGCGGAAAAAGTGGTCTCCTCCATCAGTGGACCCACAACTTTCAAAGGCCAGCCAAATAGTCTAGAGCTTCCTAGATTCACCCACCTGATATGAAACCAACGAGCACAGTGTGCAAAGACATTGATGTCTTAATTTTATTGAAAGGGGCAGGTTACCAACAACTTTGCAGGATAAAGGACTATGACCCAGTTTCGAAGACCTTGGCTTCATGCCCTTCAAATAAGAAGATATATAGGCCTCCATCATTGCTGGACACACTCCTTTCAAATTCCAACCAAATAGTCTAGAGCTTCCTAGATTCATGAACCTGATGGAGCCCCTATGACCCCAGTGTCAAAAGATATGGGTGTGCAAACTTCATTCACGGGCATGTAGGAAAAACAACTTTTGCCACAGCTTCCACTTGAAGAGACAGATCCTGGCAGTGCCCGAAAAGTGGCCTCTGCCATGGGTGTATGCACAACTTTCAAACGCCCACCAAACAGTCTAGAGCTTCCTAGATTCACAAACCTGATTACCGCACAGATGACCACAGTATCCCAAAACGTTGTTGTGTCACATTCCAGGACTAGGCTGCAGGATAAATAACTTTGCAGCAGTTTTAAAGATCTTGAATTGACAGCCTTGAAGGCCGAATTGAGTGGGCTCTGCCAACGGTGGACTCACTTCTTTGAAAAGGTAACCATATAGTCTAGAGCGCACTAGATTCGCAAACCTGATGTATCCCCGATGAGAACAGTGTCCAAAGACAATGGGGTGTCAAATTCATTGACCAGTGTCCAGGATCGACAATTTTGCGCCAGCTTAGATTTGAACAGACATAGCTTTCAAATGGCAGAAAAAGTGGCCTCCTCCATCAGTGGACACAAAAGTGGCCCCTGCCATGGGTGTATGCACAACTTACAAAGGCCTACCAAACAGTCTAGAGCTTCCTGGATTCACAAACCTAATTAACGCACAGATGACCAAATTGTCCCAAAACGTTGGTGTGTCACATTCCCGGAGCAGGCTGTAGGATATATAACTTTGCAGCAGTTTTAAAGATCTTGCTTTGACAGCCCTGAAGGCCGAATTTAGGGGCCTTTGCCACCAGTGGACACACAACTTTCAAAGGCCAGCCAAATAGTCTAGAGGTTCCTAGATTCACCAGCCTGATATGAAACCAACAAGCGCAGTGTCCAAAGACATTGATGTATTAATTTTATTGAAATGGGCAGGTTACCAGCAACTTTGCCCTACCCGTAAGATCTTGAAGTGATATCCTTCTTAGGCTGAAAAACGTGGCCTTTGCCACTGATGGACGCAATACTTTGAAGCAGCAACCATGTAGTCTAGACCTTCCTAGATTCGCGAAGCTGATATGGCCCCGATGACCACATTGTCTCAAAAGATTGGTGTGTAAACTTCAAGGAGTTAGCTGCAAGATAAAGGACTATGCCCCGTTTTTGAAGATCTTCACTTCATGCCCATCTAATAGCCGGATAAAGCGGCCTCCACCATGACTGGGCACACTACTTTCAAAGGCTGACCAAACAGTCTAGAGCTTCCTAGATTCACAAACCTGATTACCGCACAGATAACCACAGTGTCCCAAAACGTTGGTGTGTCACATTCAAGGATTAGGCTGCAGGATAAATAACTTTGCAGTAGTTTCAAAGATCTTGAATTGACAGCCTTGTACGCCGAAATTAGGGGCCTCTGCCACCACTGGACTGACCACTTAGAAAAGGCAACCATATAGTCTAGAGCTTGCTAGATTCACAAACATGACATAGCCCCAACGAGAACAGTGTCCAAAGACAATGGGGTGTCAAATTCAATGACCAGTGCCCAGGATCGACAACTTTGCCCCAGCTTAGACTTGAACAGACATAGCTTTCAAAGGGCAGAAAAAGTGGCCTCCTCCATCAGTGGACACACAACTTTCAAAGGCCAGCCAAATAGTCTAGAGCTTCCTAGATTCACCCACCTGATATGAAACCAACGAGCACGGTGTGCAAAGACATTGATGTCATAATTTTATTGAAAGGGGCAGGTTACCAACAACTTTGCAGGATAAATGACTATGCCCCAGTTTTGAAGACCGAGGCTTCATGCCCTTAAAATACAAGATAAAGAGTCCTCAACCATGGCTAGGCACACTACTTTCAAAGGCCAACCAAACAGTCTAGAGCTTTCTAGATTCACAAACCTGATTACCGCACCGATGACCACAGTGTCCCAAAACATTGGTGTGTCACATTCAAGGACTAGGCTACAAGATAAATAAATTTGCAGAAGTTTTAAAGATCTTGAAGTGACAGCCTTGTAGGCCGAAATTAGGGGCCTCTGCCACCAGTGGACTCACCACTTTGAAAAAGCAACGGTATAGTCTAGAGCTTACTAGATTTACAAACCTGATATAGCCCCAATGAGAACAGTGTCCAAAGACAATGGGGTGTCAAATTCATTGACCAGTGCCCTGGATAGACAACTTTGCCCCAGGTTAGACTTGTACAGACATAGCTTTCAAATGGCAGAAAAAGTGTCTTAAGTTTATTGAAAGGGGCAGGTTACCAACAACTTTGCCAGGATAGACAAGCTTGCCCCAGCTTAGACTTGAACAGACATAGCTTTCAAAGGGCAGAAAAAGTGGCCTCCTCCATCAGTGGACACACAACTTTCAAAGCTAGAGCTTAATAGATTCACAAACCTGATTCCAGCACAGATGACCACAGTGTCCCAAAACGTTGTTGTGTCACATTCCAGGACTAGGCTGCAGGATAAATAACTTTGCAGCAGTTTTAAAGATCTTGAATTGACAGTCTTGAAGGCTGAAATTAGGGGGCTCTGACAACAGTGGACTCACCTCTTTCAAAAGGCAACCGTATAGCCTAGAGCTTACTAGATTCACAAACCTGGTATATCCCCAATGAGAACAGTGTCCAAAGACAATGGGGTGTCAAATTCATTGACCAGTGTCCAGGATCGACAACTTTGCCTCAGCTTAGACTTGAACAGACATAGCTTTCAAAGAGGAGAAAAAGTGGCCTCCTCCATCAGTGGACACACAACTTTCAGAGGCCAGCCAAATAGTCTAGAGCTTCCTAGATTCACCCACATGATATGAAACCAACAAGCACAGTGTCCAAAGACATTGATGTCTTAAGTTTATTGAAACGGGCAGGTTACCAACAACTTTGCCAGGAAAGACAAGCTTGCCCCAGCTTAGACTTGAACAGACATAGCATTCAAAGGGGAGAAAAAGTGGCCTCCTCCATCAGTGGACACACAACCTTCAAAGGCCCACCAAACAGTCTAGAGCTTCCTAGATTCACCCACCTGATATGAAACCAACAAGCACAGTGTCCAAAGACATTGGTGTCTTAAGTTTATTGAAAGGGGCAGGTTACCAACAACTTTCCCCCTTCCTGTATTATCTTGATCTAATATCCTTCAAAGGCTGAAAAACATGGTCACTTCCACTGATGGACGCATTGCCTTTAAGCAGCAACCATGTAGTGGAAACCTTTCTAGATTCGCGAATCTGATATAGCCCCGATGACCACATTGTCCCAAAAGATTGGTGTGTAAAATTCAAGGAGTTGGCTGCAGAATAAAGGACTATTTCCCGTTTTTTAAGATCTTCACTTCATGCCCATCAAATAGCAAGATAATGCATCATCCACCATGGCTGAGCACACTAATTACAAAGGCCCACCAAACAGTCTAGAGCTTCCTAGATTCACAATCCTGATTAATGCACAGATGACCACAGTGTCCCAAAACGTTGGTAAGTCACATTTCAGGAGTAGGCTGTAGGATAAATACATTTGCAGCAGTTTTAAAGATCTTGATTTGACAGCCTTTAAGCTCTAATTTAGGGGCCTTTGCCACCAGGGGACACACAACTTTCAAAGGCCAGCCAAATAGTCTAGAGCTTCCTAGATTCAACCACCTGATTTGAAACCAACAAGCACAGTGTCCAAAGACATTGGTGTCTTAAGTTTATTGAAAGGGGCAGGTTACCAACAACTTTGCCCTTCCTGTAAGATCATGATCTGATATCCTTCAAAGGCTGAAAAACGTGGCATCTGCCACTTATTGACCCAATACTTTCAAACAGCGACCATGTAGCCTAGACCTTCCTAGATTCATGAAGCTGATATAGCCACGATAACCACATTGTCTAAAAAGATTGGGGTGTAAAATTCAGGGAATTGGCTGCAGGATAAATGACTGTACCCCAGTTTTGAAGACACTACTTTTAAAGGCTGAGCAAATAGTCTAGAGCTTCCTAGATTCACAAACCTGATTACTGCAAAGATGACCACAGTGTCCAGAAACTTGGGTGTGTCACATTCCAGGAGTAGGCTGTAGGATAAATAACTTTGTAGCAGTTTTAAAGATCTTGAATTGACAGCTTTGAAGGCCGAATTTATGGGCCTCTGCCGCTCTTAGCTCACCAGTTTTGAAAGGCAACCATATAGTCTAGAGCTTACTAGCTTCACAAACCTGATATAGCCCCAATGAGAAGAGTGTCAAAAGACAATGAGGTGTCAAATTCATTGACCCGTGCCCAGGATAGACAACTTTGCCCCAGCTTAGACTTGAACAGACATAGCTTTCAAAGGGGAGAAAAAGTGGCCTCCTCCATCAGTGGACACACAACTTTCAAAGGCCAGCCAAATAGTCTAGAGCTTCCTACATTCACCCACCTGATATGAAACCAAGAAGCACAGTGTCCAAAGACATTGATGACTTAAGTTTATTGAAAGGGGCTGGTTACCAACAACTTTGCCAGGATAGACAAGCTTGCCCCAGCTTAGACTTGAACAGACATAACTTTCAAAGTGGAGAAAAAGTGGCCTCCTCCATCAGTGGACACACAACTTTCAAAGGCCCACCAAACAGTCTAGAGCTTCCTAGATTCACAAACCTGATAAACGCACAGATGACCACAGTATCCCAAAACGTTGGTGTGTCACATTCAAGGACTAAGCTGCAGGATAAATAACTTTGCAGCAGTTTTAAAGATCTTGAAGTGACAGCTTTAAAGGCCAAATTTATGGCCTCTGCCACCAATGGACTCAGCACTTTGAAAAGGCAACCATATAGTCTAGAGCTTACTAGATTCACAAACCTGGTATAGCTCCAATGAGAACAGTGTCCAAAGACAATGGGGTGTCAAATTCATTGACCAATGCCCAGGATAGACAACTTTGCCCCAGGTTAGACTTGTACAGACATATCTTTCAAAGGGCAGAAAAAGTGGCCCCCTCCATCAGTGGACACACAACTTTCAAAGGCCAGCCAAATAGTCTAGAGCTTCCTAGATTCGCCCACCTGATATGAAACCAACAAGCACCGTGTGCAAAGACATTGATGTCTTCATTTTATTGAAAGGGGTAGGTTACCAACAACTTTGCAGGATAAAGGACTATGCCCCAGTTTTGAAGACCTTGGCTTCGTGCCCTTCAAATAGCAAGATAAAGAGGCCTCCACCATTGCTGGACACACTACTTCCAAATGCCAATAAAATATTCTAGAGCTTCCTAGATTCCTGAACCTGATGGAGTCCCAATGACCCCAGTGTCAAAAGATATGTGTGTGTCAACTTCATTGACGGGCATGTAGGAAAAACAACTTTTGCCGCAGCCTCCACTTGAAGAAACACAGCCTGGTAGTGCCCGAAAAGTGGCCCCTGCCATGGGTGTATGCACAACTTTAAAAGGCCCACCAAACAGTCTAGAGCTTCCTAGATTCACAAACCTGATTACCGCACAGATGACCACAGCATCCCAAAACGTTGGTGTGTCCTATTCCAGGACTAGGCTGCAGGATAGATAACTTTGCAACAGTTTCAAAGATCTTGAAGTGACAGCCTTGAAGGCCGAAATTAGTGGCCTCTGCCACCAGTGGACTCACCACTTTGAAAAGGTCTAGAGCTTACTAGAATCACAAACCTGATATAGCCCCAACGAGAACAGTGTCCAAAGACAATGGGGTGTCAAATTCATTGACCAGTGCCCAGGATAGACAACTTTGCCCCGGTTTATACTTGAACAGACATAGCTTTCAAAGGGGAGAAAAAGTGACCTCCTCCATCAGTGGACACACAACTTTCAAAGGCCAGCCAAATAGTCTAGAGCTTCCTAGATTCACCCACCTGATATGAAACCAACAAGCACAGTGTCCATCGACATCGGTGTTTTAAGTTTATTGAACGGGGCAGGTTATCAACAACTTTGCCTTACCTCTAAGATCTTGCACTAATATCCTTCAAAGGCTGAAAAACGTGGCCTCTGCCACTGATGGTCCCAATACTTTCAAACAGCAACCATGCAGTCTAGACCTTCCTAGATTCATGAAGCTGATATAGGCCTGGAGACCACATTGTCCAAAAAGATTGGGGTGTAAAATTCAGGGAATTGGCTGCAGGATTAAGGACTATGCCCCAGTTTTGAAGACCTCTTGAAGAGACACCCTGGCAGTACCCAAAAAGTGGGCCCTGCCATAGGTACATGCACAACTTTCAAAGGCCCACCAAACAGTCTAGAGCTTCCTAGATTCACAAACCTGATTACCGCAGGGATGACAACATTATCCCAAAACATTGGTCTGTCACATTCAAGGACTAGGCTGCAGGTTGAATAACTTTGCCGCAGTTTGAAAGATCTTGAAGGGACAGCCTTGAAGGCCGAATTTAGGGGTCTCTGCCACCAGTGGACACACAACTTTCAAAGGCCAGCCAAATAGTCTAGAGCTTCCTAGATTCACCCACCTGATATGAAACCAACAAGCACAGTGTCCAAAGACATTGGTGTCTTAAGTTAAATTGAAAGGGGCAAGTTACCAACAACTTTGCTCTACCTCTAAGATCTTGAACTGATATCCTTCAAAGGCTGAAAAAACGTGACCTCTGCCACTGATGGACACAATACTTTCAAGCAGCAACCATATAGTCTAGACATTCCTAGATTCGCGAAGCTGATATAGCCCCGATGACTACATTGTCCCAAAAGATTGGTGCGTAAAATTCAAGGAGTTAGCTGCAAGATAAAGGACTATGCCTCAATTCAGAAGATCTTCACTTCATGCTCATCAAATAGCAATATAAAGCGTCCTCCACCATGGCTGGGCACACTTCCTTGAAACCAACAAGCACAGTGTCCAAAGACATTCTATTTGAAGGGCATGAAGCCAAGGTCTTCCAAACTGGGGCATAGTCCTTTATCCTGCAAAATTGATGGTAACCTGCCACTTTCAATAAACTTAAGACACCTATGTCTTTGGACACTGTGCTTGTTGGTTTCATATCAGGTGGGTGAATCTAGGAAGCTCTAGACTATTTGGCTGGCCTTTGAAAGTTGCGTGTCATCTGATGGAGGAGGAGATTTTTTGTCTCCTTTGAAAGCTATGTCTGTTCAAGTCTAAGCTGGGGCAAGGTTGTCTATCCTGGCAAAGTTGCTGGTAACCTGCCCCTTTCAATAAACTTAAGACACCGATGTCTTTCAACACTGAGCTTGGTGGTTTCCTATCAGGTGGGTGAATCTAGGAAGCTCTAGACTATTTGGCTGGCCTTTGAAAGTTGTGTGTCCACTGATGGAGGAGGCCACATTTTCTGCCCTTTGAAAGCTATGTCTGTTCAAGTCTAAGCTGGGGCAAAGTTGTCGATCCTGGGCACTGGTCAATGAATTTGACACCCCATTGTCTTTGGACACTGTTCTCATTGGGGCTATATTAGG
Source organism: Lepidonotus clava (assembly GCA_936440205.1). Taxonomy (NCBI): domain Eukaryota; kingdom Metazoa; phylum Annelida; class Polychaeta; order Phyllodocida; family Polynoidae; genus Lepidonotus; species Lepidonotus clava. Next base: position 44,472,040 of record OW387146.1, on the reverse strand, counting down.
TTTGTGAATCTAGTAAGCTCTAGACTATATGGTTGCCTTTTCAAAGAGGTGAGTCCACCGTTAGCTCGAGCCTGTTTGGTGGGCCTTTGAAAGTAGTGTGTCCACCCATGGTAGAGGACGCTTTATCTTGCTATTTGATGGGCATGAAGTGAAGATCTTCCAAAGTGGGGCATAGTCCTTTATCTAGATGCCAACTCCTTGAATTTTACACACCAATCTTTTGGGACAATGTGGTCATCGTGGCTATATCAGATTCGCGAATCTAGGAAGGTCTAGACTACATGGTTGCTGTTTGAAAGTATTGGGCCAATAAGTGGCAGAGGCCACGTTTTTCAGCCTTTGAAGGATATCATATCACGATCTTACAGGTAGGGCAAAGTTGTTGGTAACCGGCCCCTTTCAATAAACTTAAGACACCAATGTCTTTGGACACCGTGCTTGTTGGTTTCATATCAGGTGGTTGAATCTAGGAAGCTCTAGACTATTTGGCTGGCCTTTGAAAGTTGTGTGTCCACTGGTGGCAGAGGCCCCTGAATTCGGCCTTAAAGGCTGTCAAAGCAAGATCTTTAAAACTACTGCAACGGTATTTATCCTACAGCCTACTCCTGGAATGTGACTTACCAATGTTTTGGGACACTGTGGTCATCTGTGTGTTAATCAGGATTGTGAATCTAGGAAGCTCTAGACTGTTTGGTGGGCCTTTGAAAGTAGTGTGGGAAGCCATGGTGGAGGACGCATTATCTTGCTATTTGATGGGCATGAAGTGAAGATCTTCCAAAGTGAGGCATAGTCCTTTATCTTGCAGCCAACTCCTTGAATTTTACACACCAATCTTTTGGGACAATGTGGTCATTGGGGCTATATCAGCTTCGCGAATCTAAGAAGGTTTAGACTACATGGTTGCTGCTTGAAAGTATTGCGTCCATCAGTGGCAGTGACCACATTTTTCAGCCTTTGAAGGATATTAGTTCAAGATCTTAGAGGTATGGCAAAGTTGTTGCTAACTTACCCCTTTCAATTTAACTTTAGACACCAATGTCTTTGGACACTATGCTTGTTGGTTTCATATCAGGTGGGTGAATCTAGGAAGCTCTAGACTATTTGGCTGGCCTTTGAAAGTTGTGTGTCCACTGGTGGCAGATACCCCTAAATTCGGCCTTCAATGCTGTCAAAGTCAGATCTTTAAAACTGCTGCAAAGTTATTTGTCATCCAGCCTAGTCCTATAATGTGACACACCAACGTTTTGGGACACTGTGGTCATCTGCGCGGTAATCAGGTTTGTGAATCTAGGAAGCTCTAGACTGTTTGGTGGGCCTTCGAAAGTAGTGTGCCCAGCCATGGTGGAGGCCGGTTTATCTTGCTATTTAATGGGCATGAAGTGAAGATCTTCAAAATTGGGGCATAGTCCTTTATCTTGCAGCTAACTCCTTGAAATTTACGCACCAATCTTTTGGGACAATGTGGTCATCGGGGCTATATCAGCTTCGCGAATCTAGGAAGGTCTAGACTACATGGTTGCTGCTTCAAAGTATTGCGTCCATCAGTGGCTGAGGACACGTTTTTCAGCCTTTGAAGGATAACAGTTCAAGATATTAGAGGTAGACCCAAGTTGTTGGCCCCTTTCAATTTAACTTAAGACACCAATGTCTTTGAACACTGTGCTTGTTGGTTTCATATCAGGTGGGTGAATCTAGGAAGCTCTAGACTATTTGGCTGGCTTTTGAAAGTTGTGTGTCATCTGATGGAGGAGGCGATTTTTTGTGCCCTTTGAAAGCTATGTCTGTTCAAGTCTAAGCTGGGACAAGGTTGTCTATCCTGGCAAAGTTGTTGGTATCCTGCCCCTTTCAATAAACTTAAGACACCGATGTCTTTCGACAATGAGCTTGGTGGTTTCCTATCAGGTGGGTGAATCTAGGAAGCTCTAGACTATTTGGCTGGCCTTTGAAAGTTGTGTGTCATCTGATGGAGGAGGCGATTTTTTCTCCCCTTTGAAAGCAATGTCTGTTCAAGTCTAAGCTGGGACATAGTTGTCGATCCTGGGCACTGGTCAATGAATTTGACACCCCATTGTCTTTGGACCCTGTTCTCATCGGGGATATATCAGGTTTGTGAATCTAGTAAGCTCTAGGCTATATGGTTGCCTTTTCAAAAAGGTGAGTCCACCGTTGGCAGAGCCCCCTTATTTCGGCCTTAAAGGCTGTCAATTCAAGATCTTTAAAACTGCTCCAAAGTTATTTATCCTGCAGCCTAGTCCTGGAATGTGACACAACAACATTTTGGGACTCTGTGGTCATCCGTGTGGTAATCAGGTTTGTGAATCCAGGAAGCTCTAGACTGTTTGGTGGGCCTTTGAAAGTAGTCTGCCAAGCCATGTTTGAGGACTCTTTATATTGCTATTTTATGGGCATGAAGCCAAGGTCTTCAAAACTGGGGCATAGTCCTTTATCCAGCAAAGTTGTTGGTAACCTGCCTCTTTCAATAAAATTAAGACATCAATGTCTTTGCACACTGTGCTCGTTGGTTTCAGATCAGGTGGATGAATCTAGGAAGCTCTAGACTATTTGGCTGGCATTTAAAAGTTTTGTGTCCACTGATGGAGGAGGCCACTTTTTCTGCCCTTTGACAGCTATGTCTGTTCAAGTCTAAGCTGGGGCAAAGTTGTCTATCCTGAGCAATGGTCAATGAATTTGACACCCCGTTGTCTTTGGACACTGTTCTCATTGGAGCTATATCAGGTTTGTGAATCTAATAAGCTCTAGACTATATGGTTGCCTTTTCAAAGTGGTAAGTCCACTGGTGGCAGAGATCCCTAAATTCAGCCTTCAGCGCTGTCCATTCAAGCTCTTCAAAACTCCTGCAAAGTTATTTATCCTGCAGCCTAGTCCTGGAATGTGACTTATCAAAGTTTTGGGACACTGTGGTCATCTGTGTGTTAATCAGGATTGTGAATCTAGGAAGCTCTAGACTGTTTGGTGGGCCTTTGAAAGTAGTGTTCCCAGCCATGGTTGATGCCGCTTCATCTTGCTATTTGATGGGCATGAAGTTAAGACCTTCAAAAGTGGGGCATAATCCTTTATCTTGCAGCTAACTCCACAAATTTTACAGACCAATCTTTTGGGACAATTTGGTCATCAGGGCTATATCAGCTTTGCGAATCTAGGAAGGTCTAGACTATGTGGTTGCTGCTTGAAAGTATTGCGTCAATAAGTGGCAGAGGCCATGTTTTTCAGCCTTTGAGGGATATTAGATCAAGATATAACAGGTAGGGCAAAGTTGTTGGTAACCTGCCCCTTTCAATAAACGTAAGACAGCAATGTCTTTGGACACTGCGCTTGTTGCTTTCATATCAGGATGGTGAATCTAGGAAGCTCTAGACTATTTGGCTGGCCTTTGAAAGTGGTGAGTCCACTGGTGGCAGAGGCCCCTGAATTTGGCCTTCAGGGCTGTCAATACAAGATCTTTAAAACTGCTGCAAAGTTATTTATCCTACAACCTACTCCTGGAATGTGACTTACCAACGTTTTGGGACACTGTGGTCATATGTGCATTAATCAAGATTGTGAATCTAGGAAGCTCTAGACTGTTTGGTGGGCCTTTGAAACTAGTGTTCCCAACCATAGTGGAGGACATATTATTTTGCTATTTGATGGGCATGAAGTGAAGATCTTCAAAAACGGGGAATAGTCCTTTATTCTGCAGCCAACTCCTTGAATTTTAAACACCAATCCTTTGTGACAATGTGGTCATCGGGGCTATATCAGCTTCGCGAATCTAGGAAGGTCTAGACTACATGGTTGCTGCTTGAAAGTATTGCGTCCATCTGAGGCAGAGGCCACGTTCTTCAGCCTTTGAAGGATATCAGTTCAAGATCTTAGAGGTAGAGCAAAGTTGTTGGTAACTTGCCCCTTTCAATTTAACTTAAGGCACCAATGTCTTTGGACACTGTGCTTGTTGATTTCATATCAGGTGGGTGAATCTAGGAAGCTCTAAACTAATTGGCTGGCCTTTGAAAGTTGTGTGTCCACTGGTGGCAGAGACCCCCAAATTCGGCCTTCAAGTCTGTCACTTCAAGATCTTTAAAACTGCTGCAAAGTTGTATATCCTGCAGCCTAGTCCTTGAATGTGACACACCAACGTTTTGGGATACTGTAGTCATCTGTGTGGTAATCAGGTTTGTGAATCTAGGAAGCTCTAGACGTTTTGGTGGGCCTTTGAAAGTTGTGTCTCCACTGATGGAGGAGGCCACTTTTTCTCCACTTTAAAAGCTATGTCTGTTCAAGTCTAAGCTGGGGCAAGGTTGTCTATCCTGGCAAAGTTGTTGGTAACCTGCCCCTTTCAATAAACTTAAGACACCAATGTCGTTGGACACTGTGCTTCTTGGTTTCATATCAGGTGGGTGAATCTAGGAAGCTCTAGACTATTTGGCTGGCCTTTGAAAGTTGTGTGTCCACTGATGGAGGAGGCCACTTTTTCTGCCCTTTGAAAGCTATGTCTGTTCAAGTCTAAGCTGGGGCAAAGTTGTCGATCCTGGGCACTGATCAATGAATTTGACACCTCATTGTTTTTGGACACTGTTCTCGTTGGGGGTATGTCATGTTTGTGAATCTAGTAAGCTCTAGATGGTCGCCTTTTCTAAGTGGTGAGTCCAGTGGTGGCAGAGGCCCCTAATTTTGGCGTACAAGGCTGTCAATTCAAGATCTTTGAAACTACTGCAAAGTTATTTATCCTGCATCCTAATCCTTGAATGTGACACACCAACGTTTTGGGACACTGTGGTTATCTGTGCGGTAATCTGGTTTGTGAATCTAGGAAGCTCTACACTGTTTGGTGGGCCTTTGAAAGTAGTGTGCCCAGTCATGGTGGAGGCCGCTGCATCTGGCTATTTGATGGGCATGAAGTGAAGATCTTCAAAAACGGGGCACGGTCCTTTACCCTGCAGCCAACTCCTTGAAGTTTACACACCAATCTTTTGGGACAATGTGGTCATCGGGGCTATATCAGCTTCGCGAATCTAGGAAGGTCTAGACTACATGGTTGCTGCTTCAAAGTATTGCGTCCATCAGTGGCAAAGGCCGCATTTTTCAGCCTAAGAAGGATATCAGTTCAAGATCTTACGGGTAGGGCAAAGTTGTGGGTAACCTTCCCCTTTCAATAAACTTAATACATCAATGTCTTTGAACACTGCGCTTGTTGGTTTCATATCAGGCTGGTGAATCTAGGAAGCTCTAGACTATTTGGCTGGCCTTTGAGAGTTGTGGTTCCACTGGTGGCAAATGCCCCTAAATTCGGCCTTCAAGGCTGTCAAAGCAAGATCTTTAAAATTGCTGCAAAGTTATATATCCTACAGCCTGCTCCGGGAATGTGACACACCAACGTTTTTGGACAATTTGGTCATCTGTGCGTTAATTAGATTTGTGAATATAGGAAGCTCTAGACTGTTTGGTGGGCTTTTGTAAGTTGTGCTTACACCCATGGCAGGGGCCACTTTTCGGGCACTGCCAGGCTCTGTCTCTTCAAGTGGAAGCTGTGGCAAAAATTGTTTTTTCTACATGCCCATTAATGAAGTTTGCAGACCCATATCTTTTGACACTGGGGTCATTGGGGCTCCATCAGGTTCATGAATCTAGGAAGCTCTAGACTATTTGGTTTGCATTTGAAAGTAGTGTGTCCACCAATGGTGGAGGCCTCTTTATCTTGCTATTTGAAGGGCATATTTTATCTTGCTATTTGAAGGGTGTCATTAGAGGATAGACAACTTTGCCCCAGCTTAGACTTAAACAGACATAGCTTTCAAAGGGCAGAAAAAGTGGCCTCCTCCATTAGTGGACACACAACTTTCAAAGGCAAGCCAAATAGTCTAGAGCTTCCTAGATTCACCCACCTGATATGAAACCAACAAGCACAGTGTCCAAAGACATTGGTGTCTTAAGTTTTTTGAAAGGGGCATGTTACCAACAATTTTGCAGGATAAAGGACTGTGCCCCAGTTTTGAAGACCTTGGCTTTATACCCTTCAAATAGTTAAGACGTTATCCTACAACAGACGCTATCCAACAAAATTTTGTCACTTAGCTTCTTTTTGTAGGATAGCATAACCACAAGCTGCTAAGCTACAAAAATGCTGCTAAGTGACAAAAGTTTTGTCACTTAGCATCTGCCAAAGATGCTAAGCTACAAAATAGCTACAGGATTTATTTTGCTGGGGTGACATAGGCTATCATTTATGGACAGCCCTTATACGCCGTATGCAGGTCTAAAATTAGAGCATCGCTTGGCGAATCATCGCAGAAATCGTGAACGGAGGTTGGGGGTGCTTTTAACATTGGCTTCTATGGGAGAAAACATGTTATTTTGCTCTAACTAGTTAAATATTCATCCGATCTTTAAAGGGACGTTCTCGTCCTTATGACGGACATAAATTGACGCGTTGTAACTACTGTGAATGGGCGCCAAATTTGTGACGTGACCACTAACGTCGCCGGATTACGTTCCAAAAGTGAAAAACACGTCGCCGGCCGTGGCGTCGTTAGGCTAACGTTGGCGTACCTAAGCTTAACAACCACAGGACGAGACTGTCCCTTTCAACAGTAAATGAGTAAAAGTTGTAAATTTATCCCAGGCACCCCATACAAGCCTTCAAATTTTCCAAATAGGTAAATTTTCCGTACTATTACGAAAATTTCGTTTTTCCCCATAGGCACCAATGCAAAGTAGGGTCACTTCTGGAGCCCAATATTTCACCACGCGACGTCGGAAATGCCTAGGATACTGCTAACCCGTTTAATCTGTATAATGACATTGTACGAAGAACTCTATTTTCAAATCATCAAATTCTTCAACCAGGACCGATAACATTTACAATGGAAAAAATGGTTATTTTTTATATGTCCGAGATGAAAAAAAAGTAAACTAAATAAAAAAAAATTGTAGAAAAAAAGTTGTACTCGGATGTTGATGAATTGTTCTATGTGGATGCATGCTCATTAGAGGCTATTTGTCTGACGAAATCACGCATGGTGGCCGTGTTTGCGGCCATAGAGCACTTGTAACATGGTTCCTATGCAAATATTCGAAAAGGCCACTTAATTCTGATAAGTTTTAAAAAAAAGATTGGCAAAATCGATGCAGTAGAAGCTTTGATATCAAACATTTTCCAAACCAGTCATAACCGCGGCCGCCGATGCCTAGCAACGGCCGCTGACGCCTAGCAACGGCCGCCGACGCCTAGCAACGGCCGCCGGCGCCTAGCAACGGCCGCCGACGCCTAGCAACAGCCGCCGACGCCTAGCAACGGCCGCCGACGCCTAGCAACGGCCGCCGACGTAAGCAACGGCCGCCGACGTTAAGCAACGGCCGCAGACACCAACATCTTGTGTGATGCTAAATGAAATATTATAATAAGAAGACATGATTATGGAGTATGAGGTCCGTCATAATCACCGCTGGGTCCATTATCCTGAATTCTGATTGGCCAATACCATGGCAACAGTGATCACATGGTCCTTTTTTGATAAGGAACGTTTGGAGGTAAGTATAGAGTCCGGATATATTTACCTCGCCTCCATTTCCTACTTATTTCCTTCGAAACGGCCCTGTAAGCACCGCTGCTCCCCACAGCCATTACATAAAATCTTATGGACTTTTTGTTGGATAACATCCCTTTTGTAGGATAGCAGCATGACCTGAATGCTATCCAACAAACAGGCTTTGTTGGATAGCGTTCTTTTGTAGGATAGCATCTTAAGCTTGATGCTAAGTGACAAATGTAAACTTTTTGCTGGATAGCGTCCTTTTGTAGGATAGCGTCTTAACATACCCTTCAAATAGGAAGATAAAAAGGCCTCCACCATTGGTGGGCACACTACTTTCAAATGCCAACCAAATAGTCTAGAGCTTCCTAGATTCATGAACCTGATGGCGCCCCAATGACACCAGTGTCAAAAGATATGGGTGTGCATACTTCATTGAAGAGCATGTACGAAAAACAACTTTTACCAAAGCTTCCACTTGAAGAGACAGAGCCTGGCAGTGCCCGAAAAATGGCCCCTGCCATGGGTGCATGCACAACTTTCAAAGGCCCACCAAACAGTCTATAGCTTCCTAGATTCATTAACCTGATTACCGCACAGATGACCACAGTATCCCAAAACATTGGTGTGTCACATTCAAGGACTAGGCTGCAGGATAAATAATTTTTACAGCAGTTTTAAAGATCTTGAATTGACAGCCTTGAAGGCCGAATTTAGGGCTGGAGTTATACGCGCGGGCATAGCACCAGATGCCCGCACCCACAGATTTGCTTGTATACTCGGGAGTGAAATCCGCGCAAATAGATCTGCTCATATACGCGGATGTTGTGGCCGCGTATACAAGTACAGTAATGTACGCGGATGTATCTTTTTTGTTCATCATAATATCATTAGTAAATCGGGGGCAGAGCCCCCGAATCCCCCCTTTTTTTCTTATTTCTATGTTTTATTTTTAATGTTTTATTTTAAGAATGCAATACAGCCAGCTTACCTTATGTCCGCGTACATTATCAGATCTGTATGCGCGACTTTGTGTCCGCGTATATAAGAAATTCTATATACGCGACGTCCGCGTGCGCGACTATGGCGCGTATAGCCGGCCTCCGAATTTAGGGCGCTCTGCCAACGGTGGACTCACCTCTTTGAAAAGGCAACCATATAGTCTAGAGCTTCCATTGTCTTTGGACACTGTTCTCATTGGAGCTATATCAGGTTTGTGAATCTAATAAGCTCTAGACTATATGGTTGCCTTTTCAAAGTGGTGAGTCCACTGGTAGCAGAGATCCCTAAATTCAGCCTTCAGCGCTGTCCATTCAAGATCTTCAAAACTCCTGCAAAGTTATTTATCCTGCAGCCTATTCCTGGAATGTGACTTACCAAAGTTTTGAGACACTGTGGTCATCTGTGTGTTAATCAGGATTGTGAATCTAGGAAGCTCTAGACTGTTTGGTGGGCCTTTGAAAGTAGTGTTCCCAGCCATGGTTGAGGACGCTTCATCTTGCTATTTGATGGGCATGAAGTTAAGACCTTCAAAAGTGGGGCATAATCCTTTATCTTGCAGCTAACTCCTCGAATTTTACACACCAATCTTTTCGGACAATATGGTCATCAGGACTATATCAGCTTGGCGAATCTAGGAAGGTCTAGACTACATGGTTGCTGCTTGAAAGCATTGTGGCAATAAGTGGCAGAGGCCATGTTTTTCAGCCTTTGACGGAGATTAGATCAAGATATTACAGGTAGGGCAAAAAGTTGTTGGTAAGCTGCCCCTTTTAATAAACTTAAGACACCAATGTCTTTGGACACTGTTCTCATTGGGACTATATCAGGTTTGTGAATCTAGTAAGCTCTAGACTATATGGTTGCCTTTTCAAAGAGGTCGGTCCACTGTTGGGAGAGCCCCCTAAATTCGGCCTTCAAGACTGTCAATTCAAAATCTTTAAAACTGCTGCAAAGTTATTTATCCTGCAGCCTACTCCTGGAATGGGACACACCAACATTTTGGGACACTGTGGTCATCTGTGCGGTAATCAGGTTTGTGAATCTAGGAAGCTCTAGCCTGTTTGGTGGGCCTTTTAAAGTAGTGTTCCCAGCAATGGTAGAGGCCGCTTCATCTTGCTATTTGATGGGCATGAAGTTAAGATCTTCAAAAGTGGGGCACAGTCCTTTATCTTGCAGCTAGCTCCTCGAATTTTACACACCAATCTTTTGGCACAATGTGTTCATTGGGGCTATATCAGCTTTGCGAATCTAGGAAGGTTGGTTGGTTGGTTATTGGTTGCTTTACGCCCTAATCAACTGCCAGGGTCATATCAAGGGCGGTGATGGTGATCGAATCTATGAGAAGGTAGAGACCATACCCCTACACATTTACCGAAGTAGGTGTTCTTTAATGTGCCTGGTCCCATAGACGAATCTAGGAAGGTCTAGACTACACGGTTGCTGCTTGAAAGTATTGCGTCAAAAAGTGGCAGAGGCCATGTTGTTCAGCCTTTGAAGGATATTAGATCAAAATATTACAGGTAGGGCAAAGTTGTTGGTAGCCTGCCCCTTTCAATAAACTTAAGACACCAATGTCTTTGGACACTGTGCTTTTTGGTTTCATATCAGGTAGGTGAATCTAGGAAGCTCTAGACTGTTTGGCTGGCTTTTGAAAGTTGTGTGTCCACTGGTGTCAGAGGCCCCTAAATTCAGCCTCCAAGGCCGTCAAAGCAAGATCTTTAAAACTACTGCAAAGTTATTTATCCTACAGCCTACTCCTGGAATGTGACTTACCAACGTTCTGGGACACTGTGGTCATCTGTGCATTAATCAGGATTGTGAATCTAGGAAGCTCTAGACTGTTTGGTGGGCCTTTGAAAGTTGTGCATGCACCCATGGCAGGGGCCACTTTTTGGGCAATGCCAGTGTGTCTCTTCAAGTCGAAGCTGTGGCAAAAGTTGTTTTTCCTGCATCCCCGTCAATGAAGTTTCAACACTCGTGTCTTTGGACACTGGGGTCATTGGGGCTATTTCAGGTTTATGAATCTAGGAAGCTCTAGACTCTTTGGCTGGCTTTTGAAAGTTGTGTGTCCACTGGTGGCAGAGACCCCTAAATTCGGCCTTCAAGGCTGTCCCTTCAAGATCTTTGAAAGTGCGGCAAAGTTATTCATCCTGCTGCCTAGTCCTTGAATGTGACAGACCAACGTTTTGGGATAATGTTGTCATCCCTTTGGTAATCAGGGTTGTGAATCTAGGAAGCTCTAGACTGTTTGGTGGGCCTTTGAAAGTTGTGCATGTACCTATGGCAGGGCCCACTTTTTGGGTACTGACAGGGTGTCTCTTCAAGAGGTCTTCAAAACTGGGGCATAGTCCTTAATCCTGCAGCCAATTCCCTGAATTTTACACCCCAATCTTTTTGGACAATGTGGTCTCCAGGCCTATATCAGCTTCGTGAATCTAGGAAGGTCTAGAATACATGGTTGCTGTTTGAAAGTATTGCGACTATCAGTGGCAGAGGCCACGTTTTTCAGCCTTTGAAGGATATTAGTGCAAGATCTTAGAGGTAAGGCAAAGTTGTTGATAACCTGCCCCGTTCAATAAACTTAAGACACCGATGTCTTTGGATACTGTGCTTGTTGGTTTCATATCAGGTGGGTGAATCTAGAAATCTCTAGACTATTCGGCTGGCCTTTGAAAGTTGTGTGTCACTTCAAGATCTTTGAAACTGTTGCAAAGTTATTTATCCTGCAGACTAGTCCTGGAATGTGACACACCAACGTTTTGGGATACTGTGGTCATCTGTGCGGTAATCAGTTTGTGAATCTAGGAACCTCTAGCCTGTTTTGTGGGCCTTTCAAAGTAGTGTTCCCAGCCATGGTGGAGGCCGCTTCATATTGCTATTTGATGGTCATGAAGTAAATATGTTCAAAAGTGGGGCATAGTCCTTTATCTTGTAGCTAACTCCTTGAATTTTACACACCAATCTTTTGGGACAATGTGGTCATCGGGGCTATATCAGCTTCGCGAATCTAGGAAGGTCTAGACTACATGGTTGCTGTTTGAAAGTATTGAATCCATCAGTGACAAAGGACACGTTTTTCCGCCTTTGAAGGATATCAGTTCAAGATCTTACAGGTAGGACAAAGTTGTTTGTAACCTGCCCTTTTCAATAAACTTAAGACACCAATGTCTTTGGACACTGTGCTTGTTGGTTTCATATCAGGTGAGTGAATCTAGGAAGCTTTAGACTATTTTGCTGGCCTTTGAAAGTTGTGTGTCCACTGATGGAGGAGGCCACTTTTTCTCCCCTTTGAAAGCTATGTCTGTTCAAGTCTAAGCTGGATGAAAGTTGTCTATCCTGAGCACTGGTCAGTGAATTTGACACCGCATCGACTTTGGAGACTGTTGTCGTCGGGGCTATATCAGGTTTTTTAATCTAGTAAGCTCTAGACTATATGGTTGCCTTTTCAAGGGGTGAGAGAACTGCTGTAAAGTTATTTATCCCGCTGAACGCTATTGTATGTTTTGGTGTTAATTATCATTTCCGTGCATTATCAGATATAACTAGTACGGCTGGTATTGTCTTTACTGGGAGGGCTAGTCGAGTGGTGAGTGAGTCCACGGTATGGGCGCTCAATCCATAACATGAACAACGTCTGGCAGTGCGGTAAGTTTATTGGTGGTTATAGTGATGCGTACAGCTGCTCGTGGAGGCAATGAATCCAAGGTATTACAGTTCAGTTTGAGGGATGCAAGCTTCCTCCGTGAAGTCCGCTTGCTCTCGCCCCCGGCCGTTTCGTAACGACGTAGTATAAGTCACCAGATGTCCCTTGATTGTATGGCTATCTAAACCCCTTCCGAATCTCCCGATTCGTCTGATCCAAGTGCTACTGTTCTCTCTACCCCGACTCTCCTACACTCTCGCTTATAAAGCAGTCTAATATTGATTTTTCCCAGGGCCTCAGTGCTTGCGGGGAAGTGTGTCCCGATGATCATTGTCGTCAGGTATACCGACACTTGCCAGCGGCACCGGCCACTATATATATGTATGTTTTTATAACCTAAGTAATTTGGAAGAATTCTTATCATGTATGTTCATCTGGTGACTCTTACACTAATTCAATAGACATGCACAAAGCAAACGTTAACTTCTACCTTTGTGCACCGCAGCCTAGTCCTTGAATGTGACACACCAACGTTTCGGGATACTGTGGTCATCTGTGTGGTAATCAGGTTTGTGAATCTAGGAAGCTCTAGACTGTTTGGTGGGCCTTTGAAAGCTGTGCATACACCCATGGCAGAGGCCACTTTTCGGGCACTGCCAGGATCTGTCTCTTCAAGTGGAAGCTGTGGCAAAAGTTGTTTTTCCTACATGCCCATGAATGAAGTTTGCACACCCATATCGTTTGACACTGGGGTCATAGGGGCTCCATCAGGTTCATGAATCTAGGAAGCTCTTGACTATTTGGTTGGAATTTGAAAGTAGTGTGTCCAGCAATGATGGAGGCCTATATATCTTCCTATTTGAAGGGCATGAAGCCAAGGTCTTCGAAACTGGGGCATAGTCCTTTCTCCTGCAAAGTTGTTGGTAACCTGCCCCTTTCAATAAACTTAAGACACCAATGTCTTTGGACACTGTGTTTGTTGGTTTCATATCAGCTGGGTAAATCTAGGAAGCTCTAGACTATTTGGCTGGCCTTTGAAAGTTGTGTGTCCAGTGATGGAGGAGGCCACTTTTTCTGCCATTTGAAAGCTATGTCTGTACAAGTCTAAGCTGGGCCAAAGTTGTCTTTCCTGGGTACTGGTCAATGAATTTGACACCCCATTGTCTTTGGACACTTTTCTCATTGGGGCTATATCAGGTTTGTGAATCTAGTAAGCTCTAGACTATATGGTTGCCTTTTCAAAGAGGTGAGTCCACCGTTGGCAGAGCCCCCTAAATTCGGGCTTCAAGGCTGTCAATTCAAGAACTTTAAAACTGCTGCAAAGTTATTTATCCTACAGTCTACTCCTGGAATGTGACACACCAACCTTTTGGGACACTGTGGTCATCTGGGCGGTAATCAGGTTTGTGAATCTAGGAAGCTCTAGCCTGTTTGGTGGGCCTTTGAAAGTAGTCTACCCAGCCATGGTTGAGGCTGCTTTATCTTGCTATTTGATGGGCATGAAGTTAAGATCTTTAAAAGTGGGGCATAGTCCTTTATCTTGCAGCTAACTCATCAAATTTTACAGACCATTCTTTTGGGACAATGTGGTCATCAGGGCTATATCAGCTTTGCGAATCTAGGAAGGTCTAGACTACATGGTTGCTGCTTGAAAGTATTGCGTCAATAAGTGGCAGAGGCCATGTTTTTCAGCCTTTGAGGGATATTAGATCAAGATATTACAGGTAGGGCAAAAGTTGTTGGTAAGCTGCCCCTTTCAATAAACTTAAGACACAATTGTCTTTGGACACTGCGCTTGTTGGTTTCATATCAGGTGGGTGAATCTAGGAAGCTCTAGACTATTTGGCTGGCCTTTGAAAGTTGTGTGTCAACTAGTGGCAGAGACCCCTAAATTCGGCCTTTAAGGCTTTCACTTCAAGATTTTTGAAACGGCTGCAAAGTTATTTATCCTGCATCCTACTCCTTGAATGTGACACACCAACGTTTTGGGATACTGTGCTCATCCACTCGATAACCAGGTTTGTGAATCTAGAAAGCTCTAGACTGTTTGGTGGGCCTTTGAAAGTTGTGCATGCACCCATGGAAGGAGCCACTTTTTTGGCAATGCCAGGGTGTCTCTTCAAGTGGAAGCTGTGGCAAAAGTTGTTTTTCCTACATGCCCATCAATGAAGTTTACACACCCAAATCGTTTGACACTGGGGTCATTGGGGCTCAATCAGGTTCATGAATCTAGGAAGCTCTTGACTATTTGGTTGGCATTTGAAAGTAGTGTGTCCAGCAATGGTGGAGGCCTATATATCTTGCTATTTGAAGGGCATGAAGCCAAGGTCTTCAAAACTGGCGAATCTAGGAAGGTCTAGACTACATGGTTGCTGCTTGAAAGTATTGCGTCCATCAGTGGCAGAGGCCATGTTTTTCAGTCTTTGAAGGATATCCGTTCAAGATCTTACAGGTAGGGCAAAGTTGTTGGTAACCTGCCCCTTTCAATAAACTTAAGACACCAATGTCTTTGGACACTGTTCTTGTTGGTTTCATATCAGCTGGGTGATTCTAGGAAGTTATAGACTATTTGGCTGGCCTTTGAAAGTTGTGTGTCCACTGATGGAGGAGACCACTTTTTCCGCCCTTTGAAAGCTATATCTGTTCAAGTCTAAGCAGGGGTAAAGTTGTCTATCCTGGGCACTGGTCAATGAATTTGACACCCCATTGTCTTTGGACACTGTTCTCATTGGGACTATATCAGGCTTGAGAATCTAGTAAGCTCTAGACTATATGGTTGCCTTTTCAAAGTGGTGAGTCTACCGGTGGCAGAGGCCCCTACATTCGGCCTTCAAGGCTGTCAATTCAACATCTTTAAAACTGCTGCAAAGTTATTTATCCTACAGCCTACATTATTCTCATTTGGGCTATTTTGACGTTTCTGTACACTGTGGTCATCTGTGCGGTAATCAGGTTTGTGAATCTAGTAAGCTCTAGCCGGTTTGGTGGGCCTTTGAAAGTAATGTGCCCAGCCATGGTGGAGGCCACTTTATCTTGCTATTTGATGGGCATGAAGTGAATATCTTCCAAAGTGGGGCATAGTCCTTTATCCTGCAGCCAACTCCTTGAATTTTACACACCAATCTTTTGGGACAATGTGGTCATCTGGGCTACATCAGGTTTGTGATTCTAGTAAGCTCTAGACATTTTCAAAGTGGTGAGTCCGCTGGTGGCAGAGGCCCCTAATTTTGGCCTATAAGGCTGTCAAAGCAAGATCTTTAAAACTGCTGCAAAGTTATATATCCTACAGCCTACTCCGGGAATGTGACGCATCAACATTTTGGGACAATGTGGTCATATGTGCGTTAATCAGGTTTGTGAATCTAGGAAGCTCTAGACTGTTTGGTGGGTCTTTGAAAGTATTGTGCCCAGCCATGGTGGAGGCCGCTTTATTTTGCTATTTGAAGGGCATGAAGTCAATGTCTTCAAAACTGGGGCATAGTACTTTATCGTGCAGCCAATTCCCTGAATTTTACACCCCAATCTTTTTAGACAATATGGTCATCGTGGCTATATCAGCTTCATGAATCTAGGAAGGTCTAATCTACATGGCCGCTCTTTGAAAGTATTGGGTCTATAAGTGGCAGAGGCCGAGTTTTTCAGCCTTTCAAGGATATCAGATCATGATCGTACAGGTAGGGCAAAGTTGTTGGTAACCTGCCCCTTTCAATAAACTTAAGACACCAATGTCTTTGGACACTGTGCTTGTTGGTTTCATATCAGGTGGGTGAATCTAGGAAGCTCTAGACTATTTGGAGGGCCTTTGAAAGTTGTGCGTCCACTGGTAGCAGAGGACGCTAAATTCGGCCTTCAAGGCTGTCAAAGCAAGATCTTTAAAACTGCTGCAAAGTTATTTATCCTACAACCTACTCCTGGAATGTGACTTACCAACGTTTTGGGACACTGTGGTCATATGTGCATTAATCAAGATTGTGAATCTAGGAAGCTCTAGACTGTTTGGTGGGCCTTTGAAACTAGTGTTCCCAGCCATGGTGGAGGACACATTATTTTGCTTTTTGATGGGCATGAAGTGAAGATCTTCAAAAACGGGGAATAGTCCTTTATTCTGCAGCCAACTCCTTGAATTTTACACACCATCTTTTGGGACAATGTGGTCATCAGGGCTATATCAGCTTCGCGAATCTAGGAAGGTTTAGACTACATGGTTGCTGCTTGAAAGTATTACGTCCATCTGTGGCAGAGGCCACGTTTTTCAGCCTTTGAAGGATATCCGTTCAAGATCTTACAGGCAGGGCAAAGTTGTTGGTAACCTGCCCCTTTCAATAAACTTAAGACACCAATGTCTTTGGACACTGTGCTTGTTGGTTTCATATCAGGTGGGTGAATCTAGGAAGCTCTAGACTATTTGGCTGGCTTTTGTAAGTTTAGTGTCCACTGGTGGCAGAGGCCCCTAAATCCGGCCTTCAAGGCTGTCAAAGCAAGATCTTTAAAACTGCTGCAAAGTTATTTGTCATGCAGCCTAGTCCTGGAATGTGACACACCAACGTTTTGGAACACTGTGGTCATCTGTGCTGGAATCAGGATTGTGAATCTAGGAAGCTCTAGACTGTTTGGTGGGCCTTTGAAAGTTGTGCATACACCCATGGCAGGAGCCACTTTTTTGGCAATGCCAGGGTGTCTCTTCTAGTGGAAGCTGTGGCAAAAGTTGTTTTTCCTGCATACCCGTCAATGAAGTTTCAACACCCGTGTCTTTGGACACTGGGGTCATTGGGGCCGTATCAGGTTTATGAATCTAGGAAGCTCTAGACTATTTAGCTGGCCTTTGAATGTTGCGTGTCCACTGATGGCAGAGGCCCCTAAATTCGGCCTTCAAGGCTGTCAATGCAAGATATTCAAAACTGCTGCAAAGTTATTCATCCTACAGTCTAGCCTGTTTGGTAGGCCTTTGAAAGTAGTCTGCCCAGCCACGGTTGAAGCCGCTTCATCTTGCTGTTTGATGGGCATGAAGTTAAGATCTTCAAAAGTGGGGCATAGTCCTTTATCTTGCAGCTTACTCCTTGAATTTTACACACCAATCTTTTGGGACAATGTGGTCATCGGGGCTATATCAGCTTTGCAAATCTAGTAAGGTCTAGACTACATGGTTGCTGCTTGAAAGTATTGCGTCAATAAGTGGCAGAGGCCATATTTTTCAGCCTTTGAGGGATATTAGATCAAGATATTACAGGTAGGGCAAAGTTGTTGGTAACCTGCCCCTTTCAATAAACTTAAGACACCAATGTCTTTGGACACTGCGCTTGTTGGTTTCATATCAGGTGGGTGAATCTAGGAAGCTCTATACTATTTGGCTGGCCTTTGAAAGTTGTGTGTCCACTGGTGGTAGAGACCCCTAAGTTCGTCCTTTAAGGCTGTCACTTCAAGATCTTTGAAAATGCTGCAAAGTTATTTATCCTGCATCCTACTCCTTGAATGTGACACACCAACATTTTGGGATACTGTAGTCATCTGTGCGGTAATCAGGTTTGTGAATCTAGGAAGCTCTAGACTGTTTGGTGGGCCTTTGAAAGTTGTGCATACACCCATGGCAGGAGCCACTTTTCGGGCACTGCCAGGCTCTGTCTCTTCAAGTGGAAGCTGTGGCAAAAGTTGTTTTTCCTACTTGCCCATCAATGAAGTTTGCACACCCGTATCTTTTGACACTGGGGTCATTGGGGCTCCATCAGGTTCATGAATCTAGGAAGCTCTAGATTATTTGGTTGGCATTTGAAAGTAGTGTGTTGACCAATGGTGGAGAACAATTTATCTTGCTATTTGAATGGCATGAAGCCAAGGTCTTCAAAACTGGGTCATAGTCCTTTATACTGCAAAGTAGTTGGTAACCTGCCACTTTCAAAAAACTTAAGACACCAATGTCTTTGGACACTCCGCTTGTTGGTTTCATATCAGGTGGGTGAATCTAGGAAGCTCTAGACTATTTGCCTGGCCTTTGAAAGTTGTGTGTCCACTGATGGAGGAGGCCACTTTTTCTGCCCTTTGAAAGCTATGTCTGTTCAAGTCTAAGCTGGGGCAAGGTTGTCTATCCTGGGCACTGGTCAATGAATTTGACACCCCATTGTCTTTGGACACTGTTCTCAATGGGGCTATATCAGGCTTGTGAATCTAGTAAGCTCTAGACTATATGGTTGCCTTTTCAAAGTGGTGAGTCTACCGGTGGCAGAGGCCCCTAAATTCGGCCTTCAAGGCTGTCAATTCAAGATCTTTAAAACTGCTGCAAAGTTTTTTATCCTACAGCCTACATTATTCTCATTGGGGCTATTTTGACTTTCTGTACAATGTGGTCATCTGTGCGGTAATCAGATTTGTGAATCTAGTAAGCTCTAGCCGGTTTGGTGGGCCTTTGAAAGTAATGTGCCCAGCCATGGTGGAGGCCACTTTATCTTGCTATTTGATGGGCATGAAGGGAAGATCTTCCAAAGTGGGGCATAGTCCTTTATCCTGCAGCCAACTCCTTGAATTTTACACACCAATCTTTTGGGACAATGTGGTCATCTGGGCTACATCAGGTTTGTGATTCTAGTAAGCTCTAGACATTTTCAAAGTGGTGAGTCCACTGGTGGCAGAGGCCCCTAATTTCGGCCTAAAAGGTTGTCAAAGCAAGATCTTTAAAACTGCTGCAAAGTTATATATCCTACAGCCTACTCCGGGAATGTGACGCATCAACATTTTGGGACAATGTGGTCATATGTGCGTTAATCAGGTTTGTAAATCTAGGAAGCTCTAGACTGTTTGGTGGGTCTTTGAAAGTATTGTGCCCAGCCATGGTGGAGGCCGCTTTATCTTGCTATTTGAAGGGAATGAAGTCAATGTCTTCAAAACTGGGGCATAGTACTTTATCTTGCAGCTAACTCCTTGAATTTTACACCCCAATCTTTTTAGACAATGTGGTCATTGTGGCTATATCAGCTTCATGAATCTAGGAAGGTCTATGCTACATGGCCGCTGTTTGAAAGTATTGCATCCATCAGTGGCAGAGGCCACATTTTTCAGCCTTTCAAGGATATCAGATCATGATCTTACAGGTAGGGCAAAGTTGTTGGTAACTTGCCACTTTCAATAAACTTAAGACACCAATGTCTTTGGACACTGTGCTTGTTGGATTCATATCAGGTGGGTGAATCTAAGAAGCTCTAGACTATATGGTTGCCTTTTCAAAGAGGTGAGTCCACCGGTGGCAGAGGCCCCTAACTTGGGCCTTCAAGGCTGTCAATTCAAGATTTTTGAAACTGCTGCAAAGTTATTTATTCTGCCTCCTAGTCCTGGAATGTGACACATCAACGTTTTGGGCCACTGTGGTCATCTGTGCGGTAATCAGGTTTGTGAATCTAGAAAGGTCTAGCCTGTTTGGTGTGCCTTTGAAAGTAATGTTCCCAGCCATGGTGGAGGCCACTTCATTTTGCTATTTGATGGTCATAAAGTAAAGATGTTCAAAAGAGGGACATAGTCCTGTATCTTGTAGCTAACTCCTTGAATTTTACACACCAATCTTTTGGGACAATGTGGTCATTGGCGCTATATCAGCTTCGTGAATCTAGGAAGGTCTAGACTACATGGTTGCTGCTTGAAAGTATTGCGTCCATCAGTGGCAGAGACCACGTTTTTCAGCCTTTGAAGGATATCAGTTCAAGATCTTAGAGGTAGACCAAAGTTGTTGGTAACCTGCCCCTTTCAATAAACTTAAGACACGAATGTCTTTGCACACTGTGCTTGTTGGTTTCATATCCGGTGGTTGAATCTAGGAAGCTCTAGACTATTTGGCTGGCCTTTGAAAGTCCTGTGTCCACTGGTGGCAGAGGCCCCTAAATTCTGCCTTCAAGGCTCTCAAAGCAAGATCTTTAAAACTGTTGCAAAGTTATTCATCCTAGTATATATCCGGTTTGTGAATCTAGTAAGCTCTAGTCTGTTTGGTGTTCCCAGCCATGGTGGAGGCTGCATCATATTGCTATTTGATGGGCATAAATTGAATCCCTTACTAGATTCACAAACATGATATAGCCCCAATGAGAACAATGTCCAAAGACAATGGGGTGTCAAATTCATTGACCAATGCCCAGGATCGACAACTTTGCACCAGCTTAGACTTGAACAGACATAGCTTTCAAAAGGCAGAAAAAGTGGCCTCCTCCATTAGTGGACACACAACTTTAAAAGGCCAGCTAAATAGTCTAGAGCTTCCTAGATTCACCCACCTGATATGAAACCAAGAAGCACAGTGTCCAAAGACATTGGTGTCTTAAGTTTGATGAAGGAGGCAGGTTACCATCAATTTTGCAGGATAAAGGACTATGCCCCAGTTTTGAAGACCTTGGCTTCATGCCCTTCAAATAGCAAGATAAAGAGCACTCCACCATTGGTGGACAGACTACTTTCAAATGCCAACCAAATAGTCTAGAGCTTCCTAGATTCATGAACCTGATGGAGCCACAATGACCCCAGTGTCAAAAGATATGGGTGTGCAAACTTCATTGATGGGCATGTAGGAAAAACAACTTTTGCCACAGCTTCCACTGGAAGACATAGACCTGGCAGTGCCTGAAAAGTGGCTCCTGCCATGGGTGTATGCACAACTTTGAAAGGTCCACCAAACAGTCTAGAGCTTCCTAGATTCACAAACCTGATTAGCGTGCGGATAACCACAGTATCCCGAAACGTTGGTGTGTCACATTCAAGGAATAGGATGCAGGATAAATAACTATTCAGCAGTTTCAAAAATCTTGAAGTGAAAGCCTTAAAGGCTGAATTTAGGGGTCTCTGCCACCAGTGGACACACAACTTTCAAAGGCCAGCCAAATAGTCTAGAGCTTCCTAGATTCACAATCCTGATATGAAACCAACAATCGCAGTGTCTAAAGACATTGCTGTCTTAAGTTTATTGAAAGGGGCAGGTTACCAAAAACTTTGCCCTACCTGTAATATCTTGATCTAATATCCCTCAAAGGCTGATAAACATGGCCTCTGCCACTTATTGATGCAATACTTTCAAGCAGCAACCATGTAGTCTAGACCTTCCTAGTTTCGCAAAGTTGATATAGCCCTGATGACCACATTGTCCCAAGAGATTGGTGTGTAAAATTCGAGGAATTAGCTGCAAGATAAAGGACTATGTCCCACTTTTGAAGATCTTAACTTCATGCCCATCAAATAGCAAGATGAAGCGGCCTCAACCATGGCTGGGAACACTACTTTCAAAGGCCCACCAAACAGTCTAGAGCTTCCTAGATTCACAAACCTGATAACCGCATAGATGACCACAGTATCCCAGAACGTTGGTGTGTCACATTCTAGGACTAGGCTGCAGGATAAATAACTTTGCAGCAGTTTTAAAGATCTTGAAGTGACAGCCTTGAAGGCCGGATTTAGGGGTCTCTGCCACCAGTGGACACACAATTTTCAAAGACCAGCCAAATAGTTTAGAGCATCCTAGATTCACCCACCTGATATGAAACCAACAAGCACAGTGTCCAAAGACATTGGTGTCTTAAGTCAAATTGAAAGGGTCAAGTTACCAACAACTTTGCTCTACCTCTAATATCTTGAACTGATATCCTTCAAAGGCTGAAAAACGTGTGCTCTGCCACTGATGGACGCAATACTTTCAAGCAGCAACCATGTAGTCTAGACCTTCCTAGATTTGCAAAGCTGATATAGCCCCGATGACCACATTGTCCCAAAAGATTGGTGCAAAAAATTCAAGGAGTTAGCTGCAAGATAAAGGACTATGCCCCAATTTTGAAGATATTCACTTCATGCCCATCAAATAGCAAGATAAAGCGGCCTCCACCATGGCTGGGCACACTACTTTCAAAGGCCCACCAAACAGGCTAGAGCTTCCGAGATTCACAAACCTGATTAACGCGCAGATGACAACATTGTCCCAAAACGTTAGTGTGTCACATCCCAAGAGTAGGCTATAGGATAAATAACTTTGCAGCAGTTTTAAAGATCTTGAAGTGACAGCCTTGAAGGCCGAATTTAGAGGCCTCTGCCACCAGTGGACACACAACTTTCAAAGGCCAGCCAAATAGTCTAGAGCTTCCTAGATTCAACCACCTGATATGAAACCAACAAGCACCGTGTCCAAAGACATTGTCGTCTTAAGTTTATTGAAAGGGGCAGGTTACCAACAACTTTGCCCTAACTGTAAGATCATGATCTGATATCCTTCAAAGGCTGAAAAACGTGGCCTCTGCCACTTATTGACCCAATACTTTCAAACAGCGACCATGTAGTCTAGACCTTCCTAGATTCATGAAGCTGATATAGCCACGATAACCACATTGTCTAAAAAGATTGGAGTGTAAAATTCATGGAATTGGCTGCAGGATAAAGGACTATGCCCCAGTTTTGAAGACATTGACTTCATGCCATTCAAATAGCGAGATAAAGCAGCCTCCACAATGGCTGGGCACAATACTTTCAAAGGCCCACCAAACAGTCTAGAGCTTCCTAGATTCACAAACCTAATTAATGCACAGATGACAACATTGTCCCAAAATGTTGATGTGTCACATTCCCGGAGTAGGCTGTAGGATATATAAGTTTGCAGCAGTTTTAAAGATCTTGAAGTGACAGCCTTATAGGCCGAAATTAGGGGCCTCTGCTACCAGTGGACTCACCACTTTGTAAATGTCTAGAGCTTACTAGAATCACAAACCTGATGTAGCCCAGATGACCACATTGTTCCAAAAGATTGGTGTGTAAAATTCAAGGAGTTGGTTGCAGGATAAAGGACTATGCCCCACTTTGGAAGATCTTCACTTCATGCCCATCAAATAGCAAGATGAAGTGGCCTCCACCATGGCTGGGCACACTACTTTCAAAGGCCCACCAAACAGGCTAGAGCTTACTAGATTCACAAATCTGATTACAACACAAATGACCACATTGTACAGAAACGTCAAAATAGCCCCATTGAGAACAGTGTAGGCTGTAGGATAAATATCTTTGCAGCAGTTTTAAAGATCTTGAATTGAAGGCCGAAATTAGGGGCCTCTGCCACCGGTGGACTCATCGCTTTGAAAAGGCAACCATATAGTCTAGAGCTTCCTAAATTCACCCACCTGATATGAAACCAACAAGCACAGTGTCCAAATACATTGGTGTCTTAAGTTTATTGAAATGGGCAGGTTACCAACAACTTTGCCCTACCTGTAAGATAGTGAACGGATATCCTTCAAAGACTGAAAAACGTGGCCTCTGCCACTTATTGACGCAATACTTTCAAGCAGCAACCATGAAGTCTAGACCTTCCTAGATTAGCAAAGCTGATATAGCCCTGATGACCACATTGTCCCAAAAGATTGGTGTGTAAAATTCGAGGAGTTAGGTGCAAGATAAAGGACTGTGCCCCACTTTTGAAGATCTTAACTTCATGCCTATCAAATAGCAAGATGAAGCGGCCTCAACCATGGCTGGGAATATTACTTTCAAAGGCCCACCGAACAGGTTAGAGCTTCATAGATTCACAAACCTGATTACCGCACAGATGACCACAGTGTCCCAAAACGTTGGTTTGTCACATTCCAGGAGTACACTGTAGGATAAATAACTTTGCAGCAGTTTTAAATATCTTGTATTCACAGCCTTGAAGGCAGAATTTAGGGGCCTCTGCCACCAGTGAACACGCAACATTCAAAGGCCAGCCAAATAGTCTAGAGCTTCCTAGATTCATGAACCTGATACGGCCACAATGAGCCCAGTGTCCAAAGACACGAGTGTTGAAACTTCATTGACGGGTATGCAGGAAAAACAACTTTTGCCACAGCTTCCACTTGAAGAGACACAATGGCATTGCCCAAAAAGTGGCCCCTGCCATGGGTACATGCACAACTTTCAAAGGCCCACCAAACAGTCTAGAGCTTCCTAGATTCACAATCCTGATTCCAGCACAGATGACCACAGTGTCCCAAAACGTTGGTATGTCACATTCCAGGACTAGGCTGCAGGATAAATAACTTTGCAGCAGTTTTAAAGATCTTGCTTTTACAGCCTTGAAGGCCGAATTTAGGGGCCTCTGCCACCAGTGGACACAAAACTTTCAAAACCCAGCCAAATAGTCTAGAGCTTCCTAGATTCACCCACCTGATATGAATCCAACAAACACAGTGTCCAAAGACATTGGTGTCTTAAGTTTATTGAAAGGGCAGGTTAGCAACAACTTTGCAGGATAAAGGACTATGCCCCATTTTTGAAGACCTTGGTTTCATGCCCTTCAAATAGCAAGATAAAGAGGCCTCCGCCATTGCTGGACACACTACTTTCAAATGCCAACCAAATAGTCTAGAGCTTCCTAGATTCATGAACCTGATTGAGCCCCAATGACCCCAGTGTCAAAAGATTTGAGGCTGTAAACTTCATTGATGGGCATGTAGGAAAAACAACTTTTGCCACAGCTTCCACTTGAAGAGACAGAGCCTGGCAGTGCCCGAAAAGTGGCCCTGCCATGTGTGTATGCACAACTTTCAAAGGCCCACCAAACAGGCTAGAGGTTCCTAGACCACAAACCTGATTACCGCATGGATGACCACAGTATCCCAAAACGTTGGTGTGTCACATTCCAGGACTAGTCTGCAGGATAAATAACTTTGCAACAGTTTCAAAGATCTTGAAGTGACAGCCTTGAAGGCCGAAATTAGAGGCCTCTGCCACCAGTGGACTCACCACTTGGAAAAGGTCTAGCGCTTACTAGAATCACAAACCTAATATAGCCCCAACGAGAACAGTGTCAAAAGACAATGAGGTGTCAAATCCATTGACCAGTGCCCAGGATAGACAACTTTGCCCCGGTTTATACTTGAACAGACATAGCTTTCAAAGGGGTGAAAAAATGACCTCCGACATCAGTGGACACACAACTTTCAAAGGCCAGCCGAATAATCTAGAGATTCCTAGATTCACCCACCTGATATGAAACCAACAAGCACAGTGTCCAAAGAGATCTGTGTCTTAAGTTTATTCAACGGGGCAGGTTATCAACAACTTTGCCTTACCTCTAAGATCTTGCACTAATATCCTTCAATGGCTGAAAAACATGGCCTCTGCCACTGATGGTCGCAATACTTTCAAACAGCAACCATGTAGTCTAGACCTTCCTAGATTCACGAAGCTGATATAGGCCTGGAGACCACATTGTCCAAAAAGATTGGGGTGTAAAATTCAGGGAATTGGCTGCAGGATTAAGGACTATGCCCCAGTTTTGAAGACCTCTTGAAGAGACACCCTGGCAGTACCCAAAAAGTGGGCCCTGCTATAGGTACATGCACAACTTTCAAAGGCCCACCAAACAGTCTAGAGCTTCCTAGATTCACAAACCTGATTACCGCAGGGATGACATCATTATCCTTAAACGTTGGTCTGTCACATTCAAGGACTAGGCTGCAGGATGAATAACTTTGCCGCAGTTTCAAAGATCTTGAAGGGACAGCCTTGAAGGCCGAATTTAGGGGTCTCTGCCACCAGTGGACACACAACTTTCAAAGGCCAGCCAAATAGTGTAGAGCTTCCTAGATTCATAAACCTGATATAGCCCCAATGACCCCAGTGTCCAAAGACACGGTTGTTGAAACTTCATCGACAGGTATGCAGGAAAAACAACTTTTGCCACAGCTTCAACTTGAAGAGACACCCTGGCATTGCCCAAAAATTGGCCCCTGCCATGGGTGCATGCAGAACTTTCAAATGCCCACCATGTAGTTTAGAGCCTCCTACATTAACAAACCTGATTACCACACAGATGACCACATTGTCCCAAAACTTGGTGTGTCACATTCCAGGACTAGGCTGCAGGATAAATAACTTTGCAGCAGTTTTAAAGATCTTGCTTTGACAGCCTTGAAGGCCGGATTTAGGGGCATCTGCCACCGGTGGACACACCACTTTCAAAGGCCAGCCAAATAGTCTAGAGCTTCCTAGATTCACCCACCTGATATAAATCCAACAAGCTCAGTGTCCAAATACATAGGTGTCTTAAGTTTATTGAAAGGGGCAGGTTACCAACAACTTTGCCCTACCTGTAAGATCTTGAACTGATATCCTTCAAAGGCTGAAAAACGTGGTCACTGCCACTGATGGACGCAATACTTTCAAGCAGCAACCATGTAGTCTAAACCTTCCTAGATTTGCGAAGCTGATATAGCCCCGATGACCACATTGTCCCAAAAGATTAGTGTCTAAAATTCAAGGAGTTGGCTGCACGATAAAGGACTATTCCCCGTTTTTTAAGATCTTCACTTCTTGCCCATCAAACAGCAAGATAATGTGTCCTCCACCATGGCTGGGCACACTACTTTCAAAGGCCCACCAAACAGTCTAGAGCTTCCTAGATTCACAATCCTGATTAACACACAGATGACCACAGTGTCCCAAAACGTTGGTAAGTCACATTCCAGGCGTAGGCTGTAGGATAAATACATTTGCAGCAGTTTTAATAATCTTGCCTTAACAGCCTTTAAGCTCGAATTTAGGGGCCTTTGCCACCAGTGGACACACAACTTACAAAGGCCAGCCAAATAGTCTCGAGCTTCCTAGATTCAACCACCTGATATGAAACCAACAAGCACAGTGTCCATCGACATTGGTGACTTAAGTTTATTGAAAGGGGCAGGTTACCAACAACTTTGCCCTTCCTGTAAGATCATGATCTGATATCCTTCAAAGGCTGAAAAACGTGGCCTCTGCCACTTATTGACGCAATACTTTCAAACAGCGACCATGTAGCCTAGACCTTCCTGGATTCATGAAGGTGATATAGCCATGATAACCACATTGTCTAAAAAGATTGGGGTGTAAAATTCAGGGAATTGGCTGCAGGATAAAGGACTATGCCCCAGTTTTGAAGACATTGACTTCATGCCCTTCAAATAGCAAGATAAAGCGGCCTCCACCATGGCTGGGCACACTGCTTTCTAAGGCCCACCAAACAATCTAGAGCTTACTAGATTCACAAACCTGATTACCGCAGAGATAACCACAGTGTCCCAAAATGTCGGTGTGTCACATTCAAGGACTAGGCTGCAGGATAAATAACTTTGCAGCAGTTTTAAAGATCTTGATGTGACAGCCTTGAAGGCCAAAATTAGGGGCCTCTGCCACCAGTGGACTCACCACTTTGAAAAAGCAACCATATTGCCTAGAGCTTACTAGATTCACAACCCTGATGTAGCCCCAATGAGAACATTGTCCAAAGACAATGGGGTGTCAAATTCATTGACCAGCGTCCAGGATAGATAACTTTGCCCCAGCTTAGACTTGAACAGACATAGCTTTCAAAAGGGAGAAAAAGTGGACTCCTCCATCAGTGGACACACAACTTTCAAAGGCCAGCCGAATAGTCTAGAGCTTCCTAGATTCACCCACCTGATATGAAACCAACAAGCACAGTGTCCATGGACATTGGTGACTTAAGTTTATTGAAAGGGGCAGGTTACCAACAATCTTGCCCTACCTGTAAGATCTTTAACTGATATCCTTCAAAGGCTGAAAAACGTGGTCACTGCCACTGATGGACGCAATATTTTCAAGCAGCAACCATGTAGTCTAAACCTTCTTAGATTCGCAAAGCTGATATAGCCCCGATGACCACATTGTCCCAAAAGATTGGTCTGTAAAATTCAAGGAGTTGGCTGCAGAATAAAGGACTATTCCCCGTTTTTGAAGATCTTCACTTCATGCCCATCAAATAGCAAGATAATGCGTCCTCCACCATGGCTTGCCACACTACTTTCAAAGGCCCACCAAACAGTCTAGAGCTTCCTAGATTCACAATCCTGATTAACGCACAAATGACCACAGTGTCCCAAAACATTGGTAAGTCACATTCCAGGAGTAGGCTGTAGGATAAATACCATTGCAGCAGTTTTAAAGATCTTGCTTTGACAGCCTTTAAAGTCGAATTTAGGGGCCTTTGCCACCAGTGGACACACAACTTTCAAAGATCAGCCAAATAGTCTAGAGCTTCCTAGATTCAACCACCTGATATGAAACCAACAAGCACAGTGTCCAAAGACATTAGTGTCTTAAGTTTATTGAAAGGGGCTTGTTACCAACAACTTTGCCCTACCCGTAAGATCTTGAACTGATATCCTTCAAAGGCTGCAAAACGTGGCCTTTCCTACTGATGGAAGCAATACTTTCAAACAGCAACCATGTAGTCTAGACGTTCCTAGATTCGCGAAGCTGATATAGCCCCGAAGACCACATTGTCCCAAAAGATTGGTGTGTAAAATTCAAGGAGTTGGCTGCAGAATAAAGGACTGTTCCCCGTTTTTGAAGATCTTCACTTCATGCTCATCAAATAGCAAGATAATGCATCCTCCACCATGGCTTGCCACACTACTTTCAAAGGCCCACCAAACAGTCTAAAGCTTCCTAGATTCACAATCCTGATTCCAGCACAGATGACCACAGTGTCCCAAAACGTTGGTGTGTCACATTCCAGGACTAGGCTGCAGGATAAATAACTTTGCAGCAGTTTTAAAGATCTTGCTTTTACAGCCTTGAAGGCCGAATCTAGGGGCCTCTGCCACCAGTGGACACAAAACTTTCAAAACCCAGCCAAATAGTCTAGAGCTTCCTAGATTCACCCACCTGATATGAAACCAACATTGACAGTGTCTAAATAAATTGGTGTCTTAAGTTTATTGAAAGGGCAGGTTACCAACAACTTTGCAGGATAAAGGACTATGCCCCAGTTTTGAAGACCTTGGCTTCATGCCCTTCAAATAGCAAGATAAAGAGGCCTCCGCCATTGCTGGGCAAACTACTTTCAAATGCCAACCAAATAGTCTAGAGCTTCCTAGATTCATGAACCTGATTGAGCCCCAATGACCCCAGTGTCAAAAGATTTGGGTGTGTAAAATTTATTGATGGGCATGTAGGAAAAACAACTTTTGTCACAGCTTCCACTTGAAGAGACAGAGCCTGGCAGTGCCCGAAAAGTGGCATTTGCCATGTGTGTATGCACAACTTTTAAAGGCCCACCAAACAGTCTAGAGCTTCCTAGATTCACAAACCTGATTACTGTGTGGATGACCACAGTATCCCAAAACGTTGGTGTGTCACATTCAAGGTGTAGGATGCAGGATAAATAACTTTGCAGCAGTTTCAAAGATCTTGAAGTGACAGCCTTGTGGGCCAAATTAGGGGACTCTGTCACCAGTGGACTCACCACTTTGAAAAAGCAACCATATAGTCTAGAGCTTACTAGATTTACAAACCTGATATAGCCCCAATGAGAACATTGTTCAAAGACAATGGGGTGTCAAATTCATTGACCAGTGCCCAGGATAGACAACTTTGCCCCAGCTTAGACTTGAACAGACATAGCTTTCAAATGGCAGAAAAAGGGGCCTCCTCTATCAGCGGAAACAGAACGTTCAAAGACTAGCCAAATAGTCTAGAGCTTCCGAGATTCACCCACCTTATATGAAACCAACAAGCACAGTGTCCAAAGACATTGGTGTCTTAAGATTATTGAAAGGGGTAAGTTACCAACAACTTTGCTTTACCTCTAAGATCTTGAACTGATGTCCTTCAAGGGCTGAAAAACGTGGCCTCCGCCACTAATGGACGCAATACTTTCAAACAGCAACCATGTAGTCTAGACCTTCCTAGATTCATGAAGCTGATATAGCCCAAATGACCACATTGTCCCAAAAGATTGGTGTGTAAAATTCGAGTAGTTAGCTACAAGATAAAGGACTATGCCCCACTTTTGAAGATCTTAACTTCATGCCCATCAAATAGTAAGATGAAGCGGCCTCAACCATGGCTGGGAACACTACTTTCAAAGGCCCACCAAATAGGCTATCAGGTGGGTGAATCTAGGAAGCTCTATACTATTTGGCTGGCCTTTGAAAGTTTTGTGTCCATTGGTGGCAGAGGCCCCTAAATTCATCCGTCAAGGCTGTCAAAGCAAGATCTTTAAAACTGCTGCAAAGTTATTTATCCTACAGTCTACTCCTGGAATGGGACACACCAACGTTTTGGGACACTGTGGTCATCTGTCCTGGAATCAGGTTTGTGAATGTAGGAAGCTCTAGCCTGTTTGGTGGGCCTTTGAAAGTACTGTTCCCGGCAATGGTTGGGGCCGCTTCATTTTGCTATTTGATGGGCATGAAGTTAAGATCTTCAAAAGTGGGGCATAGTCCTTTATCTTGCAGCTAACTCCTCAAATTTTACACACCAATCTTTTGGGACAATGTGATCATCAGGGCTATATCAGCTTTGCAAATCTAGGAAGGTCTAGACTACATGGTTGCTGCTTGAAAGTATTGTGTCAAAACGTGGCAGAGGCCATGTTGTTCAGCCTTTGAAGGATATTAGATCAAGATATTACAGGTAGGGCAAAGTTGTTGGTAACCTGCCCCTTTCAATAAACTTAAGACACCAATGTCTTTGGACACTGTGCTTGTTGGTTTCATATCAGGTAGGTGAATCTAGGAAGCTCTAGACTATTTGGCTGGCTTTTGAAAGTTATGTGTCCACTGGTGTCAGAGGCCCCTAGATTCGGCCTCCAAGGCTGTCAAAGCAAGATCTCTAAAACTGCTGCAAAGTTATTTATCCTGCAGCCTGCTCCTGGAATGTGACACACCAACGTTTTGGGACAGTGTGGTCATCTGTGTGGTAATCGGGTTTGTTAATCTAGGAGGCTCTAGACTGTTTGGTGGGCATTTGAAAGTTGTGCATGCAAACATGGCAGGGGCCACTTTTTGGGCAATGCCAGGGTGTCTCTTCAAGTGGAAGCTGTGGCAAAAGTTGTTTTTCCTGCATACCCGTCAATGAAGTTTCAACACCCGTGTCTTTGGACACTGGGGTCATTGGGGCTATATCAGATTTATGGATATAGGAAACTCCAGACTATTTGGATGGCCTTTGAAAGTTTTGTGTCCACTGGTGGCAGAGACCCCTAAATTCGGCCTTCAAGGCTATCACTTCATGATCTTTGAAACTGCTGCAAAGTTATTTATCCTGCAGCCTATTCCTTCAATGTGACACACCAACGTTTTGGGATAATGAAGTTATCCCTGCAGTAATCAGGTTTGTGAATCTAGGAAGCTCTAGACTGTTTGGTGGGCCATTTAAAGTTGTGCATGCACCCTTGGCAGGGGCCACTTTTTCGGCACTGCCAGGGTGTCTCTTCAAGTGGAAGCTGTGGCAAAAATTGTTTTTTCTACATGCCCATCAATGAAGTTTGCACGCCCATATCTTTTGACACTGGGGTCATTGGGGCTCCATAAGGTTCATGAATCTAGGAAGCTCTAGACTATTTGGTTGGCATTTGAAAGTAGTGTGTCCACCAATGGTGGAGGCCACTTTATCTTGCTATTTGAAGGGCATGAAGCCAAGGTCTTCAAAACTGGGTCATAGTCCTTTATCCTGCAAAGTTGTTGGTAACCTGCCCCTTTCCATAAAATTAAGACATCAATGTCTTATCATACTGTGCTTGTTGGTTTCATATCAGGTGGGTGAATCTAGGAAGCTCTAGACTATTTGGTAGGCCTTTGAAAGTTGTGTGTCCACTGATGGAGGAGACCATTTTTTCCGCGCTTCGAAAGCTATGTCTGT
The DNA here is from genome assembly GCA_936440205.1 of Lepidonotus clava. NCBI lineage: Eukaryota > Metazoa > Annelida > Polychaeta > Phyllodocida > Polynoidae > Lepidonotus > Lepidonotus clava. The sequence goes on along the minus strand of OW387146.1, from coordinate 44,440,246 downwards.
TCAATTCTAAGCTGTGGCAAAGTTGTGTATCCTGGACCCTGGTCAATGAATTTGACACCCCGTTGTCTTTGGACACTGTTCTCACTGGGGCTATATCAGGTTTGTGAATCTAGTAACCTCTAGACTATATGGTTGCTTTTTCAAAGTGGAGAGTCCACTGGTGGCCCGAGGCCCCTGAATTCGGCCTTCAGGGCTGTCAATTCAAGATCTTTAAAACTGCTGCAAAGTTATTTATCCTGCAGCCTAGTCCTTGAATGTGACACACCTATGTTTTTGGACACTGTGCTCATTGGTGCGGTAATCAGGTTTGTGAATCTAGGGAGCTCTAGACTGTTTGGTGGGCCTTTGAAGGTTGTGTGTCCACTGATGGAGGAGGCCACTTTTTCTCCCCTTTGAATGCTATGTCTGTTCAAGTCTAAACTGGGGCAAGCTTGTCTATCCTGGCAAAGTGGTTGGTAACCTGCCCGTATCAATAAACTTAAGACATCAATGTCTTTGGACACTGTGCTTGTTGGTTTCATATCATGTGGGTGAATCTAGGAAGCTCTAGACTATTTGGCTGGCCTTTGAAAGTTGTGTGTCCACTGATGGAGGAGGCCACTTTTTCTCCTCTTTGAAAGCTATGTCTGTTCAAGTCTAAGCTGGGGCAAAGTTGTCTATCCTGGGCACTGGTCAATGAATTTGACACCCCATTGTCTTTTGACACTGTTCTCATTGGGGCTATATCAGGTTTGTGAAGCTAGTAAGCTCTAGACTATATGGTTCCCTTTCCAAAGTGGTGAGCCTACCGGCGGCAGAGGCCCATAAATTCGGCCTCCAAGGCTGTCAATTCAAGATCTTTAAATCTGCTACAAAGTTATTTATCCTACAGCCTACTCCTGGAATGTGACACACCCAAGTTTCTGGACACTGTGGTCATCTGTGCGGTAATCAGGTTTGTGAATCTAGGAAGCTCTAGACTATTTGGTGGGCCTTTGAAAGTAGTGTTCCCAGCCATGGTGGAGGCCGCTTTATCCCGGTATTTTTTGATGGGCATGATGTGAAGATCTTCCAAAGTGGGGCATAGTCTTTTATATTGCAGCCAACTCCTTGAATTTTACACACCAGTCTTTTGGGACAATGTGGTCATCGGGGCTATATCATTTCGCGAATCTAGGAATGTCTAGACTATATGGTTGCTGCGTGAAAGTATTGCGTCCATCAGTGGCAGAGGACATGTTTTTCAGCCTTTGAAGGATATCAGTTCAAGATCTTAGAGGTAGACCAAAGTTGTTGGTAACTTGCCCCATTCAATTTAACTTAATACACCAATGTCTTTGGACACTGTGCTTGTTGGTTTCATATCAGGTGGGTGAATCTAGGAAGCTCTAGACTATTGGGCTGGCTTTTGAAAGTTGTGTGTCCACTGGTGGCAGAGGCCCCTAAATTCGGCCTTCAAGGCTGTCACTTCAAGATCTTTGAAACTGCTGCAAAGTTAATTATCCTGCAGCCTAGTCCTTGAATGTGACAGACCAACGTTTTGGGATAATGTGGTTATCCCTGCGGTCATCAGGTTCATGAATCTAGGAAGCTCTAGACTGTTTGGTGGGCCTTTGAAAGTTGTGCATGCACCCATGGCAGAGGCCACTTTTTTAGCACTGCCAGGGTGTCTCTTCAAGTGGTCTTCAAAACTGGGGCATAGTCCTTAATCCTGCAGCCAATTCTCTGAATTTTACACCCCAATCTTTTTGAACAATGTGGTCTCTATGCCTATATCTGCTTTATGAATCTAGTAAGTTCTAGACTACATGGTTGCTGTTTGAAAGTATTGCGACCGTCAGTGGCAGAGGCCCCGTTTTTCAGACTTTGAAGGATATCAGTTCAAGATCTTAAAGGTAGGGCAAAGTTGTTGGTAACCTGCCCATTTCAATAAACTTAAGACATCAATGTCTTTGGACACTGTGCTTGTTGGATTCATATCAGCTGGGTGAATCTAGGAAGCTCTAGACTATTTGGCTGGCCTTTGAATGTTGCGTGTCCACTGGTGGCAGAGGCCCCTAAATTCGGCCTTAAAGGCTGTCAATACAAGATATTTAAAACTGCTGCAAAGTTATTTATCCTACAGTCTACTCGTGGAAAGTGACACACCAACGTTTTGGGACACTGTGGTCATCTGTGCGGTAATCAGGTTTGTGAATCTAGGAAGCTCTAGCCTATTTGGTGGGCCTTTGAAAGTAGTGTTCCCAACCATGGTTGAGGCCGCTTCATCTTGCTATTTGATGGGCATGAAGTTAAGATTATCAAAAGTGGGCCATAGTCCTTTATCTTGTAGCTAACTCCTCGAATTTTACACACCAATCTTTTGGGACAATTTGATCATCTGGGCTATATCAGCTTCATGAATCTAGGAAGGTCTAGACTACATGGTTGCTGTTCGAAAGTATTGCGTCCATTAGTGGCGGAGGCCACGTTTTTCAGCCCTTGAAGGACATCAGTTCAAGATCTTAGAGGTAAAGCAAAGTTGTTGGTAACTTACCCCTTTCAATAAACTTAAGACACCAATGTCTTTGGACACTGTGCTTGTTGGTTTCATATAGGTGGGTGAATCTATGAAGCTCTAGACTATTTGGCTAGTCTTTGAAAGTACTGTTTCCACTGATAGAGGAGGCCACTTTTTCTGCCCTTTGAAAGTTATGTCTGTTCAAGTCTAAGCTGGGGCAAAGTTGTCTATCCTGGGTATTGGTCAATGAATTTGACACCCATTGTTTTTGGACACTGTTCTCATTGGGGCTATATCAGGTTTGTGAATCTAGTAAGCACTAGACTATATGGTTGCTTTTTCAAAGTGGTGAGTCCACTGGTGGCAGATGCCCCAAAATTTTGGCCTACAAGGCCATCCAAATAGTCTAGAGCTTCCTAGATTCACAATCCTGATTACTGCACAGATGACCACAGTATCCCAAAATGTTGGTGTGTCACATTCAAGGACTAGGCTGCAGGATAAATAACATTGCAGCAGTTTTAAAGATCTTGCTTTCACAGCCTTTAAGGCCGAATTTAGGGGCCTTTGCCACCAATGGACACACAACTTTCAAAGGCCAGCCAAATAGTCTAGAGCTTCCTAGATTCACCCACCTGATATGAAACCAACAAGCACAGTGTCCAAAGACATTGGTGTCTTAAGTTTATTGAAAGGGGCAGGTTACCAACAACTTTGCCCTACCTCTAAGATCTTGAACTGATATCCTTTAAAGGCTGAAAAACCGGGCCTATGCCACTGATGGACACACTACTTTCAAGGAGCAACCATGTAGTCTAGACCTTCCTAGATTCGCAAAGCTGATATAGCCCCGATCACGACATTGTCCCAAAAGATTGGTGTGTAAAATATATGGAGTTGGCTGCAAGATAAAGGCCTATGCCCCACTTGGGAAGATCTTCACTTCATGCCCATCAAACAGCAAGATAAAGCGGACTCCACCATGGCTGGGCACACTACTTTCGAAGGCCGACCAAACAGTCTAGAGCTTCCGAGATTCACAAACCTGATTAACGCACAGACGACAACATTGTCCCAAAATGTTGGTGTTTCACATTCACGGAGTAGGCTTTAGGATAAATAACTTTGCAACAGTTTCAAAGATCTTGAAGTGACATCCTTGAAGGCCAAATTCAGGGGCCTCTGCCACTGGTGGACTCACCACCTTGAAAAGGCAACCATATAGTCTAGAGCTTACTAGATTTACAAACCTTATATAGCCCCATTGAAAACAGTGTCCAAAGACAATGAGGTGTCAAATTCATTGACCAGTGCCAAGGATAGACAACTTTGCCCCAGTTTATACTTGAACAGACATAGCTTTCAAAGGGCAGAAAAAGTTACCTCCTCCATCAGTGGACACACAACTTTCAAAGGCCAGCCGAATAGTCTAGAGCTTCCTAGATTCACCCACCTGATATGAAACCAACAAGCACAATGTCCAAAGACATCGGTGTCTTAAGTTTATTGAAATGGGCAGGTTATCAACACCTTTGCCCTACCTCTAAGATCTTGAACTGATATCCTTCAAAGGCTGAAAAATGTGGCCTCTACCATTGATGGTCGCAATACTTTCAAACATCAACCATGTAGTCTAGACCTTCTTAGATTCGCGAAGCTGATATAGGTTTGGAGACCTATTTGTCCAAAAAGATTGGGGTGTAAAATTCAGGGAATCTGCTGCAGGATTAAGGACTATGCCCCAGTTTTGAAGACGGCTTGAAGAGACACCCTGGCAGTGCCCTAAAAGTGGCCCCTGCCATGGGTGCATGAACAACTTTCAAAGGCCCACCAAACAGTCTAGAGCTTCCTAGATTCACAAACCTGATTACCGCACAGATAACCACAGTGTCCCAAAACGTTGGTGTGTCACATTCAAGGATTAGGCTGCAGGATAAATAACTTTGCAGTAGTTTCAAAGATCTTGAATTGACAGCCTTGTATGCCGAAATTAGGGGCCTCTGCCACCACTGGACTGACCACTTAGAAAAGGCAACCATATAGTCTAGAGCTTACTAGATTCACAAACATGACATAGCCCCAACGAGAACAGTGTCCAAAAACAATGGGGTGTCAAATTCAATGACCAGTTCCCAGGATCGACAACTTTGCCCCAGCTTAGACTTGAACAGACATAGCTTTTAAAGTGGAAAAAAAGTGGCCTCCTCCATCAGTTGACACACAACTTTCAAAGGCCAGCCAAATAGTCTAGAGCTTACTAGATTCACCCAGCTGATATGAAACCAACAAGCACAGCGTCCAAAGACATTAGTGTCTTAAGTTTATTGAAAGGGGCAGGTTAACAACAACTTTGCCCTACCTGTAAGAACTTGAACGGATATCCTTCAAATGCTGAAAAATGTGGCCTCTGCCACTGATGGACCGTTACTTTCAAGCAGCAACCGTGTAGTCTAGACCTATCTAGATTCGCGAAGCTGATATAGTCCAGATGACCACATTGTCCCAAAAGATTGGTGTGTAAAATTCAAGGAGTTAACTACAAGATAAAGGACTATGCCCAACTTTGGAAGATCTTCACTTCATGCCCATCAAAAAATAGCAAGATAAAGCGGCCTCCACCATGGCTGGGAACACTACTTTCAAAGGCCCACCAAACATTCCAGAGCTTCCTAGATTCACAAACCTTAATACCGCACAGATGACCAAAGTGTCCCAAAACGTTTGTGTGTCACATTCCAGGAGTAGGCTGAAGGATAAATAATTTTGCAGGAGTTTTTAAGATCTTGAATGAATAGCCCCGAAGGCTGAATTTAGGGGCCTCTGTCACCAGTGGACTTACCACATTGAATAGGCAACCATATAGTCTAGAGCTTATTAGATTCACAATCCTGATATAGCTCCAATGAGAACAGTGTCCAAAGACAATGGGGTGTCAAATTCATTGACCAGTGCCCAGGATAGACAACTTTGCCCCAGATTATACTTGAACAGACATAGCTTTCAAAGGGCGGAAAAAGTGGCCTTCTCCATCAGTGGACACACAACTGTCAAAGACCAGCCAAATAGTCTAGAGCTTACTATATTCACCCACCTGATATGGTACAATGACCACATTGTTCCAAAAGATGGTGTGTGAAATTCAAGGAGTTGGCTGCAGGATAAAGGACTATGCCTCACTTTTGGAGATCTTCACTTCATGCCCATCAAAATGATGAACGCCTGGAAAAGTTCAAGAAAGGACTACAAGATGACCTGGTCGTAACGAACATAAAATCCAATGCTGGTACGTGGACGGCCAAAGAGTGGAAAAACTGGGTTACCGTCTTAATAGGGAGACAAAGCGGCCTCCACCATGGCTTGGCACAATACTTTCAAAGACCCACCAAACAATCTAGAGCTTCCTAGATTCACAAACCTGATTACCGCACAGATAACCTCAGTGTCCCAAAATGTCGGTGTGTCACATTCCAGGACTAGGCTGCAGGATAAATAACTTTGCAGCAGTTTTAAAGATCTTGAAGTGACAGCCTTGAAGGCCGAAATTAGGGGCCTCTGCCACCAGTGGACTCACCACTTTGAAAAAGCAACCATATAGTCTAGAGCTTACTAGATTCACAACCCTGATGTAGCCCAAATGAGAACAGTGTCCAAAGACAATGGGGTGTCAAATTCATTGACCAGTGCCCAGGATAGACAACTTTGGCACAGCTTAGACTTGAACAGACATAACTTTCAAAGGGGAGAAAAAGTGGCCTCCTCCATCAGTGGACACACAACGTTCAAAGGCCAGCCAAATAGTCTAGAGCTTCCTAGATTCACCCACCTGATATGAAACCAACAAGCACAGTGTCAAAAGACATTGGTGTCTTAAGTTTATTGAAAGGGGCAGGTTACCAACAACTTTGCCCTACCTGTAAGATCTTGAACTGATATCCTTCAAAGGCTGAAAAACGTGTCCTCTGTCACTGATGGACTCCATAATTTCAAACAGCAACCATGTAGTATAGACCTTCCTAGATTCGCGAAGCTGATATAGCCCCGATGACCACATTCTCCCAAAAGATGGTGTGTGAAATTCAAGGCGTTGGCTGCAGGATAAAGGACTATGCCCCACTTTTGAAGATCTTAACTTCGTGCCCATCAAAAAGCAAGATGAAGCGGCCTCAACCATGGCTTGGAACACTGCTTTCAAAGCCCCACCAAATAGGCTAGAGCTTCCTAGATTCACAAACCTGATTACCGCACAGATGACCACAGTGTCCCAAAACGTTGGTGTGTCACTTTCCAGGAGTAGCCTGTAGGATAAATAACTTTGCAGCAGTTTTAAATATCTTGTATTGACAGCTTTGAAGGCCGAATTTAGGGGCCTCTGCCACCAGTGGACACGCAACATTCAAAGGCCAGCCAAATAGTCTAGAGCTTCCTAGATTCACCCAGCTGAAATGAATCCAACAAGCACAGTGTCCAAAGACATTGGTGTCTTCGGTTTATTGAAATGGGCAGGTTACCAACAACTTTGCCTTACCTTTAAGATCTTGAACTGATATCCTTCAAAGGCTGAAAAACGGGGCCTCTGCCACTGATGGTCGCAATACTTTCAAACAGCAACCATGTAGTCTAGAACTTACTAGATTCACAAAGCTGATATAGGCGTGGAGACCACATTGTTCAAAAAGATTGGGGTGTAAAATTCAGAGAATTGGCTGCAGGATTAAGGACTATGCCCCAGTTTTGAAGAAACACCCTGGCAGTGCCGAAAAAGTGGCCCCTGCCATGGGTGCATGCACAACTTTCAAAGGCACACCAAACAGTCTAGAGCTTCCTAGATTCACAAACCTGATGACCGCAGGAATGACCACATTATCCCAAAACGTTGGTCTGTCACATTCAAGGACTAGGCTGCAGGATAATTAACTTCGCAGCTGTTTCAACGATCTTGAAGTGACAGCCTTGAAGGCCGAATTCAGGGGTCTCTGCCACCAGTGGACACACAACTTTCAAAGGCCAGCCAAATAGTCTAGAGCTTCCTAGATTCACCCACCTGATATGAAACCAACAAGCACAATGTCCAAAGACATTGGTGTATTAAGTTAAATTGAAAGGGGCAAGTTACCAACAACTTTGCTCTACCTCTAAGATCTTGAACTGATATCCTTCAAAGGCTGAAAAATGTGTCCTCTGCCACTTATGGATGGAATACTTTCAAGCAGCAACCATATAGTCTAGACATTCCTAGATTCGCGAAGCTGATATAGCCCCGATGAACACATTGTCCCAAAAGATTGGTGTGTAAAATTCATGGAGTTGGCTGCAATATAAAAGACTATGCCCCACTTTGGAAGATCTTCACTTCATGCTCATCAAATAGCAATATAAAGCGTCCTCCACCATGGCTGGGCACACTTCTTTGAAACCAACAAGCACAGTGTCCAAAGACATTCTATTTGAAGGGCATGAAGCCAAGGTCTTCCAAACTGGGGCATAGTCCTTTATCCTGCAAAATTGGTAACCTGCCACTTTCAATAAACTTAAGACACCTATGTCTTTGGAGACTGTTCTTGTTGCTTTCATAGGAAGCTCTAGCCTATTTGGCTGGCCTTTGAAAGTTGTGTGTCCACTGATGGAGGAGGCCACTTTTTCTGCCCTTTGAAAGCTATGTCTGTTCAAGTCTAAGATGGGGCAAAGTTGTCTATCCTGGGCACTGGTCAATGAATTTGACACCCCATTGTCTTTGGACACTGTTCTCATTGGGGCTATATTAGGTTTGTGAATCTAGTAAGCTCTAGACTATATGGTTGCCTTTTCAAAGAGGTGAGTCCACCTTTAGCAGAGCCCCCTAAATTCGGCCTTCAAGGCTGTCAATGTAAGATCTTTAAAACTGCTGCAAAGTTATTTATCCTACAGGCTAGTCCTGGAATGTGACTTACCAATGTTTTGGGACACTGTGATCATCTGTGCATTAATTAGGTTTGTGAATCTAGGAAGCTCGAGCCTGTTTGGAGGGCCTTTGAAAGTAGTGTGCCCACCCATGGTAGAGGATGCTTTATCTTGCTATTTGATGGGCATGAAGTGAAGATCTTCCAAAGTGGGGCATAGTCCTTTATCTAGATGCCAACTCCTTGAATTTTACACACCAATCTTTTGGGACAATGTGGTCATCGTGGTTATATCAGATTCGCGAATCTAGGAAGGTCTAGACTACATGGTTGCTGTTTGAAAGTATTGGGCCAATAAGTGGCAGAGGCCACGTTTTTCAGCCTTTGAAGGATATCATATCACGATCTTACAGGTAGGGCAAAGTTGTTGGTAACCGGCCCCTTTCAATAAACTTAAGACACCAATGTCTTTGGACACCGTGCTTGTTGGTTTCATATCAGGTGGTTGAATCTAGGAAGCTCTAGACTATTTGGCTGGCCTTTGAAAGTTGTGTGTCCACTGGTGGCAGAGGCCCCTGAATTCGGCCTTAAAGGCTGTCAAAGCAAGATCTTTAAAACTGCTGCAACGGTATTTATCCTACAGCCTACTCCTGGAATGTGACTTACCAATGTTTTGGGACACTGTGGTCATCTGTGCGTTAATCAGGATTGTGAATCTAGGAAGCTCTAGACTGTTTGGTGGGCCTTTGAAAGTAGTGTGGGAAGCCATGGTGGAGGACGCATTATCTTGCTATTTGATGGGCATGAAGTGAAGATCTTCCAAAGTGAGGCATAGTCCTTTATCTTGCAGCCAACTCCTTGAATTTTACACACCAATCTTTTGGGACAATGTGGTCATTGGGGCTATATCAGCTTCGCGAATCTAAGAAGGTTTAGACTACATGGTTGCTGCTTGAAAGTATTGCGTCCATCAGTGGCAGTGACCACATTTTTCAGCCTTTGAAGGATATTAGTTCAAGATCTTAGAGGTATGGCAAAGTTGTTGCTAACTTACCCCTTTCAATTTAACTTTAGACACCAATGTCTTTGGACACTGTGCTTGTTGGTTTCATATCAGGTGGGTGAATCTAGGAAGCTCTAGACTATTTGGCTGGCCTTTGAAAGTTGTGTGTCCACTGGTGGCAGATACCCCTAAATTCGGCCTTCAATGCTGTCAAAGTCAGATCTTTAAAACTGCTGCAAAGTTATTTGTCATCCAGCCTAGTCCTATAATGTGACACACCAACGTTTTGGGACACTGTGGTCATCTGCGCGGTAATCAGGTTTGTGAATCTAGGAAGCTCTAGACTGTTTGGTGGGCCTTCGAAAGTAGTGTGCCCAGCCATGGTGGAGGCCGGTTTATCTTGCTATTTAATGGGCATGAAGTGAAGATCTTCAAAATTGGGGCATAGTCCTTTATCTTGCAGCTAACTCCTTGAAATTTACGCACCAATCTTTTGGGACAATGTGGTCATCGGGGCTATATCAGCTTCGCGAATCTAGGAAGGTCTAGACTACATGGTTGCTGCTTCAAAGTATTGCATCCATCAGTGGCTGAGGACACGTTTTTCAGCCTTTGAAGGATAACAGTTCAAGATATTAGAGGTAGACCAAAGTTGTTGGTAACTTGCCCCTTTCAATTTAACTGAAGACACCAATGTGCTGTGCTTGTTGGTTTCATATCAGGTGGGTGAATCTAGGAAGCTCTAGACTATATGGTTGCCTTTTCAAAGTGGTGAGTCCACTGGTGGCAGAGGCCCCTAAATTCAGCCTTCTGGGCTGTCCATTCAAGATCTTAAAAACTCCTGCAAAGATATTTATCCTGCAGCCTATTCCTGGAATGTGACTTACCAACGTTTTGGGACACTGTGGTCATCTGTGTGTTAATCAGGATTGTGAATCTAGGAAGCTCTAGACTATTTGGCTGGCCTTTGAAAGTTTTATGTCCACTGGTGGCAGAGACCCCTAAATTCAGCCTTTAAGGCTTTCACTTCAAGATTTTTGAAACTGCTGCAAAGTTCTTTATCCTGCATCCTACACCTTGAATGTGACACACTAACGTTTTGGGATACTGTGGTCATCCGCACAGTAATCAGGTTTGTAAATCTAGGAAGCTCTAGACTGTTTGGTGGGCCTTTAAAAGTTCTGCATACACACATGGCAGGGGCCACTTTTCGGGCACTGCCAGGCTCTGTCTCTTCAAGTGGAAGCTGTGACAAAAGTAGTTTTTCCTACATGCCCATCAATGAATTTTACACACCCAAATCTTTTGACACTGGGGTCATTGGTGCTCAATCAGGTTCATGAATCTAGGAAGCTCTAGACTGTTTGGGGGGCCTTTAAAAGTTGAGCATACACCCATGGCAGGGGCCACTGTTCGGGCACTGCCAGGCTCTGTCTCTTCAAGTGGAAGCTGCAGCAAAAGTTGTTTTTCCTACATTATCCGTTCAATATCTTACAGGTAGGGCAAAGTTGTTGGTAACCTGCCCCTTTCAATAAACTTAAGACACCAATGTCTTTGGACACTGTGCTTGTTGGTTTCATATCAGGTGGGTGAATATAGGAAGCTCTAGACTATTTGGCTGGCCTTTGAAAGTTGTGTGTCCACTAATGGAGGAGGCCACTTTTTCTCTCCTTTGAAAGCTATGTCTGTTCAAGTCTAAGCTTGGGGAAAGCTGTCTATCCTGGGCACTGGTCAATGAATTTGACACCCCATTGTCTTTGAATATTGTTCTCATTGGGACTATATCAGGTTTGTGAATCTAGGAAGCTCTAGACTATATGGTTGCCTTTTCAAATTGATGAGTCCACTGGTGGCAGAGGCATCTATATTCGGCCATCAAGGCTGTCAATGCAAGATCTTTGAAACTGCTGCAAAGTTATTTATCCTACAGTCTAGGCCTGGAATGTGAAACACCAACGTTTTGGGACCCTGTGGTCATCTGTGCGGTAATCAGGTTTGTGAATCTAGGAAGCTCTAGCCTGCTTGGTGGGCCTTTGAAAGTAGTGTTCCAAGCCATGGTGGAGGCCGCTTTATCTTGCTATTTGATGGGCATGAAGTTAAGATCTTCAAAAGTGGGGCATAGTCCTTTATCTTGCAGCTAACTCCTTGAATTTTACACACCAATCTTTTGGGACAATGTGGTCATCGGGGCCATATCAGCTTTGCGAATCTAGGAAGGTCTAGACTACATGGTTGCTGCTTGAAAGTATTGCGTCCATCAGTGGCAGAGGCCACGTTTTTCAGCCTTTGAAGGATATCAGTTCAAAATCCTAGAGGAAGAGCAAAGTTGTTGGTAACTTGCCCCTTTCAATTTGACTTAAGACACCAATGTCTTTGGACACTGTGCTTGTTGGTTTCATATTATGTGGATGAATCTAGGAAGCTCTAAACTATTTGGCTGGCCTTTGAAAGTTGTGTGTCCACTGGTGGCAGAGACCCCTAAATTCGGCCTTCAAGGCTGTCACTTCAAGATCTTTAAAACTGCTGCAAAGTTATTTATCCTGCAGCCTAGTCCTTGAATGTGACACAACAACGTTTTGGGATACTGTGGTCATCTGTGTGGTAATCAGGTTTGTGAATCCAGAAAGCTCTAGACTGTTTAGTGGGCCTTTGAAAGTTGTGTGTCCACTGATGGGGGAGGCCACTTTTTCTCCACTTTGAAAGCTATGTCTGTTCAAGTCTAAGCTGGGGCAAGGTTGTCTATCCTGGCAAAGTTGTTGGTAACCTGCCCCTTTCAATAAACTTAAGACACCAATGTCGTTGGACACTGCGCTTCTTGGTTTCATATCAGGTGGGTGAATCTAAGAATCTCTACACTATTTGGCTGGCCTTTGAAAGTTGTGTGTCCACTGATGGAGGAGGCCACTTTTTCTGCCCTTTGAAAGCTATGTCTGTTCAAGTCTAAGCTGGGGCAAGCTTGTCTATCCTGGCAAAGTTGTTGGCTACCTGCCCGTTTCAATAAACTTAAGACACCAATGTCTTTGAACACTGTGCTTGTTGGATTCATATCAGGTGGGTGAATCTAGGAAGCTCTAGATTATTTGGCTGGCCTTTGAAAGTTGTTTGTCCACTGATGTAGGAGGCCACTTTTTCTCCACTTTGAAAGCTATGTCTGTTCAAGTCTAAGCTGGGGCAAAGTTGTCGATCCTGCGCACTGTTCATTGAATTTGAAACCCCATTGTTTTTGGACACTGTTCTCCTTGGGGCTATGTCATGTTTGTGAATCTAGTAAGCTCTAGACTATATGGTTGCCTTTTCTAAGTGGTGAGTCCAGTGGTGGCAGAGGCCCCTAATTTCGGCGTACAAGGCTGTCAACTCAAGATCTTTGAAACTACTGCAAAGTTATTTACCCTGTAGCCTAATCCTTGAATTTGACACACCAACGTTTTGGGACACTGTGGTTATCTGAGTGGTAATCAGGTTTGTGAATCTAAGAAGCTCTAGACTGTTTGGTGGGCCTTTGAAAGTAGTGTGCCCAGTCATGGTTGAGGCTGCTTCATCTTGCTATTTGAGAGGCATGAAGTGAAGATCTTCCAAAGTGTGGCATAGTCCTTTATCCTGCAGCAAACTCCTTGAATTTTACACACCAATATTTTGGGACAATGTGGTCATCGGGGTTATATCAGCTTTGCGAATCTAGGAAGGTCTAGACTACATGGTTGCTGTTTGAAAGTATTGCGACCATCAGTGGCAGAGGCCCGGTTTTTCAGCCTTTAAAGGATATCAGTTCAAAATCTTAGAGGTAGGGCAAAGTTGTTGGTAACCTGCCCCTTTCAATAAGCTTAAGACACCAATGTCTTTGGACACTGTGCTTGTTGGTTTCATATCAGGTGGGTGAATCTAGGAAGCTCTAGACTATTTGGCTGGCCTTTGAAAGTTGTGTGTCCACTGATGGAGGAGGCCACTTTTTCTCCCCTTTGAAAGCTATGTCTGTTCAAGTCTAACCTGGGGCAAAGTTGTCTATCCTGGGCATTGGTCAATGAATTTGACACTCCATTGCCTTCAGACACAGTTCTCAACGGAGCTATATCAGGTTTGTGAATCTAGTAAGCTCTAGAATATATGGTTGCCTTTTCAAAGTGGTGAGTCCACTGGTGGCAGAGGCCCCTGAATTTGGCTTTAAGGGCTGTCAATTCAAGATCTTTAAAACTACTGCAAAGTCATTTATCCTACAGCCTACTCCTGGAATGTGACTTACTAACATTAAGGGACACTGTGGTCACCTGTGATTTAATCAGGATTGTGAATCTAGGAAGCTCTAGACTGTTTGGTGGGCCTTTGAAAGTAGTGTGCCCAGCCATGGTGGAGGACGCATTATCTTGTTATTTGATGGGCGTGAAGTGAAGATCTTGAAAAACGGGGAATAGTTCTTTATTCTGCAGCCAACTCCTTGAATTTTACACACCAATCTTTTGGGACAATGTGGTTATCGGAGCTATATCAGTTTCGCGAATCTAGGAAGGTCTAGACTACATGGTTGTTGCTTGAAAGTATTGCGTCCATCAGTGGCGGAGGCCACGTTTTTCATTCTTGGAAGGATGTCAGTTCAAGATCTTACAGGTAGGGCAAAGTTGTTGGTAACCTGCCCCTTTCAATAAGCTTAAGACACCAATGTCTTTGGACACTGTGCTTGTTGGTTTCATATCAGGTGGGTGAATCTAGGAAGCTCTAGACTATTTGGCTGGCCTTTGAAAGTTGTGTGATCACTGGTGGCAGAGGCCCCTAAATTCGGCCTTCAAGGATGTCAAAGCAAGATCTTTAAAACTGCTTCAAAGTTATTTATCCTGCAGCCTAGTCCTGGAATGTGACACACCAATGTTTTGGGACACTAAGGTCATCTGTGCAATAATCAGGTTTCTGTATCTAGGAGGCTCTAGACTGTTTGGTGGGCCTTTGAAAGTTGTGCATGCACCCATGACAGGGGTCACTTTTTGGGCAATGCCAGGGTGTCTCTTCAAGTGGAAGCTGTGGCAAAACATGTTTTTCCTACATGCCCGTCAATGAAGTTTCAACACCCGTGTCTTTAGACACTGGGATCCTAGGGTCTATATCAGGTTTATGAATCTAGGAAGCTCTAGACCAATTGGCTGGCCTTTGAAAATTGTGTGTCCACTGGTGGCAGAGGCCCCTAAATTCGGCCTTCAAGGCCGTCAATGCAAGATCTTAAAAATGGCTGCAAAGTCATTTATCCTACAGCCTACTCCTGGAATGTGACACACCAATGTTTTGGGACACTGTGGTCATCTGTGCGGTAATCAGGTTTGTGAATCTAGGAAGCTCTAGCCTGTTTGGTGGATCTTTGAAAGTATTGTGCCCAGGCATGGTGGAGGCCGCTTTCTCTTGCTATTTGAAGGGCATGAATTCAATGTCTTCAAAATTGGGGCATAGTCCTTTATCCTGCAGCCAATTCCCTGAATTTTACACACCAATCTTTTTAGATAATGTGGTTATCGCGGTTATATCAGCGTCATGAATCTAGGAAGGTCTAGGCTACATGGTCGCTGTTTGAAACTATTGGGTCAATAAGTGGCAGAGGCCACGTTTTTCAGCCTTTGAAGGATATCATATCATGATCTTACAGTTAGGGCAAAGTTTTTAATAACCTGCCCCTTTCAATAAACTAAAGACACCAATGTCTTTGGACACTGTGCTTGTTGGTTTCATGTCAGGTGGTTGAATCTAGGAAGCTCTAGACTATTTGGCTGACCTTTGAAAGTTGTGTGTCCACTGGTGGCAAAGACCCCTAAATTCGGCCGTAAAGGCTGTCATAGCAAGATTTTTAAAACTGCAGCAACGGTATTTATCCTACAGCCGACTCCTGGAATGTGACTGACCAATGTTTTGGGACACTGTGGTCATCTGTGCGTTAATCAGGATTGTGAATCTAGGAATTTCTAGACTGTTTGGTGGGCCTTTGAAAGTAGTGTGGCAAGCCATGGTGGAGGACGTATTATCTTGCTATTTGATGGGCATGAAGTGAAGATCTTCAAAAACGGGGAATAGTCCTTTATTCTGGAGCCAACTCCTTGAATTTTACACACCAATCTTTTGGGACAATGTGGTCTTCGGGGCTATATCAGCTTCCCTAATCTAAGAATGTTTAGACTACATGATTGCTGCTTGAAAGTATTGCGTCCATCAGTGGCAGTTACCACATTTTTCAGCCTTTGAAGGATATCAGTTCAAGATCTTACAGGTAGGGCAAAGATGTTAGTAACCTGCCCCTTTCAATAAACTTAAGTCACCAATGTCGATGGACACTGTCCTTGTTGGTTTCATATCAGGTGGGTGAATCTAGGAAACTCTAGACTATTTGGCTGGCATTTGAAAGTTGTGTGTCCACTGATGGAGGAGGCCACTTTTTCTCCCCTTTGACAGCTATGTCTGTTCAAGTTTAAGCTGGGGCAAAGTTGTCTATCCTGGGCATTGGTCAATGAATTTGACACACCATTGTCTTTGGACACTGTTCTCATTGGAGCTATATCAGGTTTGTGAATATAATAATCTCTAGACTATATGGTTGCCTTTTCAACGTGGTAAGTCCACTGGTGGCAGAGGCCCCTAAATTCAGCCTTCAGGGCTATCCATTCAAGATCTTAAAAACTCCTGCAAAGTTATTTATCCTTCAGCCTACTCCTGGAATGTGACACACAAACGTTTTGGGACACTGCGGTCTTCTGTGCGGTAATCAGGTTTGTGAATCTAGGAAGCTCTAGAATGTTTGGTGGGCCTTTGAAAGTAGTGTTCCCAGCCATGGTGGAGGACGCATTATCTTGCTATTTGATGGGCATGAAGTGGAGATCTTCAAAAGTGGGGCATAGTCCTTTATCTTGCAGTTAACTCCTTGAATTTTACACCCCAATCTTTTGGGACAATGTGGTCATCGGGGCTATATCAGCTTCTTGAATCTAGGAAGTTCTAGACTACATGGTTGCTGCTTGAAAGTATCGTGTCCATTAGTGGCAGAGGCCACGTTTTTCAGGCTATGAAGGATATCACATCATGATCTTACAGTTAGGGCAAAGTTGTTGGTAACCTGCCCCTTTCAATAAACTTAAGACACCAATGTCTTTGGACACTGTGCTTGTTGGTTACATATCAGGTGGTTGAATCTAGGAAGCTCTAGACTATTTGGCTGACCTTTGAAAGTTGTGTGTCCACTGGTGGCAAAGGCCCCTAAATTCGGCTTTAAAGGCTGTCAAAGCAAGATCTTTAAAACTGCTGCAATGGTATTTATCCTACAGCCTACTCCTGGAATGTGACTTACCAACGTTTTGGGACACTGTGACTGTTTGGTGGGCCTTTGAAAGTAGTGTGGCAAGCCATTGTGGAGGACGCATTATCTTGCTATTTGATGGGCATGAAGTGAAGATCTTCAAAAACGGGGAATAGTCCTTTATTCTGCAGCCAACTCCTTGAATTTTACACACCAATCTTTTGGGACAATGTGGTCATCGGGGCTATATCAGCTTCACGAATATAAGAAGGTTTAGACTACATGGTTGCTGCTTGAAAATATTGCGTCCATCAGTGGCAGTGACCACGTTTTTCAGCCTTTGAAGGATATCAGTTCAAGATCTTACAGGTAGGGCAAAGTTATTTATCCTGCAGCCTAGTCCTTGAATGTGACACACCGACATTTTGGGACACTGTGGTTATCTGTGCGGTAATCAGGTTTGTGAATCTAGGAAGCTCTAGATTGTTTGGTGGGCCTTTGAAAGCAGTGTGCCCAGCCATGGTGGAGGCCACTTTATCTTGCTATTTGAAGGGCATGAAGTCAATGTCTTCAAAACTGGGGCAACGTCCTTTACCCTGCAGCCAATTCCCTGAATTTTACACCCCAATCTTTTTAGACAATGTGGTTATCATGGCTATATCACCTTCATGAATCTAGGAAGGTCTAGGCTACATGGTCACTGTTTGAAAGTATTGGGTCAATAAGTGGCAGAGGCCACCTTTTTCAGCCTTTTAAGGATATCAGATCATGATCTTACAGGTAGGGCAAAGTTGTTGGTAACCTGCCCCTTTCACTAAACTTAAGTCACCAATGTTGATGGACACTGTGCTTGTTGGTTTCATATCAGGTGGTTGAATCTAGGAAGCTCGAGACTATTTGGCTGGCCTTTGAAAGTTGTGTGTCCACTGGTGGCAAAGGCCCCTAAATTCGAGCTTAAAGGCTGTTAAAGCAAGATCATTAAAACTGCTGCAAATGTATTTATCCTACAGCCTACTCCTGGAATGTGACTTACCAACGTTTTGGGACACTGTGGTCATCTGTGCGTTAATCAGGATTGTGAATCTAGGAAGCTCTAGACTATTTGGTGGGCCTTTGAAAGCTGTGCATACACCCATGGCAGAGGCCACTTTTCGGGCACTGCCAGGATCTGTCTCTTCAAGTGGAAGCTGTGGCAAAAGTTGTTTTTCCTACATGCCCATGAATGAAGTTTGCACACCCATATCTTTTGACACTGGGGTCATAGGGGCTCCATCAGGTTCATGAATCTAGGAAGCTTTAGACTATTTGGTTGGAATTTGAAAGTAGTGTGTCCAGCAATGGTGGAGGCCTATATATCTTCCTATTTGAAGGGCATGAAGCCAAGGTCTTCGAAACTGGGGCATAGTCCTTTATCCTGCAAAGTTGTTGGTAACCTGCCCCTTTCAATAAACTTAAGACACCAATGTCTTTGGACACTGTGTTTGTTGGTTTCATATCAGCTGGGTGAATCTAGGAAGCTCTAGACTATTTGGCTGGCCTTTGAAAGTTGTGTGTCGAGTGATGGAGGAGGCCACTTTTTCTGCCGTTTGAAAGCTATGTCTGTACAAGTCTAAGCTGGGCCAAAGTTGTCTTTCCTGGGTACTTGTCAATGAATTTGACGCCCCATTGTCTTTGGACACTGTTCTCATTGGGGCTATATCAGGTTTATGAATCTAGTAAGCTCTAGACTATATGGTTGCCTTTTCAAAGAGGTGAGTCCACCGTTGGCAGAGCCCCCTAAATTCGGGCTTCAAGGCTGTCAATTCAAGATCTTTAAAACTGCTGCAAAGTTATTTATCCTACAGTCTACTCCTGGAATGTGACACACCAACCTTTTGGGACACTGTGGTCATCTGGGCGGTAATCAGGTTTGGAATCTAGAAAGCTCTAGCCTGTTTGGTGGGCCTTTGAAAGTAGTCTACCCAGCCATGGTTGAGGCTGCTTTATCTTGCTATTTGATGGGCATGAAGTTAAGATCTTTAAAAGTGGGGCATAGTCCTTTATCTTGCAGCTAACTCCTCGAATTTTACAGACCATTCTTTTGGGACAATGTGGTCATCAGGGCTATATCAGCTTTGCGAATCTAGGAAGGTCTAGACTACATGGTTGCTGCTTGAAAGTATTGCGTCAATAAGTGGCAGAGGCCATGTTTTTCAGCCTTTGAGGGATATTAGATCAAGATATTACAGGTAGGGCAAAAGTTGTTGGTAAGCTGCCCCTTTCAATAAACTTAAGACACAATTGTCTTTGGACACTGCGCTTGTTGGTTTCATATCAGGTGGGTGAATCTAGGAAGCTCTAGACTATTTGGCTGGCCTTTGAAAGTTGTGTGTCCACTAGTGGCAGAGACCCCTAAATTCGGCCTTTAAGGCTGTCACTTCAAGATCTTTGAAACTGCTGCAAAGTTGTTTATCCTGCATCCTACTCCTTGAATGTGACACACCAACATTTTGGGATACATTGGTCATCTGTGCGGTAATCAGGTTTATGAATCTAGGAAGCTCTAGACTGTTTGGTGGGCCTTTGAAAGTTGTGCATGCACCCATGGCAGGGGCCACTTTTAGGGCACTGCCAGGGTGTCTCTTCAAGCCGTCTTCAAAACTGGGGTATAGTCCCTAATCCTGCAGCAGATTCCCTGAATTTTACACCCCAATCATTTTGGACAATGTCGTTGGCTGAGTAACATAAGGTCGTATCTCAAAAAAATCAAATTTTTTATTATTTTTGAACCGGCTTCCCTACCCCCTAAAATATCCAGAAATTTTGGAATTTATCGAATTTTCGAAATCTTTGGCATGTTATAAACCAGTAAACAAAGGTCGTATCTGCACAATGTCACTTTTCAGTGAGTAACATAAGGTCGTATCTGCTTTAAACCAAAGTTTTATTTTCAGTAAATTATGTTAATCTATACAAAATAAAAATATTCTATAATTCAGTTTATTAGACAACTATCCTACAAACATTATCAAAACATTATTAACACATCGTTAATCGAATCAAAGGTAGATATAGTAATATAGTTTTGAAATGCTGGATACGACCTTTGATTACTGAAGAAATGGTTCAGATGTTGAGTAACATAAGGTCGTATCTTGTCTGTATTTAAATTTGATGGTGTAAATGTCATATAAGTCCTTACTATTTTAGTGTAAACAAGTGTAGTAAATCTTAGCATACTTCCTGAACTTTACAAATGTTATTTTATGTTATTTGGAATAGCTAAATTGATTTAATTTGTATTTATCTATAATTTATATTTGTCAGATACGATCTTATGTTACTCACTGATTTCCGACTTTTTTCCATAAAACTCAGTAACATAAGGTCGTATCTGAAATGAATTCTCTTCTTGTTGCCATAGTATCATCCTAATAACCTATGGATATAGAAATATCTCACCAACTAATTTCTAGCTACTTATTCTTCCTAGAAATGGAATATTTTATTTATTGAGCAGATATTTTTAATCATATAACCCTTCAAAGGACGTCATATTTCTTTAATTAGCAATATCTCAAATCTAACATTTGTCAGATATGACCTTATGTTACTCAGCCAACGATGTGGTCTCCAAGCCTATATCAGCTTCGCGAATCTAGGAAGGTCTAGACTACATGGTTGCTGTTTGAAAGTATTGCTTCCATCAGTAGGAAAGGCCACGTTTTTCAGCCTTTGAAGGATATCAGTTCAAGATCTTACGGGTAGGGCAAAGTTGTTAGTAACCTGCCCCTTTCAATAAACTTAATACATCCATGTCTTTGGACACTGCGCTTGTTGGTTTCATATCAGGCTGGTGAATCTAGAAAGCTCTAGACTATTTGGCTGGCCTTTGAAAGTTGTGTGTCCACTGGTGGCAAAGGCCCCTAAATTCGGCCTTCAAGGCTGTCAAAGCAAGATCTTTAAAACTACTGCAAAGTTATATATCCTACGGCCTGCTCCGGGAATGTGACACACCAACGTTTTGATACAATTTGGTCATCTGTGCGTTAATTAGGCTCATGAATCTAGGAAGCTCTAGACTGTTTGGTGGGCCTTTGTAAGTTGTGCATACACCCATGGCAGGGGCCACTTTTCGGGCACTGCCAGGCTCTGTCTCTTCAAGTGGAAGCTGTGGCAAAAATTGTTTTTTCTACATGCCCATCAATGAAGTTTGCACACCCATATCTTTTGACACTGGGGTCATTGGGCCTTCATCAGGTTCATGAATCTAGGAAGCTCTAGACTATTTGGTTGGCTTTTGAAAGTAGTGTGTCCAGCAATGGTGGAGGCCTCTTTATCTTGCTAATTGAAGGGCATGAAGCCAAGGTCTTCAAAACTGGGGCATAGTCCGTTATCCTGCAAAGTTGTTGGTAACCTGCCTCTTTCAATAAACTTAAGACACCAATATCTTTGGACACTGTGCTTGTTGGTTTCATATCAGGTGGGTGAATCTAGTAAGCTCTAGACTATATGGTTGCCTTTTCAAAGTGGTGAGTCCACCGGTGGCAGAGGCCTCTAAATTCAGCCTTCAAGGCTGTCAATTCAAGATCTTTAAAACTGCTCCAAAGTTATTTATCCTGCAGCCTCGTCCTGGAATGTGACTCAACAACTTTTTGGAACGCTGTGGTCATCTGTGTGTTAATCAGGTTTGTGAATTTAGGAAGCTCTAGACTGTTTGGTGGGCCTTTGAAAGTAGTATGCCCAGCCATGGTGGAGGCCGCTTTATCTTGCTATTTGATGGGCATGAATTGAAGATCTTCCAAAGTGGGGCATAGTCCTTTATCCTGCAGCCAACTCCTTGAATTTTACACACATATCTTTTGGGACAATGTGGTCATCTGGGCTACATCAGGTTTGTGATTCTAGTAAGCTCTAGACATTTTCAAAGTGGTGAGTCCACTGTTGGCAGAGGCCTTTAATTTCGGCCGATAAGGCTGTCACTTCAAGATCTTTAAAACTGCTGCAAAGTTATATATCCTACAGCCTACTCCAGGAATGTGACACACCAACGTTTTGGGACAATGTTGTCATCTGTGCGTTAACCAGGTTTGTGAATCTATGAAGCTCTAGACTATTTGGTGCGCTTTTGAAAGTAGTGTGCCCAGCCATGGTGGAGGCCGCTTTATCTTGCTATTTGATGGGCATGAAGTAAAGATCTTCAAAATTGGGGCATAGTCCTTTATCTTGCAGCTAACTCCTTGAATTTTACGCACCAATCTTTTGGGAAAATGTGGTCATCGGGGCTATATCAGCTTCGCGAATCTAGAAATGTCTAGACTACATGGTTGCTGCTTCAAAGTATTGCGTCCATCAGTGGCAGAGGCCATGTTTTTCAGCCTTTGAAGGATATCAGTTCAAGATCTTAGAGGTAGAGCAAAGTTGTTGGTAACTTGCCCTTTTCAATTTAACTTCAGACACAAATGTCTTTGGACACTCTGCTTGTTGGTTTCATATCAGGTGGGTGAATCTAGGAAGCTCTAGACTAATTGGCTGGCCTTTGAAAGTTGTGTGTCCACTGGTGGCAGAGACCCCTAAATTCGGCCTTCAAAGCTGTCACTTCAAGATCTTTGAAACTGCTGCAAATTCATTTATCCTGCAGCCTTGTACTTGAATGTGACACACCAACATTTTGGGATACGGTGGTCATCCGTGCGGTAATCAGGTTTGTGAATCTAGGAAGCTCTAGACTGTTTGGTGGGCCTTTGAAAATTGTTCATGTACCCGTGGCAGGGGCCACTTTTAGGGCACTGCCAGGGTGTCTCTTCATGCCGTCTTCAAAACTGGGGCATAGTCCTTAATCCTGCAGCAGATTCCCTGAATCTTACACCCCAATCTATTTGGACAATAAGGTCTCCAAGCCTATATCAGCTTCGCGAATCTAGGAAGGTCTAGAATACATGGTTGATGTTTGAAAGTATTGCGACCATCAGTGGTAGAGGCCACATTTTTCAGCCTTTGAAGGATATCAGTTCAAGATCTTAGAGGTAGGGCAAAGGTGTTGGTAACCTGCCCCTTTCAATAAACTTAAGACACCGATGTCTTTGGACACTGTGCTTGTTGGTTTCATATCAGGTGGGTGAATCTAGGAAGCTCTAGACTATTTGGCTGGACTTGAAAGTTGTGTGTCCACTAATGGATTAGGATACTTTTTCTGCCGTTTGAAAGCTATGTCTGTTCAAGTCTAAGCTTGGGCAAAGCTGTCTATCCTGGGCACCGGTCAATGAATTTGACACCCCATTGTCTTTGAACATTGTTCTCATTGGGACTATATAAGGTTTGTGAATCTAGGAAGCTCTAGACTATATGGTTGCCTTTTCAAATTGGTGAGTCCACTGGTGGCAGAGGCCCCTATATTCGGCCATCAAGGCTGTCAATGCAAGATCTTTGAAACTGCTGCAAAGTTATTTATCCTACAGTCTAATCCTGGAATGAGACACACAAACGTTTCTGGACACTGTGGTCATCTGTACAGTGATCAGGTTTGTGAATCTAGTAACCTCTAGCCTGTTTGGTGGGCCTTTGAAAGTAGTGTGCCCAGCCATGGTGGAGGCCACTTTATCTTCCTATTTGATGGGAATGAAGTGAAGATCTTCCAAAGTGGGCTATAGTCCTTTATCCTGCAGCCAACTCCTTGAATTTTACACACCAATATTTTGGGACAATGTGGTCATCTGGGCTATATCAGGTTTGTGATTCTAGTAAGATCTAGACATTTTCAAAGTGGTGAGTCCACTGGTTGCAGAGGCCTCTAATTTCGGCCTATAAGGCTGTCACTTCAAGATCTTTAAAACTGCTGCAAAGTTATATATCCTACAGCCTACTCCAGGAATGTGACACACCAATGTTTTGGGACAATGTTGTCATCTGTGCGTTAATCAGGTTTGTGAATCTAGGAAGCTCTAGACTGTTTGGTGGGCTTTTGAAAGTTGTGTGTCCATTGATGGAGGAGGCCACTTTTTCTCCACTTTGAAAGCTATCTCTGTTCAAGTCTAAGCTGGGGCAAGGTTGTCTATCCTGGCAAAGTTGTTGGTAACCTGCCCCTTTCAATAAACTTAAGACACCAATGTCGTTGGACACTGTGCTTCTTGGTTTCATATCAGGTGGGTGAATCTTGGAAGCTCTAGACTATTTGGCTGGCCTTTGAAAGTTGTGTGTCCACCGATGGAGGAGGCCACTTTTTCTGCCCTTTGAAAGCTATGTCTGTTCAAGTCTAAGCTTAGTCTAGATTCGCGAAGCTGATATAGCCACGATGACCACATTGTCCCAAAAGATGGTGTGTGAAATTCAAGGAGTTGGCTGCAGGATAAAGTCCTATGCCCCATTTTTGAAGATCTTCACTTCATGCCCACCAAATACCTAGATAAAGCGGCATTTACCATGGCTGGGCGCAATACTTTCAAAAGCCCACCAAACAGACTAGAGCTTCCTAGATTCACAAACCTGATTCCAGCACAGATGACCACAATGTCCCAAAACGTTGGTAAGTCACATTCCAGGAGTACCCTATAGGATAAATAACTCTGCAGCAGTTTTAAAGATCTTGATTTGATAGCCTTGAAGACGGAATTTAGGGGCTTCTGCCACCAGTGGACACACAACTTTCAAAGGCCAGCCAAATAGTGTAGAGCTTCCTAGATTCACCCAGCTGATATGAAACCAACAAGCGCAGTGTCCAAAGACATTGGTGTCTTAAGTTTTTTGAAAGGGGCAGGTTACCAACTACTTTGCAGTATAAAGGACTATGACCCAGTTTTGAAGACCTTGGCTTCATGCCATTCAAATAGCAAGATAAATTGTTCTCCACCATTGGCTGCAGGATAAAGGACTATGCCCCACTTTGGAAGATCTTCACTTCATGCCCATCAAATAGCAAGATGAAGTGGCCTCCACCATGGCTGGGCACAGTACTTTCAAAGGCCCACCAAACAGGCTAGAGCTTACTAGATTCACAAATCTGATTACCACACATATGACCACATTGTACAGAAACGTCAAAATAGCCCCATTGAGAACAGTGTAGGCTGTAGGATAAATATCTTTGCAGCAGTTTCAAAGATCTTGAATTGACAGCCTTGAAGGCCGAATTTAGGGGGCTCTGCTAACGGTGGACTCACCTCTTTGCAAAGGCAACCATATAGTCTAGAGCTTACTAGTTTTACAAACCTGGTATAGCCCCAATGACAACAGTGTCCATAGACAATGGGGTCTCAAATTCATTGACCAGTGCCCAGGATCGACAACTTTGCCCCAGCTTAGACTCGAACAGACACAGCTTTCAAAGGGCAGAAAAAGTGGCCTGTTCCATCAGTGGACACACAACTTTCAAAGGCCAGCCAAATAGTCTAGAGCTTCCTAGAATCACCCACCTGATAGGAATCCACCAAGCTCAGTGTCGAAAGACATCAGTGTCTTAAGTTTATTGACAGGGGCAGGTTACCAACAACTTTGCCAGGATAGACAACCTTGCCCCAGCTTAGACTTGAACAGACATAGCTTTCAAAGGGGAGAAAAAATCGCCTCCTCCATCAAATGACACACAAATTTCAAAGGCCAGCCAAATAGTCTAGAGCTTCCTAGGTTCACCCAGCTGATATGAAACCAACAAGCACAGTGTCCAAAGACATTGGTGTCTTAAGTTTATTGAAAGGGGCAGGTTAACAACAACTTTGCCCTACCCGTAAGATCTTGAAATGATATCCTTCAATGGCTGAAAAACATGGCCTCTGCCACTGATGGACGCAATAAAGCAGCAACCATGTAGTCTAGGCCTTCCTAGATTCGTGAAGTTGATATAGCCCAGATGACCACATTGTCCCAAAAGATAGATGTGTAAAATTCAAGGAGTTGGGATCTAGATAAAGGACTATGCCCCACTTTGGAAGATCTTCACTTCATGCCCATCAAATAGCAAGATAAAGCGTCCTCCACCATGGCTGGGCACATTACTTTCAAAGGCCCACCAAACAGGCTAGAGCTTCCTATATTCACAAACCTGATTACCACACAGATGACCACAGTGTCCAAAAATGTTGGTGTGTCACATTCCAGGACTAGGCTGCAGGATAAATAACTTTGCAGCAGTTTTAAAGATCTTGAATAGACAGCCTTGAAGGCCGAATTTAGGGGGCTCTGCTGACGGTGGACTCACCTCTTTGAAAAGGCAACCATATAGTCTAGAGCTTACTAGATTCACAAACCCGATATAGCCCCAATGAGAACAGTGTCCAAAGACAATGGGGTGTCAAATTCATTGACCAGTGCCCAGGATCGACAACTTTGCCCCAGCTTAGACTTGAACAGACATAGCTTTCAAAGGGCAGAAAATGCGGCCTCCTCCATCAGTGGACACACAACTTTCAAAGGGCAGCCAAATAGTGTAGAGCTTCCTAGATTCACCCACCTGATAGGAAACCACCAAGCTCAGTGTCGAAAGACATCGGTGTCTTAAGTTTATTGAAAAGGGCAGGTTACCAACAACTTTGCCAGGATAGACAACCTTGCCCCAGCTTAGACTTGAACAGACATAGCTTTCAAAGGGCACAAAAAATCGCCTCCTCCATCAGATGACAGACAACTTTCAAAAGCCAGCCAAATAGTCTAGAGCTTCCTAGATTAACCCAGCTGATATGAAACCAACAAGCACAGTGTTCAAAGACATTGGTGTATTAAGTTAAATTGAAAGGGGCAAGTTACCAACAACTTTGGTCTACCTCTAAGATCTTTAACTGATATCCTTCATAGGCTGAAAAACGTGTCCTCAGCCACTGATGGACGCAATACTTTGAAGCAGCAACCATGTAGTCTAGACCTTCCTAGATTCGCGAAGCTGATATAGCCCCGATGACCACATTGTCCCAAGAGATTGGTTCGTAAATTTCAAGGAGTTAGCTGCAAGATAAAGGACTATGCCCCAATTTTGAAGATATTCACTTCATGCTCATCAAATAGCAAGATAAACCGGCCTCCACCATGGCTGGGCACACTACTTTCAAAGGCCCACCAAACAGTCTAGAGCTTCATAGATTCACAAACCTGATTAACGCACAGATAACAACATTGTCCCAAAACATTGGTGTGTCACATTCCTGGATTAGGCTGTAGGATATATAACTTTGCAGCAGTTTTAAAGATCTTGAAGTGACAGCCTTATGGGCCGAAATTAGAGGCCTCTGCCACCAGGGGACTCACCACTTTGAAAATGTCTAGATCTCACTAGAATCACAAACCTGATATAGCCCAGATGACCACATTGTCCCAAAATATTGGTGTGTAAAATTCAAGGAGTTGGCTGCAGGATAAAGGACTATAGCCCACTTTGGAAGATCTTCACTTCATGCCCATCAAATAGCAAGATAAAGTGGCCTCCACCATGGCTGGGCACACTACTTTCAAAGGCCCACCAAACAGGCTAGAGGTTACTAGATTCACAAACCTGATCACTGTACAGATGACCACAGTCTCCAGAAACGTTTGTGTGTCTCATTCCCGGAGTAGGCTGTAGGATAAATAACTTTGTAGCAGTTTTAAAGATCTTGAATTGACAGCCTTGAAGGCCGAATTTAGGGGCCTCTGCCACCGGTAGGCTCACCACTTTCAAAAGGCAACCAAATAGCCTAGAGCTTACTTGATTCACAAACCTGATATAGCTCCAATGAGAACAGTGTCCAAAGACATTGGACTCTTAAGTTTATTGAAAATGGCAGGTTACCAACAATTTTGCAGGATAAAGGACTATGCCCCAGTTTTGAAGACCTTGGCTTCATGCCCTTCAAATAGCAAGATAAAGAGGCCTCCACCATTGGTGGACACACTACTTTCGAATGCCAACCAAATAGTCTAGAGCTTCCTAGATTTATGAACCTAATGGATTTCTAATGACCCCAGTGTCAAAAGATATGGGTGTGTAAACTTCATTGACGGTCATGTAGGAAAAACAACTTTTACACAGCTTCCACTTGAAGAGATACAGCCTGGCTCTGCCAGAAAAGTGGCCCCTGCCATGGGTGTATGCACAACTTCGAAAAGCCCACCAAACAGTCTACAGCTTCCTAGATTCACAAACTTGATTACCGCGCAGATGACCACAGTATCCAAAAACGTTGGTGTGTCACATTCAAGGATTAGGCTGCAGGATAAATAACTTTGCAGCAGTTTCAAAGATCTTGAAGTGACAGCCTTGAAGGCCGAAATTAGGGGCCTCTGCCACCGGTGGACTCACCACTTTGAAAAGGCAACCATATAGTCTAGAGCTTCCTAGATTCACCCACCTGATATGAAACGAACAAGCACAGTGTCCATGAAGTAAAGATCTTCAAAAGTGGGGCATAGTCCTTTATCTTACCGCTAACTCCTTGAATTTTACACACCAGTCTTTTGGGACAATGTGGTCATCGGGGCTATATTAGCTTTGCAAATCTAGGAAGGTCTAGACTACATGGTTGCTGCTTGAAAGTATTGCATCCATCAGTGGCAGAGGCCACATTTTTCAGCCTTTGAAGGATATCAGTTCAAGATCTTAGAGGTAGAGCAAAGTTGTTGGTAACTTGCCCCTTTCAATAAACTTAAGACACCAATGTCTTTGGATACTGTGCTTTTTGGATTCATATCAGGTGGGTGAATCTAAGAAGCTCTAGACTATATGGTTGCCTTTTCAAAGAGGTGAGTCCACTGGTGGCAGAGGCCCCTAAGTTGGGCCTTCAAGGCTGTCAATTCAAGATCTTTGAAACTGCTGCAAAGTCATTTATCCTACAGCCTACTCCTGGAATGTGACTTACCAACGTTTTGGGACACTGTGGTCATCTATGAGTTAATCAGGATTGTCAATCTAGGGAGCTCTAGACTGTTTGGTGGGCCTTTGAAAGTAGTGTGCCCAGCCATGGTGGAGGACGCATTATCTTGCTATTTGATGGGCATGAAGTGAAGATCTTCAAAAACGGGAAATAGTCCTTTATTCTGCAGCCAACTCCTTGAATTTTACGCACCAATCTTTTGGGACAATGTGGTCATCGGGGGTATATCAGCTTCGCAAATCTAGTAAGGTCTAGACTACATGGTTGCTGCTTGAAAGTATTGTGTCCATCAGTGGCAGAGCACATGTTTTTCAGCCTTTGAAGGATATCAGTTCAAGATCTTAGAGGTAGAGCAAAGTTGTTGGTAACTTGCCCCTTTCAATTTGACTTAAGACACCAATGTCTTTGGACACTGTGCTTGTTGGTTTCATATCAGGTGGTTGAATCTAGGAAGCTCCAAACTAATTGGCTGGCCTTTGAAAGTTGGGTGTCCACTGGTGGCAGAGACCCCTAAATTCGGCCTTCAAGGCTGTCACTTCAAGATATTTAGAACTGCTGCAAAGTTATTTATCCTGCAGACTAGTCCTTGAATGTGACACACCAACGTTTTGGGATACTGTGGTCATCTGTGTGGTAATCAGGTTTGTGAATCTAGGAAGCTCTAGACTGTTTGGTGGGCCTTTGAAAGTTGTGTGTCCACTGATGGAGGAGGCCACTTTTTCTCCACTTTGAAAGCTCTCTCTGTTCAAGTCTAAGCTGGGGCAAGGTTGTCTATCCTGGCAAAGTTGTTGGTAACCTGCCCCTTTCAATAAACTTAAGACACCAATGTCGTTGGACACTGTGCTTCTTAGTTTCATATCAGGTGGGTGAACCTAGGAAGCTCTAGACTATTTGGCTGGCCTTTGAAAGTTGTGTGTCCACTTTTTCTGCCCTTTGAAAGCTATATCTGTTCAAGTCTAAGCTTAGTCTAGATTCGCGAAGCTGATATAGCCATGATGACCACATTGTCCCAAAAGATGGTGTGTGACATTCAAGGAGTTGGCTGCAGGATAAAGTACTATGCCCCATTTTTGAAGATCTTCACTTCATGCCCATCAAATACCAAGATAAAGCGGCATTCACCATGGCTGGGCGCAATACTTTCAAAAGCCCACCGAACAGACTAGAGCTTCCTAGATTCACAAACCTGATTCCAGCACAGATGACCACAATGTCCCAAAACGTTGGTAAGTCACATTCCAGGAGTACCCTATAGGATAAATAACTCTGCAGCAGTTTTAAAGATCTTGATTTGACAGCCTTGAAGACCGAATTTAGGGGCCTCTGCCACCAGTGGACACACAACTTTCAAAGGCCAGCCAAATAGTGTAGAGCTTCCTAGATTCACCCAGCTGATATGCAACCAACAAGGACAGTCTCCAAAGACATTGATGTCTTAAGTTTATTGAAAGGGGCAGGTTACCAACAACTTTGCCAGGATAGACAACTTTGCCCCAGCTCAGACTTGAACAGACATAGCTTTCAAAGGGCAGAAAAAATGGCCTCCTCCAACAGTGGACACACAACTTTCAAAGGCGAGCAAAATAGTCTAGAGCTTCCTAGATTCACCCACCTGATATGAAACCAACAAGCACAGTGTCCAAAGACATCGGTGTCTTAAGTTTATTGAAATGGGCACGTTAACAACAACTTTGCACTACCTCTAAGATCTTGAACTGATATCCTTCAAAGGCTGAAAAACATGGCCTCTGCCACTGATGGTCGCAATACTTTCAAACAGCAACCATGTAGTCTAGACCTTCCTAGATTCGCAAAGCTGAGATAGGGTTGGAGTCCACATAGTCCAAAAAGATTGGTGTGTAAAATTCAGGGAATCAGCTGCAGGATTAAGGACTATGCCCGAGTTTTGAAGACGGCTTGAAGAGCCACTCTGGAAGTGCCCTAAAAGTGGCCCCTGCCATGGGTGCATGAACAACTTTCAAAGACCCACCAAACAGTCTAGAGCTTCCTAGATTTACAAACCTGATTAATGCACAGATGACAACATTGTCCCAAAATGTTGGTGTGTCACATTCCCGGAGTAGGCTGTAGGATATATAACTTTTCAGCAGTTTTAAAGATCTTGAAGTGACAGCCTTATGGGCCGAAATTAGAGGCCTCTGCCACCAGTGGACTCACCACTTTGAAAATGTCTAGAACTTACTAGAATCACAAACCTGATATAGCCCAGATGACCACATTGTCCCAAAAGATTGGTGTGTAAAATTCAAGGAGTTGGCTGCAAGATAAAAGACTATGCCCCACTTTGGAAATTCTTCACTTCATGCCCATCAAATAGCAAGATAAAGCGGCCTCCACCATGGCTTGGAACACCACTTTCCAAGGCCCACCAAGCAGGCTAGAGCTTCCTAGATTCACAAACCTGATTACCGCACAGATAACCACAGTGTCCCAGAACGTTGGTGTGTCACATTCCAGGATTATACTGTAGGATAAATAACTTTGCAGCAGTTTCAAAGATCTTGCATTGACAGCCTTGATGGCTGAATATAGGGGGCTCTGCCACCAGTAGACTTATCAATTTGAAAAGGCAACCATATAGTCTAGAGCTTCCTAGATTCACAAACCTGATATAGTCCCAATGAGAACAATGTTCAAAGACAATGGGGTGTCAAATTCATTGACCAGTGCCCAGGATAGACAGCTTTGCCCAAGCTTAGACTTGAACAGACATAGCTTTCAAACGGCAGAAAAAGTATCGTAATCCATTAGTGGACACACAACTTTCAAGTCCAGCCAAATAGTCTAGAGCTTCCTAGATTCACCCACCTGATATGAAACCAACAAGCACAGTGTCCAAAGACATTGGTGTCTTAAGTTTATTGAAAGGGGCAGGTTACCAACAACTTTGCCTTACCCGTAAGATCTTGAACTGATATTCTTCAAAGGCTGAAAAATGTGGTCACTGACACTGATGGACGCAATACTTTGAAGCAGCAACCATCTAGTCTAGACCTTCCTAGATTCGCAAAGCTGATATAGCCCCGATGACCACATTGTCCCAAAAGATTGGTGTGTAAAATTCAAGGAGTTAGCTGCAAGATAAAGGACTATGCCCCACTTTTGAAGATCTTAACTTCATGCCCATCAAATAGCAAGATGAAGGGGCCTCAACCATGGCTGGGAACACTACTTTCAAAGGCCCACCAATCAGGTTATAGCTTCCTAGATTCAAAAACCTGACTACCGCACAGATGACCACAGTGTCCCAAAATGTTGGTGTGTCACATTCCAGTAGTAGACTGTATGATAAATAACTTTGCAGCAGTTTTAAATATCTTGCATTCACAGCCTTGAAGGCCGAATTTAGGGGCCTCTGCCACCAGTGGTCACGGAACATTCAAAGGCCAGTAAAAGAGTCTAGAGCTTCCTAGATTCATAAACCTGATATGGCGCCAATGACCCCAGTGTCCAAAGACACGGATGTTGAAACTTCATTGACGGGCATGCAGGAAAAACAACTTTTGTCACAGCTTCCACTTGAAGAGACACCCTGGCATTGCCCAAAAAGTGGCCCCTGTCATGGGCGCATGCACAACTTTCAAACTCCCACCAAACAGTCTAGAGCTTCCTAGATTCACAAACCTGATTACCGCACAGATGACCACAGTATCCCAAAACGTTGTTGTGTCACATTCCAGGACTAGGCTGCAGGATAAATAACTTTGCAGCAGTTTTAAAGATCTTGAATTGACAGCCTTGAAGGCCGAATTGAGTGGGCTCTGCCAACGGTGGACTCACTTCTTTGAAAAGGTAACCATATAGTCTAGAGCGCACTAGATTCGCAAACCTGATGTATCCCCGATGAGAACAGTGTCCAAAGACAATGGGGTGTCAAATTCATTGACCAGTGTCCAGGATCGACAATTTTGCGCCAGCTTAGACTTGAACAGACATAGCTTTCAAATGGCAGAAAAAGTGGCCTCCTCCATCAGTGGACACAAAAGTGGCCCCTGCCATGGGTGTATGCACAACTTACAAAGGCCTACCAAACAGTCTAGAGCTTCCTAGATTCACAAACCTAATTAACGCACAGATGACCAAATTGTCCCAAAACGTTGGTGTGTCACATTCCCGGAGCAGGCTGTAGGATATATAACTTTGCAGCAGTTTTAAAGATCTTGCTTTGACAGCCCTGAAGGCCGAATTTAGGGGCCTTTTCCACCAGTGGACACACAACTTTCAAAGGCCAGCCAAATAGTCTAGAGGTTTCTAGATTCACCAGCCTGATATGAAACCAACAAGCGCAGTGTCCAAAGACATTGATGTATTAATTTTATTGAAATGGGCAGGTTACCAGCAACTTTGCCCTACCCGTAAGATCTTGAACTGATATCCTTCTTAGGCTGAAAAACGTGGCCTTTGCCACTGATGGACGCAATACTTTGAAGCAGCAACCATGTAGTCTAGACCTTCCTAGATTCGCGAAGCTGATATAGCCCCGATGACCACATTGTCCCAAAAGATTGGTGTGTAAACTTCAAGGAGTTGGCTGCAGGGTAAAGGACCGTGCCCCGTTTTTGAAGATCTTCACTTCGTGCCCATCAAATAGCCAGATAAAGCAGCCTCCACCATGACTGGGCACACTTCTTTCAAAGGCCCACCAAACAGTCTAGAGCTTCCTAGATTCACAAACCTTATTACCACACAGACAACCACAGTGTCCCAAAACGTTGGTGTGTCACATTCAAGGATTAGGCTGCAGGATAAATAACTTTGCAGCAGTTTCAAAGATCTTGAAGTGACAGCCATGAAGGCCGATTTTAGGGGTCTCTGCCACCAGAGGACTCACCACTTTGAAAAAGCAACCACATAGCCTAGAGCTCAATAGATTCAGAACCCTGATGTAGCCCCAATGAGAACAGTGTCCAAAGACAATGGGATGTCAAATTCTTTAACCAGTGCCCAGGATAGACAACTTTGCCCCACCTTAGATTTGAACAGACATAGCTTTCAAAGGGCAGAAAAAGTGGCCTCCTCCATCAGTGGACACACAACTTTCAAAGGCCAGCCAAATAGTCTAGAGCTTATTAGATTCACCCACCTGATATGAAACCAACAAGCACAGTGTTCAAAGACATTGGCGTCTTAAGTTTATTGAAAGGGGCAGGTTACTAACAACTTTACCATTATAGACAACTTTGCCCCAGCTTAGACTTGAACAGACATAGGTTTCAAAAGGCAGAAAAAATGGCCTCCTCCATCAGTGGACCCACAACTTTCAAAGGCCAGCCAAATAGTCTAGAGCTTCCTAGATTCACCCACCTGATATGAAACCAACAAGGACAGTGTCCAAAGACATTGGTGTGTGAAGTTTATTGAAAGGGGCAGGTTACCAACAACTTTGCCTTACCCGTAAGATCTTGAACTGATATAATTCTAAGGCTGAAAAACGTGGTCACTGCCACTGATGGACGCAATACTTTCAAGCAGCAACCATGTAGTCTAGACCTTCCTAGATTCGCGAAGCTGGTATAACACAGATGACCACATTGTCCCAAAAGATTGGTGTGTAAAATTTAAGGAGTTGGCTTCAGGATAAAGGACTATGCCCAAATTTTGAAGATCTTTACTTCATGCCCTATAAATAACAAGATGAAGCGGCCTCCACCATGGCTTGGCACACTACTTTCAAAGGCCCAACAAACAGTCTAGAGCTTCCTAGATTCACAAACCTGATTACCGCACAGATGACCACAGTGGCCCAAAACGTTGGTGTGTCACATTCCAGGACTAGGCTGCAGGATAAATAACTTTGCAGCAGTTTTAAAGATCTTGAATTGACAGCCTTGAAGGCCGAAGTTAGGGGCCTCTGACACCAGTGGACACACAACTTTCAAAGGCCAGCCAAATAGTCTAGAGCTTCCTAGATTCACCAACCTGATGTGAAACCAACAAGCACAGTGTCCAAAGACATTTGTGACCTAAGTTTATTGAAAGAGGCAGGTTACCAAAAACTTTGCCCTACCTGTATTATCTTGATGTAATATCCTTCTCAGGCTGAAAAACGTGGTCACTTCCACTGATGGACGCAATTCTTTCAAGCAGCAACCATGTAGTCTAAACCTTTCTAGATTTGCGAAGCTGATATAGCCCCGATGACCACATTGTCCCAAAAGATTGTCGGTAAAATTCACGGAGTTGGCTGCAGAATAACGGACTATTCCCCGTTTTTTAAGATATTCACTTCATGCCCATCAAATAGCAAGATAATGCGTCCTCCACCATGGCTGAGCACACTACTTTCAAAGGCCCACCAAACAGTCTAGAGCTTCCTAGATTCACAATCCTGATTAACACACAGATGACCACAGTGTCCCAAAAAGTTGGTAAGTCACATTCTAGGAGTAGGCTGTAGGATAAATACATTTGCAGCAGTTTTAAAGATCTTGCTTTGACAGCCTTTAAGCTCGAATTTAGGGGCCTTTGCCACCAGTGGACACACAACTTTCAAAGGCCAGACAAATAGTCTATAGCTTCCTAGATTCAACCACCTGATATGAAACCAACAAGCACAGTGTCCAAAGACTTTGGTGTCTTAAGTTTATTGAAAGGGGCAGGTTACCAACAACTTTGCCCTACCTCTAAGATCATGATCTGATATCCTTTAAAGGCTGAAAAACCGGGCCTATGCCACTGATGGACACACTACTTTCAAGGAGCAACCATGTAGTCTAGACCTTCCTAGATTCGCGAAGCTGATATAGCCCCGATGACCACATTGTCCCAAAAGATTGGTGTGTAAAATTCAAGGAGTTGGCTGAAGAATAAAGGACTATTCCCCGTTTTTGAAGATCTTCACTTCATGCCCATCAAATAGCAAAATAATGCGTCCTCCACCATGGCTGGGAACACTAGTTTCAAAGGCGCACCAAACAGTCTAGAGCTTCCTAGATTCACAATCTTGATTAATGCACATATGACCACAGTGTCCCAAAACGTTGGTAAGTCACATTCCAGGAGTAGGTTGTAGGATAAATAACTTTGCAGCAGTTTTAAAGATCTTGAATTGACAGCCCTGAAGGCCAAATTCAGGGGCCTCTGCCACCAGTGGACTCACCATTTTCAAAGGCCAGCCAAATAGTCAAGAGCTTCCTAGATTCACCATCCTGATATATAACCAACAAGCGCAGTGTCCAAAGACATTGGTGTCTTAAGTTTATTGAAAGGGGCAAGTTACCAACAACTTTGCCCTACCTGTAATATCTTCATCTAATATCCCTCAAAGGTTGAGAAACATGGCCTCTGCCACTTATTGACGCAATACTTTCAAGCAGCAACCATGTAGTCTAGACCTTCCTAGATTCGCGAAGCTGATATAGCCCCGATGACCACATTGTCACAAAAGATTGGTGTGTAAAATTCAAGGAGTTGGCTGCAAGATAAAGGACTATGCCCCACCTTGAAAGGTCTTCACGTTATGCCCATCAAATAGCAAGATGAAAGGGCCTCAACCATGGCTGGGAACACTACTTTCAAAGGCCCACCAAACAGGTTAGAGCTTCCTAGATTCACAAATCTGATAACCACACAGATCACCACAGTGTCCCAAAACATTGATGTGTCACATTCTATACAGTACACGTTATGCCCATTAAATAGCAAGATGAAGGGGCCTCAACCATGGCTGGGAACACTACTTTCAAAGGCCCACCAAACAGGTTAGAGCTTCCTAGATTCACAAATCTGATAACCACACAGATCACCACAGTGTCCCAAAACATTGGTGTGTCACATTCTATACAGTAGGACTAGGCTGCAGGATTAATAACTTTGGAGCAGTTTTAAATATCTTGCGTTCACAGCCTTGAAGGCCGAATTTAGGGGGCTCTGCCAACGGTGGACTCACCTCTTTGAAAAGTCAACCATATAGTCTAGAGCTTACTAGATTCACAAACCTGGTATAGCCCCGAAGAGATCAGAATCTAAAGACAATGGGGTGTCAAATTCATTGACCAGTGTCCAGGATCGACAATTTTGCCCCAGCTTAGAGTTGAACAAGCATAGCTTTCAAAGGGCAGAAAAAGTGGCCTCCTCCATTAGTGGACACACAACTTTCAAAGGCCAGCCAAATAGTCTAGAGCTTCCTAGATTCACAGTCCTGATTAACACACAGATGACCACAGTGTCCCAAAACGTTGGTAAGTCACATTCCAGGAATAGGCTGCAGGATAAATAACTTTGTAGGAGTTTTTAAGATCTTGAATGGACAGCCCAGAAGGCTGAATTTAGGGGCCTCTGCCACCAGTTGACTCACCACTTTGAAAAGGCAACCATATAGTCTAGAGCTTACTAGATTCACCCACCTGATATGAAACCAACAAGCACAGTGTCCAAAGACATTGGTGTCTTAAGTTTATTGAAAGGGGCAGGTTACCAACAACTTTGCAGGATAAAGGACTATGCCCCAGTTTTGAAGACCTTGGCTTCATGCCCTTCAAATAGCAAGATAAAGAGGCCTCCGCCATTGCTGGGCAAACTACTTTCAAATGCCAACCAAATAGTCTAGAGCTTCCTAGATTCATGAACCTGATTGAGCCCCAATGACCCCAGTGTCAAAAGATTTGGGTGTGTAAAATTTATTGACGGGCACGTAGGAAAAAGAACTTTTGTCACAGCTTCCACTTGAAGAGACAGAGCCTGGCAGTGCCCGAAAAGTGGCATTTGCCATGTGTGTATGCACAACTTTTAAAGGCCCACCAAACAGTCTAGAGCTTCCTAGATTCACAAACCTGATTACTGTGTGGATGACCACAGTATCCCAAAACGTTGGTGTGTCACATTCAAGGTGTAGGATGCAGGATAAATAACTTTGCAGCAGTTTCAAAAATCTTGAAGTGAAAGCCTTAAAGGCTGAATTTAGGGGTCTCTGCCACCAGTGGACACAAAACTTTCAAAGGCCAGCCAAATAGCCAAATAGACTGTTTGGTGGGCGTTTGAAAGTTGTGCATACACCCATGGCAGAGGCCACTTTTCGGGCACTGCCAGGATCTGTCTCTTCAAGTGGAAGCTGTGGCAAAAGTTGTTTTTCCTACAGGTTCATGAATCTAGGAAGCTCTAGACTATTTGGTTGGCATTTGAAAGTAGTGTGTCCAGCAATGATGGAGGCCTATATATCTTCCTATTTGAAGGGCATGAAGCCAAGGTCTTCGAAACTGGGTCATAGTCCTTTATCCTGCAAAGTTGTTGGTAACCTGCCCCTTTCAATAAAATTAAGACATCAATGTCTTTGCACACTGTGCTCGTTGGTTTCATATCAGGTGGGTGAATCTAGGAAGCTCTAGACTATTTGGCTGGCCTTTGAAAGTTGTGGGTCCACTGATGGAGGAGACCACTTTTTCCGCCCTTTGAAAGCTATATCTGTTCAAGTCTAAGCTGGGGCAAAGTTGTCTATCCTGGGCACTGGTCAATGAATTTGACACCCCATTGTTTTTGGACACTGTTCTCATTGGGACTATATCAGGTTTGTGAATCTAGTAAGCTCTAGACTACATTCACAAACCTGATTCCAGGACAGATGACCACAGTGTCCCAAAACGCTGGTGTGTCCCATTCCAGGAGTAGACTGTAGGATAAATAACTTTGCAGCAGTTTTAAAGATCTTGCTTTGACAGCCTTGACGGATGAATTTAGGGGCCTCTGCCACCAATGGACACAAAACTTTCAAAGGCCAGCCAAATAGTATAGAGCTTCCTAGATTCACCCACCTGATAGCCTATTTGGTGGGCCTTTGAAAGTAGTGTTCCCAGCCATGGTTGAGGCCGCTTCATCTTACTATTTGATGGGCATGAAGTTAAGATCTTCAAAAGTGGGGCATAGTCCTGTATCTTGTAGCTAACTCCTTGAATTTTACACACCAATCTTTTGGGACAATGTGGTCATTGGTGCTATATCAGCTTCGTGAATCTAGGAAAGTCTATACTACATGGTTGCTGCTTGAAAGTATTGCGTCCATCAGTGGCAGAGACCACATTTTTCAGCCTTTGAAGGATATCAGTTCAAGATCTTAGAGGTAGACCAAAGTTGTTGGTAACCTGCCCCTTTCAATAAACTTAAGACACGAATGTCTTTGCACACTGTGCTTGTTGGTTTCATATCCGGTGGTTGAATCTAGGAAGCTCTAGACTATTTGGCTGGCCTTTGAAAGTCCTGTGTCCACTGGTGGCAGAGGCCCCTAAATTCTGCCTTCAAGGCTCTCAAAGCAAGATCTTTAAAACTGTTGCAAAGTTATTCATCCCAGTATATATCCGGTTTGTGAATCTAGTAAGCTCTAGTCTGTTTGGTGTTCCCAGCCATGGTGGAGGCTGCATCATATTGCTATTTGATGGGGATAAATTGAATCCCTTACTAGATTCACAAACATGATATAGCCCCAATGAGAACAATGTCCAACGACAATGGGGTGTCAAATTCATTGACCAATGCCCAGGATCGACAACTTTGCACCAGCTTAGACTTGAACAGACATAGCTTTCAAAAGGCAGAAAAAGTGGCCTCCTCCATTAGTGGACACACAACTTTAAAAGGCCAGCTAAATAGTCTAGAGCTTCCTAGATTCACCCACCTGATATGAAACCAAGAAGCACAGTGTCCAAAGACATTGGTGTCTTAAGTTTGATGAAGGAGGCAGGTTACCATCAATTTTGCAGGATAAAGGACTATGCCCCAGTTTTGAAGACCTTGGCTTCATGCCCTTCAAATAGCAAGATAAAGAGCACTCCACCATTGGTGGACAGACTACTTTCAAATGCCAACCAAATAGCCTAGAGCTTCCTAGATTCATGAACCTGATGGAGCCCCAATGACCCCAGTGTCAAAAGATATGGGTGCGCAAACTTCATTGATGGGCATGTAGGAAAAACAACTTTTGCCACAGCTTCCACTTGAAGACATAGACCTGGCAGTGCCTGAAAAGTGGCCCCTGCCATGGGTGTATCCACAACTTTGAAAGGTCCACCAAACAGTCTAGAGCTTCCTAGATTCACAAACCTGATTAGCGTGCGGATAGCCACAGTATCCCGAAACGTTGGTGTGTCACATTCAAGGAATAGGATTCAGGATAAATAACTATTCAGCAGTTTCAAAAATCTTGAAGTGAAAGCCTTAAAGGCTGAATTTAGGGGTCTCTGCCACCAGTGGACACATGACTTTCAAAGGCCAGCCAAATAGTCTAGAGCTTCCTAGATTCACAATCCTGATATGAAACCAACAATCGCAGTGTCTAAAGACATTGCTGTCTTAAGTTTATTAAAAGGGGCAGGTTACCAACAACTTTGCCCTACCTGTAATATCTTGATCTAATATCCCTCAAAGGCTGATAAACATGGCCTCTGCCACTTATTGATGCAATACTTTCAAGCAGCAACCATGTAGTCTAGACCTTCCTAGTTTCGCAAAGTTGATATAGCCCTGATGACCACATTGTCCCAAGAGATTGGTGTGTAAAATTCGAGGAATTAGCTGCAAGATAAAGGACTATGTCCCACTTTTGAAGATCTTAACTTCATGCCCATCAAATAGCAAGATGAAGCGGCCTCAACCATGGCTGGGAACACTACTTTCAAAGGCCCACCAAACAGTCTAGAGCTTCCTAGATTCACAAACCTGATAACCGCAAAGATGACCACAGTATCCCAGAACGTTGGTGTGTCACATTCCAGGACTAGGCTGCAGGATAAGTAACTTTGCAGCAGTTTTAAAGATCTTGAAGTGACAGCCTTGAAGGCCGGATTTAGGGGTCTCTGCCACCAGTGGGCACACAATTTTCAAAGACCAGCCAAATAGTTTAGAGCATCCTAGATTCACCCACCTGATATGAAACCAACAAGCACAGTGTCCAAAGACATTGGTGTCTTAAGTCAAATTGAAAGGGTCAAGTTACCAACAACTTTGCTCTACCTCTAATATCTTGAACTGATATCCTTCAAAGGCTGAAAAACGTGTGCTCTGCCACTGATGGACGCAATACTTTCAAGCAGCAACCATGTAGTCTAGACTTTCCTAGATTTGCAAAGCTGATATATCCCCGATGACCACATTGTCCCAAAAGATTGGTGCAAAAAATTCAAGGAGTTAGCTGCAAGATAAAGGACTATGCCCCAATTTTGAAGATATTCACTTCATGCCCATCAAATAGCAAGATAAAGCGGCCTCCACCATGGCTGGGCACACTACTTTCAAAGGCCCACCAAACAGGCTAGAGCTTCCGACATTCACAAACCTGATTAACGCGCAGATGACCACATTGTCCCAAAACTTGGTGTGTCACATTCCAGGACTAGGCTGCAGGATAAATAACTTTGCAGCAGTTTTAAAGATCTTGCTTTGACAGCCTTGAAGGCCGGATTTAGGGGCATCTGCCACCGGTGGACACACCACTTTCAAAGGCCAGCCAAATAGTCTAGAGCTTCCTAGATTCACCCACCTGATATAAATCCAACAAGCTCAGTGTCCAAATACATAGGTGACCTAAGTTTATTGAAAGGGGCAGGTTACCAACAACTTTGCCCTACCTGTAAGATCTTGAACTGATATCCTTCAAAGGCTGAAAAACGTGGTCACTGCCACTGATGGACGCAATACTTTCAAGCAGCAACCATGTAGTCTAAACCTTTCTAGATTTGCGAAGCTGATATAGCCCCGATGACCACATTGTCCCAAAAGATTGTCGGTAAAATTCAAGGAGTTGGCTGCAGAATAAAGGACTATTCCCC
This sequence comes from Lepidonotus clava, assembly GCA_936440205.1. NCBI lineage: Eukaryota > Metazoa > Annelida > Polychaeta > Phyllodocida > Polynoidae > Lepidonotus > Lepidonotus clava. The sequence continues at coordinate 44,399,050 of OW387146.1, read as the reverse complement.
ATTTTTTAAGATCTTCACTTCTTGCCCATCAAATAGCAAGATAATGTGTCCTCCACCATGGCTGGGCACACTACTTTCAAAGGCCCACCAAACAGTCTAGAGCTTCCTAGATTCATAATCCTGATTAACACACAGATGACCACAGTGTCCCAAAACGTTGGTAAGTCACATTCTAGGAGTAGGCTGTAGGATAAATACATTTGCAGCAGTTTTAAAGATCTTGCTTTGACAGCCTTTATGCTCGAATTCAGGGGCCTTTGCCACCAGTGGACACACAACTTTCAAAGGCCAGACAAATAGTCTATAGCTTCCTAGATTCAACCACCTGATATGAAAGCAACAAGCACAGTGTCCAAAGACTTTGGTGTCTTAAGTTTATTGAAAGGGGCAGGTTACCAACAACTTTGCCCTACCTGTAAGATCATGATCTGATATCCTTCAAAGGCTGAAAAACGTGGCCTCTGTCACTTATTGACCCAATACTTTCAAACAGCGACCATGTAGCCTGGACCTTCCTAGATTCATGAAGCTGATATAGTCACGATAACCACATTGTCTAAAAAGATTGGGGTGTAAAATTCAGGGAATTGGCCACAGGATAAAGGACTATGCCCCAGTTTTGAAGACATTGACTTCATGCCCTTCAAATAGCAAGATAAAACAGCCTCCACCATGGCTGGGCACACTACTTTCAAAGGCCCACCAAATATTCTAGAGCTTCCTAGATTCACAAACCTGATTACAGCACAGATGACCACAGTGTCCAGAAACTTGGGTGTGTCACATTCCAGGAGTAGGCTGTAGGATAAATAACTTTGCAGCAGTTTTAAAGATCTTGATGTGACAGCCTTGAAGGCCAAAATTAGGGGCCTCTGCCACCAGTGGACTCACCACTTTGAAAAAGCAACCATATTGCCTAGAGCTTACTAGATTCACAACCCTGATGTAGCCCCAATGAGAACAGTGTCCAAAGACAATGGGGTGTCAAATTCATTGACCAGCGTCCAGGAAAGATAACTTTGCCCCAGCTTAGACTTGAACAGACATAGCTTTCAAAGGGGAGAAAAAGTGGCCTCCTCCATCAGTGGACACACAACTTTCAAAGGCCAGCCGAATAGTCTAGAGCTTCCTAGATTCACCCACCTGATATGAAACCAACAAGCACAGTGTCCATGGACATTGGTGACTTAAGTTTATTGAAAGGGGCAGGTTACCAACAATCTTGCCCTACCTGTAAGATCTTTAACTGATATCCTTCAAAGGCTGAAAAACGTGGTAACTGCCACTGATGGACGCAATATTTTCAAGCAGCAACCATGTAGTCTAAACCTTCTTAGATTCGCAAAGCTGATATAGCCCCGATGACCACATTGTCCCAAAAGATTGGTCTGTAAAATTCAAGGAGTTGGCTGCAGAATAAAGGACTATTCCCCGTTTTTGAAGATAGTTGTCTATCCTGGGCACTGGTCAATGAATTTGACACCTCATTGTCTTTGGACACCGTTCTCATTGGGGCTATATCAGGTTTGGGAATCTAGTAAGTTCTAGACTATATGGTTGCCTTTTCAAAGTGGTGAGTCCACCAGTGGCAGAAGCCCCTGAATTCGGCCTTCATGACTGTCACTTCAAGATCTTTGAAACTGTCGCAAAGTTATTTATCCTGTAGGCTTGTCCTGGAATGTGACACACCAACTTTTTGGGATAGTGTGGTCATCTGTGCGGTAATCAGGTTTGTGAATCTAGGAAGCTCTAGCCTGTTTGGTGGGCCTGTGAAAGTAGTGTGCCCAGCCATGGTGGAGGCCGCTTTATCTTACTATTTGATTGGCATGAAGTGAAGATCTTCCAAAGTGGGGCACAGTCCTTTATCTTGCAGCCAACTCCTCAAATTTTATACACCAATCTTTTAGAATAATGTGGTCATTGGGGCTTTATCAGCTTTGCGAATCTAGGAAGGTCTATACTACATGGTTGCTGCTTGAAAGTATTGCGTCCATCAATGGCAGAGGCCACGTTTTTCAGGCTTTGAAGGATATCCGTTCAAGATCTTACAGGTAGGGCAAAGTTGTTGGTAACCTGCCCCTTTCAATAAACTTAAGACACCAATGTCTTTGGACACTGCGCTTGTTGGTTTCATATCAGATGGGTGAATCTAGGAAGCTCTAGACTATTTGCCTGGCCTTTGAAAGTTGTGTGTCCACTGATGGAGGAGGCCACTTTTTCTGCCCTTTGAAAGCTATGTCTGTTCAAGTCTAAGCTGGGGCAAGGTTGTCTATCCTGGGCACTGGTCAATGAATTTGACACCCCATTGTCTTTGGACACTGTTCTCAATGGGGCTATATCAGGCTTGTGAATCTAGTAAGCTCTAGACTATATGGTTGCCTTTTCAAAGTGGTGAGTCTACCGGTGGCAGAGGCCCCTAAATTCGGCCTTCAAGGCTGTCAATTCAAGATCTTTAAAACTGCTGCAAAGTTTTTTATCCTACAGCCTACATTATTCTCATTGGGGCTATTTTGACTTTCTGTACACTGTGGTCATCTGTGCGGTAATCAGATTTGTGAATCTAGTAAGCTCTAGCCGGTTTGGTGGGCCTTTGAAAGTAATGTGCCCAGCCATGGTGGAGGCCACTTCATCTTGCTATTTGATGGGCATGAAGGGAAGATCTTCCAAAGTGGGGCATAGTCCTTTATCCTGCTGCCAACTCCTTGAATTTTACACACCAATCTTTTGGGACAATGTGGTCATCTGGGCTACATCAGGTTTGTGATTCTAGTAAGCTCTAGACATTTTCAAAGTGGTGAGTCCACTGGTGGCAGAGGCCCCTAATTTCGGCCTAAAAGGTTGTCAAAGCAAGAACTTTAAAACTGCTGCAAAGTTATATATCCTACAGCCTACTCCGGGAATGTGACGCATCAACATTTTGGGACAATGTGGTCATATGTGCGTTAATCAGGTTTGTGAATCTAGGAAGCTCTAGACTGTTTGGTGGGTCTTTGAAAGTATTGTGCCCAGCCATGGTGGAGGCCGCTTTATCTTGCTATTTGAAGGGCATGAAGTCAATGTCTTCAAAACTGGGGCATAGTACTTTATCTTGCAGCTAACTCCTTGAATTTTACACCCCAATCTTTTTAGACAATGTGGTCATTGTGGCTATATCAGCTTCATGAATCTAGGAAGGTCTATGCTACATGGCCGCTGTTTGAAAGTATTGCGTCCATCAGTGGCAGAGGCCATGTTGTTCAGCCTTTGAAGGATATCAGTTCAAGATCTTAGAGGTTGTTGGTAACTTGCAAAGTTGTTGGTAACTTGCCCTTTTCAATTTAACTTAAGACACAAATGTCTTTGGACACTGTGCTTGTTGGTTTCATATCAGGTGGGTGAATCTAGGAAGCTCTAGACTAATTGGCTGGCCTTTGAAAGTTGTGTGTCCACTGGTGGCAGAGACCCCTAAATTCGGCCTTCAAGGCTGTCACTTCAAGATCTTTGAAACTGCTGCAAAGTTTTTTATCCTGCAGCCTAGTCCTTTAATATGACAGACCAACGTTTTGGGATAATGTTATCATCCCTGCGGTAATCAGGTTTGTGAATCTAGGAAGCTCTAGACTGTTTGGTGGGCCTTTGAAAGTTGTGCATGCACCCATGGCAGCGGCCACTTTTTGGGGACTGCCAGGGTGTCTCTTTAAGTGGTCTTCAAAACTGGGTCATAGTCCTTAATCCTGCAGCCTATTCCCTGAATTTTACAAACCAATCTTTTTGGACAATGTGGTCTCCAAGCCTATATCAGCTTCGTGAATCTAGGAAGGTCTAGACTACGTGGTTGCTGTTTGAATGTATTGCGACCATCAGTGGTAGAGGCCACATTTTTCAACCTTTGAAGGAAATCAGTTCAATATCTTACAGGTAGGGCAAAGGTGTTGATAACCTGCCCATTTCAATAAACTTAAGACACCGATGTCTTTGGACATTGTGCTTGTTGGTTTCATATCAGGTGGGTGAATCTAGGAAACTCTAGACTATTCGGCTGGCCTTTGAACGTTGTGTGTCTACTGATGGAGGAGGTCACTTTTTCTGCCTTTTGAAAGCTATGTCTGTTCAAGTCTAAACTGGGGCAAGCTTGTCTATACTGGCAAAGTGGTTGGTAACCTGCCCGTATCAATAAACTTAAGACATCAATGTCTTTGGACACTGTGCTTGTTGGTTTCATATCATGTGGGTGAATCTAGGAAGCTCTAGACTATTTGGCTGGCCTTTGAAAGTTGTGTGTCCACTGATGGATGAGGCCACTTTTTCTCCTCTTTGAAAGCTATGTCTGTTCAAGTCTAAGCTGGGGCAAAGTTGTCTATCCTGGGCACTGGTCAATGAATTTGACACCCCATTGTCTTTTGACACTGTTCTCATTGGGGCTATATCAGGTTTGTGAAGCTAGTAAGCTCTAGACTATATGGTTCCCTTTCCAAAGTGGTGAGCCTACCGGCGGCAGAGGCCCATAAATTCGGCCTCCAAGGCTGTCAATTCAAGATCTTTAAAACTGCTACAAAGTTATTTATCCTACAGCCTACTCCTGGAATGTGACACACCCAAGTTTCTGGACACTGTGGTCATCTGTGCTGTAATCAGGTTTGTGAATCTAGGAAGCTCTAGACTATTTGGTGGGCCTTTGAAAGTAGTGTTCCCAGCCATGGTGGAGGCCGCTTTATCCCGGTATTTTTTGATGGGCATGAAGTGAAGATCTTCCAAAGTGGGGCATAGTCTTTTATATTGCAGCCAACTCCTTGAATTTTACACACCAGTCTTTTGGGACAATGTGGTCATCGGGGCTATATCAGCTTCGCGAATCTAGGAATGTCTAGACTATATGGTTGCTGCGTGAAAGTATTGCGTCCATCAGTGGCAGAGGACATGTTTTTCAGCCTTTGAAGGATATCAGTTCAAGATCTTAGAGGTAGACCAAAGTTGTTGGTAACTTGCCCCATTCAATTTAACTTAATACACCAATGTCTTTGGACACTGTGCTTGTTGGTTTCATATCAGGTGGGTGAATCTAGGAAGCTCTAGACTATTGGGCTGGCTTTTGAAAGTTGTGTGTCCACTGGTGGCAGAGGCCCCTAAATTCGGCCTTCAAGGCTGTCACTTCAAGATCTTTGAAACTGCTGCAAAGTTAATTATCCTGCAGCCTAGTCCTTGAATGTGACAGACCAACGTTTTGGGATAATGTGGTTATCCCTGCGGTCATCAGGTTCATGAATCTAGGAAGCTCTAGACTGTTTGGTGGGCCTTTGAAAGTTGTGCATGCACCCATGGCAGAGGCCACTTTTTTAGCACTGCCAGGGTGTCTCTTCAAGTGGTCTTCAAAACTGGGGCATAGTCCTTAATCCTGCAGCCAATTCTCTGAATTTTACACCCCAATCTTTTTGAACAATTTGGTCTCCATGCCTATATCTGCTTGATGAATCTAGTAAGTTCTAGACTACATGGTTGCTGTTTGAAAGTATTGCGACCATCAGTGGCAGAGGCCCCGTTTTTCAGACTTTGAAGGATATCAGTTCAAGATCTTAAAGGTAGGGCAAAGTTGTTGGTAACCTGCCCATTTCAATAAACTTAAGACATCAATGTCTTTGGACACTGTGCTTGTTGGATTCATATCAGCTGGGTGAATCTAGGAAGCTCTAGACTATTTGGCTGGCCTTTGAATGTTGCGTGTCCACTGGTGGCAGAGGCCCCTAAATTCGGCCTTAAAGGCTGTCAATACAAGATATTTAAAACTGCTGCAAAGTTATTTATCCTACAGTCTACTCCTGGAAAGTGACACACCAACATTTTGGGACACTGTGGTCATCTGTGCGGTAATCAGGTTTGTGAATCTAGGAAGCTCTAGCCTATTTGGTGGGCCTTTGAAAGTAGTGTTTCCAACCATGGTTGAGGCCGCTTCATCTTGCTATTTGATGGGCATGAAGTTAAGATTATCAAAAGTGGGCCATAGTCCTTCATCTTGTAGCTAACTCCTCGAATTTTACACACCAATCTTTTGGGACAATTTGATCATCTGGGCTATATCAGCTTCATGAATCTAGGAAGGTCTAGACTACATGGTTGCTGTTCGAAAGTATTGCGTCCATTAGTGGCGGAGGCCACGTTTTTCAGCCCTTGAAGGACATCAGTTCAAGATCTTAGAGGTAAAGCAAAGTTGTTGGTAACTTACCCCTTTCAATAAACTTAAGACACCAATGTCTTTGGACACTGTGCTTGTTGGTTTCATATAAGGTGGGTGAATCTATGAAGCTCTAGACTATTTGGCTAGTCTTTGAACGTACATGGGTGTCTTAAGTTTATTGAAAGGGAAAGGTTACCAGCAACTTTGCCAGGATAGACAACCTTGCCCCAGCTTAGACTTGAACAGACATAGGTTTCAAAGGGGACAAAAGATCGCCTCCTCCATCAGATGACACACAACTTTCAAAGGCCAGCCAAATAGTCTAGAGCTTCCTAGATTCACCCACCTGATATGAAACCAACAAGCACAGTGTCCAGAGACATTGGTGTCTTAAGTTTATTGAAAGTGGCAGGTTACCATCAATTTTGCAGGATAAAGGACTATGCCCCAGTTTGGAAAGCCTTGGCTTCATGCCCTTCAAATAGAATGTCTTTGGACACTGTGCTTGTTGGTTTCAAAGTAGTGTGCCCAGCCATGGTGGAGGCCGCTTTATATTGCTATTTGATGAGCATGAAGTGAAGATCTTCTAAATTGAGGCATAGTCCTTTATCTTGCAGCTAACTCCTTGAATTTTACGCATCAATCTTTTGGGACAATGTGGTCATTGGGGCTATATCAGCTTTGCGAATCTAGGAAGGTCTAGACTACATGGTTGCTGCTTGAAAGTATTGCGTCCATCAGTGGCTGAGGCCACGTTTTTCAGGCTTTGAAGGATATTCGTTCAAGATCTTACAGGTAGCGCAAAGTTGTTGGTAACCTGCCCCTTTCAATAAACTTAAGACACCAAGGTCTTTGGACACTACGCTTGTTGGCTTCATACCAGCTGGGTGATTCTAGGAAGTTCTAGACTATTTGGCTGGCCTTTGAAAGTTGTGTGTCCACTGATGGAGGAGACCACTTTTTCCGCCCTTTGAAAGCTATATCTGATCAAGTCTAAGCAGGGGTAAAGTTGTCTATCCTGGGCATTGGTCAATGAATTTGACACTCCATTGTCTTTGGACACTGTTCTCATTGGAGCTATATCAAGTTTGTGAATCTAGTAAGCTCTAGACTATATGGTTGCCTTTTCAAAGTGGTGAGTCCACTGGTGGCAGAGGCCCCTGAATTCGGCCTTCGGGGCTGTCAATTCAATGTCTTTAGAACTGCTGCAAAGTTATTTATCCTACAGCCTACTCCTGGAATGTGACTTACCAACGTTCTGGGAAACTGTGTTCATCTGCATGTTAATTAGGATTGTGAATCTAGGAAGCTCTAGACTGTTTGGTGGGCCTTTCAAAGTAGTGTTCCCAGCCATGGTTGAGGCCGCTTCATCTTGCTATTTGTTGGGCATGAAGTTAAGATCTTCAAAAGTGGGGCATAGTCCTTTATCTTGCAGCTAACTCCTCGAATTTTACACACCAATCTTTTGGGACAATGTGGTCAGCAGGGCTATATCAGCTTCGCGAATCTAGGAAGGTCTAGACTAAATGGTTGCTGCTTGAAAGTATTGCGTCAATAATTGGCAGAGGCCATGTTTATCAGCCTTTGAGGGATATTAGATCAAGATATTACAGGTAGGGCAAAGTTGTTGGTAACCTGCCCCTTTCAATAAACTTAAGACACCAATGTCTTTGGACACTGTGCTTGTTGGTTTCATATCAGGTAGGTGAATCTAGGAAGCTCTAGACTATTTGCCTGGCCTTTGAAAGTTGTGTGTCCACTCATGGAGAAGGTCACATTTTCCGCCCTTTGAAAGCTATGTCTGTTCAAGTATAAACTGGGGCAAAGTTGTCTATCCTGGACACTGGTCAATGAATTTAAAACCCCATTGTCTTTGGACACTGTTCTCATTGGGGCTATATCAGGTTTGTGAATTTAGTAAGCTCTAGAGTATATGGTTGCCTTTTCAAAGTGGTGAGTCCACTGGTGGCAGAGGCCCCTGAATTCGGCCTTCAGGGCTGTCAATTCAAGATCTTTGAAACTGCTGCAAAGATATTTATCCTGCAGCCTAGTCCTTGAATGTGACACACCAACGTTTTGGGATACTGTGGTCATCTGTGTGGTAATCAGGTTTGTGAATCTAGGAAGCTCTAGACTGTTTGGTGGGCCTTTGAAGGTTGTGTGTCCAGTGATGAAGGAGGCCACTTTTTCTCCCATTTGAATGCTATGTCTGTTCAAGTCTAAGCTGGGGCAAGCTTGTCTATCCTGGCAAAGTTGTTGGTAACCTACCCGTTTCAATAAACTTAAGACATCAATGTCTTTGGACACTGTGCTTCTTGTTTTCATATCAGGTGGGTGAATCTAGGAAGCTCTAGACTATTTGGCTGGCCTTTGAAAGTTGTGTGTCCACTGATGGAGGAGGCCACTTTTTCTGCCCTTTGAAAGCTATGTCAGTTCAAGTCTAAGCTGGGGCAAAGTTGTCGATCCTGGGCACTGGTCATTGAATTTGACACCCCATTGTTTTTGGACACTGTTCTCGTTGGGGCTATGTCATGTTTGTGAATCTAGTAAGCTCTAGACTATATGGTTGTCTTTTCTAAGTGGTCAGTGCAGTGGTGGCAGAGGCCCCTAATTTCGGCATACAAGGCTCTCAATTCAAGATCTTTGAAACTACTGCAAAGTTATTTATCCTGCAGCCTAATCCTTGAATGTGAAACACCAACGTTTTGGGACACTGTGGTTATCTGTGCGGTAATCAGGTTTGTGAATCTAGGAAGCTCTAGACTGTTTGGTGGGCCTTTGAAAGTAGTGTGCCCAGTCATGGTGGAGGCCGCTTTATCCGGCTATTAGATGGGCATGAAGTGAAGATCTTCAAAAACGGGGCATAGTCCTTTATCTTGCAGCTAACTCCTTGAAGTTTACACACCAATCTTTTGGGACAATGTGGTCATCGGGGCTATATCAGCTTCGCGAATCTAGGAAGGTCTAGACTACATGGTTGCTGCTTCAAAGTATTGCGTCCATCAGTGGCAAAGGCCACGTTTTTCAGCCTAAGAAGGATATCAGTTCAAGATCTTACGGGTAGGGCAAAGTTGTTGATAACCTGCCCCTTTCAATAAACTTAATACATCAATGTCTTTGGACACTGCGCTTGTTGGTTTCATATCAGGCTGGTGAATCTAGGAAGCTCTAGACTATTTGGCTGGCCTTTGAAAGTTGTGTGTCCACTGGTGGCAAAGGTACCTAAATTCGGCTTTCAAGGCTGTCAATTCAAGATCTTTAAAACTGCTGCAAAGGTATTTATCCTGCAGCCTAGTCCTGGAATGTGACACAACAACGTTTTGGGACACTGTGGTCATCTGTGCTGTAATCAGGTTTGTGAATCTATGAAGCTCTAGCTTTGAAAGTTGTGTGTCCACTGATGGAGGAGGCCACTTTTTCTCCCCTTTGAAAGCTATGTCTGGTCAAGTCTAAGCAGGGGCAAATTTGTCTATCCTGGGCATTGTTCAATGAATTTGACACTCCATTGTCTTTGGACACTGTTCTCATTGGAGCTATATCAGGTTTGTGAATCTAGTAAGCTCTAGACTATATGGTTGCCTTTTCAAAGAGGTGAGTCCACTGGTGGCAGTGGCCCCTGAATTCGGCATTCAGGGCTGTCAATTCAAGATCTTTAAAACTGCTGCAAAGTTATTTATCCTACAGTCTACTCCTGGAATGTGACTTTCCAACATTTTGGGACACTGTGGTCATCTGTGTGTTAATCAGGATTGTGAATCTAGGATGCTCTAGACTGTTTGGTGGGCCTTTGAAAGTAGTGTTCCTAGCCATGGTAGAGGCCGCTTCATCTTGCTATTTGATGGGCATGAAGTTAAGATCTTCAAAAGTGGGGCATAGTCCTTTATCTTGCAGCTGACTCCTCGAATTTTACACACCAATCTTTTGGGACAATGTGGTCATCAGGGCTATATCAGCTTTCTGCATCTAGGAAGGTCTAGACTACTTGGTTGCTGCTTGAAAGTATTGCGTCAATAAGTGGCAGAGGCCATGTTTATCAGCCTTTGAAGAATATTAGATCAAGATATTACAGGTAGGGCAAAGTTGTTGGTAACCTGCCCCTTTCAATAAACTTAAGACAATAATGTCTTTAAACACTGCGCTTGTTTGTTTCATATCAGGATGGTGAATCTAGAAAACTCTAGACTATTTGGCTGGCCTTTGAAAGTTGTGTGTCCACTGGTGACAGAGACCCCTAAATTCAGCCTTTAGGGCTGTCACTTCAAGATTTTTGAAACTGCTGCAAAGGTATTTATCCTGCATCCTACTCCTTGAATGTGACACACCAACGTTTTGGGATCCTGTGGTCATCTGTGTGGTAATCAGGTTTGTTAATCTAGGAGGCTCTAAACTACATGGTGGGCATTTGAAAGTTGTGCATGCACCCATGGCAGGGGCCACTTTTTGGGCACTGTCAGGCTCTGTCTCTTCAAGTGGAAGCTGTGGCAAAAGTTGTTTTTCATACATGCCCATCAATGAAGTTTCAACACCCGTGTCTTTGGACACTGGGGTCATTGGGGCTCAATCAGGTTCATGAATCTAGGAAGCTCTAGACTATTTGGTTGGCATTTGAAAGTTGTGTGTCCAGCAATGGCGGAGGCCTCTTTATCTTGCTATTTGAAGGGCATGAAGCCAAGGTCTTCAAAACTGGGGCATAGTCCTTTATCCTGCAAAGTTGTTGGTAACCTGCCCTTTCAATAAACTTAAGACACCAATGTATTTGGACACTGAGCTTGGTGGTTTCCTATCAGGTGGGTGAATCTAGGAAGCTCTAGACTATTTGGCTGGCCGTTGAAAGTTGTGTGTCCACTGATGGAGGAGGCCACCTTTTCTCTCCTTTGAAAGCTATGTCTGTTCAAGTCTAAGCTGGGGCAAAGTTGTCGATCCTGGGCACTGGTCAATGAATTTGACACCCCATTGTCTTTGGACACTGTTCTCATTGGGGCTATATTAGGTTTCTGAATCTAGTAAGCTCTAGACTATATGGTTGCCTTTTCAAAGAGGTGAGTCCACCGTTAGCAGAGCCCCCTAAATTCGGCCTTCAAGGCTGTCAATTCAAGATCTTTAAAACTGCTGCAAATTGATTTATCCTACAGCCTAGTCCTGGAATGTGACACACCAATGTTTTGGGACACTGTGGTCATCTGTGCATTAATCAGGTTTGTGTCTTTGGACACTGGGGTCATTAGGGCTATCAGGTTTATGATTCTAGGAAGCTCTAGACTATTTGGCTGGCCTTTGAAAGTTGTGTGTCCACTGGTGGCACAGACCCCTAAATTCGGCCTTCTAGGCTGTCCCTTCAAGATCTTTGAAACTGCGGCAAAGTTATTCATCCTGCAGCCTTGTCCTTGAATGTGACAGACCAACGTTTTGGGATAATGTTGTCATCCCTGCGATAATCAGGTTTGTGAATCTAGGAAGCTCTAGACTGTTTGGTGGGCCTTTGAAAGTTGTGCATGTACCTATGGCAGGGCCCACTTTTTGGGGACTGCCAGGGTGTCTCTTCAAGAGGTCTTCAAAACTGGGTCATAGTCCTTAATCCTGCAGCCAATTCCCTGAATTTTACACCCCAATCTTTTTGGACAATGTGGTCTCCAGGCCTATATCAGCTTCACGAATCTAGGAAGGTCTTGACTACATGGTTGCTGTTTGAAAGTATTGCGACCATCAGTGGCAGAGGCCACGTTTTTCAGCCTTTGAAGGATATTAGTGCAAGATCTTAGAGGTAAGGCAAAGTTGTTGATAACCTGCCACGTTCAATAAACTTAAGACACCGATGTCATTGGACACTGTGCTTGTTGGTTTCATATCAGGTGGGTGAATCTAGGAAGCTCTAGACTATTCGGCTGGCCTTTGAAAGTTGTGTGTCCACTGATGGAGGAGGTCACTTTTTCTCCCCTTTGAAAGCTATGTCTGTTCAAGTATAAACCGGGGCAAAGTTGTCTATCCTGGGCATTGGTCAATGAATTTGACACCCCATTGTCTTTTGACACTGTTCTCGTTGGGGCTATATCAGGTTTGTGATTCTAGTAAGCTCTAGACCTTTTCAAAGTGGTGAGTCCAATGGTGGCAGTGACCACTAATTTCGGCCTTCAAGGCTGTCACTTCAAGATCTTTGAAACTGTTGCAAAGTTATCTATCCTGCAGCCTAGTCCTTGAATGTGACACACCAACGTTTTGGTATACTGTGGTCATCTGTGCGGTAATCAGGTTTGTGAATCTAGGATGCTCTAGACTGTTTGGTGGGCCTTTAAAAGTTGTGCATACACCCATGGCAGGGGCCACTTTTCGGGCACTACCAGGCTGTGTTTCTTCAAGTGGAAGCTGAGGCAAAAGTTGTTTTTCCTACATGCCCGTCAATGAAGTTGGCACACCCATATCTTTTGACACTGGGGTCATTGGGACTCCATCAGGTTCATGAATCTAGGAAGCTCTAGAATATTTTATTGGCATTTGGAAGTAGTGTGTCCAGCAATGGTGGAGGCCTCTTTATCTTGCTATTTGAAGGGCATGAAGCCAAGGTCTTCAAAACTAGGGCATAGTCCTTTATCCTGCAAAGTTGTTGGTAACCTGCCCCTTTCAATAAAATGAAGACATCAATGTCTTTGCACACTGTGCTTGTTGGTTTCATATCAGGTGGGTGAATCTTGGAAACTATAGACTATTTGGCTGGCATTTGAAAGTTGTGTGTCCACTGATGAAGGAGGCCACTTTTTCTGCCGTTTCAAAGCTATGTCTGTACAAGTCTAACCTGGGGCAAAGTTGTCGATCCTGGGCATTGTTCACTGAATTTGACATCCCATTGTCTTTGGACACTGTTCTCATTGGAGCTATATCAGGTTTGTGAATCTAGTAAGCTCTAGACTATATGGTTGTCTTTTCAAAGTGCTGAGTCCATTGGTGGCAGAGGCCCTAAGTTCGGCCTTTAAAGCTGTCACTTCAAGATCTTTAAAACTGCTGCAAAGTTATTTATCCTGCAGCCTAGTCCTTGAATGTGACACACCAACGTTTTGGGATACTGTGGTCATCTGCACGTTAATCAGGTTTGTGAATCTAGGAAGCTCTAGACTGTTTGGTGGGCCTTTGAAAGTAGTGTGCTCAGCCATGGTGGAGGACGCATTATCTTGCTATTTGATGGGCATGAAGTGAAGATCTTAAAAAACGGGGACTTGTCCTTTATTCTGCAGCCAACTCCTTGAATTTTACACACCAATCTTTTGGGACAATGTGGTCATCGGGGCTATATCAGCTTCGCGTATCTAGAAAGGTTTAGACTACATGGTTACTGCTTGAAAGTATTGCATCCATCAGTGGAAGTGACCACGTTTTTCAGCCTTTGAAGGATATTAGATCAAGATAATACAGGTAGGGCAAAGTTGTTGGTAACCTGCCCCTTTCAATAAACTTAAGACACCAATGTCTTTGGACACTGTGCTTGTTGGTTTCATATCAGGTGGGTGAATCTAGGAAGCTTTAGACTATTTGGCTGGCCTTTGAAAGTTGTGTGTCATCTGATGGAGGAGGCCACATTTTCTGCCCTTTGAAAGCTATGTCAGTTCAAGTCTAAGCCGAGGCAAAGTTGTCGATCGTGGACATTGGTCAATGAATTTGACACCCCATTGTCTTTGGACACTGTTGTCATTGGGGCTATATCAGGTTTGTGAATCTAGCAAGCTCTAAACTATATGGTTGCCTTTTCAAAGAGGTGAGTCCACCGTTAGCAGAGCTCCCTAAATTCGGCCTTCAAGGCTGTCAATTCAAGATCTTTAAAACTGCTGCAAAGATATTTATCCTACAGCCTACACTGTTCTCAATGGGGCTATTTTGACGTTTCTGTACACTGTGGTCATCTGTGCGGTAATGAGATTTGTGAATCTAGTAAGCTCTAGCCTGTTTGGTGGGCCTTTGAAAGTAGTGTGCCAAGCCATGGTGGAGGCCACTTTATCTTGCTATTTGAAGGGCATGAAGTGAAGATCTTCCAAAGTGGGGCATAGTCCTTTATCCTGCAGCCTACTCCTTGAATTTTACACACCAATCTTTTGGGACAATGTGGTCATCTGGGCTACATCAGGTTTGGGATTCTAGTAAGCTCTAGACATTTTCAAAGTGGTCAGTCCACTGGTAGCAGAGGCCCCTAATTTCGGCCTATAAGGCTGTCACTTCAAGATCTTTAAAACTGTTGCAAAGTTATATATCCTACAGACCTACTCCGGGAATGTGACACATCAACATTTTGGGACAATGTTGTCATGTTTGCTTTAATTAGGTTTGTGAATCTAGGAAGCTCTAGACTGTTTCGTGGGTCTTTGAAAGTATTGTGCCCAGCCATGGTGGAGGCTGCTTTATCTCGCTATTTGAAGGGCATTAAGTCAATGTCTTCAAAACTGGGGCATAGTCCTTTATCCTGCAGCCAATTCCCTGAATTTTACACCCCAATCTTTTTAGACAATGTGGTTATCGTGGCTATATCAGCTTCATGAATCTAGGAAGGTCTAGACTACATGGTCACTGTTTGAAAGTATTGGGTCAATAAGTGGCAGAGGCCACGTTTTTCAGCCTTTGAAGGATATCAGATCATGATCTTACAGGTAGGGCAAAGTTGTTGGTAACCTGCCCCTTTCAATAAACTTAAGACACCAATGTCTTTGGACACTGTCCTTGTTGGTTTCATATCAGGTAGTTGAATCTCGGTAGCTCTAGACTATTTGGCTGGCCTTTGAAAGTTGTGTGTCCACTGGTGGCAGAGGCCCCTAAATTCAGACTTCAAGGCTGTCAAAGCAATATCTTTAAAACTGCTGCAAAGTTATTTATCCTGCAGCCTAGTCCTGGAAAGTGACACACTAACATTTTGGAACACTGTGGTCATCTGCACGTTAATCAGGTTTGTGAATCTAGGAAGCTCTAGACTTTTTGGTGGGCCTTTGAAAGTAGTGTTACCAGCCATGGTGGAGGCCGCTTTATCTTGCTATTTGATGGGCATGAAGTGAATATCTTCAAAATTGGGGCATAGTCCTTTATCTTGCAGCTAACTCCTTGAATTTTACGCACCAATCTTTTGAGACAATGTGGTCATCTAGGCTATATCAGCTTCGCGAATCTAGGGAGGTCTAGAGTACATGGTTGCTGCTTGAAAGTATTGCGTCCATCAGTGGCAGAGCACATGTTTTTCAGCCTTTGAAGGATATCAGTTGAAGTATATCAAGATAGTAGAGGAAGAGCAAAGTTGTTGGTAACCTGCCCCTTTCAATAAACTTAAGACACAAATGTCTTTGGACACTGCGCTTGTTGGTTTCATATCAGGTGGGTGAATCTAGGAAGGTCTAGACTATTTGGCTGGCCTTTGAAAGTTCTGTGTCCCTAAATTCGGCCTTCAAGGGTGTAAAAGCAAGATATTTAAAACTGCTGCAAATTTATTTATCCTGCAGCCTAGTCCTACAATGTGACACACCAATGTTTTGGGATACTGTGGTCATCTGCGCAGTAATCAGGATTGTGAATCTAGGAAGTTCTAGACTGTTTGGTGGGCCTTTGAAAGTTGTGCATGCACCCATGGCAGGGGCCACTTTTTGGGCAATGCCGGGGTGTCTCTTCAAGTGGAAGCTGTGGCAAAAGTTGTTTTTCCTGCATACCAGTCAATGAAGTTTCAACACCCATATCTTTGGACACTGGGGTCATTGGGGCCATATCAGGTTTATGAATCTAGGAAGCTCTAGACTCTTTTGCTGGCCTGTGAATGTTCCGCGTCCACTGGTGGCAGAGGCCCCTAAATTCGGCCTTCAAGGCTGTGAATGCAAGATATTTAAAACTGCTGCAAAGTTATTTATCCTGCAGCCTAGTCCTTGAATGTGACACACCAACGTTTTGGGATACTTTGGTCATCTGTGCGATAATCAGGTTTGTGAATCTAGGAAGCTCTAGACTGTTTGGTGGGCCTTTGAAAGTTGTGTGTCCACTGATGGAGGAGGCCACTTATTCTCCACTTTGAAAGCTATGTCTGTTCAAGTCTAAGCTTGGGCAAAGTTGTCTATCCTAGCAAAGTTGTTGGTAACCTACCATTTTCAATAAACTTAATACATCAATGTCTTTGGACACTGTGCTTGTTGGTTTCATATCATGTTGGTGAATCTAGGAAGCTCTGGATTATTCGGCTGGCCTTTGAAAGTTGTGTGTCCACTGGTGGCAAAGGCCCCTAAATTCGGCCTTCAAGGCTGTCAAGTCAAGATCTTTAAAACTGCTGCAAAGTTATTTATCCTGCAGCCTAGTCCTGGAATGTGACACACCAACATTTTGGGACACTGTGGTCATCTGTGCTGGAATCAGGTTTGTGAATCTAGGAAGCTCTAGCCTGTTTGGTGTGCCTTTGAAAATAATGTGCCAAGCCATGGTGGAGGCCGCTTTATCTTGCTATTTGATGGACATCAAGTGAAGATCCTCAAAAACGGGGAATAGTCCTTTATTCTGCAGCCAACTCCTTGAATTTTGCACACCAATCTTTTGGGACAATGTGGTCATCGGGGCTATATCAGCTTTGCGAATCTAGGAAGGTTTAGACTACATGGTTGCTGCTTGAAAGTATTGCATCCATCAGTGGCAGTGACCATGTTTTTCAACCTTTGAAGGATATCAGTTCAAGATCTTACAGGTAGGGCAAAGTTGTTGGTAACCTGCCCCTTTCAATAAATTCAAGACACCAATGTCGATGGACACTGTGCTTGTTGGTTTAATATCAGGTGGGTGAATCTGTGAAGCTCTAGACTATTTGTAGAGCTTCTGTTTTTGAAGATCTTCACTTCATGCCCATCAAATAGCAAAATAATGCGTCCTCCACCATGGCTGGCCACAGTACTTTCAAAGGCCCACCAAACAGTCTAGAGCTTCCTAGATTCACAATCCTGATTAACTCACAGATGACCACAGTATCCCAAAACGTTGGTGTGTCACATTCCAGGACTAGGCTGCAGGATAAATAACTTTGCAGCAGTTTAAAGATCTTGTAGTGACAGCCCTGTATGCCGAATTCAGGGGCCTCTGCCACCAGTGGAATCACATCTTTGAAAAGGCAACCATATAGTCTAGAGCTTACTAGATTCACAAACCTGATATAGCTCCAATGAGAACAGTCTCCAAAGACAATGGAGTGTCAAATTCATTGACCAATGCCCAGGATAGACAACTTTGCCCCTGCTTAGACTTGAACAGACATAGCTTTCAAAGGGGAGAAAAAGTGGCCTCCTCCATCAGTGGACACACAAGTTTCAAAGGCCAGCCAAATAGTCAAGAGCTTCCTAGATTCACCCACCTGATATGAAACCAACAAGCACAGAGTGCAAAGACATTGATGTCTTGATTTTTTTGAAAGGGGCAGGTTACCAACAACATTGCCCTACCTCTAAGATCTTGAACTGATATCCTTCAAAGGCTGAAAAACCAGGCCTCTGCCATTGAGGGTCGCAATACTTTCAAACAGCAAAGATGTAGTCTAGACCTTCCTAGATTCGCGAAGCTGATTTAGCCCCGATGAGCACATTGTCCCAAAATATTGGTGTGTAAAATTCAAGGAGTTGGCTGCAGGATAAAGGACTATGCCCCACGTTGGAAGATCTTCACTTCACGCCCCTCAAATAGCAAGATGAAGCAGCATCCACCATGGCTGGGAACACTACTTTCAAAGGCCCACCAAACAGGCTAGAGCTTCCTAGATTCACAAACCTGCTTACCGCACAGATGACCACAGTGTCCCAAAACGTTGGTATGTCACATTCCAGGAGTAGGCTGTAGGATAAATGACTTTGCAGCAGTTTTTAAGATCTTGCATTGACAACATTGAAAGCCGAATTAAGGGGTCTCTGCCACCAGTGGACACACAACTTTCAAAGGCCAGCCAAATAGTCTAGAGCTTCCTAGATTCATGAACCTGATATAGCCCCAAGGACCCTAGTGTCCAAAGACACGGGTGTTGAAACTTCATTGACGGGCACGCAGGAAAAACAACTATTGCCACAGCTTCCACTTGAAGAGACACCCTGGCAGTGCCCAAAAAGTGGCCCCTGCCATGGGTGTATGCACAACTTTCAAAGGTCCACAAAACAGACTAGAGCCTCCTAGATTCTGAAACCTGATTATCGCACAGATGACCACAGTGTCCTAAAACGTTGGTGTGTCACATTCCAGGTTGGTTGGTTGGTTGGTTATTGGTTTCTTTACACCCTAATTAACTGCCAGGGTCATATCAAGGGTGGTGATGGTGATCGAATCTATGAGAAGATAGAGACCATACCCCTACACTTTTACCGAGGCAGGTGTTCTTTAATGTGCCTGGTCCCATAGACAGGGCAAGACACACAACAGCCGGTGGCACAAGGCCTTTGATATCCCTGTCATTGTCACAGGGAGACATACAGAGGGGTATAGCAGTCAGTAGCACAGCCCAGGATCGAACCCAGGCCGCCCACACAACAGGTGGACGCTCTAACCACTTCACCACCCGACACGCCTGTCACATTCCAGGACTAGGCTGCAGGATAAATAACTTTGCAACAGTTTTAAAGATCTTGCTTTGACAGCCTTGAAGGCCAAATTTAGGGGCCTCTGCCACCAGTGGACACAAAACTTTCAAAGGCCAGCCAAATAGTCTAGAGCTTCTTAGATTCACCCAGCTGATATGAAACCAACAAGGACAGTGTCCAAAGACATTAGTGTCTTAAGTTTATTGAAAGGGGCAGGTTACCAACAACTTTGCCAGGATATACAACTTCGCCCCAGCTCAGACTTGAACAGACATATCTTTCAAAGGGCAGAAAAAATGGCCTCCTCCATCAGTGGACAAATAACGTTCAAAGGCGAGCCGAATAGTCTAGAGCTTCCTAGATTCACCCACCTGATATGAAACCAACAGTCACAGTGTCCAAAGACATCAGTGTCTTAAGTTTATTGAAAGGGGCAGGTTACCAACAACTTTGCAGGATAAAGGACTATGCCCCAGTTTTGAAGACCTTGGCTTCATGCCCTTCAAATAGCAAGATAAATAGGCCTCCACATTTGCTGGACACTCTATTTCCAAATGCCAATAAAATAATCTAAAGCTTGCTAGATTCATGAACCTGATGGAGTCCCAATGACCCCAGTGTCAACAGATATGGGTGTGTAAACTTCATTGACGGTCATGTAGGAAAAACAACTTTTGCTGCAGCTTCCACTTGAAGAAACACAGCCTGGGAGTGCCCGAAAAGTGGCCCCTGCCATAAGTGTATGCACAACTTTTAAAGGCCCACCAAACAGTCTAGAGCTTCCTAGATTCACAAACCTGATTACCACACAGATGACCACAGTATCCCAAAACGTTGTTGTGTCACATTCCAGGACTAGGCTCCAGGATAAATAACTTTGCAACAGTTTCAAATATCTTGAAGTGACAGCCTTGAAGGCCGAAATTAGTGGCCTCTGCCACCAGTGGACTCACCACTTTGAAAAGGTCTAGAGCTTACTAGAATCACAAACCTGATATAGCCCCAATGAGAACAATGTCCAAAGACAATGGGGTATCAAATTCATTCACCAGTGCCCAGTATATACAATTTTTCCCCGGTTTATACTTGAACAGACATAGCTTTCAAAGGGGAGAAAAAGTGACCTCCTCCATCAGTGGACACACAACTTTCAAAGGCCAGCCGAATAATCTAGAGCTTGCTAGATTCACCCACTTGATATGAAACCAACAAGCACAGTGTCCAAAGACATCGGTGTCTTAAGTTTATCGAACGTGGCAGGTTATCAACAACTTTGCCTTACCTCTAAGATCTTGCCCTGATATCCTTCAAAATCTTAAAAACGTGTCCTCTGCCACTGGTGGTCGCAATACTTTCAAACAGCAACCATGTAGTCTAGACCTTCCTAGATTCACGAAGCTGATATAGGCC
This sequence comes from Lepidonotus clava, assembly GCA_936440205.1. Lineage (NCBI taxonomy): Eukaryota > Metazoa > Annelida > Polychaeta > Phyllodocida > Polynoidae > Lepidonotus > Lepidonotus clava. The sequence continues at coordinate 44,378,950 of OW387146.1, read as the reverse complement.
TGGAGACCACATTGTGTAAAAAGATTGGAGTGTAAAATTCAGGGAATTGGCTGCAGGATTAAGGTCTATGCCCCAGTTTTGAAGACCTCTTGAAGAGACACCCTGGCAGTACCCAAAAAGTGGACCCTGCCATAGGTACATGCACAACTTTCAAAGGCCCACCAAACAGTCTAGAGCTTCCTAGATTCACAAACCTGATTACCGCAGGGATGACAACATTATCCCAAAACGTTGGTCTGTCACATATAAGGACTAGGCTGCAGGATGAATAACTTTGCCGCAGTTTTAAAGATCTTGAAGGGACAGCTTTGAAGGCCGAATTTAGGGGTCTCTGCCACCAGTGGACACACAACTTTGTAAAGCCAGCCAAATCGTCTAGAGCTTCATAGATTCATGAACCTGATATAGTTCCAATGACCCCAGTGTAGAAAGACACAGGTGTTGAAACTTCATTGATGGGTATGCAGGAAAAACAACTTTTGCCACAGCTTCGACTTGAAGAGACACCCTGGCATTGCCCAAAAAGTGGCCCCTGCCATGGGTGCATGCACAACTTTCAAATGCCCACCATGTAGTCTAGAGCCTCCTAGATTAACAAACCTGATTACCACAGAGATGACCACAGTGTCCCAAAATGTTGGGGGTCACATTCCAGGACTAGGCTGCAGGATAAATAACTTTGCAGCAGTTTTAAAGATCTTGCTTTGACGGCCTTGGAGGCTGAATTTAGGGCCTCTGACACCAGTGGACACACAACTTTCAAAAGCCAGCCAAATAGTCTAGAGCTTCCTAGATTCACCTACCTGATATGAAACCAACAAGCACAGTGTCCAAAGACATTGGTGTCTTAAGTTTATTGAAAGGGGCAGGTTACCAACAACTTTGCCCTACCTGTAATATCTTGATCTAATATCCTTCAAAGGCTGAACAACATGGCCTCTGCCACTTTTTGACGCAATACTTTCAAGCAGCAACCGTGTAGTCTAGACCTTCCTAGATTCGCAAAGCTGATATAGCCCCGATGAACACATTGTCCCAAAAGATTGGTGTGTAAAATTCGAGGAGTTAGCTGCAAGATAAAGGACTATGCCCCACTTTTGAAGATCTTAACTTCATGCCCATCAAATAGCAAGATGAAGCGGCCTCTACCATGGCTGGGAACACTACTTTCAAAGGCCCACCAAACAGGCTAGAGCTTCCTAGATTCACAATCCTGATTAACTCACAGATGACCACAGTATCCCAAAACGTTGGTGTGTCACATTCCAGGAGTAGACTGTAGGATAAATGACTTTGCAGCAATTTTAAATATCCTGCATTGACAGCCTTCAAGGCCAAATTTAGGGGCCTCTGCTACCAGTGGACTCACCACTTTGAAAATGTCTAGAGCTTACTAGAATCACAAACCTGATGTAGCCCAGATGACCACATTGTCCCAAAAGATTGGTGTGTAAAATTCAAGGAGTTGGCTGCAGGATAAAGGACTATGCCCCACTTTGGAAGATCTTCACTTCATGCCCATCAAATAGCAAGATGAAGTGGCCTCCACCATGGCTGGGCACAGTACTTTCAAAGGCCCACCAAACAGGCTAGAGCTTACTAGATTCACAAATCTGATTACCACACATATGACCACATTGTACAGAAACGTCAAAATAGCCCCATTGAGAACAGTGTAGGCTGTAGGATAAATATCTTTGCAGCAGTTTTAAAGATCTTGAATTGACAGCCTTGAAGGCCGAATTTAGGGGGCTCTGCTAACGGTGGACTCACCTCTTTGCAAAGGCAACCATATAGTCTAGAGCTTACTAGTTTTACAAACCTGGTATAGCCCCAATGACAACAGTGTCCATAGACAATGGGGTCTCAAATTCATTGACCAGTGCCCAGGATCGACAACTTTGCCCCAGCTTAGACTCGAACAGACACAGCTTTCAAAGGGCAGAAAAAGTCACCTGTTCCATCAGTGGACACACAACTTTCAAAGGCCAGCCAAATAGTCTAGAGCTTCCTAGATTCACCCACCTGATAGGCATCCACCAAGCTCAGTGTCGAAAGACATCAGTGTCTTAAGTTTATTGACAGGGGCAGGTTACCAACAACTTTGCCAGGATAGACAACCTTGCCCCAACTTAGACTTGAACAGACATAGCTTTCAAAGGGGAGAAAAAATCGCCTCCTCCATCAGATGACACACAAATTTCAAAGGCCAGCCAAATAGTCTAGAGCTTCCTAGGTTCACCCAGCTGATATGAAACCAACAAGCACAGTGTCCAAAGACATTGGTGTCTTAAGTTTATTGAAAGGGGCAGGTTAACAACAACTTTGCCCTACCCGTAAGATCTTGAAATGATATCCTTCAATGGCTGAAAAACATGGCCTCTGCCACTGATGGACGCAATAAAGCAGCAACCATGTAGTCTAGACCTTCCTAGATTCGTGAAGCTGATATAGCCCAGATGACCACATTGCCCCAAAAGATTGATGTGTAAAATTCAAGGAGTTGGCATCTAGATAAAGGACTATGCCCCACTTTGGAAGATCTTCACTTCATGCCCATCAAATAGCAAGATAAAGCGTCCTCTACCATGGCTGGGCACATTACTTTCAAAGGCAAACCAAACAGGCTAGAGCTTCCTATATTCACAAACCTGATTACCACACAGATGACCACAGTGTCCGAAAACGTTGGTGTGTCACATTCCAGGACTAGGCTGCAGGATAAATAACTTTGCAGCAGTTTTAAAGATCTTGAATAGAGCCCCTTGAAGGCCGAATTTAGGGGGCTCTGCTGACGGTGGACTCACCTCATTGAAAAGGCAACCATATAGTCTAGAGCTTACTAGATTCACAAACCTGATATAGCCCCAATGAGAACAGTGTCCAAAGACAATGGGGTGTCAAATTCATTGACCAGTGCCCAGGATCGACAACTTTGCCCCAGCTTAGACTTGAACAGACATAGCTTTCAAAGGGCAGAAAATGCGGCCTCCTCCATCAGTGGACACACAACTTTCAAAGGCCAGCCAAATAGTGTAGAGCTTCCTAGATTCACCCACCTGATAGGAAACCACCAAGCTCAGTGTCGAAAGACATCGGTGTCTTAAGTTTATTGAAAGGGGCAGGTTACCAACAACTTTGCCAGGATAGACAACCTTGCCCCAGCTTAGACTTGAACAGACATAGATTTCAAAGGGCACAAAAAATCGCCTCCTTCATCAGATGACACACAACTTTCAAAAGCCAGCCAAATAGTCTAGAGCTTCCTAGATTAACCCACCTGATATGAAACCAACAAGCACAGTGTTCAAAGACATTGGTGTCTTGAGTTAAATTGAAAGGGGCAAGTTACCAACAACTTTGGTCTACCTCTAGGATCTTGAACTAATATCCTTCAAAGGCTGAAAAACCTGAAAGTGGTGAGCCTAACGGTGGCAGAGGCCCCTAAATTTGGCCTTCAAGGCTGTCAATTCAAGATCTTTAAAACTGCTACAAAGTTATTTATCCTACAGCCTACTCCGGGAATGAGACACACAAACGCTTCTGGACACTGTGGTCATCTGTACAGTGATCAGGTTTGTGAATCTAGTAACCTCTAGCCTGTTTGGTGGGCCTTTGAAAGTAGTGTGCCCAGCCATGGTGGAGGCCACTTTATCTTCCTATTTGATGGGCATGAAGTGAAGATCTTCCAAAGTGGGCTATAGTCCTTTATCCTGCAGCCAACTCCTTGAATTTTACACACCAATATTTTGGGACAATGTGGTCATCTGGGCTATATCAGGTTTGTGATTCTAGTAAGATCTAGACATTTTCAAAGATGTGAGTCCACTGGTGGCAGAGGCCTCTAATTTCGGCCTATAAGGCTGTCACTTCAAGATCTTTAAAACTGCTGCAAAGTTATATATCCTACAGCCTACTCCAGGAATGTGACACACCAATGTTTTGGGACAATGTTGTCATCTGTGCGTTAATCAGGTTTGTGAATCTAGGAAGCTCTAGACTGTTTGGTGGGCCTTTGAAAGTTGTGTGTCCATTGATGGAGGAGGCCACTTTTTCTCCACTTTGAAAGCTATCTCTGTTCAAGTCTAAGCTGGGGCAAGGTTGTCTATCCTGGCAAAGTTGTTGGTAACCTGCCCCTTCCAATAAACTTAAGACACCAATGTCGTTGGACACTGTGCCTCTTGGTTTCATATCAGGTGGGTGAATCTTGGAAGCTCTAGACTATTTGGCTGGCCTTTGAAAGTTGTGTGTCCACCGATGGAGGAGGCCACTTTTTCTGCCCTTTGAAAGCTATGTCTGTTCAAGTCTAAGCTTAGTCTAGATTCGCGAAGCTGATATAGCCACGATGACCACATTGTCCCAAAAGATGGTGTGTGAAATTCAAGGAGTTGGCTGCAGGATAAAGTCCTATGCCCCATTTTTGAAGATCTTCACTTCATGCCCACCAAATACCTAGATAAAGCGGCATTTACCATGGCTGGGCGCAATACTTTCAAAAGCCCACCAAACAGACTAGAGCTTCCCAGATTCACAAACCTGATTCCAGCACAGATGACCACAATGTCCCAAAACGTTGGTAAGTCACATTCCAGGAGTACCCTATAGGATAAATAACTCTGCAGCAGTTTTAAAGATCTTGATTTGATAGCCTTGAAGACCGAATTTAGGGGCTTCTGCCACCAGTGGACACACAACTTTCAAAGGCCAGCCAAATAGTGTAGAGCTTCCTAAATTCACCCAGCTGATATGAAACCAACAAGGACGGTCTCCAAAGACATTGGTGTCTTAAGTTTATTGAAAGGGGCAGGTTACCAACAACTTTGCCAGGATAGACAACTTTGCCCCAGCTCAGACTTGAACAGACATAGCTTTCAAAGGGCAGAAAAAATGGCCTCCTCCAACAGTGGAAACACAACTTTCAAAGGCGAGCAAAATAGTCTAGAGCTTCCTAGATTCACCCACCTGATATGAAACCAACAAGCACAGTGTCCAAAGACATCAGTGTCTTAAGTTTATTGAAAGGGGCACGTTACCAACAACTTTGCCCTACCTCTAAGATCTTGAACTGATATCCTTCAAAGGCTGAAAAACGTGGCCTCTGCCACTGATGGTCGCAATACTTTCAAACAGCAACCATGTAGTCTAGACCTTCCTAGATTCGCGAAGCTGAGATAGGGTTGGAGACCACATAGTCCAAAAAGATTGGTGTGTAAAATTCAGGGAATCTGCTGCAGGTTTAAGGACTATGCCTGAGTTTTGAAGACGGCTTGTAGAGCCACTCTGGAAGTGCCCTAAAAGTGGCCCCTGCCATGGGTGCATGAACAACTTTCAAAGGCCCACCAAACAGTCTAGAGCTTCCTAGATTTACAAACCTGATTAATGCACAGATGACAACATTGTCCCAAAATGTTGGTGTGTCACATTCCCGGAGTAGGCTGTAGGATATATAACTTTTCAGCAGTTTTAAAGATCTTGAAGTGACAGCCTTATAGGCCGATATTAGAGGCCTCTGCCACCAGTGGACTCACCCCTTTGAAAATGTCTAGAACTTACTAGAATCACAAACCTGATATAGCCCAGATGACCACATTGTCCCAAAAGATTGGTGTGTAAAATTCAAGGAGTTGGCTGCAAGATAAAAGACCATGCCCCACTTTGGAAGATCTTCGCTTCATGCCCATCAAATAGCAAGATAAAACGGCCTCCACCATGGCTTGGAACACTACTTTCCAAGGCCTACCAAGCAGGATAGAGCTTCCTAGATTCACAAACCTGATTACCGCACAGATGACCACAGTGTCCCAAAACGTTGGTGTGTCACATTCCAGGATTAGACTGTAGGATAAATAACTTTGCAGCAGTTTCAAAGATCTTGCATTGACAGCCTTGATGGCCGAATATAGGGGCCTCTGCCACCAGTGGACTCATCAATTTGAAAAGGCAACCATATAGTCTAGAGCTTCCTAGATTCACAAACCTGATATAGTCCCAATGAGAACAATGTTCAAAGACAATGGGGTGTCAAATTCATTGACCGGTGCCCAGGATAGACAGCTTTGCCCAAGCTTAGACTTGAACAGACATAGCTTTCAAACGGCAGAAAAAGTATCCTAATCCATTAGTGGACACACAACTTTCAAGTCCAGCCAAATAGTCTAGAGCTTCCTAGATTCACCCACCTGATATGAAACCAACAAGCACAGTGTCCAAAGACATTGGTGTCTTAAGTTTATTGAAAGGGGCAGGTTACCAACAACTTTGCCTTACCCGTAAGATCTTGAACTGATATTCTTCAAAGGCTGAAAAATGTGGTCACTGACACTGATGGACGCAATACTTTCAAGCAGCAACCATGTAGTCTAGACCTTCCTAGATTCGCAAAGCTGATATAGCCCCGATGACCACATTGTCCAAAAAGGTTGGTGTGTAAAATTCAAGGAGTTAGCTGCAAGATAAAGGACTATGCCCCACTTTTGAAGATCTTAACTTCATGCCCATCAAATAGCAAGATGAAGGGGCCTCAACCATGGCTGGGAACACTACTTTCAAAGGCCCACCAATCAGGTTATAGCTTCCTAGATTCAAAAACCTGACTACCGCACAGATGACCACGGTGTCCCAAAATGTTGGTGTGTCACATTCCAGGAGTAGACTGTATGATAAATAACTTTGCAGCAGTTTTAAATATCTTGCATTCACAGCCTTGAAGGCCGAATTTAGGGGCCTCTGCCACCAGTGGTCACGCAACATTCAAAGGCCAGTAAAAGAGTCTAGAGCTTCCTAGATTCATAAACCTGATATGGCCCGAATGACCCCAGTGTCCAAAGAAACAGATGTTGAAACTTCATTGACGGGCATGCAGGAAAAACAACTTTTGTCACAGCTTCCGCTTGAAGAGACACCCTGGCATTGCCCAAAAAGTGGCCCCTGTCGTGGGCGCATACACAACTTTCAAAGGCCCACCAAACAGTCTAGATCCTCCTAGATTCACAAACCTGATTACTGCACAGATGACCATAGTGTCCCTAAACGTTGGTTTGTCACCTTCCAGGACTTGGCTGCAGGATAAATAACTTTACAGCAACTTTAAAGATCTTGCTTTGACAGCCTTGAAGGCCAAATTTAGGGGCCTCTGCCACCAGTGGACACACAACTTTTAAAGGCCAGCCAAATAGTCTAAAGCTTCCTAGATTCACCCAGCTGATATGAAACCAACAAGGACAGCGTCCAAAGACATTGGTGTTTTAAGTTTATTGAAAGGGGCAGGTTACCAATAACTTTGCCCTACCTGTAAGATCTTGAACGGATATCCTTCAAAGGCTGAAAAACATGGCCTCTGCCACTGATGGACGCAATACTTTCAAGCAACAACCGTGTAGTCTAGACCTTCCTATATTCGCGAAGCTGATATAGCCCCGATGACCACATTGTGCCAAAAGATTGGTGTGTAAAATTCAAGGAGTTGGCTGCAAGAAAAAGGACTATGCCCCACTTTGGAAGATCTTCACTTCCTGCCCATCAAATAGCAAGATAAAGCGGCCTCCACCATGGCTGGGCACACTACTTTCAAAGGCCCACCAAACAGGCTAGAGCTTCCTAGATTCACAAACGTGAATACCGCACAGATGACCACAGTGTCCCAAAATGTTGGTGTGTCACATTCCAGGACTAGGCTGGATAAGTAACTTTGCAACTGTTTTAAAATTCTTGAATTGAGAGCCTTGAAGGCTAAATTTAGGGGGCTCTGCCAACGGTGGACTCACCTATTTGAAAAGGCAACCATATAATCTAGAGCTTACTAGATTCACAAACCTGATATAGCCCCAATGAGAACAATGTCCAATCTATTGTTTTTGGGTGAATCTAGGAATCTCTAGACTATTTGGCTGGCCTTTGAAAGTTGTTTGTCCACTGATGGAGGAGGCCACTTTTTCTGCCCTTTGAAAGCTATGTCTGTTCAAGTCTAAGCTGGGGCAAAGTTGTCGATCCTGGGCACTGTTTATTGAATTTGACACCCCATTGTTTTTGGACACTGTTCTCATTGGGGCTATGTCATGTTTGTGAATCTAGTAAGCTCTAGACTATATGGTTGCCTTTTCTAAGTGGTGAGTCCAGTGGTGGCAGAGGCCCCTAATTTCGGCGTACAAGGCTGTCAATTCAAGATCTTTGAAACTACTGCAAAGTTATTTATCCTGCAGCCTAATCCTTGAATGTGACACACCAACGTTTTGGGACACTGTGGTTATCTGAGCGGTAATCAGGTTTGTGAATCTAAGAAGTTCTAGACTGTTTGGTGGGCCTTTGAAAGTAATATGCCCAGCCATGGTGGAGGCCGCTTTATCTTGCTATTTGATGGGCATGAATTGAAGATCTTCCAAAGTGGGGCACAGTCCTTTATCTTGCAGCCAACTCCTCAAATTTTACACACCAATCTTTTGGGACAATGTGGCCATTGGGGCTATATCAGCTTTGCGAATCTAGGAAGGTCTAGACTACATGGTTGCTGCTTGAAAGTATTGCGTCCATCAGTGGCAGAGGCCACGTTTTTCAGGCTTTGAAGGATATCGGTTCAATATCTTACAGGTAGGGCAAAGTTGTTGGTAACCTGCCCCTTTCAATAAACTTAAGACACCAATGTCTTTGGACACTGTCCTTGTTGGATTCATATCAGGTGGGTGATTCTAGGAAGTTCTAGACTATTTGGCTGGCCTTTGAAAGTTGTGTGTCCACTGATGGAAGAGACCACTTTTTCCGCCCTTTGAAAGCTATATCTGTTCAAGTCTAAGCAGGGGTAAAGTTGTCTATCCTGGACATTGGTCAATGAATTTGACACTCCATTGTCTTCGGACACTGTTCTCATTGGAGCTATATCAGGTTTGTGAATCTAGTAAGCTCTAGACTATATGGTTGCCTTTTCAAAGTGGTGAGTCCCCTGGTGGCAGAGGTCCCCGAATTCGGCCTTCGCGGCTGTCAATTCAAGATCTTTAAAACTGCTGCAAAGTTATTTATCCTATAGCCTACTCCTGGGATGTGACAAACTAACGTTTTGGGACAGTGTTGTCATCTGCGCGTTAATCAGGTTTGTGAATCTAGGAAGCTCTAGACAGTTTGGTGGGCCTTTGAAAGTAGTGTGCCCAGCCATGGTGGAGGCCGCTTTGTCTTGATATTTGATGGGCATGAAGTGAATATCTTCAAAATTGGGGCATAGTCCTTTATCTTGCAGCTAACTCCTTGAATTTTACGCACCAATCTTTTGGGACAATTTGGTCATCGGGGCTATATCAGCTTTGCGAATCTAGGAAGGTCTAGACTATATGGTTGCTGCTTGAAAGTTGTGCGTCCATCAGTGGCAGAGCACACGTTTTTCAGCCTTTGAAGGATATCAGTTCAAGATCTTACAGGTAGAGCAAAGTTGTTGGTAACTTGACCCTTTCAATTTGACTTAAGACACAAATGTCTTAGGACACTGTGCTTGTTGGTTTCATATCAGGTGGGTGAATCTAGGAAGCTCTAAACTATTTGGCTGGCCTTTGAAAGTTGTGTGTCCACTGGTGGCAGAGACCCCTAAATTCCGCCTTCAAGGCTGTCACTTCAAGATCTTTAAAACTGCTGCAAAGTTATTTATCCTGCAGCCTAGTCCTTGAATGTGACACACCAACGTTTTGGGATACTGTGGTCATCTGTGCGGTAATCAGGTTTGTGAATCTAGGAAGCTCTAGACTGTTTGGTGGGCCTTTGAAAGTTGTGTGTCCACTGATGGAGGAGGCCACTTTTTCTCCACTTTAAAAGCTATGTCTGTTCAAGTCTAAGCTGGGGCAAGGTTGTCTATCCTGGCAAAGTTGTTGGTAACCTGCCCCTTTCAATAAACTTAAGACACCAACGTCGTTGGATACTTTGCTTCTTGGTTTCATATCAGGTGGGTGAATCTAGGAAGTTCTAGACTATTTGGCTTGCCTTTGAAAGTTGTGTGTCCACTGATGGAGGAGGCCACTTTTTCTGCCCTTTGAAAGCTATGTCTGTTCAAGTCTAAGCTGGGGCAAAGTTGTCTATCCTGGGCACTGGTCAATGAATTTGACACCCCATTGTCTTTGGACGCTGTTCTCATTGGGGCTATATCAGGTTTGTGAATCTAGTAAGCTCTAGACTATATGGTATGTTTTTCAAAGTGGTGAGTCCACTGGTGGCAGAGGCCCCTAATTTGGCCTACAAGGCTGTCACTTCAAGATGTTTGAAACTGCTTCAAAGTTATTTATCCTGCAGCCTAGTCCTTGAATGTGACACACCAACGTTTTGGGACACTGTAGTTATTTGTGCGGTAATCAGGTTTGTGAATCTAGGAAGCTCTAGACTGTTTGGTGGGCCTTTGAAAAGAGTGTGCCAGCCATGGTACAGGCCGCTTTATCTTGCTATTTGATGGGCATGAAGTGAACATCTTCAAAAGTGGGGCATAGTCCTTTATCCTGCAGCCAACTCCTTGAATTTCACACACCATTACTGGGACAATGTGGTCATCGGGGCTATATCAGCTTCGCGAATCTAGGAAGGTTTATACTACATAGTTGGTGTTTGAAATTATTGAGTCCATCAGTGACAGAGGACACGTTTTTCAGCCTTTGAAGGATATCAGTTCAAGATCTTACAGGTAGAGCAAAATTGTTGGTAATCTGCCCTTTCAATAAACTTAATACACCAATGTCTTTGGACACTGCGCTTTTTGGTTTCATATCAGGTGGGTGAATCTAGGAAGCTCTAGACTATTTGGCTGGCCTTTGAAAGTTGTGTGTCCAATGGTGGCAGAGACCCCTAAATTCGACGTTTAAGGCTGTCACTTCAAGATCTTTGAAACTGCTGCAAAGTTATTTATCCTGCATCCTACTCCTTGAATGTGACACACCAAAGTTTTGGGATACTGTGGTCAACTGTGCGGTAATCAGGTTTGTGAATCTAGGAAGCTCTAGACTGTTTGGTGGCCTTTGAAAGTTGTGCATGCACCCTTTGCAGGGGCCACTTTTAGGGCACTGCCAGGGTGTCTCTTCAAGCCATCTTCAAAACTGGGGCATAGTCCCTAATCCTGCAGTAGATTCCCTGAATTTTACACCCCAATCATTTTGGACAATGTCGTTGGCTGAGTAACATAAGGTCGTATCTCAAAAAAATCAAATTTTTTATTATTTTTGAACCGGCTTCCCTACCCCCTAAAATATCCAGAAATTTTGGAATTTTTCGAATTTTCGAAATCTTTGGCATGTTATAAACCAGTAAACAAAGGTCGTATCTGCACAATGTTACTTTTCAGTGAGTAACATAAGGTCGTATCTGCTATAAACCAAAGTTTTATTTTCAGTAAATTATGTTAATCTATACAAAATAAAAATATTCTATAATTCAGTTTATTAGACAACTATCCTACAAACATTATCAAAACATTATTAACACATAGTTAATCGAATCAAAGGTAGATATAGTAATATAGTTTTGAAATGCTGGATACGACCTTTGATTACTGAAGAAATGGTTCAGATGTTGAGTAACATAAGGTCGTATCTTGTCTGTATTTAAATGTGATGGTGTAAATGTCATATAAGTCCTTACTATTTTAGTGTAAACAAGTGTAGTAAATCTTAGCATACTTCCTGAACTTTACAAATGTTATTTTATGTTATTTGGAATAGCTAAATTGATTTAATTTGTATTTATCTATAATTTATATTTGTCAGATACGACCTTATGTTACTCACTGATTTCCGACTTTTTTCCATAAAACTCAGTAACATAAGGTCGTATCTGAAATGAATTCTCTTCTTGTTGCCATAGTATCATCCTAATAACCTATGGATATAGAAATATCTCACCAACTAATTTCTAGCTACTTATTCTTCCTAGAAATGGAATATTTTATTTATTGAGCAGATATTTTTAATCATATAACCCTTCAAAGGACGTCATATTTCTTTAATTAGCAATATCTCAAATCTAACATTTGTCAGATACGACCTTATGTTACTCAGCCAACGATGTGGTCTCCAAGCCTATATCAGCTTCCCGAATCTAGGAAGGTCTAGACTACATGGTTGCTGTTTGAAAGTATTGCTTCCATCAGTAGGAAAGGCCACGTTTTTCAGCCTTTCAAGGATATCAGTTCAAGATCTTACGGGTAGGGCAAAGTTGTTCGTAACATGCCCCTTTCAATAAACTTAAGACACCAATGTCTTTGGACAGTGTGCTTGTTGGTTTCATATCAGCTGGGTGAATCTAGGAAGCTCTAGACTATTTGGATGGCCTTGTAGGCCAAAATTAGGGGCCTCTGCCACCAGTGGACTCACCACTTTGAAAAAGCAACCATATAGTCTAGAGCTTACTAGATTCACAAACCTGATATAGTCCCAATGAGAACAGTGTCCAAAAACAATGAGGTGTCAAATTCATTGACCAGTGCCCAGGATAGACAACTTTGCCCCAGCTTAGACTTGAACAGACATAGCTTTCAAAGGGCGGAAAAAGTGGTCTCCTCCATCAGTGGACCCACAACTTTCAAAGGCCAGCCAAATAGTCTAGAGCTTCCTAGATTCACCCACCTGATATGAAACCAACGAGCACAGTGTTCAAAGACATTGATGTCTTAATTTTATTGAAAGGGGCAGGTTACCAACAACTTTGCAGGATAAAGGACTATGACCCAGTTTTGAAGACCTTGGCTTCATGCCCTTCAAATAGGAAGATATATAGGCCTCCACCATTGCTGGACACACTACTTTCAAATTCCAACCAAATAGTCTAGAGCTTCCTATATTCATGAACCTGATGGAGCCCCTATGACCCCAGTGTCAAAAGATATGGGTGTGCAAACTTCAATCACGGGCATGTAGGAAAAACAACTTTTGCCACAGCTTCCACTTGAAGAGACAGATCCTGGCAGTGCCCAAAAAGTGGCCTCTGCCATGGGTGTATGCACAACTTTGAAACGCCCACCAAACAGTCTAGAGCTTCCTAGATTCACAAACCTAATCCTTGAATGTGACACTAACGCTGCACTAAGGCTGCAGGATAAATAACTTTGCAGCAGTTTTAAAGATCTTGAATTGACAGCCTTGAAGGCCGAATTTAGGGGCCTCTGCCACCGGTGGACTCACCACTTTGAAAAGGCAACCATATAGTCTAGAGCTTACTAGATTCACCCACCTGTTATGAAACCAACAAGCACAGTGTCCAAAGACATTGGTGTCTTAAGTTTATTGAAAGACGCAGGTTACCAACAACTTTGCAGGATAAAGGACTATGCCCCAGTTTTGAAGACCTTGGCTTCATGCCCTTCAAATAGCAAGATAAAGAGGCCTCCACCGTTGCTGGACACACTACTTTCAAAAGCCAACCAAATAGTCTAGAGCTTCCTAGATTCACCCACCTGATATGAAACCAACAAGCTCAGTGTGGAAAGACATTGATGTCTTCATTTTATTGAAAGGGGCAGGTTACGAAGAACTTTGCAGGATAACGGACTATGCCCCAGTTTTGAAGACCTTGGCTTCATGCCCTTCAAATACCAAGATAAAGAGGCCTCCACCATTGCTGGACACACTACTTTCAAATGCCAACCAAATAGTCTATAGCTTCCTAGATTCATGAACCTGATGAAGCCCCAATGACCCCAATGTCAAAAGATATGGGTGTGCAAACTTCATTGATGGGCATGTAGAAAAAACAATTTTTGCCACAGCTTCCACTTGAAGAGACAGAGCCTGGCAGTGCCCGAAAAGTGGCCCCTGCCATGGGTGTATGCAAAACTTACAAAGGCCCACCAAACAGTCTAGAGCTTCCTAGATTCACAAACCTAATTAACGCACAGATGACCAAATTGTCCCAAATCGTTGGTGTGTCAAGTTCCCGGAGCAGGCCGTAGGATATATAACTTTGCAGTAGTTTTAAAGATCTTGCTTTGACAGCCTTGAAGGCCGAATTTAGGGGCCTTTGCCACCAGTGGACACACAACTTTCAAAGGCCAGCCAAATAGTGTAGAGCTTCCTAGATTCACCAGCCTGATATGAAACCAACAAGCGCAGTGTCCAAAGACATTGATGTATTAAGTTTATTGAAAGGGGCAGGTTACCAACAACTTTGCCCTACCCGTAAGATCGTGAACTGATATCCTTCTTAGGCTGAAAATCATGGCCTTTGCCACTGATGGACGCAATATTTTGAAGCAGCAACCATGTAGTCTAGACCTTCCTAGATTCACGAAGCTGATATAGCCCCTATGACCACATTGTCCCAAAAAGATTGGTGTGTAAACTTCAAGTAATTGGCTGCAGGGTAAAGGACCGTGCCCCGTTTTTAAAGATCTTCACTTCATGCCCATCAAATAGCCGGATAAAGCGGCCTACACCATGACTGGGCACACTACTTTCAAAGGCCCACCAAACAGTCTAGAGCTTCTTAGATTCACAAACCTGATTACCGCTCAGATAACCACAGTATCCCAAAACGTTGTTGTGTCACATTCCAGGACTAGGCTGCAGGATAAATAACTTTGCAGCAGTTTTAAAGATCTTGAAGTGACAGCCTTGAAGGCCGAATTTAGGGGTCTCTGCCACCAGTGGACACACAACTTTCAAAGGCCAGCCAAATAGTTTAGAGCTTCCTAGATTCATCCACCTGATATGAAACCAACAAGCACAGTGTCCAAAGACATTGGTGTCTTAAGTCAAATTGAAAGGGGCAAGTTACCAACAACTTTGCTCTTCCTCTAGGATCTTGAACTGATATCCTTCAAAGGCTGAAAAACGTGGCCTCTGCCACTGATGGACGCAATACTTTCAAGCAGCAACCATGTAGTCTAGACCTTCCTAAATTCGCAAAGCTGATATAGGCTTGGAGACCACATCGTTGGCTGAGTAACATAAGGTCGTATCTGACAAATGTTAGATTTGAGATATTGCTAATTAAAGAAATATGACGTCCTTTGAAGGGTTATATGATTAAGATCTTCACTTCATGCCCATCAAATAGCCGGATAAAGCGGCCTCCACCATGACTGGGCATACTACTTTCAAAGGCCCACCAAACAGTCTAGAGCTTCCTAGATTCACAAACCTGATTACTGCACAGATAACCACAGTGTCCCAAAACGTTGGTGTGTCACATTCCAGGACTAGGCTGCAGGATAAATAACTTAGGAGCAGTTTTAAAGATCTTGAATTGACAGACTTGAAGGCCGAATTTAGGGGGCTCTGCCAACGGTGGACTCACCTCTTTGAAAAGGCAACCATATAGTCTAGAGCTTACTAGATTCACAAACCTGATATAGCCCCGAAGAGATCAGAATCCAAAGACAATGGAGTGTCAAATTCATTGACCAGTGTCCAGGATCGACAACTTTGCCCCAGCTTAGACTTGAACAAGCATAGCTTTCAAAGGGCAGCCAAACAGGCTAGAGCTTCCTAGATTCACAAACCTGATTACCACACAGATGACCACAGTGTCACAAAACGTTGGTGTGTAACATTCCAGGACTAGGCTGCAGGATAAATAACTTTGCAGCAGTTTTAAAGATCTTGCTTTTACAGCCTTGAAGGCCGAATTTAGGGGCCTCTGCCACCAGTGGACACAAAACTTTCAAAACCCAGCCAAATAGTCTTTAGCTTCCTAGATTCACCCACCTGATATGAATCCAACATGCACAGTGTCTAAATACATTGGTGTCTTAAGTTTATTGAAAGAGCAGGTTACCAACAACTTTGCAGGATAAAGGATTATGCCCCAGTTTTGAAGACCTTGGCTTCATGCCCTTCAAATAGCAAGATAAAGAGGCCTCCGCCATTGCTGGACACACTACTTTGAAATGCCACCCAAATAGTCTTGAGCTTCCTAGATTCATGAACCTGATGGAGTCCCAATGACCCCAGTGTCAAAGTATTTGGGTGTGTAAACTTCATTGATGGGCATATAGGAAAAACAACTTTTGCCACAGCTTCCACTTGAAGAGACAGAGCCTGGCAGTGCCCGAAAAGTGGCCCCTGCCATGTGTGTATGCACAACTTTTAAAGGCCCACCAATCAGTCTAGAGCTTCCTAGATTCACAAACCTGATTACCGTGTGGATGACCACAGTATCCCAAAACGTTGGTATGTCACATTCAAGGAGTAGGATGCACAATAAATAACTTTGCAGCAGTTTCAAAAATCTTGAAGTCAAAGCCCTAAAGGCTGAATTTAGGGGTCTCTGCCACCAGTGGACACAAAACTTTCAAAGGCAAGTCAAATAGTCTAGAGCTTCCTAGATTCACAATCCTGATTAACACACAGATGACCACAGTGTCCAAAACGTTGGTAAGTCACATTCCAGAAATAGGCTGCAGGATAAATAACTTTGCAGGAGTTTTTAAGATCTTGAATGGACAGCCCTGAAGGCTGAATTTAGGGGCCTCTGCCACCAGTGGACTTACCACTTTGAGAAGGCAACCATATAGTCTAGAGCTTATTAGATTCACAAACCTGATATAGCTCCAATGAGAACGGTGTCCAAAGACAATGGGTTGTCAAATTCATTGACCAATGCCCAGAATAGACAACTTTGCACCAGCTTAGACTCAGACAGACATAGCTGTCAAAGGGCAGAAAAAGTGGCCTCCTCCATCAGTGGAAACACAACTTTCAAATGCCAGCCTAATAGTCTAGAGCTTCCTAGATTCACCCACCTGATATGAAACCAACGAGCACAGTGTGCAAAGACATCGATGTCTCAATTTTATTGAAAGGGCGGGTTACCAACAATTTTGCAGGATAAAGGACTATGCCCCAGTTTTGACGACCTTGGCTTCATGCCCTTAAAATAGCAAGATAAAGAATCTTCAACCATGGCTGGGCACACTACTTTCAAAGGTCAACCAAACAGTCTAGAGCTTTCTAGATTCACAAACCTGATTACCGCACCGATGACCACAGTGTCCCAAAACATTGGTGTGTCACATTCAAGGACTAGGCTGCAGGATAAATAACTTTGAAGAAGTTTTAAAGATCTTGAAGTGACAGCCTTGTAGGCCAAAATTAGGGGCCTCTGCCACCAGTGGACTCACCACTTTGAAAAAGCAGCCAAACAGTCTAGAGCTTCCTAGATTCACAATCCTGATTACTGCACAGATGACCACAGATGACAACAGTATCCCAAAACGTCGGTGTGTCACATTCAAGGAATAGGCTGCAGGATAAATAACTTTTTAGCAGTTTCAAAGATCTTGAAGTGACAGCCTTGAAATTAGGGGCCTCTGCCACCAGTGGACTCACCACTTTAAAAAGGTCTAGAGCATACTAGTCTCACAAACCTGATATAGCCCAGATGACCACATTTTCCCAAAGATCGGAGTGTATAATTCAAGGAGTTGGCTACAAGATAAAGGACTATGCCCCACTTTGGAAGATCTTCACTTCATGCCCATCAAATAGCAAGATAAAGCAACCTCCACCATGGCTGGGCACACTACTTTCAAAGGCCCACCAAACAGTCTAGTGCTTCCTAGATTCACAAACCTGATTCCAGCACAGTTGACCACATTGTCCCCAAACGTTGGTGTGTCACATCCCAGGAGTAGGCTATATGATAAATAAATTTACAGCAGTTTTAAAGATCTTGCTTTGACTGCCTTTAAAGCCGAATTTAGGGGCCTCTGCCACCAGTGGACACACCACTTTCAAAGGCCAGCCAAATAGTCTAGAGCTTCCTAGATTCACCCACCTGATATGAAACAAACAAGCACAGTGTCCAAAGACATTGGCCTGTTGAAATTGATGCCTTGTTAAAGGCAAACGAGAACATTGATCCCATGTTGGGAAAAACCAGGGGGTCATTGGTTACGGTTTCGGTACATTACCTCATCAGGCCATGTATTAGGTTTAGCGGTGTCCACACATTAGGGATCTTTAATTGGTGTTGTTGGTACAGATACTTTGTAGACGATCCAATTAAAGGTGAGTGGTGTGGCAATGGTAAATCTGTAGAGGCTGGTCAGTCAATACCCATCTTGTGTTAATTTGTGACGTTTAGAGACTATCACTCTGTTCGACAGGAGCCGTGTGGACTGAGAGGCTGATGTATACGAAGGTATAGGTGTTTTATGTGGGGGTCCGTCTTATCCCTGGCTCTCTGTCACAGTGTATAATGCACACTGTGGGAATATCAGTGTACGTTGTCTAGGGAATTTAATCCCTGAGGTATAAGAGTACGTAAGCATTGAATCCAATTGAATTCCACATGGAGTCTCAACGTGCCCGTCTCTTCTAGATTGCCGTCGGCGTGGATGAAGTCCAGAATATGAATCTCGACGTCATCCAGTCCACGGTGTTGCCCAGCGTTGAAGTGTCTAGACACCTCATTGTTCTCTGGGTTGTGAGCAATGTGATAGAAGTGATTCTTGAATCGCTCTTGAAGGGCATTCTTTGTTTGCCCAACATATTGTTTCCCACACAATTTGCAGCTGATGCAATAAATCAAATTGTTGCTCTTGCAGCTTGCATTGTGTCGGGTGGTGTACTGTCGTTTAGTGATGTTTGATCTGATTCGACCAGTTACATTCAATCTGGGACACTATCGACATTTCGAGTTGGTGCATTCCTTTGTTCCTGCACGAGCTCTGTTGGGTTTTTCGACGACCGCGGCTGGTTTTAGCTTCGACGTGACCAATAGGTCGCGGAGGCTCTTGGGTTTTCTATACCCGATCTTCAGTTGCCGCGTGTGTAGGGCCCGGGTACTCTTTGAACGGTCAAGCAGGTCCCAAGTTTTCAACACTTGGTCCCTAAGGCCGTCGTACGTGGGATTGAACATAGTTGTCAGGTACACCCGGTCACTTTCTGAATCTGATGTGGTGCCATTGGACACTTTTGGTTGTAGCAGGTCCTCGCGGGATCTCGAGGCCGCTCGTTCATAGGCTTCTGATATCAGCTTGAGGGGGTAACCCTTCTGGATCAGGAGGGCAGCCTTTCTGGCGCAATTTGTCACGAAATCCTCTCGTTTGCTGCAAATACGGCCAATTCGCAGGAACTGGCCATATGGTAAGCCCTTTTTACAGTGATATGGATGGGCTGAATCATAAGGCAAGTAGTTGTTCCGGTCTGTTGGCTTGCACTATAGGGTCGTGGTCAGTGTATTGCCCGAGCAGGTCACCGTGGTGTCCAGGAAATTGATATTTTCCTGTGACCGTTCAATGGTGAATTTGATCGTTTCGTGGACATTGTTTAAGTGACGGGTGAATTCATCCAATTCCTCCAGACCATGTTGCCAAATACAGAAGATGTCGTCAATGTATCTGTACCAAGCACGTGGTTGTAGTGGATAAGTATATACATACTTTTCCTCGAAATTAGTCATGAATATGTTGCCATATGAAGGGGCTACTCTAGTGCCCATTGCTGTGCCACCTACTTGTAGGTAGTTCTTACCGTCAAACTGAAAGTTGTTAAATGAGAGGACTTGTCCTAATAGCTCTATCAAGGAAAGATTTCCCGGTTGGGAATCATCATTCCGATGTTTCATAAGGGCCTCATAGGCCGATTGACAACCTTCAGAATTGGGTATATTTGTGTAGAGGGACGAGACATCGTAGGTGACCAGGTATTCGTTGCCACTCAAGTCGCGGATCTCTTGCAACTTATTGAGGAAGTCGCTAGTGTCCCTGACGTAGGAGTGACCATGTTTCACTATAGGAGCCAGGAACCTATCCACAAAGGCTGAAATGCGTTCTGTGGGGCTCTCGTTGGCTGAAACGATAGGTCTAAATGGTACTGGTCTCGTGTCTTTATGGATCTTCGGGAGTAAGTAGAGCTGAGGAGTACGTGGGGAAGATGTAGTTAGGAACTTTTTAGTTCACTCAGTTATCTCTCCCCTCAAGCCCATATTCTCCAGTTGTTCTACTACTCGACGGTGGTGATCAAAAGTAAGATCTGTGTCCTCTTGTCTGTAGAAGGCTGGATCAGAGAGTTGTCGCACACCCTCAGCCACATAGTCGGTCCTATTCATGACGACAGTGGCGCCTCCTTTGTCCGCTGGTTTAATGACTATATTTCTATTGTCACCCAACGACTTCAAGGATCGTTTCTCTTCGTTACTTAGAATCTAAGAAGGTTTAGACTACATGGTTGCTGTTTGAAAGTATTGCGTCCATCAGTGGCAGTTACCACATTTTTCAGCCTTTGAAGGATATCAGTTCAAGATCTTACAGGTAGGGCAAAGATGTTAGTACCCTGCCCCTTTCAATAAACTTAAGTCACCAATGTCGATGGACACTGTGCTGGTTAGTTTCATATCAGGTTGGTGAATCTAGGAAGCTCTAGACTATTTGGCTGGCCTTTGAAAGTTGTGTGTCCACTGGTGGCAAAGGCCCCTAAATTCGGCTTTAAAGGCTGTCAAAGCAAGATCTTTAAAACTGCTGTAAAGTTATTTACCATATACCCTACTCCTGGGATGTGACACACCAACGTTTGGGGACAATGTGGTCATCTGCGCTGGAATCAGGTTTGTGAATCTAGGAAGCTCTAGACTGTTTGGTGGGCCTTTGAAAGTTGTGCATGCACCCATGGCAGGGGCCACTTTTAGGGCACTGACAGGGTGTCTCTTCAAGCCGTCTTCAAAACTGGGGTATAGTCCCTAATCATGGAGCAGATTCCCTGAATTTTACACCCCAATCTTTTTGGACAATGTGGTCTCCAAACCTATATCAGCTTCGCGAATCTAGGAAGGTCTAGACTACATGGTTGCTGTTTGAAAGTATTGCTTCCATCAGTAGGAAAGGCCACATTTTGCAGCCTTTGAAGGATTTCAGTTCAAGATCTTACGGGTAGGGCAAAGTTGTTGGTAACATACCCCTTTCAATAAACTAAAGACACGAATGTCTTTGGACACTGTGCTTGTTGGTTTCATATCAGGTGGGTGAATCTAGGAAGCTCTAGATTATTTGGCTGGCCTTTGAAAGTTGTTTGTCCAATGATTGAGGAGGCCACTTTTTCTCCCCTTTGAAAGCTATGTTTGTTCAAGTCTAAGCTGGGCAAAGTTGTCTGCAAATTTATTTATCCTGCAGTCTAGTCCTTGAATGTGACACTCCAATGTTTCGGGACACTGTGGTCATCGGTGCGGTAATCAGGTTTGTGAATCTAGAAAGCTCTAGACTGTTTGATTAGCCTTTGAAAGTAGTGTGCCCAGCCATGGTTGAGGACTCTTTATCTTGTGTTTTAAGGGCATGAAGCCAAGGTCTTCAAAACTGGGGCATAGCCCTGTATCCTGCAAAGTTGTTGGTAACCTGCCCCTTTCAATAAAATTAAGACATCAATGTCTTTGCACACCCTGCTCGTTGGTTTCATATCAGGTGGGTGAATCTAGGAAGCCCTAGACTATTTGGCTGGCATTTGAAAGTTGTGTGTCCACTGATGGAGGAGGCCACTTTTTCTGCCCTTTGACAGCTATGTCTGTTCAAGTCTAAGCTGGGGCAAAGTTGTCTATCCTGGGCACTGGTCAATGAATTTGACACCCCATTGTCTTTGGACACTGTTCTCATTGGAGCTATATCAGGTTTGTGAATCTAATAAGCTCTAGACTATATGGTTGCCTTTTCAAAGTGGTAAGTCCACTGGTGGCAGAGGTCCCTAAATTTGGCCTTCAGGGCTGTCCATTCAAGATCTTAAAAACTCCTGCAAAGTTATTTATCCTGCAGCCTTTTCCTGGAATGTGACTTACCAACGTTTTGGGACACTGTGGTCATCTGTGTGTTAATCAGGATTGTGAAACGAGGAAGCTCTAGACTGTTTGGTGGGCCTTTGAAAGTAGTGTTCCCAGCCATGGTTGAGGCCGCTTCATCTTTCTATTTGATGGGCATGAAGTTAAGATCTTCAAAAGTGGGGCATAGTCTTTTATCTTGCAGCTAACTCCTCGAATTTTACACACCAATCACTTGGGACAATGTGGTCATCAGGGCTATATCAGCTTTATGAATCTAGGAAGCTCTAGACTACATGGTTGCTGCTTGAAAGTATCGCGTCAATAAGTGGCAGAGGCCATGTTTTTCAGCCTTTGAGGGATATTAGATCAAGATATTACAGGTAGGGCAAAGTTGTTGGTAACCTGCCCCTTTCAATAAACTTAAGACAGCAATGTCTTTGGACACTGCGCTTGTTGGTTTCATATCAGGATGGTGAATCTAGGAAGCTCTAGACTATTTGGCTGGGCTTTGAAAGTTGTGTGTCCACTGGTGGCAGAGACGCCTAAATTCAGCCTTTAAGGCTGTCACTTCAAGATTTTTGAGACTGCTGCAAAGTTATTTATCCTGCATCCTACTCCTTGAATGTGACACACCAACGTTTTGGGATACTGTGGTCATACGCACGGTAATCAGGTTTGTGAATCTAGGAAGCTCTAGACTGTTTGGTGGGCCTTTGAAAGTTTTGCATACACACATGGCAGGGGCCACTTTTCGGGCACTGCCAGGCTCTGTCTCTTCAAATGGAAGGTGTGGCAAAAGTTGTTTTTAATACATGCCCATCAATGAAGTTTACACACCCAAATCTTTTGACACTGGGGTCATTGGGGCCGTATCAGGTTTATGAATCTAGGAAGCTCTAGACTATTAGGCTGGCCTTTGAATGTTGCGTGTCCACTGCTGGCAGAGGCCCCTAAATTCGGCCTTCAAGGCTGTGAATGCAAGATATTTAAAACTGCTGCAAAGTTATTTATCCTACAGTCTACTCCTGGAATGTGAGACACCAACATTTTGGGACACTGTGGTCATATATGCGGTAATTAGGTTTGTGACTCTAGGAAGCTCTAACCTGTTTGGTGGGCCTTTGAAAGTAATGTTCCCAGCCATGGTTGAGGCCGCTTCATCTTGCTATTTGATGGGCATGAAGTTAAGATCTTCAAAAGTGGGGCATAGTCCTTTATCTTCCAGCTAACTCCTCGAATTTTACACACCAATCTTTTGGGACAATGTGGTCATCAGGGCTATATCAGTTTTTCTAATCTAGGAAGGTATAGACTACATGGTTGCTGCTTGAAAGTATTGCATCAATAAGTGGCAGAGGCCACATTTTTCAGCCTTTGAAGGATATCAGTTCAAAATCTTACGGGTAGGGAAAACTTGTTTGTAACCTGCCCCTTTCAATAAACTTAAGACACCTATGTATTTGGTCACTGTGCTTGTTGGTTTCATATCAGGTGGGTGAATCTAGGAAGCTCTAGACTATTTGGCTGGCCTTTGAAAGTTGTGTGTCCACTGGTGGCAGAGGCCCCTAAATTCGGCCTTCAAGGCTGTAAAAGCAAGATCTTTAAAACTGCTCCAAAGTTATTTATCCTGCAGCCTATTCCTGTAATGTGACACACCAACGTTTTGGCACACTGTGGTCATGTGTGCAGTAATCAGGATTGTGAATCTAGGAAGCTCTAGACTGTTTGGTGGGCCTTTGAAAGTTGAGCATGCATCCATGGCAGGGGCCACTTTTTGGGCAATGCCGGGGTGTCTCATCAAGTGGAAGCTGTGGCAAAAGTTGTTTTTCCTGCATACCCGTCAATGAAGTTTCAACACCTGTGTTTTTGGACACTGGGGTCATCGGGGCCATATCAGGTTTATGAATCTAGGAAGCTCTAGACTCTTTTGCTGGCCTTTGAATGTTGAGTGTCCACTGGTGGCAGAGGCCCCTAAATTCGGCCTTCAAGGCTGTGAATACAAGATATTTAAAACTGCTGCAAAGTTATTTATCCTACAGTCTACTCCTGGAATGTGACACACCAACGTATTGGGACACTGTGGTCATCTGTGCGGTAATCAGGTTTGTGAGTCTAGGAAGGTCTAACCTGTTTGGTGGGCCTTTGAAAGTAGTGTGCCCAGCCATGGTTGAGGCCACTTCATCTTGCTATTTGATGGGCATGAAGTTAAGATCTTCAAAAGTGGGGCATAGTCCTTTATCCTGCAGCCAACTCCTTGAATTTCACACACCATCTTTTGGGACAATGTGGTCATTGTGACATATCAGGCGGGTGAATATAGTAAGCTCTAGAATATTTGGCTGGTCTTTGAAAGTTGTGTGTCCACTGATTGAGGAGGCCACTTTTTCCGCCGTTTGAAAGCTATGTTTGTTCAAGTATAAGCTGGGGCAATGTTGTCTATCCTGGGCACTGGTCAATGAATTTGACACCCCATTGTCTTTGGACACTGTTCTCATTGGAGCTATATCAGGTTTGTGAATCTAATAAGCGCTTGACTATATGGTTGCCTTTTCAAAGTGGTAAGTCCACTGGTGGCAGAGGCCCCTAAATTCAGCCTTCAAGGCTGTCAATTCGAGATCTTTAAAACTGCTGCAAAGTTATTTATCCTACAGCCTACACTGTTCTCATTCGGGCTATTTTGACATTTCTGGACACTGTGGTCATCTGTGCGTTAATCAGGATTGTGAATCTAGGAAGCTCTAAACTGTTTGGTGGGCCTTTGAAAGTAGTGTACCCAGCCATGGTGGAGGACGCATTATCTTGCTATTTGATGGGCATGAAGTGAAGATCTTAAAAAACGGGCAATAGTCCTTCATTCTGCAGCCAATCCTTGAATTTTACACACCAATCTTTTGGGACAATGTGGTCATCGGGGCTATATCAGCTTCGCGAATCTAGGAAGGTTTAGACTACATGGTTGCTGCTTGAAAGTATTGCGTCCATCAGTGGAAGTGACCACGTTTTTCAGCCTTTGAAAGATATTAGATCAAGAATTTACATGTAGGGCAAAGTTGTTGGTAACCTGCCCCTTTCAATAAACTTAAGACAGCAATGTCTTTGGACACTACGCTTGTTGGTTTCATATCAGGATGGTGAATCTAGGAAGCTCTAGACTATTTGGCTGGCCTTTGAAAGTTGTGTGTCCACTTGTGGCAGAGACCCCTAAATTCAGCCTTTAAGGCTGTCACTTCAAGAATTTTGAAACTGCTGCAAAGTTATTTATCCTGCATCCTACTCCTTGAATGTGATGCACCAACGTTTTGGGATACTGTGGTCATCGGCACGGTAATCAGGTTTGTGAATCTAAGAAGCTCTAGACTGTTTGGTGGGCCTTTCAAAGTTCTGCATACACACATGGCAGGGGCCACTTTTCGGGCACTGCCAGGCTCTGTCTCCTCAAGTGGAAGCTGTGGCAAAAGTTATTTTTCCTACATGCCCATCAATGTAGTTTACACACCCAAATCTTTTGACACTGGTGTCATTGGGGCTCAATCAGGTTCATGAATCTAGGAAGCTCTAGACTATTTGGTTGGCATTTGAAAGTAGTGTGTCCAGAAATGGCGGAGGCCTCTTTATCTTGCTATTTGAAGGGCATGAAGCCAAGGTCTTCAAAACTGGGGCATAGTCCTTTATCCTGCAAAGTTGTTGGTAACCTGCCCTTTCAATAAACTTAAGACACCAATGTCTTTGGACACTGTGTTTGTTGGTTTCATATCAGATGGGTGAATCTAGGAAGCTCTAGACTATTTGGCTGGCCTTTGAAAGTTGTGTGTCTACTAATGGAGGAGGCCACTTTTTCTCTCCTTTGAAAGCTATGTCTGTTCAAGTCTAAGCTGGGGCAAAGTTGTTGATCCTGGGCACTGGTCAATGAATTTGACACCCCGTTGTCTTTGGACAATGTTTTCATCGGGGCTATATCAGGTTTCTGAATCTAGTAAGCTCTAGACTATATGGTTGCCTTTTCAAAAAGGTGAGACCACCATTGGCAGAGCCCCCTAAATTCAGCTTTCAAGGCTGTCAATTCAAGATCTTTAAAACTGCTGCGAATTTATTTATCCTGCAGTCTAGTCTTGGAATGTGACACAACAACATTTTGGGACACTGTGGTCATCTGTGTGGTAATCAGGTATGAGAATATAGGAAGCTCTAGACTGTTTGGTGGGCCTTTGAAAGTAGTCTGCCCAGCCATGGTTGAGGCCCCTTCATCTTGCTATTTGATGGGCATAACGTGAAGACCTTCCAAAGTGGGGCATAGTCATTTATCTTGCAGCCAACTCCTTGAATTTTACAAACCAATCTTTTGTGACAATGTGGTCATAGGGGCTATATCAACTTCGCAAATCTAGGAAGGTCTAGACTACATGGTTGCTGCTTGAAAGTATTGTGTCAATAATAGGCAGAGGCCATGTTTTTCAGCCTTTGAGGGATATTAGATCAAGATATTACAGGTAGTGCAAAGCTGTTGGTAACCTGCCCCTTTCAATAAACTTAAGACACCAATGTCTTTGGACACTGCGCTTGTTGGTTTCATATCAGGATGGTGAATCTAGGAAGCTCTATACTATTTAGCTGGCCTTTGAAAGTTGTGTGTCCACTGGTGGCAGAGGCCCCTAAATTCGGCCGTCAAGGCTGTCAATGCAAGATATTTAAAACTGCTGCAAAGTTATTTATCCTACAGTCTACTCCTGGAATGTGACACACCAACTTTTGGGACACCGTGGTCATCTGTGCGGTAATCAGGTTTGTGAATCTAGGAAGCTCTAGCCTATTTGGTGGGCCTTTGAAAGTAGTGTTCCCAGCCATGGTTAAGGCCGCTTCATCTTACTATTTGATGGGCATGAAATTAAGATCTTCAAAAGTGGGGCATAGTCCTTTATCTTGTAGCTAACTCCTCGAATTTTACACACCAATCTTTTGTGACAATGTGGTCATCTGGGCTATATCAGCTTCATGAATCTAGGAAGGACTAGACTACATGGTTGCTGTTTGAAAGTATTGCGTCCATTAGTGGCGGAGGCCACGTTTTTCAGCCCTTGAAGGACATCAGTTCAAGATCTTAGAGGTAAAGCAAAGTTGTTGGTAACTTACCCCTTTCAATAATCTTAAGACACCAATGTCTTTGGACACTGTGCTTGTTGGTTTCATATAAGGTGGGTGAATCTAGGAAGCTCTAGACTATTTGGCTAGTCTTTCAACGTTCTGTTTCCGCTGATAGAGGAGGCCCCTTTTTCTGCGATTTGAAAGCTATGTCTGTTCAAGTCTAAGCTGGGGCAAAGTTGTCTATCCTGGGCACTGGTCAATGAATTTGACACCCCATTGTCTTTGAACAATGTTTCATTGGGGCTATATCAGGTTTGAAAATCTAGTTAGCTCTAGACTATATGGTTGCTTTTTCAAAGTGGTGAGTCCACTCGTGACAGAGGCCCCTAATTTGGCCAACAAGGCTGTCACTTCAAGATCTTTGAAACTGCTGCAAAGTTATTTGTCCTGCAGCCTAGTCCTTGAATGTGACACACCAACGTTTTGGGACACTGTGGTTATTTGCGCGGTAATCAGGTGTGTGAATCTAGGAAGCTCTAGACTGTTTGGTGGGCCTTTGAAAGTAGTGCGCCAAGCCATGGTGAATCTAATAAGCTCTAGACTATATGGTTGCTTATTCAAAGTGGTAAGTCCACTTGTGGCAGAGGCCCCTAAATTCAGCCTTCGGGGCTTTCCATTCAAGATCTTAAAAACTCCTGCAAAGTTATTTATCATACAGCCTACTCCTGGAATGTGACACACAAACGTTTTGGGACACTGCGGTCATCTGTGCGGTAATAAGGTTTGTGAATCTAGGAAGCTCTGTTATGTTTGGTGGGCCTTTGAAAGTAGTGTTCCCAGCCATGGTGGAGGCCGCTTTATCTTGCTATTTTTTGATGGGCATGAAGTGAAGATCTTCCAAAGTGGGGCATAGTCCTTTATCTTGCTGTTAACTCCTTGAATTTTACACACCAATCTTTTGGGACAATATGGTCATCGGGACTATATCAGCTTGGCGAATCTAGAAACGTCTAGACTACATGGTTGCCACTTAAAAGTAATGGTCCATCAGTGGCAGAGGCCACGTTTTTCAGCCTTTGAAGGATATCCGTTCAAGTTCTTTCAGGTAGGGCAAAGTTGTTGGTAACCTGCCCCTTTCAATAAACTTAAGACACCAATGTCTTTGGACGCTGTGTTTGTTGGTTTCATATCAGGTGGGTGAATCTAGGAAGCTCTAGACTATTTGGCTGACCTTTGAAATTTGTGTGTCAACTGATGGAGGAGGCCACTTTTTTTCCCCTTTGAAAGCTATGTCTGTTCAAGTCTAAGCTGGGGCAAAGTTGTCGATCCTGGGCACTGGTCAGTGAATTCGACACCGCATTGACTTTGAACACTGTTGTCATCAGGGCTATATCAGGTTTCTTAATCTAGTAAGCTCTAGACTATATGGTTGCCTTTTCAAAGAGGTGAGAGAACTGCTGTAAAGTTATTTATCCTGCAGCCTAGTCCTTGAATGTGACACACCAACGTTTTGGGATACTGTGGTCATCTGTTCGGTAATCAGTTTTGTGAATCTAGGAAGCTCTAGACTGCTTCGCGGGCCTTGAAAGCTGTGCATACACCCATGGCAGAGGCCACTTTTCGGGCACTGCCAGGATCTGTCTCTTCAAGTGGAAGCTGTGGCAAAAGTTGTTTTTCCTACATGCCCGTGAATGAAGTTTGCGCACCCATATCTTTTACGTTTTTCAGCCTTTGAAGGATATCAGTTCAAGATCTTATGGGTAGGGCAAAGCTGTTTGTAGCCTGCCCCTTTCAAAAACTTAAGACACCTATGTATTTGGACACTGTGCTTGTTGGTTTCATATCAGGTGGTTGAATCTAGGAAGCTCTAGACTATTTGGCTGACCTTTGAAAGTTGTGTGTCCACTGGTGGCAAAGGCCCCTAAATTCAAGCTTAAAGGTTGTCAAAGCAAGATCTTTAAAATTGCTGCAAATGTATTTATCCTACAGCCTACTCCTGTAATGTGACTTACCAACGTTTTGGGACACTGTGGTCATCTGTGCGTTAATCAGGATTGTGAATCTAGGAAGCTCTAGACTGTTTGGTGGGCCTTTGAAAGTAGTGCGCCAAGCCATGGTGGAGAACGCATTATCTTGCTATTTGATGGGCATGAAGTGAAGATCTTAAAAAATGGGGAATAGTCCTTTATTCTGCAGCCAACTCCTTGAATTTTACACACCAATCTTTTGGGACAATGTGGTCATCGGGGCTATATCAGCTTCGCAAATCTAGTAGGGTTTAGACTACATGTTAGCTGCTTGAAAGTATTGCGTCCATCAGTGGAAGTGACCACGTTTTTCAGCCTTTGAAGGATATTAGATCAAGATAATACAGGTAGGGCAAAGTTGTTGGTAACCTGCCCCTTTCAATATACTTAAGACACCAATGTCTTTGGACACTGTGCTTGTTGGTTTCATATCAGGTGGGTGAATCTAGGAAGCTCTAGACTATTTGGCTGGCCTTTGAAAGTTGTGTGTCATCTGATGGAGGAGGCGATTTTTTCTCCCCTTTGAAAGCTATGTGTGTTCAAGTCTAAGCTGGGGCACAGTTGTCGATCCTGGACACTGGTCAATGAATTTGACACCCCATTGTCTTTGGACACTGTTCTCATTGGGGATATATCAGGTTTGTGAATCTAGTAAGCTCTATGCTATATGGTTGCCTTTTCAAAGAGGTGAGTCCACCGTTGGCAGAGCCCCCTTATTTCGGCCTTCAAGGCTGTCAATTCAAGATCTTTAAAACTGCTGCAAAGTTATTTATCCTGCAGCCTAGTCCTGGAATGTGACACAACAACGTTTTGGGAAACTGTGGTCATCTGTGTGATAATCAGGTTTGTGAATCCAGGAAGCTCTAGACTGTTTGGTGGGCCTTTGAAAGTAGTCTGCCCAGCCATGGTTGAGGACTCTTTATCTTGCTATATTATGGGCATGAAGCCAAGGTCTTCAAAACTGGGGCATAGTCCTTTATCCTGCAAAGTTGTTGGTAACCTGCCTCTTTCAATAAAATTAAGACATCAATGTCTTTGCACACTTTGCTTGTTGGTTTCATATCAGGTGGGTGAATCTAGGAAGCTCTAGACTATTTCGCTGGCATTTGAAAGTTGTGTTTATACTGATGGAGGAGGCCACTTTTTCTGCCCTTTGACAGCTATGTCTGTTCAAGTCTAAGCTGGGGCAAAGTTGTCTATCCTGGGCATTGGTCATTTAATTTGACACCCCATTGTCTTTGGACACTGTTCTCATTGGAGCTATATCAGGTTTGTGAATCTAATAAGCTCTAGACTAAATGGTTGCCTTTTCAAAGTAGTAAGTCCACTGGTGGCAGAGGCCCCTAAATTCAGCCTTCAGCGCTGTCCATTCAAGATCTTCAAAACTCCTGCAAAGTTATTTATCCTGCAGCCTATTCCTGGAATGTGACTTACCAAAGTTTTGGGACACTGTGGTCATCTGTGTGTTAATCAGGATTGTGAATCTAGGAAGCTCTAGACTGTTTGGTGGGCCTTTGAAAGTAGTGTTCCCAGCCATGGTTGAGGCTGCTTCATCTTGCTATTTGATGGGCATGAAGTTAAGATCTTCAAAAGTGGGGCATAGTCTTTTATCTGGCAGCTAACTCCTCAAATTTTACACGCCAATCTTTTGGGACAATGTGGTCATCCGGGCTATATCAGCTTTGCGAATCTAGGAAGCTCTAGACTACATGGTTGCTGCTTGAAAGTATTGCGTCAATAAGTGGCAGAGGCCATGTTTTTCAGCCTTTGAGGGATATTAGATCAAGATATTACAGGTAGGGCAAAGTTGTTGTTAACCTGCCCCTTTCAATAAACATAAGACAGCTATGTCTTTGGACACTGTGCTTGTTGGTTTCATATCAGGACGGTGTATCTAGGAAGCTCTAGACTATTTGGCTGGGCTTTGAAAGTTGTGTGTCCACTGGTGGCAGAGATGCCTAAATTCAGCCTTTAAGGCTGTCACTTCAAGATTTTTGAGACTGCTGCAAAGTTATTTATCCTGCATCCTACTCCTTGAATGTGACACACCAACGTTTTGGGATACTGTGGTCATCCGCATGGTAATCAGGTTTGTGAATCTAGGAAGCTCTAGACTGTTTGGTGGGCCTTTGAAAGTTGTGCATACACACAGGGCAGGGGCCACTTTTCGGGCACTGCCAGGCTCTGTCTCTTCAAATGGAAGCTGTGGCGAAAGTTGTTTTTCCTACATGCCCATCAATGAAGTTTACACACCCAAATCTTTTGACACTGGGGTCATTGGGGCCGTATCAGGTTTATGAATCTAGGAAGCTCTAGACTATTTGGCTGGCCTTTGAATGTTGCGTGTCCACTGCTGGCAGAGGCCCCTAAATTCGGCATTCAAGGCTGTGAATGCAAGATATTTAAAACTGCTGCAAAGTTATTTATCCTACAGTCTACTCCTGGAATGTGAGACACCAACGTTTTGGGACACGGTGGTCATCTATGCGGTAATCAGGTTTGTGAATCTAGGAAGCTCTAGCCTGTTTGGTGGGCCTTTGAAAGTAGTGTTCCCGGCAATGGTTGAGGCCGCTTCATCTTACTTTTTGATGGGCATGAAGTTAAGATCTTCAAAAGTGGAGCATAGTCCTTTATCTTGCTGCTAACTCCTCGAATTTTACACACCAATCTTTTGGGACAATGTCTTCATCGGGGCTATATGAGCTTCGCAGATTTAGGAAGGTCTAGACTACATGGTTGCTGCTTGAAAGTATTGCATCCATCAGTGGCAGAGGCCACGTTTTTCAGCCTAAGAAGGATATCAGTTCAAGATCTTAGAGGTGGACCAAAGTTGTTGGTAACTTGCCCTTTACAATTTACCTTAAGACACCAATGTCTTTGGACACTGTCCTTGTTGGTTTCATATCAGGTGGGTGAATCTAGGAAGCTCTAGACTATTTGGCTGGCCTTTGAAAGTTGTGTGTCCACTGATGGAGGAGGCCACTTTTTCTCAATTGGTGTCAATTCAAGATCTTCAAAACTGCTGCAAAGTTATTCATCCTGCAGCCTAGTCCTGGAATGTGACACACCAAGATTTTGAGACACTGGGGGCATCTGTGCAGTAATCAGGTTTGTCAATCTAGGAAACTCTAGCCTGTTTGGTGGGCCTTTGAAAGTAGTGTGCCAAGCCATGGTGGAGGCCGCGTTATCTTACTATTTGATGGGCATGAGGTGAAGATCTTCCAAAGTGAGGCATAGTCCTTTATCTTGCAGCCAACTCCTTGAATTTTGCACACCAATCTTTTGGGACAATGTGGTCATCTGGGCTACATCAGGTTTGTGATTCTAGTAAGCTCTAGACATTTTCAAAGTGGTGAGTCCACTGGTGGCAGAGGCCTCTAATTTCGGCCTATAAGGCTGTCACTTCAAGATCTTTAAAACAGCTGCAAAGTTATATATCCTAAAGCCTACTCCGGGAATGTGACACACCAACATTTTGGGACAATGTTGTCACTTGTGCGTTAATCAGGTTTGTGAATCTAGGAAGCTCTAGACTGTTTGTCGGGGATTTGAAAGTAGTGTGCCCAGCCATGGTGGAGGCCGCTTTATCTTGCTATTTGATTGGCATGAAGTGAAGATCTTCCAAAGTGGGGCATAGTCTTTTATATTGCAGCCAACTCCTTGAATTTTACACACCAATCTTTTGGGACAATGTGGTCATCGGGGCTATATCAGCTTCGCGAATCTAGGAATGTCTAGACTATATGGTTGCTGCTTGAAAGTATTCTGTCCATCAGTGGCAGAGGACACGTTTTTCAGCCTTTCAAGGATATCAGTTCAAGATCTTAGAGGTAGACCAAAGTTGTTGGTAACTTGCCCCTTTCAATTTAACTTAATACACCAATGTCTTTGGACATTGTGCTTGTTGGTTTCATATCACGTGGGTGAATTTAGGAAGCTCTAGACTATTTGGCTGGCCTTTGAAAGTTGTGTGTCCACTGGTGGCAGAGACCCCTAAATTCAGCCTTCAAGGCTGTCACTTCAAGATCGTTGAAACAGCTGCAAAGTTAATTATCCTACAGCCTAGTCCTTGAATGTGACAGACCAATGTTTTGGGATAATGTGGTCATCCCTGCGGTCATCAGGTTTGTGAATCTAGGAAGCTCTAGACTGTTTGGTGTGCCTTTGAAAGTTGTGCATGCACCCATGGCAGGGGCCACTTTTTCGGCACTGTCAGGGTGTCTCTTCAAGTGGTCTTCAAAACTGGGGCATTGTCCTTAATCCTGCAGCCAATTCTCTGATTTTTACACCCCAATCTTTTTGAACAATGTGGTCTCCACGCCTATATCAGCTTTGTGAATCTAGTACGTTCTAGACTACATGGTTGCTGTTTGAAAGTATTGCGACCATCAGTGGCAGAGGCCCCGTTTTTCAGCCTTTGAAGGATATCAGTTCAAGATCTTAAAGGTAGGGCAAAGTTGATGGTAACCTGCATATTTCAATAAACAGAAGACACCAATTTCTTTCAAACAGTAACCATGTAGTCTAGACCTTCCTAGATTCGTGAAGCTGATATAGGTTTGGAGACCACATTGTCCAAAAAGATTGGTGTGTAAAATTCAGGGAATCTGCTGCAGGATTAGGGACTATACCCCAGTTTTGAAGACGGCTTGAAGAGACACCCTGTCAGTGCCCTAAAAGTGGCCCCTGCCATGGGTGCATGCACAACTTTCAAAGGCCCACCAAACAGTCTAGAGCTTCCTAGATTCACAAACCTGATTCCAGCACAGATGACCACATTGTCCTCAAACGTTGGTGTGTCACATCCCAGGAGTAGGGTATATGGTAAATAACTTTACAGCAGTTTTAAAGATCTTGCTTTGACAGCCTTTAAAGCCAAATTTAGGGGCCTTTGCCACCAGTGGACACACAACTTTCAAAGGCCAGCCAAATAGTCTAGAGCTTCCTAGATTCACCAACCTGATATGAAACCAACAAGCACAGTGTCCATCAACATTGGTGACTTAAGTTTATTGAAAGGGGCAGGTTACTAACATCTTTGCCCTACCTGTAAGATCTTGAAGTGATGAACTTCAAAGGCTTAAAAATGTGGTAACTCCCACTGACGGACGCAATACTTTCAAGCAGCAACCATGTAGTCTAAACCTTCTTAGATTCACGAAGCTGATATAGCCCTGAAGACCACATTGTCCCAAAAGATTGGTGTGTAAAATTCAAGGAGTTGGCTGCAGAATAAAGGACTATTCCCCGTTTTTGAAGATCTTCACTTCATGCCCATCAAATAGCAAGATAATGCGTCCTCCACCATGGCTTGCCACACTACTTTCAAAGGCCCACCAAACAGTCTAGACCTTCCTAGATTCACAATCCTGATTAACGCACAGATGACCACAGTGTCCCAAAACATTTGTAAGTCACATTCCAGGAGTAGGCTGTAGGACAAATACCGTTGCTGCAGTTTTAAAAATCTTGCTTTGACAGCCTTTATGGCCGAATTTAGGGGCCTTTGCCACCAGTGGACACACAACCTTCCAAAGGTCAGCCAAATAGTCTAGAGCTTCCTAGATTCAACCACCTGATTTGAAACCAACAAGCATAGTGTCCAAAGACATTGGTGTCTTTAGTTTATTTAAAGGGGCAGGTTATCAACAACTTTGCCCTAACTGCAAGATCATGATATGATATCCTTCAAAGGCTGAAAAATGTGGCCTCTGCCACTTGTTGACCCAATACTTTCAAACAGCGACCATGTAGCCTAGACCTTCCTAGATTCATGAAGCTGATATAACCACGATAGCCACATTGTCTAAAAAGATTGGTGTGTAAAATTCAGGAAATTGGCTGCAGGATAAAGGACTATGCCCCGATTTTGAAGACATTGACTTCATGCCCTTCAAATAGCAAGAGAAAGCGGCCTCCACCATGCCTGGGCACAATACTTTCAAAGATCCACCAAACAGGCTAGAGCTTCCTAGATTCACAAACCTGATTACCGCACAGATGACCACAGTGTCCCAAAACATTGGTGGGTCACATTCCAGGAGTAGGCTGTAGGATAAATGACTTTGCAGCCATTTTTAAGATCTTGCATTGACGGCCTTGAAGGCCGAATTTAGGGGCCTCTGCCACCAGTGGACACACAATTTTCAAAGGCCAGCCAATTGGTCTAGAGCTTCCTAGATTCATAAACCTGATATAGACCCAAGGATCCCAGTGTGTAAAGACACGGGTGTTGAAACTTCATTGACGGGCATGTATGAAATATATTTTTTGCCACAGCTTCCACTTGAAGAGACACCCTGGCATTGCCCAAAAAGTGACCCCTGTCATGGGTGCATGCACAACTTTCAAAGGCCCACCAAACAGTCTAGAGCCTCCTAGATACACAAACCTGATTATTGCACAGATGACCATAGTGTCCCAAAACATTGGTGTGTCACATTCCAGGACTAGGCTGCAGGATAAATAACTTTGAAGCAGTTTTAAAGATCTTGCTTTGACATCCTTGAAGGCCGAATTTAGGGGCCTCTGCCACCAGTGATCACACAACTTTCAAAGGCCAGCCAAATAGTCTAGAGCTCCCTAGATTCACCCACCTGATATGAAACCAACAAGCACAGTGTCCAAAGACATTGGTGTCTTAAGCTTATTGAAAGGGGCAGGTTACCAACAACTTTGCCCTACCTGTAAGATCTTGAACTGACATCCTTCCAAGAATGAAAAACGTGGCCTCCGCCACTGATGGACGCAATACTTTCAAGCAACAACCATGTAGTCTAGACCTTCCTAGATTCGCGAAGCTGATATAGCTCCGATAACCACATTTTCCCAAAAGATTGGTGTGTAAAATTCAAGGAGTTGGCTGCAGAAAAATGGACTATTCCCCGTTTTTCAAGATCTTCACTTCACGCCCATCAAATAACAAGATAATGCGTCCTCCACCATGGCTGGGCACACTACTTTCAAAGGCCAACCAAACAGTCTAGAGCTTCCTAGATTCACAATCCTGATTTACTCACAGATGACCACAGTGTCCCAAAACTTTAGTAAGTCACATTCCAGGAGTAGGCTGTAGGATAAATGACTTTGCAGTAGATTTAAAGATCTTGAATTGACAGCCCTTAAAGCCGAATTGAGGGGCCTCTGCCACCAGTGGACTCACCACTTTGAAAAGGCAACCATATATTCTAGAGCTTACTAGATTCACAAACCTGATATAGCTCCAATGAGAACAGTGTCCAAAGACAATGGAGTGTCAAATTCATTGACCAATTCCCAGGATAGACAACATTGCCCCTGCTTAGACTTGAACAGACATAGCTTTCAAAGGGGAGAAAAAGTGGCCTCCTCCATCAGTGGACACACAACTTTCAAAGGCCAGCCAAATAGTCTAGAGCTTCCTAGATTCACCCACCTGATATGAAACCAACAAGCACAGTGTCCAAAGACATTGGTGTCTTAAGTTTATTGAAAGGGGCAGGTTACCAACAACTTTGCCCTACCTGTAAGATCTTGAACTGATATCCTTTAAAGGCTGAAAAACCGGGCCTCTGCCACTGATGGTCGCAATACTTTTAAACAGCAACCATGTAGTCTAGACCTTCCTAGATTCGCAAAGCTGATATAACCCCGATGACCACATTGTCCCAAAATATTGGTGTGTAAAATTCAAGGAGTTGGCTGCAGGATAAAGGACTATGCCAGACTTTGGAAGATCTTCACTTCATGCCTCTCAAATAGCAAGATGAAGCAGCCTCAACCATGACTGGGAACACTACATTCAAAGGCCCACCAAACAGGCTAGAGCTTCCTAGATTCACAAACCTGATTACCACACAGATGACCACAGTGTCCCAAAACGTTGTTGTGTCACATTCCAGGAGTAGGCTGTAGGATAATTGACTTTGCAGCAGTTTTAAAGATCTTGCATTGACAGCCTTGAAGGCCGAATTTAGGGGTCTCTGCCACCAGTGGACACACAACTTTCAAAGGCCAGCCAAATAGTCTAGAGCTTCCTAGATTCATAAACCTGATATAGCCCCAAGGACCCTAGTGTCCAAAGACACAGGTGTTGAAACTTCATTGACGGGCATGCAGGAAAAACAACTCTTGCCACAGCTTCCACTTGAAGAGACACTCTGGCAGTGCCCAAAAAGTGGCCCCTGCCATGGGTGTATGCACAACTTTCAAAGGTCCACAAAACAGACTAGAGCCTCCTAGATTCACAAACCTGATTATCGCACAGATGACCACAGTGTCCTAAAACGTTGGTGTGTCACATTCCAGGTTGGTTGGTTGGTTGGTTATTGGTTTCTTTACACCCTAATTAACTGCCAGGGTCATATCAAGGGTGGTGGTGGTGATCGAATCTATGAGAAGATAGAGACCATACCCCTACACTTTTACCGAGGCAGGTGTTCTTTAATGTGCCTGGTCCCATAGACAGGGCAAGACACACAACAGCCGGTGGCACAAGCCCTTTGATATCCCTGTCATTGTCACAGGGAGACATACAGAGGGGTATAGCAGTCAGTAGCACAGCCCAGGATCGGACCCAGGCCGCCCACACAACAGGTGGACGCTCTAACCACTTCCCCACCCCACACGCCTGTCACATTCCAGGACTAGGCTGCAGGATAAATAACTTTGCAACAGTTTTAAAGATCTTGCTTTGACAGCCTTGAAGGCCAAATTTAGGGGCCTCTGCCACCAGTGGACACACAACTTTCAAAGGCCAGCCAAATAGTCTAGAGCTTCTTAGATTCACCCAGCTGATATGAAACCAACAAGGACAGTGTCTAAAGACATTGGTGTCTTAAGTTTATTGAAAGGGGCAGGTTACCAACAACTTTGCAGGGATATACAACTTTGCCCCAGCTCAGACTTGAACAGACATATCTTTCAAACTGCAGAAAAAATGGCCTCCTCCATCAGTGGACAAATAACTTTCAAAGGCGAGCCGAATAGTCTAGAGCTTCCTAGATTCACCCACCTGATATGAAACCAACAAGCACAGTGTCCAAAGACATCGGTGTCTTAAGTTTATTGAAGGGGGCAGGTTACCAACAACTTTGCAGGATAAAGGACTATGCCCCAGTTTTGAAGACCTTGGCTTCATGCCCTTCAAATAGCAAGATAAATAGTCCTCCACAATTGCTGGACACTCTATTTCCAAATGCCAATAAAATAATCTAAAGCTTGCTAGATTCACGAACCTGATGGAGTCCCAATGACCCCAGTGTCAACAGATATGGGTGTGTAAACTTCATTGACGGGCATGAAGGAAAAACAACTTTTGCTGCAGCTTCCACTTGAAGAAACACAGCCTGGGAGTGCCCGAAAAGTGGCCCCTACCATGAGTGTATGCACAACTTTTAAAGGCCCACCAAACAGTCTAGAGCTTCCTAGATTCACAAACCTGATTACCCCACAGATGACCACAGTATCCCAAAACGTTGGTGTGTCACATTCCAGGACTAGGCTGCAGGATAAATAACTTTGCAACAGTTTCAAAGATCTTGAAGTGACAGCCTTGAAGGCCGAAATTAGTGGCCTCTGCCACCAGTGGACTCACCACTTTGAAAAGGTCTAGAGCTTACTAGAATCACAAACCTGATATAGCCCCATTGAGAACAATGTCCAAAGACAATGGGGTGTCAAATTCATTCACCAGTGCCCAGTATATACAATTTTCCCCCGGTTTATACTTGAACAGACATAGCTTTCAAAGGGGAGAAAAAGTGACCTCCTCCATCAGTGGACACACAACTTTCAAAGGCCAGCCGAATAATCTAGAGCTTGCTAGATTCACCCACTTGATATGAAACCAAAAAGCACAGTGTCCAAAGACATCGGTGTCTTAAGTTTATTGAACGGGGCAGGTTATCAACAACTTTGCCTTACCTCTAAGACCTTGAACTAATATCCTTCAAAGGCTGAAAAACGTGTCCTCTGCCACTGATGGTCGCAATTCTTTCAAACAGCAACCATGTAGTCTAGACCTTCCTAGATTAACATAGCTGATATAGGCCTGGAGATCACATTGTCTAAAAAGATTGAAGAGACACCCTGGCAGTACCCAAAAAGTGGACCCTGCCATAGGTACATGCACAACTTTCAAAGACCCACCAAACAGTGTAGAGCTTCCTACATTCACAAACTTGATTACCGCAGGGATGACAACATTATCCCAAAACGTTGGTCTGTCACATATAAGGACTAGGCTGCAGGATGAATAACTTTGCCGCAGTTTCAAAGATCTTGAAGGGACTGCTTTGAAGGCCGAATTTAGGGGTCTCTGCCACCAGTGGACACACAACTTTCAAAGGCCAGCCAAATAGTCTAGAGCTTGATAGATTCATGAACCTGATATAGCTCCAATGACCCCAGTGTAGAAAGACACAGGTGTTGAAACTTCATTGACTGGTATGCAGGAAAAACAACTTTTGCCACAGCTTCGACTTGAAGAGACACCCTGGCATTGCCCAAAAAGTGGCCCCTGCCATGGGTGCATGCAAAACTTTCAAATGCCCACCATGTAGTCTAGAGCCTCCTAGATTAACAAACCTGATTACCACACAGATGACCACAGTGTCCCAAAATGTTGGGGGTCACATTCCAGGACTAGGCTGCAGGATAAATAACTTTGCAGCAGTTTTGAAGATCTTGCTTTGAAAGCCTTGGAGGCTGAATTTAGGGGCCTCTGACACCAGTGGACACACAACTTTCAAAAGCCAGCCAAATAGTCTAGAGCTTCCTAGATTCACCTACTTGATATGAAACCAACAAGCACAGTGTCCAAAGACATTGGTGTCTTAAGTTTATTGAAAGGGGCAGGTTACCAACAACTTTGCCCTACCTGTAATATCTTGATCTAATATCCTTCGAAGGCTGAACAACATGGCCTCCACCACTTTTTGACGCAATACTTTCAAGCAGCAACCGTGTAGTCTAGACCATCCTAGATTCGCAAAGCTGATATAGCCCCAATGAACACATTGTCCCAAAAGATTGGTGTGTAAAATTCGAGGAGTTAGCTGCAAGATAAAGGACTATGCACAACTTTTGAAGACCTTAACTTCATGCCCATCAAATAGCAAGATGAAGCGGCCTCTACCATGGCTGGGAACACTACTTTTAAAGGCCCACCAAACAGGCTAGAGCTTCCTAGATTCACAATCCTGATTAACTCACAGATGACCACAGTATCCCAAAACGTTGGTGTGTCACATTCCAGGAGTAGACTGTAGGATAAATGACTTTGCAGCAATTTTAAATATCTTGCATTGACAGCCTTCAAGGCCAAATTTAGGGGCCTCTGCTACCAGTGGACTCACCACTTTGAAAATGTCTAGAGCTTACTAGAATCACAAACCCGATGTAGCCCAGATGACCACATTGTCCCAAAAGATTGGTGTGTAAAATTCAAGGAGTTGGCTGCAGGATAAAGGACTATGCCCCACTTTGGAAGATCTTCACTTCATGCCCATCAAATAGCAAGATGAAGTGGCCTCCATCATGGCTGGGCACAGTACTTTCAAATGCCCACCAAACAGGCTAGAGCTTACTAGATTCACAAATCTGATTACCACACATATGACCACATTGTACAGAAACGTCAAAATAGCCCCATTGAGAACAGTGTAGGCTGTAGGATAAATATCTTTGCAGCAGTTTCAAAGATCTTGAATTGACAGCCTTGAAGGCCGAATTTAGGGGTCTCTGCTAACGGTGGACTCACCTCTTTGCAAAGGCAACCATATAGTCTAGAGCTTACTAGTTTTACAAACCTGGTATAGCCCCAATGACAACAGTGTCCATAGACAATGGGGTCTCAAATTCATTGACCAGTGCCCAGGATCGACAACTTTGCCCCAGCTTAGACTCGAACAGACACAGCTTTCAAAGGGCAGAAAAAGTGGCCTGTTCCATCAGTGGACACACAACTTTCAAAGGCCAGCCAAATAGTCTCGAGCTTCCTAGAATCACCCACCTGATAGGAATCCACCAAGCTCAGTGTCGAAAGACATCAGTGTCTTAAGTTTATTGACAGGGGCAGGTTACCAACAACTTTGCCAGGATAGACAACCTTGCCCCAGCTTAGACTTGAACAGACATAGCTTTCAAAGGGGATAAAAAATCGCCTCCTCCATCAAATGACACACAAATTTCAAAGGCCAGCCAAATAGTCTAGAGCTTCCTAGGTTCACCCAGCTGATATGAAACCAACAAGCACAGTGTCCAAAGACATTGGTGTCTTAAGTTTATTGAAAGGGGCAGGTTAACAACAACTTTGCCCTACCCGTAAGATCTTGAAATGATATCCTTCAATGGCTGAAAAACATGGCCTCTGCTACTGATGGACGCAATAAAGCAGCAACCATGTAGTCTAGACCTTCCTAGATTCGTGAAGCTGATATAGCCCAGATGACCACATTGTCCCAAAAGATTGATGTGTAAAATTCAAGGAGTTGGCATCTAGATAAAGGACTATGCCCCACTTTGGAAGATCTTCACTTCATGCCAATCAAATAGCAAGATAAAGCGTCCTCCACCATGGCTGGGCACATTACTTTCAAAGGCCCACCAAACAGGCTAGAGCTTCCTATATTCACAAACCTGATTACCACACAGATGACCACAGTTACCAAAAATGTTGGTGTGTCACATTCCAGGACTAGGCTGCAGGATAAATAACTTTGCAGCAGTTTTAAAGATCTTGAATAGACAGCCTTGAAGGCCGAATTTAGGGGGCTCTGCTGACGGTGGACTCACCTCTTTGAAAAGGCAACCATATAGTCTAGAGCTTACTAGATTCACAAACCCGATATAGCTCAATGAGAACAGTGTCCAAAGACAATGGGGTGTCAAATTCATTGACCAGTGCCCAGGATCGACAACTTTGCCCCAGCTTAGACTTGAACAGACATAGCTTTCAAACTGCAGAAAATGCGGCCTCCTCCATCAGTGGAGACACAACTTTCAAAGGGCAGCCAAATAGTGTAGAGCTTCCTAGATTCACCCACCTGATAGGAAAACACCAAGCTCAGTGTCGAAAGACTTCGGTGTCTTAAGTTTATTGAAAAGGGCAGGTTACCAACAACTTTGCCAGGATAGACAACCTTGCCCCAGCTTAGACTTGAACAGACATAGCTTTCAAACGGCACAAAAAATCGCCTCCTCCATCAGATGACAGACAACTTTCAAAAGCCAGCCAAATAGTCTAGAGCTTCCTAGATTAACCCAGCTGATATGAAACCAACAAGCACAGTGTTCAAAGACATTGGTGTATTAAGTTAAATTGAAAGGGGCAAGTTACCAACAACTTTGGTCTACCTCTAAGATCTTTAACTGATATCCTTCAAAGGCTGAAAAACGTGTCCTCAGCCACTGATGGACGCAATACTTTGAAGCAGCAACCATGTAGTCTAGACCTTCCTAGATTCGCGAAGCTGATATAGCCCCGATGACCACATTGTCCCAAAAGATTGGTGCGTAAATTTCAAGGAGTTAGCTGCAAGATAAAGGACTATGCCCCAATTTTGAAGATCTTCACTTCATGCCCATCAAATAGCAAGATAAACCGGCCTCCACCATGGCTGGGCACACTACTTTCAAAGGCCCACCAAACAGTCTAGAGCTTCATAGATTCACAAACCTGATTAACGCACAGATAACAACATTGTCCCAAAACATTGGTGTGTCACATTCCTGGATTAGGCTGTAGGATATATAACTTTGCAGCAGTTTTAAAGATCTTGAAGTGACAGCCTTATAGGCCGAAATTAGAGGCCTCTGCCACCAGTGGACTCACCACTTTGAAAATGTCTAGATCTCACTAGAATCACAAACCTGATATAGCCCAGATGACCACATTGTCCCAAAATATTGGTGTGTAAAATTCAAGGAGTTGGCTGCAGGATAAAGGACTATAGCCCACTTTGGAAGATCTTCACTTCATGCCCATCAAATAGCAAGATAAAGTGGCCTCCACCATGGCTGGGCACACTACTTTCAAAGGCCCACCAAACAGGCTAGAGGTTACTAGATTCACAAACCTGATCACTGTACAGATGACCACAGTCTCCAGAAACGTTTGTGTGTCTCATTCCCAGAGTAGGCTGTAGGATAAATAACTTTGTAGCAGTTTTAA
The DNA here is from genome assembly GCA_936440205.1 of Lepidonotus clava. Taxonomy (NCBI): domain Eukaryota; kingdom Metazoa; phylum Annelida; class Polychaeta; order Phyllodocida; family Polynoidae; genus Lepidonotus; species Lepidonotus clava. The sequence goes on along the minus strand of OW387146.1, from coordinate 44,335,999 downwards.
AGATCTTGAATTGACAGCCTTGAAGGCCGAATTTAGGGGCCTCTGCCACCGGTAGGCTCACCACTTTCAAAAGGCAACCAAATAGCCTAGAGCTTACTTGATTCACAAACCTGATATAGCTCCAATGAGAACAGTGTCCAAAGACATTGGACTCTTAAGTTTATTGAAAATGGCAGGTTACCAACAATTTTGCAGGATAAAGGACTATGCCCCAGTTTTGAAGACCTTGGCTTCATGCCCTTCAAATAGCAAGATAAAGAGGCCTCCACCATTGGTGGACACACTACTTTCGAATGCCAACCAAATAGTCTAGAGCTTCCTAGATTTATGAACCTAATGGATTTCTAATGACCCCAGTGTAAAAAGATATGGGTGTGTAAACTTCATTGACGGGCATGTAGGAAAAACAACTTTTACACAGCTTCCACTTGAAGAGATACAGCCTGGCTGTGCCAGAAAAGTGGCCCCTGCCATGGGTGTATGCACAACTTCGAAAGGCCCACCAAACAGTCTACAGCTTCCTAGATTCACAAACTTGATTACCGCGCAAATGACCACAGTATCCAAAAACGTTGGTGTGTCACATTCAAGGATTAGGCTGCAGGATAAATAACTTTGCAGCAGTTTCAAAGATCTTGAAGTGACAGCCTTGAAGGCCGAAATTAGGGGCCTCTGCCACCGGTGGACTCACCACTTTGAAAAGGCAACCATATAGTCTAGAGCTTCCTAGATTCACCCACCTGATATGAAACGAACAAGCACAGTGTCCATGAAGTAAAGATCTTCAAAAGTGGGGCATAGTCCTTTATCTTACCGCTAACTCCTTGAATTTTACACACCAATCTTTTGGGACAATGTGGTCATCGGGGCTATATTAGCTTTGCAAATCTAGGAAGGTCTAGACTACATGGTTGCTGCTTGAAAGTATTGCATCCATCAGTGGCAGAGGCCACATTTTTCAGCCTTTGAAGGATATCAGTTCAAGATCTTAGAGGTAGAGCAAAGTTGTTGGTAACTTGCCCCTTTCAATACACTTAAGACACCAATGTCTTTGGATACTGTGCTTTTTGGATTCATATCAGGTGGGTGAATCTAAGAAGCTCTAGACTATATGGTTGCCTTTTCAAAGAGGTGAGTCCACTGGTGGCAGAGGCCCCTAACTTGGGCCTTCAAGGCTGTCAATTCAAGATCTTTGAAACTGCTGCAAAGTCATTTATCCTACAGCCTACTCCTGGAATGTGACTTACCAACGTTTTGGGACACTGTGGTCATCTATGAGTTGATCAGGATTGTCAATCTAGGAAGCTCTAGACTGTTTGGTGGGCCTTTGAAAGTAGTGTGCCCAGCCATGGTGGAGGACGCATTATCTTGCTATTTTATGGGCATGAAGTGAAGATCTTCAAAAACGGGGAATAGTCCTTTATTCTGCAGCCAACTCCTTGAATTTTACGCACCAATCTTTTGGGACAATGTGGTCATCGGGGGTATATCAGCTTCGCAAATCTAGTAAGGTCTAGACTACATGGTTGCTGCTTGAAAGTATTGTGTCCATCAGTGGCAGAGCACATGTTTTTCAGCCTTTGAAGGATATCAGTTCAAGATCTTAGAGGTAGAGCAAAGTTGTTGGTAACTTGCCCCTTTCAATTTGACTTAAGACACCAATGTCTTTGGACACTGTGCTTGTTGGTTTCATATCAGGTGGTTGAATCTAGGAAGCTCTAAACTAATTGGCTGGCCTTTGAAAGTTGGGTGTCCACTGGTGGCAGAGACCCCTAAATGCGGCCTTCAAGGCTGTCACTTCAAGATCTTTAAAACTGCTGCAAAGTTATTTATCCTGCAGACTAGTCCTTGAATGTGACACACCAACGTTTTGGGATAATGTGGTCATCTGTGTGGTAATCAGGTTTGTTAATCTAGGAAGCTCTAGACTGTTTGGTGGGCCTTTGAAAGTTGTGTGTCCACTGATGGAGGAGGCCACTTTTTCTCCACTTTGAAAGCTCTCTCTGTTCAAGTCTAAGCTGGGGCAAGGTTGTCTATCCTGGGAAAGTTGTTGGTAACCTGCCCCTTTCAATAAACTTAAGACACCAATGTCGTTGGAAACTGTGCTTCTTAGTTTCATATCAGGTGGGTGAATCTAGGAAGCTCTAGACTATTTGGCTGGCCTTTGAAAGTTGTGTGTCCACTGATGGAGGAGGCCACTTTTTCTGCCCTTTGAAAGCTATATCTGTTCAAGTCTAAGCTTAGTCTAGATTCGCGAAGCTGATATAGCCACGATGACCACATTGTCCCAAAAGATGGTGTGTGACATTCAAGGAGTTGGCTGCAGGATAAAGTACTATGCCCCATTTTTGAAGATCTTCACTTCATGCCCATCAAATACCAAGATAAAGCGGCATTTACCATGGCTGGGCGCAATACTTTCAAAAGCCCACCAAACAGACTAGAGCTTCCTAGATTCACAAACCTGATTCCAGCACAGATGACCACAATGTCCCAAAACGTTGGTAAGTCACATTCCAGGAGTACCCTATAGGATAAATAACTCTGCAGCAGTTTTAAAGATCTTGATTTGACAGCCTTGAAGACCGAATTTAGGGGCCTCTGCCACCAGTGGACACACAACTTTCAAAAGCCAGCCAAATAGTGTAGAGCTTCCTAGATTCACCCAGCTGATATGCAACCAACAAGGACAGTCTCCAAAGACATTGATGTCTTAAGTTTATTGAAAGGGGCAGGTTACCAACAACTTTGCCAGGATAGACAACTTTGCCCAAGCTCAGACTTGAACAGACATAGCTTTCAAAGGGCAGAAAAAATGGCCTCCTCCAACAGTGGACACACAACTTTCAAGGGCGAGCAAAATAGTCTAGAGCTTCCTAGATTCACCCACCTGATATGAAACCAACAAGCACAGTGTCCAAATACATAGGTGTCTTAAGTTTATTGAAAGGGGCAGGTTACCAACAACTTTGCCCTACCCGTAAGATCTTGAACTGATATCCTTCAAAGCCTGAAAAACGTGGCCTCTGCCACTGATGGATGCAATACTTTCAAGCAGCCACCATGTAGTCTAGCCCTTCCTAGATTCGCGAAGCTGATATAGCCCAAATTACCACATTGTCCCAAAAGATTGGTGTGTAAAATTCAAGGAGTTGGCTGCAAGATAAAGGACTATGCCTCACTTTGGAAGATCTTCACTTTATGCCCATCAAATAGTAAGATAACATGGCCTCCAACATGACTTGGCACACTACTTTCAAAGGCCCACCAAACAGGCTAGAGCTTCCTAGATTGACAAACCTGATTACCGCGCATATGCCCCCAGTGTCCCAAAATCTTGATGTGTCACATTCCAGGACTAGGCTGCAGGATAAATAACTTCACAGCAGTTTTGAAGATCTTGAATTGACACCAATTGAGAAAAAGTAGCCTCCTCCATCAGTAGACACGCAACTTTCAAAGGCCAGCCAAATAGTCTAGAGCTTCCTAGATTCACCCACCTGATATGAAACCAACAAGCGCAGTGTCCAAAGACATTGATGTCTTAAGTTTATTGAAAGGGGCAGGTTACCAACAACTTTGCCCTACCTGTAAGATCATGATCTGATATCGTTCAAAGGCTGAAAAATGTGGCCTCTCCCACTGATGGACCCAATACTTTCAAACAGCGACCATGTAGCCTAGACCTTCCTACATTCCTGAACCTGATATAGCCACGACAACCACATTGTCTTAAAAGATAGGGGTGTAAAATTCAGGGAATTGGCTGCAGGATAAAAGACTATGCCCCAGTTTTGAAGACGTTGACTTCATGCCCTTCAAATAGCAAGATAAAGCGGCTTCCACCATGGCTGGGCACAATACTTTTAAAGACCCACCAAACAGTCTAGAGCTTCCTAGATTCACAAACCTGAATAACGCACATATGACAATATTGTCCCAAAATGTTGATGTGTCACATTCCCGGAGTAGGCTGGAGGATATATAACTTTGCAGCAGTTTGAAATATCTTGAAGTGACAGCCTTATAGGCCGAAATTAGGGGCCTCTGCCACCACTGGACTCACCACTTTGAAAATGTCTAGAGCTTACTAGAATCACAAACCCGATGTAGCCCAGATGACCACATTGTCCCAAAAGATTGGTGTGTAAAATTCAAGGAGTTGGCTGCAGAATAAAGGACTATTCCCTGTTTTTGAAGATCTTAACTTCATGCCCATCAAATAGCAAAATAATGCATCCTCCACCGTGGCTAGGCACACTACTTTCAAAGGCCAACCAAACAGTCTAGAGCTTCCTAGATTCACAATCCTGATTAATGCACAGATGACAACAGTGTCCTAAAATGTTGGTAAGTCACATTCCATGAGTAGGTTGTAGGATAAATAACTTTGCAGCAGTTTTAAAGATCTTGAATTGACAGCCCTGAAGGCCAAATTCAGGGGCCTCTGACACCGGTGGATTCACCACTTTAAAAAGGCAACCATATGCGGCCTAGTCCTTGAATGTGACACACCAATGTTTTGGGACACTGTGGTCATCGGTGCGGTCATCAGGTTTGTGAATCTAGGAAGCTCTAGACTGTTTGGTTGGCCTTTGAAAGTAGTGTGCCCAGCCATGGTTGAGGACTCTTTATCTTGCTATTTGAAGGGCTTGAAGCCAAGGTCTTCAAAACTTGAATATCGTCCTTTATCATGCAAAAATTGTTGGTAACCTGCCCCTTTCAATAAACTTAACACACCAATGTCTTTGGACACTGTGCTCGTTGGTTTCATATCAGATGGGTGAATCTAGGAAACTCTAGACTATTTGGCTGACATTTGAAAGTTGTGTGTCCACTGATGGAGGAGGCCACTTTTTCTCCCCTTTGACAGCTATGTCTGTTCAAGTTTAAGCTGGGGCAAAGTTGTCTATCCTAGGCATTGGTCAATGAATTTGACACACCATTGTCTTTGGACACTGTTCTCATTGGAGCTATATCAGGTTTGTGAATCTAATAATCTCTAGACTATATGGTTGCCTTTTCAACGTGGTAAGTCCACTGGTGGCAGAGGCCCCTAAATTCAGCCTTCAGGGCTATCCATTCAAGATCTTAAAAACTCCTGCAAAGTTATTTATCCTTCAGCCTTCTCCTGGAATGTGACACACAAACGTTTTGGGACACTGCGGTCTTCTGTGCGGTAATCAGGTTTGTGAATCTAGGAAGCTCTAGAATGTTTGGTGGGCCTTTGAAAGTAGTGTTCCCAGCCATGGTGGAGGACGCATTATCTTGCTATTTGATGGGCATGAAGTGGAGATCTTCAAAAGTGGGGCATAGTCCTTTATCTTGCAGTTAACTCCTTGAATTTTACACCATAATCTTTTGGGACAATGTGGTCATCGGGGCTGTATCAGCTTCTTGAATCTAGGAAGTTCTAGACTACATGGTTGCTGCTTGAAAGTATCGCGTCCATTAGTGGCAGTGACCACGTTTTTCAGCCTTTGAAGGATATCAGTTCAAGATCTTACAGTTAGGGCAAAGTTGTTGGTAACCTGCCCCTTTCAATAAACTTAAGTCACCAATGTCGATGGACACTGTGCTTGTTGGTTTCATATCAGGTGGGTGAATCTAGGAAGCTCTAGACTATTCGGCTGACCTTTGAAAGTTGTGTGTCCACTGATGGAGGAGGCCACTTTTTCTCCCCTTTGAAAGCTATGTCTGTTCAAGTCTAAGCTGGGGCAAAGTTATCTATCCTGGACGCTGGTCAATGAATTTGACACCCCATTGTCTTTGGACACTGTTCTCATTGGGGCTACATCAGGGTTGGGAATCTAGTAAGCTCTAGGCAATATGGTTGCTTTTTCAAAGTGGTGAGTCCACTGGTGGCAGAGGCCCCTAATTTTGGCCTTCAAGGCTGTCACATCAAGATCTTTAAAACTGCTGCAAAGTTATTTATCCTGCAGCCTAGTCCTTGAATGTGACACACCGACATTTTGGAACACTGTGGTTATCTGTGCGGTAATAAGGTTTGTGAATCTAGGAAGCTCTAGATTGTTTGGTGGGCCTTTGAAAGCAGTGTGCCCTGCCATGGTGGAGGCCGCTTTATCTTGCTATTTGAAGGGCATGAAGTCAATGTCTTCAAAACTGTGGCATAGTCCTTTATCCTGCAGCCAATTCCCTGAATTTTACACCCCAATCTTTTTAGACAATGTGGTTATCATGGCTATATCACCTTCATGAATCTAGGAAGGTCTAGGCTACATGGTCGCTGTTTGAAAGTATTGGGTCAATAAGTGGCAGAGGCCACGTTTTTCAGCCTTTGAAGGATATCAGATCATGATCTTACAGGCAGGGCAAAGTTGTTGGTAACCGGCCCCTTTCAATAAACTTAAGTCACCAATGTTGATGGACACTGTGCTTGTTGGTTTCATATCAGGTGGTTGAATCTAGGAAGCTCGAGACTATTTGGCTGGCCTTTGAAAGTTGTGTGTCCACTGGTGGCAAAGGCCCCTAAATTCGAGCTTAAAGGCTGTTAAAGCAAGATCATTAAAACTGCTGCAAATGTATTTATCCTACAGCCTACTCCTGGAATGTGACTTACCAACGTTTTGGGACACTGTGGTCATCTGTGCGTTAATCAGGATTGTGAATCTAGGAAGCTCTAGACTGTTTGGTGGGCCTTTGAAAGCTGTGCATACACCCATGGCAAAGGCCACTTTTCGGGCACTGCCAGGATCTGTCTCTTCAAGTGGAAGCTGTGGCAAAAGTTGTTTTTCCTACATGCCCTTGAATGAAGTTTGCACACCCATATCTTTTGACACTGGGGTCATAGGGGCTCCATCAGGTTCATGAATCTAGGAAGCTCTAGACTATTTGGTTGGAATTTGAAAGTAGTGTGTCCAGCAATGGTGGAGGCCTATATATCTTCCTATTTGAAGGGCATGAAGCCAAGGTCTTCGAAACTGGGGCATAGTCCTTTATCCTGCAAAGTTGTTGGTAACCTGCCCCTTTCAATGAACTTAAGACACCAATGTCTTTGGACACTGTGTTTGTTGGTTTCATATCAGCTGGGTGAATCTAGGAAGCTCTAGACTATTTGGCTGGCCTTTGAAAGTTGTGTGTCCAGTGATGGAGGAGGCCACTTTTTCTGCCATTTGAAAGCTATGTCTGTACAAGTCTAAGCTGGGCCAAAGTAGTCTTTCCTGGGTACTTGTCAATGAATTTGACGCCCCATTGTCTTTGGACACTGTTCTCATTGGGGCTATATCAGGTTTGTGAATCTAGTAAGCTCTAGACTATATGGTTGCCTTTTCAAAGAGGTGAGTCCACCGTTGGCAGAGCCCCCTAAATTCGGGCTTCAAGGCTGTCAATTCAAGATCTTTAAAACTGCTGCAAACTTATTTATCCTACAGTCTACTCCTGGAATGTGACACACCAACCTTTTGGGACACTGTGGTCATCTGGGCGGTAATCAGGTTCGGAATCTAGAAAGCTCTAGCCTGTTTGGTGGGCCTTTGAAAGTAGTCTACCCAGCCATGGTTGAGGCTGCTTTATCTTGCTATTTGATGGGCATGAAGTTAAGATCTTTAAAAGTAGGGCATAGTCCTTTATCTTGCAGCTAACTCCTCGAATTTTACAGACCATTCTTTTGGGACAATGTGGTCATCAGGGCTATATCAGCTTTGCGAATCTAGGAAGGTCTAGACTACATGGATGCTGCTTGAAAGTATTGCGTCAATAAGTGGCAGAGGCCATGTTTTTCAGCCTTTGAGGGATATTAGATCAAGATATTACAGGTAGGGCAAAAGTTGTTGGTAAGCTGCCCCTTTCAATAAACTTAAGACACAATTGTCTTTGGACACTGCGCTTGTTGGTTTCATATCAGGTGGGTGAATCTAGGAAGCTCTAGACTATTTGGCTGGCCTTTGAAAGTTGTGTGTCCACTAGTGGCAGAGACCCCTAAATTCGGCCTTTAAGGCTGTCACTTCAAGATCTTTGAAACTGCTGCAAAGTTATTTATCCTGCAGCCTAGTCCTTTAATGTGACAGACCAACGTTTTGGGATAATGTTATCATCCCTGCGGTAATCAGGTTTATGAATCTAGGAAGCTCTAGACTGTTTGGTGGGCCTTTGAAAGTTGTGCATGCACCCATGGCAGGGGCCACTTTTAGGGCACTGCCAGGGTGTCTCTTCAAGCCGTCTTCAAAACTGGGGTATAGTCCCTAATCCTGCAGCAGATTCCCTGAATTTTACACCCCAATCATTTTGGACAATGTCGATGGTTGAGTAACATAAGGTCGTATCTCAAAAAAATCAAATTTTTTATTATTTTTGAACCGGCTTCCCTACCCCCTAAAATATCCAGAAATTTTGGAATTTATCGAATTTTCGAAATCTTTGGCATGTTATAAACCAGTAAACAAAGGTCGTATCTGCACAATGTCACTTTTCAGTGAGTAACATAAGGTCGTATCTGCTTTAAACCAAAGTTTTATTTTCAGTAAATTATGTTAATCTATACAAAATAAAAATATTCTATAATTCAGTTTATTAGACAACTATCCTACAAACATTATCAAAATATTATTAACACATCGTTAATCGAATCAAAGGTAGATATAGTAATATAGTTTTGAAATGCTGGATACGACCTTTGATTACTGAAGAAATGGTTCAGATGTTGAGTAACATAAGGTCGTATCTTGTCTGTATTTAAATTTGATGGTGTAAATGTCATATAAGTCCTTACTATTTTAGTGTAAACAAGTGTAGTAAATCTTAGCATACTTCCTGAACTTTACAAATGTTATTTTATGTTATTTGCAATAGCTAAATTGATTTAATTTGTATTTATCTATAATTTATATTTGTCAGATACGACCTTATGTTACTCACTGATTTCCAACTTTTTTCCATAAAACTCAGTAACATAAGGTCGTATCTGAAATGAATTCTCTTCTTGTTGCCATAGTATCATCCTAATAACCTATGGATATAGAAATATCTCACCAACTAATTTCTAGCTACTTATTCTTCCTAGAAATGGAATATTTTATTTATTGAGCAGATATTTTTAATCATATAACCCTTCAAAGGACGTCATATTTCTTTAATTAGCAATATCTCAAATCTAACATTTGTCAGATACGACCTTATGTTACTCAGCCAACGATGTGGTCTCCAAGCCTATATCAGCTTCGCGAATCTAGGAAGGTCTAGACTACATGGTTTCTGTTTGAAAGTATTGCTTCCATCAGTAGGAAAGGCCACGTTTTTCAGCCTTTGAAGGATATCAGTTCAAGATCTTACGGGTAGGGCAAAGTTGTTCGTAACATGCCCCTTTCAATAAACTTAAGACACCGATGTCTTTGGACACTGTGCTTGTTGGTTTCATATCAGCTGGGTGAATCTAGGAAGCTCTAGACTATTTGGATGGCCTTGTAGGCCAAAATTAGGGGCCTCTGCCACCAGTGGACTCACCACTTTGAAAAAGCAACCATATAGTCTAGAGCTTACTAGATTCACAAACCTGATATAGTCCCAATGAGAACAGTGTCCAAAAACAATGGGGTGTCAAATTCATTGACCAGTGCCCAGGATAGACAACTTTGCCCCAGCTTAGACTTGAACAGACATAGCTTTCAAAGGGCGGAAAAAGTGGTCTCCTCCATCAATGGACCCACAACTTTCAAAGGCCAGCCAAATAGTCTAGAGCTTCCTAGATTCACCCACCTGATATGAAACCAACGAGCACAGTGTGCAAAGACATTGATGTCTTAATTTTATTAAAAGGCGCAGGTTACCAACAACTTTGCAGGATAAAGGACTATGACCCAGTTTCGAAGACGTTGGCTTCATGCCCTTCAAATAGGAAGATATATAGGCCTCCATCATTGCTGGACACACTACTTTCAAATTCCAACCAAATAGTCTAGAGCTTCCTAGATTCATGAACCTGATGGAGCCCCTATGACCCCAGTGTCAAAAGATATGGGTGTGCAAACTTCATTCACGGGCATGTAGGAAAAACAACTTTTGCCACAGCTTCCACTTGAAGAGACAGATCCTAGCAGTGCCCGAAAAGTGGCCTCTGCCATGGGTGTATGTAAAACTTTCAAACGCCCACCAAACAGTCTAGAGCTTCCTAGATTCACAATCCTGATTCCAGCACAGATGACCAGAGTGTCCCAAAATGTTTTTTTGTCACATTCCAGGACTAGGCTGCAGGATAAATAACTTTGCAGCAGTTTTAAAGATCTTGCTTTTACAGCCTTGAAGTCTGAATTAAGGGGCCTATGCCACCAGTGGACACTAAACTTTCAAAAGCCAGTCAAATAGTCTAGAGCTTCCTAGATTCACCCACCTGATATGAATCCAACATGCACAGTGTCTAAATAAATTGGTGTCTATAGTTTATTGAAAGGGCAGTTTACCAACAACTTTGCAAGATAAAGGCCTATGCCCCAGTTTTGAAGACCTTGGCTTCATGCCCTTCAAATAGCAAGATAAAGAGGCCTCCGCCATTGCTGAACATACTACTTTAAAATGCCAACCAAATAGTCTAGAGCTTATTAGATTCACGAACCTGATTGAGTCCCAATGACCCCAGTGTCCAAAGATTTGGGTGTGTAAACTTCATTGATGGGCATGTAGGAAAAACAACTTTTGCCACAGCTTCCACTTGAAGAGACAGAGCCTGGCAGTGCCCGAAAAGTGGCCCCTGCCATGTGTGTATGCACAACTTTCAAAGGCCCACCAAACAGTCTAGAGCTTCCTAGATTCACAAACCTGATTACCGTGCGGATGACCACAGTATCACAAAATGTTGGTGTGTCACATTCAAGGTGTAGGATGCAGGATAAATAACTTTGCAGCAGTTTCAAAAATCTTGAAGTCAAAGTCTTAAAGGCTGAATTTAGGCGTCTCTGCCACCAGTGGACACAAAACTTTCAAAGGCCAGCCAAATAGTCTAGAGCTTCCTAGATTCACAATCCTGATTAACACACAGATGAACGCAGTGTCCCAAAACGTTGGTAAGTCACATTCCAGGAATAGGCTGCAGGATAAATAACTTTGCAGGAGTTTTTAAGATCTTGAATGGACAGCCCTGAAGGCTGAATTTAGGGGCCTCTGCCACCAGTGGACTTACCACTTTGAGAAGGCAACCATATAGTCTAGAGCTTATTAGATTCACAAACCTGATATAGCTCCAATTAGAATGGTGTCCAAAGACAATGGGTTGTCAAATTCATTGACCAATGCCCAGAAAAGACAACTTTGCACCAGCTTAGACTTGAACAGACATAGCTGTCAAAGGGCAGAAAAACTGGCCTCCTCCATCAGTGGAAACACAACTTTCAAATGCCAGCCAAATAGTCTAGAGCTTCCTAGATTCACCCACCTGATATGAAACCAACGAGCACAGTGTGCAAAGACATTGATGTCTCAATTTTATTGAAAGGGCAGGTTATCAACAACTTTGCAGGATAAAGGACTATGCCCCAGTTTTGACGACCTTGGCTTCATGCCCTTAAAATAGCAAGATAAAGAGTCTTCAACCATGGCTGGGCACACTACTTTCAAAGGCCAACCACACAGTCTAGAGCTTTCTAGATTCACAAACCTGATTACCGCACAGATGACCACAGTGTCCCAAAACATTGGTGTGTCACATTCAAGGACTAGGCTGCAGGATAAATAACTTTGAAGAAGTTTTAAAGATCTTGAAGTGACAGCCTTGTAGGCCAACATTAGGGGCCTCTGCCACCAGTGGACTCACCACTTTGAAAAGCAACCAAACAGTGTAGAGCTTCCTAGATTCACAATCCTGATTACTGCACAGATGACCACAGTATCCCAAAACGTTGGTGTGTCACATTCAAGGAATAGGCTGCAGGATCAATAACTTTGTAGCAGTTTCAAAGATCTTGAAGTGACAGCCTTGAAATTAGGGGCCTCTGCCACCAGTGGACTCACCACTTTAAAAAGGTCTAGAGCTTACTAGACTCACAAACCTGATATAGCCCAGATGACCACATTTTCCCAAAGATCGGAGTGTATAACTCAAGGAGTTGGCTACAAGATAAAGGACTATGCCCCACTTTGGAAGATCTTCACTTCATGCCCATCAAATAGCAAGATAAAGCAACCTCCACCATGGCTGGGCACACTACTTTCAAAGGCCCACCAAACAGTCTAGAGCTTCCTAGATTCACAAACCTGATTCCAGCACAGATGACCACATTGTCCCCAAACGTTGGTGTGTCACATCCCAGGAGTAGGGTATATGATAAATAACTTTACAGCAGTTTTAAAGATCTTGCTTTGACAGCCTTTAAAGCCAAATTTAGGGGTCTTTGCCACCAGTGGACACACAACTTTCAAAGGCCAGCCAAATAGTCCAGAGCTTCCTAGATTCACCAACCTGATGTGAAACCAACAAGCACAGTGTCCAAAGACATTAGTGACCTAAGTTTATTGAAAGGGGCAGGTTACCAACAACTTTGCCCTACCTGTATTATCTTGATCTAATATCCTTCAAAGGCTGAAAAACGTGGTCACTTCCACTGATGGACGCAATACTTTCAAGCAGCAACCATGTAGTCTAAACCTTTCTAGATTTGCGAAGCTGATATAGCCCCGATGACCACATTGTCCCAAAAGATTGTCGGTAAAATTCAAGGAGTTGGCTGCAGAATAAAGGACTATTCCCCATTTTTTAAGATCTTCACTTCATGCCCATCAAATAGCAAGATAATGCGTCCTCCACCATGGCTGAGCACACTACTTTCAAAGGCCCACCAAACAGTCTAGAGCTTCCTAGATTCACAATCCTGATTAACACACAGATGACCAAAGTGTCCCAAAACGTTGGTAAGTCACATTCTAGGAGTAGGCTGTAGGATAAATACATTTGCAGCAGTTTTAAAGATCTTGCTTTGACAGCCTTTAAGCTCGAATTTAGGGGCCTTTGCCACCAGTGGACACACAACTTTCAAAGCCCAGACAAATAGTCTATAGCTTCCTAGATTCAACCACCTGATATGAAACCAACAAGCACAGTGTCCAAAGACTTTTTGGTGTCTTAAGTTTATTGAAAGGGGCAGGTTACCAACAACTTTGCCCTACCTGTAAGATCATGATCTGATATCCTTCAAAGGCTGAAAAACGTGGCCTCTGTCACTTATTGACCCAATACTTTCAAACAGTGACCATGTAGCCTGGACCTTCCTAGATTCATGAAGCTGATATAGTCACGATAACCACATTGTCTAAAAAGATTGGGGTGTAAAATTCAGGGAATTGGCTGCAGGATAAAGGACTATGCCCCAGTTTTGAAGACATTGACTTCATGCCCTTCAAATAGCAAGATAAAACAGCCTCCACCATGGCTGGGCACACTACTTTCAAAGGCCCACCAAATATTCTAGAGCTTCCTAGATTCACAAACCTGATTACAGCACAGATGACCACAGTGTCCAGAAACTTGGGCCTGTCACATTCCAGGAGTAGGCTGTAGGATAAATAACTTAGTAGCAGTTTTAAAGATCTTGAATTGACAGCTTTGAAGGCCGAATTTATGGGCCTCTGCCGCCGGTAGGCTCACCACTTTGGAAAGGCAACCATATAGTCTAGAGCTTACTAGCTTCACAAACCTGATATAGCCCGAAGGAGAAGAGTGTATCCTGTAGCCTAGTCCTGGAATGTGACATAACAACGCTTTGGGACACTGTGGTCAATTGTGTGTTAATCAAGATTGTGAATCTAGGAAGCTCTAGACTGTTTGGTGGGCCTTTGAAAGTAGTGTTCCCAGCCATGGTTGAGGCCGCTTTATCTTGCTATTTGATGGGCATGAAGTGAAGATCTTCAAAAGTGGGGCACAGTCCTTTATCTTGCAGCTAACTCCTGGAATTTTACACACCAATCTTTTGGGACAATGTGGTCATTGGGGCTATATTAGCTTTGCTAATCTAGTAAGGTCTAGACTATATGGTTGCTGCTTGAAAGTATTGCGTCAATAAGTGGAAGAGGCCCCGTTTTTCAGGCTTTGAAGGATATCCGTTCAATATCTTACAGGTAGGGCAAAGTTGTTGGTAACCTGCCCCTTTCAATAAACTTAAGACACCAATGTCTTTGGAAACTGTGCTTGTTGGTTTCATATCAGGTGGGTGAATCTAGGAAGCTCTAGACTATTTGTCTGGCCTTTGAAAGTTGTGTGTCCACTAATGGAGGAAGCCACTTTTTCTGCCCTTTGAAAGCTATGCTTGTTCAAGTCTAAGCTGGAGCCTTTGACACCTCATTGTCTTTGGACACTGTTCTCATTGGGGCTATATCAGGTTTGTGAATCTAGTAAGTTCTAGACTATATGGTTGCCTTTTCAAAGTGGTGAGTCCACCAGTGGCAGAGGCCCCTGAATTCGGCCTTCAAGGCTGTCACTTCAAATTGTTGCAAAGTTATTTATCCTGCAATCAGGTTTGTGAATCTAGGAAGCTCTAGCCTGTTTGGTGGGCCTTTGAAAGTAGTGTGCCCAGCGATGGTGGAGGACGCTTTATCTTGCTATTTTATTTTATTTTTTTTTTTTATTTTTTTTCATTTTAATCCAATCTTACATACATAAGTTCTTCCTTGGATATACGGGTGACATAAACACATATGAAAATAATGATATGAGTAATAATGAAGTCTCATTTTGCAAAGATAATATTATCTATACAATTTTCTTTCTATACAGGATTTAAAAAGAGACTTTTGATCCAGTCTTTGCTCATCAGCAGATAATTTATCCCATAGGTCAACACCTCTATAATAGCTGCTATTCAACACCCTTGTTAGACTTGTGAATTTCTTTATGAATTTAATTTTATCAGAACTTCGAGTAGCAACTCTATCGGAGTGTATATTACATTCCAAATAATACTCACTATGACGATAGCTATACATCATCATTAATAATTGGGATTGTCTTCGACTTTCTAATGTATGGATGTTATACATATTGAGCAAATCAGACACAGTATCATTTACTCTGCAATCATAACGAATAGCTCTCATACACCTTTCATGTAATTTGTCCAATTTCAATATATCAGACTTATTAGCACTGTCAATAATAAAACTGGCATATTCAAAAAGTGGTTGTATAGTTTGCTTATACAGTCGTATTGCAATCTCTTCATTAATATATCTTCTAATTTTTTTAAAATTATACAGACGTTGATTTACTTTCTTCCATACACCATTCACAAATTTCTCAAAACTCAATTCACTGTCGATATCTACTCCCAAATACGTATACATATTCACAGTATCCAACTCATTATTTACAATTGAATTTAGAACAGATCTCTTTTTACAGTCAAATAACATATGCTTAGTTTTTTTAACATTTATAGTGAGTCTATTTTGTAAACACCAGTATTTTAATAAACTATAAGCAATATTGCTTTTGTTCATAGCACATTCAGTCGTAAATCCAGAACTAAACATTACGGTATCATCCGCATACATAATAATGTTCGTATCTAAATTATCAAACTCACAAAATAGGTCATTTACATATATTATAAAGAATAACGGACCAAGACACGTACCTTGACCAATACCATAATTTATATCCAAAGGCTCCGATACAGATTTACCTATTTTTGTACTAATTTTCCGATTTTGCATATAACTTGCACACCACTTTAGTGATCTTACATCAAAACCATATAATTTCAGTTTATACAACAAAATATTTAGATCTAACGAATCGAATGCCTTTGAATAGTCGACATATATAGAACTAGTTATTTTCCTATTATTTATGTTATCATATATTTCATATAGATAAGTAAATATGGCATCTGCGGTACTATGTCCAGGTCTGAAACCATGTTGTCTCGGGTCTAACAAATCATTACAGTTGAAATAACTCATAATTTGTTCATGGATACACTTCTCTATCATCTTACATATAATAGGAGTTATTGTTATCGGGCGCCAATTATTGATATCACATAAATCACCCCCTTTAGGTATTGGTGTTATTACACCCTTTACCCAGTCGGGAGGTACTTCACCATAAAACAGGGACTGGTTAAACATATAAGTCAATTTATCTATAAGTACCTCACAACAATCTTTAAATAATTTAGCAGATATCCCAGCCAGCCCAGATGGTTTACTTATATTTAATTCCCTAATAATACGGTCAACAGTCTTTACTGTAATCGGATCAAATTTAAAATTAAGTCCCCTATCTTGTAACTTATAGAACAGTTTCCCTTTTTCCCATTTCACAGTATTTTGGGCACTCAATTTATATCCTATTTCACTATAATGTGTATTAAACATATTACATATAATATCTTCATCAGTAATTTGACAACCAGAGTTTGGGTCATTTATAACACGTGGGACATCGGTTCCCTTTTTTGAATTGTATCCAGTCATACGGGGCAGTAGTCTCCAAAATCTTTTAGGGTCATTTTTATTTTGATCTAACAAAGTACTAACCACTTCTCTTTTAGTGTTTCGTATCAGATTTGTAACAAATTTCCTTTGACCCTTATATACATTTATGTCCACATCATTTTTTGTTATAACAGAAGTTTTATACAATTGATCACGATACTTAATATTTTCAAGTACTTCGGTAGTAAGCCATGCTGGTCGCACTTTATACACAGACATCTTTTTCATAGGACAATGGGAATCTATATGTCTAAGTAATATATCAATAAATATCTCCCATAATTGCTGTGGATATTTGTGAGCATCCCAAAATATTTCCCAAGCAGAATCTTCAAGAATATTTTTTTGCAAAGTTTCTTTATCATATGATTTATATGATCGACCCATAACGTATTCACGTTCATGAGCTATCTTTGATTGGCATGAAGTGAAGATCTTCCAAAGTGGGGCACAGTCCTTTATCTTGCAGCCAACTCCTCAAATTTTACACATCAATCTTTTGGGACAATGTGGTAATTGGGGCTATATCAGCTTTGCGAATCTAGGAAGGTCTAGACTACATGGTTGCTGCTTGAAAGTATTGCGTCCATCAGTGGCAGAGGCCACGTTTTTCAGGCTTTGAAGGATATCCGTTCAAGATCTTACAGGTAGGGCAAAGTTGTTGGTAACCTGACCCTTTCAATAAACTTAAGACACCAATGTCTTTTGACACTGCGCTTGTTGGTTTTATATCAGCTGGGTGATTCTAGGAAGTTCTACACTATTTGGCTGGCCTTTGAAAGTTGTGTGTCCACTGATGGAGGAGACCACTTTTTCCGCCCTTTGAAAGCTATATCTGTTCAAGTCTAAGCAGGGGTAAAGTTGTCTATCCTGGGCATTGGTCAATAAATTTGACACTCCATTGTCTTTGGACACTGTTCTCATTGGAGCTATATCAAGTTTGTGAATCTAGTAAGCTCTAGACTATATGGTTGCCTTTTCAAATTGGTGAGTCCACTGGTGGCAGAGGCCCCTGAATTCGGCCTTCGGGGCTGTCAATGCAATATCTTTAAAACTGCTGCAAAGTTATTTATCCTACAGCCTACTCCTGGAATGTGACTTACCACCGTTTTGGGACACTGTGGTCATCTGCATGTTAATTAGGATTGTGAATCTAGGAAGCTCTAGACTGTTTGGTGGGCCTTTCAAAGTAGTGTTCCCAGCCATGGTTGAGGCCGGTTCATCTTGCTATTTGATGGGCATGAAGTTAAGATCTTCAAAAGTGGGGCATAGTCCTTTATCTTGCAGCTAACTCCTCGAATTTTACACACCAATCTTTTGGGACAATGTGGTCGTCAGGGCTATATCAGCTTCGCGAATATAGGAAGGTCTAGACTACATGGTTGCTGCTTGAAAGTATTGCGTCAATAATTGGCAGAGGCCATGTTTATCAGCCTTTGAGGGATATTAGATCAAGATATTACAGGTAGGGCAAAGTTGTTGGTAACCTGCCCTTTTCAATAAACTTAAGACACCAATGTCTTTGGACACTGTGCTTGTTGGTTTCATATCAGGTAGGTGAATTTAGGAAGCTCTAGACTATTCGTAAGGCCTTTGAAAGTTGTGTGTCCACTCATGGAGAAGGTCACATTTTCCGCCCTTTGAAAGCTATGTCTGTTCAAGTATAAACTGGGGCAAAGTTGTCAATCCTGGGCACTGGTCAATGAATTTGACACCCCATTGTCTTTGAACATTGTTCTCATTGGGGCTATATAAGGTTTGTGAATCTAGTAAGCTCTAGACTATATGGTTGCTTTTTCAAAGTGGTGAGTCCACTGGTGGCAGAGGCCCCTAAATTGGCCCACAAGGCTGTCACTTCAAGATCTTTGAAACTGCTGCAAAGTTGTTTATCCTGCAGCCTAGTCCTTGAATGTGACACACCAATGTTTTGGGACACTGTGGTTATTTGTGCGGTAATCAGGTTTGTGAATCTAGGAAGCTCTAGACTGTTTGGTGGGTGTTTGAAAATAGTGTGCCAGCCATGGTACAGGCCGCTTTATCTTGCTATTTGATGGGCATGAAGTGAAGATCTTCAAAAGTGGGGCAAAGTCCTTTATCCTGCAGCCAACTCCTTGAATTTCACACACCATCTTTTGGGAGAATGTGGTCATCGGGGCTATATCAGCTTCGCGAATCTAGGAAGGTCTATACTACATGGTTGCTGTTTGAAATTATTGAGTCCATCAGTGACAGAGGACACGTTTTTCAGCCTTTGAAGGATATCAGTTCAAGATCTTACAGGTAGGGCAAAGTTGTTGGTAACCTGCCACTTTCAATAAACTTAAGACACCAATGTCTTTTGACACTGTGCTTGTTGGTTTCATATCAGGTGGGTGAATCTAGGAAGCTCTAGACTATTTGGCTGGCCTTTGAAAGTTGTGTGTCCACTGAACGAGGAGGCCACTTTTTCTCCCCTTTGAAAGTTATGTCTGTTCAAGTCGAAGCTGGGGCAAAGTTATCTATCCTAGGCGCTGGTCAATGAATTTGACACCCCATTGTCTTTGGACATTGTTCTCATTGGGGCTACATCAGGGTTGTGAATCTAGTAAGCTCTAGACTATATGGTTGCTTTTTCAAAGTGGTGAGTCCACTGGTGGCAGAGGCCCCTAATTTTGGCCTTCAAGGCTGTCACTTCAAGATCTTTGAAACTGCTGCAAAGTTATTTATCCTGCAGCCTAGTCCTGGATTGTGACACACCGACATTTTGGGACACTGTGGTTATCTGTGCGGTAATCAGGTTTGTGAATCTAGGAAGCTCTAGATTGTTTGGTTGGCCTTCAAAAGCAGTGTGCCCAGCCATGGTGGAGGCCGCTTTATCTTGCTATTTGAAGGGCGTGAAGTCAATGTCTTCAAAACTTGGGCATAGTCCTTTATCCTGCAGCCAATTCCCTGAATTTTACACCCCAATCTTTTTAGACAATGTGGTTATCATGGCTATATCACCTTCATGAATCCAAGAAGGTCTAGGCTACATGGTCGCTGTTTGAAAGTATTGGGTCAATAAGTGGCAGAGGCCACGTTTTTTTAGCCTTTGAAGGATATCAGATCATGATCTTACAAGCAGGACAAAGTTGTTGGTAACCTGCCCCTTTCATTAAACTTAAGTCACCAATGTCGATGGACACTGTACTTGTTGGTTGCATATCAGGTGGTTGAATCTAGGAAGCTCTAGACTATTTGGCTGGCCTTTGAAAGTTGTGTGTCCACTGGTGGCAAAGGCCCCTAAATTCGAGCTTAAAGGCTGTTAAAGCAAGATCATTAAAACTGCTGCAAATGTATTTATCCTACAGCCTACTCCTGGAATGTGACTTACCAACGTTTTGGGACACTGTGGTCATCTGTGCGTTAATCAGGATTGTGAATCTAGGAAGCTCTAGACTGTTTGGTGGGCCTTTGAAAGTAGTGTGCCCAGCCATGGTGGAGGACACATTATTTTGCTATTTGATGGGCATGAAGTGAAGATCTTAAAAAACGGGGAATAGTCCTTTATTCTGCAGCCAACTCCTTGAATTTTACACACCAATCTTTTGGGACAATGTGGTCATCGGGGCTATATCAGCTTCGCGAATCTAGGAAGGTCTCGACTACGTGGTTGCTACTTGAAAGTATTGCGTCCATCAGTGGCAGTGACCACGTTTTTCAGCCTTTGAAGGATATCAGTTCAAGATCTTACAGGTAGGGCAAAGTTGTTTGTAACCTGCCCCTTTCAATAAACTTAAGTCACAAATGTCGATGGACACTGTGCTTGTTGGTTTCAAATCAGGTGGGTGAATCTAGGAAGCTCTTGACTATTTGGCTGGCCTTTGAAAGTTGTGCGTCCACTGGTGGCAAAGGCCCCTAAATTTGGCTTTAAAGGCTGTCAAAGCAAGATCTTTAAAACTGCTGTAAAGTTATTTATCATATAGCCAGTGTCCCAAAACGTTGATGTGTCACATTCCAGGACTAGGCTGCAGGATAAATAACTTTGCAGCAGTTTTAAAGACCATGCTTTGACAGCCTTGAAGGCCAAATTTAGGGGCCTCTGCCACCAGTGGACACACAACTTTAAAAGGCCAGCCAAATAGTGTAGAGCTTCCTAGATTCACCCAGCTGGTATGAAACCAACAAAGACAGTGTCCAAAGACATTGGTGTCTTAAGTTTATTGAAAGGGGCAGGTTACCAACAACTTTGCCAGGATAGGCAATTTTGCCCCAGCTCAGACTTGAACAGACATAGCTTTCAAAGGGCAGAAAAAATGGCCTCCTCCATCAGTGGACACATAACTTTGAAAGGTGAGCTGAATAGTTGGCCACAGTGTCCCAAAACATAGGTGTGTCACATTCAAGGACTAGGCTGCAGGATAAATAACTTTGGAGAAGTTTTAAAGATCTTGAAGTGACAGCCTTGTAGGCCGAAATTAGGGGCCTCTGCCACCAGTGGACTCACCACTTAAAAAAAGCAACCATATAGTCTAGAGGTTACTAGATTCACAAACCTGATATAGCCCCAATGAGAACAGTGTCCAAAGACAACGGGGAGTCAAATTCATTGACCAGTGTCCAGGAAAGACAACTTTGCCACAGCTTAGAATTGAACAGACATAGCTTTCGAAGGGCAGAAAAAATGGTCTCCTCCATCAGTGGACACACAACTTTCAAAGGCCTACCAAATAGTCTAGATCTTCTTATATTCACCCACCTGATATGAATCCAACAAGCACAGTGTCCAAATACATAGGTGTCTTAAGTTTATTGAAAGGGGCAGGTTACAAACAACTTTGCCCTACCTGTAAGATCTTGAACTGATATCCTTCAAAGGCTGAAAAACGTGGCCTTTCCTACTTATGGAAGCAATACTCTCAAACAGCAACCATGTAGTCTAGACCTTCCTAGATTCGCGAAGCTGATATAGGTTTGGAGACCACATTGTCCAAAAAGATTGGGGTGTAAAATTCAGGGAATCTGCTGCAGGATTAGGGACTATACCCCAGTTTTGAAGACGGCTTGAAGAGACACCCTGGCAGTGCCCTAAAAGTGGCCCCTGCCATGGGTGCATGCACAACTTTCAAAGGCCCACCAAACAGTCTAGAACTTCCTAGATTCACAAACCTGATTAACGCACAGATGACCGATGTATCCCAAAACGTTGGTGTGTCACATTCAAGGAGTTGGATGCAGGATAAAGAACTTTGCAGCAGTTTCAAAGATCTTGAAGTGACAGCCTTAAAGGCCGAATTTAGGGGTCTCTGCCACCAGTGGACACACAACTTTCAAAGGCCAGCCAAATAGTCTAGAGCTTCCTAGATTCATAAACCTGATATAGCCCCAATGACCCCAGTGTCCAAAGACACGGGTGTTGAAACTTCATTGACGGGTATGCAGGAAAAACAACTTTTGCCACAGCTTCGACTTGAAGAGACACCCTGGCATTGCCCAAAAAATGGCCCCTGCCATGGGTGCATGGACAACTTTCAAATGCCCACCATGTAGTTTAGAGCCTCCTAGATTCACAAACCTGATTACCACACAGATGACCACAGTGTCCCAAAACTTGGTGTGTCACATTCCAGGACTAGGCTGCAGGATAATAACTTTGCAGCAGTTTTAAAGATCTTGCTTTGACAGCATTGAAGGCCGGATTTAGGGGCATCTGCCACCGGTGGACACACAACTTTTAAAGGCCAGCCAAATAGTCTAGAGCTTCCTAGATTCACCCACCTGATATAAATCCAACAAGCATAGTGTCCAAATACATAGGTGTCTTAAGTTTATTGAAAGGGGCAGGTTACAATCAACTTTGCCCTACCCGTAAGATCTTGAACTGATATCCTTCAAAGGCTGAAAAACGTGTCCTCTGCCACTGATGGACGCAATACTTTGAAGCAGCAACCATGTAGTCTAGACCTTCCTAGATTCGCGAAGCTGATATAGCCCCGATGACCAAATTATCCCAAAAGATTGGTGCATAAACTTTAAGCAGTTAGCTGCAAGATAAAGGACTATGCCTCAATTTAGAAGATCTTCAGTTCATGCTCATCAAATAGCAATATAAAGCGGCTTCCACCATGGCTGGGCACACTACTTTGAAACCACCAAGCACAGTGTCCAAAGACATTCTATTTGAAGGGCATGAAGCCAAGGTCTTCAAAACTGGGGCATAGTCCTTTATCCCGAAAAATTGATGGTAACCTGCCACCTTCAAAAAACATAAGACACCAATGTCTTTAGACACTGAGCTTGTTGGTTTCGTATCAGCTGGGTGAATCTAGGAAGCTCTAGACTATTTGGCTGGCCTTTGAAAGTTGTGTGTCCACTAATGGAGGAGGCCACTTTTTCTGCCATTTGAAAGCTATGTCTGTTCAAGTATAAACCGGGGCAAAGTTGTCTATCCTGGGCACTGGTCAATGAATTTGACACCCCATTGTCTTTGGACACTGTTCTCGTTGGGGCTATATCAGGTTTGTGATTCTAGTAAGCTCTAGACCTTTTCAAAGTGGTGAGTCCACTGGTGGCAGAGGCCACTAATTTCGGCCTTCAAGGCTGTCACTTCAAGATCTTTGAAACTGTTGCAAAGTTATCTATCCTGCAGCCTAGTTCTTGAATGTGACACACCAACGTTTTGGGATACTGTGGTCATCTGTGCGGTAATCAGGTTTGTGAATCTAGGAAGCTCTAGACTGTTTGGTGGGCCTTTAAAAGTTGTGCATACACCCATGGCAGGGGCCACTTTTCGGGCACTACCAGGCTGTGTTTCTTCAACTGGAAGCTGCGGCAAAAGTTGTTTTTCCTACATGCCCGTCAATGAAGTTGACACACCCATATCTTTTGACACTGGGGTCATTGGGACTCCATCAGGTTCATGAATCTAGGAAGCTCTAGAATATTTTATTGGCATTTGGAAGTAGTGTGTCCAGCAAAGGTGGAGGCTTCTTTATCTTGCTATTTGAAGGGCATGAAGCCAAGGTCTTCAAAACTGGGGCATAGTCCTTTATCCTGCAAAGTTGTTGGTAACCTGCCCCTTTCAATAAAATGAAGACATCAATGTCTTTGCTCACTGTGCTTGTTGGTTTCATATCAGGTGGGTGAATCTAGGAAACCCTAGACTATTTGGCTGGCATTTGAAAGTTGTGTATCCACTGATGAAGGAGGCCACGTTTTCTGCCCTTTGAAAGCTATGTCTGTACAAGTCTAACCTGGGGCAAAGTTGTCTATCCTGGGCATTGGTCAATGAATTTGACACCCCATTGTCTTTGGACACTGTTCTCATTGGAGCTATATCAGGTTTGTGAATCTAGTAAGCTCTAGACTATATGGTTGCCTTTTCGAAGCGCTGAGTCCATTGGTGGTAGAGGCCCTAATTTCGGCCTACAAGGCTGTCACTTCAAGATCTTTAAAGCTTCTGCAAAGTTATTTATCCTGCAGCCTAGTCCTTGAATGTGACACACCAACGTTTTGGGATACTGTGGTCATGTGTGCGGTAATCAGGTTTGTGAATCTAGGAAGCTCTAGACTGTTTGGGGGGCCTTTGGTTGAGGCCATGGTTGAGGACTCTTTATATACCTATTTGAAGGACATGAAGTCAAGGTCTTCAAAACTGGGGCATAGTCCTTTATCCTGCAAAGTTGTTGGTAACCTGCCCCTTTCAATAAAATTAAGACATCAATGTCTTTGCACGCTGTCCTTCTTGGTGTCATATCAGGTGGGTGAATCTAGGAAGCTCTAGACTATTTGGCTGGCATTTGAAAGTTGTGTGTCCACCGATGGAGGAGGCCACTTTTTCTGCCCTTTGACAGCTATGTCTGTTCAAGTCTAAGCTGGGGCAAAGTTGTCTATCCTGGGCATTGGTCAATGAATTTGACAACCCATTGTCTTTGTACACTGTTCTCATTGGAGCTATATCAGGTTTGTGAATCTAGTGAGCTCTAGACTATATGGTTGCCTTTTCAAAGTGGTAAGTCCACTGGTGGCAGAGGCCTCTAAATTCAGCCTTCAGCGCTGTCCATTCAAGATCTTCAAAACTCCTGCAAGGTTATTTATCCTGCAGCCTATTCCTGGAATGTGACTTACCAAAGTTTTGGGACACTGTGGTCATCTGTGTGTTAATCAGGATTGTGAATCTAGGAAGCTCTAGACTGTTTGGTGGGCCTTTGAAAGTTGTGTTCCCAGCCATGGTTGAGGCCGCTTCATCTTGCTATTTGATGGGCATGAAGTTAATATCTTCAAAAGGGGGGCATAATCTTTTATCTTGCAGCTAACTCCTCAAATTTTACAGACCAAACTTTTCGGACAATGTGGTCATCAGGGCTATATCAGCTTTGCGAATCTAGGAAGGTCTAGACTACATGGTTGCTGCTTGAAAGTATTGAGTCAATAAGTGGCAGAGGCCATGTTTTTCAGCCTTTGAGGGATATTAGATCAAGATATTACAGGTAGGGCAAAGTTGTTTGTAACCTGCCCCTTTCAATAAACTTAAGACAGCAATGTCTTTGGAAACTGCGCTTGTTAGTTTCATATCAGGATGGTGAATCTAGGAAGCTCTAGACTCTTTGGCTGGCCTTTGAAAGTTGTGTGTCCACTGGTGGCAGAGACCCCTAAATTCAGCCTTTAAGGCTGTCACTTCAAGATTTTTGAAACGGCTGCAAAGTTATTTATCCTGCATCCTACTCCTTGAATGTGACACACCAACGTTTTGGGATACTGTGCTCATCCACTCGATAACCAGGTTTGTGAATCTAGGAAGCTCTAGACTGTTTGGTGGGCCTTTGAAAGTTGTGCATGCACCCATGGCAGGAGCCACTTTTTTGGCAATGCCAGGGTGTCTCTTCAAGTGGAAGCTGTGGCAAAAGTTGTTTTTCCTACATGCCCATCAATGAAGTTTACACACCCAAATCGTTTGACACTGGGGTCATTGGGGCTCAATCAGGTTCATGAATCTAGGAAGCTCTTGACTATTTGGTTGGCATTTGAAAGTAGTGTGTCCAGCAATGGTGGAGGCCTATATATCTTGCTATTTGAAGGGCATCAAGCCAAGGTCTTCAAAACTGGCGAATCTAGGAAGGTCTAGACTACATGGTTGCTGCTTGAAAGTATTGCGTCCATCAGTGGCAGAGGCCATGTTTTTCAG
This sequence comes from Lepidonotus clava, assembly GCA_936440205.1. Taxonomy (NCBI): domain Eukaryota; kingdom Metazoa; phylum Annelida; class Polychaeta; order Phyllodocida; family Polynoidae; genus Lepidonotus; species Lepidonotus clava. The sequence goes on along the minus strand of OW387146.1, from coordinate 44,310,423 downwards.
TCTTTGAAGGATATCCATTCAAGATCTTACAGGTAGGGCAAAGTTGTTGGTAACCTGCCCCTTTCAATAAACTTAAGACACCAATGTCTTTGGACACTGTTCTTGTTGGTTTCATATCAGCTGGGTGATTCTAGGAAGTTATAGACTATTTGGCTGGCCTTTGAAAGTTGTGTGTCCACTGATGGAGGAGACCACTTTTTCCGCCCTTTGAAAGCTATATCTGTTCAAGTCTAAGCAGGGGTAAAGTTGTCTATCCTGGGCACTGGTCAATGAATTTGACACCCCATGGTCTTTGGACACTGTTCTCATTGGGACTATATCAGGCTTGAGAATCTAGTAAGCTCTAGACTATATGGTTGCCTTTTCAAAGTGGTGAGTCTACCGGTAGCAGAGGCCCCTACATTTGGCCTTCAAGGCTGTCAATTCAACATCTTTAAAACTGCTGCAAAGTTATTTATCCTACAGCCTACACTATTCTCATTTGGGCTATTTTGACGTTTCTGTACACTGTGGTTATCTGTGCGGTAATCAGGTTTGTGAATCTAGTAAGCTCTAGCCTGTTTGGTGGGCCTTTGAAAGTTGTGCACGCACCCATGGCAGGAGCCACTTTTTTGGCAATGCCAGGGTGTCTCTTCAAGTGGAAGCTGTGGCAAAAGTTGTTTTTCCTGCATACCCGTCAATGAAGTTTCAACACCAGTGTCTTTGGACACTGGGGTCATTGGGGCCGTATCAGGTTTATGAATCTAGGAAGCTCTAGACTATTTGGCTGGCCTTTGAATGTTGCGTGTCCACTGATGGCAGAGGCCCCTAAATTCGGCCTTCAAGGCTGTCAATGCAAGATATTCAAAACTGCTGCAAAGTTATTCATCCTACAGTCTAGCCTGTTTGGTAGGCCTTTGAAAGTAGTCTGCCCAGCCACGGTTGAAGCCGCTTCATCTTGCTGTTTGATGGGCATGAAGTTAAGATCTTCAAAAGTGGGGCACAGTCCTTTATCTTGCAGCTTACTCCTTGAATTTTACACACCAATCTTTTGGGACAATGTGGTCATCGGGGCTATATCAGCTTTCCAAATCTAGTAAGGTCTAGACTACATGGTTGCTGCTTGAAAGTATTGCGTCAATAAGTGGCAGAGGCCATATTTTTCAGCCTTTGAGGGATATTAGATCAAGATATTACAGGTAGGGCAAAGTTGTTGGTAACCTGCCCCTTTCAATAAACTTAAGACACCAATGTCTTTGGACACTGCGCTTGTTGGTTTCATATCAGGTGGGTGAATCTAGGAAGCTCTATACTATTTGGCTGGCCTTTGGAAGTTGTGTGTCCACTGGTGGTAGAGACCCCTAAGTTCGTCCTTTAAGGCTGTCACTTCAAGATCTTTGAAAATGCTGCAAAGTTATTTATCCTGCATCCTACTCCTTGAATGTGACACACCAACATTTTGGGATACTGTAGTCATCTGTGCGGTAATCAGGTTTGTGAATCTAGGAAGCTCTAGACTGTTTGGTGGGCCTTTGAAAGTTGTGCATACACCCATGGCAGGAGCCACTTTTCGGGCACTGCCAGGCTCTGTCTCTTCAAGTGGAAGCTGTGGCAAAAGTTGTTTTTCCTACTTGCCCATCAATGAAGTTTGCACACCCGTATCTTTTGACACTGGGGTCATTGGGGCTCCATCAGGTTCATGAATCTAGGAAGCTCTAGATTATTTGGTTGGCATTTGAAAGTAGTGTGTTGACCAATGGTGGAGAACAATTTATCTTGCTATTTGAATGGCATGAAGCCAAGGTCTTCAAAACTGGGTCATAGTCCTTTATACTGCAAAGTAGTTGGTAACCTGCCACTTTCAAAAAACTTAAGACACCAATGTCTTTGGACACTCCGCTTGTTTGTTTCATATAAGGTGGGTGAATCTAGGAAGCTCTAGACTATTTGCCTGGCCTTTGAAAGTTGTGTGTCCACTGATGGAGGAGGCCACTTTTTCTGCCCTTTGAAAGCTATGTCTGTTCAAGTCTAAGCTGGGGCAAGGTTGTCTATCCTGGGCACTGGTCAATGAATTTGACACCCCATTGTCTTTGGACACTGTTCTCAATGGGGCTATATCAGGCTTGTGAATCTAGTAAGCTCTAGACTATATGGTTGCCTTTTCAAAGTGGTGAGTCTACCGGTGGCAGAGGCCCCTAAATTCGGCCTTCAAGGCTGTCAATTCAAGATCTTTAAAACTGCTGCAAAGTTTTTTATCCTACAGCCTACATTATTCTCATTGGGGCTATTTTGACTTTCTGTACACTGTGGTCATCTGTGCGGTAATCAGATTTGTGAATCTAGTAAGCTCTAGCCGGTTTGGTGGGCCTTTGAAAGTAATGTGCCCAGCCATGGTGGAGGCCACTTTATCTTGCTATTTGATGGGCATGAAGGGAAGATCTTCCAAAGTGGGGCATAGTCCTTTATCCTGCAGCCAACTCCTTCAATTTTACACACCAATCTTTTGGGACAATGTGGTCATCTGGGCTACATCAGGTTTGTGATTCTAGTAAGCTCTAGACATTTTCAAAGTGGTGAGTCCACTGGTGGCAGAGGCCCCTAATTTCGGCCTAAAAGGTTGTCAAAGCAAGATCTTTAAAACTGCTGCAAAGTTATATATCCTACAGCCTACTCCGGGAATGTGACGCATCAACATTTTGGGACAATGTGGTCATATGTGCGTTAATCAGGTTTGTGAATCTAGGAAGCTCTAGACTGTTTGGTGGGTCTTTGAAAGTATTGTGCCCAGCCATGGTGGAGGCCGCTTTATCTTGCTATTTGAAGGGAATGAAGTCAATGTCTTCAAAACTGGGGCATAGTACTTTATCTTGCAGCTAACTCCTTGAATTTTACACCCCAATCTTTTTAGACAATGTGGTCATTGTGGCTATATCAGCTTCATGAATCTAGGAAGGTCTATGCTACATGGCCGCTGTTTGAAAGTATTGCATCCATCAGTGGCAGAGGCCACATTTTTCAGCCTTTCAAGGATATCAGATCATGATCTTACAGGTAGGGCAAAGTTGTTGGTAACTTGCCACTTTCAATAAACTTAAGACACCAATGTCTTTGGACACTGTGCTTGTTGGATTCATATCAGGTGGGTGAATCTAAGAAGCTCTAGACTATATGGTTGCCTTTTCAAAGAGGTGAGTCCACCGGTGGCAGAGGCCCCTAACTTGGGCCTTCAAGGCTGTCAATTCAAGATTTTTGAAACTGCTGCAAAGTTATTTATCCTGCCTCCTAGTCCTGGAATGTGACACATCAACGTTTTGGGCCACTGTGGTCATCTGTGCGGTAATCAGGTTGATGACTCTAGAAAGGTCTAGCCTGTTTGGTGTGCCTTTGAAAGTAATGTTCCCAGCCATGGTGGAGGCCACTTCATTTTGCTATTTGATGGTCATAAAGTAAAGATGTTCAAAAGAGGGACATAGACCTGTATCTTGTAACTAACTCCTTGAATTTTACACACCAATCTTTTGGGACAATGTGGTCATTGGCGCTATATCAGCTTCGTGAATCTAGGAAGGTCTAGACTACATGGTTGCTGCTTGAAAGTATTGCGTCCATCAGTGGCAGAGACCACGTTTTTCAGCCTTTGAAGGATATCAGTTCAAGATCTTAGAGGTAGACCAAAGTTGTTGGTAACCTGCCCCTTTCAATAAACTTAAGACACGAATGTCTTTGCACACTGCGCTTGTTGGTTTCATATCCGGTGGTTGAATCTAGGAAGCTCTAGACTATTTGACTGGCCTTTGAAAGTCCTGTGTCCACTGGTGGCAGAGGCCCCTAAATTCTGCCTTCAAGGCTCTCAAAGCAAGATCTTTAAAACTGTTGCAAAGTTATTCATCCTAGTATATATCCGGTTTGTGAATCTAGTAAGCTCTAGTCTGTTTGGTGTTCCCAGCCATGGTGGAGGCTGCATCATATTGCTATTTGATGGGCATAAATTGAATCCCTTACTAGATTCACAAACATGATATAGCCCCAATGAGAACAATGTCCAAAGACAATGGGGTGTCAAATTCATTGACCAATGCCCAGGATCGACAACTTTGCACCAGCTTAGACTTGAACAGACATAGCTTTCAAAAGGCAGAAAAAGTGGCCTCCTCCATTAGTGGATACACAACTTTAAAAGGCCAGCTAAATAGTCTAGAGCTTCCTAGATTCACCCACCTGATATGAAACCAAGAAGCACAGTGTCCAAAGACATTGGTGTCTTAAGTTTGATGAAGGAGGCAGGTTACCATCAATTTTGCAGGATAAAGGACTATGCCCCAGTTTTGAAGACCTTGGCTTCATGCCCTTCAAATAGCAAGATAAAGAGCACTCCACCATTGGTGGACAGACTACTTTCAAATGCCAACCAAATAGTCTAGAGCTTCCTAGATTCATGGACCTGATGGAGCCACAATGACCCCAGTGTCAAAAGATATGGGTGTGCAAACTTCATTGATGGGCATGTAGGAAAAACAACTTTTGCCACAGCTTCCACTTGAAGACATAGACCTGGCAGTGCCTGAAAAGTGGCTCCTGCCATGGGTGTATGCACAACTTTGAAAGGTCCACCAAACAGTCTAGAGCTTCCTAGATTCACAAACCTGATTAGCGTGCGGATAACCACAGTATCCCGAAACGTTGGTGTGTCACATTCAAGGAATAGGATGCAGGATAAATAACTATTCAGCAGTTTCAAAAATCTTGAAGTGAAAGCCTTAAAGGCTGAATTTAGGGGTCTCTGCCACCAGTGGACACACGACTTTCAAAGGCCAGCCAAATAGTCTAGAGCTTCCTAGATTCACAATCCTGATATGAAACCAACAATCGCAGTGTCTAAAGACATTGCTGTCTTAAGTTTATTGAAAGGGGCAGGTTACCAAAAACTTTGCCCTACCTGTAATATCTTGATCTAATATCCCTCAAAGGCTGATAAACATGGCCTCTGCCACTTATTGATGCAATACTTTCAAGCAGCAACCATGTAGTCTAGACCTTCCTAGTTTCGCAAAGTTGATATAGCCCTGATGACCACATTGTCCCAAGAGATTGGTGTGTAAAATTCGAGGAATTAGCTGCAAGATAAAGGACTATGTCCCACTTTTGAAGATCTTAACTTCATGCCCATCAAATAGCAAGATGAAGCGGCCTCAACCATGGCTGGGAACACTACTTTCAAAGGCCCACCAAACAGTCTAGAGCTTCCTAGATTCACAAACCTGATAACCGCATAGATGACCACAGTATCCCAGAACGTTGGTGTGTCACATTCCAGGACTAGGCTGCAGGATAAATAACTTTGCAGCAGTTTTAAAGATCTTGAAGTGACAGCCTTGAAGGCCGGATTTAGGGGTCTCTCCCACCAGTGGACACACAATTTTCAAAGACCAGCCAAATAGTTTAGAGCATCCTAGATTCACCCACCTGATATGAAACCAACAAGCACAGTGTCCAAAGACATTGGCGTCTTAAGTCAAATTGAAAGAGTCAAGTTACCAACAACTTTGCTCTACCTCTAATATCTTGAACTGATATCCTTCAAAGGCTGAAAAACGTGTGCTCTGCCACTGATGGACGCAATACTTTCAAGCAGCAACCATGTAGTCTAGACCTTCCTAGATTTGCAAAGTTGATATAGCCCCGATGACCACATTGTCCCAAAAGATTGGTGCAAAAAATTCAAGGAGTTAGCTGCAAGATAAAGGACTATGCCCCAATTTTGAAGATATTCACTTCATGCCCATCAAATAGCAAGATAAAGCGGCCTCCACCATGGCTGGGCACACTACTTTCAAAGGCCCACCAAACAGGCTAGAGCTTCCGAGATTCACAAACCTGATTAACGCGCAGATGACAACATTGTCCCAAAACGTTAGTGTGTCACATCCCAAGAGTAGGCTATAGGATAAATAACTTTGCAGCAGTTTTAAAGATCTTGAAGTGACAGCCTTGAAGGCCGAATTTAGAGGCCTCTGCCACCAGTGGACACACAACTTTCAAAGGCCAGCCAAATAGTCTAGTGTTTCCTAGATTCAACCACCTGATATGAAACCAACAAGCACCGTGTCCAAAGACATTGTCGTCTTAAGTTTATTGAAAGGGGCAGGTTACCAACAACTTTGCCCTACCTGTAAGATCATGATCTGATATCCTTCAAAGGCTGAAAAACGTGGCCTCTGCCACTTATTGACCCAATACTTTCAAACAGCGACCATGTAGTCTAGACCTTCCTAGATTCATGAAGCTGATATAGCCACGATAACCACATTGTCTAAAAAGATTGGAGTGTAAAATTCATGGAATTGGCTGCAGGATAAAGGACTATGCCCCAGTTTTGAAGACATTGACTTCATGCCCTTCAAATAGCGAGATAAAGCAGCCTCCACAATGGCTGGGCACAATACTTTCAAAGGCCCACCAAACAGTCTAGAGCTTCCTAGATTCACCCACCTGATATGAAACCAACAAGCACAGTGTCCATGGACATTGGTGACTTAAGTTTATTGAAAGGGGCAGGTTACCAACAATCTTGCCCTACCTGTAAGATCTTTAACTGATATCCTTCAAAGGCTGAAAAACGTGGTCACTGCCACTGATGGACGCAATATTTTCAAGCAGCAACCATGTAGTCTAAACCTTCTTAGATTCGCAAAGCTGATATAGCCCCGATGACCACATTGTCCCAAAAGATTGGTCTGTAAAATTCAAGGAGTTGGCTGCAGAATAAAGGACTATTCCCCGTTTTTGAAGATCTTCACTTCATGCCCATCAAATAGCAAGATAATGCGTCCTCCACCATGGCTTGCCACACTACTTTCAAAGGCCCACCAAACAGTCTAGAGCTTCCTAGATTCACAATCCTGATTAACGCACAGATGACCACAGTGTCCCAAAACATTGGTAAGTCACATTCCAGGAGTAGGCTGTAGGATAAATACCATTGCAGCAGTTTTAAAGATCTTGCTTTGACAGCCTTTAAAGTCGAATTTAGGGGCCTTTGCCACCAGTGGACACACAACTTTCAAAGATCAGCCAAATAGTCTAGAGCTTCCTAGATTCAACCACCTGATATGAAACCAACAAGCACAGTGTCCAAAGACATTGGTGTCTTAAGTTTATTGAAAGGGGCATGTTACCAACAACTTTGCCCTACCCGTAAGATATTGAACTGATATCCTTCAAAGGCTGCAAAACGTGGCCTTTCCTACTGATGGAAGCAATACTTTCAAACAGCAACCATGTAGTCTAGACGTTCCTAGATTCGCGAAGCTGATATAGGTTTGGAGACCACATTGTCCAAAAAGATTGGGGTGTAAAATTCAGGGAATCTGCTGCAGGATTAGGGACTATACCCCAGTTTTGAAGACGGCTTGAAGAGACACCCTGTCAGTGCCCTAAAAGTGGCCCCTGCCATGGGTGCATGCACAACTTTCAAAGGCCCACCAAACAGTCTAGAGCTTCCTAGATTCACAAACCTGATTCCAGCACAGATGACCACATTGTCCCCAAACCTTGGTGTGTCACATCTCAGGAGTAGGGTATACGGTAAATAACTTTACAGCAGTTTTAAAGATCTGGCTTTGACAGCCTTAAAAGCCAAATTTAGGGGCCTTTGCTACCAGTGGACACACAACTTTCAAAGGCCAGCCAAATAGTCTAGAGCTTCCTAGATTCACCAACCTGATATGAAACCAACAAGCACAGTGTCCATCGACATTGGTGACTTAAGTTTATTGAAAGGGGCAGGTTACTAACAACTTTGGCCTACCTGTAAGATCTTGAACTGATATCCTTCAAAGGTTTAAAAATGTGGTAACTGCCACTGATGGACGCAATACTTTTAAGCAGCAACCATGTAGTCTAAACCTTCTTAGATTCGCGAAGCTGATATAGCCCCGAAGACCACATTGTCCCAAAAGATTGGTGTGTAAAATTCAAGGAGTTGGCTGCAGAATAAAGGACTGTTCCCCGTTTTTGAAGATCTTCACTTCATGCTCATCAAATAGCAAGATAATGCGTCCTCCACCATGGCTTGCCACACTACTTTCAAAGGCCCACCAAACAGTCTAAAGCTACCTAGATTCACAATCCTGATTCCAGCACAGATGACCACAGTGTCCCAAAACGTTGGTGTGTCACATTCCAGGACTAGGCTGCAGGATAAATAACTTTGCAGCAGTTTTAAAGATCTTGCTTTTACAGCCTTGAAGGCCGAATCTAGGGGCCTCTGCCACCAGTGGACACAAAACTTTCAAAACCCAGCCAAATAGTCTAGAGCTTCCTAGATTCACCCACCTGATATGAAACCAACATTGACAGTGTCTAAATAAATTGGTGTCTTAAGTTTATTGAAAGGGCAGGTTACCAACAACTTTGCAGGATAAAGGACTATGCCCCAGTTTTGAAGACCTTGGCTTCATGCCCTTCAAATAGCAAGATAAAGAGGCCTCCGCCATTGCTGGGCAAACTACTTTCAAATGCCAACCAAATAGTCTAGAGCTTCCTAGATTCATGAACCTGATTGAGCCCCAATGACCCCAGTGTCAAAAGATTTGGGTGTGTAAAATTTATTGATGGGCATGTAGGAAAAACAACTTTTGTCACAGCTTCCACTTGAAGAGACAGAGCCTGGCAGTGCCCGAAAAGTGGCATTTGCCATGTGTGTATGCACAACTTTTAAAGGCCCACCAAACAGTCTAGAGCTTCCTAGATTCACAAACCTGATTACTGTGTGGATGACCACAGTATCCCAAAACGTTGGTGTGTCACATTCAAGGTGTAGGATGCAGGATAAATAACTTTGCAGCAGTTTCAAAAATCTTGAAGTGAAAGCCTTAAAGGCTGAATTTAGGGGTCTCTGCCACCAGTGGACACAAAACTTTCAAAGACCAGCCAAATAGCCAAATAGACTGTTTGGTGGGCCTTTGAAAGTTGTGCATGCACCCATGGCAGGGGCCACTTTTTGGGCAATGCCAGGGTGTCTCTTCAAGCGGAAGCTGTGGCAAAAGTTGTTTTTCCTGCATACCCATCAATGAAGTTTCAACATCCGTGTCTTTGGATACTGGGGTCATTGGGGCCGTATCAGGTTTATGAATCTAGGAAGCTCTAGACTATTTGGCTGGCCTTTGAATGTTGCGTGTTCACTGGTGGCAGAGGCCCCTAAATTCGGCCTTCAAGGCTGTCAATTCAAGATCTTTAAAACTGCTGCAAAGTTATTTATCCTACAGTGTACTCCTGGAATGTGACACACCAACGTTTTGGGACACTGTGGTCATCTGTGCGGTAATCAGGTTTGTGAATCTAGGAAGCTCTAACCTGTTCGGTGGGCCTTTGAAAGTAAGGTTCCCAGCCACGGTTGAGGCCGCTTCATCTTGCTATTTGATGGGCATGAAGTTAAGATCTTCCAAAGTGGGGCATAGTCCTTTACCTTGCAGCTAACTCCTCAAATTTTACACACCAATCTTTTGGGACAATGTGGTCATCAGGGCTATATCAGCTTTGCTAATCTAGGAGGGTCTAGACTACATGGTTGCTGCCTGAAAGCATTGCGTCAATAAGTGGCAGAGGCCACGTTTTTCAGGCTTTGAAGGATATCCGTTCAAGATCTTACAGGTAGGGCAAAGTTGTTGGTAACCTGCCCCTTTCAATAAACTTAAGGGACCAATGTCGATGGACACTGTGCTTGTTGGTTTCATATCAGGTGGGTGAATCTAGGAAGCTCTAGACTATTCGGCTGGCCTTTGAAAGTTGTGTGTCCACTGATGGAGGAGGCAACTTTTTCTCCCCTTTGAAAGCTATGTCTGTTCAAGTCTAAGCTGGGGCAAAGTTATCTATCCTGGACGCTGGTCAATGAATTTGACACCCCATTGTCTTTGGACACTGTTCTCATTGGGGCTACATCAGGGTTGTGAATCTAGTAAGCTCTAGGCAATATGGTTGCTTTTTCAAAGTGTTGAGTCCACTGGTGGCAGAGGCCCCTAATTTTGGCCTTCAAGGCTGTCACATCAAGATCTTTAAAACTGCTGCAAAGTTATTTATCCTGCAGCCTAGTCCTTGAATGTGACACACCGACATTTTGGGACACTGTGGTTATCTGTGCGGTAATCAGGTTTGTGAATCTAGGAAGCTCTAGATTGTTTGGTGGGCCTTTGAAAGCAGTGTGCCCAGCCATGGTGGAGGCCGCTTTATCTTGCTATTTGAAGGGCATGAAGTCAATGTCTTCAAAACTGGGGCATAGTCCTTTATCCTGCAGCCAATTCCCTGAATTTTACACCCCAATCTTTTTAGACAATGTGGTTATCATGGCTATATCACCTTCATGAATCTAGGAAGGTCTAGGCTACATGGTCACTGTTTGAATGTATTGGGTCAATAAGTGGCAGAGGCCACCTTTTTCAGCCTTTTAAGGATATCAGATCATGATCTTACAGTTAGGGCAAAGTTGTTGATAACCTGCCCCTTTAAATAAACTAAAGACACCAATGTCTTTGGACACTGTGCTTGTTGGTTTCATATCAGGTGGTTGAATCTAGGAAGCTCTAGACTATTTGGCTGACCTTTGAAAGTTGTGTGTCCACTGGTGGCAAAGGCCCCTAAATTCGGCCATAAAGGCTGTCAAAGCAAGATTTTTAAAACTGCAGCAACGGTATTTGTCCTACAGCCTACTCCTGGAATGTGACTTACCAATGTTTTGGGACACTGTGGTCATCTGTGCGTTAATCAGGATTGTGAATCTAGGAAGGTCTAGACTGTTTGGTGGGCCTTTGAAAGTAGTGTGGCAATCCATGGTGGAGGACGCATTATCTTGCTATTTGATGGGCATGAAGTGAAGATCTTCAAAAACGGGGAATAGTCCTTTATTCTGCAGCCAACTCCTTGAATTTTACACACCAATCTTTTGGGACAATGTGGTCTTCAGGGCTATATCAGCTTCGTGAATCTAAGAAGGTTTAGACTACATGGTTGCTGCTTGAAAGTATTGCGTCCATCAGTGGCAGTTACCACATTTTTAAGCCTTTGAAGTTTATCACTTCAAGATCTTACAGGTAGGGCAAAGATGTTAGTAACCTGCCCCTTTCAATAAACTTAAGTCACCAATGTTGATGGACACTGTGCTTGTTGGTTTCATATCAGGTTGGTGAATCTAGGAAGCTCTAGACTATTTGGCTGGCCTTTGAAAGTTGTGTGTCCACTTGTGGCAAATGCCCCTAAATTCGGCTTTAAAGGCTGTCAAAGCAAGATCTTTAAAAATGCTGTAAAGTTATTTACCATATACCCTACTCCTGGGATGTGACACACCAACGTTTGAGGACAATGTGGTCATCTGTGCTGGAATCAGGTTTGTGAATCTAGGAAGCTCTAGACTGTTTGGTGGGCCTTTGAAAGTTGTGCATGCACCCATGGCAGGGGCCACTTTTAGGGCACTGACAGGGTGTCTCTTCAAGCCGTCTTCAAAACTGGGGTATAGTCCCTAATCCTGCAGCAGATTCCCTGAATTTTACACACCAATCTTTTTGGACAATGTGGTCTCCAAACCTATATCAGCTTCACGAATCTAGGAAGGTCTAGACTACATGGTTGCTGTTTGAAAGACATTGGTGTCTTCTGTTTATTGAAATGGGCAGGTTTCCATCAACTTTGCCCTACCTTTAAGATCTTGAACTGATATCCTTCAAAGGCTGAAAAACGGAGCCTCTGCCACTGATGGTCGCAATACTTTCAAACAGCAACCATGTAGTCTAGAACTTACTAGATTCACAAAGCTGATATAGGCTTGGAGACCACATTGTTCAAAAAGATTGGGGTGTAAAATTCAGAGAATTGGCTGCAGGATTAAGGACAATGCCCCAGTTTTGAAGACCACTTGAAGAGACACCCTGACAGTGCCGAAAAAGTGGCCCCTGCCATGGGTGCATGCACAACTTTCAAAGGCACACCAAACAGTCTAGAGCTTCCTAGATTCACAAACCTGATGACCGCAGGGATGACCACATTATCCCAAAACATTGGTCTGTCACATTCAAGGACTAGGCTGTAGGATAATTAACTTTGCAGCTGTTTCAACGATCTTGAAGTGACAGCCTTGAAGGCCGAATTTAGGGGTCTCTGCCACCAGTGGACACACAACTTTCAAAGGCCAGCCAAATAGTCTAGAGCTTCCTAGATTCACCCACGTGATATGAAACCAACAAGCACAATGTCCAAAGACATTGGTGTATTAAGTTAAATTGAAAGGGGCAAGTTACCAACAACTTTGGTCTACCTCTAAGATCTTGAACTGATATCCTTGAAAGGCTGAAAAACGTGTCCTCTGCCACTGATGGACGGAATACTTTCAAGCAGCAACCATATAGTCTAGACATTCCTAGATTCGCGAAGCTGATATAGCCCCGATGACCACATTGTCCCAAAAGATTGGTGTGTAAAATTCAAGGAGTTGGCTGCAATATAAAAGACTATGCCCCACTTTGGAAGATCTTCACTTCATGCCCATCAAAATTAATAGCAAGATAAAACGGCCTCCAGAATGGCTGGGCACACTACTTTCAAAGTCCCACCAAATAGTCTAGAGCTTCCTAGATTCACAAACCTGATTACCGCACAGATGACCACAGTGTCCAGAAACTTGGGTGTGTCACATTACAGGAGTAGGCTGTAGGATAAATAACTTTGTAGCAGTTTTAATGATTTTGAATTGACAGCCTTGAAGGCCGAATTTATGGGCCTCTGCCGCCAGTAGGCTCACCACTTTGAAAAGGCAACCATATAGTCTAGAGCTTACTAGCTTCACAAACCTAATATAGCCCCAATGAGAAGAGTGTCAAAACACAATGGGGTGTCAAATTCATTGACCAGTGCCCAGGATAGACAACTTTGCCCCAGCTTAGACTTGAACAGACATAGCTTTCAAAGGGCAGAAAAAGTGGTCTCCTCCATCAGTGGACACACAACTTTCAAAGGCCAGCCAAATAGTCTAGAGCTTCCTAGATTCACCCACCTGATATGAAACCAACAAGCACAGTGTCCAAAGACATTGATGTCTTAAGTTTATTGAAACGGGCAGGTTACCAACAACTTTGCCAGGATAGACAAGCTTGCCCCAGCTTAGACTTGAACAGACATAGCTTTCAAAGGGCAGAAAAAGTGGCCTCCTCCATCAGTGGACACACAACTTTCAAAGGCCAGCCAAATAGTCTAGAGCTTCCTAGATTCACCCACCTGATATGAAAACAAGAAGCACAGTGTCCAAAGACATTGATGTCTTAAGTTTATTGAAATGGGCAGGTTACCAACAACTTTGCTAGGATAGACAAGCTTGCCCCAGCTTAGACTTGAACAGATGAACAGACATAGCATTCAAAGGGGAGAAAAAGTGGCCTACTTCATCAGTGGACACACAACCTTCAAAGGCCCACCAAACAGTCTAGAGCTTCCTAGATTCACAAACCTGATTACCGCACAGATGACCACAGTATCCCAAAACGTTGGTGTGACACATTCAAGGACTAGGCTGCAGGATAAATAACTTTGCAGCAGTTTCAAAGATCTTGAATTGATAGCCCTGAAGGCCGAATTCATGGGCCTCTGCCACCAGTGGACTCACCACTTTGAAAAGGCAACCATATAGTCTAGAGCTTACTAGATTCACAAACCTGATATAGCCCCAATGAGAACAGCGTCCAAAGACAATGGGGTGTCAAATTCGTTGACCAGTGTCCAGGATAGACAACTTTGCCCCAGTTTATACTTAAACAGAAATAGCTTTCAAAGGGCGGAAAATGTGACCTTCTCCATGAGTGGACACACAACTTTCAAAGGCCAGGCGAATAGTCTAGAGCTTCCTAGATTCACCTACCTGATATGAAACCAACAAGCGCAGTGTCGAAAGACATTGGTGTCTTAAGTTTATTGAAAGGGGCAGGTTACCAACAACTTTGCCCTACCTGTAATATCTTGATCTAATATCCCTCAAAGGCTGATAAACATGGCCTCTGCAAATTATTGACCCAATACTTTCAAGCAGCAACCATGTAGTTTAGACCTTCCTAGATTCGCGAAGCTGATATAGCCCTGATGACCACATTATCCCAAAAGATTGGTGTGTAAAATTCGATGAGTTAGCTGCAAGATAAAGGACTATGCCCCACTTTTGAAGATCTTAACTTCATGCCCACCAAATAGCAAGATGAAGCGGCCTCAACCATGGCTGGGAACACTACTTTCAAAGGCCCACCAAACAGTCTAGAGCTTCCTAGATTCAGAATCCTAATTAACATGCAGATGACCACAGTGTCCCAAAACGTTGGTAAGTCACATTCCAGGAGTAGGCTGTAGGATAAATAACTTTGCAGCAGTTTTAAATATCTTGTATTGACAGCCTTGAAGGCCGAATTCAGGGGCCTCTGCCACCAGTGGACTCACCACTTTGAAAAGGCAACCATATAGTCTAGAGCTTACTAGATTCACAAACTTGATATAGCTCCAATGAGAACAGTGTCCGAAGACAATGGAGTGTCAAATTCATTGACCAATGCCCAGGATAGACAACTTTACCCCTGCTTAGACTTGAACAGATATAGCTTTCAAAGGGCGGAAAAAGTGGTCTCCTCCATCAGTGGACACACAACTTTCAAAGGCCAGCCAAATAGTCTAGAGCTTCCTAGATTCACCCACCTGATATGAAACAAACAAGCACAATGTCCAAAGACATCGGTGTCTTAAGTTTATTGAAATGGGCAGGTTATCAACACCTTTGCCCTACCTCTAAGATCTTGAACTGATATCCTTCAAAGGCTGAAAAATGTGGCCTCTACCACTGATGGTCGCAATACTTTCAAACATCAACCATGTATTCTAGACCTTCCTAGATTCGCGAAGCTGATATAGGCTTGGAGACCTTATTCTCCAAATAGATTGGGGTGTAAGATTCAGGGAATCTGCTGCAGGATTAAGGACTATGCCCCAGTTTTGAAGACGGCATGAAGAGACACCCTGGCAGTGCCCTAAAAGTGGCCCCTGCCACGGGTACATGAACAATTTTCAAAGGCCCACCAAACAGTCTAGAGCTTCCTAGATTCACAAACCTGATTACCGCACGGATGACCACCGTATCCCAAAACGTTGGTGTGTCACATTCAAGTACAAGGCTGCAGGATAAATGAATTTGCAGCAGTTTCAAAGATCTTGAAGTGACAGCCTTGAAGGCCGAATTTAGGGGTCTCTGCCACCAGTGGATACACAACTTTCAAAGGCCAGCCAAATAGTCTAGAGCTTCCTAGATTCACCCACCTGATATGAAACCAACAAGCACAGTGTCCAAAGACATTGGTGTCTTAAGTTAAATTGAAAGGGGCAAGTTACCAACAACTTTGCTCTACATATAAGATCTTGAACTGATATCCTTCAAAGGCTGAAAAAACGTGTCCTCTGCCACTGATGGACGCAATACTTTCAAGCAGCAACCATATAGTCTAGACATTCCTAGATTCGCGAAGCTGATTTAGCCCCGATGACCACATTGTCCCAAAAGATTGGTGCGTAAAATTCAAGGAGTTAGCTGCAAGATAAAGGACTATGCCTCAATTTAGAAGATCTTCACTTCATGCTCATCAAATAGCAATATAAAGCGGCCTCCACCATGGCTGGGCACACTTCTCTGAAACTAACAAGCACAGTGTCCAAAGATATTCTTTTTGAAGGGCATGAAGCCAAGGTCTTCCAAACTGGGGCATAGTCCTTTATCCTACAAAATTGATGGTAACCTGCCACTTTCAATAAACTTAAGACACCAATGTCTTTGGACACTGTGCTTGTTGGTTTCATATCAGGTGGGTGAATCTAGGAAGATCTAGACTATTTGGCTGGCCTTTGAAAGTTGTGTGTCATCTGATGGAGGAGGCGATTTTTTGTCCCCTTTGAAAGCTATGTCTGTTCAAGTCTAAGCTGGGGCAAGGTTGTTTATCCTGGCAAAGTTGCTGGTAACCTGCCCCTTTCAATAAACTTAAGACACCGATGTCTTTCGACACTGAGCTTGGTGGTTTCCTATCAGGTGGGTGAATCTAGGAAGCTCTAGACCATGTGGCTGGCCTTTGAAAGTTGTGTGTCCACTGATGGAGGAGGCCACATTTTCTGCCCTTTGAAAGCTATGTCTGTTCAAGTCCAAGCTGGGGCAAAGTTGTCGATCCTGGGCACTGGTCAATGAATTTGACACCCCATTGTCTTTGGACACTGTTCTCATTGGGGCTATATTAGGTTTGTGAATCTAGTAAGCTCTAGACTATATGGTTGCCTTTTCAAAGAGGTGAGTCCACCGTTAGCAGAGCCCCCTAAATTCGGCCTTCAAGGCTGTCAATTTAAGATCTTTAAAACTGCTGCAAAGTTATTTATCCTACAGCCTAGTCCTGGAATGTGACACACCAACGTTTTGAGACACTGTGGTCATCTGTGCGTTAATCATTTTTGTGAATATAGGAAGCTCGAGCCTGTTTGGTGGGCCTTTGAAAGTAGTGTGCCTAGCCATGGTGGAGGACGCTTTATCTTGCTATTTGATGGGCATGAAGTGAAGATCTTCCAAAGTGGCGCATAGTCCTTTATCTAGATGCCAACTCCTTGAATTTTACACACCAATCTTTTGGGACAATGTGGTCATCGTGGCTATATCAGATTCGCGAATCTAGGAAGGTCTAGACTACATGGTTGCTGTTTGAAAGTATTGGGCCAATAAGTGGCAGAGGCCACGTTTTTCAGCCTTTGAAGGATATCATATCATGATCTTACAGGTAGGGCAAAGTTGTTGGTAACCTGCCCCTTTCAATAAACTTAAGACACCGATGTCTTTGGACACTGTGCTTGTTGGTTTCATATCAGGTGGTTGAATCTAGGAAGCTCTAGACTATTTGGCTGACCTTTGAAAGTTGTGTGTCCACTGGTGGCAAAGGCTCCTAAATTCGGCCTTAAAGGCTGTCAAAGCAAGATCTTTAAAACTGCTGCAATGGTATTTATCCTACAACCTACTCCTGGAATGTGACTTACCAATGTTTTGGGACACTGTGGTCATCTGTGCGTTAATCAGGATTATGAATCTAGGAAGCTCTAGACTGTTTGGTGGGCCTTTGAAAGTTGTGCATGCACCCATGGCAGGGGCCACTTTTAGGGCACTGCCAGGGTGTCTCTTCAAGCCGTCTTCAAAATTGGGGTATAGTCCCTAATCCTGCAGCAGATTCCCTGAATTTTACACCCCAATCATTTTGGACAATGTCGTTGGCTGAGTAACATAAGGTCGTATCTCAAAAAAATCAAATTTTTTATTATTTTTGAACCGGCTTCCCTACCCCCTAAAATATCCAGAAATTTTGGAATTTATCGAATTTTCAAAATCTTTGGCATGTTATAAACCAGTAAACAAAGGTCGTATCTGCACAATGTCACTTTTCAGTGAGTAACATAAGGTCGTATCTGCTTTAAACCAAAGTTTTATTTTCAGTAAATTATGTTAATCTATACAAAATAAAAATATTCTATAATTCAGTTTATTAGACAACTATCCTACAAACATTATCAAAACATTATTAACACATCGTTAATCGAATCAAAGGTAGATATAGTAATATAGTTTTGAAATGCTGGATACGACCTTTGATTACTGAAGAAATGGTTCAGATGTTGAGTAACATAAGGTCGCATCTTGTCTGTATTTAAATTTGATGGTGTAAATGTCATATAAGTCCTTACTATTTTAGTGTAAACAAGTGTAGTAAATCTTAGCATACTTCCTGAACTTTACAAATGTTATTTTATGTTATTTGCAATAGCTAAATTGATTTAATTTGTATTTATCTATAATTTATATTTGTCAGATACGACCTTATGTTACTCACTGATTTCCAACTTTTTTCCATAAAACTCAGTAACATAAGGTCGTATCTGAAATGAATTCTCTTCTTGTTGCCATAGTATCATCCTAATAACCTATGGATATAGAAATATCTCACCAACTAATTTCTAGCTACTTATTCTTCCTAGAAATGGAATATTTTATTTATTGAGCAGATATTTTTAATCATATAACCCTTCAAAGGACGTCATATTTCTTTAATTAGTAATATCTCAAATCTAACATTTGTCAGATACGACCTTATGTTACTCAGCCAACGATGTGGTCTCCAAGCCTATATCAGCTTCGCGAATCTAGGAAGGTCTAGACTACATGGTTGCTGTTTGAAAGTATTGCTTCCATCAGTAGGAAAGGCCACGTTTTTCAGCCTTTGAAGGATATCAGTTCAAGATCTTACGGGTAGGGCAAAGTTGTTCGTAACATGCCCCTTTCAATAAACTAAAGACACCAATGTCTTTGGACACTGTGCTTGTTGGTTTCATATCAGCTGGGTGAATCTAGGAAGCTCTAGACTATTTGGATGGCCTTGTAGGCCAAAATTAGGGGCCTCTACCACCAGTGGACTCACCACTTTGAAAAAGCAACCATATAGTCTAGAGCTTACTAGATTCACAAACCTGATATAGTCCCAATGAGAACAGTGTCCAAAAACAATGGGGTGTCAAATTCATTGACCAGTGCCCAGGATAGACAACTTTGCCCCAGCTTAGACTTGAACAGACATAGCTTTCAAAGGGCGGAAAAAGTGGTCTCCTCCATCAGTGGACCCACAACTTTCAAAGGCCAGCCAAATAGTCTAGAGCTTCCTAGATTCACCCACCTGATATGAAACCAACGAGCACAGTGTGCAAAGACATTGATGTCTTAATTTTATTGAAAGGGGCAGGTTACCAACAACTTTGCAGGATAAAGGACTATGACCCAGTTTCGAAGACCTTGGCTTCATGCCCTTCAAATAGGAAGATATATAGGCCTCCATCATTGCTGGACACACTCCTTTAAAATTCCAACCAAATAGTCTAGAGCTTCCTAGATTCATGAACCTGATGGAGCCCCTATGACCCCAGTGTCAAAAGATATGGGTGTGCAAACTTCATTCACGGGCATGTAGGAAAAACAACTTTTGCCACAGCTTCCACTTAAAGAGACAGATCCTGGCAGTGCCCGAAAAGTGGCCTCTGCCATGGGTGTATGCACAACTTTCAAACGCCCACCAAACAGTCTAGAGCTTCCTAGATTCACAAACCTGATTACCGCACAGATGACCACAGTATCCCAAAACGTTGTTGTGTCACATTCCAGGACTAGGCTGCAGGATAAATAACTTTGCAGCAGTTTTAAAGATCTTGAATTGACAGCCTTGAAGGCCGAATTGAGTGGGCTCTGCCAACGGTGGACTCACTTCTTTGAAAAGGTAACCATATAGTCTAGAGCGCACTAGATTCGCAAACCTGATGTATCCCCGATGAGAACAGTGTCCAAAGACAATGGGGTGTCAAATTCATTGACCAGTGTCCAGGATCGACAATTTTGCGCCAGCTTAGACTTGAACAGACATAGCTTTCAAATGGCAGAAAAAGTGGCCTCCTCCATCAGTGGACACAAAAGTGGCCCCTGCCATGGGTGTATGCACAACTTACAAAGGCCTACCAAACAGTCTAGAGCTTCCTAGATTCACAAACCTAATTAATGCACAGATGACCAAATTGTCCCAAAACGTTGGTGTGTCACATTCCCGGAGCAGGCTGTAGGATATATAACTTTGCAGCAGTTTTAAAGATCTTGCTTTGACAGCCCTGAAGGCCGAATTTAGGGGCCTTTGCCACCAGTGGACACACAACTTTCAAAGGCCAGCCAAATAGTCTAGAGGTTCCTAGATTCACCAGCCTGATATGAAACCAACAAGCGCAGTGTCCAAAGACATTGATGTATTAATTTTATTGAAATGGGCAGGTTACCAGCAACTTTGCCCTACCCGTAAGATCTTGAACTGATATCCTTCTTAGGCTGAAAAACGTGGCCTTTGCCACTGATGGACGCAATACTTTGAAGCAGCAACCATGTAGTCTAGACCTTCCTAGATTCGCGAAGCTGATATAGCCCCGATGACCACATTGTCCCAAAAGATTGGTGTGTAAACTTCAAGGAGTTGGCTGCAGGGTAAAGGACCGTGCCCCGTTTTTGAAGATCTTCACTTAGTGCCCATCAAATAGCCAGATAAAGCAGCCTCCACCATGACTGGGCACACTTCTTTCAAAGGCCCACCAAACAGTCTAGAGCTTCCTAGATTCACAAACCTTATTACCACACAGACAACCACAGTGTCCCAAAACGTTGGTGTGTCACATTCAAGGATTAGGCTGCAGGATAAATAACTTTGCAGCAGTTTCAAAGATCTTGAAGTGACAGCCATGAAGGCCGATTTTAGGGGTCTCTGCCACCAGAGGACTCACCACTTTGAAAAAGCAACCACATAGCCTAGAGCTCAATAGATTCAGAACCCTGATGTAGCCCCAATGAGAACAGTGTCCAAAGACAATGGGATGTCAAATTCTTTAACCAGTGCCCAGGATAGACAACTTTGCCCCACCTTAGATTTGAACAGACATAGCTTTCAAAGGGCAGAAAAAGTGGCCTCCTCCATCAGTGGACACACAACTTTCAAAGGCCAGCCAAATAGTCTAGAGCTTATTAGATTCACCCACCTGATATGAAACCAACAAGCACAGTGTTCAAAGACATTGGCGTCTTAAGTTTATTGAAAGGGGCAGGTTACTAACAACTTTACCATTATAGACAACTTTGCCCCAGCTTAGACTTGAACAGACATAGGTTTCAAAGGGCAGAAAAAATGGCCTCCTCCATCAGTGGACCCACAACTTTCAAAGGCCAGCCAAATAGTCTAGAGCTTCCTAGATTCACCCACCTGATATGAAACCAATAAGGACAGTGTCCAAAGACATTGGTGTGTGAAGTTTATTGAAAGGGGCAGGTTACCAACAACTTTGCCTTACCCGTAAGATCTTGAACTGATATAATTCTAAGGCTGAAAAACGTGGTCACTGCCACTGATGGACGCAATACTTTCAAGCAGCAACCATGTAGTCTAGACCTTCCTAGATTCGCGAAGCTGGTATAACACAGATGACCACATTGTCCCAAAAGATTGGTGTGTAAAATTTAAGGAGTTGGCTTCAGGATAAAGGACTATGCCCAAATTTTGAAGATCTTTACTTCATGCCCTATAAATAACAAGATGAAGCGGCCTCCACCATGGCTTGGCACACTACTTTCAAAGGCCCAACAAACAGTCTAGAGCTTCCTACATTCACAAACCTGATTCCAGCACAGATGACCACAGTGTCCCAAAACGTTGGTGTGTCACATTCCAGGACAATCCTGGAGGATAAATAACATTGCAACAGTTTCAAAGATCTTGAAGTGACTGTCTTGAAGGCCGAATTCAGGGGCCTTTGCCACTGGTGGACTCACCACTTTGAAAAGGCAACCATATAGTCTAGAGCTTACTAGATTCACAATCCTGATATAGCCCCAATGAGAACAGTGTCAAAAGACAATGAGGTGTCAAATTCATTGACCAGTGCCCAGGATAGACAACTTTGCCCCAGCGTAGACTTGAACAGACATAGCTTTCAAAGGGCAAAAAAAGTGGCCTCCTTCATCAGTGGACACACAACTTTCGAAGGCCAGCCAAATAGTTTAGAGCTTCCTAGATTCACCTACCTGATATAAATCCAACAAGCACAGTGTCCAAAGACATTGGTGTCTTAAGTTAAATTGAAAGGGGCAAGTTACCAACAACTTTGGTCTACCTCTAAGATCTTGAACTGATATCCTTCAAAGGCTGAAAAACAAGGCCTCTGCCACTTATTGACGCAATACTTTGAAGCAGCAACCATGTAGTCTAGACCTTCCTAGATTCGCGAAGCTGATATAGCCCCGATGACCACATTGTCCCAAAAGATTGGTGCATAAAGTTCAAGGAGTTAGCTAGAAGATCTACACTTCATGCTCATCAAATAGCAATATAAAGCGGCCCACACCATGGCTGGGCACACTACTTTGAAACCAACAAGCACAGTGTCTAAAGACATTCTATTTGAAGCGCATGTAGCCAAGGTCTTCAAAACTTGGGCATAGTCCTTTATACCGCAAAATTGATGGTAACCTGCCACTTTCAAAAAACTTAAGACACCAATGTCTTTGGACACTGTGCTTGTTGGTTTCATATCAGCTGGGTGAATCTAAGAAGCTCTAGACTATTTGGCTGGCCTTTGAAAGTTGTGTGTCCACTGATGGAGGAGGCCACTTGTTCTGCCATTTGAAAGCTATGGTCATCCGTGCGGTAATCAGGTTTTTGAATCTAGGAAGCTCTAGACTGTTTGGTGGGCCTCTGAAAGTTGTTCATGCACCCATGGCAGGGGCCACTTTTAGGGCACTGCCAGGGTGTCTCTTCAAGGCGTCTTCAAAACTGGGGCATAGTCCTTAATCCTGCAGCAGATTCCCTGAATTTTACACCCCAATCTTTTTGGACAACGTAGTTTCCAACCCTATGTCAGCTTCGCGAATCTAGGAAGGTCTAGACTACATGGTTGCTGTTTGAAAGTATTGCGACCATCAGTGGCAGAGGCCACGTTTTTCAGCCCATCACCCACCTGTCCAAAGACAATGGAGTGTCAAATTCATTGACCAATGCCCAGGATAGACAACTTTGCCCTTGCTTAGACTTGAACAGACATAGCTTTCAAAGGGGAGAAAAAGTGGCCTTTCAAAGGGGAGAAAAAGTGGCCTCCTCCTTCAGTCAGACTTGAACACACAACTTTCAAAGGCCAACCAAATAGTCAAGAGCTTCCTAGATTTACCCAACTGATATGAAACCAACAAGCACAGTGTCCAAAGACATTAGTGTCTTAAGTTTATTAAAAGGGGCAGGTTACCAACAACTTTGCTCTTCCTCTACGATCTTGAACTGATATCCTTCTCAGGCTGAAAAACGATGCCACTGCCACTGATAGACGCAATACTTTCAAGCAGCAACCATGTAGTCTAGACATTCCTAGATTCGCGAAGCTGATATAGCCCCAATGACGACATTGTCTCAAAAGATTGGTGTGTAAAATTCAAGGAGTTAGCTGCAAGATAAAGGACTATGCCCCATTTTTGAAGATCTTCACTTCATGCCCATCAAATAAAAAGATAAAGCGGACTTTACCATGGCTGGGCAAACTACTTTCAAAGGCCCACCAATCAGGCTAGAGCTTCCTAGATTCACAAACCTGATTACCATACAGATGACCACAGTGTCTCAAAACGTTGGTGTGTCACATTCTAGGACTAAGCTGCAGGATAAATAACTTTGGAGCAGTTTTAAAGATCTTGAATTGACAGACTTGAAGGCCGAATTTAGGGGCTCTGCCAACAGTGGACTCACCTCTTTGAAAAGTCAACCATATAGTCTAGAGCTTACTAGATTCACAAACCTGATATAGCCCCGAAGAGATCAGAATCCAAAGACAATGGGGTGTCAAATTCATTGACCAGTGTCCAGGATCGACAACTTTGCCCCAGCTTAGACTTGAACAAGCATAGCTTTCAAAGGGCAGAAAAAGTGGCCTTCTCCATTAGTGGACACACAACTTTCAAAGGCCAGCCAAATAGTCTAGAGCTTCCTAGATTCACCCACCTCATATGAAACCAACAAGCACAGTGTCCAAAGACATTGGTGTCTTAAGTTTATTGAAAGGGGCAGGTTACCAACAACTTTGCCCTACCTGTAAGATATTGAACGGATATCCTTCAAAGCCTGAAAAACAAGGCCTCTGCCACTTATTGACGCAATACTTTCAAGCAGCAACCATGTAGTCTAGACCTTCCTAGATTAGCAAAGCTGATATAGCCCTGATGACCACATTGTCCCAAAAGATTGGTGTGTAAAATTCAAGGAGTTAGCTGCAAGATAAAGGACTATGCCCCACTTTTGAAGATCTTCACTTCATGCCCAACAAATAGCAAGATAATGCACCCTCCACCATGGCTGGGCACACTACTTTCAAAGGCCCACCAAACAGTCTAGAGCTTCCTAGATTCACAATCTTGATTAACACACAGATGACCACAGTGTCCCAAAGCGTTGTTATGTCACATTCCAGGACTAGGCTACTGGATATACTCTTCTCATTTGGGCTATATCAGGTTTGTGAAGCTAGTAAGCTCTAGACTATATGGTTGCCTTTCCAAAGTGGTGAGCCTACCAGTGGCAGAGGCCCATAAATTCGGCCTTCAAAGCTGTCAATTCAAGATCTTTAAAACTGCTACTAAGTTATTTATCCTACAGCCTACTCCTGGAATGTGACACACCCAAGTTTCTGGACTCTGTGCGGTAATCAGGTTTGTGAATCTAGGAAGCTCTAGACTATTTGGTGGGCCTTTGAAAGTAGTGTGCCCAGCCATGGTGGAGGCTGTTTTATCTTGCTGTTTGAAGGGCATGAAGTCAATGTCTTCAAAACTGCGGCATAGTCCTTTATCCTGCAGCCAATTCCCTGAATTTTACACCCTAATCTTTTTAGACAATGTGGTTATCGTGACTATATCAGCTTCATGAATCTAGGAAGGTCTAGGCTACATGGTCGCTGTTTGAAAGTATTGGGTCAATAAGTGACAGAGGCCACGTTTTTCAGCGTTTGAAGGATATCAGATCATGATCTTACAGGTAGGGCAAAGTTGTTGGTAACCTGCCCCTTTCAATAAACTTAAGACACCAAAGTCTTTGGACACTGTGCTTGTTGGTTTCATATCAGGTGGTTGAATCTAGGAAGCTATAGACTATTTGTCTGGCCTTTGAAAGTTGTGTGTCCACTGGTGGCAGAGGCCCCTAAATTCGGCCTTAAAGGCTGTCAATACAAGATATTTAAAACTGCTGCAAAGTTATTTATCCTACAGTCTACTCCTGGAAAGTGACCCACCAACGTTTTGGGACACTGTGGTCATCTGCACGGTAATCAGGTTTGTGAATCTAGGAAGCTCTAGCCTATTTGGTGGGCCTTTGAAAGTAGTGTTCCCAACCATGGTTGAGGCCGCTTCATCTTGCTATTTGATGGGCATGAAGTTAAGATCATCAAAAGTGGGCCATAGTCCTTTATCTTTTAGCTAACTCCTCTAATTTTACACACCAATCTTTTGGGACAATTTGATCATCTGGGCTATATCAGCTTCATGAATCTTGGAAGGTCTAGACTACATGGTTGCTGTTTGAAAGTATTGCATCCATTAGTGGCGGAGGCCACGTTTTTCAGCCCTTGAAGGACATCAGTTCAAGATCTTAGAGGTAAAGCAAAGTTGTTGGTGACTTACCCCTTTCAATAAACTTAAGATACCAATGTCTTTGGACACTGTGCTTGTTGGTTTCATATAAGGTGGGTGAATCTATGAAGCTCTAGACTATTTTGCTAGTCTTTGAACGTAATGTTTCCACTGATAGAGGACGCCACTTTTTCTGCCCTTTGAAAGCTATGTCTGTTCAAGTCTAAGCTGGGGCAAAGTTGTCTATCCTGGGTACTGGTCAATGAATTTGACACCCAAATGTTTTGGACACTGTTCTCATTGGGGCTATATCAGGTTTGTGAATCTAGTAAGCACTAGACTATATGGTTGCTTTTTCAAAGTGGTAAGTCCACTGGCGGCAGAGGCCCCAAAATTTTGGCCTACAAGGCCATCCAAATAGTCTAGAGCTTCCTAGATTCACAATCCTGATTACTGCACAGATGACTACAGTATCCCAAAATGTTGGTGCGTCACATTCAAGGACTAGGCTGCAGGATAAATAACATTGCAGCAATTTTAAAGATCTTGCTTTGACAGCCTTTAAGGCCGAATTTAGGGGCCTTTGACACCAATGGACACACAACTTTAAAAGGCCAGCCAAATAGGCTAGAGCTTCCTAGATTCGACCACCTGATGTGAAAGCAACAAGCACAGTGTCCAAAGACATTGGTGTCTTAAGTTTATTGAAAGGGGCAGGTTACCAACAACTTTGCCCTACCTCTAAGATCTTGAACTGATATCCTTTAAAGGCTGAAAAACCGGGCCTATGCCACTGATGGACACACTACTTTCAAGGAGCAACCATGTAGTCCAAAAAGATTGGTGTGTAAAATTCAAGGAGTTGGCTGCAGAATAAAGGGCTATTCCCTGTTTTTGAAGATCTTAACTTCATGCCCATCAAATAGCAAAATAATGCATCCTCCACCGTGGCTAGGCACACTACTTTCAAAGGCCAACCAAACAGTCTAGAGCTTCCTAGATTCACAATCCTGATTAATGCACAGATGACCACAGTGTCCTAAAATGTTGGTAAGTCACATTCCATGAGTAGGTTGTAGGATAAATAACTTTGCAGCAGTTTTAAAGATCTTGAATTGACAGCCCTGAAGGTCAAATTCAGGGGCCTCTGACACCGGTGGATTCACCACTTTAAAAAGGCAACCATATGCGGCCTAGTCCTTGAATGTGACACACCAATGTTTTGGGACACTGTGGTCATCGGTGCGGTAATCAGGTTTGTGAATCTAGGAAGCTCTAGACTGTTTGGTTGGCCTTTGAAAGTAGTGTGCCCAGCCATGGTTGAGGACTCTTTATCTTGCTATTTGAAGGGCATGAAGCCAAGGTCTTCAAAACTTGAGTATCGTCCTTTATCATGCAAAAATTGTTGGTAACCTGCCCCTTTCAATAAACTTAACACACCAATGTCTTTGGACACTGTGCTCGTTGGTTTCATATCAGATGGGTGAATCTAGGAAACTCTAGACTATTTGGCTGGCATTTGAAAGTTGTGTGTCCACTGATGGAGGAGGCCACTTTTTCTCCCCTTTGACAGCTATGTCTGTTCAAGTTTAAGCTGGGGCAAAGTTGTCTATCCTGGGCATTGGTCAATGAATTTGACACACCATTGTCTTTGGACACTGTTCTCATTGGAGCTATATCAGGTTTGTGAATCTAATAATCTCTAGACTATATGGTTGCCTTTTCAACATGGTAAGTCCACTGGTGGCAGAGGCCCCTAAATTCAGCCTTCAGGGCTATCCATTCAAGATCTTAAAAACTCCTGCAAAGTTATTTATCCTTCAGCCTTCTCCTGGAATGTGACACACAAACGTTTTGGGACACTGCGGTCTTCTGTGCGGTAATCAGGTTTGTGAATCTAAGAAGCTCTAGAATGTTTGGTGGGCCTTTGAAAGTAGTGTTCCCAGCCATGGTGGAGGACGCATTATCTTGCTATTTGATGGGCATGAAGTGGAGATCTTCAAAAGTGGGGCATAGTCCTTTATCTTGCAGTTAACCCCTTGAATTTTACACCCCAATCTTTTGGGACAATGTGGTCATCGGGGCTATATCAGCTTCTTGAATCTAGGAAGTTCTAGACTACATGGTTGCTGCTTGAAAGTATCGCGTCCATTAGTGGCAGTGACCACGTTTTTCAGCCTTTGAAGGATATCAGTTCAAGATCTTACAGTTAGGGCAAAGTTGTTGGTAACCTGCCCCTTTCAATAAACTTAAGTCACCAATGTCGATGGACACTGTGCTTGTTGGTTTCATATCAGGTGGGTGAATCTAGGAAGCTCTAGACTATTCGGCTGACCTTTGAAAGTTGTGTGTCCACTGATAGAGGAGGCCACTTTTTCTCCCCTTTGAAAGCTATGTCTGTTCAAGTCTAAGCTGGGGCAAAGTTATCTATCCTGGACGCTGGTCAATGAATTTGACACCCCATTGTCTTTGGACAGTGTTCTCATTGGGGCTACATCAGGGTTGTGAATCTAGTAAGCTCTAGGCAATATGGTTGCTTTTTCAAAGTGGTGAATCCACTGGTGGCAGAGGCCCCTAATTTTGGCCTTCAAGGCTGTCACATCAAGATCTTTAAAACTGCTGCAAAGTTATTTATCCTGCAGCCTAGTCCTTGAATGTGACACACCGACATTTTGGGACACTGTGGTTATCTGTGCGGTAATCAGGTTTGTGAATCTAGGAAGCTCTAGATTGTTTGGTGGGCCTTTGAAAGCAGTGTGCCCTGCCATGGTGGAGGCCGCTTTATCTTGCTATTTGAAGGGCATGAAGTCAATGTCTTCAAAACTGTGGCATAGTCCTTTATCCTGCAGCCAATTCCCTGAATTTTACACCCCAATCTTTTTAGATAATGTGGTTATCATGGCTATATCACCTTCATGAATCTAGGAAGGTCTAGGCTACATGGTCGCTGTTTGAAAGTATTGGGTCCATCAGTGGGATAGGCAACGTTTTTCAGCCTTTGAAGGATATCAGATCATGATCTCACAGGCAGGGCAAAGTTGTTGGTAACCTGCCCCTTTCAATAAACTTAAGTCACCAATGTTGATGGACACTGTGCTTGTTGGTTTCATATCAGGTGGTTGAATCTAGGAAGCTCGAGACTATTTGGCTGGCCTTTGAAAGTTGTGTGTCCACTGGTGGCAAAGGCCCCTAAATTCGAGCTTAAAGGCTGTTAAAGCAAGATCATTAAAACTGCTGCAAATGTATTTATCCTACAGCCTACTCCTGGAATGTGACTTACCAACGTTTTGGGACACTGTGGTCATCTGTGCGTTAATCAGGATTGTGAATCTAGGAAGCTCTAGACTGTTTGGTGGGCCTTTGAAAGCTGTGCATACACCCATGGCAGAGGCCACTATTCGGGCACTGCCAGGATCTGTCTCTTCAAGTGGAAGCTGTGGCAAAAGTTGTTTTTCCTACATGCCCATGAATGAAGTTTGCACACCCATATCTTTTGACACTGGGGTCATAGGGGCTCCATCAGGTTAATGAATCTAGGAAGCTCTAGACTATTTGGTTGGAATTTGAAAGTAGTGTGTCCAGCAATGGTAGAGGCGTATATATCTTCCTATTTGAAGGGCATGAAGCCAAGGTCTTCGAAACTGGGGCATAGTCCTTTATCCTGCAAAGTTGTTGGTAACCTGCCCCTTTCAATAAACTTAAGAGACCAATGTCTTTGGACACTGTGTTTGTTGGTTTCATATCAGCTGGGTGAATCTAGGAAGCTCTAGACAATTTGGCTGGCCTTTGAAAGTTGTGTGTCCAGTGATGGAGGAGGCCACTTTTTCTGCCATTTGAAAGCTATGTCTGTACAAGTCCAAGCTGGGCCAAAGTTGTCTTTCCTGGGTACTTGTCAATGAATTTGACGCCCCATTGTCTTTGGACACTGTTCTCATTGGGCTTTATCAGGTTTGTGAATCTAGTAAGCTCTAGACTATATGGTTGCCTTTTCAAAGAGGTGAGTCCACCGTTGGCAGAGCCCCCTAAATTCGAGCTTCAAGGCTGTCAATTCAAGATCTTTAAAACTGCTGGAAAGTTATTTATCCTACAGTCTGCTCCTGGAATGTGACACACCAACCTTTTGGGACACTGTGGTCATCTGGGCGGTAATCAGGTTCGGAATCTAGAAAGCTCTAGCCTGTTTGGTGGGCCTTTGAAAGTAGTCTACCCAGCCATGGTTGAGGCTGCTTTATCTTGCTATTTGATGGGCATGAAGTTAAGATCTTTAAAAGTGGGGCATAGTCCTTTATCTTGCAGCTAACTCCTCGAATTTTACAGACCATTCTTTTGGGACAATGTGGTCATCAGGGCTATATCAGCTTTGCGAATCTAGGAAGGTCTAGACTACATGGATGCTCCTTGAAAGTATTGCGTCAATAAGTGGCAGAGGCCATGTTTTTCAGCCTTTGAGGGATATTAGATCAAGATATTACAGGTAGGGCAAAAGTTGTTGGTAAGCTGCCCCTTTCAATAAACTTAAGACACAATTGTCTTTGGACACTGCGCTTGTTGGTTTCATATCAGGTGGGTGAATCTAGGAAGCTCTAGACTATTTGGCTGGCCTTTGAAAGTTGTGTGTCCACTAGTGGCAGAGACCCCTAAATTCGGCCTTTAAGGCTGTCACTTCAAGATCTTTGAAACTGCTGCAAAGTTATTTATCCTGCATCCTACTCCTTGAATGTGACACAGCACATTTTGGGATACATCGGTCATCTGTGCGGTAATCAGATTTATGAATCTAGGAAGCTCTAGACTGTTTGGTGGGCCTTTGAAAGCTGTGCATACACCCATGGCAGAGGCCACTATTCGGGCACTGCCAGGGTGTCTCTTCAAGCCGTCTTCAAAACTGGGGTATAGTCCCTAATCCTGCAGCAGATTCCCTGAATTTTACACCCCAATCATTTTGGACAATGTCGATGGCTGAGTAACATAAGGTCGTATCTCAAAAAAATCAAATTTTTTATTATTTTTGAACCGGCTTCCCTACCCCCTAAAATATCCAGAAATTTTGGAATTTATCAAATTTTCGAAATCTTTGGCATGTTATAAACCAGTAAACAAAGGTCGTATCTGCACAATGTCACTTTTCAGTGAGTAACATAAGGTCGTATCTGCTTTAAACCAAAGTTTTATTTTCAGTAAATTATGTTAATCTATACAAAATAAAAATATTCTATAATTCAGTTTATTAGACAACTATCCTACAAACATTATCAAAATATTATTAACACATCGTTAATCGAATCAAAGGTAGATATAGTAATATAGTTTTGAAATGCTGGATACGACCTTTGATTACTGAAGAAATGGTTCAGATGTTGAGTAACATAAGGTCGTATCTTGTCTGTATTTAAATTTGATGGTGTAAATGTCATATAAGTCCTTACTATTTTAGTGTAAACAAGTGTAGTAAATCTTAGCATACTTCCTGAACTTTACAAATGTTATTTTATGTTATTTGGAATAGCTAAATTGATTTAATTTGTATTTGTCTATAATTTATATTTGTCAGATACGACCTTATGTTACTCACTGATTTCCAACTTTTTTCCATAAAACTCAGTAACATAAGGTCGTATCTGAAATGAATTCTGTTCTTGTTGCCATAGTATCATCCTAATAACCTATGGATATAGAAATATCTCACCAACTAATTTCTAGCTACTTATTCTTCCTAGAAATGGAATATTTTATTTATTGAGCAGATATTTTTAATCATATAACCCTTCAAAGGACGTCATATTTCTTTAATTAGCAATATCTCAAATCTAACATTTGTCAGATACGACCTTATGTTACTCAGCCAATGTGGTCTCCAAGCCTATATCAGCTTCGCGAATCTAGGAAGGTCTAGACTACATGGTTTCTCTTTGAAAGTATTGCTTCCATCAGTAGGAAAGGCCACGTTTTTCAGCCTTTGAAGGATATCAGTTCAAGATCTTACGGGTAGGGCAAAGTTGTTCGTAGCATGCCCCTTTCAATAAACTTAAGACACCGATGTCTTTGGACACTGTGCTTGTTGGTTTCATATCAGCTGGGTGAATCTAGGAAGCTCTAGACTATTTGGATGGCCTTGTAGGCCAAAATTAGGGGCCTCTGCCACCAGTGGACTCACCACTTTGAAAAAGCAACCATATAGTCTAGAGCTTACTAGATTCACAAACCTGATATAGTCCCAATGAGAACAGTGTCCAAAAACAATGGGGTGTCAAATTCATTGACCAGTGCCCAGGATAGACAACTTTGCCCCAGCTTAGACTTGAACAGACATAGCTTTCAAAGGGCGGAAAAAGTGGTCTCCTCCATCAATGGACCCACAACTTTCAAAGGCCAGCCAAATAGTCTAGAGCTTCCTAGATTCAGCTACCTGATATGAAACCAACGAGCACAGTGTGCAAAGACATTGATGTCTTAATTTTATTAAAAGGCGCAGGTTACCAACAACTTTGCAGGATAAAGGACTATGACCCAGTTTCGAAGACGTTGGCTGCATGCCCTTCAAATAGGAAGATATATAGGCCTCCATCATTGCTGGACACACTACTTTCAAATTCCAACCAAATAGTCTAGAGCTTCCTAGATTCATGAACCTGATGGAGCCCCTATGACCCCAGTGTCAAAAGATATGGGTGTGCAAACTTCATTCACGGGCATGTAGGAAAAACAACTTTTGCCACAGCTTCCACTTGAAGAGACAGATCCTAGCAGTGCCCGAAAAGTGGCCTCTGCCATGGGTGTATGTAAAACTTTCAAACGCCCACCAAACAGTCTAGAGCTTCCTAGATTCACAATCCTGATTCCAGCACAGATGACCACAGTGTCCCAAAACGTTTTTGTGTCACATTCCAGGACTAGGCTGCAGGATAAATAACTTTGCAGCAGTTTTAAAAATCTTGCTTTTACAGCCTTGAAGTCTGAATTGAGGGGCCGATGCCACCAGTGGACACTAAACTTTCAAAAGCCAGCCAAATAGTCTAGAGCTTCCTAGATTCACCCACCTGATATGAATCCAACATGCACAGTGTCTAAATAAATTGGTGTCTATAGTTTATTGAAAGGGCAGTTTACCAACAACTTTGCAAGATAAAGGACTATGACCCAATTTTGAAGACCTTGGCTTCATGCCCTTCAAATAGCAAGATAAAGAGGCCTCCGCCATTGCTGAATATACTACTTTAAAATGCCAACCAAATAGTCTAGAGCTTATTAGATTCACGAACCTGATTGAGTCCCAATGACCCCAGTGTCAAAAGATTTGGGTGTGTAAACTTCATTGATAGGCAGGTAGGAAAAACAACTTTTGCCACAGCTTCCACTTGAAGAGACAGAGCCTGGCAGTGCCCGAAAAGTGGCCCCTGCCATGTGTGTATGCACAACTTTCAAAGGCCCACCAAACAGTCTAGAGCTTCCTAGATTCACAAACCTGATTACCGTGCGGATGACCACAGTATCACAAAATGTTGGTGTGTCACATTCAAGGTGTAGGATGCAGGATAAATAACTTTGCAGCAGTTTCAAAAATCTTGAAGTCAAAGCCTTAAAGGCTGAATTTAGGCGTCTCTGCCACCAGTGGACACAAAACTTTCAAAGGCCAGCCAAATAGTCTAGAGCTTCCTAGATTCACAATCCTGATTAACACACAGATGAACGCAGTGTCACAAAAAGTTGGTAAGTCACATTCCAGGAATAGGCTGCAGGATAAATAACTTTGCAGGAGTTTTTAAGATCTTGAATGGACAGCCCTGAAGGCTGAATTTAGGGGCCTCTGCCACCAGTGGACTTACCACTTTGAGAAGGCAACCATATAGTCTAGAGCTTATTAGATTCACAAACCTGATATAGCTCCAATGAGAATGGTGTCCAAAGACAATGGGTTGTCAAATTCATTGACCAATGCCCAGAAAAGACAACTTTGCACCAGCTTAGACTTGAACAGACATAGCTGTCAAAGGGCAGAAAAACTGGCCTCCTCCATCAGTGGAAACACAACTTTCAAATGCCAGCCAAATAGTCTAGAGCTTCCTAGATTCACCCACCTGATATGAAACCAACGAGCACAGTGTGCAAAGACATTGATGTCTCAATTTTATTGAAAGGGCAGGTTATCAACAACTTTGCAGGATAAAGGACTATGCCCCAGTTTTGACGACCTTGGCTTCATGCCCTTAAAATAGCAAGATAAAGAGTCTTCAACCATGGCTGGGCACACTACTTTCAAAGGCCAATCACACAGTCTAGAGCTTTCTAGATTCACAAACCTGATTACCGCACAGATGACCACAGTGTCCCAAAACATTGGTGTGTCACATTCAAGGACTAGGCTGCAGGATAAATAACTTTGAAGAAGTTTTAAAGATCTTGAAGTGACAGCCTTGTAGGCCAACATTAGGGGCCTCTGCCACCAGTGGACTCACCACTTTGAAAAGCAACCAAACAGTGTAGAGCTTCCTAGATTCACAATCCTGATTACTGCACAGATGACCACAGTATCCCAAAACGTTGGTGTGTCACATTCAAGGAATAGGCTGCAGGCTCAATAACTTTGTAGCAGTTTCAAAGATCTTGAAGTGACAGCCTTGAAATTAGGGGCCTCTGCCACCAGTGGACTCACCACTTTAAAAAGGTCTAGAGCTTACTAGACTTACAAACCTGATATAGCCCAGATGACCACATTTTCCCAAAGATCGGAGTGTATAACTCAAGGAGTTGGCTACAAGATAAAGGACTATGCCCCACTTTGGAAGATCTTCACTTCATGCCCATCAAATAGCAAGATAAAGCAAACTCCATCATGGCTGGGCACACTACTTTCAAAGGCCCACCAAACAGTCTAGAGCTTCCTAGATTCACAAACCTGATTCCAGCACAGATGACCACATTGTCCCCAAACGTCCCAGGAGTAGGGTATATGATAAATAACTTTACAGCAGTTTTAAAGATCTTGCTTTGACAGCCTTTAAAGCCAAATTTAGGGGCCTTTGCCACCAGTGGACACACAACTTTCAAAGGCCAGCCAAATAGTCCAGAGCTTCCTAGATTCACCAACCTGATGTGAAACCAACAAGCACAGTGTCCAAAGACATTGGTGACCTAAGTTTATTGAAAGGGGCAGGTTACCAACAACTTTGCCCTACCTGTATTATCTTGATCTAATATCCTTCAAAGGCTGAAAAACGTGGTCACTTCCACTGATGGACGCAATTCTTTCAAGCAGCAACCATGTAGTCTAAACCTTTCTAGATTTGCGAAGCTGATATAGCCCCGATGACCACATTGTCCCAAAAGATTGTCGGTAAAATTCAAGGAGTTGGCTGCAGAATAAAGGACTATTCCCCATTTTTTAAGATCTTCACTTCATGCCCATCAAATAGCAAGATAATGCGTCCTCCACCATGGCTGAGCACACTACTTTCAAAGGCCCACCAAACAGTCTAGAGCTTCCTAGATTCACAATCCTGATTAACACACAGATGACCAAAGTGTCCCAAAACGTTGGTAAGTCACATTCTAGGAGTAGGCTGTAGGATAAATACATTTGCAGCAGTTTTAAAGATCTTGCTTTGACAGCCTTTAAGCTCGAATTCAGGGGCCTTTGCCACCAGTGGACACACAACTTTCAAAGGCCAGACAAATAGTCTATAGCTTCCTAGATTCAACCACCTGATATGAAACCAACAAGCACAGTGTCCAAAGACTTTGGTGTCTTAAGTTTATTGAAAGGGGCAGGTTACCAACAACTTTGCCCTACCTGTAAGATCATGATCTGATATCCTTCAAAGGCTGAAAAACGTGGCCTCTGTCACTTATTGACCCAATACTTTCAAACAGCGACCATGTAGCCTGGACCTTCCTAGATTCATGAAGCTGATATAGTCACGATAACCACATTGTCTAAAAAGATTGGGGTGTAAAATTCAGGGAATTGGCTGCAGGATAAAGGACTGTATAACTCAAGGAGTTGGCTACAAGATAAAGGACTATGCCCCACTTTGGAAGATCTTCACTTCATGCCCTTCAAATAGCAAGATAAAACAGCCTCCACCATGGCTGGGCACACTACTTTCAAAGGCCCACCAAATATTCTAGAGCTTCCTAGATTCACAAACCTGATTACAGCACAGATGACCACAGTGTCCAGAAACTTGGGTGTGTCACATTCCAGGAGTAGGCTGTAGGATAAATAACTTAGTAGCAGTTTTAAAGATCTTGAATTGACAGCTTTGAAGGCTGAATTTATGGGCCTCTGCCGCCGGTAGGCTCACCACTTTGGAAAGGCAACCATATAGTCTAGAGCTTACTAGCTTCACAAACCTGATATAGCCCGAATGAGAAGAGTGTATCCTGAAGCCTAGTCCTGGAATGTGACATAACAACGCTTTGGGACACTGTGGTCAATTGTGTGTTAATCAAGATTGTGAATCTAGGAAGCTCTAGACTGTTTGGTGGGCCTTTGAAAGTAGTGTTCCCAGCCATGGTTGAGGCCGCTTTATCTTGCTATTTGATGGGCATGAAGTGAAGATCTTCAAAAGTGGGGCACAGTCCTTTATCTTGCAGCTAACTCCTGGAATTTTACACACCAATCTTTTGGGACAATGTGGTCATCAGGGCTATATTAGCTTTGCTAATCTAGGAAGGTCTAGACTACATGGTTGCTGCTTGAAAGTATTGCGTCAATAAGTGGCAGAGGCCCCGTTTTTCAGGCTTTGAAGGATATCCGTTCAATATCTTACAGGTAGGGCAAAGTTGTTGGTAACCTGCCCCTTTCAATAAACTTAAGACACCAATGTCTTTGGACACTGTGCTTGTTGGTTTCATATCAGGTGGGTGAATCTAGGAAGCTCTAGACTATTTGGCTGGCCTTTGAAAGTTGTGTGTCCACTAATGGAGGAAGCCACTTTTTCTGCCCTTTGAAAGCTATGCTTGTTCAAGTCTAAGCTGGAGCCTTTGACACCTCATTGTCTTTGGACACTGTTCTCATTGGGGCTATATCAGGTTCGTGAATCTAGTAAGCTCTAGACTATATGGTTGCCTTTTCAAAGTGGTGAGTCAACCAGTGGCAGAGGCCCCTGAATTCGGCCTTCAAGGCTGTCACTTCAAGATCTTTGAAACTGTTGCAATGTTATTTATCCTCCAGGATTGTCCTGGAATGTGACACACCAACTTTTTGGGATACTGTGGTCATCTAGGAAGCTCTAGACTATTTGGCACAGACTAAGAAGCACAGTGTCCCATATATGAAACCAACAAGCGCAGTGTTCAAAGACATTGATGTATTAAGTTTATTGAAAGGGGAAGGTTACCCACAACTTTGCCCTACCCGTAAGATCTTGAACTGATATCCTTCTTAGGCTGAAAAACGCGGCCTTTGCCACTGATGGACGCAATACTTTGAAGCAGCAATCATGTAGTCTAGACCTTCTAGATTCGCAAAGCTGATATAGCCCCGATGACCACATTGTCCCAAAAGATTGGTGTATAAACTTCAAGGAGTTGGCAGCAGGGTAAAGGACCGCGCCCCGTTTTTGAAGATCTTCACTTCAGGCCAATCAAATAGCCAGATGCAGCGGCCTCCACCATGACTGGGCACACTACTTTCAAAGGCCCACCAAACAGTGTAGAGCTTCCTAGATTCACAAACCTGATTACTGCACAGATAACCACAGTGTCCCAAAACGTTGGTGTGTCACATTCAAGGATTAGGCTGCAGGATAAATAACTTTGCAGTAGTTTCAAAGATCTTGAAGTGACAGCCTTGTACACCGAAATTAGGGGCCTCTGCCACCACTGGACTCACCACTTTGAAAAGGCAACCATATAGTCTAGAGCTTAATAGATTCACTAACATGACAAAGCCCAAACGAGAACAGTGTCCAAAAACAATGGGGTGTCAAATTCATTGATCAGTGCCCAGGATCGACAACTTTGCCCCAGCTTAGACTTGAACAGACATAGCTTTCAAAGGGCAGAAAAAGTGGCCTCCTACATCAGTGGACACACAACTTTCAAAGGCCAGCCAAATAGTCTAGAGCTTCCTAGATTCACCCACTTGATATGAAACCAAGAAGCACAGTGTCCACCGACATTGGTGTCTTAAGTTTAATGAAAGGGGCAGGTTACCAACAACTTTGCCAGGATAGACAACCTTGCCCCAGCTTAGACTTGAACAGACATAGCTTTCAAAGTGGAGAAAAAGTGGCCTCCTCCATCAGTGGACACACAACTTTCAAAGGCCCACCAAACAGTCTAGAGCTTCCTAGATTCACAAACCTGATTACCACACATATGACTACAGTATCCCAAAACGTTGGTGTGTCACATTCAAGGACTAGGCTGCAGGATATATAACTTTGCAGCAGTTTTAAAGATCTTGAAGTGACAGCTTTGAAGGCCGAATTTGGGGGTCTCTGCCACCAGTGGACACACAACTTTCAAAGGCTAGCCAATTAGTTTCGAGCTTCCTAGATTCACCCACCTGATATGAAACCAACAAGGACAGTGTCCAAAGACATTGGTGCCTTAAGTTAAATTGAAAGGGGCAAGTTACAAACAACTTTGCTCTACCTCTAAGATCTTGAACTGATATCCTTCAAAGGCTGAAAAACGTGTGCTCTGCCACTGATGGACGCAATACTTTCAAGCAGCAACCATGTAGTCTAGACCTTACTAGATTCGCAAAGCTGATACACCCCCGATGACCACATTGTCCCAAAAGATTGGTGCGTAAAATTCAAGGAGTTAGCTGCAAGATAAAGGACTATGCCCCAATTTTGAAGATATTCACTTCATGCCCATCAAATAGCAAGATAAAGCGGCCTCCACCATGGCTGGGCACACTACTTTCAAAGGCCCACCAAACAGTCTAGAGCTTCCTAGATTCACAAACCTGATTAACGCGCAGATGACAACATTGTCCCAAAACGTTAGTGTGTCACATCCCAAGAGTAGGCTATATGATAAATAACTTTGCAGCAGTTTTAAAGATCTTGCTTTGGCATCCTTGAAGGCCAAATTTAGGGGCCTCTGCCACCAGTGCACACACAACTTTTAAAGGCCAGCCAAATAGTTTAGAGCTTCCTAGATTTACCCACCTGATATGAAACCAACAAGGACAGTGTCCAAAGACATTGGTGTCTTAAGTTTATTGAAAGGGGCAGGTTACCAACAACTTTGCCCTACCTGTAAGATCTTGAACTGATATCCTTCAAAGACTGAAAAAGTGGCCTCCGCCACTGATGGACGCAATACTTTCGAGCAACAACCATGTAGTCTAGACCTTCCTAGATTCGCGACGCTGATATAGCTCCGATAACCACATTGTCCCAAAAGATTGGTGTTTAAAATTCAAGGAGTTAGCTGCAGAATAAAGGACTATTCCCCGTTTTTGAAGGTCTTCACTTCATGCTATCAAATAGCAAGATAATGTGTCCTCCGCCATGGCTGGGCACACTACTTTCAAAGGCCCACCAAACAGTCTAGAGCTTCCTAGATTCACAATCCTGATTAACTCACAGATGACCACAGTGTCCCAAAACGTTGGTAAGTCACATTCCAGGAGTAGGCTGTAGGATAAATGACTTTGCAGTAGTTTTAAAGATCTTGAATTGACAGCCCTGAAGGCCGAATTCAGGGGCCTCTGCCACCAGTGGACTCACCATTTTTTAAAGGCAACCATATAGTCTAGAGCTTACTAGATTCACAAACTTGATATAGCTCCAATGAGAACAGTCTCCAAAGATGATTGGGTCTCAAATTCATTGACCAATGCCCAGGATAGACAACTTTACCCCAACTTAGACTTGAACAGACATAGCTTTCAAAGGGCAGAAAAAGTGGCCTCCTCCATCAGTGGACACACAACTTTCAAAGGCTAGCGAAATAGTCTAGAGCTTCCTAGATTCACCCACCTGATATGATACCAACAAGAACAGTGTCCAAAGACATTGGTGTCTTAAGTTTATTGAAAGGGGCTGGTTACCAACAACTTTGCTCTACCTCTAAGATCTTGAACTGATATCCTTCAAAGGCTGAGAAACGTGGCCTCTGCCACTGATGGACGCAATACTTTCAAGCAGCAACCATGTAGTCTAGACCTTCCTAGATTCGTGAAGCTGATATAGTGTAGGCATGCACAGCATGCACATGTCTAAGTGAAGACAAATGAAGACAAAGTCCCAGGTTCTCTGTTGTTGGAGATTGTGATATTTCAGGAAACAGGAATCATGGTACAGAGTGACAGATGTTCCCCTTGGCACTAGGCCCCAGCTCAAAGCTGCTCACAAGCTGGGCAGTTGGGTATATATAGGAGCCTGCATGCTTAGGCCCTGCCCTCTGGTATGCAGTTCCAACATTTAAATATTTGTCTAGGGGTGACAAGGAGTAATTGTCTGGAACTAAGTCGTCCCTTGTGGAACTCTTCCAGAGGGTAAACAACTACCGTAAACTCTCTACTATGTTACAATAGCCCCGATGACCACATTGTCCCAAAAGATTCGTGTGTAAAATTTGAGGAGTTGGCTGCGAGATAAAGGACTATGCCCCACTTTTGAAGATCTTTACTTCATGGACACTGTGCTTGTTCGTTGCTTGTTCAGGTGGGTGAATCTAGGAAGCTCTAGACTATTTGGCTGGCCTTTGAATGTTGCGTGTCCACTGGTGGCAGAGGCAGCTAAATTCGGCCTTCAAGGCTGTCAATGCAAGATATTTAAAACTGCTGCAAAGTTATTTATCCTACAGTCTACTCCTGGAAAGTGACACACCAACATTTTGGGACAATGTTGTCATCTGTGCGTCAATCAGGTTTGTGAATCTATGAAGCTCTAGACTGTTTGGTGCGCTTTTGAAAGTAGTGTGCCCAGCCATGGTGGAGGCCGTTTTATCTTACTATTTGATGGGCATGAAGTGAAGATCTTCAAAATTGGGGCATGGACCTTTATCTTGCAGCTAACTCCTTGAATTTTACGCACCAATCTTTTGGGACAATGTGGTCATCGGGGCTATATCAGCTTCGCGAATCTAGGAATGTCTAGACTACATGGTTGCTGCTTCAAAGTATTGCGTCCATCAGTGGCAGAGGCCATGTTGTTCAGCCTTTGAAGGATATCAGTTCAAGATCTTAGAGGTTGTTGGTAACTTGCAAAGTTGTTGGTAACTTGCCCTTTTCAATTTAACTTAAGACACAAATGTCTTCGGACACTGTGCTTGTTGGTTTCATATCAGGTGGGTGAATCTAGGAAGCTCTAGACTAATTGGCTGGCCTTTGAAAGTTGTGTGTCCACTGGTGGCAGAGACCCCTAAATTCGGCCTTCAAGGCTGTCACTTCAAGATCTTTGAAACTGCTGCAAAGTTTTTTATCCTGCAGCCTAGTCCTTTAATATGACAGACCAACGTTTTGGGATAATGTTATCATCCCTGCGGTAATCAGGTTTGTGAATCTAGGAAGCTCTAGACTGTTTGGTGGGCCTTTGAAAGTTGTGCATGCACCCATGGCAGCGGCCACTTTTTGGGGACTGCCAGGGTGTCTCTTTAAGTGGTCTTCAAAACTGGGTCATAGTCCTTAATCCTGCAGCCTATTCCCTGAATTTTACAAACCAATCTTTTTGGACAATGTGGTCTCCAAGCCTATATCAGCTTCGTGAATCTAGGAAGGTCTAGACTACGTGGTTGCTGTTTGAAAGTATTGCGACCATCAGTGGTAGAGGCCACATTTTTCAACCTTTGAAGGAAATCAGTTCAATATCTTACAGGTAGGGCAAAGGTGTTGATAACCTGCCCATTTCAATAAACTTAAGACACCGATGTCTTTGGACATTGTGCTTGTTGGTTTCATATCAGGTGGGTGAATCTAGGAAACTCTAGACTATTCGGCTGGCCTTTGAACGTTGTGTGTCCACTGATGGAGGAGGTCACTTTTTCTGCCTTTTGAAAGCTATGTCTGTTCAAGTATAAACTGGGGCAAAGTTGTCTATCCTGGGCACTGGTCAATGAATTTGACACCTCATTGTCTTTGGACACCGTTCTCATTGGGGCTATATCAGGTTTGGGAATCTAGTAAGTTCTAGACTATATGGTTGCCTTTTCAAAGTGGTGAGTCCACCAGTGGCAGAAGCCCCTGAATTCGGCCTTCATGACTGTCACTTCAAGATCTTTGAAACTGTCGCAAAGTTATTTATCCTGCAGGCTTGTCCTGAAATGTGACACACCAACTTTTTGGGATAGTGTGGTCATCTGTGCGGTAATCAGGTTTGTGAATCTAGGAAGCTCTAGCCTGTTTGGTGGGCCTGTGAAAGTAGTGTGCCCAGCCATGGTGGAGGCCGCTTTATCTTACTATTTGATTGGCATGAAGTGAAGATCTTCCAAAGTGGGGCACAGTCCTTTATCTTGCAGCCAACTCCTCAAATTTTACACACCAATCTTTTAGAATAATGTGGTCATTGGGGCTTTATCAGCTTTGCGAATCTAGGAAGGTCTATACTACATGGTTGCTGCTTGAAAGTATTGCGTCCATCAATGGCAGAGGCCACGTTTTTCAGGCTTTGAAGGATATCCGTTCAAGATCTTACAGGTAGGGCAAAGTTGTTGGTAACCTGCCCCTTTCAATAAACTTAAGACACCAATGTCTTTGGACACTGCGCTTGTTGGTTTCATATCAGCTGGGTGATTCTAGGAAGTTCTAGACTATTTGGCTGGCCTTTGAAAGTTGTGTGTCCACTGATGGAGGAGAGCACTTTTTCCGCCCTTTGAAAGCTATATCTGTTCAAGTCTAAGCAGGGGTAAAGTTGTCTATCCTGGGCATTGGTCAATGAATTTGACACTCCATTGTCTTCGGACACTGTTCTCATTGGAGCTATATCAGGTTTGTGAATCTAGTAAGCTCTAGAGTATATGGTTGCCTTTTAAAAGTGGTGAGTCCACTATTGGCAGAGGTCCCTGAATGCGGCCTTCGTGGCTGTCAATTCAAGATCTTTAAAACTGCTGCAAAGTTATTTATCCTACAGCCTACTCCTGGAATGTGACTTACCAACGTTTTGGGACACTGTGGTCATCTGCGTGTTAATTAGGATTGTTAATCTAGGAAGCTCTAGACTGTTTGGTGGGTCTTTCAAAGTAGTGTTCCCAGCCATGGTTGAGGCCGCTTCATCTTGCTATTTGATGGGCATGAAGTTAAGATCTTCAAAAGTGGGGCATAGTCCTTTATCTTGCAGCTAACTCCTCGAATTTTACACACCAATCTTTTGGGACAATGTGGTCATCAGGGCAATATCAGCTTTGCGAATCTAGGAAGGTCTAGACTACATGGTTGCTGCTTGAACGTATTGCGTCAATAAGTGGCAGAGGCCATGTTTATCAGCCTTTGAGGGATATTAGATCAAGATATTACAGGTAGGGCAAAGGTGTTGATAACCTGCCCCTTTCAATCAACTTAAGACACCGATGTCTTTGGACACTGTGCTTGTTGGTTTCATATCAGGTGGGTGAATCTAGGAAGCTCTAGACTATTTGGCTGGCCTTTGAAAGTTGTGTGTCAACTGATGGAGGAGACCACTTTTTGCGCCCTTTGAAACCTATGTCTGTTCAAGTATAAACTGGGGCAAAGTTGTCGATCCTGGGCACTGGTCAATGAATTTGACACCTCATTATCTTTGGACACTGTTCTCATTGGGGCTATATCAGGTTTGTGAATGTAGTAAGCTCTAGACTATATGGTTGCCTTTTCAAAGTGGTGAGTCCACCAGTGGCAGAGGCCCCTGAATTCGGCCTTCAAGGCTGTCACTTCAAGGTCTTTGAAACTGTTGCAAAGTTATTTATCCTGCAGGCTTGTCCTGGAATGTGACACACCAACTTTTTGGGATACGGTGGTCATCTGTGCGGTAATTAGGTTTGTGAATCTAGGAAGCTCTAGCCTGTTTGGTGAGCCTTTGAAAGTAGTGTGCCCAGCCATGGTGGAGGCTGCTTTATCTTGCTATTTGATGGGCATGAAGTGAAGATCTTCCAAAGTGGGGCACAGTCCTTTATCTTGCAGCCAACTCCTCAAATTTTACACACCAATCTTTTGGGACAATGTGGTCATTGGGGCTATATCAGCTTCGCGAATCTAGGAAGGTCTAGACTACATGGTTGCTGCTTGAAAGTATTGCGTCCATCAGTGGCAGAGGCCACGTTTTTCAGGTTTTGAAGGATATCCGTTCACGATCTTACAGGTAGGGCAAAGTTGTTGGTAATAACCTGCCTTTTTCAATAAACTTAAGACACCGATGT
The DNA here is from genome assembly GCA_936440205.1 of Lepidonotus clava. Lineage (NCBI taxonomy): Eukaryota > Metazoa > Annelida > Polychaeta > Phyllodocida > Polynoidae > Lepidonotus > Lepidonotus clava. The sequence goes on along the minus strand of OW387146.1, from coordinate 44,266,898 downwards.
CTTTGGACACTGCGCTTGTTGGTTTCATATCAGCTGGGTGATTCTAGGAAGTTCTAGACTATTTGGCTGGCCTTTGAAAGTTGTGTGTCCACTGATGGAGGAGAACACTTTTTCCGCCCGTTGAAAGCTATATCTGTTCAAGTCTAAGCAGGGGTAAAGTTGTCTATCCTGGGCATTGGTCAATGAATTTGACACTCCATTGTCTTTGGACACTGTTCTCATTGGAGCTATATCAGGTTTGTGAATCTAGTAAGTTCTAGACTATATGGTTGCCTTTTCAAAGTGGTGAGTCCACTGGTGGCAGAGGCCCCTGAATTCAGCCTTCGGGGCTGTCAATTCAAGATCTTTAAAACTGCTGCAAAGTTATTTATCCTGCAGCCTAGTCCTTGAATGCGACACACCAATGTTTTGGGATACTGTGGTTATCTGTGCAGTAATCAGGTTTGTGAATCTAGGAAGCTCTAGACTGTTTGGTGGGCCTTTGAAGGTTGTGTGTCCACTGATGGAGGAGGCCACTTTTTCTCCCCTTTGAATGCTATGTCTGTTCAAGTCTAAGTTGGGGCAAGCTTGTCTATCCTGGCAAAGTTGTTGGTAACCTGCCCGTTTCAATAAACTTAAGACATCAATGTCTTTTGACATTGTGCTTGTTGTTTTCATATCAGGTGGGTGAATCTAGGAAGCTCTAGACTATTTGGCTGACCTTTGAAAGTTGTGTGTCCACTGATGGAGGAGGCCACTTTTTCTGCCCTTTGAAAGCTATGTCTGTTCAAGTCTAAGCTGGGGCAAAGTTGTCTATCCTGGGCACTGGTCAATGAATTTGACACCCCATTGTCTTTTGACACTCTTCTCATTGGGGCTATATCAGCTTTGTGAAGCTAGTAAGCTCTAGACTATATGGTTGCCTTTCCAAAGTGGTGAGCCTACCGGCGGCAGAGGCCCATAAATTCGGCCTTCAAGGCTGTCAATTCAAGATGATTAAAACTGCTATAAAAATTATTTATCCTACAGCCTACTCCTGGAATGTGACACACCCAAGTTTCTGGACACTGTGGTCATCTGTGCGGTAATCAGGCTTGTGAATCTAGGAAGCTCTAGACTATTTGGTGGGCTTTTGAAAGTAGTGTGCCCAGCCATGGTGGAGGCCGATTCATCTTGCTATTTGATGGGCATGAAGTGAAGATCTTCCAAAGTGGGGCATAGTCTTTTATATTGCAGCCAACTCCTTGAATTTTACACACCAATCTTTTGGGAAAATGTTGTCATCGGGGCTATATCAGCTTCGCGAATCTAGGAATGTCTAGACTATATGGTTGCTGCTTGAAAGTATTCCGTCCATCAGTGGCAGAGGACATGTTTTTCAGCCTTTGAAGGATATCAGTTCAAGATCTTAGAGGTATACCAAAGTTGTTGGTAACTGGCCCCTTTCAATTTAACTTAATACACCAATGTCTTTGGACACTGTGCTTGTTGGTTTCATATCAGGTGGGTGAATCTAGGAAGCTCTAGACTATTTGGCTGGCCTTTGAAAGTTGTGTGTCCACCGGTGGCAGATGCCCCTAAATCCGGCCTTCAATGCTGTCAAAGCAAGATCTTTAAAACTGCTGCAAAGTTATTTATCCTGCAGCCTAGTCCTGGAATGTGACACACCAAGTTTTGGGACACTGTGGTCATCTGTGTGGTAATCAGGTTTGTTAATCTAGGAGGCTATAAAGTACTTGGTGGGCATTTGAAAGTTGTGCATGCACCCATGGCAGGGGCCACTTTTTGGGCAATGCCAGGGTGTCTCTTCAAGTCGAAGCTGTGGCAAAAGTTGTTTTTCCCGCATACCCGTCAATGAAGTTTCAACACCTGTGTCTTTGGACACTGGGGTCATTGGAGCTATATCAGGTTCATGAATCTAGGAAGCTCTAGACTATTTGGCTGGCCTTTGAAAGTTGTGTGTCCACTGGTGGCATAGACCCCTAAATTCGGCCTTCAAAGCTGTCCCTTCAAGATCGTTGAAACTGCTGCAAAGTTATTCATCCTGCAGCCTAGTCCTTGAATGTGACAGACCAACGTTTTGGGATAATGTTGTCATCCCTGCGGTTTTCAGGTTTGTGAATCTAGGAAGCTCTAGACTGTTTGGTGGGCCTTTGAAAGTTGTGCATGTACCTATGGCAGGGTCCAATTTTTGGGTACTGCCAGGGTGTCTCTTTAAGAGGTCTTCAAAACTGGGGCATAGTCCTTAATCCTGCAGCCAATTCCCTGAATTTTACACCCCAATCTTTTTAGACAATGTGGTCTCCAGGCCTATATCAGCTTCGTGAATCTAGGAAGGTCTAGACTACATGGTTGCTGTTTGAAAGTATTGCGACCACCAGTGGCAGAGGCCACGTTTTTCAGGTTTTGAAGGATATCAGTGCAAGATCTTAGAGGTAAGGCAAAGTTGTTTGTAACCTGCCCCGTTCAATAAACCTAAGACACCGATGTCTTTGGACACTGTGCTTGTTGGTTTCATATCAAGTGGGTGAATCTAGCAAGCTCTAGACTATTCGGCTGGCCTTTGAAAGTTGTGTGTCCACTGATGGAGGAGGTCACTTTTTCTCCCCTTTGAAAGCTATGTCTGTTCAAGTATAAACCGGGGGAAAATTGTATAACCTGGGCACTGGTGAATGAATTTGACACCCCATTGTCTTTGGACACTGTTCTCATTGGGGCTATATCAGGTTTGTGATTCTAGTAAGCTCTAGACCTTTTCAAAGTGGTGAGTCCACTGGTGGCAGAGGCCACTAATTTCGGCCTTCAAGGCTGTCACTTCAAGATCTTTGAAACTGTTGCAAAGTTAGTTATCCTGCAGCCTAGTCCTGGAATGTGACACACCAACGTTTTGGGATACTGTGGTCATCTGTGCGGTAATCAGGTTTGTGAATCTAGGAAGCTCTAGACTGTTTGGTGGGCCTTTAAAAGTTGTGCATACACTCATGGCAGGGGCCAGTTTTCAGGCACTCCCAGAGTGTGTTTCTTCAAGTGGAAGCTCCAGCAAAAGTTGTTTTTCCTACATGCCCGTCAATGAAGTTTACACACCCATATCTTTTGACACTGGGGTCATTGGGACTCCATCAGGTTCATGAATCTAGCAAGCTTTAGATTATTTTATTGGCATTTGGAAATAGTGTGTCCAGCAATGGTGGAGGCCTATTTATCTTGCTATTTGAAAGGCATGAACCCAACGTCTTCAAAACTGGGGCATAGTCCTTTATCCTGCAAAGTTGTTGGTAACCTGCCCCTTTCAATAAACTTAAGACACCGATGTCTTTGCACACTGTGCTTGTTGGTTTCATATCAGGTGGGTGAATCTAGGAAGCTCTAGACTATTCGGCTCGCCTTTGAAAGTTATTTGTCCACTGATGGAGGAGGCCATTTTTTCTGCCCTTTGAAAGCTATGTCTGTTCAAGTCTGAGCTGGGGCAAAGTTGTATATCATGGCAAAGTTGTTGGTAACCTGCCCCTTTCAATAAACTTAAGACACCAATGTCTTTGGACACTGTCCTTGTTGGTTTCATATCAGGTGGGTGAATTTAGGAAGCTCTAGACTATTTGGCTGGCCTTTGAAAGTTGTGTGTCCACTGGTGGCAGAGGCCCCTAAATTTGGCCTTCAAGGCTGTCAAAGCAAGATCTTTAAAACTGTTGCAAAGTTATTTATCCTGCAGCCTAGTCCTGGAATGTGACAGGCGTGTGGGGTGGTGAAGTGGCTAGAGCGTCCACCTATTGTGTGGGCGGCCCGGGTTCGATCCTGGGCTGTGCTTCTGACTGCTATACCCCTCTGTATGTCTCCCTGTGACAACAACAGGGATATCAAAGGCCTTGTGCCACCAGCTGTTGTGTGTCTTGCCCTGTCTATGGGACCAGGCACATTAAAAAAAGCTGCCTCGGTAAAAGTGTAGGGGTATGGTCTCTATCTTCTCATAGATTCGATCACCATCACCACCCTTGATATGACCCTGGCAGTTAATTAGGGTGTAAAGAAACCAATAACCAACCAACCAACCAACCTGGATATGACACACCAACGTTTTAGGACACTGTGGTCATCTGTGCGATAATAAGGTTTGTGAATCTAGGAGGCTCTAGTCTGTTTTGTGGACCTTTGAAAGTTGTGCATACACCCATGGCAGGGGCCACTTTTTGGGCACTGCGAGGGTGTCTCTTCAAGTGGAAGCTGTGGCAATAGTTGTTTTTCCTGCGTGCCCGTCAATGAAGTTTCAACACCCGTGTCTTTGGACACTAGGGTCCTTGGGGCTATATCAGGTTTATGAATCTAGGAAGCTCTAGACTATTTGGCTGGCCTTTGAAAGTTGTGTGTCCACTGGTGGCAGAGAACCCTTAATTCGGCCTTCAAGGTTGTCAATGCAAGATTTTAAAAACTGCTGCAAAGTCATTTATCCAACAGCCTACTCCTGGAATGTGACATACCAACGTTTTGGGACACTGTGGTCATCTGTGCGGTAATCAGGTTGTGAATCTAGGAAGCTCTAGCCTGTTTGGTGGGCCTTTGAAAGTAGTGTTCCCAGCCATGGTGGAGGCTGCTTCATCTTGCTATTTGAGGGGCGTGAAGTGAAGATCTTCCAACGTGGGGCATAGTCCTTTATCCAGCAGCCAACTCCTTGAATTTTACACACCAATATTTTGGGACAATGTGCTCATCGGGGCTATATCAGCTTCGCGAATCTAGGAAGGTCTAGATTACATCGTTGCTGTTTGAAAGTATTGCGACCATCAGTGGCAGAGGCCCGGTTTTTCAGCCTTTGAAGGATATCAGTTCAAGATCTTAGAGGTAGGGCAAAGGTGTTGATAACCTGCCCATTTCAATAAACTTAAGACACCGATGTCTTTGGACACTGAGCTTGTTGGTTTCGTATCAGCTGGGTGAATCTAGGAAGCTCTAGACTATTTGGCTGGCCTTTGAAAGTTGTGTGTCCACTAATGGAGGAGGCCACTTTTTCTGCCATTTGAAAGCTATGTCTGTTCAAGTATAAACCGGGGCAAAGTTGTCTATCCTGGGCACTGGTCAATGAATTTGACACCCCATTGTCTTTGGACACTGTTCTCGTTGGGGCTATATCAGGTTTGTGATTCTAGTAAGCTCTAGACCTTTTCAAAGTGGTGAGTCCACTGGTGGCAGAGGCCACTAATTTCGGCCTTCAAGGCTGTCACTTCAAGATCTTTGAAACTGTTGCAAAGTTATCTATCCTGCAGCCTAGTTCTTGAATGTGACACACCAACGTTTTGGGATACTGTGGTTATCTGTGCGGTAATCAGGTTTGTGAATCTAGGAAGCTCTAGACTGTTTGGTGGGCCTTTAAAAGTTGTGCATACACCCATGGCAGGGGCCACTTTTCGGGCACTACCAGGCTGTGTTTCTTCAACTGGAAGCTGCGGCAAAAGTTGTTTTTCCTACATGCCCGTCAATGAAGTTGACACACCCATATCTTTTGACACTGGGGTCATTGGGACTCCATCAGGTTCATGAATCTAGGAAGCTCTAGAATATTTTATTGGCATTTGGAAGTAGTGTGTCCAGCAAAGGTGGAGGCTTCTTTATCTTGCTATTTGAAGGGCATGAAGCCAAGGTCTTCAAAACTGGGGCAAAGTCCTTTATCCTGCAAAGTTGTTGGTAACCTGCCCCTTTCAATAAAATGAAGACATCAATGTCTTTGCTCACTGTGCTTCTTGGTTTCATATCAGGTGGGTGAATCTAGGAAACCCTAGACTATTTGGCTGGCATTTGAAAGTTGTGTATCCACTGATGAAGGAGGCCACTTTTTCTGCCCTTTGAAAGCTATGTCTGTACAAGTCTAACCTGGGGCAAAGTTGTCTATCCTGGGCATTGGTCAATGAATTTGACACCCCATTGTCTTTGGACACTGTTCTCATTGGAGCTATATCAGGTTTGTGAATCTAGTAAGCTCTAGACTATATGGTTGCCTTTTCGAAGCGCTGAGTCGATTGGTGGTAGAGGCCCTAATTTCGGCCTACAAGGCTGTCACTTCAAGATCTTTAAAGCTTCTGCAAAGTTATTTATCCTGCAGCCTAGTCCTTGAATGTGACACACCAACGTTTTGGGATACTGTGGTCATGTGTGCGGTAATCAGGTTTGTGAATCTAGGAAGCTCTAGACTGTTTGGGGGGCCTTTGGTTGAGGCCATGGTTGAGGACTCTTTATATACCTATTTGAAGGACATGAAGTCAAGGTCTTCAAAACTGGGGCATAGTCCTTTATCCTGCAAAGTTGTTGGTAACCTGCCCCTTTCAATAAAATTAAGACATCAATGTCTTTGCACACTGTGCTTCTTGGTTTCATATCAGGTGGGTGAATCTAGGAAGCTCTAGACTATTTGGCTGGCATTTGAAAGTTGTGTGTCCACTGATGGAGGAGGCCACTTTTTCTGCCCTTTGACAGCTATGTCTGTTCAAGTCTAAGCTGGGGCAAAGTTGTCTATCCTGGGCATTGGTCAATGAATTTGACACCCCATTGTCTTTGGACACTGTTCTCAATGGGGCTATATCAGGCTTGTGAATCTAGTAAGCTCTAGACTATATGGTTGCCTTTTCAAAGTGGTGAGTCTACCGGTGGCAGAGGCCCCTAAATTCGGCCTTCAAGGCTGTCAATTCAAGATCTTTAAAACTGCTGCAAAGTTTTTTATCCTACAGCCTACATTATTCTCATTGGGGCTATTTTGACTTTCTGTACACTGTGGTCATCTGTGCGGTAATCAGATTTGTGAATCTAGTAAGCTCTAGCCGGTTTGGTGGGCCTTTGAAAGTAATGTGCCCAGCCATGGTGGAGGCCACTTTATCTTGCTATTTGATGGGCATGAAGGGAAGATCTTCCAAAGTGGGGCATAGTCCTTTATCCTGCTGCCAACTCCTTGAATTTTACACACCAATCTTTTGGGACAATGTGGTCATCTGGGCTACATCAGGTTTGTGATTCTAGTAAGCTCTAGACATTTTCAAAGTGGTGAGTCCACTGGTGGCAGAGGCCCCTAATTTCGGCCTAAAAGGTTGTCAAAGCAAGATCTTTAAAACTGCTGCAAAGTTATATATCCTACAGCCTACTCCGGGAATGTGACGCATCAACATTTTGGGACAATGTGGTCATATGTGCGTTAATCAGGTTTGTGAATCTAGGAAGCTCTAGACTGTTTGGTGGGTCTTTGAAAGTATTGTGCCCAGCCATGGTGGAGGCCGCTTTATCTTGCTATTTGAAGGGCATGAAGTCAATGTCTTCAAAACTGGGGCATAGTACTTTATCTTGCAGCTAACTCCTTGAATTTTACACCCCAATCTTTTTAGACAATGTGGTCATTGTGGCTATATCAGCTTCATGAACCTAGGAAGGTCTATGCTACATGGCTGCTGTTTGAAAGTATTGCATCCATCAGTGGCAGAGGCCACATTTTTCAGCCTTTCAAGGATATCAGATCATGATCTTACAGGTAGGGCAAAGTTGTTGGTAACTTGCCACTTTCAATAAACTTAAGACACCAATGTCTTTGGACACTGTGCTTGTTGGATTCATATCAGGTGGGTGAATCTAAGAAGCTCTAGACTATATGGTTGCCTTTTCAAAGAGGTGAGTCCACCGGTGGCAGAGGCCCCTAACTTGGGCCTTCAAGGCTGTCAATTCAAGATTTTTGAAACTGCTGCAAAGTTATTTATCCTGCCTCCTAGTCCTGGAATGTGACACATCAACGTTTTGGGCCACTGTGGTCATCTGTGCGGTAATCAGGTTTGTGAATCTAGGAAGGTCTAGCCTGTTTGGTGTGCCTTTGAAAGTAATGTTCCCAGCCATGGTGGAGGCCACTTCATTTTGCTATTTGATGGTCATGAAGTAAAGATGTTCAAAAGAGGGACATAGTCCTGTATCTTGTAGCTAACTCCTTGAATTTTACACACCAATCTTTTGGGACAATGTGGTCATTGGCGCTATATCAGCTTCGTGAATCTAGGAAGGTCTATACTACATGGTTGCTGCTTGAAAGTATTGCGTCCATCAGTGGCAGAGACCACGTTTTTCAGCCTTTGAAGGATATCAGTTCAAGATCTTAGAGGTAGACCAAAGTTGTTGGTAACCTGCCCCTTTCAATAAACTTAAGACACGAATGTCTTTGCACACTGTGCTTGTTGGTTTTATATCCGGTGGTTGAATCTAGGAAGCTCTAGACTATTTGGCTGGCCTTTGAAAGTCCTGTGTCCACTGGTGGCAGAGGCCCCTAAATTCTGCCTTCAAGGCTCTCAAAGCAAGATCTTTAAAACTGTTGCAAAGTTATTCATCCCAGTATATATCCGGTTTGTGAATCTAGTAAGCTCTAGTCTGTTTGGTGTTCCCAGCCATGGTGGAGGCTGCATCATATTGCTATTTGATGGGCATAAATTGAATCCCTTACTAGATTCACAAACATGATATAGCCCCAATGAGAACAATGTCCAACGACAATGGGGTGTCAAATTCATTGACCAATGCCCAGGATCGACAACTTTGCACCAGCTTAGACTTGAACAGACATAGCTTTCAAAAGGCAGAAAAAGTGGCCTCCTCCATTAGTGGACACACAACTTTAAAAGGCCAGCTAAATAGTCTAGAGCTTCCTAGATTCACCCACCTGATATGAAACCAAGAAGCACAGTGTCCAAAGACATTGGTGTCTTAAGTTTGATGAAGGAGGCAGGTTACCATCAATTTTGCAGGATAAAGGACTATGCCCCAGTTTTGAAGACCTTGGCTTCATGCCCTTCAAATAGCAAGATAAAGAGCACTCCACCATTGGTGGACAGACTACTTTCAAATGCCAACCAAATAGCCTAGAGCTTCCTAGATTCATGAACCTGATGGAGCCCCAATGACCCCAGTGTCAAAAGATATGGGTGTGCAAACTTCATTGATGGGCATGTAGGAAAAACAACTTTTGCCACAGCTTCCACTTGAAGACATAGACCTGGCAGTGCCTGAAAAGTGGCCCCTGCCATGGGTGTATGCACAACTTTGAAAGGTCCACCAAACAGTCTAGAGCTTCCTAGATTCACAAACCTGATTAGCGTGCGGATAGCCACAGTATCCCGAAACGTTGGTGTGTCACATTCAAGGAATAGGATTCAGGATAAATAACTATTCAGCAGTTTCAAAAATCTTGAAGTGAAAGCCTTAAAGGCTGAATTTAGGGGTCTCTGCCACCAGTGGACACATGACTTTCAAAGGCCAGCCAAATAGTCTAGAGCTTCCTAGATTCACAATCCTGATATGAAACCAACAATCGCAGTGTCTAAAGACATTGCTGTCTTAAGTTTATTAAAAGGGGCAGGTTACCAAAAACTTTGCCCTACATGTAATATCTTGATCTAATATCCCTCAAAGGCTGATAAACATGGCCTCTGCCACTTATTGATGCAATACTTTCAAGCAGCAACCATGTAGTCTAGACCTTCCTAGTTTCGCAAAGTTGATATAGCCCCGATGACCACATTGTCCCAAGAGATTGGTGTGTAAAATTCGAGGAATTAGCTGCAAGATAAAGGACTATGTCCCACTTTTGAAGATCTTAACTTCATGCCCATCAAATAGCAAGATGAAGCGGCCTCAACCATGGCTGGGAACACTACTTTCAAAGGCCCACCAAACAGTCTAGAGCTTCCTAGATTCACAAACCTGATAACGGCATAGATGACCACAGTATCCCAGAACGTTGGTGTGTCACATTCCAGGACTAGGCTGCAGGATAAATAACTTTGCAGCAGTTTTAAAGATCTTGAAGTGACAGCCTTGAAGGCCGGATTTAGGGGTCTCTGCCACCAGTGGACACACAATTTTCAAAGACCAGCCAAATAGTTTAGAGCATCCTAGATTCACCCACCTGATATGAAACCAACAAGCACAGTGTCCAAAGACATTGGTGTCTTAAGTCAAATTGAAAGGGTCAAGTTACCAACAACTTTGCTCTACCTCTAATATCTTGAACTGATATCCTTCAAAGGCTGAAAAACGTGTGCTCTGCCACTGATGGACGCAAAAATTTCAAGCAGCAACCATGTAGTCTAGACCTTCCTAGATTTGCAAAGCTGATATATCCCCGATGACCACATTGTCCCAAAAGATCGGTGCAAAAAATTCAAGGAGTTAGCTGCAAGATAAAGGACTATGCCCCAATTTTGAAGATATTCACTTCATGCCCATCAAATAGCAAGATAAAGCGGCCTCCACCATGGCTGGGCACACTACTTTCAAAGGCCCACCAAACAGGCTAGAGCTTCCGAGATTCACAAACCTGATTAACGCGCAGATGACAACATTGTCCCAAAACGTTAGTGTGTCACATCCCAAGAGTAGGCTATAGGATAAATAACTTTGCAGCAGTTTTAAAGATCTTGAAGTGACAGCCTTGAAGGCCGAATTTAGAGGCCTCTGCCACCAGTGGACACACAACTTTCAAAGGCCAGCCAAATAGTCTAGAGCTTCCTAGATTCAACCACCTGATATGAAACCAACAAGCACCGTGTCGAAAGACATTGTCGTCTTAAGTTTATTGAAAGGGGCAGGTTACCAACAACTTTGCCCTACCTGTAAGATCATGATCTGATATCCTTCAAAGGCTGAAAAACGGGGCCTCTGCCACTTATTGACCCAATACTTTCAAACAGAGACCATGTAGTCTAGACCTTCCTAGATTCATGAAGCTGATATAGCCACGATAACAACATTGTCTAAAAAGATTGGAGTGTAAAATTCATGGAATTGGCTGCAGGATAAAGGACTATGCCCCAGTTTTGAAGACATTGACTTCATGCCCTTCAAATTGCGAGATAAAGCAGCCTCCACAATGGCTGGGCACAATACTTTCAAAGGCCCACCAAACAGTCTAGAGCTTCCTAGATTCACAAACCTAATTAATGCACAGATGACAACATTGTCCCAAAATGTTGATGTGTCACATTCCCGGAGTAGGCTGTAGGATATATAACTTTGCAGCAGTTTTAAAGATCTTTAAGTGACAGCCTTATAGGCCGAAATTAGGGGCCTCTGCTACCAGTGGACTCACCACTTTGTAAATGTCTAGAGCTTACTAGAATCACAAACCTGATGTAGCCCAGATGACCACATTGTTCCAAAAGATTGGTGTGTAAAATTCAAGGAGTTGGTTGCAGGATAAAGGACTATGCCCCACTTTGGAAGATCTTCACTTCATGCCCATCAAATAGCAAGATGAAGTGGCCTCCACCATGGCTGGGCACACTACTTTCAAAGGCCCACCAAACAGGCTAGAGCTTACTAGATTCACAAATCTGATTACCACACAGATGACCACATTGTACAGAAACGTCAAAATAGCCCCATTGAGAACAGTGTAGGCTGTAGGATAAATATCTTTGCAGCAGTTTTAAAGATCTTGAATTGAAGGCCGAAATTAGGGGCCTCTGCCACCGGTGGACTCATCACTTTGAAAAGGCAACCATATAGTCTAGAGCTTCCTAGATTCACCCACCTGATATGAAACCAACAAGCACAGTGTCCAAATACATTGGTGTCTTAAGTTTATTGAAATGGGCAGGTTACCAACAACTTTGCCCTACCTGTAAGATAGTGAACGGATATCCTTCAAAGCCTGAAAAACGTGGCCTCTGCCACTTATTGACGCAATACTTTCAAGCAGCAACCATGAAGTCTAGACCTTCCTAGATTAGCAAAGCTGATATAGCCCTGATGACCACATTGTCCCAAAAGATTGGTGTGTAAAATTCGAGGAGTTAGCTGCAAGATAAAGGACTGTGCCCCACTTTTGAAGATCTTAACTTCATGCCTATCAAATAGCAAGATGAAGCGGCCTCAACCATGGCTGGGAATATTACTTTCAAAGGCCCACCGAACAGGTTAGAGCTTCATAGATTCACAAACCTGATTACCGCACAGATGACCACAGTGTCCCAAAACGTTGGTTTGTCACATTCCAGGAGTACACTGTAGGATAAATAACTTTGCAGCAGTTTTAAATATCTTGTATTCACAGCCTTGAAGGCAGAATTTAGGGGCCTCTGCCACCAGTGAACACGCAACATTCAAAGGCCAGCCAAATAGTCTAGAGCTTCCTAGATTCATGAGCCTGATACGGCCACAATGACCCCAGTGTCCAAAGACACGAGTGTTGAAACTTCATTGACGGGTATGCAGGAAAAACAACTTTTGCCACAGCTTCCACTTGAAGAGACACAATGGCATTGCCCAAAAAGTGGCCCCTGCCATGGGTACATGCACAACTTTCAAAGGCCCACCAAACAGTCTAGAGCTTCCTAGATTCACAATCCTGATTCCAGCACAGATGACCAAAGTGTCCCAAAACGTTGGTATGTCACATTCCAGGACTAGGCTGCAGGATAAATAACTTTGCAGCAGTTTTAAAGATCTTGCTTTTACAGCCTTGAAGGCCGAATTTAGGGGCCTCTGCCACCAGTGGACACAAAACTTTCAAAACCCAGCCAAATAGTCTAGAGCTTCCTAGATTCACCCACCTGATATGAATCCAACAAGCACAGTGTCCAAAGACATTGGTGTCTTAAGTTTATTGAAAGGGCAGGTTAGCAACAACTTTGCAGGATAAAGGACTATGCCCCATTTTTGAAGACCTTGGTTTCATGCCCTTCAAATAGCAAGATAAAGAGGCCTCCGCCATTGCTGGACACAATACTTTCAAATGCCAACCAAATAGTCTAGAGCTTCCTAGATTCATGAACCTGATTGAGCCCCAATGACCCCAGTGTCAAAAGATTTGAGTGTGTAAACTTCATTGATGGGCATGTAGGAAAAACAACTTTTGCCACAGCTTCCACTTGAAGAGACAGAGCCTGGCAGTGCCCGAAAAGTGGCCCTGCCATGTGTGTATGCACAACTTTCAAAGGCCCACCAAACAGGCTAGAGGTTCCTAGACCACAAACCTGATTACCGCATGGATGACCACAGTATCCCAAAACATTGGTGTGTCACATTCCAGGACTAGTCTGCAGGATAAATAACTTTGCAACAGTTTCAAAGATCTTGAAGTGACAGCCTTGAAGGCCGAAATTAGAGGCCTCTGCCACCAGTGGACTCACCACTCGGAAAAGGTCTAGAGCTTACTAGAATCACAAACCTGATATAGCCCCAACGAGAACAGTGTCAAAAGACAATGAGGTTTCAAATCCATTGACCAGTGCCCAGGATAGACAACTTTGCCCCGGTTTATACTTGAACAGACATAGCTTTCAAAGGGGTGCAAAAATGACCTCCTCCATCAGTGGACACACAACTTTCAAAGGCCAGCCGAATAATCTAGAGATTCCTAGATTCACCCACCTGATATGAAACCAACAAGCACAGTGTCCAAAGAGATCCGTGTCTTAAGTTTATTCAACGGGGCAGGTTATCAACAACTTTGCCTTACCTCTAAGATCTTGCACTAATATCCTTCAATGGCTGAAAAATGTGGCCTCTGCCACTGATGGTCGCAATACTTTCAAACATCAACCATGTAGTCTAGACCTTCCTAGATTCACGAACCTGATATAGGCCTGGAGACCACATTGTCCAAAAAGATTGGGGTGTAAAATTCAGGGAATTGGCTGCAGGATTAAGGACTATGCCCCAGTTTTGAAGACCTCTTGAAGAGACACCCTGGCAGTACCCAAAAAGTGGGCCCTTGTTAGGACACTAAGTCGCACAATGCCCCTAAGTCACAAAATATTATTTTGTGTGACTTAGTGCCACCCTCAAGACACTAACTGGCAAAAGCCTAAAGTGTAAAAACATTTAACCACTTAGGGCCATCAGAGGACACTAAATCACAAAATAGATCCTAACTCACAAAATTCAAGGATTCTGCAGCTTAACTTTGGGGTAGTTTCAGTTTTCACGTGTTTTTTTTTGTGTGTGAATTCACTGAAATTAATTTAGTGATTTTAGTAAAAAATATTTTATAAACTAACTTAATAAGTTAAAATATTTTATAAACTAACTTCATAAAAATATTTTATAAACTAACTTCCTTACGTTATGAGTACCCCTTCCTACAATTGTTATAGGACACACTTCATTTCATGCATTTTTTTTGTCTTTTATTCAAGGGAATTTGTAGTCGAGTCAGTTAATGAAAATGCACAAATATGCCCTTTGAATTCAGTGGAGGAAGAGAGCAATCCTTTTGGCTAGATTTGGACATCTGAAGGAACCGACCCAGCAGGGTCCCTGGTGCGTCCCTGGGCCGTGGTCAGGGTGTGAATCAGATAGATAGCCCCTGATAAGGGCCGGCAGTCCCTCAGATCATGCCCGACTGCAGCCCAAGGCTACCAAGTGTCCCGGGACAGTCCCCATTTTTAGACCCTGTCCCTGGCGTCCCGATCAAAAACACAATGTCCCGATATTTAGAGAGAAATGATTGAGAATATTGGATCGATATTGTTTGAAATAGCCTGTTTTGTACAATAGAACTAATAAAGTTTTCCGATGGAGAACTCAGAGGCGTGTGGGTGTGGGGGGGGGGGGGTCCTGATGTCGGATGTTGATTTTAAGAACTTCCAAAGTCACCATGTTGAATTTAGGAAATAGCCATGTCGCCCTGTCAAATTTAAGGAATTGCCATGTCCCATGTCACAACCTACCACGGATAGCTGATTCAAAGTATTTTAAGGACGGCGATGTCGGCGCCGACGGCCGTGCCGACCGATCACACAGATTCTTATCAAACATGTTTAATAATTTTACGCCGACGCCGACCGTCAGCGCCGACGACGGCCAGTCGCCTAGTGGGTATGGGGCTTTAGCCTTCAAAAGGCCCATGTCGCCGTGTCAAATTAAGGGCCTATCCCCACTCCCCACTAGGCCTATCGCTCTACCAATGATAGTAATACCCAATTCCTGATAGTGGTAGTGGGGATAGTGGTAGTTTGCGGGGATGCTCAACTGGTGCCTCCCCCCCCCCCCCCAGGGGGGTGGTTATACACGCGGACCCCGCGTCGCGGACCTCGCGCGTATAATTATATAAAGTGCACTGTATAGACGTTGTGCAGGTGACGTCATAATGCCCAAAATGGGACTGGCGGCCATATTGGGGATCAATTGAAACTTTCTTTTATGCACATTTCAAAAGAATCTAGGAACATATTTGAGTTAGATTTAACTAGAATACTCATAACATGTCGCAAAAATGTATGTCTATTGGTTAAAAGTATTACATTCTACATTTAATCAAAGGCCACATGGTCATGCAAGCCATATGGTGATCACAAGGTCTATACACCGCAGAAGCCCTGACGTCATTTTGGCACGAAACCCTGGTTCCAGGGTCCTCCTGGTTCAAAATAGGGCCATGTGGGTTCTATTTGAACCATATGGAACCAGTTATAAACATTGTCTTTTCTCTTAATATATTCATTTCTTACCCATGAAACCCATAAGATGTATACAGAAGAACACAGAAGAACATACATATTCATGGTCTTTATTCAACACCCTGATTTGTTGTCGGGGTCTGACCCCCCGGGTGCCGGGACTGACCACGGCCACCGTGGAGGCCCGGGCTATAATTAGAACCACCCGTCGCGTGTCCGGCTCCCGACGACGCGCCACTTCTGAGGTGGGGTGGGGGTGTTTATACATGCGGGGTTGTGACTCTTATGGCCCTAGACCCCTAAATTCGACACAGACACAGGATCATTTTTTAAAATCGACATGTGACATGGAGCTTAGTGACATGAAGAAAAAGTTAAATGACATGACATGGCCTATTTCTTAAATTCGACATGGGACAGGAGGGTCAAAATTGGACATTGAGAGTTAAATGACACTTGACATGGACTTTTCTTATATTTGACATTCTGTATTGGGGACCCCCCATCAAGGGCCACGCTCTAGAACTTTTTGCGAGTTTGGGTCAATATTAATTTTGCGATTTAGTGTCTTTACCATTTAAGTTTTTTTTGTGCGATTTAGGGTCTTGGGGTGACCCTAAGTCACAAAATGACCCTAAGTCACAACAATTTGCGATTTAGGGTCTTTTGCGACTTAGTGTCCTAACAGCCCTGCTATAGGTACATGCACAACTTTCAAAGGCCCACCAAACAGTCTAGAGCTTCCTAGATTCACAAACCTGATTACCGCAGGGATGACATCATTATCCTTAAACGTTGGTCTGTCACATTCAAGGACTAGGCTGCAGGATGAATAACTTTGCCGCAGTTTCAAAGATCTTGAAGGGACAGCCTTGAAGGCCGAATTTAGGGGTCTCTGCCACCAGTGGACACACAACTTTCAAAGGCCAGCCAAATAGTGTAGAGCTTCCTAGATTCATAAACCTGATATAGCCCCAATGACCCCAGTGTCCAAAGACACGGTTGTTGAAACTTCATCGACGGGTATGCAGGAAAAACAACTTTTGCCACAGCTTCAACTTGAAGAGACACCCTGGCATTGCCCAAAAATTGGCCCCTGCCACGGGTGCATGCACAACTTTCAAATGCCCACCATGTAGTTTAGAGCCTCCTAGATTAACAAACCTGATTACCACACAGATGACCACATTGTCCCAAAACTTGGTGTGTCACATTCCAGGACTAGGCTGCAGGATAAATAACTTTGCAGCAGTTTTAAAGATCTTGCTTTGACAGCCTTGAAGGCCGGATTTAGGGGTATCTGCCACCGGTGGACACACCACTTTCAAAGGCCAGCCAAATAGTCTAGAGCTTCCTAGATTCACCCACCTGATATAAATCCAACAAGCTCAGTGTCCAAATACATAGGTGTCTTAAGTTTATTGAAAGGGGCAGGTTACCAACAACTTTGCCCTACCTGTAAGATCTTGAACTGATATCCTTCAAAGGCTGAAAAACGTGGTCACTGCCACTGATGGACGCAATACTTTCAAACAGCAACCATGTAGTCTAAACCTTCCTAGATTTGCGAAGCTGATATAGCCCCGATGACCACATTGTCCCAAAAGATTAGTGTCTAAAATTCAAGGAGTTGGCTGCACAATAAAGGACTATTCCCCGTTTTTTAAGATCTTCACTTCTTGCCCATCAAATAGCAAGATAATGTGTCCTCCACCATGGCTGGGCACACTACTTTCAAAGGCCCACCAAACAGTCTAGAGCTTCCTAGATTCATAATCCTGATTAACACACAGATGACCACAGTGTCCCAAAACGTTGGTAAGTCACATTCCAGGCGTAGGCTGTAGGATAAATACATTTGCAGCAGTTTTGATAATCTTGCTTTAACAGCCTTTAAGCTCGAATTTAGGGGCCTTTGCCACCAGTGGACACACAACTTTCAAAGGCCAGCCAAATAGTCTCGAGCTTCCTAGATTCAACCACCTGATATGAAACCAACAAGCACAGTGTCCATCGACATTGGTGACTTAAGTTTATTGAAAGGGGCAGGTTACAAACAACTTTGCCCTACCTGTAAGATCATGATCTGATATCCTTCAAAGGCTGAAAAACGTGGCCTCTGCCACTTATTGACGCAATACTTTCAAACAGCGACCATGTAGCCTAGACCTTCCTGGATTCATGAAGGTGATATAGCCATGATAACCACATTGTCTAAAAAGATTGGGGTGTAAAATTCAGGGAATTGGCTGCAGGATAAAGGACTATGCCCCAGTTTTGAAGACATTGACTTCATGCCCTTCAAATAGCAAGATAAAGCGGCCTCCACCATGGCTGGGCACACTGCTTTCTAAGGCCCACCAAACAATCTAGAGCTTCCTAGATTCACAAACCTGATTACCGCAGAGATAACCACAGTGTCCCAAAATGTCGGTGTGTCACATTCAAGGACTAGGCTGCAGGATAAATAACTTTGCAGCAGTTTTAAAGATCTTGATGTGACAGCCTTGAAGGCCAAAATTAGGGGCCTCTGCCACCAGTGGACTCACCACTTTGAAAAAGCAACCATATTGCCTAGAGCTTACTAGATTCACAACCCTGATGTAGCCCCAATGAGAACAGTGTCCAAAGACAATGGGGTGTCAAATTCATTGACCAGCGTCCAGGAAAATAACTTTGCCCCAGCTTAGACTTGAACAGACATAGCTTTCAAAGGGGAGAAAAAGTGGCCTCCTCCATCAGTGGAAACACAACTTTCAAAGGCCAGCCGAATAGTCTAGAGCTTCCTAGATTCACCCACCTGATATGAAACCAACAAGCACAGTGTCCATGGACATTGGTGACTTAAGTTTATTGAAAGGGGCAGGTTACCAACAATCTTGCCCTACCTGTAAGATCTTTAACTGATATCCTTCAACGGCTGAAAAACGTGGTCACTGCCACTGATGGACGCAATATTTTCAAGCAGCAACCATGTAGTCTAAACCTTCTTAGATTCACAAAGCTGATATAGCCCCGATGACCACATTGTCCCAAAAGATTGGTCTGTAAAATTCAAGGAGTTGGCTGCAGAATAAAGGACTATTCCCCGTTTTTGAAGATCTTCACTTCATGCCCATCAAATAGCAAGATAATGCGTCCTCCACGATGGCTTGCCACACTACTTTCAAAGGCCCACCAAACAGTCTAGAGCTTCCTATATTCACAATCCTGATTAACGCACAGATGACAGCAGTGTCCCAAAACATTGGTAAGTCACATTCCAGGAGTAGGCTGTAGAATAAATACCATTGCAGCAGTTTTAAAGATCTTGCTTTGACAGCCTTTAAAGTCGAATTTAGGGGCCTTTGACACCAGTGGACACACAACTTTCAAAGATCAGCCAAATAGTCTAGAGCTTCCTAGATTCAACCACCTGATATGAAACCAACAAGCACAGTGTCCAAAGACATCGGTGTCTTAAGTTTATTGAAAGGGGCATGTTACCAACAACTTTGCCCTACCCGTAAGATCTTGAACTGATATCCTTCAAAGGCTGCAAAACGTGGCCTTTCCTACTGATGGAAGCAATACTTTCAAACAGCAACCATGTAGTCTAGACGTTCCTAGATTCGCGAAGCTGATATAGGTTTGGAGACCACATTGTCCAAAAAGATTGGGGTGTAAAATTCAGGGAATCCGCTGCAGGATTAGGGACTATACCCCAGTTTTGAAGACGGCTTGAAGAGACACCCTGTCAGTGCCCTAAAAGTGGCCCCTGCCATGGGTGCATGCACAACTTTCAAAGGCCCACCAAACAGTCTAGAGCTTCCTAGATTCACAAACCTGATTCCAGCACAGATGACCACATTGTCCCCAAACCTTGGTGTGTCACATCTCAGGAGTAGGGTATACGGTAAATAACTTTACAGCAGTTTTAAAGATCTTGCTTTGACAGCCTTAAAAGCCAAATTTAGGGGCCTTTGCCACCAGTGGACACACAACTTTCAAAGGCCAGCCAAATAGTCTAGAGCTTCCTAGATTCACCAACCTGATATGAAACCAACAAGCACAGTGTCCATCGACATTGGTGACTTAAGTTTATTGAAAGGGGCAGGTTACTAACAACTTTGCCCTACCTGTAAGATCTTGAACTGATATCCTTCAAAGGCTGAAAAATGTGGTAACTGCCACTGATGGATGCAATACTTTTAAGCAGCAACCATGTAGTCTAGACCTTCTTAGATTCGCAAAGCTGATATAGCCCCGAAGACCACATTGTCCCAAAAGATTGGTGTGTAAAATTCAAGGAGTTGGCTGCAGAATAAAGGACTGTTCCCCGTTTTTGAAGATCTTCACTTCATGCTCATCAAATAGCAAGATAATGCGTCCTCCACCATGGCTTGCCACACTACTTTCAAAGGCCCACCAAACAGTCTAAAGCTTCCTAGATTCACAATCCTGATTCCAGCACAGATGACCACAGTGTCCCAAAACATTGGTGTGTCACATTCCAGGACTAGGCTGCAGGATAAATAACTTTGCAGCAGTTTTAAAGATCTTGCTTTTACAGCCTTGAAGGCCGAATCTAGGGGCCTCTGCCACCAGTGGACACAAAACTTTCAAAACCCAGCCAAATAGTCTAGAGCTTCCTAGATTCACCCACCTGATATGAAACCAACATTGACAGTGTCTAAATAAATTGGTGTCTTAAGTTTATTGAAAGGGCAGGTTACCAACAACTTTGCAGGATAAAGGACTATGCCCCAGTTTTGAAGACCTTGGCTTCATGCCCTTCAAATAGCAAGATAAAGAGGCCTCCGCCATTGCTGGGCAAACTACTTTCAAATGCCAACCAAATAGTCTAGAGCTTCCTAGATTCATGAACCTGATTGAGCCCCAATGACCCCAGTGTCAAAAGATTTGGGTGTGTAAAATTTATTGACGGGCATGTAGGAAAAACAACTTTTGTCACAGCTTCCACTTGAAGAGACAGAGCCTGGCAGTGCCCGAAAAGTGGCATTTGCCATGTGTGTATGCACAACTTTTAAAGGCCCACCAAACAGTCTAGAGCTTCCTAGATTCACAAACCTGATTACTGTGTGGATGACCACAGTATCCCAAAACGTTGGTGTGTCACATTCAAGGTGTAGGATGCAGGATAAATAACTTTGCAGCAGTTTCAAAAATCTTGAAGTGAAAGCCTTAAAGGCTGAATTTAGGGGTCTCTGCCACCAGTGGACACAAAACTTTCAAAGGCCAGCCAAATAGCCAAATAGACTGTTTGGTGGGCGTTTGAAAGTTGTGCATACACCCATGGCAGAGGCCACTTTTCGGGCACTGCCAGGATCTGTCTCTTCAAGTGGAAGCTGTGGCAAAAGTTGTTTTTCCTACATGCCCGTGAATGAAGTTTGCACACCCATATCTTTTGACACTGGGGTCATAGGGGCTCCATCAGGTTCATGAATCTAGGAAGCTCTAGACTATTTGGTTGGCATTTGAAAGTAGTGTGTCCAGCAATGATGGAGGCCTATATATCTTCCTATTTGAAGGGCATGAAGCCAAGGTCTTCGAAACTGGGTCATAGTCCTTTATCCTGCAAAGTTGTTGGTAACATGCCCCTTTCAATAAAATTAAGACATCAATGTCTTTGCACACTGTGCTCGTTGGTTTCATATCAGGTGGGTGAATCTAGGAAGCTCTAGACTATTTGGCTGGCCTTTGAAAGTTGTGTGTCCACTGATGGAGGAGACCACTTTTTCCGCCCTTTGAAAGCTATATCTGTTCAAGTCTAAGCTGGGGCAAAGTTGTCTATCCTGGGCACTGGTCAATGAATTTGACACCCCATTGTTTTTGGACACTGTTCTCATTGGGACTATATCAGGTTTGTGAATCTAGTAAGCTCTAGACTATATGGTTGCTTTTTCAAAGTGGTGAGTCCACTGGTGGCAGAGGCCCCTAATTTTGGCCTACAAGGCCATCCAAATAGTCTAGAGCTTCCTAGATTCGACCACCTGATATGAAAGCAACAAGCACAGTGTCCAAAGACATTGGTGTCTTAAGTTTATTGAAAGGGGCAGGTTACCAACAACTTTGCCCTACCTCTAAGATCTTGAACTGATATCCTTTAAAGGCTGAAAAACCGGGCCTATGCCACTGATGGACACACTACTTTCAAGGAGCAACCATGTAGTCTAGACCTTCCTAGATTCGCAAAGCTGATATAGCCCCGATGACCACATTGTCCCAAAAGATTGGTGTGTAAAATATATGGAGTTGGCTGCAAGATAAAGGCCTATGCCCCACTTGGGAAGATCTTCACTTCATGCCCATCAAACAGCAAGATAAAGCGGACTCCACCATGGCTGGGCACACTACTTTAGAAGGCCGACCAAACAGTCTAGAGCTTCCGAGATTCACAAACCTGATTAACGCACAGACGACAACATTGTCCCAAAATGTTGGTGTTTCACATTAACGGAGTAGGCTTTAGGATAAATAACTTTGCAACAGTTTCAAAGATCTTGAAGTGACATCCTTGAAGGCCAAATTCAGGGGCCTCTGCCACTGGTGGACTCACCACCTTGAAAAGGCAACCATATAGTCTAGAGCTTACTAGATTTACAAACCTGATATAGCCCCATTGAAAACAGTGTCCAAAGACAATGAGGTGTCAAATTCATTGACCAGTGCCAAGGATAGACAACTTTGCCCCAGTTTATACTTGAACAGACATAGCTTTCAAAGGGCAGAAAAAGTTACCTCCTCCATCAGTGGACACACAACTTTCAAAGGCCAGCCGAATAGTCTAGAGCTTCCTAGATTCACCCACCTGATATGAAACCAACAAGCACAATGTCCAAAGACATCGGTGTCTTAAGTTTATTGAAATGGGCAGGTTATCAACACCTTTGCCCTACCTCTAAGATCTTGAACTGATATCCTTCAAAGGCTGAAAAATGTGGCCTCTACCATTGATGGTCGCAATACTTTCAAACATCAACCATGTAGTCTAGACCTTCCTAGATTCGCGAAGCTGATATAGGTTTGGAGACCTATTTGTCCAAAAAGATTGGGGTGTAAAATTCAGGGAATCTGCTGCAGGATTAAGGACTATGCCCCAGTTTTGAAGACGGCTTGAAGAGACACCCTGGCAGTGCCCTAAAAGTGGCCCCTGCCATGGGTGCATGAACAACTTTCAAAGGCCCACCAAACAGTCTAGAGCTTCCTAGATTCACAAACCTGATTACCGCACAGATAACCACAGTGTCCCAAAACGTTGGTGTGTCACATTCAAGGATTAGGCTGCAGGATAAATAACTTTGCAGTAGTTTCAAAGATCTTGAATTGACAGCCTTGTATGCTGAAATTAGGGGCCTCTGCCACCACTGGACTGACCACTTAGAAAAGGCAACCATATAGTCTAGAGCTTACTAGATTCACAAACATGACATAGCCCCAACGAGAACAGTGTCCAAAAACAATAGGGTGTCAAATTCAATGACCAGTTCCCAGGATCGACAACTTTGCCCCAGCTCAGACTTGAACAGACATAGCTTTTAAAGTGGAAAAAAAGTGGCCTCCTCCATCAGTTGACACACAACTTTCAAAGGCCAGCCAAATAGTCTAGAGCTTACTAGATTCACCCAGCTGATATGAAACCAACAAGCACAGCGTCCAAAGACATTAGTGTCTTAAGTTTATTGAAAGGGGCAGGTTAACAACAACTTTGCCCTACCTGTAAGAACTTGAACGGATATCCTTCAAATGCTGAAAAATGTGGCCTCTGCCACTGATGGACCGTTACTTTCAAGCAGCAACCGTGTAGTCTAGACCTATCTAGATTCGCGAAGCTGATATAGTCCAGATGACCACATTGTCCCCAAAGATTGGTGTTTAAAATTCAAGGAGTTAACTACAAGATAAAGGACTATGCCCAACTTTGGAAGATCTTCACTTCATGCCCATCAAAAAATAGCAAGATAAAGCGGCCTCCACCATGGCTGGGAACATTACTTTCAAAGGCCCACCAAACATTCCAGAGCTTCCTAGATTCACAAACCTTATTACTGCACAGATGACCACAGTGTCCCAAAACGGTTGTGTGTCACATTCCAGGAGTAGGCTGAAGGATAAATAATTTTGCAGGAGTTTTTAAGATCTTGAATGAATAGCCCCGAAGGCTGAATTTAGGGGCCTCTGTCACCAGTGGACTTACCACATTGAATAGGCAACCATATAGTCTAGAGCTTATTAGATTCACAATCCTGATATAGCTCCAATGAGAACAGTGTCCCAAGACAATGGGGTGTCAAATTCATTGACCAGTGCCCAGGATAGACAACTTTGCCCCAGATTATACTTGAACAGACATAGCTTTCAAAGGGCGGAAAAAGTGGCCTTCTCCATCAGTGGACACACAACTTTCAAAGACCAGCCAAATAGTCTAGAGCTTACTATATTCACCCACCTGATATGGTACAATGACCACATTGTTCCAAAAGATGGTGTGTGAAATTCAAGGAGTTGGCTGCAGGATAAAGGACTATGCCTCACTTTTGGAGATCTTCACTTCATGCCCATCAAAATGATGAACGCCTGGAAAAGTTCAAGAAAGGACTACAAGATGACCTGGTCGTAACGAACATAAAATCCAATGCTGGTACGTGGACGGCCAAAGAGTGGAAAAACTGGGTTACCGTCTTAATAGGGAGACAAAGCGGCCTCCACCATGGCTTGGCACAATACTTTCAAAGACCCACCAAACAATCTAGAGCTTCCTAGATTCACAAACCTGATTACCGCACAGATAACCTCAGTGTCCCAAAATGTCGGTGTGTCACATTCCAGGACTAGGCTGCAGGATAAATAACTTTGCAGCAGTTTTAAAGATCTTGAAGTGACAGCCTTGAAGGCCGAAATTAGGGGCCTCTGCCACCAGTGGACTCACCACTTTGAAAAAGCAACCATATAGTCTAGAGCTTACTAGATTCACAACCCTGATGTAGCCCAAATGAGAACAGTGTCCAAAGACAATGGGGTGTCAAATTCATTGACCAGCGCCCAGGATAGACAACTTTGGCACAGCTTAGACTTGAACAGACATAACTTTCAAAGGGGAGAAAAAGTGGCCTCCTCCATCAGTGGACACACAACGTTCAAAGGCCAGCCAAATAGTCTAGAGCTTCCTAGATTCACCCACCTGATATGAAACCAACAAGCACAGTGTCAAAAGACATTGGTGTCTTAAGTTTATTGAAAGGGGCAGGTTACCAACAACTTTGCCCTACCTGTAAGATCTTGAACTGATATCCTTCAAAGGCTGAAAAACGTGTCCTCTGTCACTGATGGACTCCATAATTTCAAACAGCAACCATGTAGTATAGACCTTCCTAGATTCGCGAAGCTGATATAGCCCCGATGACCACATTCTCCCAAAAGATGGTGTGTGAAATTCAAGGCGTTGGCTGCAGGATAAAGGACTATGCCCCACTTTTGAAGATCTTAACTTCGTGCCCATCAAAAAGCAAGATGAAGTGGCCTCAACCATGGCTGGGAACACTGCTTTCTAGAGCTTCCTAGATTCACAAACCTGATTACCGCACAGATGACCACAGTGTCCCAAAACGTTGGTGTGTCACTTTCCAGGAGTAGCCTGTAGGATAAATAACTTTGCAGCAGTTTTAAATATCTTGTATTGACAGCTTTGAAGGCCGAATTTAGGGGCCTCTGCCACCAGTGGACACGCAACATTCAAAGGCCAGCCAAATAGTCTAGAGCTTCCTAGATTCACCCAGCTGAAATGAATCCAACAAGCACAGTGTCCAAAGACATTGGTGTCTTCGGTTTATTGAAATGGGCAGGTTACCAACAACTTTGCCTTACCTTTAAGATCTTGAACTGATATCCTTCAAAGGCTGAAAAACGGGGCCTCTGCCACTAATGGTCGATATAGCCCCGATGACCACATTGTCCCAAAAGATTGGTGTGTAAAATTCAAGGAGTTGGCTGCAATATAAAAGACTATGCCCCACTTTGGAAGATTTTCACTTCATGCCCATCAAATAGCAAGATAAAACGGCCTCCACCATGGCTGGGCACACTACTTTCAAAGGCCCACCAAATAGTCTAGAGCTTCCTAGATTCACAAACCTGATTACCGCACAGATGACCACAGTGCCCAGAAATTTGGGTGTGTCACATTCCAGGAGTAGGCTGTAGGATAAATAACTTTGTAGCAGTTTTAATGATTTTGAATTGACAGACTTGAAGGCCGAATTTATGGGCCTCTGCCGCCGGTAGGCTCACCACTTTGGAAAGGGAACCATATAGTCTAGAGCTTACTAGCTTCACAAACCTAATATAGCGCCAATGAGAAGAGTGTCAAAACACAATGGGGTGTCAAATTCATTGACCAGTGCCCAGGATAGACAACTTTGCCCCAGCTTAGACTTGAACAGACATAGCTTTCAAAGGGCAGAAAAAGTGGCCTCCTCCATCAGTGGACACACAACTTTCAAATGCCAGCCAAATGGTCTAGAGCTTCCTAGATTCACCCGCCTGATATGAAAACAAGAAGCACTGTGTCCAAGGACATTGATGTCTTAAGTTTATTGAAACAGGCAGGTTACCAACAACTTTGCCAGGATAGACAAGCTTGCCCCAGCTTAGACTTGAACAGACATAGCTTTCAAAGGGCAGAAAAAGTGGCCTCCTCCATCAGTGGACACAAAACTTTCAAAGGCCAGCCAAATAGTCTAGAGCTTCCTAGATTCACCCACCTGATATGAAAACAAGAAGCACAGTGTCGAAAGACATTGATGTCTTAAGTTTATTGAAACGGGCAGGTTACCAACAACTTTGCCAGGATAGACAAGCTTGCCCCAGCTTGGACTTGAACAGACATAGCATTCAAATGGGAGAAAAAGTGGCCTCCTTCATCAGTGGACACACAACCTTCAAAGGCCCACCAAACAGTCTAGAGCTTCCTAGATTCACAAACCTGATTACCGCACAGATGACCACAGTATCCCAAAACGTTGGTGTGTCACATTCAAGGACTAGGCTGCAGGATAAATAACTTTGCAGCAGTTTCAAAGATCTTGAATTGACAGCCCTGAAGGCCGAATTCAGGGGCCTCTGCCACCAGTGGACTCACCACTTTGAAAAGGCAACCATATAGTCTAGAGCTTATTAGATTCACAAACCTGATATAGCCCCAATGAGAACAGTGTCCAAAGACAATGGGGTGTCAAATTCATTGACCAGTATCCAGGATAGACAACTTTGCCCCAGTTTATACTTGAACAGACATAGCTTTCAAAGGGCGGAAAATGTGACCTTCTCCATGAGTGGACACACAACTTTCAAAGGCCAGGCGAATAGTCTAGAGCTTCCTAGATTCACCCACCTGATATGAAAACAAGAAGCACAGTGTCGAAAGACATTGATGTCTTAAGTTTATTGAAACGGGCAGGTTACCAACAACTTTGCCAGGATAGACAAGCTTGCCCCAGCTTGGACTTGAACAGACATAGCATTCAAATGGGAGAAAAAGTGGCCTCCTTCATCAGTGGACACACAACCTTCAAAGGCCCACCAAACAGTCTAGAGCTTCCTAGATTCACAAACCTGATTACCGCACAGATGACCACAGTATCCCAAAACGTTGGTGTGTCACATTCAAGGACTAGGCTGCAGGATAAATAACTTTGCAGCAGTTTCAAAGATCTTGAATTGACAGCCCTGAAGGCCGAATTCAGGGGCCTCTGCCACCAGTGGACTCACCACTTTGAAAAGGCAACCATATAGTCTAGAGCTTATTAGATTCACAAACCTGATATAGCCCCAATGAGAACAGTGTCCAAAGACAATGGGGTGTCAAATTCATTGACCAGTATCCAGGATAGACAACTTTGCCCCAGTTTATACTTGAACAGACATAGCTTTCAAAGGGCGGAAAATGTGACCTTCTCCATGAGTGGACACACAACTTTCAAAGGCCAGGCGAATAGTCTAGAGCTTCCTAAATTCACCTACCTGATATGAAACCAACAAGCACAGTGTCCAAAGACATTGGTGTCTTAAGTTTATTTAAAGGGGCAGGTTACCAACAACTTTGCCCTACCTGTAATATCTTGATCTAATATCCCTCAAAGGCTGATAAACATGGCCTCTGCCAATTATTGACGCAATACTTTCAAGCAGCAACCATGTAGTCTAGACCTTCCTAGATTCGCGAATCTGATATAGCCCTGATGACCACATTGTCCCAAAATATTGGTGTGTAAAATTCGAGGAGTTAGCTGCAAGATAAAGGACTATGCCCCACTTTTGAAGATCTTAACTTCATGCCCATTAAATAGCAAGATAAAGCGGCCTCAACCATGGCTGGGAACACTACTTTCAAAGGCCCACCAAACAGTCTAGAGCTTCCTAGATTCACAATCCTAATTAACATGCAGATGATCACAGTGTCCCAAAACGTTGGTAAGTCACATTCCAGGAGTAGGCTGTAGGATAAATATCTTTGCAGCAGTTTTAAAGATATTGAATTGACAGCCCCGAAGGCCGAATTCAGGGGCCTCTGCCTCCAGTGGACTCACCACTTTGAAAAGGCAACCATATAGTCTAGAGCTTACTAGATTCACAAACTTGATATAGCTCCAATGAGAACAGTGTCCAAAGACAATGGAGTGTCAAATTCATTGACCAATGCCCAGGATAGACAACTTTACCCCTGCTTAGACTTGAACAGATATAGCTTTCAAAGGGCGGAAAAAGTGATCTCCTCCATCAGTGGACACACAACTTTCAAAGGCCAGCCAAATAGTCTAGAACTTCCTAGAATCACCCAGCTGATATGAAACCAATAAGCGCAGTGTCCAAAGACATTGGTGTCTTAAGTTTATTGAAAGGGGCAGGTTACCAACAACTTTGCGTTACCTGTAAGATCTTGAACGGATATCCTTCAAAGCCTGAAAAATGTGGCCTCTTCCACTGATGGACGCAATACTTTCAAGCAGCAACCCTGTAGTCTAGACCTTCCTAGATTCGCAAAGCTGATATAGCCCCTATGACCACATTGTCCCAAAAGATTGATGTGTAAAATTTGAGGAGTTGGCTGCAAGATAAAGGACTGTGCCCCACTTTGGAAGATCTTCACTTCATGCCAATCAAATAGCAAGATAAAGCGTCCACCACCATGGCTGGGCACACTACTTTCAAAGGCCCACCAAACAGTCTAGAGCTTCCTAGATTCACAAACCTGATTACCGCACAGATGACCACAGTATCCCAAAACATTGGTAAGTCACATTCCAGGAGTAGGCTGCAGGATAAATAACTTTGCAACAGTTTCAAATATCTTGAAGTGATAGCCTTGAAGGCCGAATTCAGGGGCCTCTGCCACTGGTGGACTCACCACTTTGAAAAGGCAACCATATAGTCTAGAGCTTACTAGATTCACAAACCTGATATAGCCCCAATGAGAACAGTGTCCAAAGACAATGAGGTGTCAAATTCATTGACCAGTGTCCAGGATAGACAACTTTGCCCCAGTTTATACTTGAACAGACATAGCTTGCAAAGGGCAGAAAAAGTGACCTCCTCCATGAGTGGACACACAACTTTCAAAGGCCAGCCAAATAGTCTAGAGCTTCCTAGATTCACCCACCTGATATGAAACCAACAAGCACAATGTCCAAAGACATCGGTGTCTTAAGTTTATTGAAATGGGCAGGTTATCAAAACCTTTGCCCAACCTCTAAGATCTTGAACTGATATCCTTCAAAGGCTGAAAAATGTGGCCTCTACCACTGATGGTCGCAATACTTTCAAACATCAACCATGTAGTCTAGACCTTCCTAGATTCGCGAAACTGATATAGGCTTGGAGACCTAATTGTCAAAATAGATTGGGGTGTAAAATTCAGGGAATCTGATGCAGGATTAAGGACTATGTCCCAGTTTTGAAGACGGCTTGAAGAGACACCCTGGCAGTGCCCTAAAAGTGGCCCCTGCCTTGGGTACATGAACAACTTTCAAAGGCCCACCAAACAGTCTAGAGCTTCCTAGATTCACAAACCTGATTACAGCACGTATGACCACCGTATCCCAAAACGTTGGTTTGTCACATTCAAGTACTAGGCTGCAGGATAAATAAATTTGCAGCAGTTTCAAAGATCTTGAAGTGACAGCCTTGAAGGCCAAATTTAGGGGTGTCTGCCACCAGTGGATACACAACTTTCAAAGGCCAGCCAAATAGTCTAGAGCTTCCTAGATTCACCCACCTGATATGAAACCAACAGGCACAGTGTCCAAAGACATTGGTGTCTTAAGTTAAATTGAAAGGGGCAAGCTCTAGACTATATGGTTGCCTTTTCAAAGAGGTGAGTCCACCGTTAGCAGAGCCCCCTAAATTCGGCCTTCAAGGCTGTCAATGTAAGATCTTTAAAACTGCTGCAAAGTTATTTATCCTACAGCCTAGTCCTGGAATGTGACACACCAACGTTTTGGGACACTGTTATCATCTGTGCGTTAATCAGGTTTGTGAATATAGGAAGCTCGAGCCTGTTTGGTGGGCCTTTGAAAGTAGTGTGTCCACCCATGGTAGAGGACGCTTTATCTTGCTATTTGATGGGCATGAAGTGAAGATCTTCCAAAGTGGGGCATAGTCCTTTATCTAGATGCCAACTCCTTGAATTTTACACACCAATCTTTTGGGACAATGTGGTCATCGTGGCTATATCAGATTCGCGAATCTAGGAAGATCTAGACTACATGGTTGCTGTTTGAAAGTATTGGGCCAATAAGTGGCAGAGGCCACGTTTTTCAGCCTTTGAAGGATATCATATCACGATCTTACAGGTAGGGCAAAGTTGTTGGTAACCGGCCCCTTTCAATAAACTTAAGACACCAATGTCTTTGGACACCGTGCTTGTTGGTTTCATATCAGGTGGTTGAATCTAGGAAGCTCTAGACTATTTGGCTGGCCTTTGAAAGTTGTGTGTCCACTGGTGGCAGAGGCCCCTGAATTCGGCCTTAAAGGCTGTCAAAGCAAGATCTTTAAAACTGCTGCAACGGTATTTATCCTACAGCCTACTCCTGGAATGTGACTTACCAATGTTTTGGGACACTGTGGTCATCTGTGCGTTAATCAGGATTGTGAATCTAGGAAGCTCTAGACTGTTTGGTGGGCCTTTGAAAGTAGTGTGGGAAGCCATGGTGGAGGACGCATTATCTTGCTATTTGATGGGCATGAAGTGAAGATCTTCCAAAGTGAGGCATAGTCCTTTATCTTGCAGCCAACTCCTTGAATTTTACACACCAATCTTTTGGGACAATGTGGTCATTGGGGCTATATCAGCTTCGCGAATCTAAGAAGGTTTAGACTACATGGTTGCTGCTTGAAAGTATTGCGTCCATCAGTGGCAGTGACCACATTTTTCAGCCTTTGAAGGATATTAGTTCAAGATCTTAGAGGTATGGCAAAGTTGTTGCTAACTTACCCCTTTCAATTTAACTTTAGACACCAATGTCTTTGGACACTGTGCTTGTTGGTTTCATATCAGGTGGGTGAATCTAGGAAGCTCTAGACTATTTGGCTGGCCTTTGAAAGTTGTGTGTCCACTGGTGGCAGATACCCCTAAATTCGGCCTTCAATGCTGTCAAAGTCAGATCTTTAAAACTGCTGCAAAGTTATTTGTCATCCAGCCTAGTCCTATAATGTGACACACCAACGTTTTGGGACACTGTGGTCATCTGCGCGGTAATCAGGTTTGTGAATCTAGGAAGCTCTAG
This sequence comes from Lepidonotus clava, assembly GCA_936440205.1. Classification (NCBI taxonomy): domain Eukaryota; kingdom Metazoa; phylum Annelida; class Polychaeta; order Phyllodocida; family Polynoidae; genus Lepidonotus; species Lepidonotus clava. The sequence continues at coordinate 44,235,733 of OW387146.1, read as the reverse complement.
ACTGTTTGGTGGGCCTTCGAAAGTAGTGTGCCCAGCCATGGTGGAGGCCGGTTTATCTTGCTATTTAATTGGCATGAAGTGAAGATCTTCAAAATTGGGGCATAGTCCTTTATCTTGTAGCTAACTCCTTGAAATTTACGCACCAATCTTTTGGGACAATGTGGTCATCGGGGCTATATCAGCTTCGCGAATCTAGGAAGGTCTAGACTACATGGTTGCTGCTTCAAAGTATTGCGTCCATCAGTGGCTGAGGACACGTTTTTCAGCCTTTGAAGGATAACAGTTCAAGATATTAGAGGTAGACCAAAGTTGTTGGTAACTTGCCCCTTTCAATTAAACTTAAGAAACCAATGTCTTTGAACACTGTGCTTGTTGGTTTCATATCAGGATGGTGAATCTAGGAAGCTCTAGACTATTTGGCTGGCTTTTGAAAGTTGTGTGTCATCTGATGGAGGAGGCGATTTTTTGTGCCCTTTGAAAGCTATGTCTGTTCAAGTCTAAGCTGGGGCAAGGTTGTCTATCCTGGCAAAGTTGTTGGTATCCTGCCCCTTTCAATAAACTTAAGACACCGATGTCTTTCGACAATGAGCTTGGTGGTTTCCTATCAGGTGGGTGAATCTAGGAAGCTCTAGACTATTTGGCTGGCCTTTGAAAGTTGTGTGTCATCTGATGGAGGAGGCGATTTTTTCTCCCCTTTGAAAGCAATGTCTGTTCAAGTCTAAGCTGGGGCATAGTTGTCGATCCTGGGCACTGGTCAATGAATTTGACACCCCATTGTCTTTGGACCCTGTTCTCATCGGGGATATATCAGGTTTGTGAATCTAGTAAGCTCTAGGCTATATGGTTGCCTTTTCAAAAAGGTGAGTCCACCGTTGGCAGAGCCCCCTTATTTCGGCCTTAAAGGCTGTCAATTCAAGATCTTTAAAACTGCTCCAAAGTTATTTATCCTGCAGCCTAGTCCTGGAATGTGACACAACAACATTTTGGGACTCTGTGGTCATCCGTGTGGTAATCAGGTTTGTGAATCCAGGAAGCTCTAGACTGTTTGGTGGGCCTTTGAAAGTAGTCTGCCAAGCCATGTTTGAGGACTCTTTATATTGCTATTTTATGGGCATGAAGCCAAGGTCTTCAAAACTGGGGCATAGTCCTTTATCCAGCAAAGTTGTTGGTAACCTGCCTCTTTCAATAAAATTAAGACATCAATGTCTTTGCACACTGTGCTCGTTGGTTTCATACCAGGTGGATGAATCTAGGAAGCTCTAGACTATTTGGCTGGCATTTAAAAGTTGTGTGTCCACTGATGGAGGAGGCCACTTTTTCTGCCCTTTGACAGCTATGTCTGTTCAAGTCTAAGCTGGGGCAAAGTTGTCTATCCTGAGCAATGGTCAATGAATTTGACACCCCGTTGTCTTTGGACACTGTTCTCATTGGAGCTATATTAGGTTTGTGAATCTAATAAGCTCTAGACTATATGGTTGCCTTTTCAAAGTGGTAAGTCCACTGGTGGCAGAGATCCCTAAATTCAGCCCTCAGCGCTGTCCATTCAAGCTCTTCAAAACTCCTGCAAAGTTATTTATCCTGCAGCCTAGTCCTGGAATGTGACTTATCAAAGTTTTGGGACACTGTGGTCATCTGTGTGTTAATCAGGATTGTGAATCTAGGAAGCTCTAGACTGTTTGGTGGGCCTTTGAAAGTAGTGTTCCCAGCCATGGTTGAGGCCGCTTCATCTTGCTATTTGATGGGCATGAAGTTAAGACCTTCAAAAGTGGGGCATAATCCTTTATCTTGCAGCTAACTCCTCAAATTTTACAGACCAATCTTTTGGGACAATTTGGTCATCAGGGCTATATCAGCTTTGCGAATCTAGGAAGGTCTAGACTATGTGGTTGCTGCTTGAAAGTATTGCGTCAATAAGTGGCAGAGGCCATGTTTTTCAGCCTTTGAGGGATATTAGATCAAGATATAACAGGTAGGGCAAAGTTGTTGGTAACCTGCCCCTTTCAATAAACGTAAGACAGCAATGTCTTTGGACACTGCGCTTGTTGGTTTCATATCAGGATGGTGAATCTAGGAAGCTCTAGACTATTTGGCTGGCCTTTGAAAGTGGTGAGTCCACTGGTGGCAGAGGCCCCTGAATTTGGCCTTCAGGGCTGTCAATACAAGATCTTTAAAACTGCTGCAAAGTTATTTATCCTACAACCTACTCCTGGAATGTGACTTACCAACGTTTTGGGACACTGTGGTCATATGTGCATTAATCAAGATTGTGAATCTAGGAAGCTCTAGACTGTTTGGTGGGCCTTTGAAACTAGTGTTCCCAACCATAGTGGAGGACATATTATTTTGTTATTTGATGGGCATGAAGTGAAGATCTTCAAAAACGGGGAATAGTCCTTTATTCTGCAGCCAACTCCTTGAATTTTAAACACCAATCCTTTGTGACAATGTGGTCATCGGGGCTATATCAGCTTCGCGAATCTAGGAAGGTCTAGACTACATGGTTGCTGCTTGAAAGTATTGCGTCCATCTGAGGCAGAGGCCACGTTCTTCAGCCTTTGAAGGATATCAGTTCAAGATCTTAGAGGTAGAGCAAAGTTGTTGGTAACTTGCCCCTTTCAATTTAACTTAAGGCACCAATGTCTTTGGACACTGTGCTTGTTGATTTCATATCAGGTGGGTGAATCTAGGAAGCTCTAAACTAATTGGCTGGCCTTCGAAAGTTGTGTGTCCACTGGTGGCAGAGACCCCCAAATTCGGCCTTCAAGTCTGTCACTTCAAGATCTTTAAAACTGCTGCAAAGTTGTATATCCTGCAGCCTAGTCCTTGAATGTGACACACCAACGTTTTGGGATACTGTAGTCATCTGTGTGGTAATCAGGTTTGTGAATCTAGGAAGCTCTAGACGTTTTGGTGGGCCTTTGAAAGTTGTGTCTCCACTGATGGAGGAGGCCACTTTTTCTCCACTTTTAAAGCTATGTCTGTTCAAGTCTAAGCTGGGGCAAGGTTGTCTATCCTGGCAAAGTTGTTGGTAACCTGCCCCTTTCAATAAACTTAAGACACCAATGTCGTTGGACACTGTGCTTCTTGGTTTCATATCAGGTGAGTGAATCTAGGAAGCTCTAGACTATTTGGCTGGCCTTTGAAAGTTGTGTGTCCACTGATGGAGGAGGCCACTTTTTCTGCCCTTTGAAAGCTATGTCTGTTCAAGTCTAAGCTGGGGCAAAGTTGTCGATCCTGGGCACTGATCAATGAATTTGACACCTCATTGTTTTTGGACACTGTTCTCGTTGGGGGTATGTCATGTTTGTGAATCTAGTAAGCTCTAGACTATATGGTCGCCTTTTCTAAGTGGTGAGTCCAGTGGTGGCAGAGGCCCCTAATTTTGGCGTACAAGGCTGTCAATTCAAGATCTTTGAAACTACTGCAAAGTTATTTATCCTGCATCCTAATCCTTGAATGTGACACACCAACGTTTTGGGACTCTGTGGTTATCTGTGCGGTAATCTGGTTTGTGAATCTAGGAAGCTCTACACTGTTTGGTGGGCCTTTGAAAGTAGTGTGCCCAGTCATGGTGGAGGCCGCTGCATCTGGCTATTTGATGGGCATGAAGTGAAGATCTTCAAAAACGGGGCACGGTCCTTTACCCTGCAGCCAACTCCTTGAAGTTTACACACCAATCTTTTGGGACAATGTGGTCATCGGGGCTATATCAGCTTCGCGAATCTAGGAAGGTCTAGACTACATGGTTGCTGCTTCAAAGTATTGCGTCCATCAGTGGCAAAGGCCGCATTTTTCAGCCTAAGAAGGATATCAGTTCAAGATCTTACGGGTAGGGCAAAGTTGTGGGTAACCTTCCCCTTTCAATAAACTTAATACATCAATGTCTTTGAACACTGCGCTTGTTGGTTTCATATCAGGCTGGTGAATCTAGGAAGCTCTAGACTATTTGGCTGGCCTTTGAGAGATGTGGTTCCACTGGTGGCAAATGCCCCTAAATTCGGCCTTCAAGGCTGTCAAAGTAAGATCTTTAAAATTGCTGCAAAGTTATATATCCTACAGCCTGCTCCGGGAATGTGACACACCAACGTTTTTGGACAATTTGGTCATCTGTGCGTTAATTAGATTTGTGAATATAGGAAGCTCTAGACTGTTTGGTGGGCTTTTGTAAGTTGTGCATACACCCATGGCAGGGGCCACTTTTCGGGCACTGCCAGGCTCTGTCTCTTCAAGTGGAAGCTGTGGCAAAAATTGTTTTTTCTACATGCCCATTAATGAAGTTTGCAGACCCATATCTTTTGACACTGGGGTCATTGGGGCTCCATCAGGTGCATGAATCTAGGAAGCTCTAGACTATTTGGTTTGCATTTGAAAGTAGTGTGTCCACCAATGGTGGAGGCCTCTTTATCTTGCTATTTGAAGGGCATGAAGCCAAGGTCTTCAAAACTGGGTCATAGTCCTTTATCCTGGAAAGTTGTTGGTAACCTGCCCCTTTCAATAAAATTAAGACATGAATGTCTTTGCACACTGTGCTCGTTGGTTTCATATCAGGTGGGTGAATCTAGGAAGCTCTAGACTATTTGGCTGGCCTTTGAAAGTTGTGTGTCCACTGATGGAGGAGACCACTTTTTCCGCCCTTTGAAAGCTATGTCTGTTCAAGTCTAAGCTGGGGCAAAGTTGTCTATCCTGGACACTGGTCAATGAATTTGACACCCCATTGTTTTTGGACACTGTTCTCATTGGGGCTATATCAGGATTGTGAATCTAGTAAGCACTAGACTATATGGTTGCTTTTTCAAAGTAGTGAGTCCACTGGTGGCAGAGGCCCCTAATTTTGGCCTACAAGGCCATCCTAGATTCACAATCCTGATTACTGCACAGATGACCACAGTATCCCAAAATGTTGGTGTGTCACATTCAAGGACTAGGCTGCAGGATAAATAACTTTGTAGCAGTTTCAAAGATCTTGAAGTGACAGCCTTGAAGGCTGAAATTAGGGGCCTCTGCCACCAGTGGACTCACCACTTGGAAAAGGTGTAGAGCTTACTAGACTCACAAACCTTTTGTAGCCCAGATGACCACATTTTCCCAAAGATCGGTGTGTAAAATTCAAGGAGTTGGCTACAAGATAAAGGACTATGCCCCACTTTGGAAGATCTTCACTTCATGCCCATCAAATAGCAAGATGAAGCAACCTCCACCATGGCTGGGCACACTACTTTCAAAGGCCCACCAAACAGTCTAGAGCATCCTAAATTCACAAACCTGATTCCAGCACAGTTGACCACATTGTCCCCAAACGTTGGTGTGTCACATCCCAGGAGTAGGCTATATGATAAATAAATTTACAGCAGTTTTAAAGATCTTGCTTTGACAGCCTTTAAAGCCGAATTTAGGGGCCTCTGCCACCAGTAGACACACCACTTTCAAATTCCAACAAAATAGTCTAGAGCTTCCTAGATTCATGAACCTGATGGAGCCCCTTTGACCCCAGTGTCAAAAGATATGGGTGCGCAAACTTCATTCACGGGCATGTAGGAAAAACAACTTTTGCCACAGCTTCCACTTGAAGAGACAGATCCTGGCGGTGCCCAAAAAGTGGCCTCTGCCATGGGTGTAAGCACAGCTTTCAAAGGCCCACGAAGCAGTCTAGAGCTTCCTAGATTCACAAACCTGATTACCGATCAGATGACCACAGTATCCCAAAACGTTGGTGTGTCACATTCAAGGACTAGGCTGCAGGATAAAAAACTTTACAGCAGTTCTCTCACCTCTTTGAAAAGGCAACCATATAGTCTAGAGCTTACTAGATTCAGAAACCTGATATAGCCCCGATGAAAACAGTGTCCAAAGACAACGGGGTGTCAAATTCATTGACCAGTGCCCAGGATCGACAACTTTGCCCCAGCTTAGACTTGAACAGACATAGCTTTCAAAGGAGAGAAAAAGTGGCCTCCTCCATTAGTGGACACACAACTTTCAAAGGCCAGCCAAATTCTCTAGAGCTTCCTAGATTCACCCATCTGATATGAAACCAACAAACACAGCGTCCAAATACATTGGTGTCTTAAGTTTATTGAAAGGGCAGGTTACCAACAACTTTGCAGGATAAAGGACTATGCCCCAGTTTTGAAGACCTTGGCTTCATGCCCTTCAAATAGCAAGATAAAGAGGCCTCCGCCATTGCTGGACACACAACTTTCAAATGCCAACCAAATAGTCTAGAGCTTCCTAGATTCATGAACCTGATTGAGCCCCAATGACCCCAGTGTCCAAAGACACGGGTGTTGAAACTTCATTGATGGGCATGTATGAAAAACAACTTTTGCCACTGCTTCCACTTGAAGAGACAGAGCCTGACAGTGCCCAAAAAGTGCCCCCTGCCATGGGTGCATGCACAACTTTCAAATGCCCACCATGTAGTTTAGAGCCTCCTAGATTAACAAACCTGATTACCACACAGATGACCACAGGATCCCAAAACGTTGGTGTGTCACATTCAAGGAGTAGGATGCAGGATAAATAACTTTGCAGCAGTTTCAAAAATCTTGAAGTGACAGCCCTAAAGGCTGAATTTAGGGGTCTCTGTCACCAGTGGACACACAACTTTCAAAGGCCAGCCAAATAGTCTAGAGTTTTCTAGATTCACCATCCTGATATGAAACAAACAAGCGCAGTGTTTAAAGACATTATTGTCTTAAGTTTATTGAAAGGGGCAGGTTACCAACAACTTTGCCCTACCTGTAATATCTTGATCTAATATTCTTCAAAGGCTGATAAACATGGCCTCTGCCACTTATTGACGCAATACTTTCAAGCAGCAACCAAGTAGTCTAGACCTTCCTAGATGCACAAAGCTGATATAGCCCTGATGACCACATTGTCCCAAAAGATTGGTGTGTAAAATTCGAGGAGTCAGCTGCAAGATAAAGGACTATGCCCCACTTTTGAAGATCTTAACTTCATGCCCATCAAATAGCAAGATGAAGCGGCCTCTACCATGGCTGGGAACACTACTTTCAAAGGCCCACCAAACAGTCTAGAGCATCCTAGATTCACAATCCTGATTAACACACAGATGACCACAGTGTCCCAAAATGTTGGAAAGTCACATTCCAGGAGTAGACTGTAGGATAAATAACTTTGCAGCAGTTTTAAAGATCTTGAATTGACAGCCCTGAAGGCCGAATTCAGGGGCCACTGCCACCAGTGGACTCACCTCTTTGAAAAGGCAACCATATAGTCTAGAGCTTACTAGATTCACAAACCTGATATAGCTCCAATGAGAACAGTGTCCAAAGACAATGGAGTGTCAAATTCATTGAACAATGCCCAGGATAGACAAATTTGCCCCTGCTTAGACTTGAACAGACATAGCTTTCAAAGGGGAGAAAAAGTGGCCTCCTCCATCAGTGGACACACTACTTTCAAAGCTAGAGCTTCATAGATTCACAAACCTGATTACAGCACAGATGACCACAGTGTCCCAAAACGTTGTTGTGTCACAATCCAGGACTAGGCTGCAGGATAAATACCTTTGCAGCAGTTTTAAAGATCTTGAATTGACAGCCTTGAAAGCCGAATTTAGGTACCTTTGCCACCAGTGGACACACAACTTTCAAAGGCCAGCCAAATAGTCTAGAGCTTCCTAGATTCACCAGCCTGATATGAAACCAACAAGCGCAGTGTCCAAAGACATTGATGTATTAAGTTTATTGAAAGGGGCAGGTTATCAACAACTTTGCCATACCCGTAAGATCTTGAACTGATATCCTTCTTAGGCTGAAAAACGTGGCCTTTGCCACTGATGGACGCAATACTTTGAAGCAGCAACCATGTAGTCTAGACCTTCCTAGATTCGCGAAGCTGATATAGCCCCGATGACCACATTGTCCCAAAAGATTGGTGTGTAAACTTCAAGGAGTTAGCTACAAGATAAAGGACTATGCCCCGTTTTTGAAGATCTTCACTTCATGCCCATCTAATAGCCGGATAAAGCGGCCTCCACCATGACTGGGCACACTACTTTCAAAGGCCGACCAAACAGTCTAGAGCTTCCTAGATTCACAAACCTGATTACCGCACAGATAACCACAGTGTCCCAAAACGTTGGTGTTTCACATTCAAGGATTAGGCTGCAGGATAAATAACTTTGCAGTAGTTTCAAAGATCTTGAATTGAGAGCCTTGTATGCCGAAATTAGGGGCCTCTGCCACCACTGCACTGACCACTTAGAAAAGGCAACCATATAGTCTAGAGCTTACTAGATTCACAAACATGACATAGCCCCAACGAGAACAGTGTCCAAAAACAATGGGGTGTCAAATTCAATGACCAGTGCCCAGGATCGACAACTTTGCCCCAGCTTAGACTTGAACAGACATAGCTTTCAAAGGGCAGAAAAAGTGGCCTCCTCCATCAGTGGACACACAACTTTCAAAGGCCAGCCAAATAGTCTAGAGCTTCCTAGATTCACCCACCTGATATGAAAACAAGAAGCACAGTGTCCAAAGACATTGATGTCTTAAGTTTATTGAAACGGGTAGGTTACCAACAACTTTGCCAGGATAGACAAGCTTGCCCCAGCTTAGACTTGAACAGACATAGCATTCAAATGGGAGAAAAAGTGGCCTCCTTCATCAGTGGACACATAACCTTCAAAGGCCCACCAAACAGTCTAGAGCTTCCTAGATTCACAAACCTGATTACCACACAGATGACCACAGTATCCCAAAACGTTGGTGTGTCACATTCAAGGACTAGGCTGCAGGATAAATATCTTTGCAGCAGTTTCAAAGATCTTGAATTGACAGACCTGAAGGCCGAATTCAGGGGCCTCTGCCACCAGTGGACTCACCACTTTGAAAAGGCAACCATATACTCTAGAGCTTACTAGATTCACAAACCTGATATAGCCCCAATGAGAACAGTGTCCAAAGACAATGGGGTTTTAAATTCATTGACCAGTGTCCAGGATAGACAACTTTGCCCCAGTTTATACTTGAACAGACATAGCTTTCAAAGGGCGGAAAATGTGACCTTCTCCATGAGTGGACACACAACTTTCAAAGGCCAGGCAAATAGTCTAGAGCTTCCTAGATTCACCTACCTGATATGAAACCAACAAGCACAGTGTCCAAAGACATTGGTGTCTTAAGTTTATTGAAAGGGGCAGGTTACCAACAACTTTGCCCTACCTGTAATATCTTGATCTAATATCCCTCAAAGGCTGATAAACATGGCCTCTGCCAATTATTGACGCAATACTTTCAAGCAGCAACCATGTAGTCTAGACCTTCCTAGATTCGCGAAGCTGATATAGCCCTGATGACCACATTGTCCCAAAAGATTGGTGTGTAAAATTCGAGGAGTTAGCTGCAAGATAAAGGACTATGCCCCACTTTTGAAGATCTTAACTTCATGCCCAACAAATAGCAAGATGAAGCGGCCTCAACCATGGCTGGGAACACTACTTTGAAAGGCCCACCAAACAGTCTAGAGCTTCCTAGATTCACAATCCTAATTAACATGCAGATGACCACAGTTTCCCAGAACGTTGGTAAGTCACATTCCAGGAGTAGGCTGTAGGATAAATAACTTTGCAGCAGTTTTAAAGACATTGAATTGACAGCCCCGAAGGCCGAATTCAGGGGCCTCTGCCACCAGTGGACTCACCACTTTGAAAAGGCAACCATATAGTCTAGAGCTTACTAGATTCACAAACTTGATATAGCTCCAATGAGAACAGTGTCCAAAGACAATGGTGTGTCAAATTCATTGACCAATGCCCAGGATAGACAACTTTACCCCTGCTTAGACTTGATCAGATATAGCTTTCAAAGGGCGGAAAAAGTGGTCTCCTCCATCAGTGGACACACAACTTTCAAAGGCCAGCCAAATAGTCTAGAACTTCCTAGAATCACCCAGCTGGTATGAAGCCAACAAGCGTAGTGTCCAAAGACCTTGGTGTCTTAAGTTTATTGAAAGGGGCAGGTTACCAACAACTTTGCGCTACCTGTAAGATCTTGAACGGATATCCTTCAAAGCCTGAAAAACAAGGCCTCAGCCACTGATGGACGCAATACTTTCAAGCAGCAACCATGTAGTCTAGACCTTCCTAGATTCGCAAAGCTGATATAGCCCCAATGACCACATTGTCCCAAAAGATTGATGCGTAAAATTCAAGGAGTTAGCTGCAAGATAAAGGACTATGCCCCACTTTGGAAGATCTTCACTTCATGCCCATCAAATAGCAAGATAAAGCGGCCTCCACCATGGCTGGGCACACTACTTTCAAAGGCCCACCAAACAGGCTAGAGCTTCCTAGATTCACAAACGTGAATACCGCACAGATGACCACAGTGTCCCAAAATGTTGGTGTGTCACATTCCAGGACTAGGCTGGATAAGTAACTTTGCAACTGTTTTAAAATTCTTGAATTGAGAGCCTTGAAGGCTAAATTTAGGGGGCTCTGCCAACGGTGGACTCACCTATTTGAAAAGGCAACCATATAATCTAGAGCTTACTAGATTCACAAATCTGATATAGCCCCAATGAGAACAATGTCCAATCTATTGTTTTTGGGTGAATCTAGGAATCTCTAGACTATTTGGCTGGCCTTTGAAAGTTGTTTGTCCACTGATGGAGGAGGCCACTTTTTCTGCCCTTTGAAAGCTATGTCTGTTCAAGTCTAAGCTGGGGCAAAGTTGTCGATCCTGGGCACTGTTTATTGAATTTGACACCCCATTGTTTTTGGACACTGTTCTCGTTGGGGCTATGTCATGTTTGTGAATCTAGTAAGCTCTAGACCATATGGTTGCCTTTTCTAAGTGGTGAGTCCAGTGGTGGCAGAGGCCCCTAATTTCGGCGTACAAGGCTGTCAATTCAAGATCTTTGAAACTACTGCAAAGTTATTTATCCTGCAGCCTAATCCTTGAATGTGACACACCAACGTTTTGGGACACTGTGGTTATCTGAGCGGTAATCAGGTTTGTGAATCTAAGAAGTTCTAGACTGTTTGGTGGGCCTTTGAAAGTAGTGTGCCCAGTAATGGTGGAGGCCGCTGCATCTTGCTATTTGAAGGGCATGAAGTCAATGTCTTCAAAACTGGGGCATAGTCCTTTATCCTGCAGCCAATTCCCTGAATTTTACACCCCAATCTTTTTAGACAATGTGGTTATCATGGCTATATCACCTTCATGAATCCTAGAAGGTCTAGGCTACATGGTCGCTGTTTGAAAGTATTGGGTCAATAAGTGGCAGAGGCCACGTTTTTCAGCCTTTGAAGGATATCAGATCATGATCTTACAGGTAGGGCAAAGTTGTTGGTAACCTGCCCCTTTCACTAAACTTAAGTCACCAATGTCGATGGACACTGTGCTTGTTGGTTCCATATCAGGAGGTTGAATCTAGGAAGCTCTAGACTATTTGGCTGGCCTTTGAAAGTTGTGTGTCCACTGGTGGCAAAGGCCCCTAAATTCGAACTTAAAGGCTGTTAAAGCAAGATCATTAAAACTGCTGCAAATGTATTTATCCTACAGCCTACTCCTGGAATGTGACTTACCAATGTTTTGGGACACTGTGGTCATCTGTGCGTTAATCAGGATTGTGAATCTAGGAAGCTCTAGACTGTTTGGTGGGCCTTTGAAAGTAGTGTGCCCAGCCATGGTGGAGGACACATTATCTTGCTATTTGATGGGCATGAAGTGAAGATCTTAAAAAACGGGGAATAGTCCTTTATTCTGCAGCCAACTCCTTGAATTTTACACACCAATCTTTTGGGACAATGTGGTCTTCGGGGCTATATCAGCTTCGCGAATCTGGGAAGGTCTCGACTACGTGGTTGCTGCTTGAAAGTATTGCGTCTATCAGTGGCAGTGACCACGTTTTTCAGCCTTTGAAGGATATCAGTTCAAGATCTTACAGGTAGGGCAAAGTTGTTGGTGACCTGCCCCTTTCAATAAACTTAAGTCACAAATGTCGATGGACACTGTGCTTGTTGGTTTCATATCAGGTGGGTGAATCTAGGATGCTCTAGACTATTTGGCTGGCCTTTGAAAGTTGTGCGTCCACTGGTGGCAAAGGCCCCTAAATTCGGCCTTCAAGGCTGTCAAAGCAAGATCTTTAAAACTGCTGCAAAGTTATATATCCTACAGCCTGCTCCGCGAATGTGACACACCAATGTTTTGGGACAATTTGGTCATCTGTGTGTTAATTAGGTTTGTGAATCTAGGAAGCTCTAGACTGTTTGGTGGCCCTTTGTAAGTTGTGCATACACCCATGGCAGGGGCCACTTTTCGGGTACTGCCAGGCTCTGTCTCTTCAAGTGGAAGCTGTGGCAAAAATTGTTTTTTCTACATGCCCATCAATGAAGTTTGCACACCCATATCTTTTGACACTGGGGTCATTGGAGCTCCATCAGGTTCATGAATCTAGGAAGCTCTAGACTATTTAGTTGGCATTTGAAAGTAGTGTGTCCACCAATGGTGGAGGCCTCTTTATCTTGCTATTTGAAGGGTCTTCAAAACTGGCTCATAGTCCTTTATCCTACAAAGTTGTTGATAACCTGCCCCTTTCAATAAAATTAAGACATCAATGTCTTTGCACATTGTGCTTGTTGGTTTCATATCAGGTGGGTGAATCTAGGAAGCTCTAGACTATTTGGCAGGCCTTTGAAAGTTGTGTGTCCACTGATGGAGGAGACCATTTTTTCCGCCCTTCGAAAGCTATGTCTGTTCAATTCTAAGCTGGGGCAAAGTTGTCTATCCTAGACACTGGTCAATAAAATTGACACCCCGTTGACTTTGGACACTGTTCTCGCTGGAGCTATATCAGGTTTGTGAATCTAGTAACCTCTAGACTATATGGTTGCTTTTTCAGAGTGCTGAGTCCACTGGTGGCAGAGGCCCCTAATTTCGGCCTACAAGGCTGTCACTTCAAGATCTTTAAAACTACTCCGTACTTGTTTATCCTGCAGCCTAGTCCTTGAATGTGACACACCTATGTTTTGGGACACTGTGGTCATCGGTGCGGTAATCAGGTTTGTGAATCTAGGAAGCTCTAGACTGTTTGGTGGGCCTTTGGTTGAGGCCATGGTTGAGGACTCTTTATATTGCTATTTGAAAGGCATGAAGCCAAGGTCTTCAAAACTGGGGCATAGTCCGTTATCCTGCAAAGTTGTTGGTAACCTGCCCCTTTCAATAAAATGAAGACATCAATGTCTTTGCACACTGTGCTTGTTGGTTTCATATCAGGTGGGTGAATCTAGAAAGCTCTAGACTATTTGGCTGGCCTTTGAAAGTTGTGTATCCACTGGTGGCAGAGGCCCCTAAATTCGGCCTTCAAGGCTGTCACTTCAAGATCTTTAAAACTGCTGCAAAATTATTTACCATATACCCTACTCCTGGGATGTGACACACTAATGTTTTGGGACAATGTTGTCATCTGCGCGTTAATCAAGTTTGTGAATCTCGGAAGCTCTAGCCCATTTGATGGGCCTTTGAAAGTAGTGTGCCCAGCCATGGTGGAGGTGTTTTATCTTGCTATTTGATGGGCATGAAGTGAATATCTTCAAAATTGGGGCATAGTCCTTTATCTTGCAGCTACCTCCTTGAATTTTACGCACCAATCTTTTGAGACAATGTGGTCATCGGGGCTATATCAGCTTCACAAATCTAGGAAGGTCTAGACCACATGGTTGCTGCTTGAAAGTATTGTGTCCATCAGTGGCAGAGCACACGTTTTTCAGCCTCTGAAGGATATCAGTTCAAGATCTTAGAGGTAGAACAAAGTTGTTGGTAACTTGACCCTTTCAATTTGACTTAAGACACCAATGTCTTTGGACACTGTGCTTGTTGGTTTCATATCAGGTGGTTGAATCTAGGATGCTCTAAACTATTTGGCTGGCCTTTGAAAGTTGTGTGTCCACTGGTGGCAGAGACCCCTAAATCTGGCTTTCAAGGCTGTCACTTCAAGATCTTTAAAACTGCTGCAAAGTTATTTATCCTGCAGCCTAGTCCTTGAATGTGACACATCAACGTTTTGGGATACTGTGGTCATCTGTTCGGTAATCAGGTTTGTGAATCTAGGAAGCTCTAGACTGTTTGGTGGGCCTTTGAAAGTTGTGTGTCCACTGATGGAGGAGGCCACTTTTTCTCCTCTTTGAAAGCTATGTCTGTTCAAGTCTGAGCTGGGGCAAGGTTGTCTATCCTGGCAAAGTTGTTGGTGATCTGCCCCTTTCAATAAATCTAAGATACCAATGTCGTTGGACACTGTGCATCTTGGTTTCATATCAGCAAAGTTATTTATCCTTTGAGGGATATTAGATCAAGATATTACAGGTAGGGCAAAGGTGTTGATAACCTGCCCATTTCAATAAACTTAAGACACCGATGTCTTTGGACACTGTGCTTGTTGGATCCATATCAGGTGGGTGAATCTAGGAAGCTCTAGACTATTTGGCTGGTCTTCGAAAGTTTTGTGTCCACTGATGGAGGAGGCCACTTTTTCTGCCCTTTGAAAGCTATGTCTGTTCAAGTCTAAGTTGGGGCAAATTTGTCTATCCTGGGCATTAGTCAATGAATTTGACACCCTATCGTCTTTGGAGACTGTTCTCATTGGGGCTATATCAGGTTTGTGAATCTAGTAAGCTCTAGACTATATGGTTGCCTTTTCAAAGTGATGAGTCTACCGGTGGCAGAGGCCCCTAAATTTGGCCTTTAAGGCTGTCAATTCAAGATTTTTAAAACTCTTGCAAAGTTATTTATCCTGCAGCCTAGTCCTGGAATGTGACACACCAACGTTTTGGGACACTGTGGTCATCTGTGCGATAATCAGGTTTTTGAATCCAGGAGGCTCTAGTCTGTTTGGTGGACCTTTGAAAGTTGTGCATACACCCATGGCAGGGGCCACTTTTTGGGCACTGCCAGGGTGTCTCTTCAAGTGGAAGCTGTGGCAAAAGTTGTTTTTCTTGCATGCCCGTCAATGAAGTTTCAACACCTGTGTCTTTGTACACTAATGTCCTTGGGGCTATATCAGGTTTATGAATCTAGGAAGCTCTAGACTATTTGGCTGGCCTTTGAAAGTTGTGTGTCCACTGGTGGCAGAGACCCCTAAATTCGGCCTTCAAGGCTGTCAATGCAAGATCTTTAAAACTGCTGCAAAGTCAATTATCCTACAGCCTACTCCTGGAATGTGACACAACAACGTTTTGGGACACTGTGGTCATCTGTGTGGTAATCAGGTTTGTGAATCTACGAAGCTCTAGCCTGTTTGGTGGGCCTTTGAATGTAGTGTTCCCAGTCATGGTTGAGGCTGCTTCGTCTTACTATTTGAGAGGCATGAAGTGAAGATCTTCCAAAGTGTGGCATAGTCCTTTATCCTGCAGCCAACTCCTTGAATTTTACACACCAATATTTTGGGACAATGTGGTCATCGGGGTTATATCAGCTTTGCGAATCTAGGAAGGTCTAGACTACATGGTTGCTGTTTGAAAGTATTGCGACCATCAGTGGCAGAGGCCCGGTTTTTCAGCCTTTAAAGGATATCCGTTCAAGATCTTACAGGTAGGGCAAAGTTGTTGGTAACCTGCCCCTTTCAATAAACTTAAGACACCAATGTCTTTGGACACTGTGCTTGTTGGTTTCATATCAGGTGGGTGAATCTAGGAAGCTCTAGACTATTTGGCTGGCCTTTGAAAGTTGTGTGTCCACTGATGGAGGAGGCCACTTTTTCTCCCCTTTGAAAGCTATGTCTGTTCAAGTCTAAGCAGGGGCAAAGTTGTCTATCCTGGGCATTGGTCAATGAATTTGACACTCCATCGCCTTTGGACACTGTTCTCATTGGAGCTATATCAGGTTTGTGAATCTAGTAAGCTCTAGAATATATGGTTGCCTTTTCAAAGTGGTGAGTCCACTGGTTGCAGAGGCCCCTGAATTCGGCTTTAAGTGCTGTCAATTCAAGATCTTTAAAACTACTGCAAAGTCATTTATCCTACAGCCTACTCCTGGAATGTGACTTACTAAAGTTTTTTGACACTGTGGTCATCTGTGAGTTAATCAGGATTGTGAATATAGGAAGCTCTAGACTGTTTGGTTGGCCTTTGAAAGTAGTGTGCCCAGCCATGGTGGAGGACGCATTATCTTGTTATTTGATGGGCGTGAAGTGAAGATCTTGAAAAACGGGGAATAGTCCTTTTTTCTGCAGCCAACTCCTTGAATTTTACACACCAATCTTTTGGGACAATGTGGTTATCAGAGCTAGATCAGCTTCGCGAATCTAGGAAGGTCTAGACTACATGGTTGTTGCTTGAAAGTATTGCGTCCATCAGTGGCGGAGGCCACGTTTTTCATTCTTGGAAGGATGTCAGTTCAAGATCTTACAGGTAGGGCAAAGTTGTTGGTAACCTGCCCCTTTCAATAAGCTTAAGACACCAATGTCTTTGGACACTGTGCTTGTTGGTTTCATATCAGGTGGGTGAATCTAGGGAGCTCTAGACTATTTGGCTGGCCTTTGAAAGTTGTGTGATCACTGGTGGCAGAGGCCCCTAAATTCGGCCTTCAAGGATGTCAAAGCAAGATCTTTAAAACTGCTTCAAAGTTATTTATCCTGCAGCCTAGTCCTGGAATGTGCAACACCAATGTTTTGGGACACTATGGTCATCTGTGCAATAATCAGGTTTGTGTATCTAGGAGGTTCTAGACTGTTTGGTGGGCCTTTGAAAGTTGTGCATGCACCCATGACAGGGGTCACTTTTTGGGCAATGCCAGGGTGTCTCTTCAAGTGGAAGCTGTGGCAAAAAATATTTTTCCTACATGCCCGTCAATGAAGTTTCAACACCCGTTTCTTTAGACACTGGGATCCTTGGGTCTATATCAGGTTTATGAATCTAGGAAGCTCTAGACCAATTGGCTGGCCTTTGAAAATTGTGTGTCCACTGGTGGCAGAGGCCCCTAAATTCGGCCTTCAAGGCCGTCAATGCAAGATCTTAAAAATGGCTGCAAAGTCATTTATCCTACAGCCTACTCCTGGAATGTGACACACCAATGTTTTGGGACACTGTGGTCATCTGTGCAGTAATCAGGTTTGTGAATCTAGGAAGCTCTAGCCTGTTTGGTGGATCTTTGAAAGTATTGTGCCCAGGCATGGTGGAGGCCGCTTTCTCTTGCTAATTGAAGGGCATGAAGTCAATGTCTTCAAAATTGGGGCATAGTCCTTTATCCTGCAGCCAATTCCCTAAATTTTACACACCAATCTTTTTAGACAATATGGTTATCGTGGTTATATCAGCTTCATGAATCTAGGAAGGTCTTGGCTACATGGTCGCTGTTTGAAAGTATTGGGTCAATAAGTGGCAGAGGCCACATTTTTCAGCCTTTGAAGGATATCATATCATGATCTTACAGTTAGGGCAAAGTTGTTGATAACCTGCCCCTTTCAATAAACTAACGACACCAATGTCTTTGGACACTGTGCTTGTTGGTTTCATATCAGGTGGTTGAATCTAGGAAGCTCTAGACTATTTGGCTGACCTTTGAAAGTTGTGTGTCCACTGGTGGCAAAGGCCCCTAAATTCGGCCATAAAGGCTGTCAAAGCAAGACTTTTAAAACTGCAGCAACGGTATTTATCCTAAAGCCTACTCCTGGAATGTGACTTACCAATGTTTTGGGACACTGTGGTCATCTGTGTGTTAATCAGGTTTGTGAATCTAGGAAGCTCTATACTGTTTGGTGGGCCTTTGAAAGTAGTGTGGCAAGCCATGGTGGAGGACGCATTATCTTGCTATTTGATGGGCATGAAGTGAAGATCTTCAAAAACGGGGAATAGTCCTTTATTCTGCAGCCAACTCCTTGAATTTTACACACCAATCTTTTGGGACAATGTGGTCTTCGGGGCTATATCAGCTTCGCGAATCTAAGAAGGTTAAGACTACATGGTTGCTGCTTGAAAGTATTGCGTCCATCAGTGGCAGTTACCACATTTTTAAACCTTTGAAGGATATCAGTTCAAGATCTTACAGGTAGGGCAAAGATGTTAGTAACCTGCCCCTTTCAATAAACTTAAGTCACCAATGTCGATGGACACTGTGCTTGTTGGTATCATATCAGGTTGGTGAATCTATGAAGCTCTAGACTATTTGGCTGGCCTTTGAAAGTTGTGTGTCCACTGGTGGCAAAGGCCCCTAAATTCAGCTTTAAAGAAGGATCTTTAAAACTGCTGTAAAGTTATTTACCATATACCCTACTCCTGGGATGTGACACACCAACGTTTTAGGACAATGTGGTCATCAGTGCTGGAATCAGGTTTGTGAATCTAGGAAGCTCTAGACTGTTTGGTGGGCCTTTGAAAGTTGTGCATGCACCCATGGCAGGGGCCACTTTGAGGGCACTGACAGGGTGTCTCTTCAAGCCGTCTTCAAAACTGGGGTATAGTACCTAATCCTGCAGCAGATTCCCTGAATTTTACACACCAATCTTTTGGGACAATGTGGTCTCCAAACCTATATCAGCTTTGCGAATCTAGGAAGGTCTAGACTACATGGTTGCTGGTTGAAAGTATTGCTTCCATCAGTAGTAAAGGCCACGTTTTGCAGCCTTTGAAGGATATCAGTTCAAGATCTTACGGGTAGGGCAAAGTTGTTGGTAACATGCCCCTTTCAATAATCTAAAGACACCAATGTCTTTGGACACTGTGCTTGTTGGTTTCATATCAGGTGGGTGAATCTAGGAAGCTCTAGACTATTTGAATGGCCTTGTAGGCCAAAATTAGGGACCTCTGCCACCAGTGGACTCTCCACTTTGAAAAAGCAACCATATAGTCTAGAGCTTACTAGATTCACAAACCTGATATAGCCCCAATGAGAACAATGTTCAAAGACAATGGGGTGTCAAATTCATTGACCAGTGCCCAGGATAGAAAACTTTGCCCCAGCTTAGACTTGAACAGACATAGCTTTCAAAGGGCAGAAAAAGTGGCCTCCTCTATCAGTGGAAACAGAACGTTCAAAGACTAGCCAAATAGTCTAGAGCTTCCTAGATTCACCCACTTTGTATGAAACCAACAAGCACAGTGTCCAAAGACATTGGTGTCTTAAGATTATTGAAAGAGGTAAGTTACCAACAACTTTGCTTTACCTCTAAGATCTTGAACTGATGTCCTTCAAGGGCTGAAAAACGTGGCCTCCACCACTAATGGGCGCAATACTTTCAAACAGCAACCATGTAGTCTAGACCTTTCTAGATTCATGAAGCTGATATAGCCCAGATGACCACATTGTCCCAAATGATTGGTGTGTAAAATTCAAGGAGTTAGCTACAAGATAAAGGACTATTCCCTGTTTTTGAAGATCTTCACTTCATGCCCATCAAATAGCAAGATGAAGCGGCCTCCACCATGGCTTGTCACACTACTTTCAAAGGCCTGCCAAATAGTCTAGAGCTTCCTAGATTCACAATCCTGATTAACACACAGATGACCACAGTGTCTCAAAACATTGGTAAGTCACATTCCAGGAATAGGCTCTAGGATAAATACCTTTGCAGCAGTTTTAAAGATCTTGCTTTGACAGCCTTTAAGGCCAAATTTAGGGGCCTTTGCCACTAGTGGACACACAACTTT
Organism: Lepidonotus clava; assembly: GCA_936440205.1. Lineage (NCBI taxonomy): Eukaryota > Metazoa > Annelida > Polychaeta > Phyllodocida > Polynoidae > Lepidonotus > Lepidonotus clava. The sequence continues at coordinate 44,216,121 of OW387146.1, read as the reverse complement.
CAAAGGCCAGCCAAATAGTCTAGAGCTTGCTAGATTCAACCATATACCCTACTCCTGGGATGTGACACACCAACGTTTGAGGACAATGTGGTCATCTGTGCTGGAATCAGGTTTGTGAATCTAGGAAGCTCTAGACTGTTTGGTGGGCCTTTGAAAGTTGTGCATGCACCCATGGCAGGGGCCACTTTGAGGGCACTGACAGGGTGTCTCTTCAAGCCGTCTTCAAAACTGGGGTATAGTACCTAATCCTGCAGCAGATTCCCTGAATTTTACACACCAATCTTTTTGGACAATGTGGTCTCCAAACCTATATCAGCTTTGCGAATCTAGGAAGGTCTAGACTACATGGTTGCTGGTTGAAAGTATTGCTTCCATCAGTAGGAAAGGCCACGTTTTGCAGCCTTTGAAGGATATCAGTTCAAGATCTTACGGGTAGGGCAAAGTTGTTGGTAACATGCCCCTTTCAATAATCTAAAGACAGCAATGTCTTTGGACACTGTGCCTGTTGGTTTCATATCAGCTGGGTGAATCTAGGAAGCTCTAGACTATTTGAATGGCCTTGTAGGCCAAAATTAGGGACCTCTGCCACCAGTGGACTCTCCACTTTGAAAAAGCAACCATATAGTCTAGAGCTTACTAGATTCACAAACCTGATATAGCCCCAATGAGAACAATGTTCAAAGACAATAGGGTGTCAAATTCATTGACCAGTGCCCAGGATAGAAAACTTTGCCCCAGCTTAGACTTGAACAGACATAGCTTTCAAAGGGCAGAAAAAGTGGCCTCCTCTATCAGTGGAAACAGAACGTTCAAAGACTAGCCAAATAGTCTAGAGCTTCCTAGATTCATCCACTTTGTATGAAACCAACAAGCACAGTGTCCAAAGACATTGGTGTCTTAAGATTATTGAAAGAGGTAAGTTCTAGACTATTTGGCTGGCCTTTGAAAGTTGTGTGTCCACTAGTGGCAAAGGCCCCTAAATTTGGCCTTAAATGCTGTCAAAGCAAGATCTTTAAAACTGCTGCAAAGGTATTTATCCTAGAGCCTATTCCTGGAATGTGACTTACCAATGTTTTGAGACACTGTGGTCATCTGTGTGTTAATCAGGATTGTGAATCTAGGAAGCTCTAGACTATTTGGCAGGCCTTTGAAAGTAGTGTGACAAGCCATGGTGGAGGCCGCTTCATCTTGCTATTTGATGGGCATGAAGTGAAGATCTTCAAAAACAGGGAATAGTCCTTTATTCTGCAGCCAACTCCTTGAATTTTACACACTAATCTTTTGGGACCATGTGGTTATCGGAGCTATATCAGCTTCGTGAATCTAGGAAGGTCTAGACTACATGGTTGCTGCTTGAAAGTATTGCGTCAATAAGTGGCAGAGGCCCCGTTTTTCAGGCTTTGAAGGACATCCGTTCAATATCTTACAAGTAGGGCAAAGTTGTTGGTAACTTACCCCTTTCAATAATCTTAAGACACCAATGTCTTTGGACACTGTGCTTGTTGGTTTCATATAAGGTGGGTGAATCTAGGAAGCTCTAGACTATTTGGCTAGTCTTTGAACGTTCTGTTTCCACTGATAGAGGAGGCCACTTTTTCTGCCCTTTGAAAGCTATGTCTGTTCAAGTCTAAGCTGGGGCAAAGTTTTCTATCCTGGGCACTGGTCAATGAATTTGACACCCCATTGTCTTTGAACATTGTTCTCATTGGGGCTACGTCAGGTTTGTGAATCTAGTAAGCTCTAGACTATATGGTTGCTTTTTCAAAGTGGTGAGTCCACTGGTGGCAGAGGCCCCTAATTTGGCCGACAAAGCTGTCACTTCAAGATCTTTGAAACTGCTGCAAAGTTGTTTATCCTGCAGTCTAGTCCTTGAATGTGACACACCAACGTTTTTTGACACTGTGGTTATTTGTGCGGTAATCAGGTTTGTGAATCTAGGAAGCTCTAGACTGTTTGGTGGGTCTTTGAAAATAGTGTGCCAGCCATGGTAAAGGCCGTGTTATCTTGCTATTTAATGGGCATGAAGTGAAGATCTTCAAAAGTGGGGCATAGTCCTTTATCCTGCAGCAAACTCATTGAATTTCACACACCATCTTTTGGGAGAATGTGGTCATCGGGGCTATATCAGCTTCGCGAATCTAGGAAGGTCTATACTACATGGTTGCTGTTTGAAATTATTGCGTCCATCAGTGACAGAGGACACGTTTTTCAGCCTTTGAAGGATATCAGTTCAAGATCTTACGGGTAGGGCAAAGTTGTTGGTAACCTGCCCCTTTCAATAAACTTAATACATCCATGTCTTTGGACACTGCGCTTGTTGGTTTCATATCAGGCTGGTGAATCTAGAAAGCTCTAGACTATTTGGCTGGCCTTTGAAAGTTGTGTGTCCACTGGTGGCAAAGGCCCCTAAATTCGGCCTTCAAGGCTGTCAAAGCAAGATCTTTAAAACTACTGCAAAGTTATATATCCTACGGCCTGCTCCAGGAATGTGACACACCAACGTTTTGATACAATTTGGTCATCTGTGCGTTAATTAGGTTTATGAATCTAGGAAGCTCTAGACTGTTTGGTGGGCCTTTGTAAGTTGTGCATACACCCATGGCAGGGGCCACTTTTCGGGCACTACCAGGCTCTGTCTCTTCAAGTGGAAGCTGTGGCAAAAATTGTTTTTTCTACATGCCCATCAATGAAGTTTGCACACCCATATCTTTTGACACTGTGGTCATTGGGCCTTCATCAGGTTCATGAATCTAGGAAGCTCTAGACTATTTGGTTGGCATTTGAAAGTAGTGTGTCCACCAATGGTGAGAGGCCTCTTTATCTTGCTATTTGAAGGGCATGAAGCCAAGGTCTTCAAAACTGGGGCATAGTCCGTTATCCTGCAAAGTTGTTGGTAACCTGCCCCTTTCAATAAAATGAAGACATCAATGTCTTTGCACGCTGACCTTGTTGGTTTCATATCAGGTGGGTGAATCTAGGAAGCTCTAGACTATTTGGTTGGCTTTTGAAAGTAGTGTGTCCAGCAATGGTGGAGGCCTCTTTATCTTGCTAATTGAAGGGCATGAAGCCAAGGTCTTCAAAACTGGGGCATAGTCTGTTATCCTGCAAAGTTGTTGGTAACCTGCCTCTTTCAATAAACTTAAGACACCAATGTCTTTGGACACTGTGCTTGTTGGTTTCATATCAGGTGGGTGAATCTAGTAAGCTCTAGACTATATGGTTGCCTTTCCAAAGTGGTGAGTCCACCGGTGGCAAAGGCCCCTAAATTCGGCTTTAAAGGCTGTCAAAGCAAGATCTTTAAAACTGCTGTAAAGTTATTTACCATATACCCTACTCCTGGGATGTGACACACCAACGTTTGGGGACAATGTGGTCATCTGTGCTGGAATCAGGTTTGTGAATCTAGGAAGCTCTAGACTGTTTGGTGGGCCTTTGAAAGTTGTGTATGCACCCATGGCAGGGGCCACTTTTAGGGCACTGACAGGGTGTCTCTTCAAGCCGTCTTCAAAACTGGGGTATAGTCCCTAATCCTGCAGCAGATTCCCTGAATTTTACACACCAATCTTTTTGGACAATGTGGTCTCCAAACCTATATCAGCTTTGCGAATCTAGGAAGGTCTAGACTACATGGTTGCTGTTTGAAAGTATTGCTTCCATCAGTAGGAAAGGCCACGTTTTGCAGCCTTTGAAGGATATATGTTCAAGATCTTACGGGTAGGGCAAAGTTGTTGGTAACATGCCCCTTTCAATAATCTAAAGACACCAATGTCTTTGGAAGCTGTGCTTGTTGGTTTCATATCAGCTGGGTGAATCTAGGAAGCTCTAGACTATTTGAATGGCCTTGTAGGCCAAAATTAGGGACCTCTGCCACCAGTGGACTCTCCACTTTGAAAAAGCAACCATATAGTCTAGAGCTTACTAGATTCACAAACCTGATATAGCCCCAATGAGAACAGTGTCCAAAGACAATAGGGTGTCAAATTCATTGACCAGTGCCCAGGATAGACAACTTTGCCCCAGCTTAGACTTGAAGAGACATAGCTTTCAAAGGGCGGAAAAAGTGGTCTCCTCCATCAGTGGACACACAACTTTCAAAGGCCAGCCAAATAGTCTAGAGCTTCCTAGATTCACCCACCTGATATGAAACCAACGAGCAGAGTGTGCAAAGACATTGATGTCTTAATTTTATTGAAAGGGGCAGGTTACCAACAACTTTGCAGGATAAAGGACTATGACCCAGTTTCGAAGACCTTGGCTTCATGCCCTTCAAATAGCAAGATAAAGAGGCCTCCACCATTGGTGAACACACTACTTTCAAATGCCAACCAAATAGTCTAGAGCTTCCTAGATTCATGAACCTGATGGAGCCCCAATGACCCCAGTGTCAAAAGATATGGGTGCGAAACTTCATTGATGGGCATGTAGAAAAAACAATTTTTGCCACAGCTTCCACTTGAAGAGACAGAGCCTGGCAGTGCCCGAAAAGTGGCCCCTTCCATGGGTGTATGCACAACTTACAAAGGCCCACCAAACAGTCTAGAGCTTCCTAGATTCACAAACCTAATTAACGCACAGATGACCAAATTGTCCCAAAACGTTGGTGTGTCACATTCCCGGAGTAGGCTTTAGGATATATAACTTTGCAGCAGTTTTAAAGATCTTGAAGTGACAGCCTTATAGGCCGAAATTAGAGGCCTCTGCCACCAGTGGACTCACCACTTTGAAAATGTCTAGAGCTTACTAGAATCACAAACCTGATGTATCCCAGATGACCACATTGTCCCAAAAGATTGGTGTGTAAAATTCAAGGAGTTGGCCGCAAGATAAAGGACTATGCCTTTTTTTCTTTTTTTTTCATCCTTTTATTTATACTGGAAAATACAATTCGGTCCTTGCCGATTTTCAATGTCATCCAGTAGTACATTCAATCAATTTTGGATTTATATTTCATAGTATAAGGAACATATTAACAATTATTTACAACATATTAACAAGTACAGTTCAATCAGTATTAACATCGAGCTCAGTGAAATTGAAATTTTAGCATTCATTGTCACGATAACAGGGATGGTGATAAATACTTTACAATTAATGTTTGTTTAAACATTAATATAAAATTACACATTATCAGTATTGGCATGCATCTGTAGAAAGAATATGTCAGAGTATAAAAATCTCTGTAAAAATCATAAAACATGTTGTATAACAATGTCTGAGCATGAAGCACGATTCAGATTTTGATTGGGTTTCCCATTAGTATTAAGGATACATTCAACATTTTTATGGGTTTTAATTATGGTATATTCTGTGACCTGTTACTGAAAGATTTAAATAGAATTTATTCAAATTCAAATTTGTGGGATTTTTGTGTTTAACCATTTTTTCCTATTTGATCTGAAATGATTTACATTATCAATATTTCTAACCTTAGGTTCTAATTTATTCCAATAAAGTGCAGACTTGAAGTGTACACTATATTCATAAATCCTATTGTTTGGTTTTGAGGATTTTAATATTGGTGCTATATTATGTCTAGTAGGACGTTGAATGGGAGCAATATACTCAATTTTTTGTGCCCTTTGGTGTGCATGGTTATACATATGTAATGTACATCTGTCTGATAAAATTGGCATATTGGTCATGTTATGTAAAATATTTGTATTCAGTCTGAAGTGAGAGTTAGTGCATATTTTAAGGGCTCGGTTTTGAAGTCGTTGTAATTTGTTCAAGTCTGCACAGTTGATATCTGTATACAAGATATCTCCTTGGTCAAAGTATGGAAGAATTTTGCCTTTATAAATTTGTAATGCAGCATCAGCAGTTAAAAATTGGCGAATTTTACTTAGCAAATAGATTTTGTGTGTTATTAACCCAGATATATATTTAATATGATTATGATGAGTCAATTTGTTATCTAGGACTATACCTAGATATTTGTATTCATTAACAAAATCCAATTGATCTTTATTTAATTCTAATTTATCCGGATAGGCAGCTGAAGTGAACCTTCTTGTGCCAAATACCATGGTTTTAGTTTTCCCAGTATTAATTGACAACTTGTTATTAATGCACCAAGTTGTTAGTAAATCCAGATCAATTTGTAATAAATTTTTGGCTATTATTGGATTTTCTGCTGATACAATGCCTCACTTTGGAAGATCTTCACTTCATGCCCATCAATTAGTAAGATAACGTGGCCTCCACCATGGCTTGGCACACTACTTTCAAAGGCCCACCAAACAGGCTAGAGCTTCCTAGATTCACAAACCTGATTACTGCACAGATGCCCCCAGTGTCTCAAAATCTTGGTGTGTCACATTCCAGGACTAGGCTGCAGGATAAATAACTTTGCAGCAGTTTTGAAGATCTTGAATTGACACCAATTGAGAAAAAGTGGCCTCCTCCATCAGTGGACACACAACTTTCAAAGGCCAGCCAAATAGTCTCGAGCTTCCTAGATTCACCCACCTGATATGAAACCAACAAGGACAGTGTCCAAAGACATTGGTGTCTTAAGTTAAATTGAAAGGGGCAAGTTACCAACAACTTTGGTCCACCTCTAAGATATTGAACTGATATCCTTCTTAGGCTGAAAAATGTGGCCTCTGCCACTGATGGACGCAATACTTTCAAGCAGCAACAATGTAGTCTAGACCTTCCTAGATTTGTGAAGCTCATATAGCCCCGATGACCACATTGTCCCTAAAGATTGGTGTGTAAAATTCAAGGAGTTAGCTGCAAGATAAAGGACTATGCCCCACTTTTGAAGATCTTAACTTCATGCCCATCAAATAGCAAGATGAAGCGGCCTCAACCATTGCTGGGAACACTACTTTCAAAGGCCCACCAAACAGGCTAGAGCTTCCTAGATTCACAAACCTGATTACCACACAGATGACCATGGTGCCCCAAAATGTTGGTGTGTCACATTTCAGGAGTAGACTGTAGGATAAATAACTTTGCAGCAGTTTTAAAGATCTTGCATTGACAGCCTTGACGGCCGAATTTAGGGGCCTCTGCCACCAGTGGACAGACAACTTTCAAAGGCCAGCCAAACAGTCTAGAGCTTCCTAGATTCACCCACCTGATATGGATCCAAAAAGCACAGTGTCCAAATACATAGGTGTCTTAAGTTTATTGAAAGGGGCAGGTTACAAACAACTTTGCCCTACCCGTAAGATCTTGAACTGATATCCTTGAAAGGCTGAAAAACGTGGCCTCTGACACAGATGGATGCAATACTTTCAAGCAGCAACCATGTAGTCTAGACCTTCCTAGATTCGCAAAGCTGATATAGCCCAGATGACCACATTGTCACAAAAGATTGGTGTGTAAAATTCAAGGAGTTGGCTGCAGAATGAAGGACTATTCCCCGTTTTTGAAGATCTTCACTTCATGCCCATCAAATAGCAAAAGAATGCGTCCTCCACTATGGCTGGGAACACTAGTTTCAAAGGCCCACCAAAAAGTCTAGAGCTTCCTAGATTCACAATCTTGATTAATGTACATATGACCACAGTGTCCCAAAATGTTGGTAAGTCACATTCTAGGAGTAGGTTGTAGGATGAATAACTTTGCAGCAGTTTTAAAGATCTTGAATTGACAGCCCTGAAGGCCAAATTCAGGGGCCTCTGCCACCAGTGGACTCACCACTTTCAAAGGCCAGCCAAATAGTCTAGAGCTTCCTACATTCACCATCCTGATATGAAACCAACAAGCGCAGTGTCCAAAGACATTGGTGTCTTAAGTTTATTGAAAGGGGCAGGTTACCAACAACTTTGCCCTACCTGTAATATCTTCATCTAATATCCCTCAAAGGCTGAAAAACATGGCCTCTGCCTATTATTGACGCAATACTTTCAAGCAGCAACCATGTAGTCTAGACCTTCCTAGATTCGCGAAGCTGATATTGCCCCGATGACCACATTGTCACAAAAGATTGGTGTGTAAAATTCAAGGAGTTGGCTGCAAGATGAAGGACTATGCCCCACTTTGGAAGGTCTTCACGTTATGCCCATCAAATAGCAAGATGAAGGGGCCTCAACCATGGCTGGGCAGACTACTTTCAAAGGCCCAAAAAACAGTCTAGAGCTTCCTAGATTCTCAAACCTGATTACCACACAGATGACCACAGTGTCCCAAAATGTTGTTGTGTCACATTCCAGGACTAGACTGCAGGATAAATAAATTCGCAGCAGTTTTAAAGATCTTGAATTGACAGCCTTGAAGGCCGAATTTAGGGGGCTCTGCCAAGGGTGGACTCACCTCTTTGAAAAGGCAACCATATAGTCTAGAGCTTACTAGATTCAGAAACCTGATATAGCCCCGATGAAAACAGTGTCCAAAGACAACGGGGTGTCAAATTCATTGACCAGTGCCCAGGATCGACAACTTTGCCCCAGCTTAGACTTGAACAGACATAGCTTTCAAAGGAGAGAAAAAGTGGCCTCCTCCATTAGTGGACACACAACTTTCAAAGGCCAGCCAAATAGTCTAGAGCTTCCTAGATTCATGAACCTGATAGAGTCCCAATGACCCCAGTGTCAAAGTATTTGGGTGTGTAAACTTCATTGATGGGCATGTAGGAAAAACAACTTTTGCCACAGCTTCCACTTGAAGAGACAGAGCCTGGCAGTGCCCGAAAAGTGGCCCCTGCCATGTGTGTATGCACAACTTTTAAAGGCCCACCAAACAGTCTAGAGCTTCCTAGATTCACAAGCCTGATTACCGTGTGGATGACCACAGTATCCCAAAACGTTGGTGTGTCACATTCAAGGAGTAGGATGCATGATAAATAACTTTGCAGCAGTTTCAAAAATCTTGAAGTCAAAGCCCTAAAGGCTGAATTTAGGGGTCTCTGCCACCAGTGGACACAAAACTTTCAAAGGCCAGTCAAATAGTCTAGAGCTTCCTAGATTCACAATCCTGATCAACACACAGATGACCACAGTGTCCAAAACGTTGGTAAGTCACATTCCAGAAATAGGCTGCAGGATAAATAACTTTGCAGGAGTTTTTAAGATCTTGAATGGACAGCCCTGAAGGCTGAATTTAGGGGCCTCTGCCACCAGTGGACTTACCACTTTGAGAAGGCAACCATATAGTCTAGAGCTTATTAGATTCACAAACCTGATATAGCTCCAATGAGAACGGTGTCCAAAGACAATGGGTTGTCAAATTCATTGACCAATGGCCAGAATAGACAACTTTGCACCAGCTTAGACTTAGACAGACATAGCTGTCAAAGGGCAGAAAAAGTGGCCTCCTCCATCAGTGGAAACACAACTTTCAAATGCCAGCCTAATAGTCTAGAGCTTCCTAGATTCACCCACCTGATATGAAACCAACGAGCACAGTGTGCAAAGACATCGATGTCTCAATTTTATTGAAAGGGCAGGTTACCAACAACTTTGCAGGATAAAGGACTATGCCCCAGTTTTGACGACCTTGGCTTCATGCCCTTAAAATAGCAAGATAAAGAATCTTCAACCATGGCTGGGCACACTACTTTCAAAGGTCAACCAAACAGTCTAGAGCTTTCTAGATTCACAAACCTGATTACCGCACCGATGACCACAGTGTCCCAAAACATTGGTGTGTCACATTCAAGGACTAGGCTGCAGGATAAATAACTTTGAAGAAGTTTTAAAGATCTTGAAGTGACAGCCTTGTAGGCCAAAATTAGGGGCCTCTGCCACCAGTGGACTCACCACTTTGAAAAAGCAACCAAACAGTCTAGAGCTTCCTAGATTCACAATCCTGATTACTGCACAGATGACCACAGATGACAACAGTATCCCAAAACGTTGGTGTGTCACATTCAAGGAATAGGCTGCAGGATAAATAACTTTTTAGCAGTTTCAAAGATCTTGAAGTGACAGCCTTGAAATTAGGGGCCTCTGCCACCAGTGGACTCACCACTTTAAAAAGGTCTAGAGCTTACTAGTCTCACAAACCTGATATAGCCCAGATGACCACATTTTCCCAAAGATCGGAGTGTATAATTCAAGGAGTTGGCTACAAGATAAAGGACTATGCCCCACTTTGGAAGATCTTCACTTCATGCCCATCAAATAGCAAGATAAAGCAACCTCCACCATGGCTGGGCACACTACTTTCAAAGGCCCACCAAACAGTCTAGTGCTTCCTAGATTCACAAACCTGATTCCAGCACAGTTGACCACATTGTCCCCAAACGTTGGTGTGTCACATCCCAGGAGTAGGCTATATGATAAATAAATTTACAGCAGTTTTAAAGATCTTGCTTTGACTGCCTTTAAAGCCGAATTTAGGGGCCTCTGCCACCAGTGGACACACCACTTTCAAAGGCCAGCCAAATAGTCTAGAGCTTCCTAGATTCACCCACCTGATATGAAACTAACAAGCACAGTGTCCAAAGACATTGGTGTCTTAAGTTAAATTGAAAGGGGCAAGTTACCAACAACTTTGCTCTACCTCTAAGATCTTGAACTGATATCCTTCAAAGGCTGAAAAAAACGTGTCCTTTGCCACTGATGGACGCAATACTTTCAAGCAGCAACCATATAGTCTAGACATTCCAGGAGTAGACACCAATGTCTTTGGACACTGTGCTTGTTGGTTTCATATCAGGTGGTTAAATTTAGGAAGCTCTAGACTATTTGGCTGACCTTTGAAAGTTGTGTGTCCACTGGTGGCAAAGGCCCCTAAATTCGGCCGTAAAGGCTGTCAAAGCAAGATCTTTAAAACTGCTGCAATGGTATTTATCCTACAGCCTACTCCTGGAATGCGACTTACCACTGTTTTGGGACACTGTGGTCATCTGTGCGTTAATCAGGATTGTGAATCTAGGAAGCTCTAGACTGTTTGGTGGGCCTTTGAAAGTAGTGTGGCAAGCCATGGTGGAGGACGCATTATCTTGCTATTTGATGGGCATGAAGTGAAGATCTTCAAAAACGGGGAATAGTCCTTTATTCTGCAGCCAACTCCTTGAATTTTACACACCAATCTTTTGGGACAATGTGGTCTTAAGGGCTATATCAGCTTCGCGAATCTAAGAAGGTCAGGTGAACGTGGGGGGGTCTTCTCAGGACGACGGCTACCGCAACAATGGATGCATTCACCCAAAGTTAGCACTATAGACCTGCTAGCCTCTCTATCAGTCAGTGCTCTGATTGGATGGGCCGAGTTCCTTTGCCCAGAGTATGTTTTGAACAACCCTAAGGTGTTACTGTCTTATGTCAGTGTTGCCATCTGGTGTCAGGTATAGGCAGCGGATGGTACAAAGGGGTTCATGTCAAGAGTCACTGCTGTAGTTTTTGAATGGAGCCCTGCTGAAATTGATGCCTTGTTAAAGGCAAACGAGAACATTGATCCCATGTTGATGGGAAAAACCAGGGGGTCATTGGTTACGGTTTCGGTACATTACCTCATCAGGCCATGTATTAGGTTTAGCGGTGTCCACACATTAGGGATCTTTAATTGGTGTTGTTGGTACAGATACTTTGTAGACGATCCAATTAAAGGTGAGTGGTGTGGCAATGGTAAACCTGTAGAGGCTGGTCAGTCAATACCCATCTTGTGTTAATTTGTGACGTTGAGAGACTATCACTCTGTTCGACAGGAGCCGTGTGGACTGAGAGGCTGATGTATACGAAGGTATAGGTGTTTTATGTGGGGGTCCGTCTTATCCCTGGCTCTCTGTCACAGTGTATAATGCACACTGTGGGAATATCAGTGTACGTTGTCTAGGGAATTTAATCCCTGAGGTATAAGAGTACGTAAGCATTGAATCCAATTGAATTCCACATGGAGTCTCAACGTGCCCGTCTCTTCTAGATTGCCGTCGGCGTGGATGAAGTCCAGAATATGAATCTCGACGTCATCCAGTCCACGGTGTTGCCCAGCGTTGAAGTGTCTAGACACCTCATTGTTCTCTGGGTTGTGAGCAATGTGATAGAAGTGATTCTTGAATCGCTCTTGAAGGGCATTCTTTGTTTGCCCAACATATTGTTTCCCACACAATTTGCAGCTGATGCAATAAATCAAATTGTTGCTCTTGCAGCTTGCATTGTGTCGGGTGGTGTACTGTCGTTTAGTGATGTTTGATCTGATTCGACCAGTTACATTCAATCTGGGACACTATCGACATTTCGAGTTGGTGCATTCCTTTGTTCCTGCACGAGCTCTGTTGGGTTTTTCGACGACCGCGGCTGGTTTTAGCTTCGACGTGACCAATAGGTCGCGGAGGCTCTTGGGTTTTCTATACCCGATCTTCAGTTGCCGCGTGTGTAGGGCCCGGGTACTCTTTGAACGGTCAAGCAGGTCCCAAGTTTTCAACACTTGGTCCCTAAGGCCGTCGTACGTGGGATTGAACATAGTTGTCAGGTACACCCGGTCACTTTCTGAATCTGATGTGGTGCCATTGGACACTTTTGGTTGTAGCAGGTCCTCGCGGGATCTCGAGGCCGCTCGTTCATAGGCTTCTGATATCAGCTTGAGGGGGTAACCCTTCTGGATCAGGAGGGCAGCCTTTCTGGCGCAATTTGTCACGAAATCCTCTCGTTTGCTGCAAATACGGCCAATTCGCAGGAACTGGCCATATGGTAAGCCCTTTTTACAGTGATATGGATGGGCTGAATCATAAGGCAAGTAGTTGTTCCGGTCTGTTGGCTTGCAGTATAGGGTCGTGGTCAGTGTATTGCCCGAGCAGGTCACCGTGGTGTCCAGGAAATTGATATTTTCCTGTGACCGTTCAATGGTGAATTTGATCGTTTCGTGGACATTGTTAAAGTGACGGGTGAATTCATCCAATTCCTCCAGACCATGTTGCCAAATACAGAAGATGTCGTCAATGTATCTGTACCAAGCACGTGGTTGTAGTGGATAAGTATATACATACTTTTCCTCAAAATTAGTCATGAATATGTTGCCATATGAAGGGGCTACTCTAGTGCCCATTGCTGTGCCACCTACTTGTAGGTAGTTCTTACCGTCAAACTGAAAGTTGTTAAATGAGAGGACTTGTCCTAATAGCTCTATCAAGGAAAGATTTCCCGGTTGGGAATCATCATTCCGATGTTTCATAAGGGCCTCATAGGCCAATTGACAACCTTCAGAATTGGGTATATTTGTGTAGAGGGACGAGACATCGTAGGTGACCAGGTATTCGTTGCCACTCAAGTCGCGGATCTCTTGCAACTTATTGAGGAAGTCGCTAGTGTCCCTGACGTAGGAGTGACCATGTTTCACTATAGGAGCCAGGAACCTATCCACAAAGGCTGAAATGCGTTCTGTGGGGCTCTCGTTGGCTGAAACGATAGGTCTACCTGGTACTGGTCTCGTGTCTTTATGGATCTTCGGGAGTAAGTAGAGCTGAGGAGTACGTGGGGAAGATGTAGTTAGGAACTTTTTAGTTCGCTCAGTTATCTCTCCCCTCAAGCCCATATTCTCCAGTTGTTCTACTACTCGACGGTGGTGATCAAAAGTAAGATCTGTGTCCTCTTGTCTGTAGAAGGCTGGATCAGAGAGTTGTCGTACACCCTCAGCCACATAGTCGGTCCTATTCATGACGACAGTGGCGCCTCCTTTGTCCGCTGGTTTAATGACTATATTTCTATTGTCACCCAACGACTTCAAGGATCGTTTCTCTTCGTTACTTAGAATCTAAGAAAGTTTAGACTACATGGTTGCTGCTTGAAAGTATTGCATCAATAAGTGGCAGAGGCCACATTTTTCAGCCTTTGAAGGATATCAGTTCAAAATCTTACGGGTAGGGAAAACTTGTTTGTAACCTGCCCCTTTCAATAAACTTAAGACACCTATGTATTTGGTCACTGTGCTTGTTGGTTTCATATCAGGTGGGTGAATCTAGGAAGCTCTAGACTATTTGGCTGGCCTTTGAAAGTTGTGTGTCCACTGGTGGCAGAGGCCCCTAAATTCGGCCTTCAAGGCTGTAAAAGCAAGATCTTTAAAACTGCTCCAAAGTTATTTATCCTGCAGCCTATTCCTGGAATGTGACACACCAACGTTTTGGCACACTGTGGTCATCTGTGCAGTAATCAGGATTGTGAATCTAGGAAGCTCTAGACTGTTTGGTGGGCCTTTGAAAGTTGAGCATGCATCCATGGCAGGGGCCACTTTTTGGGCAATGCCGGGGTGTCTCATCAAGTGGATGCTGTGGCAAAAGTTGTTTTTCCTGCATACCCGTCAATGAAGTTTCAACACCTGTGTCTTTGGACACTGGGGTCATCGGGGCCATATCAGGTTTATGAATCTAGGAAGCTCTAGACTCTTTTGCTGGCCTTTGAATGTTGAGTGTCCACTGGTGGCAGAGGCCCCTAAATTCGGCCTTCAAGGCTGTGAATACAAGATATTTAAAACTGCTGCAAAGTTATTTATCCTACAGTCTACTCCTGGAATGTGACACACCAACGTATTGGGACACTGTGGTCATCTGTGCGGTAATCAGGTTTGTGAGTCTAGGAAGCTCTAACCTGTTTGGTGGGCCTTTGAAAGTAGTGTGCCCAGCCATGGTTGAGGCCACTTCATCTTGCTATTTGATGGGCATGAAGTTAAGATCTTCAAAAGTGGGGCATAGTCCTTTATCCTGCAGCCAACTCCTTGAATTTCACACACCATCTTTTGGGACAATGTGGTCATTGTGACATATCAGGCGGGTGAATATAGTAAGCTCTAGAATATTTGGCTGGTCTTTGAAAGTTGTGTGTCCACTGATTGAGGAGGCCACTTTTTCCGCCGTTTGAAAGCTATGTTTGTTCAAGTATAAGCTGGGGCAAAGTTGTTTATCCTGGGCACTGGTCAATGAATTTGACACCCCATTGTCTTTGGACACTGTTCTCATTGGAGCTATATCAGGTTTGTGAATCTAATAAGCGCTTGACTATATGGTTGCCTTTTCAAAGTGGTAAGTCCACTGGTGGCAGAGGCCCCTAAATTCAGCCTTCAAGGCTGTCAATTCGAGATCTTTAAAACTGCTGCAAAGTTATTTATCCTACAGCCTACACTCTTCTCATTCGGGCTATTTTGACATTTCTGGACACTGTGGTCATCTGTGCGTTAATCAGGATTGTGAATCTAGGAAGCTCTAAACTGTTTGGTGGGCCTTTGAAAGTAGTGTACCCAGCCATGGTGGAGGACGCATTATCTTGCTATTTGATGGGCATGAAGTGAAGATCTTAAAAAACGGGCAATAGTCCTTCATTCTGCAGCCAATCCTTGAATTTTACACACCAATCTTTTGGGACAATGTTTTCATCGGGGCTATATCAGCTTCGCGAATCTAGGAAGGTCTAGACTACATGGTTGCTGTTTGAAAGTATTGAATCCATCAGTGACAAAGGACACGTTTTTCCGCCTTTGAAGGATATCAGTTCAAGATCTTACAGGTAGGACAAAGTTGTTTGTAACCTGCCCTTTTCAATAAACTTAAGACACCAATTTCTTTGGACACTGTGCTTGTTGGTTTCATATCAGGTGAGTGAATCTAGGAAGCTTTAGACTATTTTGCTGGCCTTTGAAAGTTGTGTGTCCACTGATGGAGGAGGCCACTTTTTCTCCCCTTTGAAAGCTATGTCTGTTCAAGTCTAAGCTGGATGAAAGTTGTCTATCCTGAGCACTGGTCAGTGAATTTGACACTGCATTGACTTTGGAGACTGTTGTCGTCGGGGCTATATCAGGTTTTTTAATCTAGTAAGCTCTAGACTATATGGTTGCCTTTTCAAGGGGTGAGAGAACTGCTGTAAAGTTATTTATCCCGCTGAACGTTATTGTATGTTTTGGTGTTAATTATCATTTCCGTGCATTATCAGATATAACTAGTACGGCTGGTATTGTCTTTACTGGGAGGGCTAGTCGAGTGGTGAGCGAGTCCACGGTATGGGCGCTCAATCCATAACATGAACAACGTCTGGCAGTGCGGTAAGTTTATTGGTGGTTATAGTGATGCGTACAGCTGCTCGTGGAGGCAATGAATCCAAGGTATTACAGTTCAGTTTGAGGGATGCAAGCTTCCTCCGTGAAGTCCGCTTGCTCTCGCCCCCGGCCGTTTCGTAACGACGTAGTATAATTCACCAGATGTCCCTTGATTGTATGGCTATCTAAACCCCTTCCGAATCTCCCGATTCGTCTGATCCAAGTGCTACTGTTCTCTCTACCCCGACTCTCCTACACTCTCGCTTATAAAGCAGTCTAATATTGATTTTTCCCAGGGCCTCAGTGCTTGCGGGGAAGTGTGTCCCGATGATCATTGTCGTCAGGTATACCGACACTTGCCAGCGGCACCGGCCACTATATATGTGTATGTTTTTATAACCTAAGTAATTTGGAAGAATTCTTATCATGTATGTTCATCTGGTGACTCTCACACTAATTCAATAGACATGCACAAAGCAAACGTTAACTTCTACCTTTGTGCACCGCAGCCTAGTCCTTGAATGTGACACACCAACGTTTCGGGATACTGTGGTCATCTGTGTGGTAATCAGGTTTGTGAATCTAGGAAGCTCTAGACTGTTTGGTGGGCCTTTGAAAGCTGTGCATACACCCATGGCAGAGGCCACTTTTCGGGCACTGCCAGGATCTGTCTCTTCAAGTGGAAGCTGTGGCAAAAGTTGTTTTTCCTACATGCCCATGAATGAAGTTTGCACACCCATATCGTTTGACACTGGGGTCATAGGGGCTCCATCAGGTTCATGAATCTAGGAAGCTCTAGACTATTTGGTTGGAATTTGAAAGTAGTGTGTCCAGCAATGGTGGAGGCCTATATATCTTCCTATTTGAAGGGCATGAAGCCAAGGTCTTCGAAACTGGGGCATAGTCCTTTCTCCTGCAAAGTTGTTGGTAACCTGCCCCTTTCAATAAACTTAAGACACCAATGTCTTTGGACACTGTGTTTGTTGGTTTCATATCAGCTGGGTAAATCTAGGAAGCTCTAGACTATTTGGCTGGCCTTTGAAAGTTGTGTGTCCAGTGATGGAGGAGGCCACTTTTTCTGCCATTTGAAAGCTATGTCTGTACAAGTCTAAGCTGGGCCAAAGTTGTCTTTCCTGGGTACTGGTCAATGAATTTGACACCCCATTGTCTTTGGACACTGTTCTCATTGGGGCTATATCAGGTTTGTGAATCTAGTAAGCTCTAGACTATATGGTTGCCTTTTCAAAGAGGTGAGTCCACCGTTGGCAGAGCCCCCTAAATTCGGGCTTCAAGGCTGTCAATTCAAGAACTTTAAAACTGCTGCAAAGTTATTTATCCTACAGTCTACTCCTGGAATGTGACACACCAACCTTTTGGGACACTGTGGTCATCTGGGCGGTAATCAGGTTTGTGAATCTAGGAAGCTCTAGCCTGTTTGGTGGGCCTTTGAAAGTAGTCTACCCAGCCATGGTTGAGGCTGCTTTATCTTGCTATTTGATGGGCATGAAGTTAAGATCTTTAAAAGTGGGGCATAGTCCTTTATCTTGCAGCTAACTCATCAAATTTTACAGACCATTCTTTTGGGACAATGTGGTCATCAGGGCTATATCAGCTTTGCGAATCTAGGAAGGTCTAGACTACATGGTTGCTGCTTGAAAGTATTGCGTCAATAAGTGGCAGAGGCCATGTTTTTCAGCCTTTGAGGGATATTAGATCAAGATATTACAGGTAGGGCAAAAGTTGTTGGTAAGCTGCCCCTTTCAATAAACTTAAGACACAATTGTCTTTGGACACTGCGCTTGTTGGTTTCATATCAGGTGGGTGAATCTAGGAAGCTCTAGACTATTTGGCTGGCCTTTGAAAGTTGTGTGTCAACTAGTGGCAGAGACCCCTAAATTCGGCCTTTAAGGCTGTCACTTCAAGATTTTTGAAACTGCTGCAAAGTTATTTATCCTGCATCCTACTCCTTGAATGTGACACACCAACGTTTTGGGATACATCGGTCATCTGTGCGGTAATCAGGTTTATGAATCTAGGAAGCTCTAGACTGTTTGGTGGGCCTTTGAAAGTTGTGCATGCACCCATGGCAGGGGCCACTTTTAGGGCACTGCCAGGGTGTCTCTTCAAGCCGTCTTCAAAATTGGGGTATAGTCCCTAATCCTGCAGCAGATTCCCTGAATTTTACACCCCAATCATTTTGGACAATGTCGTTGGCTGAGTAACATAAGGTCGTATCTCAAAAAAATCAAATTTTTTATTATTTTTGAACCGGCTTCCCTACCCCCTAAAATATCCAGAAATTTTGGAATTTATCGAATTTTCGAAATCTTTGGCATGTTATAAACCAGTAAACAAAGGTCGTATCTGCACAATGTCACTTTTCAGTGAGTAACATAAGGTCGTATCTGCTTTAAACCAAAGTTTTATTTTCAGTAAATTATGTTAATCTATACAAAATAAAAATATTCTATAATTCAGTTTATTAGACAACTATCCTACAAACATTATCAAAACATTATTAACACATCGTTAATTGAATCAAAGGTAGATATAGTAATATAGTTTTGAAATGCTGGATACGACCTTTGATTACTGAAGAAATGGTTCAGATGTTGAGTAACATAAGGTCGCATCTCGTCTGTATTTAAATTTGATGGTGTAAATGTCATATAAGTCCTTACTATTTTAGTGTAAACAAGTGTAGTAAATCTTAGCATACTTCCTGAACTTTACAAATGTTATTTTATGTTATTTGCAATAGCTAAATTGATTTAATTTGTATTTATCTATAATTTATATTTGTCAGATACGACCTTATGTTACTCACTGATTTCCAACTTTTTTCCATAAAACTCAGTAACATAAGGTCGTATCTGAAATGAATTCTCTTCTTGTTGCCATAGTATCATCCTAATAACCTATGGATATAGAAATATCTCACCAACTAATTTCTAGCTACTTATTCTTCCTAGAAATGGAATATTTTATTTATTGAGCAGATATTTTTAATCATATAACCCTTCAAAGGACGTCATATTTCTTTAATTAGTAATATCTCAAATCTAACATTTGTCAGATACGACCTTATGTTACTCGGCCAACGATGTGGTCTCCAAGCCTATATCAGCTTCGCGAATCTAGGAAGGTCTAGACTACATGGTTGCTGTTTGAAAGTATTGCTTCCATCAGTAGGAAAGGCCATGTTTTTCAGCCTTTGAAGGATATCAGTTCAAGATCTTACGGGTAGGACAAAGTTGTTCGTAACATGCCCCTTTCAATAAACTAAAGACACCAATGTCTTTGGACACTGTGCTTGTTGGTTTCATATCAGCTGGGTGAATCTAGGAAGCTCTAGACTATTTGGATGGCCTTGTAGGCCAAAATTAGGGGCCTCTGCCACCAGTGGTCTCACCACTTTGAAAAAGCAACCATATAGTCTAGAGCTTACTAGATTCACAAACCTGATATAGTCCCAATGAGAACAGTGTCCAAAAACAATGGGGTGTCAAATTCATTGACCAGTGCCCAGGATAGACAAATTTGCCCCAGCTTAGACTTGAACAGACATAGCTTTCAAAGGGCGGAAAAAGTGGTCTCCTCCATCAGTGGACCCACAACTTTCAAAGGCCAGCCAAATAGTCTAGAGCTTCCTAGATTCACCCACCTGATATGAAACCAACGAGCACAGTGTGCAAAGACATTGATGTCTTAATTTTATTGAAAGGGGCAGGTTACCAACAACTTTGCAGGATAAAGGACTATGACCCAGTTTCGAAGACCTTGGCTTCATGCCCTTCAAATAGGAAGATATATAGGCCTCCATCATTGCTGGACACACTCCTTTCAAATTCCAACCAAATAGTCTAGAGCTTCCTAGATTCATGAACCTGATGGAGCCCCTATGACCCCAGTGTCAAAAGATATGGGTGTGCAAACTTCATTCACGGGCATGTAGGAAAAACAACTTTTGCCACAGCTTCCACTTGAAGAGACAGATCCTGGCAGTGCCCGAAAAGTGGCCTCTGCCATGGGTGTATGCACAACTTTCAAACGCCCACCAAACAGTCTAGAGCTTCCTAGATTCACAAACCTGATTACCGCACAGATGACCACAGTATCCCAAAACGTTGTTGTGTCACATTCCAGGACTAGGCTGCAGGATAAATAACTTTGCAGCAGTTTTAAAGATCTTGAATTGACAGCCTTGAAGGCCGAATTGAGTTGGCTCTGCCAACGGTGGACTCACTTCTTTGAAAAGGCAACCATATAGTCTAGAGCGCACTAGATTCGCAAACCTGATGTATCCCCGATGAGAACAGTGTCCAAAGACAATGGGGTGTCAAATTCATTGACCAGTGTCCAGGATCGACAATTTTGCACCAGCTTAGACTTGAACAGACATAGCTTTCAAATGGCAGAAAAAGTGGCCTCCTCCATCAGTGGACACAAAAGTGGCCCCTGCCATGGGTGTATGCACAACTTACAAAGGCCTACCAAACAGTCTAGAGCTTCTTAGATTCACAAACCTAATTAACGCACAGATGACCAAATTGTCCCAAAACGTTGGTGTGTCACATTCCCGGAGCAGGCTGTAGGATATATAACTTTGCAGCAGTTTTAAAGATCTTGCTTTGACAGCCTTGAAGGCCGAATTTAGGGGCCTTTGCCACCAGTGGACACACAACTTTCAAAGGCCAGCCAAATAGTCTAGAGGTTCCTAGATTCACCAGCCTGATATGAAACCAACAAGCGCAGTGTCCAAAGACATTGATGTATTAATTTTATTGAAAGGGGCAGGTTACCAGCAACTTTGCCCTACCCGTAAGATCTTGAACTGATATCCTTCTTAGGCTGAAAAACGTGGCCTTTGCCACTGATGGACGCAATACTTTGAAGCAGCAACCATGTAGTCTAGACCTTCCTAGATTCACGAAGCTGATAGAGCCAAGATGACCACATTGTCCCAAAAGATTGGTGTGTAAACTTCAAGGAGTTGGCTGCAGGGTAAAGGACCGTGCCCCGTTTTTGAAGATCTTCACTTCGTGCCCATCAAATAGCCAGATAAAGCAGCCTCCACCATGACTGGGCACACTTCTTTCAAAGGCCCACCAAACAGTCTAGAGCTTCCTAGATTCACAAACCTTATTACCACACAGACAATTACAGTGTCCCAAAACGTTGGTGTGTCACATTCAAGGATTAGGCTGCAGGATAAATAACTTTGCAGCAGTTTCAAAGATCTTGAAGTGACAGCCATGAAGGCCGATTTTAGGGGTCTCTGCCACCAGAGGATTCACCACTTTGAAAAAGCAACCACATAGCCTAGAGCTCAATAGATTCAGAACCCTGATGTAGCCCCAATGAGAACAGTGTCCAAAGACAATGGGATGTCAAATTCTTTAACCAGTGCCCAGGATAGACAACTTTGCCCCACCTTAGATTTGAACAGACATAGCTTTCAAAGGGCAGAAAAAGTGGCCTCCTCCATCAGTGGACACACAACTTTCAAAGGCCAGCCAAATAGTCTAGAGCTTATTAGATTCACCCACCTGATATGAAACCAACAAGCACAGTGTCCAAAGACATTGGCGTCATAAGTTTATTGAAAGGGGCAGGTTACTAACAACTTTGCCATTATAGACAACTTTGCCCCAGCTTAGACTTGAACAGACATAGGTTTCAAAGGGCAGAAAAAATGGCCTCCTCCATCAGTGGACCCACAACTTTCAAAGGCCAGCCAAATAGTCTAGAGCTTCCTAGATTCACCCACCTGATATGAAACCAACAAGCACAGTGTCCAAAGACATTGGTGTGTGAAGTTTATTGAAAGGGGCAGGTTACCAACAACTTTGCCTTACCCGTAAGATCTTGAACTGATATAATTCAAAGGCTGAAAAACGTGGTCACTGCCACTGATGGACGCAATACTTTCAAGCAGCAACCATGTAGTCTAGACCTTCCTAGATTCGCGAAGCTGGTATAACACAGATGACCACATTGTCCCAAAAGATTGGTGTGTAAAATTTAAGGAGGTGGCTTCAGGATAAAGGACTATGCCCAAATTTTGAAGATCTTTACTTCATGCCCTATAAATAACAAGATGAAGCGGCCTCCACCATGGCTTGGCACACTACTTTCAAAGGCCCAACAAACAGTCTAGAGCTTCCTAGATTCACAAACCTGATTACCGCACAGATGACCACAGTGGCCCAAAACGTTGGTGTGTCACATTCCAGGACTAGGCTGCAGGATAAATAACTTTGCAGCAGTTTTAAAGATCTTGAATTGACAGCCTTGAAGGCCGAAGTTAGGGGCCTCTGACACCAGTGGACACACAACTTTCAAAGGCCAGCCAAATAGTCTAGAGCTTCCTAGATTCACCAACCTGATGTGAAACCAACAAGCACAGTGTCCAAAGACATTGGTGACCTAAGTTTATTGAAAGAGGCAGGTTAACAACAACTTTGCCCTACCTGTATTATCTTGATCTAATATCCTTCTCAGGCTGAAAAACGTGGTCACTTCCACTGATGGACGCAATTCTTTCAAGCAGCAACCATGTAGTCTAAACCTTTCTAGATTTGCGAAGCTGATATAGCCCCGATGACCACATTGTCCCAAAAGATTGTCGGTAAAATTCAAGGAGTTGGCTGCAGAATAAAGGACTATTCCCCGTTTTTTAAGAACTTCACTTCATGCCCATCAAATAGCAAGATAATGCGTCCTCCACCATGGCTGAGCACACTACTTTCAAAGGCCCACCAAACAGTCTAGAGCTTCCTAGATTCACAATCCTGATTAAAACACAGATGACCACAGTGTCCCAAAACGTTGGTAAGTCACATTCTAGGAGTAGGCTGTAGGATAAATACATTTGCAGCAGTTTTAAAGATCTTGCTTTGACAGCCTT
Source organism: Lepidonotus clava (assembly GCA_936440205.1). NCBI lineage: Eukaryota > Metazoa > Annelida > Polychaeta > Phyllodocida > Polynoidae > Lepidonotus > Lepidonotus clava. The sequence goes on along the minus strand of OW387146.1, from coordinate 44,193,299 downwards.
TAAGCTCGAATATAGGGGCCTTTGCCACCAGTGGACACACAACTTTCAAAGGCCAGACAAATAGTCTATAGCTTCCTAGATTCAACCACCTGATATGAAACCAACAAGCACAGTGTCCAAAGACTTTGGTGTCTTAAGTTTATTGAAAGGGGCAGGTTACCAACAACTTTGCCCTACCTGTAAGATCATGATCTGATATCCTTCAAAGGCTGAAAAACGTGGCCTCTGTCACTTATTGACCCAATACTTTCAAACAGCGACCATGTAGCCTAGACCTTCCTAGATTCATGAAGCTGATATAGTCACGATAACCACATTGTCTAAAAAGATTGGGGTGTAAAATTCAGGGAATTGGCTGCAGGATAAAGGACTATGCCGCAGTTTTGAAGACATTGACTTCATGCCCTTCAAATAGCAAGATAAAACAGCCCCCACCATGGCTGGGCACACTACTTTCAAAGGCCCACCAAATAGTCTAGAGCTTCCTAGATTCACAAACCTGATTACCGCACAGATGACCACAGTGTCCAGAAACTTGGGTGTGTCACATTCCAGGAGTAGGCTGTAGGATAAATAACTTAGTAGCAGTTTTAAAGATCTTGAATTGACAGCTTTGAAGGCCGAATTTATGGGCCTCCGCCGCCGGTAGGCTCACCACTTTGGAAAGGCAACCATATAGTCTAGAGCTTACTAGCTTCACAAACCTGATATAGCCCGAATGAGAAGAGTATATCCTGTAGCCTAGTCCTGGAATGTGACATAACAACGCTTTGGGACACTGTGGTCATCTGTGTGTTAATCAAGATTGTGAATCTAGGAAGCTCTAGACTGTTTGGTGGGCCTTTGAAAGTAGTGTGCCCAGCCATGGTGGAGGGTGCATTATCTTGCTATTTGTTGGGCCTGAAGTGAAGATCTTCAAAAGTGGGGCATAGTCCTTTATCTTGCAGCTAACTCCTTGAATTTTACACACCAATCTTTTGGGACAATGTGGTCATCAGGGCTATATCAGCTTTGCTAATCTGGGAAGGTCTAGACTACATGGTTGCTGCTTGAAAGTATTGCGTCAATAAGTGGCAGAGGCCTTGTTTTTCAGGCTTTGAAGGATATCCGTTCAATATCTTACAGGTAGGGCAAAGTTGTTGGTAACCTGCCCCTTTCAATAAACTTAACACACCAATGTCTTTGGACACTGTGCTCGTTGGTTTCATATCAGATGGGTCAATCTAGGAAACTCTAGACTATTTGGCTGGCATTTGAAAGTTGTGTGTCCACTGATGGAGGAGGCCACTTTTTCTCCCCTTTGACAGCTATGTCTGTTCAAGTTTAAGCTGGGGCAAAGTTGTCTATCCTGGGCATTGGTCAATGAATTTGACACACCATTGTCTTTGGACACTGTTCTCATTGGAGCTATATCAGGTTTGTGAATCTTATAATCTCTAGACTATATGGTTGCCTTTTCAACGTGGTAAGTCCACTGGTGGCAGAGGCCCCTAAATTCAGCCTTCAGGGCTATCCATTCAAGATCTTAAAAACTCCTGCAAAGTTATTTATCCTTCAGCCTTCTCCTGGAATGTGACACACAAACGTTCTGGGACACTGCGGTCTTCTGTGCGGTAATCAGGTTTGTGAATCTAGGAAGCTCTAGAATGTTTGGTGGGCCTTTGAAAGTAGTGTTCCCAGCCATGGTGGAGGACGCATTATCTTGCTATTTGATGGGCATGAAGTGGAGATCTTCAAAAGTGGGGCATAGTCCTTTATCTTGCAGTTAACTCCTTGAATTTTACACCCCAATCTTTTGGGTCAATGTGGTCATCGGGGCTGTATCAGCTTCTTGAATCTAGGAAGTTCTAGACTACATGGTTGCTGCTTGAAAGTATCGCGTCCATTAGTGGCAGTGACCACGTTTTTCAGCCTTTGAAGGACCTGCCCCTTTCAATAAACTTAAGTCACCAATGTCGATGGACACTGTGCTTGTTGGTTTCATATCAGGTGGGTGAATCTAGGAAGCTCTAGACTATTCGGCTGACCTTTGAAAGTTGTGTGTCCACTGATGGAGGAGGCCACTTTTTCTCCCCTTTGAAAGCTATGTCTGTTCAAGTCTAAGCTGGGGCAAAGTTATCTATCCTGGACGCTGGTCAATGAATTTGACACCCCATTGTCTTTGGACACTGTTCTCATTGGGGCTACATCATTGTTGTGAATCTAGTAAGCTCTAGGCAATATGGTTGCTTTTTCAAAGTGGTGAGTCCACTGGTGGCAGAGGCCCCTAATTTTGGCCTTCAAGGCTGTCACATCAAGATCTTTAAAACTGCTGCAAAGTTATTTATCCTGCAGCCTAGTCCTTGAATGTGACACACCGACATTTTGGGACACTGTGGTTATCTGTGCGGTAATAAGGTTTGTGAATCTAGGAAGCTCTAGATTGTTTGGTGGGCCTTTGAAAGCAGTGTGCCCTGCCATGGTGGAGCCGCTTTATCTTGCTATTTGAAGGGCATGAAGTCAATGTCTTCAAAACTGGGGCATAGTCCTTTATCCTGCAGCCAATTCCCTGAATTTTACACCCCAATCTTTTTAGACAATGTGGTTATCATGGCTATATCACCTTCATGAATCTAGGAAGGTCTAGGCTACATGGTCGCTGTTTGAAAGTATTGGGTCAATAAGTGGCAGAGGCCACGTTTTTCAGCCTTTGAAGGATATCAGATCATGATCTTACAGGCAGGGCAAAGTTGTTGGTAACCGGCCCCTTTCAATAAACTTAAGTCACCAATGTTGATGGACACTGTGCTTGTTGGTTTCATATCAGGTGGTTGAATCTAGGAAGCTCGAGACTATTTGGCTGGCCTTTGAAAGTTGTGTGTCCACTGGTGGCAAAGGCCCCTAAATTCGAGCTTAAAGGCTGTTAAAGCAAGATCATTAAAACTGCTGCAAATGTATTTATCCTACAGCCTACTCCTGGAATGTGACTTACCAACGTTTTGGGACACTGTGGTCATCTGTGCGTTAATCAGGATTGTGAATCTAGGAAGCTCTAGACTGTTTGGTGGGCCTTTGAAAGCTGTGCATACACCCATGGCAAAGGCCACTTTTCGGGCACTGCCAGGATCTGTCTCTTCAAGTGGAAGCTGTGGCAAAAGTTGTTTTTCCTACATGCCCATGAATGAAGTTTGCACACCCATATCTTTAGACACTGGGGTCATAGGGGCTCCATCAGGTTCATGAATCTAGGAAGCTCTAGACTATTTGGTTCGAATTTGAAAGTAGTGTGTCCAGCAATGGTGGAGGCCTATATATCTTCCTATTTGAAGGGCATGAAGCCAAGGTCTTCGAAACTGGGGCATAGTCCTTTATCCTGCAAAGTTGTTGGTAACCTGCCCCTTTCAATAAACTTAAGACACCAATGTCTTTGGACACTGTGTTTGTTGGTTTCATATCAGCTGGGTGAATCTAGGAAGCTCTAGACTATTTGGCTGGCCTTTGAAAGTTGTGTGTCCAGTGATGGAGGAGGCCACTTTTTCTGCCATTTGAAAGCTATGTCTGTACAAGTCTAAGCTGGGCCAAAGTTGTCTTTCCTGGGTACTTGTCAATGAATTTGACGCCCCATTGTCTTTGGACACTGTTCTCATTGGGGCTATATCAGGTTTGTGAATCTAGTAAGCTCTAGACTATATGGTTGCCTTTTCAAAGAGGTGAGTCCACCGTTGGCAGAGCCCCCTAAATTCGGGCTTCAAGGCTGTCAATTCAAGATCTTTAAAACTGCTGCAAACTTATTTATCCTACAGTCTACTCCTGGAATGTGACACACCAACCTTTTGGGACACTGTGGTCATCTGGGCGGTAATCAGGTTCGGAATCTAGAAAGCTCTAGCCTGTTTGGTGGGCCTTTGAAAGTAGTCTACCCAGCCATGGTTGAGGCTGCTTTATCTTGCTATTTGATGGGCATGAAGTTAAGATCTTTAAAAGTGGGGCATAGTCCTTTATCTTGCAGCTAACTCCTCGAATTTTACAGACCATTCTTTTGGGACAATGTGGTCATCAGGGCTATATCAGCTTTGCGAATCTAGGAAGGTCTAGACTACATGGATGCTGCTTGAAAGTATTGCGTCAATAAGTGGCAGAGGCCATGTTTTTCAGCCTTTGAGGGATATTAGATCAAGATATTACAGGTAGGGCAAAAGTTGTTGGTAAGCTGCCCCTTTCAATAAACTTAAGACACAATTGTCTTTGGACACTGCGCTTGTTGGTTTCATATCAGGTGGGTGAATCTAGGAAGCTCTAGACTATTTGGCTGGCCTTTTAAAGTTGTGTGTCCACTAGTGGCAGAGACCCCTAAATTCGGCCTTTAAGGCTGTCACTTCAAGATCTTTGAAACTGCTGCAAAGTTATTTATCCTGCAGCCTAGTCCTTTAATGTGACAGACCAACGTTTTGGGATAATGTTATCATCCCTGCGGTAATCAGGTTCATGAATCTAGGAAGCTCTAGACTGTTTGGTGGGCCTTTGAAAGTTGTGCATGCACCCATGGCAGGGGCCACTTTTAGGGCACTGCCAGGGTGTCTCTTCAAGCCGTCTTCAAAACTGGGGTATAGTCCCTAATCCTGCAGCAGATTCCCTGAATTTTACACCCCAATCATTTTGGACAATGTCGATGGCTGAGTAACATAAGGTCGTATCTCAAAAAAATCAAATTTTTTATTATTTTTGAACCGGCTTCCCTACCCCCTAAAATATCCAGAAATTTTGGAATTTATCGAATCTTCGAAATCTTTGGCATGTTATAAACCAGTAAACAAAGGTCGTATCTGCACAATGTCACTTTTCAGTGAGTAACATAAGGTCGTATCTGCTTTAAACCAAAGTTTTATTTTCAGTAAATTATGTTAATCTATACAAAATAAAAATATTCTATAATTCAATTTATTAGACAACTATCCTACAAACATTATCAAAATATTATTAACACATCGTTAATCGAATCAAAGGTAGATATAGTAATATAGTTTTGAAATGCTGGATACGACCTTTGATTACTGAAGAAATGGTTCAGATGTTGAGTAACATAAGGTCGTATCTTGTCTGTATTTAAATTTGATGGTGTAAATGTCATATAAGTCCTTACTATTTTAGTGTAAACAAGTGTAGTAAATCTTAGCATACTTCCTGAACTTTACAAATGTTATTTTATGTTTTTTGGAATAGCTAAATTGATTTAATTTGTATTTATCTATAATTTATATTTGTCAGATACGACCTTATGTTACTCACTGATTTCCAACTTTTTTCCATAAAACTCAGTAACATAAGGTCGTATCTGAAATGAATTCTCTTCTTGTTGCCATAGTATCATCCTAATAACCTATGGATATAGAAATATCTCACCAACTAATTTCTAGCTACTTATTCTTCCTAGAAATGGAATATTTTATTTATTGAGCAGATATTTTTAATCATATAACCCTTCAAAGGACGTCATATTTCTTTAATTAGCAATATCTCAAATCTAACATTTGTCAGATACGACCTTATGTTACTCAGCCAACGATGTGGTCTCCAAGCCTATATCAGCTTCGCGAATCTAGGAAGGTCTAGACTACATGGTTTCTGTTTGAAAGTATTGCTTCCATCAGTAGGAAAGGCCACGTTTTTCAGCCTTTGAAGGATATCAGTTCAAGATCTTACGGGTAGGGCAAAGTTGTTCGTAACATGCCCCTTTCAATAAACTTAAGACACCGATGTCTTTGGACACTGTGCTTGTTGGTTTCATATCAGCTGGGTGAATCTAGGAAGCTCTAGACTATTTGGATGGCCTTGTAGGCCAAAATTAGGGGCCTCTGCCACCAGTGGACTCACCACTTTGAAAAAGCAACCATATAGTCTAGAGCTTACTAGATTCACAAACCTGATATAGTCCCAATGAGAACAGTGTCCAAAAACAATGGGGTGTCAAATTCATTGACCAGTGCCCAGGATAGACAACTTTGCCCCAGCTTAGACTTGAACAGACATAGCTTTCAAAGGGCGGAAAAAGTGGTCTCCTCCATCAATGGACCCACAACTTTCAAAGGCCAGCCAAATAGTCTAGAGCTTCCTAGATTCACCCACCTGATATGAAACCAACGAGCACAGTGTGCAAAGACATTGATGTCTTAATTTTATTAAAAGGCGCAGGTTACCAACAACTTTGCAGGATAAAGGACTATGACCCAGTTTCGAAGACGTTGGCTTCATGCCCTTCAAATAGGAAGATATATAGGCCTCCATCATTGCTGGACACACTACTTTCAAATTCCAACCAAATAGTCTAGAGCTTCCTAGATTCATGAACCTGATGGAGCCCCTATGACCCCAGTGTCAAAAGATATGGGTGTGCAAACTTCATTCACGGGCATGTAGGAAAAACAACTTTTGCCACAGCTTCCACTTGAAGAGACAGATCCTAGCAGTGCCCGAAAAGTGGCCCTGCCATGGGTGTATGTAAAACTTTCAAATGCCCACCAAACAGTCTAGAGCTTCCTAGATTCACAATCCTGATTCCAGCACAGATGACCACAGTGTCCCAAAATGTTTTTTTGTCACATTCCAGGACTAGGCTGCAGGATAAATAACTTTGCAGCAGTTTTAAAGATCTTGCTTTTACAGCCTTGAAGTCTGAATTAAGGGGCCTATGCCACCAGTGGACACTAAACTTTCAAAAGCCAGCCAAATAGTCTAGAGCTTACTAGATTCACCCACCTGATATGAATCCAACATGCACAGTGTCTAAATAAATTGGTGTCTATAGTTTATTGAAAGGGCAGTTTACCAACAACTTTGCAAGATAAAGGACTATGCCCCAGTTTTGAAGACCTTGGCTTCATGCCCTTCAAATAGCAAGATAAAGAGGCCTCCGCCATTGCTGAACATACTACTTTAAAATGCCAACCAAATAGTCTAGAGCTTATTAGATTCACGAACCTGATTGAGTCCCAATGACCCCAGTGTCCAAAGATTTGGGTGTGTAAACTTCATTGATGGGCATGTAGGAAAAACAACTTTTGCCACAGCTTCCACTTGAAGAGATAGAGCCTGGCAGTGCCCGAAAAGTGGCCCCTGCCATGTGTGTATGCACAACTTTCAAAGGCCCACCAAACAGTCTAGAGCTTCCTAGATTCACAAACCTGATTACCGTGCGGATGACCACAGTATCACAAAATGTTGGTGTGTCACATTCAAGGTGTAGGATGCAGGATAAATAACTTTGCAGCAGTTTCAAAAATCTTGAAGTGAAAGCCTTAAAGGCTGAATTTAGGGGTCTCTGCCACCAGTGGACACAAAACTTTCAAAGGCCAGCCAAATAGCCAAATAGACTGTTTGGTGGGCGTTTGAAAGTTGTGCATACACCCATGGCAGAGGCCACTTTTCGGGCACTGCCAGGATCTGTCTCTTCAAGTGGAAGCTGTGGCAAAAGTTGTTTTTCCTACATGCCCGTAAATGAAGTTTGCACACCCATATCTTTTGACACTGGGGTCATAGGGGCTCCATCAGGTTCATGAATCTAGGAAGCTCTAGACTATTTGGTTGGCATTTGAAAGTAGTGTGTCCAGCAATGATGGAGGCCTATATATCTTCCTATTTGAAGGGCATGAAGCCAAGGTCTTCGAAACTGGGTCATAGTCCTTTATCCTGCAAAGTTGTTGGTAACCTGCCCCTTTCAATAAAATTAAGACATCAATGTCTTTGCACACTGTGCTCGTTGGTTTCATATCAGGTGGGTGAATCTAGGAAGCTCTAGACTATTTGGCTGGCCTTTGAAAGTTGTGGGTCCACTGATGGAGGAGACCACTTTTTCCGCCCTTTGAAAGCTATATCTGTTCAAGTCTAAGCTGGGGCAAAGTTGTCTATCCTGGGCACTGGTCAATGAATTTGACACCCCATTGTTTTTGGACACTGTTCTCATTGGGACTATATCAGGTTTGTGAATCTAGTAAGCTCTAGACTATATGGTTGCTTTTTCAAAGTGGTGAGTCCACTGGTGGCAGAGGCCCCTAATTTTGGCCTACAAGGCCATCCAAATAGTCTAGAGCTTCCTAGATTCACCCAGCTGATATGAAACCAACAAGCACAGTGTCCAAAGACATTGGTGTCTTAAGTTTATTGAAAGGGGCATGTTACGAACAACTTTGCCCTACCCGTAAGATCTTGAACTGATATCCTTCAAAGGCTGAAAAACGTGGCCTGTCCTACTGATGGAAGCAATACTTTCAAACAGCAACCATGTAGTCTAGACCTTCCTAGATTCGCGAAGCTGATATAGGCTTGGAGACCACATCGTTGGCTGAGTAACATAAGGTCGTATCTGACAAATGTTAGATTTGAGATATTGCTAATTAAAGAAATATGACGTCCTTTGAAGGGTTATATGATTAAAAATATCTGCTCAATAAATAAAATATTCCATTTCTAGGAAGAATAAGTAGCTAGAAATTAGTTGGTGAGATATTTCTATATCCATAGGTTATTAGGATGATACTATGGCAACAAGAAGAGAATTCATTTCAGATACGACCTTATGTTACTGAGTTTTATGGAAAAAAGTTGGAAATCAGTGAGTAACATAAGGTCTTATCTGACAAATATAAATTATAGATAAATACAAATTAAATCAATTTAGCTATTCCAAATAACATAAAATAACATTTGTAAAGTTCAGGAAGTATGCTAAGATTTACTACACTTGTTTACACTAAAATAGTAAGGACTTATATGACATTTACACCATCACATTTAAATACAGACAAGATACGACCTTATGTTACTCAACATCTGAACCATTTCTTCAGTAATCAAAGGTCGTATCCAGCAATTCAAAACTATATTACTATATCTACCTTTGATTCGATTAACGATGTGTTAATAATGTTTTGATAATGTTTGTAGGATAGTTGTCTAATAAACTGAATTATAGAATATTTTTATTTTGTATAGATTAACATAATTTACTGAAAATAAAACTTTGGTTTATAGCAGATACGACCTTATGTTACTCACTGAAAAGTGACATTGTGCAGATACGACCTTTGTTTACTGGTTTATAACATGCCAAAGATTTCGAAAATTTGAAAAATTCCAAAATTTCTGGATATTTTAGGGGGTAGGGAAGCCGGTTCAAAAATAATAAAAAATTAGATTTTTTTGAGATACAACCTTATGTTACTCAGCCAACGACATTGTCCAAAATGATTGGGGTGCAAAATTCAGGGAATCTGCTGCAGGATTAGGGACTATACCCCAGTTTCGAAGACGGCTTGAAGAGACACCCTGGCAGTGCCCTAAAAGTGGCCCCTGCCATGGGTGCATGCACAACTAGACTATATGATTGCTTTTTCAAAGTGGTGAGTCCACTGGTGACAGAGTCCCCTAATTTGGCCCACAAGGCTGTCACTTCAAGATCTTTGAAACTGCTGCAAAGTTATTTATCCTGCAGCCTATTCCTTCAATGTGACACACCAACGTTTTGGGATAATGAAGTTATCCCTGCAGTAATCAGGTTTGTGAATCTAGGAAGCTCTAGACTGTTTGGTGGGCCATTTAAAGTTGTGCATGCACCCTTGGCAGGGGCCACTTTTTCGGCACTGCCAGGGTGTCTCTTCAAGTGGAAGCTGTGGCAAAAATTGTTTTTTCTACATGCCCATCAATGAAGTTTGCACACCCATATCTTTTGACACTGGGGTCATTGGGGCTCCATAAGGTTCATGAATTTAGGAAGCTCTAGACTATTTGGTTGGCATTTGAAAGTAGTGTGTCCACCAATGGTGGAGGCCACTTTATCTTGCTATTTGAAGGGCATGAAGCCAAGGTCTTCAAAACTGGGTCATAGTCCTTTATCCTGCAAAGTTGTTGGTAACCTGCCCCTTTCCATAAAATTAAGACATCAATGTCTTATCATACTGTGCTTGTTGGTTTCATATCAGGTGGGTGAATCTAGGAAGCTCTAGACTATTTGGTAGGCCTTTGAAAGTTGTGTGTCCACTGATGGAGGAGACCATTTTTTCCGCGCTTCGAAAGCTATGTCTGTTCAATTCTAAGCTGTGGCAAAGTTGTCTATCCTGGACCCTGGTCAATGAATTTGACACCCCGTTGTCTTTGGACACTGTTCTCACTGGGGCTATATCAGGTTTGTGAATCTAGTAACCTCTAGACTATATGGTTGCTTTTTCAAAGTGGAGAGTCCACTGGTGGCCCGAGGCCCCTGAATTCGGCCTTCAGGGCTGTCAATTCAAGATCTTTAAAACTGCTGCAAAGTTATTTATCCTGCAGCCTAGTCCTTGAATGTGACACACCTATGTTTTTGGACACTGTGCTCATTGGTGCGGTAATCAGGTTTGTGAATCTAGGGAGCTCTAGACTGTTTGGTGGGCCTTTGAAGGTTGTGTGTCCACTGATGGAGGAGGCCACTTTTTCTCCCCTTTGAATGCTATGTCTGTTCAAGTCTAAACTGGGGCAAGCTTGTCTATCCTGGCAAAGTGGTTGGTAACCTGCCCGTATCAATAAACTTAAGACATCAATGTCTTTGGACACTGTGCTTGTTGGTTTCATATCATGTGGGTGAATCTAGGAAGCTCTAGACTATTTGGCTGGCCTTTGAAAGTTGTGTGTCCACTGATGGAGGAGGCCACTTTTTCTCCTCTTTGAAAGCTATGTCTGTTCAAGTCTAAGCTGGGGCAAAGTTGTCTATCCTGGGCACTGGTCAATGAATTTGACACCCCATTGTCTTTTGACACTGTTCTCATTGGGGCTATATCAGGTTTGTGAAGCTAGTAAGCTCTAGACTATATGGTTCCCTTTCCAAAGTGGTGAGCCTACCGGCGGCAGAGGCCCATAAATTCGGCCTCCAAGGCTGTCAATTCAAGATCTTTAAATCTGCTACAAAGTTATTTATCCTACAGCCTACTCCTGGAATGTGACACACCCAAGTTTCTGGACACTGTGGTCATCTGTGCGGTAATCAGGTTTGTGAATCTAGGAAGCTCTAGACTATTTGGTGGGCCTTTGAAAGTAGTGTTCCCAGCCATGGTGGAGGCCGCTTTATCCCGGTATTTTTTGATGGGCATGATGTGAAGATCTTCCAGAGTGGGGCATAGTCTTTTATATTGCAGCCAACTCCTTGAATTTTACACACCAGTCTTTTGGGACAATGTGGTCATCGGGGCTATATCAGCTTCGCGAATCTAGGAATGTCTAGACTATATGGTTGCTGCGTGAAAGTATTGCGTCGATCAGTGGCAGAGGACATGTTTTTCAGCCTTTGAAGGATATCAGTTCAAGATCTTAGAGGTAGACCAAAGTTGTTGGTAACTTGCCCCATTCAATTTAAATTAATACACCAATGTCTTTGGACACTGTGCTTGTTGGTTTCATATCAGGTGGGTGAATCTAGGAAGCTCTAGACTATTGGGCTGGCTTTTGAAAGTTGTGTGTCCACTGGTGGCAGAGGCCCCTAAATTCGGCCTTCAAGGCTGTCACTTCAAGATCTTTGAAACTGCTGCAAAGTTAATTATCCTGCAGCCTAGTCCTTGAATGTGACAGACCAACGTTTTGGGATAATGTGGTTATCCCTGCGGTCATCAGGTTCATGAATCTAGGAAGCTCTAGACTGTTTGGTGGGCCTTTGAAAGTTGTGCATGCACCCATGGCAGAGGCCACTTTTTTAGCACTGCCAGGGTGTCTCTTCAAGTGGTCTTCAAAACTGGGGCATAGTCCTTAATCCTGCAGCCAATTCTCTGAATTTTACACCCCAATCTTTTTGAACAATGTGGTCTCTATGCCTATATCTGCTTTATGAATCTAGTAAGTTCTAGACTACATGGTTGCTGTTTGAAAGTATTGCGACCGTCAGTGGCAGAGGCCCCGTTTTTCAGACTTTGAAGGATATCAGTTCAAGATCTTAAAGGTAGGGCAAAGTTGTTGGTAACCTGCCCATTTCAATGAACTTAAGACATCAATGTCTTTGGACACTGTGCTTGTTGGATTCATATCAGCTGGGTGAATCTAGGAAGCTCTAGACTATTTGGCTGGCCTTTGAATGTTGCGTGTCCACTGGTGGCAGAGGCCCCTAAATTCGGCCTTAAAGGCTGTCAATACAAGATATTTAAAACTGCTGCAAAGTTATTTATCCTACAGTCTACTCCTGGAAAGTGACACACCAACGTTTTGGGACACTGTGGTCATCTGTGCGGTAATCAGGTTTGTGAATCTAGGAAGCTCTAGCCTATTTGGTGGGCCTTTGAAAGTAGTGTTCCCAACCATGGTTGAGGCCGCTTCATCTTGCTATTTGATGGGCATGAAGTTAAGATTATCAAAAGTGGGCCATAGTCCTTTATCTTGTAGCTAACTCCTCGAATTTTACACACCAATCTTTTGGGACAATTTGATCATCTGGGCTATATCAGCTTCATGAATCTAGGAAGGTCTAGACTACATGGTTGCTGTTCGAAAGTATTGCGTCCATTAGTGGCGGAGGCCACGTTTTTCAGCCCTTGAAGGACATCAGTTCAAGATCTTAGAGGTAAAGCAAAGTTGTTGGTAACTTACCCCTTTCAATAAACTTAAGACACCAATGTCTTTGGACACTGTGCTTGTTGGTTTCATATAAGGTGGGTGAATCTATGAAGCTCTAGACTATTTGGCTAGTCTTTGAACGTACTGTTTCCACTGATAGAGGAGGCCACTTTTTCTGCCCTTTGAAAGTTATGTCTGTTCAAGTCTAAGCTGGGGCAAAGTTGTCTATCCTGGGTACTGGTCAATGAATTTGACACCCATTGTTTTTGGACACTGTTCTCATTGGGGCTATATCAGGTTTGTGAATCTAGTAAGCACTAGACTATATGGTTGCTTTTTCAAAGTGGTGAGTCCACTGGTGGCAGATGCCCCAAAATTTTGGCCTACAAGGCCATCCAAATAGTCTAGAGCTTCCTAGATTCACAATCCTGATTACTGCACAGATGACCACAGTATCCCAAAATGTTGGTGTGTCACATTCAAGGACTAGGCTGCAGGATAAATAACATTGCAGCAGTTTTAAAGATCTTGCTTTCACAGCCTTTAAGGCCGAATTTAGGGGCCTTTGCCACCAATGGACACACAACTTTCAAAGGCCAGCCAAATAGTCTAGAGCTTCCTAGATTCGACCACCTGATATGAAAGCAACAAGCACAGTGTCCAAAGACATTGGTGTCTTAAGTTTATTGAAAGGGGCAGGTTACCAACAACTTTGCCCTACCTCTAAGATCTTGAACTGATATCCTTTAAAGGCTGAAAAACCGGGCCTATGCCACTGATGGACACACTACTTTCAAGGAGCAACCATGTAGTCTAGACCTTCCTAGATTCGCAAAGCTGATATAGCCCCGATGACGACATTGTCCCAAAAGATTGGTGTGTAAAATATATGGAGTTGGCTGCAAGATAAAGGCCTATGCCCCACTTGGGAAGATCTTCACTTCATGCCCATCAAACAGCAAGATAAAGCGGACTCCACCATGGCTGGGCACACTACTTTCGAAGGCCGACCAAACAGTCTAGAGCTTCCGAGATTCACAAACCTGATTAACGCACAGACGACAACATTGTCCCAAAATGTTGGTGTTTCACATTCACGGAGTAGGCTTTAGGATAAATAACTTTGCAACAGTTTCAAAGATCTTGAAGTGACATCCTTGAAGGCCAAATTCAGGGGCCTCTGCCACTGGTGGACTCACCACCTTGAAAAGGCAACCATATAGTCTAGAGCTTACTAGATTTACAAACCTTATATAGCCCCATTGAAAACAGAGTCCAAAGACAATGAGGTGTCAAATTCATTGACCAGTGCCAAGGATAGACAACTTTGCCCCAGTTTATACTTGAACAGACATAGCTTTCAAAGGGCAGAAAAAGTTACCTCCTCCATCAGTGGACACACAACTTTCAAAGGCCAGCCGAATAGTCTAGAGCTTCCTAGATTCACCCACCTGATATGAAACCAACAAGCACAATGTCCAAAGACATCGGTGTCTTAAGTTTATTGAAATGGGCAGGTTATCAACACCTTTGCCCTACCTCTAAGATCTTGAACTGATATCCTTCAAAGGCTGAAAAATGTGGCCTCTACCATTGATGGTCGCAATACTTTCAAACATCAACCATGTAGTCTAGACCTTCTTAGATTCGCGAAGCTGATATAGGTTTGGAGACCTATTTGTCCAAAAAGATTGGGGTGTAAAATTCAGGGAATCTGCTGCATGATTAAGGACTATGCCCCAGTTTTGAAGACGGCTTGAAGAGACACCCTGGCAGTGCAATAAAAGTGGCCCCTGCCATGGGTGCATGAACAACTTTCAAAGGCCCACCAAACAGTCTAGAGCTTCCTAGATTCACAAACCTGATTACCGCACAGATAACCACAGTGTCCCAAAACGTTGGTGTGTCACATTCAAGGATTAGGCTGCAGGATAAATAACTTTGCAGTAGTTTCAAAGATCTTGAATTGACAGCCTTGTATGCCGAAATTAGGGGCCTCTGCCACCACTGGACTGACCACTTAGAAAAGGCAACCATATAGTCTAGAGCTTACTAGATTCACAAACATGACATAGCCCCAACGAGAACAGTGTCCAAAAACAATGGGGTGTCAAATTCAATGACCAGTTCCCAGGATCGACAACTTTGCCCCAGCTTAGACTTGAACAGACATAGCTTTTAAAGTGGAAAAAAAGTGGCCTCCTCCATCAGTTGACACACAACTTTCAAAGGCCAGCCAAATAGTCTAGAGCTTACTAGATTCACCCAGCTGATATGAAACCAACAAGCACAGCGTCCAAAGACATTAGTGTCTTAAGTTTATTGAAAGGGGCAGGTTAACAACAACTTTGCCCTACCTGTAAGAACTTGAACGGATATCCTTCAAATGCTGAAAAATGTGGCCTCTGCCACTGATGGACCGTTACTTTCAAGCAGCAACCGTGTAGTCTAGACCTATCTAGATTCGCGAAGCTGATATAGTCCAGATGACCACATTGTCCCAAAAGATTGGTGTGTAAAATTCAAGGAGTTAACTACAAGATAAAGGACTATGCCCAACTTTGGAAGATCTTCACTTCATGCCCATCAAAAAATAGCAAGATAAAGCGGCCTCCACCATGGCTGGGAACACTACTTTCAAAGGCCCACCAAACATTCCAGAGCTTCCTAGATTCACAAACCTTATTACCGCACAGATGACCAAAGTGTCCCAAAACGTTTGTGTGTCACATTCCAGGAGTAGGCTGAAGGATAAATAATTTTGCAGGAGTTTTTAAGATCTTGAATGAATAGCCCCGAAGGCTGAATTTAGGGGCCTCTGTCACCAGTGGACTTACCACATTGAATAGGCAACCATATAGTCTAGAGCTTATTAGATTCACAATCCTGATATAGCTCCAATGAGAACAGTGTCCAAAGACAATGGGGTGTCAAATTCATTGACCAGTGCCCAGGATAGACAACTTTGCCCCAGATTATACTTGAACAGACATAGCTTTCAAAGGGCGGAAAAAGTGGCCTTCTCCATCAGTGGACACACAACTGTCAAAGACCAGCCAAATAGTCTAGAGCTTACTATATTCACCCACCTGATATGGTACAATGACCACATTGTTCCAAAAGATGGTGTGTGAAATTCAAGGAGTTGGCTGCAGGATAAAGGACTATGCCTCACTTTTGGAGATCTTCACTTCATGCCCATCAAAATGATGAACGCCTGGAAAAGTTCAAGAAAGGACTACAAGATGACCTGGTCGTAACGAACATAAAATCCAATGCTGGTACGTGGACGGCCAAAGAGTGGAAAAACTGGGTCACCGTCTTAATAGGGAGACAAAGCGGCCTCCACCATGGCTTGGCACAATACTTTCAAAGACCCACCAAACAATCTAGAGCTTCCTAGATTCACAAACCTGATTACCGCACAGATAACCTCAGTGTCCCAAAATGTCGGTGTGTCACATTCCAGGACTAGGCTGCAGGATAAATAACTTTGCAGCAGTTTTAAAGATCTTGAAGTGACAGCCTTGAAGGCCGAAATTAGGGGCCTCTGCCACCAGTGGACTCACCACTTTGAAAAAGCAACCATATAGTCTAGAGCTTACTAGATTCACAACCCTGATGTAGCCCAAATGAGAACAGTGTCCAAAGACAATGGGGTGTCAAATTCATTGACCAGTGCCCAGGATAGACAACTTTGGCACAGCTTAGACTTGAACAGACATAACTTTCAAAGGGGAGAAAAAGTGGCCTCCTCCATCAGTGGACACACAACGTTCAAAGGCCAGCCAAATAGTCTAGAGCTTCCTAGATTCACCCACCTGATATGAAACCAACAAGCACAGTGTCAAAAGACATTGGTGTCTTAAGTTTATTGAAAGGGGCAGGTTACCAACAACTTTGCCCTACCTGTAAGATCTTGAACTGATATCCTTCAAAGGCTGAAAAACGTGTCCTCTGTCAC
The DNA here is from genome assembly GCA_936440205.1 of Lepidonotus clava. NCBI lineage: Eukaryota > Metazoa > Annelida > Polychaeta > Phyllodocida > Polynoidae > Lepidonotus > Lepidonotus clava. Next base: position 44,176,798 of record OW387146.1, on the reverse strand, counting down.
TGATGGACTCCATAATTTCAAACAGCAACCATGTAGTATAGACCTTCCTAGATTCGCGAAGCTGATATAGCCCCGATGACCACATTCTCCCAAAAGATGGTGTGTGAAATTCAAGGCGTTGGCTGCAGGATAAAGGACTATGCCCCACTTTTGAAGATCTTAACTTCGTGCCCATCAAAAAGCAAGATGAAGCGGCCTCAACCATGGCTGGGAACACTGCTTTCAAAGCCCCACCAAATAGGCTAGAGCTTCCTAGATTCACAAACCTGATTACCGCACAGATGACCACAGTGTCCCAAAACGTTGGTGTGTCACTTTCCAGGAGTAGCCTGTAGGATAAATAACTTTGCAGCAGTTTTAAATATCTTGTATTGACAGCTTTGAAGGCCGAATTTAGGGGCCTCTGCCACCAGTGGACACGCAACATTCAAAGGCCAGCCAAATAGTCTAGAGCTTCCTAGATTCACCCAGCTGAAATGAATCCAACAAGCACAGTGTCCAAAGACATTGGTGTCTTCGGTTTATTGAAATGGGCAGGTTACCAACAACTTTGCCTTACCTTTAAGATCTTGAACTGATATCCTTCAAAGGCTGAAAAACAGGGCCTCTGCCACTGATGGTCGCAATACTTTCAAACAGCAACCATGTAGTCTAGAACTTACTAGATTCACAAAGCTGATATAGGCGTGGAGACCACATTGTTCAAAAAGATTGGGGTGTAAAATTCAGAGAATTGGCTGCAGGATTAAGGACTATGCCCCAGTTTTGAAGAAACACCCTGGCAGTGCCGAAAAAGTGGCCCCTGCCATGGGTGCATGCACAACTTTCAAAGGCACACCAAACAGTCTAGAGCTTCCTAGATTCACAAACCTGATGACCGCAGGAATGACCACATTATCCCAAAACGTTGGTCTGTCACATTCAAGGACTAGGCTGCAGGATAATTAACTTCGCAGCTGTTTCAACGATCTTGAAGTGACAGCCTTGAAGGCCGAATTTAGGGGTCTCTGCCACCAGTGGACACACAACTTTCAAAGGCCAGCCAAATAGTCTAGAGCTTCCAAGATTCACCCACCTGATATGAAACCAACAAGCACAATGTCCAAAGACATTGGTGTATTAAGTTAAATTGAAAGGGGCAAGTTACCAACAACTTTGGTCTACCTCTAATATCTTGAACTGATATCCTTCAAAGGCTGAAAAATGTGTCCTCTGCCACTTATGGATGGAATACTTTCAAGCAGCAACCATATAGTCTAGACATTCCTAGATTCGCGAAGCTGATATAGCCCCGATGAACACATTGTCCCAAAAGATTGGTGTGTAAAATTCATGGAGTTGGCTGCAATATAAAAGACTATGCCCCACTTTGGAAGATCTTCACTTCATGCTCATCAAATAGCAATATAAAGCGTCCTCCACCATGGCTGGGCACACTTCTTTGAAACCAACAAGCACAGTGTCCAAAGACATTCTATTTGAAGGGCATGAAGCCAAGGTCTTCCAAACTGGGGCATAGTCCTTTATCCTGCAAAATTGGTAACCTGCCACTTTCAATAAACTTAAGACACCTATGTCTTTGGAGACTGTTCTTGTTGCTTTCATAGGAAGCTCTAGCCTATTTGGCTGGCCTTTGAAAGTTGTGTGTCCACTGATGGAGGAGGCCACTTTTTCTGCCCTTTGAAAGCTATGTCTGTTCAAGTCTAAGCTGGGGCAAAGTTGTCTATCCTGGGCACTGGTCAATGAATTTGACACCCCATTGTCTTTGGACACTGTTCTCATTGGGGCTATATTAGGTTTGTGAATCTAGTAAGCTCTAGACTATATGGTTGCCTTTTCAAAGAGGTGAGTCCACCTTTAGCAGAGCCCCCTAAATTCGGCCTTCAAGGCTGTCAATGTAAGATCTTTAAAACTGCTGCAAAGTTATTTATCCTACAGCCTAGTCCTGGAATGTGACACACCAATGTTTTGGGACACTGTGATCATCTGTGCATTAATCAGGTTTGTGAATCTAGGAAGCTCGAGCCTGTTTGGTGGGCTTTTGAAAGTAGTGTGCCCACCCATGGTAGAGGACGCTTTATCTTGCTATTTGATGGGCATGAAGTGAAGATCTTCCAAAGTGGGGCATAGTCCTTTATCTAGATGCCAACTCCTTGAATTTTACACACCAATCTTTTGGGACAATGTGGTCATCGTGGCTATATCAGATTCGCGAATCTAGGAAGGTCTAGACTACATGGTTGCTGTTTGAAAGTATTGGGCCAATAAGTGGCAGAGGCCACGTTTTTCAGCCTTTGAAGGATATCATATCACGATCTTACAGGTAGGGCAAAGTTGTTGGTAACCGGCCCTTTTCAATAAACTTAAGACACCAATGTCTTTGGACACCGTGCTTGTTGGTTCCATATCAGGTGGTTGAATCTAGGAACCTCTAGACTATTTGGCTGGCCTTTGAAAGTTGTGTGTCCACTGGTGGCAGAGGCCCCTGAATTCGGCCTTAAAGGCTGTCAAAGCAAGATCTTTAAAACTGCTGCAACGGTATTTATCCTACAGCCTACTCCTGGAATGTGACTTACCAATGTTTTGGGACACTGTGGTCATCTGTGCGTTAATCAGGATTGTGAATCTAGGAAGCTCTAGACTGTTTGGTGGGCCTTTGAAAGTAGTGTGGGAAGCCATGGTGGAGGACGCATTATCTTGCTATTTGATGGGCATGAAGTGAAGATCTTCCAAAGTGAGGCATAGTCCTTTATCTTGCAGCCAACTCCTTGAATTTTACACACCAATCTTTTGGGACAATGTGGTCATTGGGGCTATATCAGCTTCGCGAATCTAAGAAGGTTTAGACTACATGGTTGCTGCTTGAAAGTATTGCGTCCATCAGTGGCAGTGACCACATTTTTCAGCCTTTGAAGGATATTAGTTCAAGATCTTAGAGGTATGGCAAAGTTGTTGCTAACTTACCCCTTTCAATTTAACTTTAGACACCAATGTCTTTGGACACTGTGCTTGTTGGTTTCATATCAGGTGGGTGAATCTAGGAAGCTCTAGACTATTTGGCTGGCCTTTGAAGGTTGTGTGTCCACTGGTGGCAGATACCCCTAAATTCGGCCTTCAATGCTGTCAAAGTCAGATCTTTAAAACTGCTGCAAAGTTATTTGTCATCCAGCCTAGTCCTATAATGTGACACACCAACGTTTTGGGACACTGTGGTCATCTGCGCGGTAATCAGGTTTGTGAATCTAGGAAGCTCTAGACTGTTTGGTGGGCCTTCGAAAGTAGTGTGCCCAGCCATGGTGGAGGCCGGTTTATCTTGCTATTTAATGGGCATGAAGTGAAGATCATCAAAATTGGGGCATAGTCCTTTATCTTGCAGCTAGCTCCTTGAAATTTACACACCAATCTTTTGGGACAATGTGGTCATCGGGGCTATATCAGCTTCGCGAATCTAGGAAGGTCTAGACTACATGGTTGCTGCTTCAAAGTATTGCGTCCATCAGTGGCTGAGGACACGTTTTTCAGCCTTTGAAGGATAACAGTTCAAGATATTAGAGGTAGACCAAAGTTGTTGGTAACTTGCCCCTTTCAATTTAACTGAAGACACCAATGTGCTGTGCTTGTTGGTTTCATATCAGGTGGGTGAATCTAGGAAGCTCTAGACTATATGGTTGCCTTTTCAAAGGGGTGAGTCCACTGGTGGCAGAGGCCCCTAAATTCAGCCTTCTGGGCTGTCCATTCAAGATCTTAAAAACTCCTGCAAAGATATTTATCCTGCAGCCTATTCCTGGAATGTGACTTACCAACATTTTGGGACACTGTGGTCATCTGTGTGTTAATCAGGATTGTGAAACTAGGAAGCTCTAGACTATTTGGCTGGCCTTCGAAAGTTTTATGTCCACTGGTGGCAGAGACCCCTAAATTCAGCCTTTAAGGCTTTCACTTCAAGATTTTTGAAACTGCTGCAAAGTTCTTTATCCTGCATCCTACACCTTGAATGTGACACACTAACGTTTTGGGATACTGTGGTCATCCGCACAGTAATCAGGTTTGTAAATCTAGGAAGCTCTAGACTGTTTGGTGGGCCTTTAAAAGTTCTGCATACACACATGGCAGGGGCCACTTTTCGGGCACTGCCAGGCTCTGTCTCTTCAAGTGGAAGCTGTGACAAAAGTAGTTTTTCCTACATGCCCATCAATGAATTTTACACACCCAAATCTTTTGACACTGGGGTCATTGGTGCTCAATCAGGTTCATGAATCTAGGAAGCTCTAGACTGTTTGGGGGGCCTTTAAAAGTTGAGCATACACCCATGGCAGGGGCCACTGTTCGGGCACTGCCAGGCTCTGTCTCTTCAAGTGGAAGCTGCAGCAAAAGTTGTTTTTCCTACATTATCCGTTCAATATCTTACAGGTAGGGCAAAGTTGTTGGTAACCTGCCCCTTTCAATAAACTTAAGACACCAATGTCTTTGGACACTGTGCTTGTTGGTTTCATATCAGGTGGGTGAATATAGGAAGCTCTAGACTATTTGGCTGGCCTTTGAAAGTTGTGTGTCCACTAATGGAGGAGGCCACTTTTTCTCTCCTTTGAAAGCTATGTCTGTTCAAGTCTAAGCTTGGGGAAAGCTGTCTATCCTGGGCACTGGTCAATGAATTTGACACCCCATTGTCTTTGAATATTGTTCTCATTGGGACTATATCAGGTTTGTGAATCTAGGAAGCTCTAGACTATATGGTTGCCTTTTCAAATTGATGAGTCCACTGGTGGCAGAGGCCCCTATATTCGGCCATCAAGGCTGTCAATGCAAGATCTTTGAAACTGCTGCAAAGTTATTTATCCTACAGTCTAGGCCTGGAATGTGAAACACCAACGTTTTGGGACCCTGTGGTCATCTGTGCGGTAATCAGGTTTGTGAATCTAGGAAGCTCTAGCCTGCTTGGTGGGCCTTTGAAAGTAGTGTGGGAAGCCATGGTGGAGGACGCATTATCTTGCTATTTGATGGGCATGAAGTGAAGATCTTCCAAAGTGAGGCATAGTCCTTTATCTTGCAGCCAACTCCTTGAATTTTACACACCAATCTTTTGGGACAATGTGGTCATTGGGGCTATATCAGCTTCGCGAATCTAAGAAGGTTTAGACTACATGGTTGCTGCTTGAAAGTATTGCGTCCATCAGTGGCAGTGACCACATTTTTCAGCCTTCGAAGGATATTAGTTCAAGATCTTAGAGGTATGGCAAAGTTGTTGCTAACTTACCCCTTTCAATTTAACTTTAGACACCAATGTCTTTGGACACTGTGCTTGTTGGTTTCATATCAGGTGGGTGAATCTAGGAAGCTCTAGACTATTTGGCTGGCCTTTGAAAGTTGTGTGTCCACTGTTGGCAGATACCCCTAAATTCGGCCTTCAATGCTGTCAAAGTCAGATCTTTAAAACTGCTGCAAAGTTATTTGTCATCCAGCCTAGTCCTATAATGTGACACACCAACGTTTTGGGACACTGTGGTCATCTGCGCGGTAATCAGGTTTGTGAATCTAGGAAGCTCTAGACTGTTTGGTGGGCCTTCGAAAGTAGTGTGCCCAGCCATGGTGGAGGCCAGTTTATCTTGCTATTTAATGGGCATGAAGTGAAGATCTTCAAAATTGGGGCATAGTCCTTTATCTTGCAGCTAACTCCTTGAAATTTACGCACCAATCTTTTGGGACAATGTGGTCATCGGGGCTATATCAGCTTCGCGAATCTAGGAAGGTCTAGACTACATGGTTGCTGCTTCAAAGTATTGCGTCCATCAGTGGCTGAGGACACGTTTTTCAGCCTTTGAAGGATAACAGTTCAAGATATTAGAGGTAGACCAAAGTTGTTGGTAACTTGCCCCTTTCAATTTAACTGAAGACACCAATGTGCTGTGCTTGTTGGTTTCATATCAGGTGGGTGAATCTAGGAAGCTCTAGACTATATGGTTGCCTTTTCAAAGTGGTGAGTCCACTGGTGGCAGAGGCCCCTAAATTCAGCCTTCTGGGCTGTCCATTCAAGATCTTAAAAACTCCTGCAAAGATATTTATCCTGCAGCCTATTCCTGGAATGTGACTTACCAACGTTTTGGGACACTGTGGTCATCTGTGTGTTAATCAGGATTGTGAAACTAGGAAGCTCTAGACTATTTGGCTGGCCTTCGAAAGTTTTATGTCCACTGGTGGCAGAGACCCCTAAATTCAGCCTTTAAGGCTTTCACTTCAAGATTTTTGAAACTGCTGCAAAGTTCTTTATCCTCCATCCTACACCTTGAATGTGACACACTAACGTTTTGGGATACTGTGGTCATCCGCACAGTAATCAGGTTTGTAAATCTAGGAAGCTCTAGACTGTTTGGTGGGCCTTTAAAAGTTCTGCATACACACATGGCAGGGGCCACTTTTCGGGCACTGCCAGGCTCTGTCTCTTCAAGTGGAAGCTGTGACAAAAGTAGTTTTTCCTACATGCCCATCAATGAATTTTACACACCCAAATCTTTTGACACTGGGGTCATTGGTGCTCAATCAGGTTCATGAATCTAGGAAGCTCTAGACTGTTTGGGGGGCCTTTAAAGACAATCGCTCCATTACAGTTCTAACGTTGACATTTACTTTAAATTTTAGAAAATACAAGTTTAGGGTGTAAGAATTCCAGAAATGAAGAAAAAATAGGGGGTCACCGTGCTAACTTTTGAAATAAAAATATCACAAAATTAGCAAAAAACGTAAATTTCAGTATTTTCACAAATTAAAATAACTTTAAGAGATTCCTTAATAACATTAATGAAAACCATAGATAATGTTTTTAACCCATTTGGATATGAAGTCAATATGTTAATCTTTATATATAATGCATTATTTGCCAAAAATACAAAAATAAAGTTACTTTGGGGAAATTTGATTTCATGAATCTGGTGATAAAAAATAATAAGTTCTTATCAAATTGGTAATTAAAACATTATCAATGTTGAAAATTACTTGAAATATTTACATTTGAATGGGATAAGTGTTGGCTATCATTTAATGGAAAAAAATTAGGGGGTCACCGTTTTAACTTTTTCAGAAAATCCACATATCTATTAATAAAAGTTGGTCGAAAATAATACTTTTATTACAAATAAATTCATAGTAAATTGACCATCATAAATTTATAAAATCTGATAAAATATATGAATTAGTAACGTTTTGGACTACAACTTTGTTGCTTACTGTTTTGCAATTGGATGAGCCATAAGAGAGATATGAGCAAAAACCCATTTCCATCCCATAGGGTTCTATAGTTAAGCATTTTCACCCTTGGTGGTCATGGTCCACTGCACACCCATACGGCCAGGCTGCGCAGTGTGCATGCGCGTCAACAAATAGCGCGATTGCCCTTAAAAGTTGAGCATACACCCATGGCAGGGGCCACTGTTCGGGCACTGCCAGGCTCTGTCTCTTCAAGTGGAAGCTGCAGCAAAAGTTGTTTTTCCTACATTATCCGTTCAATATCTTACAGGTAGGGCAAAGTTGTTGGTAACCTGCCCCTTTCAATAAACTTAAGACACCAATGTCTTTGGACACTGTGCTTGTTGGTTTCATATCAGGTGGGTGAATATAGGAAGCTCTAGACTATTTGGCTGGCCTTTGAAAGTTGTGTGTCCACTAATGGAGGAGGCCACTTTTTCTCTCCTTTGAAAGCTATGTCTGTTCAAGTCTAAGCTTGGGGAAAGCTGTCTATCCTGGGCACTGGTCAATGAATTTGACACCCCATTGTCTTTGAATATTGTTCTCATTGGGACTATATCAGGTTTGTGAATCTAGGAAGCTCTAGACTATATGGTTGCCTTTTCAAATTGATGAGTCCACTGGTGGCAGAGGCCCCTATATTCGGCCATCAAGGCTGTCAATGCAAGATCTTTGAAACTGCTGCAAAGTTATTTATCCTACAGTCTAGGCCTGGAATGTGAAACACCAACGTTTTGGGACCCTGTGGTCATCTGTGCGGTAATCAGGTTTGTGAATCTAGGAAGCTCTAGCCTGCTTGGTGGGCCTTTGAAAGTAGTGTTCCAAGCCATGGTGGAGGCCGCTTTATCTTGCTATTTGATGGGCATGAAGTTAAGATCTTCAAAAGTGGGGCATAGTCCTTTATCTTGCAGCTAACTCCTTGAATTTTACACACCAATCTTTTGGGACAATGTGGTCATCGGGGCCATATCAGCTTTGCGAATCTAGGAAGGTCTAGACTACATGGTTGCTGCTTGAAAGTATTGCGTCCATCAGTGGCAGAGGCCACGTTTTTCAGCCTTTGAAGGATATCAGTTCAAGATCCTAGAGGAAGAGCAAAGTTGTTGGTAACTTGCCCCTTTCAATTTGACTTAAGACACCAATGTCTTTGGACACTGTGCTTGTTGGTTTCATATTATGTGGATGAATCTAGGAAGCTCTAAACTATTTGGCTGGCCTTTGAAAGTTGTGTGTCCACTGGTGGCAGAGACCCCTAAATTCGGCCTTCAAGGCTGTCACTTCAAGATCTTTAAAACTGCTGCAAAGTTATTTATCCTGCAGCCTAGTCCTTGAATGTGACACAACAACGTTTTGGGATACTGTGGTCATCTGTGTGGTAATCAGGTTTGTGAATCCAGGAAGCTCTAGACTGTTTAGTGGGCCTTTGAAAGTTGTGTGTCCACTGATGGGGGAGGCCACTTTTTCTCCACTTTGAAAGCTATGTCTGTTCAAGTCTAAGCTGGGGCAAGGTTGTCTATCCTGGCAAAGTTGTTGGTAACCTGCCCCTTTCAATAAACTTAAGACACCAATGTCGTTGGACACTGCGCTTCTTGGTTTCATATCAGGTGGGTGAATCTAAGAATCTCTACACTATTTGGCTGGCCTTAGAAAGTTGTGTGTCCACTGATGGAGGAGGCCACTTTTTCTGCCCTTTGAAAGCTATGTCTGTTCAAGTCTAAGCTGGGGCAAGCTTGTCTATCCTGGCAAAGTTGTTGGCTACCTGCCCGTTTCAATAAACTTAAGACACCAATGTCTTTGAACACTGTGCTTGTTGGATTCATATCAGGTGGGTGAATCTAGGAAGCTCTAGATTATTTGGCTGGCCTTTGAAAGTTGTTTGTCCACTGATGTAGGAGGCCACTTTTTCTCCACTTTGAAAGCTATGTCTGTTCAAGTCTAAGCTGGGGCAAAGTTGTTGATCCTGCGCACTGTTCATTGAATTTGAAACCCCATTGTTTTTGGACACTGTTCTCGTTGGGGCTATGTCATGTTTGTGAATCTAGTAAGCTCTAGACTATATGGTTGCCTTTTCTAAGTGGTGAGTCCAGTGGTGGCAGAGGCCCCTAATTTCGGCGTACAAGGCTGTCAACTCAAGATCTTTGAAACTACTGCAAAGTTATTTACGCTGTAGCCTAATCCTTGAATTTGACACACCAACGTTTTGGGACACTGTGGTTATCTGAGTGGTAATCAGGTTTGTGAATCTAAGAAGCTCTAGACTGTTTGGTGGGCCTTTGAAAGTAGTGTGCCCAGTCATGGTTGAGGCCACTTTATCCGGCTATTTGATGGGCATGAAGTGAAGATCTTTAAAAACGGGGCACGGTCCTTTACCCTGCAGCCAACTACTTGAAGTTTACACACCAATCTTTTTGGGACAATGTGGTCTTCGGGGCTATATCAACTTCGCGAATCTAGGAAGGTCTAGACTACATGGTTGCTGCTTTAAAGTATTGCGTCCATCAGTGGCAAAGGCCATGTTTTTCAGCCTAAGAAGGATATCAGTTCAAGATCTTACGGGTAGGGCAAAGTTATTGGTAACCTGCCCCTTTCAATAAACTTAATACATCAATGTCTTTGGACACTGCGCTTCTTGGTTTCATATCAGGCTGGTGAATCTAGGAAGCTCTAGACTATTTGGCTGGCCTTTGAAAGTTGTGTGTCCACTGGTGGCAAAGGCCCCTAAATTCGGCCTTCAAGGCGGTCAAAGCAAGATCTTTAAAACTACTGCAAAGTTATATATCCTACAGCCTGCTCCGGGAACGTGACACACCAACATTTTGGGACAATTTGGTCATCTGTGCTTTAATTAGGTTTGTGAATCTAGGAAGCTCTAGACTGTTTGGTGGGCCTTTGAAAGTTGTGTGTCCACTGATGGAGGAGGCCACTTTTTCTCCTCTTTGAAAGCTATGTCTGTTCAAGTCTGAGCTGGGGCAAGGTTGTCTATCCTGGCAAAGTTGTTGGTGATCTGCCCCTTTCAATAAATCTAAGATACCAATGTCGTTGGACACTGTGCATCTTGGTTTCATATCAGGTTGGTGAATCTAGAAAGCTCTAGACTATTTGGCTGGCCTTTGAAAGTTGTGTGTCCACTGATGGAGGAGGCCACTTTTTCTGCCCTTTGAAAGCTATGTCTGTTGAAGTCTAAGCTGGGGCAAAGTTGTCGATCCTGGGCACTGGTCATTGAATTTGACACCCCATTGTTTTTGGACACTGTTCTCATTGGGGCTATATCAGGTTTGTGAATCTAGTAAGCTCTAGACTATATGGTTGCCTTTTCAAAGAGGTGAGTCCACCGTTGGCAGAGCCCCCTAAATTCGGCCTTCAAGGTTGTCAATTCAAGATCTTTAAAACTGTTGCAAAGTTATTTATCCAGCCTAGTCCTGGAATGTGACACACCAACGTTTTGGGACACTGTCTTCATCTGTGCGGTAATCACGTTTGTGAATCTAGGAAGCTCTAGCCTGTTTGGTGGGCCTTTGAAAGTAGTGTGCCCAGCCATGGTGGAGGCCGCTTTATCTTGCTATTTGATGGGCATGAAGTTAAGATCTTCAAAAGTGGGGCATAGTCCTTTTTCTTGCAGCCAACTCCTTGAATTTTACACACCAATCTTTTGGCACAATGTGGTCATCGGGGCTATATCAGCTTCGCGAATATAGGAAGGTCTAGACTACATGGTTGTTGCTTGAAAGTATTGCGTCCATCAGTGGCAGAGGCCATGTTTTTCAGCCTTTGAAGGATATCCGTTCAAGATCTTACAGGTAGGGCAAAGTTGTGGGTACCCTGCCCCTTTCAATAAACTTAAGACACCAATGTCTTTGCACACTGTCCTTGTTGGTTTCATATCAGGTGGGTGAACCTAGGAAGCTCTAGAGTATTTGGCTGGCCTTTGAATGTTGCGTGTCCACTGGTGGCAGAGGCCCCTAAATTCGGCCTTCAAGGCTGTCAATACAAGATATTTAAAACTGCTACAAAGTTATTTATCCTACAGTCTACTCCTGCAAAGTGACACACCAACATTTTGGGACACTGTGGTCATCTGTGCGGTAATCAGGTTTGTGAATCTAGGAAGCTCTAGCCTATTTGGTGGGCCTTTGAAAGTAGTGTTCCCAGCCATGGTTGAGGCCGCTTCATCTTGCTATTTGATGGGCATGAAGTTAAGATCTTCAAAAGTAGGGCATAGTCCTTTATCTTGTAGCTAACTCCTCAAATTTTACACACCAATCTTTTGGGACAATGTGATCATCTGGGCTATATCAGCTTCATGAATCTAGAAAGGTCTAGACTAGATGGTTGCTGTTTGAAAGTATTGCGTCCATTAGTGGCGGAGGCCACGTTTTTCAGCCTTTGAAGGACATCAGTTCAAGATCGTAGAGGTAAAGCAAAGTTGTTGGTAACTTACCCCTTTCAATAATCTTAAGACACCAATGTCTTTGGACACTGTGCTTGTTGGTTTCATATAAGGTGGGTGAATCTAGGAAGCTCTAGACTATTTGGCTAGTCTTTGAACGTTCTGTTTCAACTGATAAAGGAGGCCACTTTTTCTGCCCTTTGAAAGCTATGTCTGTTCAAGTCTAAGCTGGGGCAAAGTTGTCTATCCTGGGCACTGGTCAATGAATTTGACACCCCATTGTCTTTGAACATTGTTCTCATTGGGGCTATATCAGGTTTGTGAATCTAGTAAGCTCTAGACTATATGGTTGCTTTTTCAAAGTGGTGAGTCCACTGTTGGCAGAGGCCCCTAATTTGGCCCACAAGGCTGTCACTTCAAGATCTTTGAAACTGCTGTAAAGTTATTTATCCTGCAGCCTCATCCTGGAATGTGACAAACCAACGTTTTCGGAGACTATGGTCATCTGTGCAGTAATCAGGTCTGTGAATCTAGGAGGATCTAGACTGTTTGGTGGGCCTTTGAAAGTTGTGCATGTGCCCATGACAGGGGCCACTTTTTGGGCAATGTCAGGGTGTCTCTTCAAGTGGAAGCTGTGACAAAAGTTGTTTTTCCTGCATGCCCGTCAATGAAGTTTCAACATCCGTGTCTTTGGACACTGGGGTCATTGGGGCTATATCAGGTTCATAAATCTAGGAAGCTATAGAATATTTGGCTGGCCTTTGAAAATTGTGTGTCCACTGGTGGCAGAGGCCCCTAAATTCGGCCTTCAAGGCTGTCAATGCAAGATCTTTAAAACTGCTGCAAAGTCATTTATCATACAGCTTACTCCTGGAATGTGACACACCAACGTTTTGGGACACTGTGGTCATTTGTGCGGTAATCAGGTTTGTGAATCTAGGAAGCTCTAGCCTGTTTGGTGGGCCTTTGAAAGTAGTGTGCCCAGCCATGGTGGAGGCCGCTTCGTCTTGCTATTTGAGGGGCATGATGTGAAGATCATCCAAAGTGGGGCATAGTCCTTTATTCTGCAGCCAACTTCTTGAATTTTACACACCAATCTTTTGGCACAATGTGGTAATCGGGGCTACATCAGCTTCGCGAAGCTAGTAAGGTCTAGACTACATGCTTGCTGCTTGAAAATATTGCATCCATCAGTGGCAGAGGCCACGTTTTTCAGCCTTTGAAGGATATCAGTTGAAGATCTTACGGGGAGGGCAAAGTTATTTGTAACCTGCAGCCTAGTCCTGGAATGTGACTTACCAACGTTTTGGGACACTGTGGTCATCTGTGCATTAATCAGGATTGTGTATCTAGGAAGCTCTAGACTGTTTGGTGGGCCTTTGAAAGTAGTGTGGCAAGCCATGGTGCAGGACGCATTATCTTGCTATTTGATGGGCATGAAGTGAAGATCTTCAAAAACGGGGAATAGTCCTTTATTCTGCAGCCAACTCCTTGAATTTTACACACCAAACTTTTGGGACAATGTGGTCATGGGGGCAATATCAGCTTCGCGAATCTAGGAAGGTTTAGACTACATGGTTGCTGCTTGAAAGTGTTGCGTCCATCAGTGGCAGTGACCGCGTTTTTCGGTCTTTAAAGGATATCAGTTCAAGATCTTACAGGTAGGGCAAAGTTGTTGGCAACCTGCCCCTTTCAATAAACTTAAGACACCAATGTCTTTGGACACTGTCCTTGTTGGTTTCATATCAGCTGGGTGAATCTAGGAAGCTCTAGACTATTTGGCTGGCCTTTGAAAGTTGTGTGTCCACTGGTGGCAGAGACCCCTAAATTCGGCCTTCAAGGCTGTCACTTCAAGATCTTTAAAACTGCTGCAAAGTTATTTATCCTGCAGCCTAGTCCTTGAATGTGACACAACAACGTTTTGGGATACTGTGGTCATCTGTGCGGTAATCAGGTTTGTGAATCCAGGAAGCTCTAGACTGTTTGGTGGGCCTTTGAAAGATGTGTGTCCACTGATGGAGGAGGCCACTTTTTCTCCACTTTGATAGGTATGTCTGTTTAAGTCTAAGCTGGGGCAAGGTTGTCTATCCTGGCAAAGTTGTTGGTAACCTGCCCCTTTCAATAAACTTAAGACCCCAATGTCGTTGGACACTGCGCTTCTTGGTTTCATATCAGGTGGGTGAATCTAGGAATCTCTAGACTATTTGGCTGGCCTTTGAAAGTTGTTTGTCCACTGATGGAGGAGGCCACTTTTTCTCCCCTTTGAAAGCTATGTCTGTTCAAGTCTAAGCTGGGGCAAAGTTGTCGATCCTGGGCACTGTTTATTGAATTTGACACCCCATTGTTTTTGGACACTGTTCTCCTTGGGGCTATGTCATGTTTGTGAATCTAGCAAGCTCTAGACTATATGGTTGCCTTTTCTAAGTGGTGAGTCCAGTGGTGGCAGAGGCCCCTAATTTCGGCGTACAAGGCTGTCAATTCAAGATCTTTGAAACTACTGCAAAGTTATTTATCCTGCAGCCTAATCCTTGAATGTGACACACCAACGTTTTGGGACACTGTGGTTGTCTGAGCGGTAATCAGGTTTGTGAATCTAAGAAGCTCTAGACTGTTTGGTGGGCCTTTGAAAGTAGTGTGCCCAGTCATGGTGGAGGCCGCTTTATCCGGCTATTTGATGGGCATGAAGTGAAGATCTTTAAAAACGGGGCACGGTCTTTTACCCTGCAGCCAACTCCTTGAAGTTTACACACCAATCTTTTTGAGACAATGTGGTCATCGGGGCTATATCAGCTTCGCGAATCTAGGAAGGTCTAGACTACATGGTTGCTGCTTTAAAGTATTGCGTCCATCAGTGGCAAAGGCCACATTTGTCAGCCTAAGAAGGATATCGGTTCAAGATCTTACAGGTAGGGCAAAGTTGTTGGTAACCTGCCCCTTTCAATAAACTTAATACATCAATGTCTTTGGACACTGCGCTTGTTGGTTTCATATCAGGCTGGTGAATCCAGGAAGCTCTAGACTAATTGGCTGGCCTTTGAAAGTTGTGTGTCCACTGGTGGCAAAGGCCCCTAAATTCGGCATTCACGGCTGTCAAAGCAAGATCTTTAAAACTACTGCAATGTTATATATCCTACAGCCTGCTCTGGGAATGTGACACACCAACGTTTTGGGACAATTTGGTCATCTGTGCGTTAATTAGGTTTGTGAATCTAGGAAGCTCTAGACTGTTTGGTGGGCCTTTGTAAGTTGTGCATACATCCATGGCAGGGGCCACTTTTCGGGCACTGCCAGGCTCTGTCTCTTCAAGTGGAAGCTGTGGCAAAAATTGTTTTTTCTACATGCCCATCAATGAAGTTTGCAAACCCATATCTTTTGACACTGGGGTCATTGGGGCTTCATCAGGTTCATGAATCTAGGAAGCTCTAGACTATTTAGTTGGCATTTGAAAGTAGTGTGTCCACCAACGGTGGAGGCCTCTTTATCTTGCTATTTGAAGGGCATGAAGCCAAGGTCTTCAAAACTGGGGCATAGTCCTTTATCCTGCAAAGTTCTTGGTAACCTGCCCCTTTCAATAAAATGAAGACATCAATGTCTTTGCACACTGAGCTTGTTGGTTTCATATCAGGTGGGTGAATCTAGGAAGCTCTACACTATTTGGTTGGCTTTTGAAAGTAGTGTGTCCAGCAATGGTGGAGGCCTCTTTATCTTGCTAATTGAAGGGCATGAAGCCAAGGTCTTCAAAACTGGGGCATAGTCCTTTATCCTGCAAAGTTGTTGGTAACCTGCCTCTTTCAATAAACTTAAGACACCAATGTCTTTGGACACTGTGCTTGTTGGTTTCATATCAGGTGGGTGAATCTAGTAAGCTCTAGACTATATGGTTGCCTTTTCAAAGTGGTGAGTCCACCTGTGGCAGAGGCCTCTAAATTCAGCCTTCAAGGCTGTCAATTCCAGATCTTTAAAACTGCTGCAAAGTTATTTATCCTGCAGCCTAGTCCTGAAATGTGACTCAACAACTTTTTGGGACGCTGTGGTCATCTGTGCGGTTATCAGGTTTGTGAATCTAGGAAGCTCTAGCCTGTTTGGTGGGCCTTTGAAAGTAACATGCCCAGCCATGGTGGAGGCCGCTTTATCTTGCTATTTGATGGGCATGAATTGAAGATCTTCCAAAGTGGGGCACAGTCCTTTATCTTGCAGCCAACTCCTCAAATTTTACACACCAATCTTTTGGGACAATGTGGTCATTGGGGCTATATCAGCTTTGCGAATCTAGGAAGGTCTAGACTACATGGTTGCTGCTTGAAAGTATTGCGTCCATCAGTGGCAGAGGCCACGTTTTTCAGGCTTTGAAGGATATCCATTCAAGATCTTACAGGTAGGGCAAAGTTGTTGGTAACCTGCCCCTTTCAAAAAACTTAAGACACCAATGTCTTTGGACACTGCGCTTGTTGGTTTCATATCAGCTGGGTGATTCTAGGAAGTTCTAGACTATTTGGTTGGCCTTTGAAAGTTGTGTGTCCACTGATGGAAGAGACCACTTTTTCCGCCCTTTGAAAGCTATATCTGTTCAAGTCTAAGCAGGGGTAAAGTTGTCTATCCTGGGCATTGGTCAATGAATTTGAGACACCATTGTCTTCGGACACTGTTCTCTTTGGAGCTATATCAGGTTTGTGAATCTAGTAAGCTCTAGACTATATGGTTGCCTTTTCAAAGTGGTGAGTCCACTGGTGGCAGAGGTCCCTGAATTCGGTGTTCGCGGCTGTCAATTCAAGATCTTTAAAACTGCTGCAAAGTTATTTATCCTATAGCCTACTCCTGGAATGTGACATACCAACGTTTTGGGACACTGTGGTCATCTGCGTGTTAATTAGGATTGTGAATCTAGGAAGCTCTAGACTGATTGGTGGGCCTTTCAAAGTAGTGTTCCCAGCCATGGTTGAGGCCGCTTCATCTTGCTATTTGATGGGCATGAAGTTAAGCTCTTCAAAAGTGGGGCATAGTCCTTTATCTTGCAGCTAACTCCTGGAATTTTACACACCAATCTTTTGGGACAATGTGGTCATCTGGGCTATATCAGCTTTGCGAATCTAGGAAGGTCTAGACTACATGGTTGCTGCTTGAAAGTATTGCGTCAATAAGTGGCAGAGGCCATGTTTAGCAGCCTTTGAGGGATATTAGATCAAGTTATTCCAGGTAGGGCAAAGGTGTTGATAACCTGCCCATTTCAATAAACTTAAGACACCAATGTCTTTGGACACTGTGCTTGTTGGATCCATATCAGGTGGGTGAATCTAGGAAGCTCTAGACTATTTGGCTGGCCTTCGAAAGTTTTGTGTCCACTGATGGAGGAGGCCACTTTTTCTGCCCTTTGAAAGCTATGTCTGTTCAAGTCTAAGTTGGGGCAAAGTTGTCTATCCTGGGCATTAGTCAATGAATTTGACACCCTATTGTCTTTGGAGACTGTTCTCATTGGAGCTATATCAGGTTTGTGAATCTAGTAAGCTCTAGACTATATGGTTGCCTTTTCAAAGTGATGAGTCCACCGGTGGCAGAGGCCACTAAATTCGGCCTTTAAGGCTGTCAATTCAAGATCTTTAAAACTGATGCAAAGTTATTTATCCTGCAGCCTAGTCCTGGAATGTGACACACCAACGTTTTGGGACACTGTGGTCATCTGTGCGATAATCAGGTTTTTGAATCCAGGATTCTTTAGTCTGTTTGGTGGACCTTTGAAAGTTGTGCATACACCCATGGCAGGGGCCACTTTTTGGGCACTGCCAGGGTGTCTCTTCAAGTGGAAGCTGTGGCAAGAGTTGTTTTTCCTGCATGCCCGTCAATGAAGTTTCAACACCTGTGTCTTTGGACACTAGGGTCCTTGGGGCTATATAAGGTTTATGAATCTAGGAAGCTCTAGACTATTTGGCTGGCCTTTGAAAGTTGTGTGTCCACTGGTGGCAAAGACCCCTAAATTTGGCATTCAAGGCTGTCAATGCAAGATCTTTAAAACTGCTGCAAAGTCATTTATCCTACAGCTTACTCCTGGAATGTGACACACCAACGTTTTGGGACACTGTGGTCATCTGTGCGGTAATCAGGTTTGTGAATCTAGGAAGCTCTAGCCTGTTTGGTGGGCCTTTGAATGTAGTGTTCCCAGTCATGGTTGAGGCTGCTTCATCTTGCTATTTGAGAGGCATGAAGTGAAGATCTTCCAAAGTGTGGCATAGTCCTTTATCCTGCAGCAAACTCTTTGAATTTTACACACCAATATTTTGGGACAATGTGGTTATCGGGGTTATATCAGCTTTGCGAATCTAGGAAGGTCTAGACTACATGGTTGCTGTTTGAAAGTATTGCGACCATCAGTGGCAGAGGCCCGGTTTTTCAGCCTTTAAAGGATATCAGTTCAAGATCTTAGAGGTAGGGCAAAGTTGTTGGTAACCTGCCCATTTCAATAAGCTTAAGACACCAATGTCTTTGGACACTGTGCTTGTTGGTTTCATATCAGGTGGGTGAATCTAGGAAGCTCTAGACTATTTGGCTGGCCTTTGAAAGTTGTGTGTCCACTGATGGAGGAGGCCACTTTTTCTCCCCTTTGAAAGCTATGTCTGTTCAAGTCTAACCTGGGGCAAAGTTGTCTATCCTGGGCATTGGTCAATGAATTTGACACTCCATTGCCTTCAGACACAGTTCTCAACAGAGCTATATCAGGTTTGTGAATCTAGTAAGCTCTAGAATATATGGTTGCCTTTTCAAAGTGGTGAGTCCACTGGTGGCAGAGGCCCCTGAATTTGGCTTTAAGGGCTGTCAATTCAAGATCTTTAAAACTGCTGCAAAGTCAATTATCCTACAGCTTACTCCTGGAATGTGACACACCAACGTTTTGGGACACTGTGGTCATCTGTGCGGTAATCAGGTTTGTGAATCTAGGAAGCTCTAGCCTGTTTGGTGGGCCTTTGAATGTAGTGTTCCCAGTCATGGTTGAGGCTGCTTCATCTTGCTATTTGAGAGGCATGAAGTGAAGATCTTCCAAAGTGTGGCATAGTCCTTTATCCTGCAGCAAACTCCTTGAATTTTACACACCAATATTTTGGGACAATGTGGTCATCGGGGTTATATCAGCTTTGCGAATCTAGGAAGGTCTAGACTACATGGTTGCTGTTTGAAAGTATTGCGACCATCAGTGGCAGAGGCCCGGTTTTTCAGCCTTTAAAGGATATCAGTTCAAAATCTTAGAGGTAGGGCAAAGTTGTTGGTAACCTGCCCCTTTCAATAAGCTTAAGACACCAATGTCTTTGGACACTGTGCTTGTTGGTTTCATATCAGGTGGGTGAATCTAGGAAGCTCTAGACTATTTGGCTGGCCTTTGAAAGTTGTGTGATCACTGGTGGCAGAGGCCCCTAAATTCGGCCTTCAAGGATGTCAAAGCAAGATCTTTAAAACTGCTTCAAAGTTATTTATCCTGCAGCCTAGTCCTGGAATGTGACACACCAATTTTTTGGGACACTAAGGTCATCTGTGCAATAATCAGGTTTCTGTATCTAGGAGGCTCTAGACTGTTTGGTGGGCCTTTGAAAGTTGTGCATGCACCCATGACAGGGGTCACTTTTTGGGCAATGCCAGCGTGTCTCTTCAAGTGGAAGCTGTGGCAAAACATGTTTTTCCTACATGCCCGTCAATGAAGTTTCAACACCCGTGTCTTTAGACACTGGGATCCTAGGGTCTATATCAGGTTTATGAATCTAGGAAGCTCTAGACCAATTGGCTGGCCTTTGAAAATTGTGTGTCCACTGGTGGCAGAGGCCCCTAAATTCGGCCTTCAAGGCCGTCAATGCAAGATCTTAAAAATGGCTGCAAAGTCATTTATCCTACAGCCTACTCCTGGAATGTGACACACCAATGTTTTGGGACACTGTGGTCATCTGTGCGGTAATCAGGTTTGTGAATCTAGGAAGCTCTAGCCTGTTTGGTGGATCTTTGAAAGTATTGTGCCCAGGCATGGTGGAGGCCGCTTTCTCTTGCTATTTGAAGGGCATGAATTCAATGTCTTCAACATTGGGGCATAGTCCTTTATCCTGCAGCCAATTCCCTGAATTTTACACACCAATCTTTTTAGATAATGTGGTTATCGTGGTTATATCAGCGTCATGAATCTAGGAAGGTCTAGGCTACATGGTCGCTGTTTGAAACTATTGGGTCAATAAGTGGCAGAGGCCACGTTTTTCAGCCTTTGAAGGATATCATATCATGATCTTACAGTTAGGGCAAAGTTTTTAATAACCTGCCCCTTTCAATAAACTAAAGACACCAATGTCTTTGGACACTGTGCTTGTTGGTTTCATGTCAGGTGGTTGAATCTAGGAAGCTCTAGACTATTTGGCTGACCTTTGAAAGTTGTGTGTCCACTGGTGGCAAAGACCCCTAAATTCGGCCGTAAAGGCTGTCATAGCAAGATTTTTAAAACTGCAGCAACGGTATTTATCCTACAGCCGACTCCTGGAATGTGACTTACCAATGTTTTGGGACACTGTGGTCATCTGTGCGTTTATCAGGATTGTGAATCTAGGAATCTCTAGACTGTTTTGTGGGCCTTTGAAAGTAGTGTGGCAAGCCATGGTGGAGGACGTATTATCTTGCTATTTGATGGGCATGAAGTGAAGATCTTCAAAAACGGGGAATAGTCCTTTATTCTGCAGCCAACTCCTTGAATTTTACACACCAATCTTTTGGGACAATGTGGTCTTCAGGGCTATATCAGCTTCCCGAATCTAAGAATGTTTAGACTACATGATTGCTGCTTGAAAGTATTGCGTCCATCAGTGGCAGTTACCACATTTTTCAGCCTTTGAAGGATATCAGTTCAAGATCTTACAGGTAGGGCAAAGATGTTAGTAACCTGCCCCTTTCAATAAACTTAAGTCACCAATGTCGATGGACACTGTCCTTGTTGGTTTCATATCAGGTGGGTGAATCTAGGAAGCTCTAGACTATTTGGCTGGCCTTTGAAAGTTGTGTGTCTACTGGTGGCAAAGGCCCCTAAATTCGGCTTTAAAGGCTGTCAAAGCAAGATCTTTAAAACTGCTGTAAAGTTATTTACCATATACCCTACTCCTGGGATGTGACACACCAACGTTTGGGGACAATGTGGTCATCTGTGCTGGAATCAGGTTTGTGAATCTAGGAAGCTCTAGACTGTTTGGTGGGCCTTTGAAAGTTGTGCATGCACCCATGGCAGGGGCCACTTTTAGGGCACTGACAGGGTGTCTCTTCAAGCCGTCTTCAAACCTGGGGTATAGTCCCTAATCCTGCAGCAGATTCCCTGAATTTTACACCCCAATCTTTTTGGACAATGTGGTCTCCAAACCTATATCAGCTTCGCGAATCTAGGAAGGTCTAGACTACATGGTTGCTGTTTGAAAGTATTGCTTCCATCAGTAGGAAAGGCCACGTTTTGCAGCCTTTGAAGGATATCAGTTCAAGATCTTACGGGTAGGGCAAAGTTGTTGGTAACATGCCCCTTTCAATAAACTAAAGACACCAATGTCTTTGGACACTGTGCTTGTTGGTTTCATATCAGCTGGGTGAATCTAGGAAGCTCTAGACTATTTGAATGGCCTTGTAGGCCAAAATTAGGGACCTCTGCCACCAGTGGACTCTCAACTTTGAAAAAGCAACCATATAGTCTAGAGCTTACTAGATTCACAAACCTGATATAGCACCAATAAGAACAGTGTCCAAAGACAATAGGGTGTCAAATTCATTGACCAGTGCCCAGGATAGACAAATTTGCCCCAGCTTAGACTTGAACAGACATAGCTTTCAAAGGGCGGAAAAAGTGGTCTCCTCCATCAGTGGACACACAACTTTCAAAGGCCAGCCAAATAGTCTAGAGCTTCCTAGATTCACCCACCTGATATGAAACCAACGAGCAGAGTGTCCATATACATTGGTGTCTTAAGTTTTTTGAAAGGGCAGGTTACCAACAACTTTGCAGGATAAAGGACTATGCCCCAGTTTTGAAGACCTTGGCTTCATGCCCTTCAAATAGCAAGATAAAGAGGCCTCAGCCATTGCTGGACACACTACTTTCAAATGCCAACCAAATAGTCTAGAGCTTCCTAGATTCATGAACCTGATTGAGCCCAAATGACCCCAGTGTCAAAAGATTTGGGTGTGTAAACTTCATTGATGGGCATGTAGGAAAAACAACTTTTGCCACAGCTTCCACTTGAAGAGACAGAGCCTGGCAGTGCCCGAAAAGTGGCCCCTGCCATGTGTGTAAGCACAACTTTCAAAGGCCCACCAAACAGTCTAGAGCTTCCTAGATTCACAAACCTGATTACCGTGCGGATGACCACAGGATCCCAAAACGTTGGTGTCTCACATTCAAGGAGTAGGATGCAGGATAAATAACTTTGCAGCAGTTTCAAAAATCTTGAAGTGACAGCCTTAAAAGCTGAATTTAGGGGTCTCTGTCACCAGTGGACACACAACTTTCAAAGGCCAGCCAAATAGTCTAGAGCTTCCTAGATTCACCATCCTGATATGAAACAAACAAGCGCAGTGTTTAAAGACATTACTGTCTTAAGTTTATTGAAAGGGGCAGGTTACCAACAACTTTGCCCTACCTGTAATATCTTGATCTAATATCCTTCAAAGGCTGATAAACATGGCCTCTGCCACTTATTGACGCAATACTTTCAAGCAGCAACCAAGTAGTCTAGACCTTCCTAGATTCACAAAGCTGATATAACCCTGATGACCACATTGTCCCAAAAGATTGGTGTGTAAAATTCGAGGAGTCAGCTGCAAGATAAAGGACTATGCCCCACTTTTGAAGAGCTTAACTTCATGCCCATCAAATAGCAAGATGAAGCGGCCTCTACCTTGGCTTTGAACACTACTTTCTAAGGCCCACCAAACAGTCTAGAGCTTCCTAGATTCACAATCCTGATTAAGACACAGATGACCACAGTGTCCCAAAATGTTGGAAAGTCGCATTCCAGGAGTAGGCTGTAGGATAAATAACTTTGCAGCAGTTTTAAAGATCTTGAATTGACAGCCCTGAAGGCCGAATTCAGGGGCCACTGCCACTAGTGGAATCACCTCTTTGAAAGGGCAACCATATAGTCTAGAGCTTACTAGATTCACAGACCTGATATAGCTCCAATGAGAACAGTGTCCAAAGACAATGGAGTGTCAAATTCATTGAACAATGCCCAGGATAGACAACTTTGCCCCTGCTTAGACTTGAACAGACATAGCTTTCAAAGGGGAGAAAAAGTGGCCTCCTCCATCAGTGGACACACAACTTTCAAATCTAGAGCTTAATAGATTCACAAACCTGATTCCAGCACAGATGACCACAGTGTCCCAAAACGTTGTTGTGTCACATTCCAGGACTAGGCTGCAGGATAAATAACTTTGCAGCAGTTTTAAAGATCTTGAATTGACAGTCTTGAAGGCCGAAATTAGGGGGCTCTGACAACGGTGGACTCACCTCTTTCAAAAGGCAACCGTATAGCCTAGAGCTTACTAGATTCACAAACCTGATATATCCCCAATGAGAACAGTGTCCAAAGACAATGGGGTGTCAAATTCATTGACCAGTGTCCAGGATCGACAACTTTGCCTCAGCTTAGACTTGAACAGACATAGCTTTCAAAGGGCAGAAAATGTGGCCTCCTCCATCAGTGGACACACAACTTTCAAAGACCAGCCAAATAGTCTAGAGCTTCCTAGATTCACCCACCTGATAGGAAACCACCAAGCTCAGTGTCGAAAGACATCGGTGTCTTAAGTTTATTGAAAGGGGCAGGTTACCAACAACTTTGCCAGGATAGACAACCTTGCCCCAGCTTAGACTTGAACAGACTTAGCTTTCAAAGGAGAGAAAAAATCGCCTCCTCAATCAGATGACACACAACTTTCAAGGGCCAGCCAAATAGTCTAGAGCTTCCTAGATTCACCCACCTGATATGAAACCAACAAGCACAGTGTCCAAAGACATTGGTGTCTTAAGTTTATTGAAAGGGGCAGGTTACCAACAACTTTGCCCTACCTGTATTATCTTGATCTAATATCCTTCAAAGGCTGAAAAACGTGGTCACTTCCACTGATGGACGCAATACTTTCAAGCAGCAACCATGTAGTGGAAACCTTTCTAGATTCGCGAATCTGATATAGCCCCGATGACCACATTGTCCCAAAAGATTGGTGTGTAAAATTCAAGGAGTTGGCTGCAGAATAAAGGACTATTCCCCGTTTTTGAAGATCTTCACTTCATGCCCATCAAATAGCAAGATAATGCGTCTTCCACCATGGCTGAGCACACTACTTTCAAAGGCCCACCAAACAGTCTAGAGCTTCCTAGATTCACAATCCTGATTAACGCACAGATGACCACAGTGTCCCAAAACGTTGGTAAGTCACATTTCAGGAGTAGGCTGTAGGATAAATACATTTGCAGCAGTTTCAAAGATCTTGATTTGACAGCCTTTAAGCTCTAATTTAGGGGCCTTTGCCACCAGGGGACACACAACTTTCAAAGGCCAGCCAAATAGTCTAGAGCTTCCTAGATTCAACCACGTGATATGAAACCAACAAGCACAGTGTCCAAAGACATTGGTGTCTTAAGTTTATTGAAAGGGGCAGGTTACCAACAACTTTGCCCTTCCTGTAAGATCATGATCTGATATCCTTCAAAGGCTGAAAAACGTGACATCTGCCACTTATTGACCCAATACTTTCAAACAGCGACCATGTAGCCTAGACCTTCCTACGTTACTGAACCTGATATAGCCACGATAACCACATTGTCTTAAAAGATTGGGGTGTAAAATTCAGGGAATTGGCTGCAGGATAAATGACTATGCCCCAGTTTTGAAGACGTTGACTTCATGCCCTTCAAATAGCAAGATAAAGCGGCCTCCACCATGGCTGGGCACAATACTTTTAAAGACCCACCAAACAGTCTAGAGCTTCCTAGATTCACAAACCTGAATAACGCACATATGACAATATTGTCCCAAAATGTTGATGTGTCACATTCCCGGAGTAGGCTGGAGGATATATGTGACATTCCATGGGAAATCCAAGCTTATCTATACCTGCAATAAGCTTGGATATCCCATGGAGTGTCACATATAACTTTGCAGCAGTTTGAAATATCTTGAAGTGACAGCCTTATAGGCCGAAATTAGGGGCCTCTGCCACCACTGGACTCACCACTTTGAAAATGTCTAGAGCTTACTAGAATCACAAACCCGATGTAGCCCAGATGACCACATTGTCCCAAAAGATTGGTGTGTAAAATTCAAGGAGTTGGCTGCAGAATAAAGGACTATTCCCTGTTTTTGAAGATCTTAACTTCATGCCCATCAAATAGCAAAATAATGCATCCTCCACCGTGGCTAGGCACACTACTTTCAAAGGCCAACCAAACAGTCTAGAGCTTCCTAGATTCACAATCCTGATTAATGCACAGATGACCACAGTGTCCCAAAATGTTGGTAAGTCACATTCCATGAGTAGGTTGTAGGATAAATAACTTTGCAGCAGTTTTAAAGATCTTGAATTGACAGCCCTGAAGGCCAAATTCAGGGGCCTTTGACACCGGTGGATTCACCACTTTAAAAAGGCAAAAATATGCAGCCTAGTCCTTGAATGTGAAACACCAATGTTTTGGGACACTGTGGTCATCGGTGCGGTAATCAGGTTTGTGAATCTAGGAAGCTCTAGACTGTTTGGTTGGCCTTTGAAAGTAGTGTGCCCAGCCATGGTTGAGGACTCTTTATCTTGCTATTTGAAGGGCATGAAGCCAAGGTCTTCAAAACTTGAGTATCGTCCTTTATCATGCAAAAATTGTTGGTAACCTGCCCCTTTCAATAAACTTAACACACCAATGTCTTTGGACACTGTGCTCGTTGGTTTCATATCAGATGGGTGAATCTAGGAAACTCTAGACTATTTGGCTGGCATTTGAAAGTTGTGTGTCCACTGATGGAGGAGGCCACTTTTTCTCCCCTTTGACAGCTATGTCTGTTCAAGTTTAAGCTGGGGCAAAGTTGTCTATCCTGGGCATTGGTCAATGAATTTGACACACCATTGTCTTTGGACACTGTTCTCATTGGAGCTATATCAGGTTTGTGAATATAATAATCTCTAGACTATATGGTTGCCTTTTCAACGTGGTAAGTCCACTGGTGGCAGAGGCCCCTAAATTCAGCCTTCAGGGCTATCCATTCAAGATCTTAAAAACTCCTGCAAAGTTATTTATCCTTCAGCCTACTCCTGGAATGTGACACACAAACGTTTTGGGACACTGCGGTCTTCTGTGCGGTAATCAGGTTTGTGAATCTAGGAAGCTCTAGAATGTTTGGTGGGCCTTTGAAAGTAGTGTTCCCAGCCATGGTGGAGGACGCATTATCTTGCTATTTGATGGGCATGAAGTGGAGATCTTCAAAAGTGGGGCATAGTCCTTTATCTTGCAGTTAACTCCTTGAATTTTACACCCCAATCTTTTGGGACAATGTGGTCATCGGGGCTATATCAGCTTCTTGAATCTAGGAAGTTCTAGACTACATGGTTGCTGCTTGAAAGTATCATGTCCATTAGTGGCAGAGGACACGTTTTTCAGGCTATGAAGGATATCACATCATGATCTTACAGTTAGGGCAAAGTTGTTGGTAACCTGCCCCTTTCAATAAACTTAAGACACCAATGTCTTTGGACACTGTGCTTGTTGGTTACATATCAGGTGGTTGAATCTAGGAAGCTCGAGACTATTTGGCTGACCTTTGAAAGTTGTGTGTCCACTGGTGGCAAAGGCCCCTAAATTCGGCTTTAAAGGCTGTCAAAGCAAGATCTTTAAAACTGCTGCAATGGTATTTATCCTACAGCCTACTCCTGGAATGTGACTTACCAACATTTTGGGACACTGTGACTGTTTGGTGGGCCTTTGAAAGTAGTGTGGCAAGCCATTGTGGAGGACGCATTATCTTGCTATTTGATGGGCATGAAGTGAAGATCTTCAAAAACGGGGAATAGTCCTTTATTCTGCAGCCAACTCCTTGAATTTTACACACCAATCTTTTGGGACAATGTGGTCATCGGGGCTATATCAGCTTCACGAATATAAGAAGGTTTAGACTACATGGTTGCTGCTTGAAAATATTGCATCCATCAGTGGCAGTGACCACGTTTTTCAGCCTTTGAAGGATATCAGTTCAAGATCTTACAGGTAGGGCAAAGTTATTTATCCTGCAGCCTAGTCCTTGAATGTGACACACCGACATTTTGGGACACTGTGGTTATCTGTGCGGTAATCAGGTTTGTGAATCTAGGAAGCTCTAGATTGTTTGGTGGGCCTTTGAAAGCAGTGTGCCCAGCCATGGTGGAGGCCACTTTATCTTGCTATTTGAAGGGCATGAAGTCAATGTCTTCAAAACTGGGGCATAGTCCTTTATCCTGCAGCTAATTCCCTGAATTTTACACCCCAATCTTTTTAGACAATGTGGTTATCATGGCTATATCACCTTCATGAATCTAGGAAGGTCTAGGCTACATGGTCACTGTTTGAAAGTATTGGGTCAATAAGTGGCAGAGGCCACCTTTTTCAGCCTTTTAAGGATATCAGATCATGATCTTACAGGTAGGGCAAAGTTGTTGGTAACCTGCCCCTTTCAATAAACTTAAGTCACCAATGTTGATGGACACTGTGCTTGTTGGTTTCATATCAGGTGGTTGAATCTAGGAAGCTCGAGACTATTTGGCTGGCCTTTGAAAGTTGTGTGTCCACTGGTGGCAAAGGCCCCTAAATTCGAGCTTAAAGGCTGTTAAAGCAAGATCATTAAAACTGCTGCAAATGTATTTATCCTACAGCCTACTCCTGGAATGTGACTTACCAACGTTTTGGGACACTGTGGTCATCTGTGCGTTAATCAGGATTGTGAATCTAGGAAGCTCTAGACTGTTTGGTGGGCCTTTGAAAGCTGTGCATACACCCATGGCAGAGGCCACTTTTCGGGCACTGCCAGGATCTGTCTCTTCAAGTGGAAGCTGTGGCAAAAGTTGTTTTTCCTACATGCCCATGAATGAAGTTTGCACACCCATATCTTTTGACACTGGGGTCATAGGGGCTCCATCAGGTTCATGAATCTAGGAAGCTTTAGACTATTTGGTTGGAATTTGAAAGTAGTGTGTCCAGCAATGGTGGAGGCCTATATATCTTCCTATTTGAAGGGCATGAAGCCAAGGTCTTCGAAACTGGGGCATAGTCCTTTATCCTGCAAAGTTGTTGGTAACCTGCCCCTTTCAATAAACTTAAGACACCAATGTCTTTGGACACTGTGTTTGTTGGTTTCATATCAGCTGGGTGAATCTAGGAAGCTCTAGACTATTTGGCTGGTCTTTGAAAGTTGTGTGTCGAGTGATGGAGGAGGCCACTTTTTCTGCCATTTGAAAGCTATGTCTGTACAAGTCTAAGCTGGGCCAAAGTTGTCTTTCCTGGGTACTTGTCAATGAATTTGACGCCCCATTGTCTTTGGACACTGTTCTCATTGGGGCTATATCAGGTTTATGAATCTAGTAAGCTCTAGACTATATGGTTGCCTTTTCAAAGAGGTGAGTCCACCGTTGGCAGAGCCCCCTAAATTCGGGCTTCAAGGCTGTCAATTCAAGATCTTTAAAACTGCTGCAAAGTTATTTATCCTACAGTCTACTCCTGGAATGTGACACACCAACCTTTTGGGACACTGTGGTCATCTGGGCGGTAATCAGGTTTGGAATCTAGAAAGCTCTAGCCTGTTTGGTGGGCCTTTGAAAGTAGTCTACCCAGCCATGGTTGAGGCTGCTTTATCTTGCTATTTGATGGGCATGGAGTTAAGATCTTTAAAAGTGGGGCATAGTCCTTTATCTTGCAGCTAACTCCTCGAATTTTACAGACCATTCTTTTGGGACAATGTGGTCATCACGGCTATATCAGCTTTGCGAATCTAGGAAGGTCTAGACTACATGGTTGCTGCTTGAAAGTATTGCGTCAATAAGTGGCAGAGGCCATGTTTTTCAGCCTTTGAGGGATATTAGATCAAGATATTACAGGTAGGGCAAAAGTTGTTGGTAAGCTGCCCCTTTCAATAAACTTAAGACACAATTGTCTTTGGACACTGCGCTTGTTGGTTTCATATCAGGTGGGTGAATCTAGGAAGCTCTAGACTATTTGGCTGGCCTTTGAAAGTTGTGTGTCCACTAGTGGCAGAGACCCCTAGATTCGGCCTTTAAGGCTGTCACTTCAAGATCTTTGAAACTGCTGCAAAGTTATTTATCCTGCATCCTACTCCTTGAATGTGACACACCAACATTTTGGGATACATCGGTCATCTGTGCGGTAATCAGGTTTATGAATCTAGGAAGCTCTAGACTGTTTGGTGGGCCTTTGAAAGTTGTGCATGCACCCATGGCAGGGGCCACTTTTAGGGCACTGCCAGGGTGTCTCTTCAAGCCGTCTTCAAAACTGGGGTATAGTCCCTAATCCTGCAGCAGATTCCCTGAATTTTACACCCCAATCATTTTGGACAATGTCGTTGGCTGAGTAACATAAGGTCGTATCTCAAAAAAATCAAATTTTTTATTATTTTTGAACCGGCTTCCCTACCCCCTAAAATATCCAGAAATTTTGGAATTTATCGAATTTTCGAAATCTTTGGCATGTTATAAACCAGTAAACAAAGGTCGTATCTGCACAATGTCACTTTTCAGTGAGTAACATAAGGTCGTATCTGCTTGAAACCAAAGTTTTATTTTCAGTAAATTATGTTAATCTATACAAAATAAAAATATTCTATAATTCAGTTTATTAGACAACTATCCTACAAACATTATCAAAACATTATTAACACATCGTTAATCGAATCAAAGGTAGATATAGTAATATAGTTTTGAAATGCTGGATACGACCTTTGATTACTGAAGAAATGGTTCAGATGTTGAGTAACATAAGGTCGTATCTTGTCTGTATTTAAATTTGATGGTGTAAATGTCATATAAGTCCTTACTATTTTAGTGTAAACAAGTGTAGTAAATCTTAGCATACTTCCTGAACTTTACAAATGTTATTTTATGTTATTTGGAATAGCTAAATTGATTTAATTTGTATTTATCTATAATTTATATTTGTCAGATACGACCTTATGTTACTCACTGATTTCCGACTTTTTTCCATAAAACTCAGTAACATAAGGTCGTATCTGAAATGAATTCTCTTCTTGTTGCCATAGTATCATCCTAATAACCTATGGATATAGAAATATCTCACCAACTAATTTCTAGCTACTTATTCTTCCTAGAAATGGAATATTTTATTTATTGAGCAGATATTTTTAATCATATAACCCTTCAAAGGACGTCATATTTCTTTAATTAGCAATATCTCAAATCTAACATTTGTCAGATACGACCTTATGTTACTCAGCCAACGATGTGGTCTCCAAGCCTATATCAGCTTCGCGAATCTAGGAAGGTCTAGACTACATGGTTGCTGTTTGAAAGTATTGCTTCCATCAGTAGGAAAGGCCACGTTTTTCAGCCACTGAAGGATATCAGTTCAAGATCTTACGGGTAGGGCAAAGTTGTTAGTAACCTGCCCCTTTCAATAAACTTAATACATCCATGTCTTTGGACACTGCGCTTGTTGGTTTCATATCAGGCTGGTGAATCTAGAAAGCTCTAGACTATTTGGCTGGCCTTTGAAAGTTGTGTGTCCACTGGTGGCAAAGGCCCCTAAATTCGGCCTTCAAGGCTGTCACTTCAAGATCTTTGAAACTGCTGCAAAGTTATTTATCCTGCATCCTACTCCTTGAATGTGACACACCAACGTTTTGGGATACATCGGTCATCTATGCGGTAATCAGATTTATGAATCTAGGAAGCTCTAGACTGTTTGGTGGGCCTTTGTAAGTTGTGCATACACCCATGGCAGGGGCCACTTTTCGGGCACTGCCAGGCTCTGTCTCTTCAAGTGGAAGCTGTGGCAAAAATTGTTTTTTCTACATGCCCATCAATGAAGTTTGCACACCCATATCTTTTGACACTGGGGTCATTGGGCCTTCATCAGGTTCATGAATCTAGGAAGCTCTAGACTATTTGGTTGGCATTTGAAAGTAGTGTGTCCACCAATGGTGG
Organism: Lepidonotus clava; assembly: GCA_936440205.1. Classification (NCBI taxonomy): domain Eukaryota; kingdom Metazoa; phylum Annelida; class Polychaeta; order Phyllodocida; family Polynoidae; genus Lepidonotus; species Lepidonotus clava. Next base: position 44,145,999 of record OW387146.1, on the reverse strand, counting down.
AGGCCTCTTTATCTTGCTATTTGAAGGGCATGAAGCCAAGGTCTTCAAAACTGGGGCATAGTCCGTTATCCTGCAAAGTTGTTGGTAACCTGCCCCTTTCAATAAAATGAAGACATCAATGTCTTTGCACACTGACCTTGTTGGTTTCATATCAGGTGGGTGAATCTAGGAAGCTCTAGACTATTTGGTTGGCTTTTGAAAGTAGTGTGTCCAGCAATGGTGGAGGCCTCTTTATCTTGCTAATTGAAGGGCATGAAGCCAAGGTCTTCAAAACTGGGGCATAGTCCGTTATCCTGCAAAGTTGTTGGTAACCTGCCTCTTTCAATAAACTTAAGACACCAATATCTTTGGACACTGTGCTTGTTGGTTTCATATCAGGTGGGTGAATCTAGTAAGCTCTAGAATATATGGTTGCCTTTTCAAAGTGGTGAGTCCACCGGTGGCAGAGGCCTCTAAATTCAGCCTTCAAGGCTGTCAATTCAAGATCTTTAAAACTGCTCCAAAGTTATTTATCCTGCAGCCTAGTCCTGGAATGTGACTCAACAACTTTTTGGAACGCTGTGGTCATCTGTGTGTTAATCAGGTTTGTGAATTTAGGAAGCTCTAGACTGTTTGGTGGGCCTTTGAAAGTAGTATGCCCAGCCATGGTGGAGGCCGCTTTATCTTGCTATTTGATGGGCATGAATTGAGGATCTTCCAAAGTGGGGCATAGTCCTTTATCCTGCAGCCAACTCCTTGAATTTTACACACATATCTTTTGGGACAATGTGGTCATCTGGGCTACATCAGGTTTGTGATTCTAGTAAGCTCTAGACATTTTCAAAGTGGTGAGTCCACTGGTGGCAGAGGCCTTTAATTTCGGCCGATAAGGCTGTCACTTCAAGATCTTTAAAACTGCTGCAAAGTTATATATCCTACAGCCTACTCCAGGAATGTGACACACCAACATTTTGGGACAATGTTGTCATCTGTGCGTTAACCAGGTTTGTGAATCTATGAAGCTCTAGACTATTTGGTGCGCTTTTGAAAGTAGTGTGCCCAGCCATGGTGGAGGCCGCTTTATCTTGCTATTTGATGGGCATGAAGTAAAGATCTTCAAAATTGGGGCATAGTCCTTTATCTTGCAGCTAACTCCTTGAATTTTACGCACCAATCTTTTGGGAAAATGTGGTCATCGGGGCTATATCAGCTTCGTGAATCTAGAAATGTCTAGACTACATGGTTGCCACTTAAAAGTAATGGTCCATCAGTGGCAGAGGCCACGTTTTTCAGCCTTTGAAGGATATCCGTTCAAGTTCTTTCAGGTAGGGCAAAGTTGTTGGTAACCTGCCCCTTTCAATAAACTTAAGACACCAATGTCTTTGGACGCTGTGTTTGTTGGTTTCAAATCAGGTGGGTGAATCTAGGAAGCTCTAGACTATTTGGCTGACCTTTGAAATTTGTGTGTCAACTGATGGAGGAGGCCACTTTTTTTCCCCTTTGAAAGCTATGTCTGTTCAAGTCTAAGCTGGGGCAAAGTTGTCGATCCTGGGCACTGGTCAGTGAATTCGACACCGCATTGACTTTGAACACTGTTGTCATCAGGGCTATATCAGATTTCTTACTCTAGTAAGCTCTAGACTATATGGTTGCCCTTTCAAAGAGGTGAGAGAACTGCTGTAAAGTTATTTACCCTGCAGCCTAGTCCTTGAATGTGACACACCAACGTTTTGGGATACTGTGGTGATCTGTTCCGTAATCAGTTTTGTGAATCTAGGAAGCTCTAGACTGCTTCGCGGGCCTTTGAAAGCTGTGCATACACCCCTGGCAGAGGCCACTTTTCTTGCACTGCCAGGATCTGTCTCTTCAAGTGGAAGCTGTGGCAAAAGTTGTTTTTCCTACATGCCCGTGAATGAAGTTTGCGCACCCTTATCTTTTACGTTTTTCAGCCTTTGGAGGATATCAGTTCTCGATCTTATGGGTAGGGCAAAGTTGTTTGTAACCTGCCCCTTTCAAAAACTTAAGACACCTATGTATTTGGACACTGTGCTTGTTGGTTTCATATCAGGTGGTTGAATCTAGGAAGCTCTAGACTATTTGGCTGACCTTTGAAAGTTGTGTGTCCACTGGTGGCAAAGGCCCCTAAATTCAAGCTTAAAGGTTGTCAAAGCAAGATCTTTAAAATTGCTGCAAATGTATTTATCCTACAGCCTACTCCTGTAATGTGACTTACCAACGTTTTGGGACACTGTGGTCATCTCTGCGTTAATCAGGATTGTGAATCTAGGAAGCTCTAGACTGTTTGGTGGGCCTTTGAAAGTAGTGCGACAAGCCATGGTGGAGAACGCATTATCTTGCTATTTGATGGGCATGAAGTGAAGATCTTAAAAAATGGGGAATAGTCCTTTATTCTGCAGCCAACTCCTTGAATTTTACACACCAATCTTTTGGGACAATGTGGTCATCGGGGCTATATCAGCTTCGCGAATCTAGTAGGGTTTAGACTACATGTTAGCTGCTTGAAAGTATTGCGTCCATCAGTGGAAGTGACCACGTTTTTCAGCCTTTGAAGGATATTAGATCAAGATAATACAGGTAGGGCAAAGTTGTTGGTAACCTGCCCCTTTCAATATACTTAAGACACCAATGTCTTTGGACACTGTGCTTGTTGGTTTCATATCAGGTGGGTGAATCTAGGAAGCTCTAGACTATTTGGCTGGCCTTTGAAAGTTGTGTGTCATCTGATGGAGGAGGCGATTTTTTCTCCCCTTTGAAAGCTATGTGTGTTCAAGTCTAAGCTGGGGCACAGTTGTCGATCCTGGACACTGGTCAATGAATTTGACACCCCATTGTCTTTGGACACTGTTCTCATTGGGGATATATCAGGTTTGTGAATCTAGTAAGCTCTAGGCTATATGGTTGCCTTTTCAAAGAGGTGAGTCCACCGTTGGCAGAGCCCCCTTATTTCGGCCTTCAAGGCTGTCAATTCAAGATCTTTATAACTGCTGCAAAGTTATTTATCCTGCAGCCTAGTCCTGGAATGTGACACAACAACGTTTTGGGAAACTGTGGTCATCCGTGTGGTAATCAGGTTTGTGAATCCAGGAAGCTCTAGACTGTTTGGTGGGCCTTTGAAAGTAGTCTGCCCAGCCATGGTTGAGGACTCTTTATCTTGCTATACTATGGGCATGAAGCCAAGGTCTTCAAAACTGGGGCATAGTCCTTTATCCTGCAAAGTTGTTGGTAACCTGCCTCTTTCAATAAAATTAAGACATCAATGTCTTTGCACACTTTGCTTGTTGGTTTCATATCAGGTGGGTGAATCTAGGAAGCTCTAGACTATTTCGCTGGCATTTGAAAGTTGTGTGTCCACTGATGGAGGAGGCCACTTTTTCTGCCCTTTGAGAGCTATGTCTGTTCAAGTCTAAGCTGGGGCAAAGTTGTCTATCTTGGGCATTGGTCAATGAATTTGACACCCCATTGTCTTTGGACACTGTTCTCATTGGAGCTATATCAGGTTTGTGAATCTAATAAGCTCTAGACTATATGGTTGCCTTTTCAAAGTAGTAAGTCCACTGGTGGCAGAGGCCCCTAAATTCAGCCTTCAGCGCTGTCCATTCAAGATCTTCAAAACTCCTGCAAAGTTATTTATCCTGCAGCCTATTCCTGGAATGTGACTTACCAAAGTTTTGGGACACTGTGGTCATCTGTGTGTTAATCAGGATTGTGAATCTAGGAAGCTCTAGACTGTTTGGTGGGCCTTTGAAAGTAGTGTTCCCAGCCATGGTTGAGGCTGCTTCATCTTGCTATTTGATGGGCATGAAGTTAAGATCTTCAAAAGTGGGGCATAGTCTTTTATCTGGCAGCTAACTCCTCAAATTTTACACACCAATCTTTTGGGACAATGTGGTCATCCGGGCTATATCAGCTTTGCGAATCTAGGAAGCTCTAGACTACATGGTTGCTGCTTGAAAGTATTGCGTCAATAAGTGGCAGAGGCCATGTTTTTCAGCCTTCGAGGGATATTAGATCAAGATATTACAGGTAGGGCAAAGTTGTTGTTAACCTGCCCCTTTCAATAAACATAAGACAGCTATGTCTTTGGACACTGCGCTTGTTGGTTTCATATCAGGACGGTGTATCTAGGAAGCTCTAGACTATTTGGCTGGGCTTTGAAAGTTGTGTGTCCACTGGTGGCAGAGATGCCTAAATTCAGCCTTTAAGGCTGTCACTTCAAGATTTTTGAGACTGCTGCAAAGTTATTTATCCTGCATCCTACTCCTTGAATGTGACACACCAACGTTTTGGGATACTGTGGTCATCCGCATGGTAATCAGGTTTGTGAATCTAGGAAGCTCTAGACTGTTTGGTGGGCCTTTGAAAGTTGTGCATACACACAGGGCAGGGGCCACTTTTCGGGCACTGCCAGGCTCTGTCTCTTCAAATGGAAGCTGTGGCGAAAGTTGTTTTTCCTACATGCCTATCAATGAAGTTTACACACCCAAATCTTTTGACACTGGGGTCAGTGGGGCCGTATCAGGTTTATGAATCTAGGAAGCTCTAGACTATTTGGCTGGCCTTTGAATGTTGCGTGTCCACTGCTGGCAGAGGCCCCTAAATTCGGCCTTCAAGGCTGTGAATGCAAGAAATTTAAAACTGCTGCAAAGTTATTTATCCTACAGTCTACTCCTGGAATGTGAGACACCAACGTTTTGGGACACTGTGGTCATCTATGAGGTAATCAGGTTTGTGAATCTACGAAGCTCTAGCCTGTTTGGTGGGCCTTTGAAAGTAGTGTTCCCGGCAATGGTTGAGGCCGCTTCATCTTACTTTTTGATGGGCATGAAGTTAAGATCTTCAAAAGTGGAGCATAGTCCTTTATCTTGCTGCTAACTCCTCGAATTTTACACACCAATCTTTTGGGACAATGTCTTCATCGGGGCTATATGAGCTTCGAAGATTTAGGAAGGTCTAGACTACATGGTTGCTGCTTGAAAGTATTGCATCCATCAGTGACAGAGGCCACGTTTTTCAGCCTAAGAAGGATATCAGTTCAAGATCTTAGAGGTGGACCAAAGTTGTTGGTAACTTGCCCTTTTCAATTTACCTTAAGACACCAATGTCTTTGGACACTGTCCATGTTGGTTTCATATCAGGTGGGTGAATCTAGGAAGCTCTAGACTATTTGGCTGGCCTTTGAAAGTTGTGTGTCCACTGATGGAGGAGGCCACTTTTTCTCAATTGGTGTCAATTCAAGATCTTCAAAACTGCTGCAAAGTTATTCATCCTGCAGCCTAGTCCTGGAATGTGACACACCAAGATTTTGAGACACTGGGGGCATCTGTGCAGTAATCAGGTTTGTGAATCTAGGAAACTCTAGCCTGTTTGGTGGGCCTTTGAAAGTAGTGTGCCAAGCCATGGTGGAGGCCACGTTATCTTACTATTTGATGGGCATGAAGTGAAGATCTTCCAAAGTGAGGCATAGTCCTTTATCTTGCAGCCAACTCCTTGAATTTTGCACACCAATCTTTTGGGACAATGTGGTCATCTGGGCTACATCAGGTTTGTGATTCTAGTAAGCTCTAGACATTTTCAAAGTGGTGAGTCCACTGGTGGCAGAGGCCTCTAATTTCGGCCTATAAGGCTGTCACTTCAAGATCTTTAAAACTGCTGCAAAGTTATATATCCTAAAGCCTACTCCGGGAATGTGACACACCAACATTTTGGGACAATGTTGTCACTTGTGCGTTAATCAGGTTTGTGAATCTAGGAAGCTCTAGACTGTTTGTCGGGCCTTTGAAAGTAGTGTGCCCAGTAATGGTGGAGGCCGCTTTATCTTGCTATTTGATTGGCATGAAGTGAAGATCTTCAAAATTGGGGCATAATCCTTTATCTTGCAGCTAACTCCTTGAATTTTACGCACCAATCTTTTGGGAAAATGTGGTCATCGGGGCTATATCAGCTTCGCGAATCTAGGAATGTCTAGACTACATGGTTGCTGCTTCAAAGTATTGCGTCCATCAGTGGCAGAGGCCATGTTTTTCAGCCTTTGAAGGATATCAGTTCAAGATCTTAGAGGTAGAGCAAAGTTGTTGGTAACTTGCCCTTTTCAATTTAACTTAAGACACAAATGTCTTTGGACACTGTGCTTGTTGGTTTTATATCAGGTGGGTGAATCTAGGAAGCTCTAGACTAATTGGCTTGCCTTTGAAAGTTGTGTGTCCACTGGTGGCAGAGACCCCTAAATTCGGCCTTCAAGGCTGTCACTTCAAGATCTTTGAAACTGCTGCAAAGTTTTTTATCCTGCAGCCTAGTCCTTTAATGTGACAGACCGATGTTTTGGGATAATGTTATCATCCCTGCGGTAATCAGGTTTGTGAATCTAGGAAGCACTAGACTGTTTGGTGGGCCTTTGAAAGTTGTGCATGCACCCATGGCAGCGGCCACTTTTTGGATACTGCCAGGGTGTCTCTTTAAGTGGTCTTCAAAACTGGGTCATAGTCCTTAATCCTGCAGCCTATTCCCTGAATTTTACAAACCAATCTTTTTGGACAATGTGGTCTCCAAGCCTATATCAGCTTTGTGAATCTAGGAAGGTCTAGACTAAGTGGTTGCTGTTTGAAAGTATTGCGACCATCAGTGGTAGAGGCCACATTTTTCAACCTTTGAAGGATATCAGTTCAATAACTTACAGGTAGGGCAAAGGTGTTGATAACCTGCCCATTTCAATAAACTTAAGACACCGATGTCTTTGGATATTGTGCTTGTTGGTTTCATATCAGGTGGGTGAATCTGGGAAACTCTAGACTATTCGGCTGGCCTTTGAACGTTGTGTGTCCACTGATGGAGGAGGTCACTTTTTCTGCCCTTTGAAAGCTATGTCTGTTCAAGTATAAACTGGGGCAAAGTTGTCTATCCTGGGCACTGGTCAATGAATTTGACACCTCATTGTCTTTGGACACTGTTCTCATTGGGGCTATATCAGGTTTGTGAATCTAGTAAGTTCTAGACTATATGGTTGCCTTTTCAAAGTGGTGAGTCCACCAGTGGCAGAGGCCCCTGAATTCGGCCTTCATGGCTGTCACTTCAAGATCTTTGAAACTGTCGCAAAGTTATTTACCCTGCAGGCTCGTCCTGGAATGTGACACACCAACTTTTTGGGATACTGTGGTCATCTGTGCGGTAATCAGGTTTGTGAATCTAGGAAGCTCTAGCCTGTTTGGTGGGCGTGTGAAAGTAGTGTGCCCAGCCATGGTGGAGGCCGCTTTATCTTGCTATTTGATTGGCATGAAGTGAAGATCTTCCAAAGTGGGGCACAGTCCTTTATCTTGCAGCCAACACCTCAAATTTTACACACCAATCTTTTAGAACAATGTGGTCATTGGGGCTATATGAGCTTTGCAAATCTAGGAAGGTTTAGACTACATGGTTGCTGCTTGAAAATATTGCGTCCATCAATGGCAGAGGCCACGTTTTTCAGGCTTTGAAGGATATCCGTTCAAGATCTTACAGGTAGGGCAAAGTTGTTGGTAACCTGCCCCTTTCAATGAACTTAAGACACCAATGTCTTTGGACACTGCGCTTGTTGGTTTCATATCAGCTGGGTGATTCTAGGAAGTTCTAAACTATTTGGCTGGCCTTTGAAAGTTGTGTGTCCACTGATGGAGGAGACCACTTTTTCCGCCCTTTGAAAGCTATATCTGTTCAAGTCTAAGCAGGGGTAAAGTTGTCTATCCTGGGCATTGGTCAATGAATTTGACACTCCATTGTCTTCGGACACTGTTCTCATTGGAGCTATATCAGGTTTGTGAATCTAGTAAGCTCTAGACTATATGGTTGCCTTTTCAAAGTGGTGAGTCCACTATTGGCAGAGGTCCCTGAATGCGGCCTTCGCGGCTGTCAATTCAAGATCTTTAAAACTGCTGCAAAGTTATTTATCCTACAGCCTACTCCTGGAATGTGACTTACCAACGTTTTGGGACACTGTGGTCATCTGCGTGTTAATTAGGATTGTTAATCTAGGAAGCTCTAGACTGTTTGGTGGGTCTTTCAAAGTAGTGTTCCCAGCCATGGTTGAGGCCGCTTCATCTTGCTATTTGATGGGCATGAAGTTAAAGGTAAATGTGGGTGTTAGGGGTGATTTCTTAAAAACCGTGACAAAATTGTGAAACTCACAGGGTGGTTAGTTGGATGTATAAGGAACATAAAGAAACTTTAAAAATCATATGTCACCATATCAATTTCAGAGATATGAGCATCTGAAAAAATAGTTCTTTACTATTGGAGTCTATGGGAAAAACAAGATTTTTCAACATTTAAAAATAAATAACCGTGATTTTTACTTTAAATGCTGACAATAGGTTTGTAGGGCCCCAATGAGTATTTTATGCCAAAGAAAACCATAGGTCACCATGGAAAATCTCATTTTATTCTCGAAAATGAGGGAAAAGTGAAGAAAAACTACTTAATTAACTATATTTGACTAATTATCCCTAGTTTTTTTCCATTCAAAAATTCATATTTATCATTCCTAAGTGTTCCTTGAAATATTTCTGAAAGTTGAAGAAATTCCTGCAATAAAAATAAGATCACACCAGGTGGCGCTGCTGTGGTCACCCATATTTACCTTTAAGATCTTCAAAAGTGGGGCATAGTCCTTTATCTTCCAGCTAACTCCTCGAATTTTACACACCAATCTTTTGGGACAATGTGGTCATCTGGGCTATATCAGCTTTGCGAATCTAGGAAGGTCTAGACTACATGGTTGCTGCTTGAACGTATTGCGTCAATAAGTGGCAGAGGCCATGTTTATCAGCCTTTGAGGGATATTAGATCAAGATATTAGAGGTAGGCCAAAGGTGTTGATAACCTGCCCATTTCAATAAACTTAAGACACCGATGTCTTTGGACACTGTGCTTGTTGGATCCATATCAGGTGGGTGAATCTAGGAAGCTCTAGACTATTTGGCTGGCCTTCAAAAGTTTTGTGTCCACTGATGGAGGAATCCACTTTTTCTGCCCTTTGAAAGCTATGTCTGTTCAAGTCTAAGTTGGGGCAAAGTTGTCTATCCTGGGCATAAGTCAATGAATTTGACACCCTATCGTCTTTGGAGACTGTTCTGATTGGGGCTATATGAGGTTTGTGAATCTAGTAAGCTCTAGACTATATGGTTGCCTTTTCAAAGTGATGAGTTCACCGGTGGCAGAGGCCCCTAAATTCGGCCTTTAAGGCTGTCAATTCAAGATTTTTAAAACTGTTGCAAAGTTATTTATCCTGCAGCCTAGTCCTGCAATGTGACACACCAACGTTTTGGGACACTGTGGTCATCTGTGCGATAATCAGGTTTTTAAATCGAGGAGGCTCTAGTCTGTTTGGTGGACCTTTGAAAGTTGTGCATACACCCATGGCAGGGGCCACTTTTTGGGCACTGCCAGGGTGTCTCTTCAAGTGGAAGCTGTGGCAAGAGTTGTTTTTCCTGCATGCCCGTCAATGAAGTTTCAACACCTGTGTCTTTGGACACTAGGGTCCTTGGGGCTATATCAGGTTTATGAATCTAGGAAGCTCTAGACTATTTGGCTGGCCTTTGAAAGTTGTGTGTCCACTGGTGGCAGAGACCATTAAATTTGGCCTTCAAGGCTGTCAATGCAAGATCTTTAAAACTGCTGCAAAGTCAATTATCCTACAGCCTACTCCTGGAATGTGACACAACAACGTTTTGGGACACTGTGGTCATCTGTGTGGTAATCAGGTTTGTGAATCTAGGAAGCTCTAGCCTGTTTGGTGGGCCTTTGAATGTAGTGTTCCCAGTCATGGTTGAGGCTGCTTCATCTTGCTATTTGAGAGGCATGAAGTGAAGATCTTCCAAAGTCTGGCATAGTCCTTTATCCTGCAGCCAACTCCTTGAATTTTACACACCAATATTTTGGGACAATGTGGTCATCGGGGTTATATCAGCTTCGCGAATCTAGGAAGGTCTAGACTACATGGTTGCTGTTTAAAAGTATTGCGACCATCAGTGGCAGAGGCCCGGTTTTTCAGCCTTTAAAGGATATCAGTTCAAGATCTTACAGGTAGGGCAAAGTTGTTGGTAACCTGCCCCTTTCAATAAACTTAAGACACCAATGTCTTTGGACACTGTGCTTGTTGGTTTCATATCAGGTGGGTGAATCTAGGAAGCTCTAGACTATTTGGCTGGCCTTTGAAAGTTGTGTGCTCACTGGTGGCAGAGGCCCCTAAATTCGGCCTTCAAGGATGTCAAAGCAAGATCTTTAAAACTGCTTCAAAGTTATTTATCCTGCAGCCTAGTCCTGGAATGTGACACACCAATGTTTTGGGACACTATGGTCATCTGTGCAATAATCAGGTTTGTGTATCTAGGAGGCTCTAGACTGTTTGGTGGGCCTTTGAAAGTTGTGCATACACCCATGACAGGGGTCACTTTTTGGGCAATGCCAGGGTGTCTCTTCAAGTGGAAGCTGTGGCAAAAAATATATTTCATACATGCCCGTCAATGAAGTTTCAACACCCGTATCTTTAGACACTGGGATCCTTGGGTCTATATCAGGTTTATAAATCTAGGAAGCTCTAGACCAATTGGCTGGCCTTTGAAAATTGTGTGTCCACTGGTGGCAGAGGCCCCTAAATTCGGCCTTCAAGGCCGTCAATGAAAGATCTTAAAAATGGCTGCAAAGTCATTTATCCTACAGCCTACTCCTGGAATGTGACCCACCAATGTTTTGGGACACTGTGGTCATCTGTGCGGTAATCAGGTTTGTGAATCTAGGAAGCTCTAGCCTGTTTGGTGGATCTTTGAAAGTATTGTGCCCAGGCATGGTGGAGGCCGCTTTCTCTTGCTATTTGAAGGGCATGAAGTCAATGTCTTCAAAATTGGGGCATAGTCCTTTATCCTGCAGCCAATTTCCTGAATTTTACACACCAATCTTTTTAGACAATGTGGTTATCGTGGTTATATCAGCTTCATGAATCTAGGAAGGTCTAGGCTACATGGTCGCTGTTTGAAAGTATTGGGTCAACAAGTGGCAGAGGCCACATTTTTCAGCCTTTGAAGGATATCATATCATGATCTTACAGTTAGGGCAAAGTTGTTGATAACCTGCCCCTTTAAATAAACTAAAGACACCAATGTCTTTGGACACTGTGCTTGTTGGTTTCATATCAGGTGGTTGAATCTAGGAAGCTCTAGACTATTTGGCTGACCTTTGAAAGTTGTGTGTCCACTGGTGGCAAAGGCCCCTAAATTCGGCCATAAAGGCCGTCAAAGCAAGATTTTTAAAACTGCAGCAACGGTATTTGTCCTACAGCCTACTCCTGGAATGTGACTTACCAATGTTTTGGGACACTGTGGTCATCTGTGCGTTAATCAGGATTGTGAATCTAGGAAGGTCTAGACTGTTTGGTGGGCCTTTGAAAGTAGTGTGGCAAGCCATGGTGGAGGACGCATTATCTTGCTATTTGATTGGCATGAAGTGAAGATCTTCAAAAACGGGGAATAGTCCTTTATTCTGCAGCCAACTCCTTGAATTTTACACACCAATCTTTTGGGACAATGTGGTCTTCAGGGCTATATCAGCTTCGTGAATCTAAGAAGGTTTAGACTACATGGTTGCTGCTTGAAAGTATTGCGTCCATCAGTGGCAGTTACCACATTTTTAAGCCTTTGAAGTTTATCACTTCAAGATCTTACAGGTAGGGCAAAGATGTTAGTAACCTGCCCCTTTCAATAAACTTAAGTCACCAATGTTGATGGACACTGTGCTTGTTGGTTTCATATCAGGTTCGTGAATCTAGGAAGCTCTAGACTATTTGGCTGGCCTTTGAAAGTTGTGTGTCCACTGGTGGCAAATGCCCCTAAATTCGGCTTTAAAGGCTGTCAAAGCAAGATCTTTAAAAATGCTGTAAAGTTATTTACCATATACCCTACTCCTGGGATGTGACACACCAACGTTTGAGGACAATGTGGTCATCTGTGCTGGAATCAGGTTTGTGAATCTAGGAAGCTCTAGACTGTTTGGTGGGCCTTTGAAAGTTGTGCATGCACCCATGGCAGGGGCCACTTTTAGGGCACTGACAGGGTGTCTCTTCAAGCCGTCTTCAAAACTGGGGTATAGTCCCTAATCCTGCAGCAGATTCCCTGAATTTTACACACCAATCTTTTTGGACAATGTGGTCTCCAAACCTATATCAGCTTCACGAATCTAGGAAGGTCTAGACTACATGGTTGCTGTTTGAAAGACATTGGTGTCTTCTGTTTATTGAAATGGGCAGGTTTCCATCAACTTTGCCCTACCTTTAAGATCTTGAACTGATATCCTTCAAAGGCTGAAAAACGGGGCCTCTGCCACTGATGGTCGCAATACTTTCAAACAGCAACCATGTAGTCTAGAACTTACTAGATTCACAAAGCTGATATAGGCGTGGAGACCACATTGTTCAAAAAGATTGGGGTGTAAAATTCAGAGAATTGGCTGCAGGATTAAGGACAATGCCCCAGTTTTGAAGACCACTTGAAGAGACACCCTGACAGTGCCGAAAAAGTGGCCCCTGCCATGGGTGCATGCACAACTTTCAAAGGCACACCAAACAGTCTAGAGCTTCCTAGATTCACAAACCTGATGACCGCAGGGATGACCACATTATCCCAAAACATTGGTCTGTCACATTCAAGGACTAGGCTGTAGGATAATTAACTTTGCAGCTGTTTCAACGATCTTGAAGTGACAGCCTTGAAGGCCGAATTCAGGGGTTTCTGCCACCAGTGGACACACAACTTTCAAAGGCCAGCCAAATAGTCTAGAGCTTCCTAGATTCACCCACGTGATATGAAACCAACAAGCACAATGTCCAAAGACATTGGTGTATTAAGTTAAATTGAAAGGGGCAAGTTACCAACAACTTTGGTCTACCTCTAAGATCTTGAACTGATATCCTTGAAAGGCTGAAAAACGTGTCCTCTGCCACTGATGGACGGAATACTTTCAAGCAGCAACCATATAGTCTAGACATTCCTAGATTCATGAAGCTGATATAGCCCCGATGACCACATTGTCCCAAAAGATTGGTGTGTAAAATTCAAGGAGTTGGCTGCAATATAAAAGACTATGCTCCACTTTGGAAGATCTTCACTTCATGCCCATCAAAATTAATAGCAAGATAAAACGGCCTCCAGAATGGCTGGGCACACTACTTTCAAAGTCCCACCAAATAGTCTAGAGCTTCCTAGATTCACAAACCTGATTACCGCACAGATGACCACAGTGTCCAGAAACTTGGGTGTGTCACATTACAGGAGTAGGCTGTAGGATAAATAACTTTGTAGCAGTTTTAATGATTTTGAATTGACAGCCTTGAAGGCCGAATTCAGGGGCCTCTGCCGCCAGTAGGCTCACCACTTTGAAAAGGCAACCATATAGTCTAGAGCTTACTAGCTTCACAAACCTAATATAGCCCCAATGAGAAGAGTGTCAAAACACAATGGGGTGTCAAATTCATTGACCAGTGCCCAGGATAGACAACTTTGCCCCAGCTTAGACTTGAACAGACATAGCTTTCAAAGGGCAGAAAAAGTGGTCTCCTCCGTCAGTGGACACACAACTTTCAAAGGCCAGCCAAATAGTCTAGAGCTTCCTAGATTCACCCACCTGATATGAAACCAACAAGCACAGTGTCCAAAGACATTGATGTCTTAAGTTTATTGAAACGGGCAGGTTACCAACAACTTTGCCAGGATAGACAAGCTTGCCCCAGCTTAGACTTGAACAGACATAGCTTTCAAAGGGCAGAAAAAGTGGCCTCCTCTATCAGTGGACACACAACTTTCAAAGGCCTGCCAAATAGTCTAGAGCTTCCTAGATTCACCCACCTGATATGAAAACAAGAAGCACAGTGTCCAAAGACATTGATGTCTTAAGTTTATTGAAATGGGCAGGTTACATACAACTTTGCTAGGATAGACAAGCTTGCCCCAGCTTAGACTTGAACAGATGAACAGACACAGCATTCAAAGGGGAGAAAAAGTGGCCTACTTCATCAGTGGACACACAACCTTCAAAGGCCCACCAAACAGTCTAGAGCTTCCTAGATTCACAAACCTGATTACTGCACAGATGACCACAGTATCCCAAAACGTTGGTGTGACACATTCAAGGACTAGGCTGCAGGATAAATAACTTTGCAGCAGTTTCAAAGATCTTGAATTGACAGCCCTGAAGGCCGAATTCATGGGCCTCTGCCACCAGTGGACTCACCACTTTGAAAAGGCAACCATATAGTCTAGAGCTTACTAGATTCACAAACCTGATATAGCCCCAATGAGAACAGCGTCCAAAGACAATGGGGTGTCAAATCCGTTGACCAGTGTCCAGGATAGACAACTTTGCCCCAGTTTATACTTGAACAGACATAGCTTTCAAAGGGCAGAAAAAGTGGCCTCCTCCATCAGTGGACACACAACTTTCAAAGGCCAGGCGAATAGTCTAGAGCTTCCTAGATTCACCTACCTGATATGAAACCAACAAGCACAGTGTCGAAAGACATTGGTGTCTTAAGTTTATTGAAAGGGGCAGGTTACCAACAACTTTGCCCTACCTGTAATATCTTGATCTAATATCCCTCAAAGGCTGATAAACATGGCCTCTGCAAATTATTGACGCAATACTTTCAAGCAGCAACCATGTAGTTTAGACCTTCCTAGATTCGCGAAGCTGATATAGCCCTGATGACCACATTATCCCAAAAGATTGGTGTGTAAAATTCGATGAGTTAGCTGCAAGATAAAGGACTATGCCCCACTTTTGAAGATCTTAACTTCATGCCCACCAAATAGCAAGATGAAGCGGCCTCAACCATGGCTGGGAACACTACTTTCAAAGGCCCACCAAACAGTCTAGAGCTTCCTAGATTCAGAATCCTAATTAACATGCAGATGACCACAGTGTCCCAAAACGTTGGTAAGTCACATTCCAGGTGTAGGCTGTAGGATAAATAACTTTGCAGCAGTTTTAAATATCTTGTATTGACAGCCTTGAAGGCCGAATTCAGGGGCCTCTGCCACCAGTGGACTCACCACTTTGAAAAGGCAACCATATAGTCTAGAGCTTACTAGATTCACAAACTTGATATAGCTCCAATGAGAACAGTGTCCGAAGACAATGGAGTGTCAAATTCATTGACCAATGCCCAGGATAGACAACTTTACCCCTGCTTAGACTTGAACAGATATAGCTTTCAAAGGGCGGAAAAAGTGGTCTCCTCCATCAGTGGACACACAACTTTCAAAGGCCAGCCAAATAGTCTAGAACTTCCTAGAATCACCCAGCTGATATGAAACCAACAAGCGCATTGTGCAAAGACATTGGTGTCTTAAGTTTATTGAAAGGGGCAGGTTACCAACAACTTTGCGCTACCTGTAAGATCTTGAACGGATATCCTTCAAAGCCAGAAAAACGTGGCCTCTGCCACTGATGGACGCAATACTTTCAAGCAGCAACCATGTAGTCTAGACCTTCCTAGATTGGCAAAGCCGATATAGCCCCAATGACCACATTGTCCCAAAATATTGATGTGTAAAATTTGAGGAGTTGGCTGCAAGATAAAGGACTGTGCCCCACTTTGGAAGATCTTCACTTCATGCCAATCAAATAGCAAGATAAAGCGTCCTCCACCGTGGCTGGGCACACTACTTTCAAAGGCCCACCAAACAGGCTAGAGCTTCCTAGATTCACAAACCTGATTACCGCACAGATGACCACCGTATCCCAAAACATTGGTAAGTCACATTCCAGGAGTAGGCTGCAGGATAAATAACTTTGCAACAGTTTCAAATATCTTGAAGTGACAGCCTTGAAGGCCAAATTCAGGGGCCTCTGCCTCTGGTGGACTCACCACTTTGAAAAGGCAACCATATAGTCTAGAGCTTACTAGATTCACAAACCTGATATAGCCCCAATGAGAACAGTGTCCAAAGACAATGAGGTGTCAAATTCATTGACCAGTGCCCAGGATAGACAACTTTGCCCCAGTTTATACTTGAGCAGACATAGCTTTCAATGGGCAGAAAAAGTGACCTCCTCCATGAGTGGACACACAACTTTCAAAGGCCAGCCAAATAGTCTAGAGCTTCCTAGATTCACCCACCTGATATGAAACAAACAAGCACAATGTCCAAAGACATCGGTGTCTTAAGTTTATTGAAATGGGCAGGTTATCAACACCTTTGCCCTACCTCTAAGATCTTGAACTGATATCCTTCAAAGGCTGAAAAATGTGGCCTCTACCACTGATGGTCGCAATACTTTCAAACATCAACCATGTATTCTAGACCTTCCTAGATTCGCGAAGCTGATATAGGCTTGGAGACCTTATTGCCCAAATAGATTGGGGTGTAAGATTCAGGGAATCTGCTGCAGGATTAAGGACTATGCCCCAGTTTTGAAGACG
The DNA here is from genome assembly GCA_936440205.1 of Lepidonotus clava. NCBI lineage: Eukaryota > Metazoa > Annelida > Polychaeta > Phyllodocida > Polynoidae > Lepidonotus > Lepidonotus clava. Next base: position 44,129,564 of record OW387146.1, on the reverse strand, counting down.
GCATGAAGAGACACCCTGGCAGTGCCCTAAAAGTGGCCCCTGCCACGGGTACATGAACAATTTTCAAAGGCCCACCAAACAGTCTAGAGCTTCCTAGATTCACAAACCTGATTACCGCACGAATGACCACCGTATCCCAAAACGTTGGTGTGTCACATTCAAGTACAAGGCTGCAGGATAAATGAATTTGCAGCAGTTTCAAAGATCTTGAAGTGACAGCCTTGAAGGCCGAATTTAGGGGTCTCTGCCACCAGTGGATACACAACTTTCAAAGGCCAGCCAAATAGTCTAGAGCTTCCTAGATTCACCCACCTGATATGAAACCAACAAGCACAGTGTCCAAAGACATTGGTGTCTTAAGTTAAATTGAAAGGGGCAAGTTACCAACAACTTTGCTCTACATCTAAGATCTTGAACTGATATCCTTCAAAGGCTGAAAAAACGTGTCCTCTGCCACTGATGGACGCAATACTTTCAAGCAGCAACCATATAGTCTAGACATTCCTAGATTCGCGAGGGTGATTTAGCCCCGATGACCACATTGTCCCAAAAGATTGGTGCGTAAAATTCAAGGAGTTAGCTGCAAGATAAAGGACTATGCCTCAATTTAGAAGATCTTCACTTCATGCTCATCAAATAGCAATATAAAGCGGCGTCCACCATGGCTGGGCACACTTCTCTGAAACCAACAAGCACAGTGTCCAAAGATATTCTTTTTGAAGGGCATGAAGCCAAGGTCTTCCAAACTGGGGCATAGTCCTTTATCCTACAAAATTGATGGTAACCTGCCACTTTCAATAAACTTAAGACACCAATGTCTTTGGACACTGTGCTTGTTGGTTTCATATCAGGTGGGTGAATCTAGGAAGCTCTAGACTATTTGGCTGGCCTTTGAAAGTTGTGTGTCATCTGATGGAGGAGGCGATTTTTTGTCCCCTTTGAAAGCTATGTCTGTTCAAGTCTAAGCTGGGGCAAGGTTGTTTATCCTGGCAAAGTTGCTGGTAACCTGCCCCTTTCAATAAACTTAAGACACCGATGTCTTTCGACACTGAGCTTGGTGGTTTCCTATCAGGTGGGTGAATCTAGGAAGCTCTAGACCATGTGGCTGGCCTTTGAAAGTTGTGTGTCCACTGATGGAGGAGGCCACATTTTCTGCCCTTTGAAAGCTATGTCTGTTCAAGTCCAAGCTGGGGCAAAGTTGTCGATCCTGGGCACTGGTCAATGAATTTGACACCCCATTGTCTTTGGACACTGTTCTCATTGGGGCTATATTAGGTTTGTGAATCTAGTAAGCTCTAGACTATATGGTTGCCTTTTCAAAGAGGTGAGTCCACCGTTAGCAGAGCCCCCTAAATTCGGCCTTCAAGGCTGTCAATTTAAGATCTTTAAAACTGCTGCAAAGTTATTTATCCTACAGCCTTGTCCTGGAATGTGACACACCAACGTTTTGAGACACTGTGGTCATATGTGCATTAATCAAGATTGTGAATATAGGAAGCTCGAGCCTGTTTGGTGGGCCTTTGAAAGTAGTGTGCCTAGCCATGGTTGAGGACGCTTTATCTTGCTATTTGATGGGCATGAAGTGAAGATCTTCCAAAGTGGCGCATAGTCCTTTATCTAGATGCCAACTCCTTGAATTTTACACACCAATCTTTTGGGACAATGTGGTCATCGTGGCTATATCAGATTCGCGAATCTAGGAAGGTCTAGACTACATGGTTGCTGTTTGAAAGTATTGGGCCAATAAGTGGCAGAGGCCACGTTTTTCAGCCTTTGAAGGATATCATATCATGATCTTACAGGTAGGGCAAAGTTGTTGGTAACCTGCCCCTTTCAATAAACTTAAGACACCGATGTCTTTGGACACTGTGCTTGTTGGTTTCATATCAGGTGGTTGAATCTAGGAAGCTCTAGACTATTTGGCTGACCTTTGAAAGTTGTGTGTCCACTGGTGGCAAAGGCTCCTAAATTCGGCCTTAAAGGCTGTCAAAGCAAGATCTTTAAAACTGCTGCAATGGTATTTATCCTACAGCCTACTCCTGGAATGTGACTTACCAATGTTTTGGGACACTGTGGTCATCTGTGCGTTAATCAGGATTATGAATCTAGGAAGCTCTAGACTGTTTGGTGGGCCTTTGAAAGTAGTGTTGCAAGCCATGGTGGAGGACGCATTATCTTGCTATTTGATGGGCATGAAGTGAAGATCTTCTAAAACGGGGAATAGTCCTTTATTCTGCAGCCAACTCCTTGAATTTTACACACCAATCTTTTGGGACAATGTGGTCATTTGGGCTATATCAGCTTCGCGAATCTAAGAAGGTTTAGACTACATGGTTGCTGCTTGAAAGTATTGCGTCCATCAGTGGCAGTGACCACATTTTTCAGCCTTTGAAGGATATCAGTTCAAGATCTTACAGGTAGGGCAAAGTTCTTGGTAACCTGCCCCTTTCAATAAACTTAGGACACCAATGTCTTTGGACACTTTGCTTGTTGGTTCCATATCAGGTGTGTGAATCTAGGAAGCTCTAGACTATTTGGCTGGCCTTTGAAAGTTGTGTTTCCACTGGTGGCAGAGACCCTAAATTCGGCCTTCAAGGATGTCAAAGCAAGATCTTTAAAACTGCTGCAAAGTTATTTGTCATGCAGACTAGTCCTGGAATGTGACACACCAACGTTTTGGGACACTGTGGTCATCTGTGTGGTAATCAGGTTTGTGAATCTAGGAAGCTCTAGACTGTTTGGTGGGCCTTTGAAAGTTGTGTGTCCACTGATGGAGGAGGCCACTTTTTCTCCACTTTGAAAGCTCTCTCTGTTCAAGTCTAAGCTGGGGCAAGGTTGTCTATCCTGGCAAAGTTGTTGGTAACCTGCCCCTTTCAATAAACTTAAGACACCAATGTCGTTGGACACTGTGCTTCTTAGTTTCATATCAGGTGGGTGAACCTAGGAAGCTCTAGACTATTTGGCTGGCCTTTGAAAGTTGTGTGTCCACTTTTTCTGCCCTTTGAAAGCTATATCTGTTCAAGTCTAAGCTTAGTCTAGATTCGCGAAGCTGATATAGCCACGATGACCACATTGTCCCAAAAGATGGTGTGTGACATTCAAGGAGTTGGCTGCAGGATAAAGTACTATGCCCCATTTTTGAAGATCTTCACTTCATGCCCATCAAATACCAAGATAAAGCGGCATTCACCATGGCTGGGCGCAATACTTTCAAAAGCCCACCGAACAGACTAGAGCTTCCTAGATTCACAAACCTGATTCCAGCACAGATGACCACAATGTCCCAAAACGTTGGTAAGTCACATTCCAGGAGTACCCTATAGGATAAATAACTCTGCAGCAGTTTTAAAGATCTTAATTTGACAGCCTTGAAGACCGAATTTAGGGGCCTCTGCCACCAGTGGACACACAACTTTCAAAGGCCAGCCAAATAGTGTAGAGCTTCCTAGATTCACCCAGCTGATATGCAACCAACAAGGACAGTCTCCAAAGACATTGATGTCTTAAGTTTATTGAAAGGGGCAGGTTGCCAACAACTTTGCCAGGATAGACAACTTTGCCCCAGCTCAGACTTGAACAGACATAGCTTTCAAAGGGCAGAAAAAATGGCCTCCTCCAACAGTGGACACACAACTTTCAAAGGCGAGCAAAATAGTCTAGAGCTTCCTAGATTCACCCACCTGATATGAAACCAACAAGCACAGTGTCCAAAGACATCGGTGTCTTAAGTTTATTGAAATGGGCACGTTAACAACAACTTTGCACTACCTCTAAGATCTTGAACTGATATCCTTCAAAGGCTGAAAAACATGGCCTCTGCCACTGATGGTCGCAATACTTTCAAACAGCAACCATGTAGTCTAGACCTTCCTAGATTCGCAAAGCTGAGATAGGGTTGGTGTCCACATAGTCCAAAAAGATTGGTGTGTAAAATTCAGGGAATCAGCTGCAGGATTAAGGACTATGCCCGAGTTTTGAAGACGGCTTGAAGAGCCACTCTGGAAGTGCCCTAAAAGTGGCCCCTGCCATGGGTGCATGAACAACTTTCAAAGACCCACCAAACAGTCTAGAGCTTCCTAGATTTACAAACCTGATTAATGCACAGATGACAACATTGTCCCAAAATGTTGGTGTGTCACATTCCCGGAGTAGGCTGTAGGATATATAACTTTTCAGCAGTTTTAAAGATCTTGAAGTGACAGCCTTATAGACCGAAATTAGAGGCCTCTGCCACCAGTGGACTCACCACTTTGAAAATGTCTAGAACTTACTAGAATCACAAACCTGATATAGCCCAGATGACCACATTGTCCCAAAAGATTGGTGTGTAAAATTCAAGGAGTTGGCTGCAAGATAAAAGACTATGCCCCACTTTGGAAGATCTTCACTTCATGCCCATCAAATAGCAAGATAAAGTGGCCTCCACCATGGCTTGGAACACTACTTTCCAAGGCCCACCAAGCAGGCTAGAGCTTCCTAGATTCACAAACCTGATTACCGCACAGATAACCACAGTGTCCCAAAACGTTGGTGTGTCACATTCCAGGATTAGACTGTAGGATAAATAACTTTGCAGCAGTTTCAAAGATCTTGCATTGACAGCCTTGATGGCTGAATATAGGGGGCTCTGCCACCAGTAGACTTATCAATTTGAAAAGGCAACCATATAGTCTAGAGCTTCCTAGATTCACAAACCTGATATAGTCCCAATGAGAACAATGTTCAAAGACAATGGGGTGTCAAATTCATTGACCAGTGCCCAGGATAGACAGCTTTGCCCAAGCTTAGACTGGAACAGACATAGCTTTCAAACGGCAGAAAAAGTATCGTAATCCATTAGTGGACACACAACTTTCAAGTCCAGCCAAATAGTCTAGAGCTTCCTAGATTCACCCACCTGATATGAAACCAACAAGCACAGTGTCCAAAGACATTGGTGTCTTAAGTTTATTGAAAGGGGCAGGTTACCAACAACTTTGCCTTACCCGTAAGATCTTGAACTGATATTCTTCAAAGGCTGAAAAATGTGGTCACTGACACTGATGGACGCAATACTTTGAAGCAGCAACCATGTAGTCTAGACCTTCCTAGATTCGCAAAGCTGATATAGCCCCGATGACCACATTGTCCCAAAAGATTGGTGTGTAAAATTCAAGGAGTTAGCTGCAAGATAAAGGACTATGCCCCACTTTTGAAGATCTTAACTTCATGCCCATCAAATAGCAAGATGAAGGGGCCTCAACCATGGCTGGGAACACTACTTTCAAAGGCCCACCAATCAGGTTATAGCTTCCTAGATTCAAAAACCTGACTACCGCACAGATGACCACAGTGTCCCAAAATGTTGGTGTGTCACATTCCAGTAGTAGACTGTATGATAAATAACTTTGCAGCAGTTTTAAATATCTTGCATTCACAGCCTTGAAGGCCGAATTTAGGGGCCTCTGCCACCAGTGGTCACGGAACATTCAAAGGCCAGTAAAAGAGTCTAGAGCTTCCTAGATTCATAAACCTGATATGGCGCCAATGACCCCAGTGTCCAAAGACACGGATGTTGAAACTTCATTGACGGGCATGCAGGAAAAACAACTTTTGTCACAGCTTCCACTTGAAGAGACACCCTGGCATTGCCCAAAAAGTGGCCCCTGTCATGGGCGCATGCACAACTTTCAAACGCCCACCAAACAGTCTAGAGCTTCCTAGATTCACAAACCTGATTACCGCACAGATGACCACAGTATCCCCAAACGTTGTTGTGTCACATTCCAGGACTAGGCTGCAGGATAAATAACTTTGCAGCAGTTTTAAAGATATTGAATTGACAGCCTTGAAGGCCGAATTGAGTGGGCTCTGCCAACGGTGGACTCACTTCTTTGAAAAGGTAACCATATAGTCTAGAGCGCACTAGATTCGCAAACCTGATGTATCCCCGATGAGAACAGTGTCCAAAGACAATGGGGTGTCAAATTCATTGACCAGTGTCCAGGATCGACAATTTTGCGCCAGCTTAGACTTGAACAGACATAGCTTTCAAATGGCAGAAAAAGTGGCCTCCTCCATCAGTGGACACAAAAGTGGCCCCTGCCATGGGTGTATGCACAACTTACAAAGGCCTACCAAACAGTCTAGAGCTTCCTAGATTCACAAACCTAATTAACGCACAGATGACCAAATTGTCCCAAAACGTTGGTGTGTCACATTCCCGGAGCAGGCTGTAGGATATATAACTTTGCAGCAGTTTTAAAGATCTTGCTTTGACAGCCCTGAAGGCCGAATTTAGGGGCCTTTGCCACCAGTGGACACACAACTTTCAAAGGCCAGCCAAATAGTCTAGAGGTTCCTAGATTCACCAGCCTGATATGAAACCAACAAGCGCAGTGTCCAAAGACATTGATGTATTAATTTTATTGAAATGGGCAGGTTACCAGCAACTTTGCCCTACCCGTAAGATCTTGAACTGATATCCTTCTTAGGCTGAAAAACGTGGCCTTTGCCACTGATGGACGCAATACTTTGAAGCAGCAACCATGTAGTCTAGACCTTCCTAGATTCGCGAAGCTGATATAGCCCCGATGACCACATTGTCCCAAAAGATTGGTGTGTAAACTTCAAGGAGTTGGCTGCAGGGTAAAGGACCGTGCCCCGTTTTTGAAGATCTTCACTTCGTGCCCATCAAATAGCCAGATAAAGCAGCCTCCACCATGACTGGGCACACTTCTTTCAAAGGCCCACCAAACAGTCTAGAGCTTCCTAGATTCACAAACCTTATTACCACACAGACAACCACAGTGTCCCAAAACGTTGGTGTGTCACATTCAAGGATTAGGCTGCAGGATAAATAACTTTGCAGCAGTTTCAAAGATCTTGAAGTGACAGCCATGAAGGCCGATTTTAGGGGTCTCTGCCACCAGAGGACTCACCACTTTGAAAAAGCAACCACATAGCCTAGAGCTCAATAGATTCAGAACCCTGATGTAGCCCCAATGAGAACAGTGTCCAAAGACAATGGGATGTCAAATTCTTTAACCAGTGCCCAGGATAGACAACTTTGCCCCACCTTAGATTTGAACAGACATAGCTTTCAAAGGGCAGAAAAAGTGGCCGCCTCCATCAGCGGACACACAACTTTCAAAGGCCAGCCAAATAGTCTAGAGCTTATTAGATTCACCCACCTGATATGAAACCAACAAGCACAGTGTTCAAAGACATTGGCGTCTTAAGTTTATTGAAAGGGGCAGGTTACTAACAACTTTACCATTATAGACAACTTTGCCCCAGCTTAGACTTGAACAGACATAGGTTTCAAAAGGCAGAAAAAATGGCCTCCTCCATCAGTGGACCCACAACTTTCAAAGGCCAGCCAAATAGTCTAGAGCTTCCTAGATTCACCCACCTGATATGAAACCAACAAGGACAGTGTCCAAAGACATTGGTGTGTGAAGTTTATTGAAAGGGGCAGGTTACCAACAACTTTGCCTTACCCGTAAGATCTTGAACTGATATAATTCTAAGGCTGAAAAACGTGGTCACTGCCACTGATGGACGCAATACTTTCAAGCAGCAACCATGTAGTCTAGACCTTCCTAGATTCGCGAAGCTGGTATAACACAGATGACCACATTGTCCCAAAAGATTGGTGTGTAAAATTTAAGGAGTTGGCTTCAAGATAAAGGACTATGCCCAAATTTTGAAGATCTTTACTTCATGCCCTATAAATAACAAGATGAAGCGGCCTCCACCATGGCTTGGCACACTACTTTCAAAGGCCCAACAAACAGTCTAGAGCTTCCTAGATTCACAAACCTGATTACCGCACAGATGACCACAGTGGCCCAAAACGTTGGTGTGTCACATTCCAGGACTAGGCTGCAGGATAAATAACTTTGCAGCAGTTTTAAAGATCTTGAATTGACAGCCTTGAAGGCCGAAGTTAGGGGCCTCTGACACCAGTGGACACACAACTTTCAAAGGCCAGCCAAATAGTCTAGAGCTTCCTAGATTCACCAACCTGATGTGAAACCAACAAGCACAGTGTCCAAAGACATTTGTGACCTAAGTTTATTGAAAGAGGCAGGTTACCAACAACTTTGCCCTACCTGTATTATCTTGATCTAATATCCTTCTCAGGCTGAAAAACGTGGTCACTTCCACTGATGGACGCAATTCTTTCAAGCAGCAACCATGTAGTCTAAACCTTTCTAGATTTGCGAAGCTGATATAGCCCCGATGACCACATTGTCCCAAAAGATTGTCGGTAAAATTCACGGAGTTGGCTGCAGAATAAAGGACTATTCCCCGTTTTTTAAGATCTTCACTTCATGCCCATCAAATAGCAAGATAATGCGTCCTCCACCATGGCTGAGCACACTACTTTCAAAGGCCCACCAAACAGTCTAGAGCTTCCTAGATTCACAATCCTGATTAACACACAGATGACCACAGTGTCCCAAAATGTTGGTAAGTCACATTCTAGGAGTAGGCTGTAGGATAAATACATTTGCAGCAGTTTTAAAGATCTTGCCTTGACAGCCTTTAAGCTCGAATTTAGGGGCCTTTGCCACCAGTGGACACACAACTTTCAAAGGCCAGACAAATAGTCTATAGCTTCCTAGATTCAACCACTTGATATGAAACCAACAAGCACAGTGTCCAAAGACTTTGGTGTCTTAAGTTTATTGAAAGGGGCAGGTTACCAACAACTTTGCCCTACCTCTAAGATCATGATCTGATATCCTTTAAAGGCTGAAAAACCGGGCCTATGCCACTGATGGACACACTACTTTCAAGGAGCAACCATGTAGTCTAGACCTTCCTAGATTCGCGAAGCTGATATAGCCCCGATGACCACATTGTCCCAAAAGATTGGTGTGTAAAATTCAAGGAGTTGGCTGAAGAATAAAGGACAATTCCCCGTTTTTGAAGATCTTCACTTCATGCCCATCAAATAGCAAAATAATGCGTCCTCCACCATGGCTGGGAACACTAGTTTCAAAGGCGCACCAAACAGTCTAGAGCTTCCTAGATTCACAATCTTGATTAATGCACATATGACCACAGTGTCCCAAAACGTTGGTAATTCACATTCCAGGAGTAGGTTGTAGGATAAATAACTTTGCAGCAGTTTTAAAGATCTTGAATTGACAGCCCTGAAGGCCAAATTCAGGGGCCTCTGCCACCAGTGGACTCACCATTTTCAAAGGCCAGCCAAATAGTCAAGAGCTTCCTAGATTCACCATCCTGATATATAACCAACAAGCGCAGTGTCAAAAGACATTGGTGTCTTAAGTTTATTGAAAGGGGCAAGTTACCATCAACTTTGCCCTACCTGTAATATCTTCATCTAATATCCCTCAAAGGTTGAGAAACATGGCCTCTGCCACTTATTGACGCAATACTTTCAAGCAGCAACCATGTAGTCTAGACCTTCCTAGATTCGCGAAGCTGATATAGCCCCGATGACCACATTGTCCCAAAAGATTGGTGTGTAAAATTCAAGGAGTTGGCTGCAAGATAAAGGACTATGCCCCACCTTGAAAGGTCTTCACGTTATGCCCATCAAATAGCAAGATGAAAGGGCCTCAACCATGGCTGGGAACACTACTTTCAAAGGCCCACCAAACAGGTTAGAGCTTCCTAGATTCACAAATCTGATAACCACACAGATCACCACAGTGTCCCAAAACATTGGTGTGTCACATTCTATACAGTACACGTTATGCCCATCAAATAGCAAGATGAAGGGTCCTCAACCATGGCTGGGAACACTACTTTCAAAGGCCCACCAAACAGGTTAGAGCTTCCTAGATTCACAAATCTGATAACGACACAGATCACCACAGTGTCCCAAAACATTGGTGTGTCACATTCTATACAGTAGGACTAGGCTGCAGGATAAATAACTTTGGAGCAGTTTTAAATATCTTGCATTCACAGCCTTGAAGGCCGAATTTAGGGGGCTCTGCCAACGGTGGACTCACCTCTTTGAAAAGTCAACCATATAGTCTAGAGCTTACTAGATTCACAAACCTGGTATAGCCCCGAAGAGATCAGAATCTAAAGACAATGGGGTGTCAAATTCATTGACCAGTGTCCAGGATCGACAATTTTGCCCCAGCTTAGAGTTGAACAAGCATAGCTTTCAAAGGGCAGAAAAAGTGGCCTCCTCCATTAGTGGACACACAACTTTCAAAGGCCAGCCAAATAGTCTAGAGCTTCCTAGATTCACAGTCCTGATTAACACACAGATGACCACAGTGTCCCAAAACGTTGGTAAGTCACATTCCAGGAATAGGCTGCAGGATAAATAACTTTGCAGGAGTTTTTAAGATCTTGAATGGACAGCCCAGAAGGCTGAATTTAGGGGCCTCTGCCACCAGTTGACTCACCACTTTGAAAAGGCAACCATATAGTCTAGAGCTTACTAGATTCACCCACCTGATATGAAACCAACAAGCACAGTGTCCAAAGACATTGGTGTCTTAAGTTTATTGAAAGGGGCAGGTTACCAACAACTTTGCAGGATAAAGGACTATGCCCCAGTTTTGAAGACCTTGGCTTCATGCCCTTCAAATAGCAAGATAAAGAGGCCTCCACCATTGCTGGACACACTACTTTCAAAAGCCAACCAAATAGTCTAGAGCTTCCTAGATTTATTAACCTGATGGAGTCCCAATGACCCCAGTGTCAAAAGATTTGGGTGTGTAAACTTCATTGACGGGCATGTAGGAAAAACAACTTTTGCTGCAGCTTCCACTTGAAGAGACACAGCCTGGTAGTGCCCGAAAAGTGGCCCCTGCCATGGGCGTATGCTCAACTTTTAAAGGCCCCATAACAGTCTAGAGCTTCCTAGATTCACAAACCTGATTACCGCATGGATGACCACAATGCCCCAAAACGTTGGTGTTTCACATTCCAGGACTAGGCTGCATTATAAATAACTTTGCAGCAGTTTTAAATATCTTGAAATAACAGTCTTGAAGGCCGAATTCAGGGGTCTCTGCCACCAGTGGACACACAACTTTCAAAGGCCAGCCAAATAGTCTAGAGCTTCCTAGATTCACCCACCTGATATGAAACCAACAAGCACAGTGTGCAAAGAGCTTGATGTCTTCATTTTATTGAAAGGGGCAGGTTACCAACAACTTTGCAGGATAACGGACTATGCCCCAGTTTTGAAGACCTTGGCTTCATGCCTTTCAAAGAGCAATATAAAGAGTCCTCAACCATGGCCTCAACCAACGGCCCACCAAACAGTCTAGAGCTTCCTAGATTCACAAACCTGATTACCGCACCGATGTCCCAAAACATAGGTGTGTCACATTCAAGGACTAGGCTGCAGGATAAACAAGTTCGGAGTAGTTTTAAAGATCTTGAAGTGACAGCCTCGTAGGCCGAAATTAGGGGCCTCTGCCACCAGTGGACTCACCACTTTGAAAAAGCAACCATATAGTCTAGAGGTTACTAGATTCACGAACCTGATATAGCCCCAGTGAGAACAGTGTTCAAAGACAACGGGGTGTCAATTTCATTGACCAGTGTCCAGGATAGACAACTTTGCCCCAGCTTAGAATTGAACAGACATAGCTTTCGAAGGGCGGAAAAAATGGTCTCCTCCATCAGTGAACACACAACTTTCAAAGGCCTGGCAAATAGTCTAGAGCTTCCTAGATTCACAATCCTGATTAACGCACAGATGACCACAGTGTCCCAAAACGTTGGTAAACCACATTTCAGGAGTAGGCTGTAGGATAAATACATTTGCAGCAGTTTTAAAGATCTTGATTTGACAGCCTTTAAGCTCTAATTTAGGGGCCTTTGCCACCAGGGGACACACAACTTTCAAAGGACAGCCAAATAGTCTAGAGCTTCCTAGATTCAACCACCTGATATGAAACCAACAAGCAACCTGTCCAAAGACATTGGTGTATTAAGTTTATTGAAAGGGGCAGGTTACCAACAACTTTGCCCTTCCTGTAAGATCATGGTATGATATCCTTCAAAGGCTGAAAAACGTGGCATCTGCCACTTATTGACCCAATACTTTCAAACAGCGACCATGTAGCCTAGACCTTCCTAGATTCATGAAGCTGATATAGCCACGATAACCACATTGTCTAAAAAGATTGGGGTGTAAAATTCAGGGAATTGGCTGCAGGATAAATGACTATACCCCAGTTTTGAAGACACTACTTTTAAAGGCTGAGCAAATAGTCTAGAGCTTCCTAGATTCACAAACCTGATTACTGCAAAGATGACCACAGTGTCCAGAAACTTGGGTGTGTCACATTCCAGGAGTAGGCTGTAGGATAAATAACTTTGTAGCAGTTTTAAAGATCTTGAATTGACAGCTTTGAAGGCCGAATTTATGGGCCTCTGCCGCTCTTAGGCTCACCAGTTTTGAAAGGCAACCATATAGTCTAGAGCTTACTAGCTTCACAAACCTGATATAGCCCCAATGAGAAGAGTGTCAAAAGACAATGAGGTGTCAAATTTATTGACCCGTGCCCAGGATAGACAACTTTGCCCCAGCTTAGACTTGAACAGACATAGCTTTCAAAGGGGAGAAAAAGTGGCCTCCTCCATCAGTGGACACACAACTTTCAAAGGCCAGCCAAATAGTCTAGAGCTTCCTACATTCACCCACCTGATATGAAACCAAGAAGCACAGTGTCCAAAGACATTGATGACTTAAGTTTATTGAAAGGGGCTGGTTACCAACAACTTTGCCAGGATAGACAAGCTTGCCCCAGCTTAGACTTGAACAGACATAACTTTCAAAGTGGAGAAAAAGTGGCCTCCTCCATCAGTGGACACACAACTTTCAAAGGCCCACCAAACAGTCTAGAGCTTCCTAGATTCACAAACCTGATAAACGAACAGATGACCACAGTATCCCAAAACGTTGGTGTGTCACATTCAAGGACTAAGCTGCAGGATAAATAACTTTGCAGCAGTTTTAAAGATCTTGAAGTGACAGCTTTAAGGGCCAAATTTATGGCCTCTGCCACCAATGGACTCAGCACTTTGAAAAGGCAACCATATAGTCTAGAGCTTACTAGATTCACAAACCTGGTATAGCTCCAATGAGAACAGTGTCCAAAGACAATGGGGTGTCAAATTCATTGACCAATGCCCAGGATAGACAACTTTGCCCCAGGTTAGACTTGTACAGACATATCTTTCAAAGGGCAGAAAAAGTGGCCCCTTCCATCAGTGGACACACAACTTTCAAAGGCCAGCCAAATAGTCTAGAGCTTCCTAGATTCACCCACCTGATATGAAACCAACAAGCACCGTGTGCAAAGACATTGATGTCTTCATTTTATTGAAAGGGGTAGGTTACCAACAACTTTGCAGGATAAAGGACTATGCCCCAGTTTTGAAGACCTTGGCTTCGTGCCCTTCAAATAGCAAGATAAAGAGGCCTCCACCATTGCTGGACACACTACTTCCAAATGCCAATAAAATATTCTAGAGCTTCCTAGATTCCTGAACCTGATGGAGTCCCAATGACCCCAGTGTCAAAAGATATGTGTGTGTCAACTTCATTGACGGGCATGTAGGAAAAACAACTTTTGCCGCAGCCTCCACTTGAAGAAACACAGCCTGGTAGTGCCCGAAAAGTGGCCCCTGCCATGGGTGTATGCACAACTTTAAAAGGCCCACCAAACAGTCTAGAGCTTCCTAGATTCACAAACCTGATTACCGCACAGATGACCACAGCATCCCAAAACGTTGGTGTGTCACATTCCAGGACTAGGCTGCAGGATAGATAACTTTGCAACAGTTTCAAAGATCTTGAAGTGACAGCCTTGAAGGCCGAAATTAGTAGCCTCTGCCACCAGTGGACTCACCACTTTGAAAAGGTCTAGAGCTTACTAGAATCACAAACCTGATATAGCCCCAACGAGAACAGTGTCAAAAGACAATGGGGTGTCAAATTCATTGACCAGTGCCCAGGATAGACAACTTTGCCCCTGTTTATACTTGAACAGACATAGCTTTCAAAGGGGAGAAAAAGTGACCTCCTCCATCAGTGGACACACAACTTTCAAAGGCCAGCCAAATAGTCTAGAGCTTCCTAGATTCACCCACCTGATATGAAACCAACAAGCACAGTGTCCATCGACATCGGTGTTTTAAGTTTATTGAACGGGGCAGGTTATCAACAACTTTGCCTTACCTCTAAGATCTTGCACTAATATCCTTCAAAGGCTGAAAAACGTGGCCTCTGCCACTGATGGTCCCAATACTTTCAAACAGCAACCATGCAGTCTAGACCTTCCTAGATTCATGAAGCTGATATAGGCCTGGAGACCACATTGTCCAAAAAGATTGGGGTGTAAAATTCAGGGAATTGGCTGCAGGATTAAGGACTATGCCCCAGTTTTGAAGACCTCTTGAAGAGACACCCTGGCAGTACCCAAAAAGTGGGCCCTGCCATAGGTACATGCACAACTTTCAACGGCCCACCAAACAGTCTAGAGCTTCCTAGATTCACAAACCTGATTACCACAGGGATGACAACATTATCCCAAAACATTGGTCTGTCACATTCAAGGACTAGGCTGCAGGATGAATAACTTTGCCGCAGTTTGAAAGATCTTGAAGGGACAGCCTTGAAGGCCGAATTTAGGGGTCTCTGCCACCAGTGGACACACAACTTTCAAAGGCCAGCCAAATAGTCTAGAGCTTCCTAGATTCATGAAACCTGATATAGCCCCAATGACCCTAGTGTCCAAAGACACAGGTGTTGAAACTTCATTGACGGGTATGCAGGAGAAACAACTTTTGCCACAGCTTTGACTTGAAGAGACACCCTGGCATTACCCAAAAAGTGGCCCCTGCCATGGGTGCATGCACAACTTTCAAATGCCCACCATGTAGTCTAGAGCCTCCTAGATTAACAAACCTGATTACCACACAGATGACCACAGTGTCCCAAAACGTTGGTGTGTCACATTCCAGGACTAGGCTGCAGCATAAATAACTTTGCAGCAGTTTTGAAGATCTTGCTTTGACAGCCTTGGAGGCCGAATTTAGGGGCCTCTGACACCAATGGACACACAACTTTCAAAAGCCAGCCAAATAGTCTAGAGCTTCCTAGATTCACCCACCTGATATGAAACCAACATTGACGGTGTCTAAATAAATTGGTGTCTTAAGTTTATTGAAAGGGCAGGTTACCAACAACTTTTCAGGATAAAGGACTATGCCCCAGTTTTGAAGACCTTGGCTTCATGCCCTTCAAATAGCAAGATAAAGAGGCCTCCGCCATTGCTGGGCAAACTACTTTCAAATGCCAACCAAATAGTCTAGAGCTTCCTAGATTCATGAACCTGATTGAGCCCCAATGACCCCAGTGTCAAAAGATTTGGGTGTGTAAAATTTATTGATGGGCATGTAGGAAAAACAACTTTTGTCACAGCTTCCACTTGAAGAGACAGAGCCTGGCAGTGCCCGAAAAGTGGCATTTGCCATGGGCGTATGCTCAACTTTTAAAGGCCCCATAACAGTCTAGAGCTTCCTAGATTCACAAACCTGATTACCGCATGGATGACCACAATGCCCCAAAACGTTGGTGTGTCACATTCAAGGTGTAGGATGCAGGATAAATAACTTTGCAGCAGTTTCAAAAATCTTGAAGTGAAAGCCTTAAAGGCTGAATTTAGGGGTCTCTGCCACCAGTGGACACAAAACTTTCAAAGGCCAGCCAAATAGCCAAATAGACTGTTTGGTGGGCGTTTGAAAGTTGTGCATACACCCATGGCAGAGGCCACTTTTCGGGCACTGCCAGGATCTGTCTCTTCAAGTGGAAGCTGTGGCAAAAGTTGTTTTTCCTACATGCCCGTGAATGAAGTTTGCACACCCATATCTTTTGACACTGGGGTCATAGGGGCTCCATCAGGTTCATGAATCTAGGAAGCTCTAGACTATTTGGTTGGCATTTGAAAGTAGTGTGTCCAGCAATGATGGAGGCCTATATATCTTCCTATTTGAAGGGCATGAAGCCAAGGTCTTCGAAACTGGGTCATAGTCCTTTATCCTGCAAAGTTGTTGGTAACCTGCCCCTTTCAATAAAATTAAGACATCAATGTCTTTGCACACTGTGCTCGTTGGTTTCATATCAGGTGGGTGAATCTAGGAAGCTCTAGACTATTTGGCTGGCCTTTGAAAGTTGTGGGTCCACTGATGGAGAAGACCACTTTTTCCGCCCTTTGAAAGCTATATCTGTTCAAGTCTAAGCTGGGGCAAAGTTGTCTATCCTGGGCACTGGTCAATGAATTTGACACCCCATTGTTTTTGGACACTGTTCTCATTGGGACTATATCAGGTTTGTGAATCTAGTAAGCTCTAGACTATATGATTGCTTTTTCAAAGTGGTGAGTCCACTGGTGGCAGAGGCCCCTAATTTTGGCCTACAAGGCCATCCAAATAGTCTAGAGCTTCCTAGATTCACCCAGCTGATATGAAACCAACAAGCACAGTGTCCAAAGACATTGGTGTCTTAAGTTTATTGAAAGGGGCATGTTACGAACAACTTTGCCCTACCCGTAAGATCTTGAACTGATATCCTTCAAAGGCTGAAAAACGTGGCCTGTCCTACTGATGGAAGCAATACTTTCAAACAGCAACAATGTAGTCTAGACCTTCCTAGATTCGCGAAGCTGATATAGGCTTGGAGACCACATCGTTGGCTGAGTAACATAAGGTCGTATCTGACAAATGTTAGATTTGAGATATTGCTAATTAAAGAAATATGACGTCCTTTGAAGGGTTATATGATTAAAAATATCTGCTCAATAAATAAAATATTCCATTTCTAGGAAGAATAAGTAGCTAGAAATTAGTTGGTGAGATATTTCTATATCCATAGGTTATTAGGATGATACTATGGCAACAAGAAGAGAATTCATTTCAGATACGACCTTATGTTACTGAGTTTTATGGAAAAAAGTTGGAAATCAGTGAGTAACATAAGGTCGTATCTGACAAATATAAATTATAGATAAATACAAATTAAATCAATTTAGCTATTCCAAATAACATAAAATAACATTTGTAAAGTTCAGGAAGTATGCTAAGATTTACTACACTTGTTTACACTAAAATAGTGAGGACTTATATGACATTTACACCATCACATTTAAATACAGACAAGATACGACCTTATGTTACTCAACATCTGAACCATTTCTTCAGTAATCAAAGGTCGTATCCAGCAATTCAAAACTATATTACTATATCTACCTTTGATTCGATTAACGATGTGTTAATAATGTTTTGATAATGTTTGTAGGATAGTTGTCTAATAAACTGAATTATAGAATATTTTTATTTTGTATAGATTAACATAATTTACTGAAAATAAAACTTTGGTTTAAAGCAGATACGACCTTATGTTACTCACTGAAAAGTGACATTGTGCAGATACGACCTTTGTTTACTGGTTTATAACATGCCAAAGATTTCGAAAATTCAAAAAATTCCAAAATTTCTGGATATTTTAGGGGGTAGGGAAGCCGGTTCAAAAATAATAAAAAATTTGACTTTTTTGAGATACAACCTTATGTTACTCAGCCAACGACATTGTCCAAAATGATTGGGGTGCAAAATTCAGGGAATCTGCTGCAGGATTAGGGACTATACCCCAGTTTCGAAGACGGCTTGAAGAGACACCCTGGCAGTGCCCTAAAAGTGGCCCCTGCCATGAGTGCATGCACAACTTTCAAAGGCCCACCAAACAGTCTAGAGCTTCCTAGATTCACAAACCTGATTACCGCACAGATGACCGATGTATCCCAAAACGTTGGTGTGTCACATTCAAGGAGTAGGATGCAGGATAAATAACTTTGCAGCAGTTTCAAAGATCTTGAAGCGACAGCCTTGCGGGCCAAATTAGGGGCCTCTGTCACCAGTGGACTCACCACTTTGAAAAAGCAACCATATAGTCTAGAGCTTACTAGATTTACAAACCTGATATAGCCCCAATGAGAACATTGTTCAAAGACAATGGGGTGTCAAATTCATTGACCAGTGCCCAGGATAGACAACTTTGCCCCAGCTTAGACTTTAACAGACATAGCTTTCAAATGGCAGAAAAAGGGGCCTCCTCTATCAGCGGAAACAGAACGTTCAAAGACTAGCCAAATAGTCTAGATCTTCCGAGATTCACCCACCTTATATGAAACCAACAAGCACAGTGTCCAAAGACATTGGTGTCTTAAGATTATTGAAAGGGGTAAGTTACCAACAACTTTGCTCTACCTCTAAGATCTTGAACTGATGTCCTTCAAGGGCTGAAAAACGTGGCCTCCGCCACTAATGGACGCAATACTTTCAAACAGCAACCATGTAGTCTAGACTTTCCTAGATTCATGAAGCTGATATAGCCCAGATGACCACATTGTCCCAAAAGATTGGTGTGTAAAATTCGAGTAGTTAGCTACAAGATAAAGGACTATGCCCCACTTTTGAAGATCTTAACTTCATGCCCATCAAATAGTAAGATGAAGCGGCCTCAACCATGGCTGGGAACACTACTTTCAAAGGCCCACCAAATAGGCTATCAGGTGGGTGAATCTAGGAAGCTCTATACTATTTGGCTGGCCTTTGAAAGTTTTGTGTCCATTGGTGGCAGAGGCCCCTAAATTCATCCGTCAAGGCTGTCAAAGCAAGATCTTTAAAACTGCTGCAAAGTTATTTATCCTACAGTCTACTCCTGGAATGGGACACACCAACGTTTTGGGACACTGTGGTCATCTGTCCTGGAATCAGGTTTGTGAATGTAGGAAGCTCTAGCCTGTTTGGTGGGCCTTTGAAAGTACTGTTCCCGGCAATGGTTGGGGCCGCTTCATTTTGCTATTTGATGGGCATGAAGTTAAGATCTTCAAAAGTGGGGCATAGTCCTTTATCTTGCAGCTAACTCCTCGAATTTTACACACCAATCTTTTGGGACAATGTGATCATTAGGGCTATATCAGCTTTGCAAATCTAGGAAGGTCTAGACTACATGGTTGCTGCTTGAAAGTATTGTGTCAAAACGTGGCAGAGGCCATGTTGTTCAGCCTTTGAAGGATATTAGATCAAGATATTACAGGTAGGGCAAAGTTGTTGGTAACCTGCCCCTTTCAATAAACTTAAGACACCAATGTCTTTGGACACTGTGCTTGTTGGTTTCATATCAGGTAGGTGAATCTAGGAAGCTCTAGACTATTTGGCTGGCTTTTGAAAGTTATGTGTCCACTGGTGTCAGAGGCCCCTAGATTCGGCCTCCAAGGCTGTCAAAGCAAGATCTCTAAAACTGCTGCAAAGTTATTTATCCTGCAGCCTACTCCTGGAATGTGACACACCAACGTTTTGGGACAGTGTGGTCATCTGTGTGGTAATCGGGTTTGTTAATCTAGGAGGCTCTAGACTGTTTGGTGGGCATTTGAAAGTTGTGCATGCACCCATGGCAGGGGCCACTTTTTGGGCAATGCCAGGGTGTCTCTTCAAGTGGAAGCTGTGGCAAAAGTTGTTTTTCCTGCATACCCGTCAATGAAGTTTCAACACCCGTGTCTTTGGACACTGGGGTCATTGGGGCTATATCAGATTTATGGATATAGGAAACTCCAGACTATTTGGATGGTCTTTGAAAGTTTTGTGTCCACTGGTGGCAGAGACCCCTAAATTCGGCCTTCAAGGCTGTCACTTCAAGATCTTTGAAACTGCTGCAAAGTTATTTATCCTGCAGCCTATTCCTTGAATGTGACACACCAACGTTTTGGGATAATGAGGTTATCCCTGCAGTAATCAGGTTTGTGAATCTAGGAAGCTCTAGACTGTTTGGTGGGCCATTTAAAGTTGTGCATGCACCCTTGGCAGGGGCCACTTTTTCGGCACTGCCAGGGTGTCTCTACAAGTGGAAGCTGTGGCAAAAATTGTTTTTTCTACATGCCCATCAATGAAGTTTGCACATCCATATCTTTTGACACTGGGGTCATTGGGGCTCCATAAGGTTCATGAATCTAGGAAGCTCTAGACTATTTGGTTGGCATTTGAAAGTAGTGTGTCCACCAATGGTGGAGGCCACTTTATCTTGCTATTTGAAGGGCATGAAGCCAAGGTCTTCAAAACTGGGTCATAGTCCTTTATCCTGCAAAGTTGTTGGCAACCTGCCCCTTTCCATAAAATTAAGACATCAATGTCTTATCATACTGTGCTTGTTGGTTTCATATCAGGTGGGTGAATCTAGGAAGCTCTAGACTATTTGGTAGGCCTTTGAAAGTTGTGTGTCCACTGATGGAGGAGACCATTTTTTCCGCGCTTCGAAAGCTATGTCTGTTCAATTCTAAGCTGTGGCAAAGTTGTCTATCCTGGACCCTGGTCAATGAATTTGACACCCCGTTGTCTTTGGACACTGTTCTCACTGGGGCTATATCAGGTTTGTGAATCTAGTAACCTCTAGACTATATGGTTGCTTTTTCAAAGTGGAGAGTCCACTGGTGGCCCGAGGCCCCTGAATTTGGCCTTCAGGGCTGTCAATTCAAGATCTTTAAAACTGCTGCAAAGTTATTTATCCTGCAGCCTAGTCCTTGAATGTGACACACCTATGTTTTGGGACACTGTGCTCATTGGTGCGGTAATCAGGTTTGTGAATCTAGGGAGCTCTAGACTGTTTGGTGGGCCTTTGAAGGTTGTGTGTCCACTGATGGAGGAGGCCACTTTTTCTCCCCTTTGAATGCTATGTCTGTTCAAGTCTAAACTGGGGCAAGCTTGTCTATACTGGCAAAGTGGTTGGTAACCTGCCCGTATCAATAAACTTAAGACATCAATGTCTTTGGACACTGTGCTTGTTGGTTTCATATCATGTGGGTGAATCTAGGAAGCTCTAGACTATTTGGCTGGCCGTTGAAAGTTGTGTGTCCACTGATGGATGAGGCCACTTTTTCTCCTCTTTGAAAGCTATGTCTGTTCAAGTCTAAGCTGGGGCAAAGTTGTCTATCCTGGGCACTGGTCAATGAATTTGACACCCCATTGTCTTTTGACACTGTTCTCATTGGGGCTATATCAGGTTTGTGAAGCTAGTAAGCTCTAGACTATATGGTTCCCTTTCCAAAGTGGTGAGCCTACCGGCGGCAGAGGCCCATAAATTCGGCCTCCAAGGCTGTCAATTCAAGATCTTTAAAACTGCTACAAAGTTATTTATCCTACAGCCTACTCCTGGAATGTGACACACCCAAGTTTCTGGACACTGTGGTCATCTGTGCGGTAATCAGGTTTGTGAATCTAGGAAGCTCTAGACTATTTGGTGGGCCTTTGAAAGTAGTGTTCCCAGCCATGGTGGAGGCCGCTTTATCCCGGTATTTTTTGATGGGCATGAAGTGAAGATCTTCCAAAGTGGGGCATAGTCTTTTATATTGCAGCCAACTCCTTGAATTTTACACACCAGTCTTTTGGGACAATGTGGTCATCGGGGCTATATCAGCTTCGCGAATCTAGGAATGTCTAGACTATATGGTTGCTGCGTGAAAGTATTGCGTCCATCAGTGGCAGAGGACATGTTTTTCAGCCTTTGAAGGATATCAGTTCAAGATCTTAGAGGTAGACCAAAGTTGTTGGTAACTTGCCCCATTCAATTTAACTTAATACACCAATGTCTTTGGACACTGTGCTTGTTGGTTTCATATCAGGTGGGTGAATCTAGGAAGCTCTAGACTATTGGGCTGGCTTTTGAAAGTTGTGTGTCCACTGGTGGCAGAGGCCCCTAAATTCGGCCTTCAAGGCTGTCACTTCAAGATCTTTGAAACTGCTGCAAAGTTAATTATCCTGCAGCCTAGTCCTTGAATGTGACAGACCAACGTTTTGGGATAATGTGGTTATCCCTGCGGTCATCAGGTTTATGAATCTAGGAAGCTCTAGACTGTTTGGTGGGCCTTTGAAAGTTGTGCATGCACCCATGGCAGAGGCCACTTTTTTAGCACTGCCAGGGTGTCTCTTCAAGTGGTCTTCAAAACTGGGGCATAGTCCTTAATCCTGCAGCCAATTCTCTGAATTTTACACCCCAATCTTTTTGAACAATGTGGTCTCCATGCCTATATCTGCTTGATGAATCTAGTAAGTTCTAGACTACATGGTTGCTGTTTGAAAGTATTGCGACCATCAGTGGCAGAGGCCCCGTTTTTCAGACTTTGAAGGATATCAGTTCAAGATCTTAAAGGTAGGGCAAAGTTGTTGGTAACCTGCCCATTTCAATAAACTTAAGACATCAATGTCTTTGGACACTGTGCTTGTTGGATTCATATCAGCTGGGTGAATCTAGGAAGCTCTAGACTATTTGGCTGGCCTTTGAATGTTGCGTGTCCACTGGTGGCAGAGGCCCCTAAATTCGGCCTTAAAGGCTGTCAATACAAGATATTTAAAACTGCTGCAAAGTTATTTATCCTACAGTCTACTCCTGGAATGTGACTTTCCAACATTTTGGGACACTGTGGTCATCTGTGTGTTAATCAGGATTGTGAATCTAGGATGCTCTAGACTGTTTGGTGGGGCTTTGAAAGTAGTGTTCCCAGCCATGGTAGAGGCCGCTTCATCTTGCTATTTGATGGGCATGAAGTTAAGATCTTCAAAAGTGGGGCATAGTCCTTTATCTTGCAGCTGACTCCTCGAATTTTACACACCAATCTTTTGGGACAATGTGGTCATCAGGGCTATATCAGCTTTGTGCATCTAGGAAGGTCTAGACTACTTGGTTGCTGCTTGAAAGTATTGCGTCAATAAGTGGCAGAGGCCATGTTTATCAGCCTTTGAAGAATATTAGATCAAGATATTACAGGTAGGGCAAAGTTGTTGGTAACCTGCCCCTTTCAATAAACTTAAGACAATAATGTCTTTAAACACTGCGCTTGTTTGTTTCATATCAGGATGGTGAATCTAGAAAACTCTAGACTATTTGGCTGGCCTTTGAAAGTTGTGTGTCCACTGGTGACAGAGACCCCTAAATTCAGCCTTTAGGGCTGTCACTTCAAGATTTTTGAAACTGCTGCAAAGTTATTTATCCTGCATCCTACTCC
This sequence comes from Lepidonotus clava, assembly GCA_936440205.1. Lineage (NCBI taxonomy): Eukaryota > Metazoa > Annelida > Polychaeta > Phyllodocida > Polynoidae > Lepidonotus > Lepidonotus clava. Next base: position 44,106,510 of record OW387146.1, on the reverse strand, counting down.
TTGAATGTGACACACCAACGTTTTGGGATCCTGTGGTCATCTGTGTGGTAATCAGGTTTGTTAATCTAGGAAGCTCTAAACTACATGGTGGGCATTTGAAAGTTGTGCATGCACCCATGGCAGGGGCCACTTTTTGGGCACTGTCAGGCTCTGTCTCTTCAAGTGGAAGCTGTGGCAAAAGTTGTTTTTCATACATGCCCATCAATGAAGTTTCAACACCCGTGTCTTTGGACACTGGGGTCATTGGGGCTCAATCAGGTTCATGAATCTAGGAAGCTCTAGACTATTTGGTTGGCATTTGAAAGTTGTGTGTCCAGCAATGGCGGAGGCCTCTTTATCTTGCTATTTGAAGGACATGAAGCCAAGGTCTTCAAAACTGGGGCATAGTCCTTTATCCTGCAAAGTTGTTGGTAACCTGCCCTTTCAATAAACTTAACACACCAATGTATTTGGACACTGAGCTTGGTGGTTTCCTATCAGGTGGGTGAATCTAGGAAGCTCTAGACTATTTGGCTGGCCGTTGAAAGTTGTGTGTCCACTGATGGAGGAGGCCACTTTTTCTCTCCTTTGAAAGCTATGTCTGTTCAAGTCTAAGCTGGGGCAAAGTTGTCGATCCTGGGCACTGGTCAATGAATTTGACACCCCATTGTCTTTGGACACTGTTCTCATTGGGGCTATATTAGGTTTCTGAATCTAGTAAGCTCTAGACTATATGGTTGCCTTTTCAAAGAGGTGAGTCCACCGTTAGCAGAGCCCCCTAAATTCGGCCTTCAAGGCTGTCAATTCAAGATCTTTAAAACTGCTGCAAATTTATTTATCCTACAGCCTAGTCCTGGAATGTGACACACCAATGTTTTGGGACACTGTGGTCATCTGTGCATTAATCAGGTTTGTGTCTTTGGACACTGGGGTCATTAGGGCTATCAGGTTCATGATTCTAGGAAGCTCTAGACTATTTGGCTGGCCTTTGAAAGTTGTGTGTCCACTGGTGGCACAGACCCCTAAATTCGGCCTTCTAGGCTGTCCCTTCAAGATCTTTGAAACTGCGGCAAAGTTATTCATCCTGCAGCCTTGTCCTTGAATGTGACAGACCAACGTTTTGGGATAATGTTGTCATCCCTGCGATAATCAGGTTTGTGAATCTAGGAAGCTCTAGACTGTTTGGTGGGCCTTTGAAAGTTGTGCATGTACCTATGGCAGGGCCCACTTTTTGGGGACTGCCAGGGTGTCTCTTCAAGAGGTCTTCAAAACTGGGGCATAGTCCTTAATCCTGCAGCCAATTCCCTGAATTTTACACCCCAATCTTTTTGGACAATGTGGTCTCCAGGCCTATATCAGCTTCACGAATCTAGGAAGGTCTTGACTACATGGTTGCTGTTTGAAAGTATTGCGACCATCAGTGGCAGAGGCCACGTTTTTCAGCCTTTGAAGGATATTAGTGCAAGATCTTAGAGGTAAGGCAAAGTTGTTGATAACCTGCCACGTTCAATAAACTTAAGACACCGATGTCATTGGACACTGTGCTTGTTGGTTTCATATCAGGTGGGTGAATCTAGGAAGCTCTAGGTTATTCGGCTGGCCTTTGAAAGTTGTGTGTCCACTGATGGAGGAGGTCACTTTTTCTCCCCTTTGAAAGCTATGTCTGTTCAAGTATAAACCGGGGCAAAGTTGTCTATCCTGGGCATTGGTCAATGAATTTGACACCCCATTGTCTTTTGACACTGTTCTCGTTGGGGCTATATCAGGTTTGTGATTCTAGTAAGCTCTAGACCTTTTCAAAGTGGTGAGTCCAATGGTGGCAGTGACCACTAATTTCGGCCTTCAAGGCTGTCGCTTCAAGATCTTTGAAACTGTTGCAAAGTTATCTATCCTGCAGCCTAGTCCTTGAATGTGACACACCAACGTTTTGGTATACTGTGGTCATCTGTGCGGTAATCAGGTTTGTGAATCTAGGATGCTCTAGACTGTTTGGTGGGCCTTTAAAAGTTGTGCATACACCCATGGCAGGGGCCACTTTTCGGGCACTACCAGGCTGTGTTTCTTCAAGTGGAAGCTGAGGCAAAAGTTGTTTTTCCTACATGCCCGTCAATGAAGTTGGCACACCCATATCTTTTGACACTGGGGTCATTGGGACTCCATCAGGTTCATGAATCTAGGAAGCTCTAGAATATTTTATTGGCATTTGGAAGTAGTGTGTCCAGCAATGGTGGAGGCCTCTTTATCTTGCTATTTGAAGGGCATGAAGCCAAGGTCTTCAAAACTAGGGCATAGTCCTTTATCCTGCAAAGTTGTTGGTAACCTGCCCCTTTCAATAAAATGAAGACATCAATGTCTTTGCACACTGTGCTTGTTGGTTTCATATCAGGTGGGTGAATCTTGGAAACTCTAGACTATTTGGCTGGCATTTGAAAGTTGTGTGTCCACTGATGAAGGAGGCCACTTTTTCTGCCCTTTCAAAGCTATGTCTGTACAAGTCTAACCTGGGGCAAAGTTGTCGATCCTGGGCATTGGTCAATGAATTTGACATCCCATTGTCTTTGGACACTCTTCTCATTGGAGCTATATCAGGTTTGTGAATCTAGTAAGCTCTAGACTATATGGTTGTCTTTTCAAAGTGCTGAGTCCATTGGTGGCAGAGGCCCTAAGTTCGGCCTTTAAAGCTGTCACTTCAAGATCTTTAAAACTGCTGCAAAGTTATTTATCCTGCAGCCTAGTCCTTGAATGTGACACACCAACGTTTTGGGATACTGTGGTCATCTGCACGTTAATCAGGTTTGTGAATCTAGGAAGCTCTAGACTGTTTGGTGGGCCTTTGAAAGTAGTGTGCTCAGCCATGGTGGAGGACGCATTATCTTGCTATTTGATGGGCATGAAGTGAAGATCTTAAAAAACGGGGACTTGTCCTTTATTCTGCAGCCAACTCCTTGAATTTTACACACCAATCTTTTGGGACAATGTGGTCATCGGGGCTATATCAGCTTCGCGTATCTAGAAAGGTTTAGACTACATGGTTACTGCTTGAAAGTATTGCATCCATCAGTGGCAGTGACCACGTTTTTCAGCCTTTGAAGGATATTAGATCAAGATAATACAGGTAGGGCAAAGTTGTTGGTAACCTGCCCCTTTCAATAAACTTAAGACACCAATGTCTTTGGACACTGTGCTTGTTGGTTTCATATCAGGTGGGTGAATCTAGGAAGCTTTAGACTCTTTGGCTGGCCTTTGAAAGTTGTGTGTCATCTGATGGAGGAGGCCACATTTTCTGCCCTTTGAAAGCTATGTCTGTTCAAGTCTAAGCCGAGGCAAAGTTGTCGATCGTGGACATTGGTCAATGAATTTGACACCCCATTGTCTTTGGACACTGTTGTCATTGGGGCTATATCAGGTTTGTGAATCTAGCAAGCTCTAGACTATATGGTTGCCTTTTCAAAGAGGTGAGTCCACCGTTAGCAGAGCTCCCTAAATTCGGCCTTCAAGGCTGTCAATTCAAGATCTTTAAAACTGCTGCAAAGATATTTATCCTACAGCCTACACTGTTCTCAATGGGGCTATTTTGACGTTTCTGTACACTGTGGTCATCTGTGCGGTAATGAGATTTGTGAATCTAGTAAGCTCTAGCCTGTTTGGTGGGCCTTTGAAAGTAGTGTGCCAAGCCATGGTGGAGGCCACTTTATCTTGCTATTTGAAGGGCATGAAGTGAAGATCTTCCAAAGTGGGGCATAGTCCTTTATCCTGCAGCCTACTCCTTGAATTTTACACACCAATCTTTTGGGACAATGTGGTCATCTGGGCTACATCAGGTTTGGGATTCTAGTAAGCTCTAGACATTTTCAAAGTGGTCAGTCCACTGGTAGCAGAGGCCCCTAATTTCCGCCTATAAGGCTGTCACTTCAAGATCTTTAAAACTGTTGCAAAGTTATATATCCTACAGACCTACTCCGGGAATGTGACACATCAACATTTTGGGACAATGTTGTCATGTGTGCGTTAATTAGGTTTGTGGATCTAGGAAGCTCTAGACTGTTTCGTGGGTCTTTGAAAGTATTGTGCCCAGCCATGGTGGAGGCTGCTTTATCTCGCTATTTGAAGGGCATGAAGTCAATGTCTTCAAAACTGGGGCATAGTCCTTTATCCTGCAGCCAATTCCCTGAATTTTACACCCCAATCTTTTTAGACAATGTGGTTATCGTGGCTATATCAGCTTCATGAATCTAGGAAGGTCTAGACTACATGGTCACTGTTTGAAAGTATTGGGTCAATAAGTGGCAGAGGCCACGTTTTTCAGCCTTTGAAGGATATCAGATCATGATCTTACAGGTAGGGCAAAGTTGTTGGTAACCTGCCCCTTTCAATAAACTTAAGACACCAATGTCTTTGGACACTGTCCTTGTTGGTTTCATATCAGGTAGTTGAATCTCGGTAGCTCTAGACTATTTGGCTGGCCTTTGAAAGTTGTGTGTCCACTGGTGGCAGAGGCCCCTAAATTCAGACTTCAAGGCTGTCAAAGCAATATCTTTAAAACTGCTGCAAAGTTATTTATCCTGCAGCCTAGTCCTGGAAAGTGACACACTAACATTTTGGAACACTGTGGTCATCTGCACGTTAATCAGGTTTGTGAATCTAGGAAGCTCTAGACTGTTTGGTGGGCCTTTGAAAGTAGTGTTACCAGCCATGGTGGAGGCCGCTTTATCTTGCTATTTGATGGGCATGAAGTGAATATCTTCAAAATTGGGGCATAGTCCTTTATCTTGCAGCTAACTCCTTGAATTTTATGCACCAATCTTTTGAGACAATGTGGTCATCTAGGCTATATCAGCTTTGCGAATCTAGGGAGGTCTAGAGTACATGGTTGCTGCTTGAAAGTATTGCGTCCATCAGTGGCAGAGCACATGTTTTTCAGCCTTTGAAGGATATCAGTTGAAGTATATCAAGATAGTAGAGGAAGAGCAAAGTTGTTGGTAACCTGCCCCTTTCAATAAACTTAAGACACAAATGTCTTTGGACACTGCGCTTGTTGGTTTCATATCAGGTGGGTGAATCTAGGAAGGTCTAGACTATTTGGCTGGCCTTTGAAAGTTCTGTGTCCCTAAATTCGGCCTTCAAGGGTGTAAAAGCAAGATATTTAAAACTGCTGCAAATTTATTTATCCTGCAGCCTAGTCCTACAATGTGTCAGGATTGTGAATCTAGGAAGTTCTAGACTGTTTGGTGGGCCTTTGAAAGTTGTGCATGCACCCATGGGAGGGGCCACTTTTTGGGCAATGCCGGGGTGTCTCTTCAAGTGGAAGCTGTGGCAAAAGTTGTTTTTCCTGCATACCAGTCAATGAAGTTTCAACACCCATGTCTTTGGACACTGGGGTCATTGGGGCCATATCAGGTTTATGAATCTAGGAAGCTCTAGACTCTTTTGCTGGCCTGTGAATGTTCCGCGTCCACTGGTGGCAGAGGCCCCTAAATTCGGCCTTCAAGGCTGTGAATGCAAGATATTTAAAACTGCTGCAAAGTTATTTATCCTGCAGCCTAGTCCTTGAATGTGACACACCAACGTTTTGGGATACTTTGGTCATCTGTGCGATAATCAGGTTTGTGAATCTAGGAAGCTCTAGACTGTTTGGTGGGCCTTTGAAAGTTGTGTGTCCACTGATGGAGGAGGCCACTTATTCTCCACTTTGAAAGCTATGTCTGTTCAAGTCTAAGCTTGGGCAAAGTTGTCTATCCTAGCAAAGTTGTTGGTAACCTACCCCTTTCAATAAACTTAATACATCAATGTCTTTGGACACTGTGCTTGTTGGTTTCATATCATGTTGGTGAATCTAGGAAGCTCTGGAATATTCGGCTGGCCTTTGAAAGTTGTGTGTCCACTGGTGGCAAAGGCCCCTAAATTCGGCCTTCAAGGCTGTCAAGTCAAGATCTTTAAAACTGCTGCAAAGTTATTTATCCTGCAGCCTAGTCCTGGAATGTGACACACCAACATTTTGGGACACTGTGGTCATCTGTGCTGGAATCAGGTTTGTGAATCTAGGAAGCTCTAGCCTGTTTGGTGTGCCTTTGAAAATAATGTGCCAAGCCATGGTGGAGGCCGCTTTATCTTGCTATTTGATGGACATGAAGTGAAGATCCTCAAAAACGGGGAATAGTCCTTTATTCTGCAGCCAACTCCTTGAATTTTGCACACCAATCTTTTGGGACAATGTGGTCATCGGGGCTATATCAGCTTTGCGAATCTAGGAAGGTTTAGACTACATGGTTGCTGCTTGAAAGTATTGCATCCATCAGTGGCAGTGACCATGTTTTTCAACCTTTGAAGGATATCAGTTCAAGATCTTACAGGTAGGGCAAAGTTGTTGGTAACCTGCCCCTTTCAATAAATTCAAGACACCAATGTCGATGGACACTGTGCTTGTTGGTTTAATATCAGGTGGGTGAATCTCTGAAGCTCTAGACTATTTGTAGAGCTTCTGTTTTTGAAGATCTTCACTTCATGCCCATCAAATAGCAAAATAATGCGTCCTCCACCATGGCTGGCCACAGTACTTTCAAAGGCCCACCAAACAGTCTAGAGCTTCCTAGATTCACAATCCTGATTAACTCACAGATGACCACAGTATCCCAAAACGTTGGTGTGTCACATTCCAGGACTAGGCTGCAGGATAAATAACTTTGCAGCAGTTTTAAAGATCTTGTAGTGACAGCCCTGTAGGCCGAATTCAGGGGCCTCTGCCACCAGTGGAATCACATCTTTGAAAAGGCAACCATATAGTCTAGAGCTTACTAGATTCACAAACCTGATATAGCTCCAATGAGAACAGTCTCCAAAGACAATGGAGTGTCAAATTCATTGACCAATGCCCAGGATAGACAACTTTGCCCCTATTTAGACTTGAACAGACATAGCTTTCAAAGGTGAGAAAAAGTGGCCTCCTCCATCAGTGGACACACAAGTTTCAAAGGCCAGCCAAATAGTCAAGAGCTTCCTAGATTCACCCACCTGATATGAAACCAACAAGCACAGAGTGCAAAGACATTGATGTCTTGATTTTTTTGAAAGGGGCAGGTTACCAACAACATTGCCCTACCTCTAAGATCTTGAACTGATATCCTTCAAAGGCTGAAAAACCAGGCCTCTGCCACTGAGGGTCGCAATACTTTCAAACAGCAAAGATGTAGTCTAGACCTTCCTAGATTCGCGAAGCTGATTTAGCCCCGATGAGCACATTGTCCCAAAATATTGGTGTGTAAAATTCAAGGAGTTGGCTGCAGGATAAAGGACTATGCCCCACGTTGGAAGATCTTCACTTCACGCCCCTCAAATAGCAAGATGAAGCAGCATCCACCATGGCTGGGAACACTACTTTCAAAGGCCCACCAAACAGGCTAGAGCTTCCTAGATTCACAAACCTGATTACTGCACAGATGACCACAGTGTCCCAAAACGTTGGTATGTCACATTCCAGGAGTAGGCTGTAGGATAAATGACTTTGCAGCAGTTTTTAAGATCTTGCATTGACAACCTTGAAAGCCGAATTAAGGGGTCTCTGCCACCAGTGGACACACAACTTTCAAAGGCCAGCCAAATAGTCTAGAGCTTCCTAGATTCATGAACCTGATATAGCCCCAAGGACCCTAGTGTCCAAAGACACGGGTGTTGAAACTTCATTGACGGGCACGCAGGAAAAACAACTATTGCCACAGCTTCCACTTGAAGAGACACCCTGGCAGTGCCCAAAAAGTGGCCCCTGCCATGGGTGTATGCACAACTTTCAAAGGTCCACAAAACAGACTAGATCCTCCTAGATTCTGAAACCTGATTATCGCACAGATGACCACAGTGTCCTAAAACGTTGGTGTGTCACATTCCAGGTTGGTTGGTTGGTTGGTTATTGGTTTCTTTACACCCTAATTAACTGCCAGGGTCATATCAAGGGTGGTGATGGTGATCGAATCTATGAGAAGATAGAGACCATACCCCTACACTTTTACCGAGGCAGGTGTTCTTTAATGTGCCTGGTCCCATAGACAGGGCAAGACACACTACAGCCGGTGGCACAAGGCCTTTGATATCCCTGTCATTGTCACAGGGAGACATACAGAGGGGTATAGCAGTCAGTAGCACAGCCCAGGATCGAACCCAGGCCGCCCACACAACAGGTGGACGCTCTAACCACTTCACCACCCGACACGCCTGTCACATTCCAGGACTAGGCTGCAGGATAAATAACTTTGCAACAGTTTTAAAGATCTTGCTTTGACAGCCTTGAAGGCCAAATTTAGGGGCCTCTGCCACCAGTGGACACAAAACTTTCAAAGGCCAGCCAAATAGTCTAGAGCTTCTTAGATTCACCCAGCTGATATGAAACCAACAAGGACAGTGTCCAAAGACATTAGTGTCTTAAGTTTATTGAAAGGGGCAGGTTACCAACAACTTTGCCAGGATATACAACTTCGCCCCAGCTCAGACTTGAACAGACATATCTTTCAAAGGGCAGAAAAAATGGCCTCCTCCATCAGTGGACAAATAACGTTCAAAGGCGAGCCGAATAGTCTAGAGCTTCCTAGATTCACCCACCTGATATGAAACCAACAAGCACAGTGTCCAAAGACATCGGTGTCTTAAGTTTATTGAAAGGGGCAGGTTACCAACAACTTTGCAGGATAAAGGACTATGCCCCAGTTTTGAAGACCTTGGCTTCATGCCCTTCAAATAGCAAGATAAATAGGCCTCCACATTTGCTGGACACTCTATTTCCAAATGCCAATAAAATAATCTAAAGCTTGCTAGATTCATGAACCTGATGGAGTCCCAATGACCCCAGTGTCAACAGATATGGGTGTGTAAACTTCATTGACGGTCATGTAGGAAAAACAACTTTTGCTGCAGCTTCCACTTGAAGAAACACAGCCTGGGAGTGCCCGAAAAGTGGCCCCTGCCATAAGTGTATGCACAACTTTTAAAGGCCCACCAAACAGTCTAGAGCTTCCTAGATTCACAAACCTGATTACCACACAGATGACCACAGTATCCCAAAACGTTGGTGTGTCACATTCCAGGACTAGGCTGCAGGATAAATAACTTTGCAACAGTTTCAAAGATCTTGAAGTGACAGCCTTGAAGGCCGAAATTAGTGGCCTCTTCCACCAGTGGACTCACCACTTTGAAAAGGTCTAGAGCTTACTAGAATCACAAACCTGATATAGCCCCAATGAGAACAATGTCCAAAGACAATGGGGTATCAAATTCATTCACCAGTGCCCAGTATATACAATTTTTCCCCGGTTTATACTTGAACAGACATAGCTTTCAAAGGGGAGAAAAAGTGACCTCCTCCATCAGTGGACACACAACTTTCAAAGGCCAGCCGAATAACCTAGAGCTTGCTAGATTCACCCACTTGATATGAAACCAACAAGCACAGTGTCCAAAGACATCGGTGTCTTAAGTTTATCGAACGTGGCAGGTTATCAACAACTTTGCCTTACCTCTAAGATCTTGCCCTGATATCCTTCAAAATCTTAAAAACGTGGCCTCTGCCACTGGTGGTCGCAATACTTTCAAACAGCAACCATGTAGTCTAGACCTTCCTAGATTCACGAAGCTGATATAGGCCTGGAGACCACATTGTGTAAAAAGATTGGGGTGTAAAATTCAGGGAATTGGCTGCAGGATTAAGGTCTATGCCCCAGTTTTGAAGACCTCTTGAAGAGACACCCTGGCAGTACCCAAAAAGTGGACCCTGCCATAGGTACATGCACAACTTTCAAAGGCCCACCAAACAGTCTAGAGCTTCCTAGATTCACAAACCTGATTACCGCAGGGATGACAACATTATCCCAAAACGTTGGTCTGTCACATATAAGGACTAGGCTGCAGGATGAATAACTTTGCCGCAGTTTCAAAGATCTTGAAGGGAAGGCTTTGAAGGCCGAATTTAGGGGTCTCTGCCACCAGTGGACACACAACTTTGTAAAGCCAGCCAAATCGTCTAGAGCTTCATAGATTCATGAACCTGATATAGTTCCAATGACCCCAGTGTAGAAAGACACAGGTGTTGAAACTTCATTGATGGGTATGCAGGAAAAACAACTTTTGCCACAGCTTCGACTTGAAGAGACACCCTGGCATTGCCCAAAAAGTGGCCCCTGCCATGGGTGCATGCACAACTTTCAAATGCCCACCATGTAGTCTAGAGCCTCCTAGATTAACAAACCTGATTACCACACAGATGACCACAGTGTCCCAAAATGTTGGAGGTCACATTCCAGGACTAGGCTGCAGGATAAATAACTTTGCAGCAGTTTTAAAGATCTTGCTTTGACGGCCTTGGAGGCTGAATTTAGGGCCTCTGACACCAGTGGACACACAACTTTCAAAAGCCAGCCAAATAGTCTAGAGCTTCCTAGATTCACCTACCTGATATGAAACCAACAAGCACAGTGTCCAAAGACATTGGTGTCTTAAGTTTATTGAAAGGGGCAGGTTACCAACAACTTTGCCCTACCTGTAATATCTTGATCTAATATCCTTCAAAGGCTGAACAACATGGCCTCTGCCACTTTTTGATGCAATACTTTCAAGCAGCAACCGTGTAGTCTAGACCTTCCTAGATTCGCAAAGCTGATATAGCCCCAATGAACACATTGTCCCAAAAGATTGGTGTGTAAAATTCGAGGAGTTAGCTGCAAGATAAAGGACTATGCCCCACTTTTGAAGATACTAACTTCATGCCCATCAAATAGCAAGATGAAGCGGCCTCTACCATGGCTGGGAACACTACTTTCAAAGGCCCACCAAACAGGCTAGAGCTTCCTAGATTCACAATCCTGATTAACTCACAGATGACCACAGTATCCCAAAACGTTGGTGTGTCACATTCCAGGAGTAGACTGTAGGATAAATGACTTTGCAGCAATTTTAAATATCCTGCATTGACAGCCTTGAAGGCCAAATTTAGGGGCCTCTGCTACCAGTGGACTCACCACTTTGAAAATGTCTAGAGCTTACTAGAATCACAAACCTGATGTAGCCCAGATGACCACATTGTCCCAAAAGATTGGTGTGTAAAATTCAAGGAGTTGGCTGCAGGATAAAGGACTATGCCCCACTTTGGAAGATCTTCACTTCATGCCCATCAAATAGCAAGATGAAGTGGCCTCCACCATGGCTGGGCACAGTACTTTCAAAGGCCCACCAAACAGGCTAGAGCTTACTAGATTCACAAATCTGATTACCACACATATGACCACATTGTACAGAAACGTCAAAATAGCCCCATTGAGAACAGTGTAGGCTGTAGGATAAATATCTTTGCAGCAGTTTTAAAGATCTTGAATTGACAGCCTTGAAGGCCGAATTTAGGGGGCTCTGCTAACGGTGGACTCACCTCTTTGCAAAGGCAACCATATAGTCTAGAGCTTACTAGTTTTACAAACCTGGTATAGCCCCAATGACAACAGTGTCCATAGACAATGGGGTCTCAAATTCATTGACCAGTGCCCAGGATCGACAACTTTGCCCCAGCTTAGACTCGAACAGACACAGCTTTCAAAGGGCAGAAAAAGTCACCTGTTCCATCAGTGGACACACAACTTTCAAAGGCCAGCCAAATAGTCTAGAGCTTCCTAGATTCACCCACCTGATAGGCATCCACCAAGCTCAGTGTCGAAAGACATCAGTGTCTTAAGTTTATTGACAGGGGCAGGTTACCAACAACTTTGCCAGGATAGACAACCTTGCCCCAACTTAGACTTGAACAGACATAGCTTTCAAAGGGGAGAAAAAATCGCCTCCTCCATCAGATGACACACAAATTTCAAAGGCCAGCCAAATAGTCGAGAGCTTCCTAGGTTCACCCAGCTGATATGAAACCAACAAGCACAGTGTCCAAAGACATTGGTGTCTTAAGTTTATTGAAAGGGGCAGGTTAACAACAACTTTGCCCTACCCGTAAGATCTTGAAATGATATCCTTCAATGGCTGAAAAACATGGCCTCTGCCACTGATGGACGCAATAAAGCAGCAACCATGTAGTCTAGACCTTCCTAGATTCGTGAAGCTGATATAGCCCAGATGACCACATTGCCCCAAAAGATTGATGTGTAAAATTCAAGGAGTTGGCATCTAGATAAAGGACTATGCCCCACTTTGGAAGATCTTCACTTCATGCCCATCAAATAGCAAGATAAAGCGTCCTCTACCATGGCTGGGCACATTACTTTCAAAGGCCCACCAAACAGGCTAGAGCTTCCTATATTCACAAACCTGATTACCACACAGATGACCACAGTGTCCGAAAACGTTGGTGTGTCACATTCCAGGACTAGGCTGCAGGATAAATAACTTTGCAGCAGTTTTAAAGATCTTGAATAGAGCCCCTTGAAGGCCGAATTTAGGGGGCTCTGCTGACGGTGGACTCACCTCTTTGAAAAGGCAACCATATAGTCTAGAGCTTACTAGATTCACAAACCTGATATAGCCCCAATGAGAACAGTGTCCAAAGACAATGGGGTGTCAAATTCATTGACCAGTGCCCAGGATCGACAACTTTGCCCCAGCTTAGACTTGAACAGACATAGCTTTCAAAGGGCAGAAAATGCGGCCTCCTCCATCAGTGGACACACAACTTTCAAAGGCCAGCCAAATAGTGTAGAGCTTCCTAGATTCACCCACCTGATAGGAAACCACCAAGCTCAGTGTCGAAAGACATCGGTGTCTTAAGTTTATTGAAAGGGGCAGGTTACCAACAACTTTGCCAGGATAGACAACCTTGCCCCAGCTTAGACTTGAACAGACATAGATTTCAAAGGGCACAAAAAATCGCCTCCTCCATCAGATGACACACAACTTTCAAAAGCCAGCCAAATAGTCTAGAGCTTCCTAGATTAACCCACCTGATATGAAACCAACAAGCACAGTGTTCAAAGACATTGGTGTCTTAAGTTAAATTGAAAGGGGCAAGTTACCAACAACTTTGGTCTACCTCTAAGATCTTGAACTAATATCCTTCAAAGGCTGAAAAACCTGAAAGTGGTGAGCCTAACGGTGGCAGAGGCCCCTAAATTCGGCCTTCAAGGCTGTCAATTCAAGATCTTTAAAACTGCTACAAAGTTATTTATCCTACAGCCTACTCCTGGAATGAGACACACAAACGTTTCTGGACACTGTGGTCATCTGTACAGTGATCAGGTTTGTGAATCTAGTAACCTCTAGCCTGTTTGGTGGGCCTTTGAAAGTAGTGTGCCCAGCCATGGTGGAGGCCACTTTATCTTCCTATTTGATGGGCATGAAGTGAAGATCTTCCAAAGTGGGCTATAGTCCTTTATCCTGCAGCCAACTCCTTGAATTTTACACACCAATATTTTGGGACAATGTGGTCATCTGGGCTATATCAGGTTTGTGATTCTAGTAAGATCTAGACATTTTCAAAGTGGTGAGTCCACTGGTGGCAGAGGCCTCTAATTTCGGCCTATAAGGCTGTCACTTCAAGATCTTTAAAACTGCTGCAAAGTTATATATCCTACAGCCTACTCCAGGAATGTGACACACCAATGTTTTGGGACAATGTTGTCATCTGTGCGTTAATCAGGTTTGTGAATCTAGGAAGCTCTAGACTGTTTGGTGGGCCTTTGAAAGTTGTGTGTCCATTGATGGAGGAGGCCACTTTTTCTCCACTTTGAAAGCTATCTCTGTTCAAGTCTAAGCTGGGGCAAGGTTGTCTATCCTGGCAAAGTTGTTGGTAACCTGCCCCTTCCAATAAACTTAAGACACCAATGTCGTTGGACACTGTGCCTCTTGGTTTCATATCAGGTGGGTGAATCTTGGAAGCTCTAGACTATTTGGATGGCCTTTGAAAGTTGTGTGTCCACCGATGGAGGAGGCCACTTTTTCTGCCCTTTGAAAGCTATGTCTGTTCAAGTCTAAGCTTAGTCTAGATTCGCGAAGCTGATATAGCCACGATGACCACATTGTCCCAAAAGATGGTGTGTGAAATTCAAGGAGTTGGCTGCAGGATAAAGTCCTATGCCCCATTTTTGAAGATCTTCACTTCATGCCCACCAAATACCTAGATAAAGCGGCAATTACCATGGCTGGGCGCAATACTTTCAAAAGCCCACCAAACAGACTAGAGCTTCCCAGATTCACAAACCTGATTCCAGCACAGATGACCACAATGTCCCAAAACGTTGGTAAGTCACATTCCAGGAGTACCCTATAGGATAAATAACTCTGCAGCAGTTTTAAAGATCTTGATTTGATAGCCTTGAAGACCGAATTTAGGGGCTTCTGCCACCAGTGGACACACAACTTTCAAAGGCCAGCCAAATAGTGTAGAGCTTCCTAGATTCACCCAGCTGATATGAAACCAACAAGGACGGTCTCCAAAGACATTGGTGTCTTAAGTTTATTGAAAGGGGCAGGTTACCAACAACTTTGCCAGGATAGACAACTTTGCCCCAGCTCAGACTTGAACAGACATAGGTTTCAAAGGTCAGAAAAAATGGCCTCCTCCAACAGTGGAAACACAACTTTCAAAGGCGAGCAAAATAGTCTACAGCTTCCTAGATTCACCCACCTGATATGAAACCAACAAGCACAGTGTCCAAAGACATCGGTGTCTTAAGTTTATTGAAAGGGGCACGTTACCAACAACTTTGCCCTACCTCTAAGATCTTGAACTGATATCCTTCAAAGGCTGAAAAACGTGGCCTCTGCCACTGATGGTCGCAATACTTTCAAACAGCAACCATGTAGTCTAGACCTTCCTAGATTCGTGAAGCTGAGATAGGGTTGGAGACCACATAGTCCAAAAAGATTGGTGTGTAAAATTCAGGGAATCTGCTGCAGGTTTAAGGACTATGCCTGAGTTTTGAAGACGGCTTGTAGAGCCACTCTGGAAGTGCCCTAAAAGTGGCCCCTGCCATGGGTGCATGAACAACTTTCAAAGGCCCACCAAACAGTCTAGAGCTTCCTAGATTTACAAACCTGATTAATGCACAGATGACAACATTGTCCCAAAATGTTGGTGTGTCACATTCCCGGAGTAGGCTGTAGGATATATAACTTTTCAGCAGTTTTAAAGATCTTGAAGTGACAGCCTTATAGGCCGATATTAGAGGCCTCTGCCACCAGTGGACTCACCCCTTTGAAAATGTCTAGAACTTACTAGAATCACAAACCTGATATAGCCCAGATGACCACATTGTCCCAAAAGATTGGTGTGTAAAATTCAAGGAGTTGGCTGCAAGATAAAAGACCATGCCCCACTTTGGAAGATCTTCGCTTCATGCCCATCAAATAGCAAGATAAAACGGCCTCCACCATGGCTTGGAACACTACTTTCCAAGGCCTACCAAGCAGGATAGAGCTTCCTAGATTCACAAACCTGATTACCGCACAGATAACCACAGTGTCCCAAAACGTTGGTGTGTCACATTCCAGGATTAGACTGTAGGATAAATAACTTTGCAGCAGTTTCAAAGATCTTGCATTGACAGCCTTGATGGCCGAATATAGGGGCCTCTGCCACCAGTGGACTCATCAATTTGAAAAGGCAACCATATAGTCTAGAGCTTCCTAGATTCACAAACCTGATATAGTCCCAATGAGAACAATGTTCAAAGACAATGGGGTGTCAAATTCATTGACCGGTGCCCAGGATAGACAGCTTTGCCCAAGCTTAGACTTGAACAGACATAGCTTTCAAACGGCAGAAAAAGTATCCTAATCCATTAGTGGACACACAACTTTCAAGTCCAGCCAAATAGTCTAGAGCTTCCTAGATTCACCCACCTGATATGAAACCAACAAGCACAGTGTCCAAAGACATTGGTGTCTTAAGTTTATTGAAAGGGGCAGGTTACCAACAACTTTGCCTTACCCGTAAGATCTTGAACTGATATTCTTCAAAGGCTGAAAAATGTGGTCACTGACACTGATGGACGCAATACTTTCAAGCAGCAACCATGTAGTCTAGACCTTCCTAGATTCGCAAAGCTGATATAGCCCCGATGACCACATTGTCCAAAAAGGTTGGTGTGTAAAATTCAAGGAGTTAGCTGCAAGATAAAGGACTATGCCCCACTTTTGAAGATCTTAACTTCATGCCCATCAAATAGCAAGATGAAGGGGCCTCAACCATGGCTGGGAACACTACTTTCAAAGGCCCACCAATCAGGTTATAGCTTCCTAGATTCAAAAACCTGACTACCGCACAGATGACCACGGTGTCCCAAAATGTTGGTGTGTCACATTCCAGGAGTAGACTGTATGATAAATAACTTTGCAGCAGTTTTAAATATCTTGCATTCACAGCCTTGAAGGCCGAATTTAGGGGCCTCTGCCACCAGTGGTCACGCAACATTCAAAGGCCAGTAAAAGAGTCTAGAGCTTCCTAGATTCATAAACCTGATATGGCCCGAATGACCCCAGTGTCAAAAGACACAGATGTTGAAACTTCATTGACGGGCATGCAGGAAAAACAACTTTTGTCACAGCTTCCACTTGAAGATACACCCTGGCATTGCCCAAAAAGTGGCCCCTGTCGTGGGCGCATACACAACTTTCAAAGGCCCACCAAACAGTCTAGATCCTCCTAGATTCACAAACCTGATTACTGCACAGATGACCATAGTTTCCCTAAACGTTGGTTTGTCACCTTCCAGGACTTGGCTGCAGGATAAATAACTTTACAGCAACTTTAAAGATCTTGCTTTGACAGCCTTGAAGGCCAAATTTAGGGGCCTCTGCCACCAGTGGACACACAACTTTTAAAGGCCAGCCAAATAGTCTAAAGCTTCCTAGATTCACCCAGCTGATATGAAACCAACAAGGACAGCGTCCAAAGACATTGGTGTTTTAAGTTCATTGAAAGGGGCAGGTTACCAATAACTTTGCCCTACCTGTAAGATCTTGAACGGATATCCTTCAAAGGCTGAAAAACATGGCCTCTGCCACTGATGGACGCAATACTTTCAAGCAACAACCATGTAGTCTAGACCTTCCTATATTCGCGAAGCTGATATAGCCCCGATGACCACATTGTGCCAAAAGATTGGTGTGTAAAATTCAAGGAGTTGGCTGCAAGAAAAAGGACTATGCCCCACTTTGGAAGATCTTCACTTCATGCCCATCAAATAGCAAGATAAAGCGGCCTCCACCATGGCTGGGCACACTACTTTCAAAGGCCCACCAAACAGGCTAGAGCTTCCTAGATTCACAAACGTGAATACCGCACAGATGACCACAGTGTCCCAAAATGTTGGTGTGTCACATTCCAGGACTAGGCTGGATAAGTAACTTTGCAACTGTTTTAAAATTCTTGAATTGAGAGCCTTGAAGGCTAAATTTAGGGGGCTCTGCCAACGGTGGACTCACCTATTTGAAAAGGCAACCATATAATCTAGAGCTTACTAGATTCACAAACCTGATATAGCCCCAATGAGAACAATGTCCAATCTATTGTTTTTGGGTGAATCTAGGAATCTCTAGACTATTTGGCTGGCCTTTGAAAGTTGTTTGTCCCCTGATGGAGGAGGCCACTTTTTCTGCCCTTTGAAAGCTATGTCTGTTCAAGTCTAAGCTGGGGCAAAGTTGTCGATCCTGGGCACTGTTTATTGAATTTGACACCCCATTGTTTTTGGACACTGTTCTCGATGGGGCTATGTCATGTTTGTGAATCTAGTAAGCTCTAGACTATATGGTTGCCTTTTCTAAGTGGTGAGTCCAGTGGTGGCAGAGGCCCCTAATTTCGGCGTACAAGGCTGTCAATTCAAGATCTTTGAAACTACTGCAAAGTTATTTATCCTGCAGCCTAATCCTTGAATGTGACACACCAACGTTTTGGGACACTGTGGTTATCTGAGCGGTAATCAGGTTTGTGAATCTAAGAAGTTCTAGACTGTTTGGTGGGCCTTTGAAAGTAGTGTGCCCAGTCATGGTGGAGGCCGCTTTATCCGGCTATTTGATGGGCATGAAGTGAAGATCTTTAAAAACGGGGCACGGTCCTTTACCCTGCAGCCAACTCCTTGAAGTTTACACACCAATCTTTTTGGGACAATGTGGTCACCGGGGCTATATCAGCTTCGCGAATCTAGGAAGGTCTAGACTACATGGTTGCTGCTTCAAAGTATTGTGTCCATCAGTGGCAAAGGCCACGTTTTTCAGCCTAAGAAGGATATCAGTTCAAGATCTTACGGTTAGGGCAAAGTTGTTGGTAACCTGCCCCTTTCAATAAACTTAATACATCAATGTCTTTGGACACTGCGTTTGTTGGTTTCATATCAGGCTGGTGAATCTAGGAAGCTCTAGACTATTTGGCTGGCCTTTGAAAGTTGTGTGTCCACTGGTGGCAAAGGCCCCTAAATTCGGCCTTCAAGGCTGTCAAAGCAAGATATTTAAAACTACTGCAAAGTTATATATCCTACAGCCTGCTCTAGGAATGTGACACACCAACGCTTTGGGACAATTTGGTCATCTGTGCGTTAATTAGGTTTGTGAATCTAGGAAGCTCTAGACTGTTTGGTGGGCCTTTGTAAGTTGTGCATACATCCATGGCAGGGGCCACTTTTCGGGCACTGCCAGGCTCTGTCTCTTCAAGTGGAAGCTGTGGCAAAAGTTGTTTTTTCTACAAGCCCATCAATGAAGTTTGCACACCCATATCTTTTGACACTTGGGTCAATGGGGCTTCATCAGGTTCATGAATCTAGGAAGCTCTAGACTATTTGGTTGGCATTTGAAAGTAGTGTGTCCACCAATGGTGGAGGCCTCTTTATCTTGCTATTTGAAGGGCATGAAGCCAAGGTTTTCAAAACTGGGGCATAGTCCTTTATCCTGCAAAGTTGTTGGTAACCTGCCCCTTTCAATAAAATGAGGACATCAATGTCTTTGCACACTGAGCTTGTTGGTTTCATATCAGGTGGGTGAATCTAGGAAGCTCTACACTATTTGGTTGGCTTTTGAAAGTAGTGTGTCCAGCAATGGTGGAGGCCTCTTTATCTTGCTAATTGAAGGGCATGAAGCCAAGGTCTTCAAAACTGGGGCATAGTCCTTTATCCTGCAAAGTTGTTGGTAACCTGCCTCTTTCAATAAACTTAAGACACCAATGTCTTTGGCCACTGTGCTTGTTGGTTTCATATCAGGTGGGTGAATCTAGTAGGCTCTAGACTATATGGTTGCCTTTTCAAAGTGGTGAGTCCACCTGTGGCAGAGGCCTCTAAATTCAGCCTTCAAGGTTGTCAATTCCAGATCTTTAAAACTGCTGCAAAGTTATTTATCCTGCAGCCTAGTCCTGGAATGTGACTCAACAACTTTTTGGGACGCTGTGGTCATCTGTACGGTAATCAGGTTTGTGAATCTAGGAAGCTCTAGCCTGTTTGGTGGGCCTTTGAAAGTAATATGCCCAGCCATGGTGGAGGCCGCTTTATCTTGCTATTTGATGGGCATGAAGTGAAGATCTTCCAAAGTGGGGCACAGTCCTTTATCTTGCAGCCAACTCCTCAAATTTTACACACCAATCTTTTGGGACAATGTGGCCATTGGGGCTATATCAGCTTTGCGAATCTAGGAAGGTCTAGACTACATGGTTGCTGCTTGAAAGTATTGCGTCCATCAGTGGCAGAGGCCACGTTTTTCAGGCTTTGAAGGATATCCGTTCAAGATCTTACAGGTAGGGCAAAGTTGTTGGTAACCTGCCCCTTTCAATAAACTTAAGACACCAATGTCTTTGGACACTGTCCTTGTTGGTTTCATATCAGGTGGGTGATTCTAGGAAGTTCTAGACTATTTGGCTGGCCTTTGAAAGTTGTGTGTCCACTGATGGAAGAGACCACTTTTTCCGCCCTTTGAAAGCTATATCTGTTCAAGTCTAAGCAGGGGTAAAGTTGTCAATCCTGGGCATTGGTCAATGAATTTGACACTCCATTGTCTTCGGACACTGTTCTCATTGGAGCTATATCAGGTTTGTGAATCTAGTAAGCTCTAGACTATATGGTTGCCTTTTCAAAGTGGTGAGTCCCCTGGTGGCAGAGGTCCCCGAATTCGGCCTTCGCGGCTGTCAATTCAAGATCTTTAAAACTGCTGCAAAGTTATTTATCCTATAGCCTACTCCTGGGATGTGACAAACTAACGTTTTGGGACAATGTTGTCATCTGCGCGTTAATCAGGTTTGTGAATCTAGGAAGCTCTAGACAGTTTGGTGGGCCTTTGAAAGTAGTGTGCCCAGCCATGGTGGAGGCCGCTTTGTCTTGATATTTGATGGGCATGAAGTGAATATCTTCAAAATTGGGGCATAGTCCTTTATCTTGCAGCTAACTCCTTGAATTTTACGCACCAATCTTTTGGGACAATTTGGTCATCGGGGCTATATCAGCTTTGCGAATCTAGGAAGGTCTAGACTATATGGTTGCTGCTTGAAAGTTGTGCGTCTATCAGTGGCAGAGCACACGTTTTTCAGCCTTTGAAGGATATCAGTTCAAGATCTTACAGGTAGAGCAAAGTTGTTGGTAACTTGACCCTTTCAATTTGACTGAAGACACCAATGTCTTAGGACACTGTGCTTGTTGGTTTCATATCAGGTGGGTGAATCTAGGAAGCTCTAAACTATTTGGCTGGCCTTTGAAAGTTGTGTGTCCACTGGTGGCAGAGACCCCTAAATTCCGCCTTCAAGGCTGTCACTTCAAGATCTTTAAAACTGCTGCAAAGTTATTTATCCTGCAGCCTAGTCCTTGAATGTGACACACCAACGTTTTGGGATACTGTGGTCATCTGTGCGGTAATCAGGTTTGTGAATCTAGGAAGCTCTAGACTGTTTGGTGGGCCTTTGAAGGTTGTGTGTCCATTGATGGAGGAGGCCACTTTTTCTCCACTTTAAAAGCTATGTCTGTTCAAGTCTAAGCTGGGGCAAGGTTGTCTATCCTGGCAAAGTTGTTGGTAACCTGCCCCTTTCAATAAACTTAAGACACCAACGTCGTTGGATACTTTGCTTCTTGGTTTCATATCAGGTGGGTGAATCTAGGAAGTTCTAGACTATTTGGCTTGCCTTTGAAAGTTGTGTGTCCACTGATGGAGGAGGCCGCTTTTTCTGTCCTTTGAAAGCTATGTCTGTTCAAGTCTAAGCTGGGGCAAAGTTGTCTATCCTGGGCACTGGTCAATGAATTTGACACCCCATTGTCTTTGGACGCTGTTCTCATTGGGGCTATATCAGGTTTGTGAATCTAGTAAGCTCTAGACTATATGGTATGTTTTTCAAAGTGGTGAGTCCACTGGTGGCAGAGGCCCCTAATTTGGCCTACAAGGCTGTCACTTCAAGATGTTTGAAACTGCTGCAAAGTTATTTATCCTGCAGCCTAGTCCTTGAATGTGACACACCAACGTTTTGGGACACTGTAGTTATTTGTGCGGTAATCAGGTTTGTGAATCTAGGAAGCTCTAGACTGTTTGGTGGGCCTTTGAAAAGAGTGTGCCAGCCATGGTACAGGCCGCTTTATCTTGCTATTTGATGGGCATGAAGTGAACATCTTCAAAAGTGGGGCATAGTCCTTTATCCTGCAGCCAACTCCTTGAATTTCACACACCATTACTGGGACAATGTGGTCATCGGGGCTATATCAGCTTCGCGAATCTAGGAAGGTTTATACTACATAGTTGGTGTTTGAAATTATTGAGTCCATCAGTGACAGAGGACACGTTTTTCAGCCTTTGAAGGATATCAGTTCAAGATCTTACAGGTAGAGCAAAATTGTTGGTAATCTGCCCTTTCAATAAACTTAAGACACCAATGTCTTTGGACACTGCGCTTTTTGGTTTCATATCAGGTGGGTGAATCTAGGAAGCTCTAGACTATTTGGCTGGCCTTTGAAAGTTGTGTGTCCAATGGTGGCAGAGACCCCTAAATTCGACGTTTAAGGCTGTCACTTCAAGATCTTTGAAACTGCTGCAAAGTTATTTATCCTGCATCCTACTCCTTGAATGTGACACACCAAAGTTTTGGGATACTGTGGTCAACTGTGCGGTAATCAGGTTTGTGAATCTAGGAAGCTCTAGACTGTTTGGTGGCCTTTGAAAGTTGTGCATGCACCCTTTGCAGGGGCCACTTTTAGGGCACTGCCAGGGTGTCTCTTCAAGCCATCTTCAAAACTGGGGCATAGTCCCTAATCCTGCAGTAGATTCCCTGAATTTTACACCCCAATCATTTTGGACAATGTCGTTGGCTGAGTAACATAAGGTCGTATCTCAAAAAAATCAAATTTTTTATTATTTTTGAACCGGCTTCCCTACCCCCTAAAATATCCAGAAATTTTGGAATTTTTCGAATTTTCGAAATCTTTGGCATGTTATAAACCAGTAAACAAAGGTCGTATCTGCACAATGTTACTTTTCAGTGAGTAACATAAGGTCGTATCTGCTATAAACCAAAGTTTTATTTTCAGTAAATTATGTTAATCTATACAAAATAAAAATATTCTATAATTCAGTTTATTAGACAACTATCCTACAAACATTATCAAAACATTATTAACACATAGTTAATCAAATCAAAGGTAGATATAGTAATATAGTTTTGAAATGCTCGATACGACCTTTGATTACTGAAGGAATGGTTCAGATGTTGAGTAACATAAGGTCGTATCTTGTCTGTATTTAAATGTGATGGTGTAAATGTCATATAAGTCCTTACTATTTTAGTGTAAACAAGTGTAGTAAATCTTAGCATACTTCCTGAACTTTACAAATGTTATTTTATGTTATTTGGAATAGCTAAATTGATTTAATTTGTATTTATCTATAATTTATATTTGTCAGATACGACCTTATGTTACTCACTGATTTCCGACTTTTTTCCATAAAACTCAGTAACATAAGGTCGTATCTGAAATGAATTCTCTTCTTGTTGCCATAGTATCATCCTAATAACCTATGGATATAGAAATATCTCACCAACTAATTTCTAGCTACTTATTCTTCCTAGAAATGGAATATTTTATTTATTGAGCAGATATTTTTAATCATATAACCCTTCAAAGGACGTCATATTTCTTTAATTAGCAATATCTCAAATCTAACATTTGTCAGATACGACCTTATGTTACTCAGCCAACGATGTGGTCTCCAAGCCTATATCAGCTTCCCGAATCTAGGAAGGTCTAGACTACATGGTTGCTGTTTGAAAGTATTGCTTCCATCAGTAGGAAAGGCCACGTTTTTCAGCCTTTCAAGGATATCAGTTCAAGATCTTACGGGTAGGGCAAAGTTGTTCGTAACATGCCCCTTTCAATAAACTTAAGACACCAATGTCTTTGGACAGTGTGCTTGTTGGTTTCATATCAGCTGGGTGAATCTAGGAAGCTCTAGACTATTTGAATGGCCTTGTAGGCCAAAATTAGGGGCCTCTGCCACCAGTGGACTCACCACTTTGAAAAAGCAACCATATAGTCTAGAGCTTACTAGATTCACAAACCTGATATAGTCCCAATGAGAACAGTGTCCAAAAACAATGAGGTGTCAAATTCATTGACCAGTGCCCAGGATAGACAACTTTGCCCCAGCTTAGACTTGAACAGACATAGCTTTCAAAGGGCGGAAAAAGTGGTCTCCTCCATCAGTGGACCCACAACTTTCAAAGGCCAGCCAAATAGTCTAGAGCTTCCTAGATTCACCCACCTGATATGAAACCAACGAGCACAGTGTTCAAAGACATCGATGTCTTAATTTTATTGAAAGGGGCAGGTTACCAACAACTTTGCAGGATAAAGGACTATGACCCAGTTTCGAAGACCTTTGCTTCATGCCCTTCAAATAGGAAGATATATAGGCCTCCACCATTGCTGGACACACTACTTTTAAATTCCAACCAAATAGTCTAGAGCTTCCTATATTCATGAACCTGATGGAGCCCCTATGACCCCAGTGTCAAAAGATATGGGTGTGCAAACTTCAATCACGGGCATGTAGGAAAAACAACTTTTGCCACAGCTTCCACTTGAAGAGACAGATCCTGGCAGTGCCCGAAAAGTGGCCTCTGCCATGGGTGTATGCACAACTTTCAAACGCCCACCAAACAGTCTAGAGCTTCCTAGATTCACAAACCTAATCCTTGAATGTGACACTAACGCTGCACTAAGGCTGCAGGATAAATAACTTTGCAGCAGTTTTAAAGATCTTGAATTGACAGCCTTGAAGGCTGAATTTAGAGGCCTCTGCCACCGGTGGACTCACCACTTTGAAAAGGCAACCATATAGTCTAGAGCTTACTAGATTCACCCACCTGTTATGAAACCAACAAGCACAGTGTCCAAAGACATTGGTGTCTTAAGTTTATTGAAAGACGCAGGTTACCAACAACTTTGTAGGATAAAGGACTATGCCACAGTTTTGAAGACCTTGGCTTCATGCCCTTCAAATAGCAAGATAAAGAGGCCTCCACCGTTGCTGGACACACTACTTTCAAAAGCCAACCAAATAGTCTAGAGCTTCCTAGATTCACCCACCTGATATGAAACCAACAAGCTCAGTGTGGAAAGACATTGATGTCTTCATTTTATTGAAAGGGGCAGGTTACGAAGAACTTTGCAGGATAACGGACTATGCCCCAGTTTTGAAGACCTTGGCTTCATGCCCTTCAAATACCAAGATAAAGAGGCCTCCACCATTGCTGGACACACTACTTTCAAATGCCAACCAAATAGTCTATAGCTTCCTAGATTCATGAACCTGATGAAGCCCCAATGACCCCAATGTCAAAAGATATGGGTGTGCAAACTTCATTGATGGGCATGTAGAAAAAACAATTTTTGCCACAGCTTCCACTTGAAGAGACAGAGCCTGGCAGTGCCCGAAAAGTGGCCCCTGCCATGGGTGTATGCAAAACTTACAAAGGCCCACCAAACAGTCTAGAGCTTCCTAGATTCACAAACCTAATTAACGCACAGATGACCAAATTGTCCCAAATCGTTGGTGTGTCACGTTCCCGGAGCAGGCCGTAGGATATATAACTTTGCAGTAGTTTTAAAGATCTTGCTTTGACAGCCTTGAAGGCCGAATTTAGGGGCCTTTGCCACCACTGGACACACAACTTTCAAAGGCCAGCCAAATAGTGTAGAGCTTCCTAGATTCACCAGCCTGATATGAAACCAACAAGCGCAGTGTCCAAAGACATTGATGTATTAAGTTTATTGAAAGGGGCAGGTTACCAACAACTTTGCCCTACCCGTAAGATCGTGAACTGATATCCTTCTTAGGCTGAAAAACATGGCCTTTGCCACTGATGGACGCAATATTTTGAAGCAGCAACCATGTAGTCTAGACCTTCCTAGATTCACGAAGCTGATATAGCCCCTATGACCACATTGTCCCAAAAAGATTGGTGTGTAAACTTCAAGTAATTGGCTGCAGGGTAAAGGACCGTGCCCCGTTTTTAAAGATCTTCACTTCATGCCCATCAAATAGCCGGATAAAGCGGCCTACACCATGACTGGGCACACTACTTTCAAAGGCCCACCAAACAGTCTAGAGCTTCTTAGATTCACAAACGTGATTACCGCTCAGATAACCACAGTATCCCAAAACGTTGTTGTGTCACATTCCAGGACTAGGCTGCAGGATAAATAACTTTGCAGCAGTTTTAAAGATCTTGAAGTGACAGCCTTGAAGGCCGAATTTAGGGGTCTCTGCCACCAGTGGACACACAACTTTCAAAGGCCAGCCAAATAGTTTAGAGCTTCCTAGATTCATCCACCTGATATGAAACCAACAAGCACAGTGTCCAAAGACATTGGTGTCTTAAGTCAAATTGAAAGGGGCAAGTTACCAACAACTTTGCTCTTCCTCTAGGATCTTGAACTGATATCCTTCAAAGGCTGAAAAACGTGGCCTCTGCCACTGATGGACGCAATACTTTCAAGCAGCAACCATGTAGTCTAGACCTTCCTAAATTCGCAAAGCTGATATAGGCTTGGAGACCACATCGTTGGCTGAGTAACATAAGGTCGTATCTGACAAATGTTAGATTTGAGATATTGCTAATTAAAGAAATATGACGTCCTTTGAAGGGTTATATGATTAAGATCTTCACTTTATGCCCATCAAATAGCCGGATAAAGCGGCCTCCACCATGACTGGGCATACTACTTTCAAAGGCCCACCAAACAGTCTAGAGCTTCCTAGATTCACAAACCTGATTACTGCACAGATAACCACAGTGTCCCAGAACGTTGGTGTGTCACATTCCAGGACTAGGCTGCAGGATAAATAACTTAGGAGCAGTTTTAAAGATCTTGAATTGACAGACTTGAAGGCCGAATTTAGGGGGCTCTGCCAACGGTGGACTCACCTCTTTGAAAAGGCAACCATATAGTCTAGAGCTTACTAGATTCACAAACCTGATATAGCCCCGAAGAGATCAGAATCCAAAGACAATGGAGTGTCAAATTCATTGACCAGTGTCCAGGATCGACAACTTTGCCCCAGCTTAGACTTGAACAAGCATAGCTTTCAAAGGGCAGCCAAACAGGCTAGAGCTTCCTAGATTCACAACATTCCAGGACTAGGCTGCAGGATAAATAACTTTGCAGCAGTTTTAAAGATCTTGCTTTTACAGCCTTGAAGGCCGAATTTAGGGGCCTCTGCCACCAGTGGACACAAAACTTTCAAAACCCAGCCAAATAGTCTTTAGCTTCCTAGATTCACCCACCTGATATGAATCCAACATGCACAGTGTCTAAATACATTGGTGTCTTAAGTTTATTGAAAGAGCAGGTTACCAACAACTTTGCAGGATAAAGGATTATGCCCCAGTTTTGAAGACCTTGGCTTCATGCCCTTCAAATAGCAAGATAAAGAGGCCTCCGCCATTGCTGGACACACTACTTTGAAATGCCACCCAAATAGTCTTGAGCTTCCTAGATTCATGAACCTGATGGAGTCCCAATGACCCCAGTGTCAAAGTATTTGGGTGTGTAAACTTCATTGATGGGCATGTAGGAAAAACAACTTTTGCCACAGCTTCCACTTGAAGAGACAGAGCCTGGCAGTGCCCGAAAAGTGGCCCCTGCCATGTGTGTATGCACAACTTTTAAAGGCCCACCAATCAGTCTAGAGCTTCCTAGATTCACAAACCTGATTACCGTGTGGATGACCACAGTATCCCAAAACGTTGGTATGTCACATTCAAGGAGTAGGATGCACGATAAATAACTTTGCAGCAGTTTCAAAAATCTTGTAGTCAAAGCCCTAAAGGCTGAATTTAGGGGTCTCTGCCACCAGTGGACACAAAACTTTCAAAGGCAAGTCAAATAGTCTAGAGCTTCCTAGATTCACAATCCTGATTAACACACAGATGACCACAGTGTCCAAAACGTTGGTAAGTCACATTCCAGAAATAGGCTGCAGGATAAATAACTTTGCAGGAGTTTTTAAGATCTTGAATGGACAGCCCTGAAGGCTGAATTTAGGGGCCTCTGCCACCAGTGGACTTACCACTTTGAGAAGGCAACCATATAGTCTAGAGCTTATTAGATTCACAAACCTGATATAGCTCCAATGAGAACGGTGTCCAAAGACAATGGGTTGTCAAATTCATTGACCAATGCCCAGAATAGACAACTTTGCACCAGCTTAGACTCAGACAGACATAGCTGTCAAAGGGCAGAAAAAGTGGCCTCCTCCATCAGTGGAAACACAACTTTCAAATGCCAGCCTAATAGTCTAGAGCTTCCTAGATTCACCCACCTGATATGAAACCAACGAGCACAGTGTGCAAAGACATCGATGTCTCAATTTTATTGAAAGGGCGGGTTACCAACAATTTTGCAGGATAAAGGACTATGCCCCAGTTTTGACGACCTTGGCTTCATGCCCTTAAAATAGCAAGATAAAGAATCTTCAACCATGGCTGGGCACACTACTTTCAAAGGTCAACCAAACAGTCTAGAGCTTTCTAGATTCACAAACCTGATTACCGCACCGATGACCACAGTGTTCCAAAACATTGGTGTGTCACATTCAAGGACAATGTGGTCTTAAGGGCTATATCAGCTTCGCGAATCTAAGAAGGTCAGGTGAACGTGGGGGGGTCTTCTCAGGACGACGGCTACCGCAACAATGGATGCATTCACCCAAAGTTAGCACTATAGACCTGCTAGCCTCTCTATCAGTCAGTGCTCTGATTGGATGGGCCGAGTTCCTTTGCCCAGAGTATGTTTTGAACAACCCTAAGGTGTTACTGTCTTATGTCAGTGTTGCCATCTGGTGTCAGGTATAGGCAGCGGATGGTACAAAGGGGTTCATGTCAAGAGTCACTGCTGTAGTTTTTGAATGGAGCCCTGTTGAAATTGATGCCTTGTTAAAGGCAAACGAGAACATTGATCCCATGTTGATGGGAAAAACCAGGGGGTCATTGGTTACGGTTTCGGTACATTACCTCATCAGGCCATGTATTAGGTTTAGCGGTGTCCACACATTAGGGATCTTTAATTGGTGTTGTTGGTACAGATACTTTGTAGACGATCCAATTAAAGGTGAGTGGTGTGGCAATGGTAAATCTGTAGAGGCTGGTCGGTCAATACCCATCTTGTGTTAATTTGTGACGTTTAAAGACTATCACTCTGTTCGACAGGAGCCGTGTGGACTGAGAGGCTGATGTATACGAAGGTATAGGTGTTTTATGTGGGGGTCCGTCTTATCCCTGGCTCTCTGTCACAGTGTATAATGCACACTGTGGGAATATCAGTGTACGTTGTCTAGGGAATTTAATCCCTGAGGTATAAGAGTACGTAAGCATTGAATCCAATTGAATTCCACATGGAGTCTCAACGTGCCCGTCTCTTCTAGATTGCCGTCGGCGTGGATGAAGTCCAGAATATGAATCTCGACGTCATCCAGTCCACGGTGTTGCCCAGCGTTGAAGTGTCTAGACACCTCATTGTTCTCTGGGTTGTGAGCAAAGTGATAGAAGTGATTCTTGAATCGCTCTTGAAGGGCATTCTTTGTTTGCCCAACATATTGTTTCCCACACAATTTGCAGCTGATGCAATAAATCAAATTGTTGCTCTTGCAGCTTGCATTGTGTCGGGTGGTGTACTGTCGTTTAGTGATGTTTGATCTGATTCGACCAGTTACATTCAATCTGGGACACTATCGACATTTCGAGTTGGTGCATTCCTTTGTTCCTGCACGAGCTCTGTTGGGTTTTTCGACGACCGCGGCTGGTTTTAGCTTCGACGTGACCAATAGGTCGCGGAGGCTCTTGGGTTTTCTATACCCGATCTTCAGTTGCCGCGTGTGTAGGGCCCGGGTACTCTTTGAACGGTCAAGCAGGTCCCAAGTTTTCAACACTTGGTCCCTAAGGCCGTCGTACGTGGGATTGAACATAGTTGTCAGGTACACCCGGTCACTTTCTGAATCTGATGTGGTGCCATTGGACACTTTTGGTTGTAGCAGGTCCTCGCGGGATCTCGAGGCCGCTCGTTCATAGGCTTCTGATATCAGCTTGAGGGGGTAACCCTTCTGGATCAGGAGGGCAGCCTTTCTGGCGCAATTTGTCACGAAATCCTCTCGTTTGCTGCAAATACGGCCAATTCGCAGGAACTGGCCATATGGTAAGCCCTTTTTACAGTGATATGGATGGGCTGAATCATAAGGCAAGTAGTTGTTCCGGTCTGTTGGCTTGCAGTATAGGGTCGTGGTCAGTGTATTGCCCGAGCAGGTCACCGTGGTGTCCAGGAAATTGATATTTTCCTGTGACCGTTCAATGGTGAATTTGATCGTTTCGTGGACATTGTTTAAGTGACGGGTGAATTCATCCAATTCCTCCAGACCATGTTGCCAAATACAGAAGATGTCGTCAATGTATCTGTACCAAGCACGTGGTTGTAGTGGATAAGTATATACATACTTTTCCTCGAAATTAGTCATGAATATGTTGCCATATGAAGGGGCTACTCTAGTGCCCATTGCTGTGCCACCTACTTGTAGGTAGTTCTTACCGTCAAACTGAAAGTTGTTAAATGAGAGGACTTGTCCTAATAGCTCTATCAAGGAAAGATTTCCCGGTTGGGAATCATCATTCCGATGTTTCATAAGGGCCTCATAGGCCGATTGACAACCTTCAGAATTGGGTATATTTGTGTAGAGGGACGAGACATCGTAGGTGACCAGGTATTCGTTGCCACTCAAGTCGCGGATCTCTTGCAACTTATTGAGGAAGTCGCTAGTGTCCCTGACGTAGGAGTGACCATGTTTCACTATAGGAGCCAGGAACCTATCCACAAAGGCTGAAATGCGTTCTGTGGGGCTCTCGTTGGCTGAAACGATAGGTCTAAATGGTACTGGTCTCGTGTCTTTATGGATCTTCGGGAGTAAGTAGAGCTGAGGAGTACGTGGGGAAGATGTAGTTAGGAACTTTTTAGTTCACTCAGTTATCTCTCCCCTCAAGCCCATATTCTCCAGTTGTTCTACTACTCGACGGTGGTGATCAAAAGTAAGATCTGTGTCCTCTTGTCTGTAGAAGGCTGGATCAGAGAGTTGTCGTACACCCTCAGCCACATAGTCGGTCCTATTCATGACGACAGTGGCGCCTCCTTTGTCCGCTGGTTTAATGACTATATTTCTATTGTCACCCAACGACTTCAAGGATCGTTTCTCTTCGTTACTTAGAATCTAAGAAGGTTTAGACTACATGGTTGCTGTTTGAAAGTATTGCGTCCATCAGTGGCAGTTACCACATTTTTCAGCCTTTGAAGGATATCAGTTCAAGATCTTACAGGTAGGGCAAAGATGTTAGTACCCTGCCCCTTTCAATAAACTTAAGTCACCAATGTCGATGGACACTGTGCTGGTTAGTTTCATATCAGGTTGGTGAATCTAGGAAGCTCTAGACTATTTGGCTGGCCTTTGAAAGTTGTGTGTCCACTGGTGGCAAAGGCCCCTAAATTCGGCTTTAAAGGCTGTCAAAGCAAGATCTTTAAAACTGCTGTAAAGTTATTTACCATATACCCTACTCCTGGGATGTGACACACCAACGTTTGGGGACAATGTGGTCATCTGCGCTGGAATCAGGTTTGTGAATCTAGGAAGCTCTAGACTGTTTGGTGGGCCTTTGAAAGTTGTGCATGCACCCATGGCAGGGGCCACTTTTAGGGCACTGACAGGGTGTCTCTTCAAGCCGTCTTCAAAACTGGGGTATAGTCCCTAATCATGGAGCAGATTCCCTGAATTTTACACCCCAATCTTTTTGGACAATGTGGTCTCCAAACCTATATCAGCTTCGCGAATCTAGGAAGGTCTAGACTACATGGTTGCTGTTTGAAAGTATTGCTTCCATCAGTAGGAAAGGCCACGTTTTGCAGCCTTTGAAGGATATCAGTTCAAGATCTTACGGGTAGGGCAAAGTTGTTGGTAACATGCCCCTTTCAATAAACTAAAGACACCAATGTCTTTGGACACTGTGCTTGTTGGTTTCATATCAGGTGGGTGAATCTAGGAAGCTCTAGATTATTTGGCTGGCCTTTGAAAGTTGTTTGTCCAATGATTGAGGAGGCCACTTTTTCTCCCCTTTGAAAGCTATGTCTGTTCAAGTCTAAGCTGGGCAAAGTTGTCTGCAAATTTATTCATCCTGCAGTCTAGTCCTTGAATGTGACACACCAATGTTTCGGGACACTGTGGTCATCGGTGCGGTAATCAGGTTTGTGAATCTAGAAAGCTCTAGACTGTTTGATTAGCCTTTGAAAGTAGTGTGCCCAGCCATGGTTGAGGACTCTTTATCTTGTGTTTTAAGGGCATGAAGCCAAGTTCTTCAAAACTGGGGCATAGCCCTGTATCCTGCAAAGTTGTTGGTAACCTGCCCCTTTCAATAAAATTAAGACATCAATGTCTTTGCACACCGTGCTCGTTGGTTTCATATCAGGTGGGTGAATCTAGGAAGCCCTAGACTATTTGGCTGGCATTTGAAAGTTGTGTGTCCACTGATGGAGGAGGCCACTTTTTCTGCCCTTTGACAGCTATGTCTGTTCAAGTCTAAGCTGGGGCAAAGTTGTCTATCCTGGGCACTGGTCAATGAATTTGACACCCCATTGTCTTTGGACACTGTTCTCATTGGAGCTATATCAGGTTTGTGAATCTAATAAGCTCTAGACTATATGGTTGCCTTTTCAAAGTGGTAAGTCCACTGGTGGCAGAGGTCCCTAAATTTGGCCTTCAGGGCTGTCCATTCAAGATCTTAAAAACTCCTGCAAAGTTATTTATCCTGCAGCCTTTTCCTGGAATGTGACTTACCAACGTTTTGGGACACTGTGGTCATCTGTGTGTTAATCAGGATTGTGAAACGAGGAAGCTCTAGACTGTTTGGTGGGCCTTTGAAAGTAGTGTTCCCAGCCATGGTTGAGGCCGCTTCATCTTGCTATTTGATGGGCATGAAGTTAAGATCTTCAAAAGTGGGGCATAGTCTTTTATCTTGCAGCTAACTCCTCGAATTTTACACACCAATCACTTGGGACAATGTGGTCATCAGGGCTATATCAGCTTTATGAATCTAGGAAGCTCTAGACTACATGGTTGCTGCTTGAAAGTATCGCGTCAATAAGTGGCAGAGGCCATGTTTTTCAGCCTTTGAGGGATATTAGATCAAGATATTACAGGTAGGGCAAAGTTGTTGGTAACCTGCCCCTTTCAATAAACTTAAGACAGCAATGTCTTTGGACACTGCGCTTGTTGGTTTCATATCAGGATGGTGAATCTAGGAAGCTCTAGACTATTTGGCTGGGCTTTGAAAGTTGTGTGTCCACTGGTGGCAGAGACGCCTAAATTCAGCCTTTAAGGCTGTCACTTCAAGATTTTTGAGACTGCTGCAAAGTTATTTATCCTGCATCCTACTCCTTGAATGTGACACACCAACGTTTTGGGATACTGTGGTCATACGCACGGTAATCAGGTTTGTGAATCTAGGAAGCTCTAGACTGTTTGGTGGGCCTTTGAAAGTTTTGCATACACACATGGCAGGGGCCACTTTTCGGGCACTGCCAGGCTCTGTCTCTTCAAATGGAAGGTGTGGCAAAAGTTGTTTTTAATACATGCCCATCAATGAAGTTTACACACCCAAATCTTTTGACACTGGGGTCATTGGGGCCGTATCAGGTTTATGAATCTAGGAAGCTCTAGACTATTAGGCTGGCCTTTGAATGTTGCGTGTCCACTGCTGGCAGAGGCCCCTAAATTCGGCCTTCAAGGCTGTGAATGCAAGATATTTAAAACTGCTGCAAAGTTATTTATCCTACAGTCTACTCCTGGAATGTGAGACACCAACATTTTGGGACACTGTGGTCATATATGCGGTAATTAGGTTTGTGAATCTAGGAAGCTCTAACCTGTTTGGTGGGCCTTTGAAAGTAATGTTCCCAGCCATGGTTGAGGCTGCTTCATCTTGCTATTTGATGGGCATGAAGTTAAGATCTTCAAAAGTGGGGCATAGTCCTTTATCTTCCAGCTAACTCCTCGAATTTTACACACCAATCTTTTGGGACAATGTGGTCATCAGGGCTATATCAGCTTTTCTAATCTAGGAAGGTATAGACTACATGGTTGCTGCTTGAAAGTATTGCATCAATAAGTGGCAGAGGCCACATTTTTCAGCCTTTGAAGGATATCAGTTCAAAATCTTACGGGTAGGGAAAACTTGTTTGTAACCTGCCCCTTTCAATAAACTTAAGACACCTATGTATTTGGTCACTGTGCTTGTTGGTTTCATATCAGGTGGGTGAATCTAGGAAGCTCTAGACTATTTGGCTGGCCTTTGAAAGTTGTGTGTCCACTGGTGGCAGAGGCCCCTAAATTCGGCCTTCAAGGCTGTAAAAGCAAGATCTTTAAAACTGCTCCAAAGTTATTTATCCTGCAGCCTATTCCTGTAATGTGACATACCAACGTTTTGGCACACTGTGGTCATCTGTGCAGTAATCAGGATTGTGAATCTAGGAAGCTCTAGACTGTTTGGTGGGCCTTTGAAAGTTGAGCATGCATCCATGGCAGGGGCCACTTTTTGGGCAATGCCGGGGTGTCTCATCAAGTGGAAGCTGTGGCAAAAGTTGTTTTTCCTGCATACTCGTCAATGAAGTTTCAACACCTGTGTTTTTGGACACTGGGGTCATCGGGGCCATATCAGGTTTATGAATCTAGGAAGCTCTAGACTCTTTTGCTGGCCTTTGAATGTTGAGTGTCCACTGGTGGCAGAGGCCCCTAAATTCGGCCTTCAAGGCTGTGAATACAAGATATTTAAAACTGCTGCAAAGTTATTTATCCTACAGTCTACTCCTGGAATGTGACACACCAACATATTGGGACACTGTGGTCATCTGTGCGGTAATCAGGTTTGTGAGTCTAGGAAGGTCTAACCTGTTTGGTGGGCCTTTGAAAGTAGTGTGCCCAGCCATGGTTGAGGCCACTTCATCTTGCTATTTGATGGGCATGAAGTTAAGATCTTCAAAAGTGGGGCATAGTCCTTTATCCTGCAGCCAACTCCTTGAATTTCACACACCATCTTTTGGGACAATGTGGTCATTGTGACATATCAGGCGGGTGAATATAGTAAGCTCTAGACTATTTGGCTGGTCTTTGAAAGTTGTGTGTCCACTGATTGAGGAGGCCACTTTTTCCGCCGTTTGAAAGCTATGTTTCTTCAAGTATAAGCTGGGGCAATGTTGTCTATCCTGGGCACTGGTCAATGAATTTGACACCCCATTATCTTTGGACACTGTTCTCATTGGAGCTATATCAGGTTTGTGAATCTAATAAGCGCTTGACTATATGGTTGCCTTTTCAAAGTGGTAAGTCCACTGGTGGCAGAGGCCCCTAAATTCAGCCTTCAAGGCTGTCAATTCGAGATCTTTAAAACTGCTGCAAAGTTATTTATCCTGCAGCCTATTCCTGGAATGTGACTTACCAAAGTTTTGGGACACTGTGGTCATCTGTGTGTTAATCAGGATTGTGAATCTAGGAGGCTCTAGACTGTTTGGTGGGCATTTGAAAGTTGTGCATGCACCCATGGCAGGGGCCACTTTTTGGGCAATGCCAGGGTGTCTCTTCAAGTGGAAGCTGTGGCAAAAGTTGTTTTTCCAGCAAACCCGTCAATGAAGTTTCAACACCTGTGTCTTTGGACACTGGGGTCATTGGGGCTATATCAGATTTATGGATATAGGAAACTCCAGACTATTTGGATGGCCTTTGAAAGTTTTGTGTCCACTGGTGGCAGAGACCCCTAAATTCGGCCTTCAAGGCTCTCACTTCAAGATCTTTGAAACTGCTGCAAAGTTATTTATCCTGCAGCCTAGTCTTTGAATGTGACAGACCAACGTTTTGGGATAATGAGGTTATCCCTGCGGTAATCAGGTTTGTGAATCTAGGAAGCTCTAGACTGTTTGGTGGGCCTTTTAAAGTTGTGCATGCACCCTTGGCAGGGGCCACTTTTTCGGCACTGCCAGGGTGTCTCTTCAAGTGGAAGCTGTGGCAAAAATTGTTTTTTCTACATGCCCATCAATGAAGTTTGCACACCCATATCTTTTGACACTGTGGTCATTGGGGCTCCATAAGGTTCATGAATCTAGGAAGCTCTAGACTATTTGGTTGGCATTTGAAAGTAGTGTGTCCACCAATGGTGGAGGCCACTTTATCTTGCTATTTGAAGGGCATGAAGCCAAGGTCTTCAAAACTGGGTCATAGTCCTTTATCCTGCAAAGTTGTTGGTAACCTGCCCCTTTCCATAAAATTAAGACATCAATGTCTTATTATACTGTGCTTGTTGGTTTCATATCAGGTGGGTGAATCTAGGAAGCTCTAGACTATTTGGTAGGCCTTTGAAAGTTGTGTGTCCACTGATGGAGGAGACCATTTTTTCCGCGCTTCGAAAGCTATGTCTGTTCAATTCTAAGCTGGGGCAAAGTTGTCTATCCTGGACCCTGGTCAATGAATTTGACACCCCGTTGTCTTTGGACACTGTTCTCACTGGGGCTATATCAGGTTTGTGAATCTAGTAACCTCTAGACTATATGGTTGCTTTTTCAAAGTGGAGAGTCCACTGGTGGCCCGAGGCCCCTGAATTCGGCCTTCAGGGCTGTCAATTCAAGATCTTTAAAACTGCTGCAAAGTTATTTATTCTGCAGCCTAGTCCTTGAATGTGACACACCTATGTTTTGGGACACTGTGCTCATTGGTGCGGTAATCAGGTTCGTGAATCTAGGAAGCTCTAGACTGTTTGGTGGGCCTTTGAAGGTTGTGTGTCCAATGATGGAGGAGTCCACTTTTTCTCCCCTTTGAATGCTATGTCTGTTCAAGTCTAAGCTGGGGCAAGCTTGTCTTTCCTGGCAAAGTTGTTGGTAACCTGCCCGTTTCAATAAACTTAAGACATCAATGTCTTTGGACACTGTGCTTGTTGGTTTCATATCATGTTGGTGAATCTAGGAAGCTCTAGACTATTTGGCTGGCCTCTGAAAGTTGTGTGTCCACTGATGGAGGAGGCCACTTTTTCTCCTCTTTGAAAGCTATGTCTGTTCAAGTCTGAGCTGGGGCAAAGTTGTCTATCCTGGGCACTGGTCAATGAATTTGACACCCCATTGTCTTTTGACACTCTTCTCATTGGGGCTATATCAGGTTTGTGAAGCTAGTAAGCTCTAGACTATATGGTTGCCTTTCCAAAGTGGTGAGCCTACCGGCGGCAGAGGCCCATAAATTCGGCCTCCAAGGCTGTCAATTCAAGATCTTTAAAACTGCTACAAAGTTATTTATCCTACAGCCTACTCCTGGAATGTGACACACCCAAGTTTCTGGACACTGTTGTCATCTGTGCGGTAATCAGGTTTGTGAATCTAGGAAGCTCTAGACTATTTGGTGGGCCTTTGAAAGTAGTGTTCCCAGCCATGGTGGAGGCCGCTTTATCCCGCTATTTTTTGATGGGCATGAAGTGAAGATCTTCCAAAGTGGGGCATAGTCTTTTATATCGCAGCCAACTCCTTGAATTTTACACACCAGTCTTTTGGGACAATGTGGTCATCGGGGCTATATCAGCTTTGCAAATCTAGGAATGTCTAGACTATATGGTTGCTGCTTGAAAGTATTGCGTCCATCAGTGCAGAGGACACGTTTTTCAGCCTTTGAAGGATATCAGTTCAAGATCTTAGAGGTAGACCAAAGTTGTTGGTAACTTGCCCCATTCAATTAAACTTAATACACCAATGTCTTTGGACACTGTGCTTGTTGGTTTCATATCAGGTGGGTGAATCTATCAAGCTCTAGACTATTGGGCTGGCCTTTGAAAGTTGTGTGTCCACTGGTGGCAGAGGACCCTAAATTCGGCCTTCAAGGCTGTCACTTCAAGATCTTTGAAACTGCTGCAAAGTTAATTATCCTGCAGCCTAGTCCTTGAATGTGACAGACCAACGTTTTGGGATAATGTGGTTATCCCTGCGGTCATCAGGTTTGTGAATCTAGGAAGCTCTAGACTGTTTGGTGGGCCTTTGAAAGTTGTGCATGCACCCATGGCAGAGGCCACTTTTTTAGCACTGCCAGGGTGTCTCTTCAAGTGGTCTTCAAAACTGGGGCATAGTCCTTAATCCTGCAGCCAATTCTCTGAATTTTACACCCCAATCTTTTTGAACAATGTGGTCTCCATGCCTATATCTGCTTCATGAATCTAGTAAGTTCTAGACTACATGGTTGCTGTTTGAAAGTATTGCGACCATCAGTGGCAGAGGCCCCGTTTTTCAGCCTTTGAAGGATATCAGTTCAAGATCTTAAAGGTAGGGCAAAGTTGTTGGTAACCTGCCCATTTCAATAAACTTAAGACACCAATGTCTTTGGACACTGTGCTTGTTGGATTCATATCAGCTGGGTGAATCTACGAAGCTCTAGACTATTTGGCTGGCCTTTGAATGTTGCGTGTCCACTGGTGGCAGAGGCCCCTAAATTCGGCCTTAAAGGCTGTCAATACAAGATATTTAAAACTGCTGCAAAGTTATTTATCCTACAGTCTACTCCTGGAAAGTGACACACCAACGTTTTGGGACACTGTGGTCATCTGCGCGGTAATCAGGTTTGTGAATCTAGGAAGCTCTAGCCTATTTGGTGGGCCTTTGAAAGTAGTGTTCCCAACCATGGTTGAGGCCGCTTCATCTTGCTATTTGATGGGCATGAAGTTAAGATCATCAAAAGTGGGGAATAGTCCTTTATCTTGTAGCTAACTCCTCTAATTTTACACACCAATCTTTTGGGACAATTTGATCATCTGGGCTATATCAGCTTCATGAATCTTGGAAGGTCTAGACTACTTGGTTGCTGTTTGAAAGTATTGCATCCATTAGTGGCGGAGGCCACGCTTTTCAGCCCTTGAAGGACATCAGTTCAAGATCTTAGAGGTAAAGCAAAGTTGTTGGTGACTTACCCCTTTCAATAAACTTAAGATACCAATGTCTTTGGACACTGTGCTTGTTGGTTTCATATAAGGTGGGTGAATCTATGAAGCTCTAGACTATTTGGCTAGTCTTTGAACGTAATGTTTCCACTGATAGAGGACGCCACTTTTTCTGCCCTTTGAAAGCTATGTCTGTTCAAGTCTAAGCTGGGGCAAAGTTGTCTATCCTGGGTACTGGTCAATGAATTTGACACCCAAATGTTTTGGACACTGTTCTCATTGGGGCTATATCAGGTTTGTGAATCTAGTAAGCACTAGACTATATGGTTGATTTTTCAAAGTGGTTAGTCCACTGGCGGCAGAGGCCCCAAAATTTTGGCCTACAAGGCCATCCAAATAGTCTAGAGCTTCCTAGATTCACAATCCTGATTACTGCACAGATGACCACAGTATCCCAAAATGTTGGTGCGTCACATTCAAGGACTAGGCTGCAGGATAAATAACATTGCAGCAATTTCAAAGATCTTGCTTTGACAGCCTTTAAGGCCGAATTTAGGGGCCTTTGACACCAATGGACACACAACTTTCAAAGGCCAGCAAAATAGTCTAGAGCTTCCTAAATTCACCAGCCTGATATGAAACCAACAAGCGCAGTGTCCAAAGACATTGATGTATTAAGTTTATTGAAAGGGGCAGGTTACCAACAACTTTGCCCTACCCGTAAGATCTTGAGCTGATATCCTTCTTAGGCTGAAAAACGTGGCCTTTGCCACTGATGGACGCAATACTTTGAAGCAGCAACCATGTAGTCTAGACCTTCCTAGATTCGCGAAGCTGATATGGCCCCGATGACCACGTTGTCCCAAAAGATTGGTGTGTAAACTTCAAGGAGTTAGCTGCAAGATAAAGGACTATGCCCCGTTTTTGAAGATCTTCACTTCATGCCCATCTAATAGCCGGATAAAGCGGCCTCCACCATGACTGGGCACACTACTTTCAAAGGCTGACCAAACAGTCTAGAGCTTCCTAGATTCACAAACCTGATTACCGCACAGATAACCACAGTGTCCCAAAACGTTGGTGTGTCACATTCAAGGATTAGGCTGCAGGATAAATAACTTTGCAGTAGTTTCAAAGATCTTGAATTGACAGCCTTGTAGGCCGAAATTAGGGGCCTCTGCCACCACTGGACTGACCACTTAGAAAAGGCAACCATATAGTCTAGAGCTTGCTAGATTCACAAACATGACATAGCCCCAACGAGAACAGTGTCCAAAGACAATGGGGTGTCAAATTCAATGACCAGTGCCCAGGATCGACAACTTTGCCCCAGCTTAGACTTGAACAGACATAGCTTTCAAAGGGCAGAAAAAGTGGCCTCCTCCATCAGTGGACACACAACTTTCAAAGGCCAGCCAAATAGTCTAGAGCTTCCTAGATTCACCCACCTGATATGAAACCAACGAGCACGGTGTGCAAAGACATTGATGTCATAATTTTATTGAAAGGGGCAGGTTACCAACAACTTTGCAGGATAAAGGACTATGCCCCAGTTTTGAAGACCTAGGCTTCATGCCCTTAAAATACAAGATAAAGAGTCCTCAACCATGGCTAGGCACACTACTTTCAAAGGCCAACCAAACAGTCTAGAGCTTTCTAGATTCACAAACCTGATTACCGCACCGATGACCACAGTGTCCCAAAACATTGGTGTGTCACATTCAAGGACTAGGCTACAAGATAAATAAATTTGCAGAAGTTTTAAAGATCTTGAAGTGACAGCCTTGTAGGCCGAAATTAGGGGCCTCTGCCACCAGTGGACTCACCACTTTGAAAAAGCAACGGTATAGTCTAGAGCTTACTAGATTTACAAACCTGATATAGCCCCAATGAGAACAGTGTCCAAAGACAATGGGGTGTCAAATTCATTGACCAGTGCCCTGGATAGACAACTTTGCCCCAGGTTAGACTTGTACAGACATAGCTTTCAAATGGCAGAAAAAGTGTCTTAAGTTTATTGAAAGGGGCAGGTTACCAACAACTTTGCCAGGATAGATAAGCTTGCCCCAGCTTAGACTTGAACAGACATAGCTTTCAAAGGGCAGAAAAAGTGGCCTCCTCCATCAGTGGACACACAACTTTCAAAGGCCAGCCAAATAGTCTAGAGCTTCCTAGATTCACCCACCTGATATGAAACCAACGAGCACGGTGTGCAAAGACATTGATGTCTTAATTTTATTGAAAGGGGCAGGTTACCAACAACTTTGCAGGATAAAGGACTATGCCCCAGTTTTGAAGACCGAGGCTTCATGCCCTTAAAATACAAGATAAAGAGTCCTCAACCATGGCTAGGCACACTACTTTCAAAGGCCAACCAAACAGTTTAGAGCTTTCTAGATTCACAAACCTGATTACCGCACCGATGACCACAGTGTCCCAAAACATTGGTGTGTCACATTCAAGGACTAGGCTACAAGATAAATAAATTTGAAGAAGTTTTAAAGATCTTGAAGTGACAGCCTTGTAGGCCGAAATTAGGGGCCTCTGCCACCAGTGGACTCACCACTTTGAAAAAGCAACGGTATAGTCTAGAGCTTACTAGATTCACAAACATGACATAGCCCCAATGAGAAAAGTGTCCAAAGACAATGGGGTGTCAAATTCATTGACCAATGCCCAGGATAGACAACTTTTCCCCAACTTTTCCCCAACTTAGACTTGAACAGACATAGCTAGCAGACATAGTGAAGGAAGGTTTATACTACATGGTTGCTGTTTAAAATTATTGAGTCCATCAGTGACAGAGGACACGTTTTTCAGCCTTTGAAGGATATCAGTTCAAGATCTTACAGGTAGGGCAAAGTTGTTGGTAATCTACCCCTTTCAATAAACTTGAGACACCAATGTCTTTGGACACTGTACTTGTTGGTTTCATATCAGGTGGGTGAATCTAGGAAGCTCTAGACTATTTGGCTGGCCTTTGAAAGTTGTGTGTCCACTGGTGGCAGAGACCCCTAAATTCGACCTTTAAGGCTGTCACTTCAAGATCTTTGAAACTGCTGCAAAGTTATTTATCCTGCATCCTAGTCCTGGAATGTGACATAACAACGTTTTGGGACACTGTGGTCATCTGTGTGTTAATCAGGATTGTGAATCTAGGAAGCTCTAGACTGTTTGGTGGGCCTTTGAAAGTAGTGTGCCCAGCCATGGTGGAGGACGTATTATCTTGCTTTTTGATGGGCATGAAGTGGAGATCTTCCAAAGTGAGGCATAGTCCTTTATCTCGCAGCCAACTCCTTGAATTTTACGCACCAATCTTTTGGCACAATGTGGTAATCGGGGCTACATCAGCTTCGCGAATCTAGGAAGGTCTAGACTACATGCTTGCTGCTTGAAAATATTGCATCCATCAGTGGCAGAGGCCACGTTTTTCAGCCTTTGAAGGATATCAGTTGAAGATCTTACGGGGAGGGCAAAGTTATTTATAACCTGCAGCCTAGTCCTGGAATGTGACTTACCAACGTTTTGGGACACTGTGGTCATCTGTGCGTTAATCAGGATTGTGTATCTAGGAAGCTCTAGACTGTTTGGTGGGCCTTTGAAAGTAGTTTGGCAAGCCATGGTGCAGGACGCATTATCTTGCTATTTGATGGGCATGAAGTGAAGATCTTCAAAAACGGGGAATAGTTTTTGAAGAACCAAACAGTCTAGCTTCATGAATCTAGAAAGGTCTAGACTACATGGTTGCTGCTTGAAAGTGTTGCGTCCATCAGTGGCAGTGACCGCGTTTTTTGGTCTTTAAAGGATATCAGTTCAAGATCTTACAGGTAGGGCAAAGTTGTTGGCAACCTGCCCCTTTCAATAAACTTAAGACACCAATTTCTTTGGATACTGTCCTTGTTGGTTTCATATCAGGTGGGTGAATCTAGGAAGCTCTAGACTATTTGGCTGGCCTTTGAAAGTTGTGTGTCCACTGGTGGCAGAGACCCCTGAATTCGGCCTTCAAGGCTGTCACTTCAAGATCTTTAAAACTGCTGCAAAGTTATTTATCCTGCAGCCTAGTCCTTGAATGTGACACGACAACGTTTTGGGATACTGTGGTCATCTGTGCGGTAATCAGGTTTGTGAATCCAGGAAGCTCTAGACTGTTTGGTAGGCCTTTGAAAGTTGTGTGTCCACTGATGGAGGAGGCCACTTTTTCTCCACCTGATAGATATGTCTGTTCAAGTCTAAGCTGGGGCAAGGTTGTCTATCCTGGCAAAGTTGTTGGTAACCTGCCCCTTTCAATAAACTTAAGACCCCAATGTCGTTGGACACTGCGCTTCTTGGTTTATATATCAGGTGGGTGAATCTAGGAATCTCTAGACTATTTGGCTGGCCTTTGAAAGTTGTTTGTCCACTGATGGAGTAGGCCACTTTTTCTGCCCTTTGAAAGCTATGTCTGTTCAAGTCTAAGCTGGGGCAAAGTTGTCGATCCTGGGCACTGTTTATTGAATTTGACACCCCATTGTTTTTGGACACTGTTCTCCTTGGGGCTATGTCATGTTTGTGAATCTAGCAAGCTCTAGACTATATGGTTGCCTTTTCTAAGTGGTCAGTCCAGTGGTGGCAGAGGCCCCTAATTTCGGCGTACAAGGCTGTCAATTCAAGATCTTTGAAACTACTGCAAAGTTATTTATCCTGCAGCCTAATCCTTGAATGTGACACACCAACGTTTTGGGACACTGTGGTTATCTGAGCGGTAATCAGGTTTGTGAATCTAAGAAGCTCTAGACTGTTTGGTGGGCCTTTGAAAGTAGTGTGCCCAGTCATGGTGGAGGCCGCTTTATCCGGCTATTTGATGGGCATGAAGTGAAGATCTTTAAAAACGGGGCACAGTCCTTTACCCTGCAGCCAACTCCTTGAAGTTTACACACCAATCTTTTTGGGACAATGTGGTCATCGGGGCTATATCAGCTTCGCGAATCTAGGGAGGTCTAGACTACATGGTTGCTGCTTCAAAGTATTGCGTCCATCAGTGGCAAAGGCCACATTTTTCAGCCTAAGAAGGATATCAGTTCAAGATCTTACGGGTAGGGCAAAGTTGTTGGTAACCTGCCCCTTTCAATAAACTTAATACATCAATGTCTTTGGACACTGCGCTTGTTGGTTTCATATCAGGCTGGTGAATCTAGGAAGCTCTAGACTATTTGGCTGGCCTTTGAAAGTTGTGTGTCCACTGGTGTTAAAGGCCCCTAAAGCCGGCCTTCAAGGCTGTCAAAGCAAGATCTTTAAAACTACTGCAAAGTTATATATCCTACAGCCTGCTCTGGGAATGTGACACACCAACGCTTTGGGACAATTTGGTCATCTGTGCGTTAATTAGGTTTGTGAATCTAGAAAGCTCTAGACTGTTTGGTGGGCCTTTGTAAGTTGTGCATACATCCATGGCAGGGGCCACTTTTCGGGCACTGCCAGGCTCTGTCTCTTCAAGTGGAAGCTGAGGCAAAAATTGTTTTTTCTATATGCCCATCAATGAAGTTTGCACACCCATATCTTTTGAAACTGGGGTCATTGGGGCTTCATCAGGTTCATGAATCTAGGAAGCTCTAGACTATTTGGTTGGCTTTGAAAGTAGTGTGTCCACCAATGGTGGAGGCCACTTTATCTTGCTATTTGAAGGGCATGAAGCCAAGGTCTTCAAAACTGGGGCATAGTCCTTTATCCTGCAAAGTTGTTGGTAACCTGCCCCTTTCAATAAAATGAAGACATCAATGTCTTTGCACACTGAGCTTGTTGGTTTCATATCAGGTGGGTGAATCTAGGAAGCTCTAGACTATTTGGTTGGCTTTTGAAAGTAGTGTGTCCAGCAATGGTGGAGGCCTCTTTATCTTGCTATTTGAAGGGCATGAAGCCAAGGTCTTCAAAACTGGGGCATAGTCCTTTATCCTGCAAAGTTGTTGGTAACCTGCCTCTTTCAATAAACTTAAGACACCAATGTCTTTGGACACTGTGCTTGTTGGTTTCATATCAGGTGGGTGAATCTAGTAAGCTCTAGACTATATGGTTGCCTTTTCAAAGTGGTGAGTCCACCTGTGGCAGAGGCCTCTAATTTCAGCCTTCAAGGCTGTCAATTCCAGATCTTTAAAACTGCTGCAAAGTTATTTATCCTGCAGCCTAGTCCTGGAATGTGACTCAACAACTTTTTGGGACGCTGTGGTCATCTGTGCGGTAATCAGGTTTGTGAATCTAGGAAGCTCTAGCCTGTTTGGTGGGCCTTTGAAAGTAATATGCCCAGCCATGGTGGAGGCCGCTTTATCTTGCTATTTGATGGGCATGAATTGAAGATCTTCCAAAGTGGGGCAC
The DNA here is from genome assembly GCA_936440205.1 of Lepidonotus clava. NCBI lineage: Eukaryota > Metazoa > Annelida > Polychaeta > Phyllodocida > Polynoidae > Lepidonotus > Lepidonotus clava. The sequence continues at coordinate 44,061,794 of OW387146.1, read as the reverse complement.
AGTCCTTTATCTTGCAGCCAACTCCTCAAATTTTACACACCAATCTTTTGGGACAATGTGGTCATTGGGGCTATATCAGCTTTGCGAATCTAGGAAGGTCTAGACTACATGGTTGCTGCTTGAAAGTATTGCGTCCATCAGTGGCAGAGGCCACGTTTTTCAGGCTTTGAAGGATATCCGTTCAAGATCTTACAGGTAGGGCAAAGTTGTTGGTAACCTGCCCCTTTCAAAAAACTTAAGACACCGATGTCTTTGGACACTGCGCTTGTTGGTTTCATATCAGCTGGGTAATTCTAGGAAGTTCTAGACTATTTGGCTGGCCTTTGAAAGTTGTGTGTCCACTGATGGAAGAGACCACTTTTTCTGCCCTTTGAAAGCTATATCTGTTCAAGTCTAAGCAGGGGTAAAGTTGTCTATCCTGGGCATTGGTCAATGAATTTGACACTCCATTGTCTTCGGACACTGTTCTCATTGGAGTTATATCAGGTTTGTGAATCTAGTAAGCTCTAGACTATATGGTTGCCTTTTCAAAGTGGTGAGTCCACTGGTGGCAGAGGTCCCTGAATTCGGCCTTCGCGGCTGTCAATTCAAGATCTTTAAAACTGCTGCAAAGTTATTTATCCTAGAGCCTAATCCTGGAATGTGACATACCAACGTTTTGGGACACTGTGGTCATCTGCATGTTAATTAGGATTGTGAATCTAGGAAGCTCTAGACTGTTTGGTGGGCCTTTCAAAGTAGTGTTCCCAGCCATGGTTGAGGCCGCTTCATCTTGCTATTTGATGGGCATGAAGTTAAGCTCTTCAAAAGTGGGGCATAGTCCTTTATCTTGCAGCTAACTCCTCAAATTTTACACACCAATCTTTTGGGACAATGTGGTCATCTGGGCTATATCAGCTTTGCGAATCTAGGAATGTCTAGACTACATGGTTGCTGCTTGAAAGTATTGCGTCAATAAGTGGCAGAGGCCATGTTTAGCAGCCTTTGAGGGATATTAAATCAAGATATTACAGGTAGGGCAAAGGTGTTGATAACCTGCCCATTTCAATAAACTTAAGACACCAATGTCTTTGGACACTGTGCTTATTGGATCCATATCAGGTGGGTGAATCTAGGAAGCTCTAGACTATTTGGCTGGCCTTCGAAAGTTTTGTGTCCACTGATGGAGGAGGCCACTTTTTCTGCCCTTTGAAAGCTATGTCTGTTCAAGTCTAAGTTGGGGCAAAGTTGTCTATCCTGGGCATTAGTCAATGAATTTGACACCCTATTGTCTTTGGAGACTGTTCTCATTGGAGCTATAGCAGGTTTGTGAATCTAGTAAGCTCTAGACTATATGGTTGCCTTTTCAAAGTGATGAGTCCACCGGTGGCAGAGGCCCCTAAATTCGGCCTTTAAGGCTGTCAATTCAAGATCTTTAAAACTGTTGCAAAGTTATTTATCCTGCAGCCTAGTCCTGGAATGTGACACACCAACGTTTTGGGACACTGTGGTCATCTGTGCGATAATCAGGTTTTTGAATCCAGGAGGCTCTAGTCTGTTTGGTGGACCTTTGAAAGTTCTGCATACACCCATGGCAGGGGCCACTTTTTGGGCACTGCCAGGGTGTCTCTTCAAGTGGAAGCTGTGGCAAGAGTTGTTTTTCATGCATGCCCGTCAATGAAGTTTCAACACCTGTGTCTTTGGACACTAGGGTCCTTGGGGCTATATCAGGTTTATGAATCTAGGAAGCTCTAGACTATTTGGCTGGCCTTTGAAAGTTGTGTGTCCACTGGTGGCAGAGACCCCTAAATTTGGCCTTCAAGGCTGTCAATGCAAGATCTTTAAAACTGCTGCAAAGTCAATTATCCTACAGCTTACTCCTGGAATGTGACACACCAACGTTTTGGGACACTGTGGTCATCTGTGCGGTAATCAGGTTTGTGAATCTAGGAAGCTCTAGCCTGTTTGGTGGGCCTTTGAATGTAGTGTTCCCAGTCATGGTTGAGGCTGCTTCATCTTGCTATTTGAGAGGCATGAAGTGAAGATCTTCCAAAGTGTGGCATAGTCCTTTATCCTGCAGCCAAATCCTTGAATTTTACACACCAATATTTTGGGACAATGTGGTCATCGGGGTTATATCAGCTTTGCGAATCTAGGAAGGTCTAGACTACATGGTTGCTGTTTGAAAGTATTGCGACCATCAGTGGCAGAGGCCCGGTTTTTCAGCCTTTAAAGGATATCAGTTCAAGATCTTAGAGGTAGGGCAAAGTTGTTGGTAACCTGCCCCTTTCAATAAGCTTAAGACACCAATGTCTTTGGACACTGTGCTTGTTGGTTTCATATCAGGTGGGTGAATCTAGGAAGCTCTAGACTATTTGGCTGGCCTTTGAAAGTTGTGTGTCCACTGATGGAGGAGGCCACTTTTTCTGCCCTTTGAAAGTTATGTCTGTTCAAGTCTAACCTGGGGCAAAGTTGTCTATCCTGGGCATTGGTCAATGAATTTGACACTCCATTGCCTTCAGACACAGTTCTCAACGGAGCTATATCAGGTTTGTGAATCTAGTAAGCTCTAGAATATATGGTTGCCTTTTCAAAGTGGTGAGTCCACTGGTGGCAGAGGCCCCTGAATTTGGCTTTAAGGGATGTCAATTCAAGATCTTTAAAACTACTGCAAAGTCATTTATCCTACAGCCTACTCCTGATATGTGACTTACTAACGTTAAGGGACACTGTGGTCATCTGTGAGTTAATCAGGATTGTGAATCTAGGAAGCTCTAGACTGTTTGGTGGGCCTTTGAAAGTAGTGTGCCCAGCCATGGTGGAGGACGCATTATCTTGTTATTTGATGGGCGTGAAGTGAAGATCTTGAAAAACGGGGAATAGTTCTTTATTCTGCAGCCAACTCCTTGAATTTTACACACCAATCTTTTGGGACAATGTGGTTATCGGAGCTATATCAGTTTCGCGAATCTAGGAAGGTCTAGACTACATGGTTGTTGCTTGAAAGTATTGCGTCCATCAGTGGCGGAGGCCACGTTTTTCATTCTTGGAAGGATGTCAGTTCAAGATCTTACAGGTAGGGTAAAGTTGTTGGTAACCTGCCCCTTTCAATAAGCTTAAGACACCAATGTCTTTGGACACTGTGCTTGTTGGTTTCATATCAGGTGGGTGAATCTAGGAAGCTCTAGACTATTCGGCTGGCCTTTGAAAGTTTTGTGTCCACTGATGGAGGAGGCCACTTTTTCTCCCCTTTGACAGCTATGTCTGTTCAAGTTTAAGCTGGGGCAAAGTTGTCTATCCTGGGCATTGGTCAATGAATTTGACACACCATTGTCTTTGGACACTGTTCTCATTGGAGCTATATCAGGTTTGTGAATCTAATAATCTCTAGACTATATGGTTGCCTTTTCAACGTGGTAAGTCCACTGGTGGCAGAGGCCCCTAAATTCAGCCTTCAGGGCTATCCATTCAAGATCTTAAAAACTCCTGCAAAGTTATTTATCCTTCAGCCTTCTCATGGAATGTGACACACAAACGTTTTGGGACACTGCGGTCTTCTGTGCGGTAATCAGGTTTGTGAATCTAGGAAGCTCTAGAATGTTTGGTGGGCCTTTGAAAGTAGTGTGCCCAGCCATGGTGGAGGACGCATTATCTTGCTATTTGATGGGCATGAAGTGGAGATCTTCAAAAGTGGGGCATAGTCCTTTATCTTGCAGTTAACTCCTTGAATTTTACACCATAATCTTTTGGGACAATGTGGTCATCGGGGCTGTATCAGCTTCTTGAATCTAGGAAGTTCTAGACTACATGGTTGCTGCTTGAAAGTATCGCGTCCATTAGTGGCAGTGACCACGTTTTTCAGCCTTTGAAGGATATCAGTTCAAGATCTTACAGTTAGGGCAAAGTTGTTGGTAACCTGCCCCTTTCAATAAACTTAAGTCACCAATGTCGATGGACACTGTGCTTGTTGGTTTCATATCAGGTGGGTGAATCTAGGAAGCTCTAGACTATTCGGCTGACCTTTGAAAGTTGTGTGTCCACTGATGGAGGAGGCCACTTTTTCTCCCCTTTGAAAGCTATGTCTGTTCAAGTCTAAGCTGGGGCAAAGTTATCTATCCTGGACGCTGGTCAATGAATTTGACACCCCATTGTCTTTGGACACTGTTCTCATTGGGGCTACATCAGGGTTGTGAATCTAGTAAGCTCTAGGCAATATGGTTGCTTTTTCAAAGTGGTGAGTCCACTGGTGGCAGAGGCCCCTAATTTTGGCCTTCAAGGCTGTCACATCAAGATCTTTAAAACTGCTGCAAAGTTATTTATCCTGCAGCCTAGTCCTTGAATGTGACACACCGACATTTTGGGACACTGTGGTTATCTGTGCGGTAATAAGGTTTGTGAATCTAGGAAGCTCTAGATTGTTTGGTGGGCCTTTGAAAGCAGTGTGCCCTGCCATGGTGGAGGCCGCTTTATCTTGCTATTTGAAGGGCATGAAGTCAATGTCTTCAAAACTGTGGCATAGTCCTTTATCCTGCAGCCAATTCCCTGAATTTTACACCCCAATCTTTTTAGACAATGTGGTTATCATGGCTATATCACCTTCATGAATCTAGGAAGGTCTAGGCTACATGGTCGCTGTTTGAAAGTATTGGGTCAATAAGTGGCAGAGGCCACGTTTTTCAGCCTTTGAAGGATATCAGATCATGATATTACAGGCAGGGCAAAGTTGTTGGTAACCGGCCCCTTTCAATAAACTTAAGTCACCAATGTTGATGGACACTGTGCTTGTTGGTTTCATATCAGGTGGTTGAATCTAGGAAGCTCGAGACTATTTGGCTGGCCTTTGAAAGTTGTGTGTCCACTGGTGGCAAAGGCCCCTAAATTCGAGCTTAAAGGCTGTTAAAGCAAGATCATTAAAACTGCTGCAAATGTATTTATCCTACAGCCTACTCCTGGAATGTGACTTACCAACGTTTTGGGACACTGTGGTCATCTGTGCGTTAATCAGGATTGTGAATCTAGGAAGCTCTAGACTGTTTGGTGGGCCTTTGAAAGCTGTGCATACACCCATGGCAAAGGCCACTTTTCGGGCACTGCCAGGATCTGTCTCTTCAAGTGGAAGCTGTGGCAAAAGTTGTTTTTCCTACATGCCCATGAACGAAGTTTGCACACCCATATCTTTTGACACTGGGGTCATAGGGGCTCCATCAGGTTCATGAATCTAGAAAGCTCTAGACTATTTGGTTGGAATTTGAAAGTAGTGTGTCCAGCAATGGTGGAGGCCTATATATCTTCCTATTTGAAGGGCATGAAGCCAAGGTCTTCGAAACTGGGGCATAGTCCTTTATCCTGCAAAGTTGTTGGTCACCTGCCCCTTTCAATGAACTTAAGACACCAATGTCTTTGGACACTGTGTTTGTTGGTTTCATATCAGCTGGGTGAATCTAGGAAGCTCTAGACTATTTGGCTGGCCTTTGAAAGTTGTGTGTCCAGTGATGGAGGAGGCCACTTTTTCTGCCATTTGAAAGCTATGTCTGTACAAGTCTAAGCTGGGCCAAAGTAGTCTTTCCTGGGTACTTGTCAATGAATTTGACGCCCCATTGTCTTTGGACACTGTTCTCATTGGGGCTATATCAGGTTTGTGAATCTAGTAAGCTCTAGACTATATGGTTGCCTTTTCAAAGAGGTGAGTCCACCGTTGGCAGAGCCCCCTAAATTCGGGCTTCAAGGCTGTCAATTCAAGATCTTTAAAACTGCTGCAAACTTATTTATCCTACAGTCTACTCCTGGAATGTGACACACCAACCTTTTGGGACACTGTGGTCATCTGGGCGGTAATCAGGTTCGGAATCTAGAAAGCTCTAGCCTGTTTGGTGGGCCTTTGAAAGTAGTCTACCCAGCCATGGTTGAGGCTGCTTTATCTTGCTATTTGATGGGCATGAAGTTAAGATCTTTAAAAGTAGGGCATAGTCCTTTATCTTGCAGCTAACTCCTCGAATTTTACAGACCATTCTTTTGGGACAATGTGGTCATCAGGGCTATATCAGCTTTGCGAATCTAGGAAGGTCTAGACTACATGGATGCTGCTTGAAAGTATTGCGTCAATAAGTGGCAGAGGCCATGTTTTTCAGCCTTTGAGGGATATTAGATCAAGATATTACAGGTAGGGCAAAAGTTGTTGGTAAGCTGCCCCTTTCAATAAACTTAAGACACAATTGTCTTTGGACACTGCGCTTGTTGGTTTCATATCAGGTGGGTGAATCTAGGAAGCTCTAGACTATTTGGCTGGCCTTTGAAAGTTGTGTGTCCACTAGTGGCAGAGACCCCTAAATTCGGCCTTTAAGGCTGTCACTTCAAGATCTTTGAAACTGCTGCAAAGTTATTTATCCTGCAGCCTAGTCCTTTAATGTGACAGACCAACGTTTTGGGATAATGTTATCATCCCTGCGGTAATCAGGTTTATGAATCTAGGAAGCTCTAGACTGTTTGGTGGGCCTTTGAAAGTTGTGCATGCACCCATGGCAGGGGCCACTTTTAGGGCACTGCCAGGGTGTCTCTTCAAGCCGTCTTCAAAACTGGGGTATAGTCCCTAATCCTGCAGCAGATTCCCTGAATTTTACACCCCAATCATTTTGGACAATGTCGATGGCTGAGTAACATAAGGTCGTATCTCAAAAAAATCAAATTTTTTATTATTTTTGAACCGGCTTCCCTACCCCCTAAAATATCCAGAAATTTTGGAATTTATCGAATTTTCGAAATCTTTGGCATGTTATAAACCAGTAAACAAAGGTCGTATCTGCACAATGTCACTTTTCAGTGAGTAACATAAGGTCGTATCTGCTTTAAACCAAAGTTTTATTTTCAGTAAATTATGTTAATCTATACAAAATAAAAATACTCTAAAATTCAGTTTATTAGACAACTATCCTACAAACATTATCAAAATATTATTAACACATCGTTAATCGAATCAAAGGTAGATATAGTAATATAGTTTTGAAATGCTGGATACGACCTTTGATTACTGAAGAAATGGTTCAGATGTTGAGTAACATAAGGTCGTATCTTGTCTGTATTTAAATTTGATGGTGTAAATGTCATATAAGTCCTTACTATTTTAGTGTAAACAAGTGTAGTAAATCTTAGCATACTTCCTGAACTTTACAAATGTTATTTTATGTTATTTGGAATAGCTAAATTGATTTAATTTGTATTTATCTATAATTTATATTTGTCAGATACGACCTTATGTTACTCACTGATTTCCAACTTTTTTCCATAAAACTCAGTAACATAAGGTCGTATCTGAAATGAATTCTCTTCTTGTTGCCATAGTATCATCCTAATAACCTATGGATATAGAAATATCTCACCAACTAATTTCTAGCTACTTATTCTTCCTAGAAATGGAATATTTTATTTATTGAGCAGATGTTTTTAATCATATAACCCTTCAAAGGACGTCATATTTCTTTAATTAGCAATATCTCAAATCTAACATTTGTCAGATACGACCTTATGTTACTCAGCCAACGATGTGGTCTCCAAGCCTATATCAGCTTCGCGAATCTAGGAATGTCTAGACTACATGGTTTCTGTTTGAAAGTATTGCTTCCATCAGTAGGAAAGGCCACGTTTTTCAGCCTTTGAAGGATATCAGTTCAAGATCTTACGGGTAGGGCAAAGTTGTTCGTAACATGCCCCTTTCAATAAACTTAAGACACCGATGTCTTTGGACACTGTGCTTGTTGGTTTCATATCAGCTGGGTGAATCTAGGAAGCTCTAGACTATTTGGATGGCCTTGTAGGCCAAAATTAGGGGCCTCTGCCACCAGTGGACTCACCACTTTGAAAAAGCAACCATATAGTCTAGAGCTTACTAGATTCACAAACCTGATATAGTCCCAATGAGAACAGTGTCCAAAAACAATGGGGTGTCAAATTCATTGACCAGTGCCCAGGATAGACAACTTTGCCCCAGCTTAGACTTGAACAGACATAGCTTTCAAAGGGCGGAAAAAGTGGTCTCCTCCATCAATGGACCCACAACTTTCAAAGGCCAGCCAAATAGTCTAGAGCTTCCTAGATTCACCCACCTGATATGAAACCAACGAGCACAGTGTGCAAAGACATTGATGTCTTAATTTTATTAAAAGGCGCAGGTTACCAACAACTTTGCAGGATAAAGGACTATGACCCAGTTTCGAAGACGTTGGCTTCATGCCCTTCAAATAGGAAGATATATAGGCCTCCATCATTGCTGGACACACTACTTTCAAATTCCAACCAAATAGTCTAGAGCTTCCTAGATTCATGAACCTGATGGAGCCCCTATGACCCCAGTGTCAAAAGATATGGGTGTGCAAACTTCATTCACGGGCATGTAGGAAAAACAACTTTTGCCACAGCTTCCACTTGAAGAGACAGATCCTAGCAGTGCCCGAAAAGTGGCCTCTGCCATGGGTGTATGTAAAACTTTCAAACGCCCACCAAACAGTCTAGAGCTTCCTAGATTCACAATCCTGATTCCAGCACAGATGACCACAGTGTCCCAAAACGTTTTTGTGTCACATTCCAGGACTAGGCTGCAGGATAAATAACTTTGCAGCAGTTTTAAAGATCTTGCTTTTACAGCCTTGAAGTCTGAATTAAGGGGCCTATGCCACCAGTGGACACTAAACTTTCAAAAGCCAGCCAAATAGTCTAGAGCTTCCTAGATTCACCCACCTGATATGAATCCAACATGCACAGTGTCTAAATAAATTGGTGTCTATAGTTTATTGAAAGGGCAGTTTACCAACAACTTTGCAAGATAAAGGACTATGACCCAATTTTGAAGACCTTGGCTTCATGCCCTTCAAATAGCAAGATAAAGAGGCCTCCGCCATTGCTGAACATACTACTTTAAAATGCCAACCAAATAGTCTAGAGCTTATTAGATTCACGAACCTGATTGAGTCCCAATGACCCCAGTGTCCAAAGATTTGGGTGTGTAAACTTCATTGATAGGCAGGTAGGAAAAACAACTTTTGCCACAGCTTCCACTTGAAGAGACAGAGCCTGGCAGTGCCCGAAAAGTGGCCCCTGCCATGGTTGTATGCACAACTTTCAAAGGCCCACCAAACAGTCTAGAGCTTCCTAGATTCACAAACCTGATTACCGTGCGGATGACCACAGTATCACAAAATGTTGGTGTGTCACATTCAAGGTGTAGGATGCAGGATAAATAACTTTGCAGCAGTTTCAAAAATCTTGAAGTCAAAGCCTTAAAGGCTGAATTTAGGCGTCTCTGCCACCAGTGGACACAAAACTTTCAAAGGCCAGCCAAATAGTCTAGAGCTTCCTAGATTCACAATCCTGATTAACACACAGATGAACGCAGTGTCCCAAAACGTTGGTAAGTCACATTCCAGGAATAGGCTGCAGGATAAATAACTTTGCAGGAGTTTTTAAGATCTTGAATGGACAGCCCTGAAGGCTGAATTTAGGGGCCTCTGCCACCAGTGGACTTACCACTTTGAGAAGGCAACCATATAGTCTAGAGCTTATTAGATTCACAAACCTGATATAGCTCCAATGAGAATGGTGTCCAAAGACAATGGGTTGTCAAATTCATTGACCAATGCCCAGAAAAGACAACTTTGCACCAGCTTAGACTTGAACAGACATAGCTGTCAAAGGGCAGAAAAACTGGCCTCCTCCATCAGTGGAAACACAACTTTCAAAAGCCAGCCAAATAGTCTAGAGCTTCCTAGATTCACCCACCTGATATGAAACCAACGAGCACAGTGTGCAAAGACATTGATGTCTCAATTTTATTGAAAGGGCAGGTTATCAACAACTTTGCAGGATAAAGGACTATGCCCCAGTTTTGACGACCTTGGCTTCATGCCCTTAAAATAGCAAGATAAAGAGTCTTCAACCATGGCTGGGCACACTACTTTCAAAGGCCAACCACACAGTCTAGAGCTTTCTAGATTCACAAACCTGATTACCGCACAGATGACCACAGTGTCCCAAAACATTGGTGTGTCACATTCAAGGACTAGGCTGCAGGATAAATAACTTTGAAGAAGTTTTAAAGATCTTGAAGTGACAGCCTTGTAGGCCAACATTAGGGGCCTCTGCCACCAGTGGACTCACCACTTTGAAAAGCAACCAAACAGTGTAGAGCTTCCTAGATTCACAATCCTGATTACTGCACAGATGACCACAGTATCCCAAAACGTTGGTGTGTCACATTCAAGGAATAGGCTGCAGGCTCAATAACTTTGTAGCAGTTTCAAAGATCTTGAAGTGACAGCCTTGAAATTAGGGGCCTCTGCCACCAGTGGACTCACCACTTTAAAAAGGTCTAGAGCTTACTAGACTCACAAACCTGATATAGCCCAGATGACCACATTTTCCCAAAGATCGGAGTGTATAACTCAAGGAGTTGGCTACAAGATAAAGGACTATGCCCCACTTTGGAAGATCTTCACTTCATGCCCATCAAATAGCAAGATAAAGCAACCTCCACCATGGCTGGGCACACTACTTTCAAAGGCCCACCAAACAGTCTAGAGCTTCCTAGATTCACAAACCTGATTCCAGCACAGATGACCACATTGTCCCCAAACGTTGGTGTGTCACATCCCAGGAGTAGGGTATATGATAAATAACTTTACAGCAGTTTTAAAGATCTTGCTTTGACAGCCTTTAAAGCCAAATTTAGGGGCCTTTGCCACCAGTGGACACACAACTTTCAAAGGCCAGCCAAATAGTCCAGAGCTTCCTAGATTCACCAACCTGATGTGAAACCAACAAGCACAGTGTCCAAAGACATTGGTGACCTAAGTTTATTGAAAGGGGCAGGTTACCAACAACTTTGCCCTACCTGTATTATCTTGATCTAATATCCTTCAAAGGCTGAAAAACGTGGTCACTTCCACTGATTGACGCAATACTTTCAAGCAGCAACCATGTAGTCTAAACCTTTCTAGATTTGCGAAGCTGATATAGCCCCGATGACCACATTGTCCCAAAAGATTGTCGGTAAAATTCAAGGAGTTGGCTGCAGAATAAAGGACTATTCCCCATTTTTTAAGATCTTCACTTCATGCCCATCAAATAGCAAGATAATGCGTACTCCACCATGGCTGAGCACACTACTTTCAAAGGCCCACCAAACAGTCTAGAGCTTCCTAGATTCACAATCCTGATTAACACACAGATGACCAAAGTGTCCCAAAACGTTGGTAAGTCACATTCTAGGAGTAGGCTGTAGGATAAATACATTTGCAGCAGTTTTAAAGATCTTGCTTTGACAGCCTTTAAGCTCGAATTCAGGGGCCTTTGCCACCAGTGGACACACAACTTTCAAAGGCCAGACAAATAGTCTATAGCTTCCTAGATTCAACCACCTGATATGAAACCAACAAGCACAGTGTCCAAAGACTTTGGTGTCTTAAGTTTATTGAAAGGGGCAGGTTACCAACAACTTTGCCCTACCTGTAAGATCATGATCTGATATCCTTCAAAGGCTGAAAAACGTGGCCTCTGTCACTTATTGACCCAATACTTTCAAACAGCGACCATGTAGCCTGGACCTTCCTAGATTCATGAAGCTGATATAGTCACGATAACCACATTGTCTAAAAAGATTGGGGTGTAAAATTCAGGGAATTGGCTGCAGGATAAAGGACTATGCCCCAGTTTTGAAGACATTGACTTCATGCCCTTCAAATAGCAAGATAAAACAGCCTCCACCATGGCTGGGCACACTACTTTCAAAGGCCCTCCAAATAGTCTAGAGCTTCCTAGATTCACAAACCTGATTACAGCACAGATGACCACAGTGTCCAGAAACTTGGGTGTGTCACATTCCAGGAGTAGGCTGTAGGATAAATAACTTAGTAGCAGTTTTAAAGATCTTGAATTGACAGCTTTGAAGGCCAAATTTATGGGCCTCTGCCGCCGGTAGGCTCACCACTTTGGAAAGGCAACCATATAGTCTAGAGCTTACTAGCTTCACAAACCTGATATAGCCCGAATGAGAAAAGTGTATCCTGTAGCCTAGTCCTGGAATGTGACATAACAACGCTTTGGGACACTGTGGTCAATTGTGTGTTAATCAAGATTGTGAATCTAGGAAGCTCTAGACTGTTTGGTGGGCCTTTGAAAGTAGTGTTCCCAGCCATGGTTGAGGCCGCTTTATCTTGCTATTTGATGGGCATGAAGTGAAGATCTTCAAAAGTGGGGCACAGTCCTTTATCTTGCAGCTAACTCCTGGAATTTTACACACCAATCTTTTGGGACAATGTGGTCATCAGGGCTATATTAGCTTTGCTAATCTAGGAAGGTCTAGACTACATGGTTGCTGCTTGAAAGTATTGCGTCAATAAGTGGCAGAGGCCCCGTTTTTCAGGCTTTGAAGGATATCCGTTCAATATCTTACAGGCAGGGCAAAGTTGTTGGTAACCTGCCCCTTTCAATAAACTTAAGACACCAATGTCTTTGGACACTGTGCTTGTTGGTTTCATATCAGGTGGGTGAATCTAGGAAGCTCTAGACTATTTGGCTGGCCTTTGAAAGTTGTGTGTCCACTAATGGAGGAAGCCACTTTTTCTGCCCTTTGAAAGCTATGCTTGTTCAAGTCTAAGCTGGAGCCTTTGACACCTCATTGTCTTTGGACACTGTTCTCATTGGGGCTATATCAGGTTTGTGAATCTAGTAAGCTCTAGACTATATGGTTGCCTTTTCAAAGTGGTGAGTCAACCAGTGGCAGAGGCCCCTGAATTCGGCCTTCAAGGCTGTCACTTCAAGATCTTTGAAACTGTTGCAATGTTATTTATCCTCCAGGATTGTCCTGGAATGTTACACACCAACTTTTTGGGATACTGTGGTCATCTGTTTGGTAATCAGGTTTGTGAATCTAGGAAGCTCTAGCCTGTGTGGTGGGCCCTTGAAAGTAGTGTGCCCAGCCATGGTGGAGGCCGCTTTATCTTGCTATTCGATTGGCATGAAGTGAAGATCTTCCAAAGTGGGGCATAGTCTTTTATCTTGCAGCCAACTGCTGAAATTTTACACACCAATCTTTTGGAACAATGTGGTCATCGGGGCTATATCAGCTATGCGAATCTAGGAAGGTCTAGACTACATAGTTGCTGCTTGAAAGTATTGCGTCCATCAGTGGCAGAGGCCACGTTTTTCAGGCTTTGAAGGATATCCGTTCAAGATCTTAGAGGTAGGGCAAAGTTGTTGGTAACCTGCCCCTTTCAATAAACTTAAGACACCAATGTCTTTGGACATTGTGCTTGTTGCTTTCATATCAGGTGGGTGAATCTAGGAAGCTCTAGACTATTCGGCTGGCCTTTGAAAGTTATGTGTCCACTGATGGAGGAGGTCACTTTTTCTGCCCTTTGAAAGCTATGTCTGTTCAAGTATAAACTGGGGCAAAGTTGTCTATCCTTGGCACTGGTCAATGAATTTGACACCTCATTGTCTTTGGACACTGTTTTCAATGGGGCTATATCAGGTTTGTGAATCTAGTAAGCTCTAGACTATATGGTTGCCTTTTCAACGTGGTGAGTCCACATGTGGCAGAGGCCCCTGAATTTGGCCTTCAAGGATGTCACTTCAAGGTCTTTGAAACTGTTGCAAAGTTATTTATCCTAAAGCCTACTCCGTGAATGTGACACACCAACATTTTGGGACAATGTTGTCGTCTGTGCATTAATCAGGTTTGTGAATCTAGGAAGCTCTAGACTGTTTGGTCGGCCTTCGAAAGTAGTGTGCCCAGCCATGGTGGAGTCCGCTTTATCTTGCTGTTTGATGGGCATGAAGTGAAGATCTTCCCAAGTGGGGCATAGGCCTTTATCTTGCAGCCAACTCCATATATTTTACACACCAATCTTTTGGGACAATGTGGTCATCGGGGCTATATCAGCTTCGCGAATCTAGGAAGGTCTAGACTACATGGTTGCTCCTTGAAAGTAGTGTGTCCATCAGTGGCATAGGCCTGGTTTTTCAGCCTTTAAAGGATATCAGTTCAGGATCTTAGAGGTAGGGCAAAGTTGTTGGTAACCTGCCCCTTTCGATAAACTTAAGACACCAATGTCTTTGGACACTGTGCTTGTTGCTTTCATATCAGGTGGTCGAATCTAGGAAGCTCTAGACTATTTGGCTGGCCTTTGAAAGTTGTGTGTCCATTGGTGGCAAAGGCCCCTAAATTCGGCCTTAAAGGCTGTCAAAGCAAGATCTTTAAAACTGCTGCACTGTTATTTATCCTGCAGCCTAGTCCTTGAATGTGACGCACCAACATTTTGGGATACTGTGGTCATCTGTGCAGTAATCAGGATTGTGAATCTAGGAAGCTCTAGACTATTTGGATGGCCTTGTAGGCCAAAATTTTGGGGCCTCTGCCGCCAGTGGACTCACCACTTTGAAAAAGCAACCATATAGGCTAGAGGTTACTAGATTCACAAACCTGATATAAACCCAGTGAGAACAGTGTCCAAAGACAACGGGGTGTCAATTTCATTGACCTGTGTCCAGGATAGACAACTTTGCCCCAGCTTAGAATTGAACAGACATAGCTTTCGAAGGGCGGAAAAAATGGTCTCCTCCATCAGTGGACACACAACTTTCAAAGGCCTGCCAAATAGTCTATAGCTTCCTAGATTCACCCACTTGATATGAAACCAACAAGCACAATGTGCAAAGACATTGATGTCTTAATTTTATTGAAAGGGGCAGGTTACCAACAACTTTCCAGGATAAAGGACTATGACCCAGTTTTGAAGACCTTGGCTTCATGCCCTTCAAATAGTAAGATAAAGAGCCCTCCAAAATAGGTGGACACACTACTTTCAAATGCGAACCAAATAGTCTAGAGCTTCCTAGATTCATGAACCTGATGGAGCCCCAATGACCCCAGTGTCAAAAGATATGGGTGTGCAAACTTCATGGATGGGCATGTAGAAAAAACAATTTTTGCCACAGCTTCCACTTGAAGAGACAGAGCCTGGCAGTGCCCGAAAAGTGGCCCCTGCCATGGGTGTATGCACAACTTACAAAGGCCCACCAAACAGTCTAGAGCTTCCCAGATTCACAAACCTAATTAACGCACAGATGACCAAATTGTCCAAAAACGTTGATGTGTCACATTCCCGGAGCAGGCTGTAGGATATATAACTTTGCAGCAGTTTTAGAGATCTTGCTTTGACAGCCTTGAAGGCCGGATTTAGGGGCCTTTGCCACCAGTGGACACACAACTTTCAAAGGCCAGCCAAATAGTCTAGAGCTTCCTAGATTCACCAGCCTGATATGAAACCAACAAGCGCAGTGTTCAAAGACATTGATGTATTAAGTTTATTGAAAGGGGAAGGTTACCCACAACTTTGCCCTACCCGTAAGATCTTGAACTGATATCCTTCTTAGGCTGAAAAACGCGGCCTTTGCCACTGATGGACGCAATACTTTGAAGCAGCAATCATGTAGTCTAGACCTTCTAGATTCGCGAAGCTGATATAGCCCCGATGACCACATTGTCCCAAAAGATTGGTGTATAAACTTCAAGGAGTTGGCTGCAGGGTAAAGGACCGTGCCCCGTTTTTGAAGATCTTCACTTCAGGCCCATCAAATAGCCAGATGCAGCGGCCTCCACCATGACTGGGCACACTACTTTCAAAGGCCCACCAAACAGTGTAGAGCTTCCTAGATTCACAAACCTGATTACTGCACAGATAACCACAGTGTCCCAAAACGTTGGTGTGTCACATTCAAGGATTAGGCTGCAGGATAAATAACTTTGCAGTAGTTTCAAAGATCTTGAAGTGACAGCCTTGTACACCGAAATTAGGGGCCTCTGCCACCACTGGACTCACCACTTTGAAAAGGCAACCATATAGTCTAGATCTTAATAGATTCACTAACATGACAAAGCCCCAACGAGAACAGTGTCCAAAAACAATGGGGTGTCAAATTCATTGATCAGTGCCCAGGATCGACAACTTTGCCCCAGCTTAGACTTGAACAGACATAGCTTTCAAAGGGCAGAAAAAGTGGCCTCCTACATCAGTGGACACACAACTTTCAAAGGCCAGCCAAATAGTCTAGAGCTTCCTAGATTCACCCACTTGATATGAAACCAAGAAGCACAGTGTCCACCGACATTGGTGTCTTAAGTTTAATGAAAGGGGCAGGTTACCAACAACTTTGCCAGGATAGACAACCTTGCCCCAGCTTAGACTTGAACAGACATAGCTTTCAAAGTGGAGAAAAAGTGGCCTCCTCCATCAGTGGACACACAACTTTCAAAGGCCCACCAAACAGTCTAGAGCTTCCTAGATTCACAAACCTGATTACCACACATATGACTACAGTATCCCAAAACGTTGGTGTGTCACATTCAAGGACTAGGCTGCAGGATATATAACTTTGCAGCAGTTTTAAAGATCTTGAAGTGACAGCTTTGAAGGCCGAATTTGGGGGTCTTTGCCACCAGTGGACACACAACTTTCAAAGGCCAGCCAATTAGTTTCGAGCTTCCTAGATTCACCCACCTGATATGAAACCAACAAGGACAGTGTCCAAAGACATTGGTGCCTTAAGTTAAATTGAAAGGGACAAGTAACAAACAACTTTGCTCTACCTCTAAGATCTTGAACTGATATCCTTCAAAGCCTGAAAAACGTGTGCTCTGCCACTGATGGACGCATACTTTCAAGCAGCAACCATGTAGTCTAGACCTTACTAGATTCACAAAGCTGATACACCCCCGATGACCACATTGTCCCAAAAGATTGGTGCGTAAAATTCAAGGAGTTAGCTGCAAGATAAAGGACAATGCCCCAATTTTGAAGATATTCACTTCATGCCCATCAAATAGCAAGATAAAGCGGCCTCCACCATGGCTGGGCACACTACTTTCAAAGGCCCACGAAACAGTCTAGAGCTTCCTAGATTCAGAAACCTGATTAACGCGCAGATGACAACATTGTCCCAAAAGGTTAGTGTGTCACATCCCAAGAGTAGGCTATATGATAAATAACTTTGCAGCAGTTTTAAAGATCTTGCTTTGGCATCCTTGAAGGCCGAATTTAGGGGCCTCTGCCACCAGTGCACACACAACTTTTAAAGGCCAGCCAAATAGTCTAGAGCTTCCTAGATTTACCCACCTGATATGAAACCAACAAGGACAGTGTCCAAAGACATTGGTGTCTTAAGTTTATTGAAAGGGGCAGGTTACCAACAACTTTGCCCTACCTGTAAGATCTTGAACTGATATCCTTCAAAGACTGAAAAAGTGGCCTCCGCCACTGATGGACGCAATACTTTCGAGCAACAACCATGTAGTCTAGACCTTCCTAGATTCGCGACGCTGATATAGCTCCGATAACCACATTGTCCCAAAAGATTGGTGTTTAAAATTCAAGGAGTTAGCTGCAGAATAAAGGACTATTCCCCGTTTTTGAAGGTCTTCACTTCATGCTATCAAATAGCAAGATAATGTGTCCTCCGCCATGGCTGGGCACACTACTTTCAAAGGCCCACCAAACAGTCTAGAGCTTCCTAGATTCACAATCCTGATTAACTCACAGATGACCACAGTGTCCCAAAACGTTGGTAAGTCACATTCCAGGAGTAGGCTGTAGGATAAATGACTTTGCAGTAGTTTTAAAGATCTTGAATTGACAGCCCTGAAGGCCGAATTCAGGGGCCTTTGCCACCAGTGGACTCACCATTTTTTAAAGGCAACCATATAGTCTAGAGCTTACTAGATTCACAAACTTGATATAGCTCCAATGAGAACAGTCCCTAAAGATGATTGGGTCTCAAATTCATTGACCAATGCCCAGGATAGACAACTTTACCCCAACTTAGACTTGAACAGACATAGCTTTCAAAGGGCAGAAAAAGTGGCCTCCTCCATCAGTGGACACACAACTTTCAAAGGCCAGCGAAATAGTCTAGAGCTTCCTAGATTCACCCACCTGATATGATACCAACAAGAACAGTGTCCAAAGACATTGGTGTCTTAAGTTTATTGAAAGGGGCTGGTTACCAACAACTTTGCTCTACCTCTAAGATCTTGAACTGATATCCTTCAAAGGCTGAGAAACGTGGCCTCTGCCACTGATGGACGCAATACTTTCAAGCAGCAACCATGTAGTCTAGACCTTCCTAGATTCGTGAAGCTGATATAGTGTAGGCATGCACAGCATGCACATGTCTAAGTGAAGACAAATGAAGACAAAGTCCCAGGTTCTCTGTTGTTGGAGATTGTGATATTTCAGGAAACAGGAATCATGGTACAGAGTGACAGATGTTCCCCTTGGCACTAGGCCCCAGCTCAAAGCTGCTCACAAGCTGGGCAGTTGGGTATATATAGGAGCGTGCATGCTTAGGCCCTGCCCTCTGGTATGCAGTTCCAACATTTAAATATTTGTCTAGGGGTGACAAGGAGTAATTGTCTGGAACTAAGTCGTCCCTTGTGGAACTCTCCCAGAGGGTAAACAACTACCGTAAACTCTCTACTATGTTACAATAGCCCCGATGACCACATTGTCCCAAAAGATTCGTGTGTAAAATTTGAGGAGTTGGCTGCGAGATAAAGGACTATGCCCCACTTTTGAAAATCTTTACTTCATGGACACTGTGCTTGTTCGTTGCTTGTTCAGGTGGGTGAATCTAGGAAGCTCTAGACTATTTGGCTGGCCTTTGAATGTTGCGTGTCCACTGGTGGCAGAGGCCCCTAAATTCGGCCTTCAAGGCTGTCAATTCAAGATCTTTAAAACTGCTGCACAGTTATTTATCCTACAGCCTACTCCTGGAATGTGACTTACCAACGTTTTGGGACACTGTGGTCATCTGCGTGTTAATTAGGATTGTTAATCTAGGAAGCTCTAGACTGTTTGGTGGGTCTTTCAAAGTAGTGTTCCCAGCCATGGTTGAGGCCGCTTCATCTTGCTATTTGATGGGCATGAAGTTAAGATCTTCAAAAGTGGGGCATAGTCCTTTATCTTGCAGCTAACTCCTCGAATTTTACACACCAATCTTTTGGGACAATGTGGTCATCAGGGCAATATCAGCTTTGCGAATCTAGGAAGGTCTAGACTACATGGTTGCTGCTTGAACGTATTGCGTCAATAAGTGGCAGAGGCCATGTTTATCAGCCTTTGAGGGATATTAGATCAAGATATTACAGGTAGGGCAAAGGTGTTGATAACCTGCCCCTTTCAATAAACTTAAGACACCGATGTCTTTGGACACTGTGCTTGTTGGTTTCATATCAGGTGGGTGAATCTAGGAAGCTCCAGACTATTTGGCTGGCCTTTGAAAGTTGTGTGTCAACTGATGGAGGAGACCACTTTTTCCGCCCTTTGAAACCTATGTCTGTTCAAGTATAAACTGGGGCAAAGTTGTCGATCCTGGGCACTGGTCAATGAATTTGACACCTCATTATCTTTGGACACTGTTCTCATTGGGGCTATATCAGGTTTGTGAATGTAGTAAGCTCTAGACTATATGGTTGCCTTTTCAAAGTGGTGAGTCCACCAGTGGCAGAGGCCCCTGAATTCGGCCTTCAAGGCTGTCACTTCAAGATCTTTGAAACTGTTGCAAAGTTATTTATCCTGCAGGCTTGTCCTGGAATGTGACACACCAACTTTTTGGGATACTGTGGTCATCTGTGCGGTAATTAGGTTTGTGAATCTAGGAAGCTCTAGCCTGTTTGGTGGGCCTTTGAAATTAGTGTGCCCAGCCATGGTGGAGGCTGCTTTATCTTGCTATTTGATGGGCATGAAGTGAAGATCTTCCAAAGTGGGGCACAGTCCTTTATCTTGCAGCCAACTCCTCAAATTTTACACACCAATCTTTTGGGACAATGTGGTCATTGGGGCTTTATCAGCTTTGCGAATCTAGGAAGGTCTAGACTATATGGTTGCTCCTTGAAAGTATTCCGTCCATCAGTGGCAGAGACCACGTTTTTCAGGCTTTGAAGGATATCCGTTCAAGATCTTAGAGGTATACCAAAGTTGTTGGTAACTGGCCCCTTTCAATTTAACTTAATACACCAATGTCTTTGGAAACTGTGCTTGTTGGTTTCATATCAGGTGGGTGAATCTAGGAAGCTCTAGACTATTTGGCTGGCCTTTGAAAGTTGTGTGTCCACTGGTGGCAGAGACCCCTAAATTCGGCCTTCAAGGCTGTCACTTCAAGATCGTTGAAACTGCTGCAAAGTTAATTATCCTGCAGCCTAGTCCTTGAATGTGACAGACCAACATTTTGGGATAATGTGGTTATCCCTGCGTTCATCAGGTTTGTGAATCTAGGAAGCTCTAGACTGTTTGGTGGGCCTTTGTAAGTTGTGCATGCACCCATGGCAGGGGCCACTTTTTCGGCACTGCCAGGGTGTCTCTTCAAGTGGTCTTCAAAACTGGGGCATAGTCCTTAATCCTGCAGCCAATTCTCTGAATTTTACACCCCAATCTTTTTGAACAATGTAGTTTCCACGCCTATATCAGCTTTGTGAATCTAGTAAGTTCTAGACTACGTGGTTGCTGTTTGAAAGTATTGCGACCATCAGTGGCAGAGGCCCCGTTTTTCAGCCTTTGAAGGATATCAGTTCAAGAATTTAAAGGTCGGTCAAAGTTGTTGGTAACCTGCCCATTTCAATAAACCTAAGACACCAATGTCTTTGGAGACTGTGCTTGTTGGATTCATATCAGCTGGGTGAATCTAGGAAGCTCTAGACTATTTGGCTGGCCTTTGAAAGTTGTGTGTCCACTCGTGGCAGAGACCCCTAAATTCGGCCTTCAAGGATGTCACTTCAAGATCATTGAAACTGCTGCAAAGTTATTTATCCTACAGTCTACTCCTGGAAAGTGACACACCAACGTTTTGGGACACTGTGGTCATTTGTGCAGTAATCAGGTTTGTGAATCTAGGAAGCTCTAGCCTGTTTGGTGGGCCTTTGAAAGTAGTGTGCCCAGACATGGTGGAGGGCGCTTCATCTTGCTATTTTAGAGTCATGATGTGAAGATCTTCCAAAGTGGGGCATAGTCCTTTATCCTGCAGCCAACTTCTTGAGTATTACACACCAATCTTTTGGCACAATGTGGTCATCGGGGCTTTATCAGCTCCGCGAATCTAGGAAGGTCTAGACTACATGGTTGCTGTTTGAGAGTATTGCTTCCATCAGTAGGAAAGGCCACGTTTTTCAGCCTTTGAAGGATATCAGTTCAAGATCTTACGGGTAGGGCAAAGTTGTTTGTAACCTGCCCCTTTCAATAAACTTAAGACACCTATGTATTTGGACACTGTGCTTGTTGGATTTATATCAGGTGGGTGATTCTAGGAAGCTCTAGACTATTTGGCTGGCCTTTGAAAGTTGTGTGTCCACCGGTGGCAGATGCCCCTAAATCCGGCCTTCAATGCTGTCAAAGCAAGATCTTTAAAACTGCTGCAAAGTTATTTATCCTGCAGCCTAGTCCTGGAATGTGACACACCAAGTTTTGGGACACTGTGGTCATCTGTGTGGTAATCAGGTTTGTTAATCTAGGAGGCTATAAAGTACTTGGTGGGCATTTGAAAGTTGTGCATGCACCCATGGCAGGGGCCACTTTTTGGGCAATGCCAGGGTGTCTCTTCAAGTCGAAGCTGTGGCAAAAGTTGTTTTTCCTGCATACCCGTCAATGAAGTTTCAACACCTGTGTCTTTGGACACTGGGGTCATTGGAGCTATATCAGGTTCATGAATCTAGGAAGCTCTAGACTATTTGGCTGGCCTTTGAAAGTTGTGTGTCCACTGGTGGCATAGACCCCTAAATTCGGCCTTCAAAGCTGTCCCTTCAAGATCGTTGAAACTGCTGCAAAGTTATTCATCCTGCAGCCTAGTCCTTGAATGTGACAGACCAACGTTTTGGGATAATGTTGTCATCCCTGCGGTTTTCAGGTTTGTGAATCTAGGAAGCTCTAGACTGTTTGGTGGGCCTTTGAAAGTTGTGCATGTACCTATGGCAGGGTCCAATTTTTGGCTACTGCCAGGGTGTCTCTTCAAGAGGTCTTCAAAACTGGGGCATAGTCCTTAATCCTGCAGCCAATTCCCTGAATTTTACACCCCAATCTTTTTAGACAATGTGGTCTCCAGGCCTATATCAGCTTCGTGAATCTAGGAAGGTCTAGACTACATGGTTGCTGTTTGAAAGTATTGCGACCACCAGTGGCAGAGGCCACGTTTTTCAGGTTTTGAAGGATATCAGTGCAAGATCTTAGAGGTAAGGCAAAGTTGTTTGTAACCTGCCCCGTTCAATAAACCTAAGACACCGATGTCTTTGGACACTGTGCTTGTTGGTTTCATATCAAGTGGGTGAATCTAGCAAGCTCTAGACTATTCAGCTGGCGTTTGAAAGTTGTGTGTCCACTGATGGAGGAGGTCACTTTTTCTCCCCTTTGAAAGCTATGTCTGTTCAAGTATAAACCGGGGGAAAATTGTATATCCTGGGCACTGGTGAATGAATTTGACACCCCATTGTCTTTGGACACTGTTCTCATTGGGGCTATATCAGGTTTGTGATTCTAGTAAGCTCTAGACCTTTTCAAAGTGGTGAGTCCACTGGTGGCAGAGGCCACTAATTTCGGCCTTCAAGGCTGTCACTTCAAGATCTTTGAAACTGTTGCAAAGTTAGTTATCCTGCAGCCTAGTCCTGGAATGTGACACACCAACGTTTTGGGATACTGTGGTCATCTGTGCGGTAATCAGGTTTGTGAATCTAGGAAGCTCTAGACTGTTTGGTGGGCCTTTAAAAGTTGTGCATACACTCATGGCAGGGGCCAGTTTTCAGGCACTCCCAGAGTGTGTTTCTTCAAGTGGAAGCTCCAGCAAAAGTTGTTTTTCCTACATGCCCGTCAATGAAGTTTACACACCCATATCTTTTGACACTGGGGTCATTTGGACTCCATCAGGTTCATGAATCTAGCAAGCTTTAGATTATTTTATTGGCATTTGGAAATAGTGTGTCCAGCAATGGTGGAGGCCTATTTATCTTGCTATTTGAAAGGCATGAACCCAAGGTCTTCAAAACTGGGGCATAGTCCTTTATCCTGCAAAGTTGTTGGTAACCTGCCCCTTTCAATAAACTTAAGACACCGATGTCTTTGCACACTGTGCTTGTTGGTTTCATATCAGGTGGGTGAATCTAGGAAGCTCTAGACTATTCGGCTCGCCTTTGAAAGTTATTTGTCCACTGATGGAGGAGGCCATTTTTTCTGCCCTTTGAAAGCTATGTCTGTTCAAGTCTGAGCTGGGGCAAAGTTGTCAATACTGGGCACTGGTCAATGAATTTGACACCCCATTGTCTTTGAACATTGTTCTCATTGGGGCTATATAAGGTTTGTGAATCTAGTAAGCTCTAGACTATATGGTTGCTTTTTCAAAGTGGTGAGGCCACTGGTGGCAGAGGCCCCTAAATTGGCCCACAAGGCTGTCACTTCAAGATCTTTGAAACTGCTGCAAAGTTGTTTATCCTGCAGCCTAGTCCTTGAATGCGACACACCAATGTTTTGGGACACTGTGGCCGTCTGTGCAGTAATCAGGTTTGTGAATCTAGGAAGCTCTAGACTGTTTGGTGGGTGTTTGAAAATAGTGTGCCAGCCATGGTACAGGCCGCTTTATCTTGCTATTTGATGGGCATGAAGTGAAGATCTTCAAAAGTGGGGCAAAGTCCTTTATCCTGCAGCCAACTCCTTGAATTTCACACACCATCTTTTGGGAGAATGTGGTCATCGGGGCTATATCAGCTTCGCGAATCTAGGAAGGTCTATACTACATGGTTGCTGTTTGAAATTATTGAGTCCATCAGTGACAGAGGACACGTTTTTCAGCCTTTGAAGGATATCAGTTCAAGATCTTACAGGTGGGGCAAAGTTGTTGGTAACCTGCCCCTTTCAATAAACTTAAGACACCAATGTCTTTTGACACTGTGCTTGTTGGTTTCATATCAGGTGGGTGAATCTAGGAAGCTCTAGACTATTTGGCTGGCCTTTGAAAGTTGTGTGTCCACTGAACGAGGAGGCCACTTTTTCTCCCCTTTGAAAGTTATGTCTGTTCAAGTCGAAGCTGGGGCAAAGTTATCTATCCTGGGCGCTGGTCAATGAATTTGACACCCCATTGTCTTTGGACATTGTTCTCATTGGGGCTACATCAGGGTTGTGAATCTAGTAAGCTCTAGACTATATGGTTGCTTTTTCAAAGTGGTGAGTCCACTGGTGGCAGAGGCCCCTAATTTTGGCCTTCAAGGCTGTCACTTCAAGATCTTTGAAACTGCTGCAAAGTTATTTATCCTGCAGCCTAGTCCTGGATTGTGACACACCGACATTTTTGGACACTGTGGTTATCTGTGCGGTAATCAGGTTTGTGAATCTAGGAAGCTCTAGATTGTTTGGTTGGCCTTCGAAAGCAGTGTGCCCAGCCATGGTGGAGGCCGCTTTATCTTGCTATTTGAAGGGCATGAAGTCAATGTCTTCAAAACTGGGGCATAGTCCTTTATCCTGCAGCCAATTCCCTGAATTTTACACCCCAATCTTATTAGACAATGTGGTTATCATGGCTATATCACCTTCATGAATCCAAGAAGGTCTAGGCTACATGGTCGCTGTTTGAAAGTATTGGGTCAATAAGTGGCAGAGGCCACGTTTTTTTAGCCTTTGAAGAATATCAGATCATGATCTTACAAGCAGGACAAAGTTGTTGGTAACCTGCCCCTTTCATTAAACTGAAGTCACCAATGTCGATGGACACTGTACTTGTTGGTTTGCATATCAGGTGGTTGAATCTAGGAAGCTCTAGACTATTTGGCTGGCCTTTGAAAGTTGTGTGTCCACTGGTGGCAAAGGCCCCTAAATTCGAGCTTAAAGGCTGTTAAAGCAAGATCATTAAAACTGCTGCAAATGTATTTATCCTACAGCCTACTCCTGGAATGTGACTTACCAACGTTTTGGGACACTGTGGTCATCTGTGCGTTAATCAGGATTGTGAATCTAGGAAGCTCTAGACTGTTTGGTTGGCCTTTGAAAGTAGTGTGCCCAGCCATGGTGGAGGACACATTATTTTGCTATTTGATGGGCATGAAGTGAAGATCTTAAAAAACGGGGAATAGTCCTTTATTCTGCAGCCAACTCCTTGAATTTTACACACCAATCTTTTGGGACAATGTGGTCATCGGGGCTATATCAGCTTCACGAATCTAGGAAGGTCTCGACTACGTGGTTGCTGCTTGAAAGTATTGCGTCCATCAGTGGCAGTGACCACGTTTTTCAGCCTTTGAAGGATATCAGTTCAAGATCTTACAGGTAGGGCAAAGTTGTTGGTAACCTGCCCCTTTCAATAAACTTAAGTCACAAATGTCGATGGACACTGTGCTTGTTGGTTTCAAATCAGATGGGTGAATCTAGGAAGCTCTTGACTATTTGGCTGGCATTTGAAAGTTGTGCGTCCACTGGTGGCAAAGGCCCCTAAATTTGGCTTTAAAGGCTGTCAAAGCAAGATCTTTAAAACTGCTGTAAAGTTATTTATCATATAGCCAGTGTCCCAAAACGTTGATGTGTCACATTCCAGGACTAGGCTGCAGGATAAATAACTTTGCAGCAGTTTTAAAGACCATGCTTTGACAGCCTTGAAGGCCAAATTTAGGGGCCTCTGCCACCAGTGGACACACAACTTTAAAAGGCCAGCCAAATAGTGTAGAGCTTCCTAGATTCACCCACCTGGTATGAAACCAACAAAGACAGTGTCCAAAGACATTGGTGTCTTAAGTTTATTGAAAGGGGCAGGTTACCAACAACTTTGCCAGGATAGGCAACTTTGCCCCAGCTCAGACTTGAACAGACATAGCTTTCAAAGGGCAGAAAAAATGGCCTCCTCCATCAGTGGACACATATCTTTGAAAGGTGAGCTGAATAGTTGGCCACAGTGTCCCTAACCATAGGTGTGTCACATTCAAGGACTAGGCTGCAGGATAAATAACTTTGGAGAAGTTTTAAAGATCTTGAAGTGACAGCCTTGTAGGCCGAAATTAGGGGCCTCTGCCACCAGTGGACTCACCACTTAAAAAAAGCAACCATATAGTCTAGAGGTTACTAGATTCACAAACCTGATATAGCCCCAATGAGAACAGTGTCCAAAGACAACGGGGAGTCAAATTCATTGACCAGTGTCCAGGAAAGACAACTTTGCCACAGCTTAGAATTGAACAGACATAGCTTTCGAAGGGCAGAAAAAATGGTCTCCTCCATCAGTGGACACACAACTTTCAAAGGCCTACCAAATAGTCTAGATCTTCTTATATTCACCCACCTGATATGAATCCAACAAGCACAGTGTCCAAATACATAGGTGTCTTAAGTTTATTGAAAGGGGCAGGTTACAAACAACTTTGCCCTACCTGTAAGATCTTGAACTGATATCCTTCAAAGGCTGAAAAACGTGGCCTTTCCTACTTATGGAAGCAATACTCTCAAACAGCAACCATGTAGTCTAGACCTTCCTAGATTCACAAAGCTGATATAGGTTTGGAGACCACATTGTCCAAAAAGATTGGGGTGTAAAATTCAGGGAATCTGCTGCAGGATTAGGGACTATACCCCAGTTTTGAAGACGGCTTGAAGAGACACCCTGGCAGTGCCCTAAAAGTGGCCCCTGCCATGGGTGCATGCACAACTTTCAAAGGCCCACCAAACAGTCTAGAACTTCCTAGATTCACAAACCTGATTACCGCACAGATGACCGATGTATCCCAAAACGTTGGTGTGTCACATTCAAGGAGTTGGATGCAGGATAAAGAACTTTGCAGCAGTTTCAAAGATCTTGAAGTGACAGCCTTAAAGGCCGAATTTAGGGGTCTCTGCCACCAGTGGACACACAACTTTCAAAGGCCAGCCAAATAGTCTAGAGCTTCCTAGATTCATAAACCTGATATAGCCCCAATGACCCCAGTGTCCAAAGACACGGGTGTTGAAACTTCATTGACGGGTATGCAGGAAAAACAACTTTTGCCACAGCTTCGACTTGAAGAGACACCCTGGCATTGCCCAAAAAGTGGCCCCTGCCATGGGTGCATGGACAACTTTCAAATGCCCACCATGTAGTTTAGAGCCTCCTAGATTCACAAACCTGATTACCACACAGATGACCACAGTGTCCCAAAACTTGGTGTGTCACATTCCAGGACTAGGCTGCAGGATAATAACTTTGCAGCAGTTTTAAAGATCTTGCTTTGACAGCATTGAAGGCCAAATTTAGGGGCATCTGCCACCGGTGGACACACAACTTTTAAAGGTCAGCCAAATAGTCTAGAGCTTCCTAGATTCACCCACCTGATATAAATCCAACAAGCACAGTGTCCAAATACATAGGTGTCTTAAGTTTATTGAAAGGGGCCGGTTACAATCAACTTTGCCCTACCCGTAAGATCTTGAACTGATATCCTTCAAAGGCTGAAAAACGTGGCCTCTGCCACTGATGGACGCAATACTTTGAAGCAGCAACCATGTAGTCTAGACCTTCCTAGATTCGCGAAGCTGATATAGCCCCGATAACCACATTGTCCCAAAAGATTGGTGCATAAAGTTTAAGCAGTTAGCTGCAAGATAAAGGACTATGCCTCAATTTAGAAGATCTTCAGTTTATGCTCATCAAATAGCAATATAAAGTGGCTTCCACCATGGCTGGGCACACTACTTTGAAACCAACAAGCACAGTGTCCAAAGACATTCTATTTGAAGGGCATGAAGCCAAGGTCTTCAAAACTGGGGCATAGTCCTTTATCCCGAAAAATTGATGGTAACCTGCCACCTTCAAAAAACATAAGACACCAATGTCTTTGGACACTGAGCTTGTTGGTTTCGTATCAGCTGGGTGAATCTAGGAAGCTCTAGACTATTTGGCTGGCCTTTGAAAGTTGTGTGTCCACTAATGGAGGAGGCCACTTTTTCTGCCATTTGAAAGCTATGTCTGTTCAAGTATAAACCGGGGCAAAGTTGTCTATCCTGGGCACTGGTCAATGAATTTGACACCCCATTGTCTTTGGACACTGTTCTCGTTGGGGCTATATCAGGTTTGTGATTCTAGTAAGCTCTAGACCTTTTCAAAGTGGTGAGTCCACTGGTGGCAGAGGCCACTAATTTCGGCCTTCAAGGCTGTCACTTCAAGATCTTTGAAACTGTTGCAAAGTTATCTATCCTGCAGCCTAGTTCTTGAATGTGACACACCAACGTTTTGGGATACTGTGGTTATCTGTGCGGGAATCAGGTTTGTGAATCTAGGAAGCTCTAGACTGTTTGGTGGGCCTTTAAAAGTTGTGCATACACCCATGGCAGGGGCCACTTTTCGGGCACTACCAGGCTGTGTTTCTTCAACTGGAAGCTGCGGCAAAAGTTGTTTTTCCTACATGCCCGTCAATGAAGTTGACACACCCATATCTTTTGACACTGGGGTCATTGGGACTCCATCAGGTTCATGAATCTAGGAAGCTCTAGAATATTTTATTGGCATTTGGAAGTAGTGTGTCCAGCAAAGGTGGAGGCTTCTTTATCTTGCTATTTGAAGGGCATGAAGCCAAGGTCTTCAAAACTGGGGCAAAGTCCTTTATCCTGCAAAGTTGTTGGTAACCTGCCCCTTTCAATAAAATGAAGACATCAATGTCTTTGCTCACTGTGCTTGTTGGTTTCATATCAGGTGGGTGAATCTAGGAAACCCTAGACTATTTGGCTGGCATTTGAAAGTTGTGTATCCACTGATGAAGGAGGCCACTTTTTCTGCCCTTTGAAAGCTATGTCTGTACAAGTCTAACCTGGGGCAAAGTTGTCTATCCTGGGCATTGGTCAATGAATTTGACACCCCATTGTCTTTGGACACTGTTCTCATTGGAGCTATATCAGGTTGTGAATCTAGTAAGCTCTATACTATATGGTTGCCTTTTCGAAGCGCTGAGTCCATTGTTGGTAGAGGCCCTAATTTCGGCCTACAAGGCTGTCACTTCAAGATCTTTAAAGCTTCTGCAAAGTTATTTATCCTGCAGCCTAGTCCTTGAATGTGACACACCAACGTTTTGGGATACTGTGGTCATGTGTGCGGTAATCAGGTTTGTGAATCTAGGAAGCTCTAGACTGTTTGGGGGGCCTTTGGTTGAGGCCATGGTTGAGGACTCTTTATATACCTATTTGAAGGACATGAAGTCAAGGTCTTCAAAACTGGGGCATAGTCCTTTATCCTGCAAAGTTGTTGGTAACCTGCCCCTTTCAATAAAATTAAGACATCAATGTCTTTGCACACTGTGCTTCTTGGTTTCATATCAGGTGGGTGAATCTAGGAAGCTCTAGACTATTTGGCTGGCATTTGAAAGTTGTGTGTCCACTGATGGAGGAGGCCACTTTTTCTGCCCTTTGACAGCTATGTCTGTTCAAGTCTAAGCTGGGGCAAAGTTATCTATCCTGGGCATCGGTCAATGAATTTGACACCCCATTGTCTTTGGACACTGTTCTCAATGGGGCTATATCAGGCTTGTGAATCTAGTAAGCTCTAGACTATATGGTTGCCTTTTCAAAGTGGTGAGTCTACCGGTGGCAGAGGCCCCTAAATTCGGCCTTCAAGGCTGTCAATTCAAGATCTTTAAAACTGTTGCAAAGTTTTTTATCCTACAGCCTACATTATTCTCATTGGGGCTATTTTGACTTTCTGTACACTGTGGTCATCTGTGCGGTAATCAGATTTGTGAATCTAGTAAGCTCTAGCCGGTTTGGTGGGCCTTTGAAAGTAATGTGCCCAGCCATGGTGGAGGCCACTTTATCTTGCTATTTGATGGGCATGAAGGGAAGATCTTCCAAAGTGGGGCATAGTCCTTTATCCTGCTGCCAACTCCTTGAATTTTACACACCAATCTTTTGGGACAATGTGGTCATCTGGGCTACATCAGGTTTGTGATTCTAGTAAGCTCTAGACATTTTCAAAGTGGTGAGTCCACTGGTGGCAGAGGCCCCTAATTTCGGCCTAAAAGGTTGTCAAAGCAAGATCTTTAAAACTGCTGCAAAGTTATATATCCTACAGCCTACTCCGGGAATGTGACGCATCAACATTTTGGGACAATGTGGTCATATGTGCGTTAATCAGGTTTGTGAATCTAGGAAGCTCTAGACTGTTTGGTGGGTCTTTGAAAGTATTGTGCCCAGCCATGGTGGAGGCCGCTTTATCTTGCTATTTGAAGGGCATGAAGTCAATGTCTTCAAAACTGGGGCATAGTACTTTATCTTGCAGCTAACTCCTTGAATTTTACACCCCAATCTTTTTAGACAATGTGGTCATTGTGGCTATATCAGCTTCATGAATCTAGGAAGGTCTATGCTACATGGCTGCTGTTTGAAAGTATTGCATCCATCAGTGGCAGAGGCCACATTTTTCAGCCTTTCAAGGATATCAGATCATGATCTTACAGGTAGGGCAATGTTGTTGGTAACTTGCCACTTTCAATAAACTTAAGACACCAATGTCTTTGGACACTGTGCTTGTTGGATTCATATCAGGTGGGTGAATCTAAGAAGCTCTAGACTATATGGTTGCCTTTTCAAAGAGGTGAGTCCACCGGTGGCAGAGGCCCCTAACTTGGGCCTTCAAGGCTGTCAATTCAAGATTTTTGAAACCGCTGCAAAGTTATTTATCCTGCCTCCTAGTCCTGGAATGTGACACATCAACGTTTTGGGCCACTGTGGTCATCTGTGCGGTAATCAGGTTTGTGAATCTAGGAAGGTCTAGCCTGTTTGGTGTGCCTTTGAAAGTAATGTTCCCAGCCATGGTGGAGGCCACTTCATTTTGCTATTTGATGGTCATAAAGTAAAGATGTTCAAAAGAGGGACATAGTCCTGTATCTTGTAGCTAACTCCTTGAATTTTACACACCAATCTTTTGGGACAATGTGGTCATTGGCGCTATATCAGCTTCGTGAATCTAGGAAGGTCTATACTACATGGTTGCTGCTTGAAAGTATTGCGTCCATCAGTGGCAGAGACCACGTTTTTCAGCCTTTGAAGGATATCAGTTCAAGATCTTAGAGGTAGACCAAAGTTGTTGGTAACCTGCCCCTTTCAATAAACTTAAGACACGAATGTCTTTGCACACTGTGCTTGTTGGTTTCATATCCGGTGGTTGAATCTAGGAAGCTCTAGACTATTTGGCTGGCCTTTGAAAGTCCTGTGTCCACTGGTGGCAGAGGCCCCTAAATTCTGCCTTCGAGGCTCTCAAAGCAAGATCTTTAAAACTGTTGCAAAGTTATTCATCCCAGTATATATCCGGTTTGTGAATCTAGTAAGCTCTAGTCTGTTTGGTGTTCCCAGCCATGGTGGAGGCTGCATCATATTGCTATTTGATGGGCATAAATTGAATCCCTTACTAGATTCACAAACATGATATAGCCCCAATGAGAACAATGTCCAACGACAATGGGGTGTCAAATTCATTGACCAATGCCCAGGATCGACAACTTTGCACCAGCTTAGACTTGAACAGACATAGCTTTCAAAAGGCAGAAAAAGTGGCCTCCTCCATTAGTGGACACACAACTTTAAAAGGCCAGCTAAATAGTCTAGAGCTTCCTAGATTCACCCACCTGATATGAAACCAAGAAGCACAGTGTCCAAAGACATTGGTGTCTTAAGTTTGATGAAGGAGGCAGGTTACCATCAATTTTGCAGGATAAAGGACTATGCCCCAGTTTTGAAGACCTTGGCTTCATGCCCTTCAAATAGCAAGATAAAAAGCACTCCACCATTGGTGGACAGACTACTTTCAAATGCCAACCAAATAGCCTAGAGCTTCCTAGATTCATGAACCTGATGGAGCCCCAATGACCCCAGTGTCAAAAGATATGGGTGTGCAAACTTCATTGATGGGCATGTAGGAAAAACAACTTTTGCCACAGCTTCCACTTGAAGACATAGACCTGGCAGTGCCTGAAAAGTGGCCCCTGCCATGGGTGTATGCACAACTTTGAAAGGTCCACCAAACAGTCTAGAGCTTCCTAGATTCACAAACCTGATTAGCGTGCGGATAGCCACAGTATCCCGAAACGTTGGTGTGTCACATTCAAGGAATAGGATTCAGGATAAATAACTATTCAGCAGTTTCAAAAATCTTGAAGTGAAAGCCTTAAAGGCTGAATTTAGGGGTCTCTGCCACCAGTGGACACATGACTTTCAAAGGCCAGCCAAATAGTCTAGAGCTTCCTAGATTCACAATCCTGATATGAAACCAACAATCGCAGTGTCTAAAGACATTGCTGTCTTAAGTTTATTAAAAGGGGCAGGTTACCAAAAACTTTGCCCTACCTGTAATATCTTGATCTAATATCCCTCAAAGGCTGATAAACATGGCCTCTGCCACTTATTGATGCAATACTTTCAAGCAGCAACCATGTAGTCTAGACCTTCCTAGTTTCGCAAAGTTGATATAGCCCTGATGACCACATTGTCCCAAGAGATTGGTGTGTAAAATTCGAGGAATTAGCTGCAAGATAAAGGACTATGTCCCACTTTTGAAGATCTTAACTTCATGCCCATCAAATAGCAAGATGAAGCGGCCTCAACCATGGCTGGGAACACTACTTTCAAAGGCCCACCAAACAGTCTAGAGCTTCCTAGATTCACAAACCTGATAACCGCATAGATGACCACAGTATCCCAGAACGTTGGTGTGTCACATTCCAGGACTAGGCTGCAGGATAAATAACTTTGCAGCAGTTTTAAAGATCTTGAAGTGACAGCCTTGAAGGCCGGATTTAGGGGTCTCTGCCACCAGTGGACACACAATTTTCAAAGACCAGCCAAATAGTTTAGAGCATCCTAGATTCACCCACCTGATATGAAACCAACAAGCACAGTGTCCAAAGACATTGGTGTCTTAAGTCAAATTGAAAGGGTCAAGTTACCAACAACTTTGCTCTACCTCTAATATCTTGAACTGATATCCTTCAAAGGCTGAAAAACGTGTGCTCTGCCACTGATGGACGCAATACTTTCAAGCAGCAACCATGTAGTCTAGACCTTCCTAGATTTGCAAAGCTGATATATCCCCGATGACCACATTGTCCCAAAAGATTAGTGTCTAAAATTCAAGGAGTTGGCTGCACAATAAAGGACTATTCCCCGTTTTTTAAGATCTTCACTTCTTGCCCATCAAATAGCAAGATAATGTGTCCTCCACCATGGCTGGGCACACTACTTTCAAAGGCCCACCAAACAGTCTAGAGCTTCCTAGATTCATAATCCTGATTAACACACAGATGACCACAGTGTCCCAAAATGTTGGTAAGTCACATTCCAGGCGTAGGCTGTAGGATAAATACATTTGCAGCAGTTTTAATAATCTTGCTTTAACAGCCTTTAAGCTCGAATTTAGGGGCCTTTGCCACCAGTGGACACACAACTTTCAAAGGCCAGCCAAATAGTCTCGAGCTTCCTAGATTCAACCACCTGATATGAAACCAACAAGCACAGTGTCCATCGACATTGGTGACTTAAGTTTAATGAAAGGGGCAGGTTACAAACAACTTTGCCCTACCTGTAAGATCATGATCTGATATCCTTCAAAGGCTGAAAAACGTGGCCTCTGCCACTTATTGACGCAATACTTTCAAACAGCGACCATGTAGCCTAGACCTTCCTGGATTCATGAAGGTGATATAGCCATGATAACCACATTGTCTAAAAAGATTGGGGTGTAAAATTCAGGGAATTGGCTGCAGGATAAAGGACTATGCCCCAGTTTTGAAGACATTGACTTCATGCCCTTCAAATAGCAAGATAAAGCGGCCTCCACCATGGCTGGGCACACTGCTTTCTAAGGCCAACCAAACAATCTAGAGCTTCCTAGATTCACAAACCTGATTACCGCAGAGATAACCACAGTGTCCCAAAATGTCGGTGTGTCACATTCAAGGACTAGGCTGCAGGATAAATAACTTTGCAGCAGTTTTAAAGATCTTGATGTGACAGCCTTGAAGGCCAAAATTAGGGGCCTCTGCCACCAGTGGACTCACCACTTTGAAAAAGCAACCATATTTGTTAGGATGCTATCTTACAAACAGATGCTATCCCACAAATACAACCTAATTGTCACTTAACATCCATGTCAGGATGCTATCATGCAAACATTCACTAAACCACAAAGCACTTTGTCAGTTAGCAGCACCCATATGCTGCTAAGCTACATTCAGATGCTATCCAACAAGATACTATCCTACCAATGGATGCTATCCTACAGATTTATGCTGAAAAATAGCAAACCAATTCTGAAGATTATTTCATTGGGGTTTGGAAGAGAGGTGTACTGCAAACTCCTAGAGGACATAGGACTAACCTTTTTGAATTTTCAAATATATAATTTATTTTAGGAAAATTAAATCACACTTTCATTTTGCAATTTCTATTCTGTATCAAAAGAAATTTGAATATTGATAAACTATTAACAAAATGAATTCAAGAAGCAAAAATAAGACTTGAGTTGTTCAGCCCCTTGTCACTTCATAGCAGTGAAGGATAATAGATAAAGATAAACAAACATCAGTTTGTTTAGAATGATAACTCACTCATGTTAATTGATTCTCCCATTTGCAGGACATAAAACCTATTTTTGTATACCTAGTTGTTAGTTGTTGCACACAACCGTTTTTTCACAAAATATGTCTATATTCTTTGAAGATCATACTAAAAAGACCAAAGTTTTAGAAAAAGGTTAATGTCTATCACCTCTCATATAGCGCTTACTAGAAATTGTCCCCTGAATCATCCTGACTCACTGAAAGATGCATTATTTTCCATGATTTCTCATCTCACATATCCCTGAATAGAAAGCTAAAAATGTTTAGACAAAAAAATACTACCTATTTTATTGGACATTCTATTAAAATAAAGATAAGGAACTTAACATTTTGGGGCATAATACATAAGAGACCTGACACCCCATTTCAATCTTACAGAAAAGGTAACTTTACTGTATAATACTTTAATATAGCTTTGTGCAGAGATGCTATCCCACACATATTTGTGACTTAGCAGATATGTTTGTAGCTTAGCAGCTTGTGGTGATGCTAAGTCACAAAAGGATGCTAAGCTACAAATATTTATGACTTAGTGTCTATTTTTGGAAAGATGCTATCCAACAAATATTTTTGGTTTAGCATCTGTTTATAGCTTAGCATCCTGTGGTGATGCTATCCTGCAAAAAGTCACTAAACCACAAACATTTGTTGGATAGCATCTGTTTGTAGGATAGCATCCTAACAATATTGCCTAGAGCTTACTAGATTCACAACCCTGATGTAGCCCCAATGAGAACAGTGTCCAAAGACAATGGGGTGTCAAATTCATTGACCAGCGTCCAGGAAAGATAACTTTGCCCCAGCTTAGACTTGAACAGACATAGCTTTCAAAGGGGAGAAAAAGTGGCCTCCTCCATCAGTGGACACACAACTTTCAAAGGCCAGCCGAATAGTCTAGAGCTTCCTAGATTCACCCACCTGATATGAAACCAACAAGCACAGTGTCCATGGACATTGGTGACTTAAGTTTATTGAAAGGGGCAGGTTACCAACAATCTTGCCCTACCTGTAAGATCTTTAACTGATATCCTTCAAAGGCTGAAAAACGTGGTCACTGCCACTGATGGAGGCAATATTTTCAAGCAGCAACCATGTAGTCTAAACCTTCTTAGATTCGCAAAGCTGATATAGCCCCGATGACCACATTGTCCCAAAAGATTGGTGTGCAAAATTTGAGTAGTTAGCTACAAGATAAAGGACTATGCCCCACTTTTGAAGATCTTAACTTCATGCCCATCAAATAGTAAGATGAAGCGGCCTCAACCATGGCTGGGAACACTACTTTCAAAGGCCCACCAAATAGGCTATCAGGTGGGTGAATCTAGGAAGCTCTATACTATTTGGCTGGCCTTTGAAAGTTTTGTGTCCATTGGTGGCAGAGGCCCCTAAATTCATCCGTCAAGGCTGTCAAAGCAAGATCTTTAAAACTGCTGCAAAGTTATTTATCCTACAGTCTACTCCTGGAATGGGACACACCAACGTTTTGGGACACTGTGGTCATCTGTCCTGGAATTAGGTTTGTGAATGTAGGAAGCTCTAGCCTGTTTGGTGGGCCTTTGAAAGTACTGTTCCCGGCAATGGTTGGGGCCGCTTCATTTTGCTATTTGATGGGCATGAAGTTAAGATCTTCAAAAGTGGGGCATAGTCCTTTATCTTGCAGCTAACTCCTCGAATTTTACACACCAATCTTTTGGGACAATGTGATCATCAGGGCTATATCAGCTTTGCAAATCTAGGAAGGTCTAGACTACATGGTTGCTGCTTGAAAGTATTGTGTCAAAACGTGGCAGAGGCCATGTTGTTCAGCCTTTGAAGGATATTAGATCAAGATATTACAGGTAGGGCAAAGTTGTTGGTAACCTGCCCCTTTCAATAAACTTAAGACACCAATGTCTTTGGACACTGTGCTTGTTGGTTTCATATAAGGTGGGTGAATCTATGAAGCTCTAGACTATTTGGCTTGTCTTTGAACGTACTGTTTCCACTGATAGAGGAGGCCACTTTTTCTGCCCTTTGAAAGTTATGTCTGTTCAAGTCTAAGCTGGGGCAAAGTTGTCTATCCTGGGTACTGGTCAATGAATTTGACACCCATTGTTTTTGGACACTGTTCTCATTGGGGCTATATCAGGTTTGTGAATCTAGTAAGCACTAGACTATATGGTTGCTTTTTCAAAGTGGTGAGTCCACTGGTGGCAGAGGCCCCAAAATTTTGGCCTACAAGGCCATCCAAATAGTCTAGAGCTTCCTAGATTCACAATCCTGATTACTGCACAGATGACCACAGTATCCCAAAATGTTGGTGTGTCACAATCAAGGACTAGGCTGCAGGATAAATAACGTTGCAGCAGTTTTAAAGATCTTGCTTTCACAGCCTTTAAGGCCGAATTTAGGGGCCTTTGCCACCAATGGACACACAACTTTCAAAGGCCAGCCAAATAGTCTAGAGCTTCCTAGATTCGACCACCTGATATGAAAGCAACAAGCACAGTGTCCAAAGACATTGGTGTCTTAAGTTTATTGAAAGGGGCAGGTTACCAACAACTTTGCCCTACCTCTAAGATCTTGAACTGATATCCTTTAAAGGCTGAAAAACCGGGCCTATGCCACTGATGGACACACTACTTTCAAGGAGCAACCATGTAGTCTAGACCTTCCTAGATTCGCAAAGCTGATATAGCCCCGATGACCACATTGTCCCAAAAGATTGGTGTGTAAAATATATGGAGTTGGCTGCAAGATAAAGGCCTATGCCCCACTTTGGAAGATCTTCACTTCATGCCCATCAAACAGCAAGATAAAGCGGACTCCACCATGGCTGGGCACACTACTTTCGAAGGCCGACCAAACAGTCTAGAGCTTCCGAGATTCACAAACCTGATTAACGCACAGACGACAACATTGTCCCAAAATGTTGGTGTTTCACATTCACGGAGTAGGCTTTAGGAGAAATAACTTTGCAACAGTTTCAAAGATCTTGAAGTGACATCCTTGAAGGCCAAATTCAGGGGCCTCTGCCACTGGTGGACTCACCACCTTGAAAAGGCAACCATATAGTCTAGAGCTTACTAGATTTACAAACCTGATATAGCCCCATTGAAAACAGTGTCCAAAGACAATGAGGTGTCAAATTCATTGACCAGTGCCAAGGATAGACAACTTTGCCCCAGTTTATACTTGAACAGACATAGCTTTCAAAGGGCAGAAAAAGTTACCTCCTCCATCAGTGGACACACAACTTTCAAAGGCCAGCCGAATAGTCTAGAGCTTCCTAGATTCACCCACCTGATATGAAACCAACAAGCACAATGTCCAAAGACATCGGTGTCTTAAGTTTATTGAAATGGGCAGGTTATCAACACCTTTGCCCTACCTCTAAGATCTTGAACTGATATCCTTCAAAGGCTGAAAAATGTGGCCTCTACCATTGATGGTCGCAATACTTTCAAACATCAACCATGTAGTCTAGACCTTCCTAGATTCGCGAAGCTGATATAGGTTTGGAGACCTATTTGTCCAAAAAGATTGGGGTGTAAAATTCAGGGAATCTGCTGCAGGATTAAGGACTATGCCCCAGTTTTGAAGACGGCTTGAAGAGACACCCTGGCAGTGCCCTAAAAGTGGCCCCTGCCATGGGTGCATGAACATCTTTCAAAGGCACACCAAACAGTCTAGAGCTTCCTAGATTCACAAACCTGATTACCGCACAGATAACCACAGTGTCCCAAAACGTTGGTGTGTCACATTCAAGGATTAGGCTGCAGGATAAATAACTTTGCAGTAGTTTCAAAGATCTTGAATTGACAGCCTTGTATGCTGAAATTAGGGGCCTCTGCCACCACTGGACTGACCACTTAGAAAAGGCAACCATATAGTCTAGAGCTTACTAGATTCACAAACATGACATAGCCCCAAAGAGAACAGTGTCCAAAAACAATGGGGTGTCAAATTCAATGACCAGTTCCCAGGATCGACAACTTTGCCCCAGCTTAGACTTGAACAGACATAGCTTTTAAAGTGGAAAAAAAGTGGCCTCCTCCATAAGTTGACACACAACTTTCAAAGGCCAGCCAAATAGTCTAGAGCTTCCTAGATTCACCCAGCTGATATGAAACCAACAAGCACAGCGTCCAAAGACATTAGTGTCTTAAGTTTATTGAAAGGGGCAGGTTAACAACAACTTTGCCTACCTGTAAGAACTTGAACTGATATCCTTCAAAGGCTGAAAAACGGGGCCTCTGCCACCGATGGTCGATATAGCCCCGATGACCACATTGTCCCAAAAGATTGGTGTGTAAAATTCAAGGAGTTGGCTGCAATATAAAAGACTATGCCCCACTTTGGAAGATCTTCACTTCATGCCCATCAAATAGCAAGATAAAACGGCCTCCACCATGGCTGGGCACACTACTTTCAAAGGCCCACCAAATAGTCTAGAGCTTCCTAGATTCACGAACCTGATTACCGCACAGATGACCACAGTGCCCAGAAATTTGGGTGTGTCACATTCCAGGAGTAGGCTGTAGGATAAATAACTTTGTAGCAGTTTTAATGATTTTGAATTGACAGACTTGAAGGCCGAATTTATGGGCCTCTGCCGCCGGTAGGCTCACCACTTTGGAAAGGGAACCATATAGTCTAGAGCTTACTAGCTTCACAAACCTAATATAGCGCCAATGAGAAGAGTGTCAAAACACAATGGGGTGTCAAATTCATTGACCAGTGCCCAGGATAGACAACTTTGCCCCAGCTTAGACTTGAACAGACATAGCTTTCAAAGGGCAGAAAAAGTGGCCTCCTCCATCAGTGGACACACAACTTTCAAATGCCAGCCAAATGGTCTAGAGCTTCCTAGATTCACCCGCCTGATATGAAAACAAGAAGCACAGTGTCCAAAGACATTGATGTCTTAAGTTTATTGAAACAGGCAGGTTGCCAACAACTTTGCCAGGATAGACAAGCTTGCCCCAGCTTAGACTTGAACAGACATAGCTTTCAAAGGGCAGAAAAAGTGGCCTCCTCCATCAGTGGACACAAAACTTTCAAAGGCCAGCCAAATAGTCTAGAGCTTCCTAGATTCACCAACCTGATATGAAAACAAGAAGCACAGTGTCGAAAGACATTGATGTCTTAAGTTTATTGAAACGGGCAGGTTACCAACAACTTTGCCAGGATAGACAATCTTGCCCCAGCTTGGACTTGAACAGACATAGCATTCAAATGGGAGAAAAAGTGGCCTCCTTCATCAGTGGACACACAACCTTCAAAGGCCCACCAAACAGTCTAGAGCTTCCTAGATTCACAAACCTGATTACCGCACAGATGACCACAGTATCCCAAAACGTTGGTGTGTCGCATTCAAGGACTAGGCTGCAGGATAAATAACTTTGCAGCAGTTTCAAAGATCTTGAATTGACAGCCCTGAAGGCCGAATTCAGGGGCCTCTGCCACCAGTGGACTCACCACTTTGAAAAGGCAACCATATAGTCTAGAGCTTATTAGATTCACAAACCTGATATAGCCCCAATGAGAACAGTGTCCAAAGACAATGGGGTGTCAAATTCATTGACCAGTATCCAGGATAGACAACTTTGCCCCAGTTTATACTTGAACAGACATAGCTTTCAAAGGGCGGAAAATGTGACCTTCTCCATGAGTGGACGCACAACTTTCAAAGGCCAGGCGAATAGTCTAGAGCTTCCTAAATTCACCTACCTGATATGAAACCAACAAGCACAGTGTCCAAAGACATTGGTGTCTTAAATTTATTGAAAGGGGCAGGTTACCAACAACTTTGCCCTACCTGTAATATCTTGATCTAATATCCCTCAAAGGCTGATAAACATGGCCTCTGCCAATTATTGACGCAATACTTTCAAGCAGCAACCATGTAGTCTAGACCTTCCTAGATTCGCGAATCTGATATAGCCCTGATGACCACATTGTCCCAAAATATTGGTGTGTAAAATTCGAGGAGTTAGCTGCAAGATAAAGGACTATGCCCCACTTTTGAAGATCTTAACTTCATGCCCATTAAATAGCAAGATAAAGCGGCCTCAACCATGGCTGGGAACACTACTTTCAAAGGTCCACCAAACAGTCTAGAGCTTCCTAGATTCACAATCCTAATTAACATGCAGATGACCACAGTGTCCCAAAACGTTGGTAAGTCACATTCCAGGAGTAGGCTGTAGGATAAATAACTTTGCAGCAGTTTTAAAGATATTGAATTGACAGCCCCGAAGGCCGAATTCAGGGGCCTCTGCCTCCAGTGGACTCACCACTTTGAAAAGGCAACCATATAGTCTAGAGCTTACTAGATTCACAAACTTGATATAGCTCCAATGAGAACAGTGTCCAAAGACAATGGAGTGTCAAATTCATTGACCAATGCCCAGGATAGACAACTTTACCCCTGCTTAGACTTGAACAGATATAGCTTTCAAAGGGCGGAAAAAGTGATCTCCTCCATCAGTGGACACACAACTTTCAAAGGCCAGCCAAATAGTCTAGAACTTCCTAGAATCACCCAGCTGATATGAAACCAATAAGCGCAGTGTCCAAAGACATTGGTGTCTTAAGTTTATTGAAAGGGGCAGGTTACCAACAACTTTGCGCTACCTGTAAGATCTTGAACGGATATCCTTCAAAGCCTGAAAAACGTGGCCTCTTCCACTGATGGACGCAATACTTTCAAGCAGCAACCCTGTAGTCTAGACCTTCCTAGATTCGCAAAGCTGATATAGCCCCTATGACCACATTGTCCCAAAAGATTGATGTGTAAAATTTGAGGAGTTGGCTGCAAGATAAAGGACTGTGCCCCACTTTGGAAGATCTTCACTTCATGCCAATCAAATAGCAAGATAAAGCGTCCACCACCATGGCTGGGCACACTACTTTCAAAGGCCCACCAAACAGTCTAGAGCTTCCTAGATTCACAAACATGATTACCGCACAGATGACCACAGTATCCCAAAACATTGGTAAGTCACATTCCAGGAGTAGGCTACAGGATAAATAACTTTGCAACAGTTTCAAATATCTTGAAGTGATAGCCTTGAAGGCCGAATTCAGGGGCCTCTGCCACTGGTGGACTCACCACTTTGAAAAGGCAACCATATAGTCTAGAGCTTACTAGATTCACAAACCTGATATAGCCCCAATGAGAACAGTGTCCAAAGACAATGAGGTGTCAAATTCATTGACCAGTGTCCAGGATAGACAACTTTGCCCCAGTTTATACTTGAACAGACATAGCTTGCAAAGGGCAGAAAAAGTGACCTCCTCCATGAGTGGACACACAACTTTCAAAGGCCAGCCAAATAGTCTAGAACTTCCTAGATTCACCCACCTGATATGAAACCAACAAGCACAATGTCCAAAGACATCGGTGTCTTAAGTTTATTGAAATGGGCAGGTTATCAACACCTTTGCCCAACCTCTAAGATCTTGAACTGATATCCTTCAAAGGCTGAAAAATGTGGCCTCTACCACTGATGGTCGCAATACTTTCAAACATCAACCATGTAGTCTAGACCTTCCTAGATTCGCGAAACTGATATAGGCTTGGAGACCTAATTGTCAAAATAGATTGGGGTGTAAAATTCAGGGAATCTGATGCAGGATTAAGGACTATGCCCCAGTTTTGAAGACGGCTTGAAGAGACACCCTGGCAGTGCCCTAAAAGTGGCCCCTGCCATGGGTACATGAACAACTTTCAAAGGCCCAACAAACAGTCTAGAGCTTCCTAGATTCACAAACCTGATTACCGCACGTATGACCACCGTATCCCAAAACGTTGGTTTGTCACATTCAAGTACTAGGCTGCAGGATAAATAAATTTGCAGCAGTTTCAAAGTTCTTGAAGTGACAGCCTTGAAGGCCGAATTTAGGGGTGTCTGCCACCAGTGGATACACAACTTTCAAAGGCCAGCCAAATAGTCTAGAGCTTCCTAGATTCACCCACCTGATATGAAACCAACAAGCACAGTGTCCAAAGACATTGGTGTCTTAAGTTAAATTGAAAGGGGCAAGTTACCAACAACTTTGCTCTACCTCTAAGATCTTGAACTGATATCCTTCAAAGGCTGAAAAAACGTGACCTCTGCCACTGATGGACACAATACTTTCAAGCAGCAACCATATAGTCTAGACATTCCTAGATTCGCGAAGCTGATATAGCCCCGATGACCACATTGTCCCAAAAGATTGGTGCGTAAAATTCAAGGAGTTAGCTGCAAGATAAAGGACTATGCCTCAATTCAGAAGATCTTCACTTCATGCTCATCAAATAGCAATATAAAGCGTCCTCCACCATGGCTGGGCACACTTCTTTGAAACCAACAAGCACAGTGTCCAAAGACATTCTATTTGAAGGGCATGAAGCCAAGGTCTTCCAAACTGGGGCATAGTCCTTTATCCTGCAAAATTGATGGTAACCTGCCACTTTCAATAAACTTAAGACACCTATGTCTTTGGACACTGTGCTTGTTGGTTTCATATCAGGTGGGTGAATCTAGGAAGCTCTAGACTATTTGGCTGGCCTTTGAAAGTTGCGTGTCATCTGATGGAGGAGGAGATTTTTTGTCTCCTTTGAAAGCTATGTCTGTTCAAGTCTAAGCTGGGGCAAGGTTGTCTATCCTGGCAAAGTTGCTGGTAACCTGCCCCTTTCAATAAACTTAAGACACCGATGTCTTTCAACACTGAGCTTGGTGGTTTCCTATCAGGTGGGTGAATCTAGGAAGCTCTAGACTATTTGGCTGGCCTTTGAAAGTTGTGTGTCCACTGATGGAGGAGGCCACATTTTCTGCCCTTTGAAAGCTATGTCTGTTCAAGTCTAAGCTGGGGCAAAGTTGTCGATCCTGGGCACTGGTCAATGAATTTGACACCCCATTGTCTTTGGACACTGTTCTCATTGGGGCTATATTAGGTTTGTGAATCTAGTAAGCTCTAGACTATATGGTTGCCTTTTCAAAGAGGTGAGTCCACCGTTAGCTCGAGCCTGTTTGGTGGGCCTTTGAAAGTAGTGTGTCCACCCATGGTAGAGGACGCTTTATCTTGCTATTTGATGGGCATGAAGTGAAGATCTTCCAAAGTGGGGCATAGTCCTTTATCTAGATGCCAACTCCTTGAATTTTACACACCAATCTTTTGGGACAATGTGGTCATCGTGGCTATATCAGATTCGCGAATCTAGGAAGGTCTAGACTACATGGTTGCTGTTTGAAAGTATTGGGCCAATAAGTGGCAGAGGCCACGTTTTTCAGCCTTTGAAGGATATCATATCACGATCTTACAGGTAGGGCAAAGTTGTTGGTAGCCGGCCCCTTTCAATAAACTTATGACACCAATGTCTTTGGACACCGTGCTTGTTGGTTTCATATCAGGTGGTTGAATCTAGGAAGCTCTAGACTATTTGGCTGGCCTTTGAAAGTTGTGTGTCCACTGGTGGCAGAGGCCCCTGAATTCGGCCTTAAAGGCTGTCAAAGCAAGATCTTTAAAACTACTGCAACGGTATTTATCCTACAGCCTACTCCTGGAATGTGACTTACCAATGTTTTGGGACACTGTGGTCATCTGTGTGTTAATCAGGATTGTGAATCTAGGAAGCTCTAGACTGTTTGGTGGGCCTTTGAAAGTAGTGTGGGAAGCCATGGTGGAGGACGCATTATCTTGCTATTTGATGGGCATGAAGTGAAGATCTTCCAAAGTGAGGCATAGTCCTTTATCTTGCA
This sequence comes from Lepidonotus clava, assembly GCA_936440205.1. Classification (NCBI taxonomy): domain Eukaryota; kingdom Metazoa; phylum Annelida; class Polychaeta; order Phyllodocida; family Polynoidae; genus Lepidonotus; species Lepidonotus clava. The sequence goes on along the minus strand of OW387146.1, from coordinate 44,017,463 downwards.
GCCAACTCCTTGAATTTTACACACCAATCTTTTGGGACAATGTGGTCATTGGGGCTATATCAGCTTCGCGAATCTAAGAAGGTTTAGACTACATGGTTGCTGCTTGAAAGTATTGCGTCCATCAGTGGCAGTGACCACATTTTTCAGCCTTTGAAGGATATTAGTTCAAGATCTTAGAGGTATGGCAAAGTTGTTGCTAACTTACCCCTTTCAATTTAACTTTAGACACCAATGTCTTTGGACACTGTGCTTGTTGGTTTCATATCAGGTGGGTGAATCTAGGAAGCTCTAGACTATTTGGCTGGCCTTTGAAAGTTGTGTGTCCACTGGTGGCAGATACCCCTAAATTCGGCCTTCAATGCTGTCAAAGTCAGATCTTTAAAACTGCTGCAAAGTTATTTGTCATCCAGCCTAGTCCTATAATGTGACACACCAACGTTTTGGGACACTGTGGTCATCTGCGCGGTAATCAGGTTTGTGAATCTAGGAAGCTCTAGACTGTTTGGTGGGCCTTCGAAAGTAGTGTGCCCAGCCATGGTGGAGGCCGGTTTATCTTGCTATTTAATGGGCATGAAGTGAAGATCTTCAAAATTGGGGCATAGTCCTTTATCTTGCAGCTAACTCCTTGAAATTTACGCACCAATCTTTTGGGACAATGTGGTCATCGGGGCTATATCAGCTTCGCGAATCTAGGAAGGTCTAGACTACATGGTTGCTGCTTCAAAGTATTGCGTCCATCAGTGGCTGAGGACACGTTTTTCAGCCTTTGAAGGATAACAGTTCAAGATATTAGAGGTAGACCCAAGTTGTTGGCCCCTTTCAATTTAACTTAAGACACCAATGTCTTTGAACACTGTGCTTGTTGGTTTCATATCAGGTGGGTGAATCTAGGAAGCTCTAGACTATTTGGCTGGCTTTTGAAAGTTGTGTGTCATCTGATGGAGGAGGCGATTTTTTGTGCCCTTTGAAAGCTATGTCTGTTCAAGTCTAAGCTGGGGCAAGGTTGTCTATCCTGGCAAAGTTGTTGGTATCCTGCCCCTTTCAATAAACTTAAGACACCGATGTCTTTCGACAATGAGCTTGGTGGTTTCCTATCAGGTGGGTGAATCTAGGAAGCTCTAGACTATTTGGCTGGCCTTTGAAAGTTGTGTGTCATCTGATGGAGGAGGCGATTTTTTCTCCCCTTTGAAAGCAATGTCTGTTCAAGTCTAAGCTGGGGCATAGTTGTCGATCCTGGGCACTGGTCAATGAATTTGACACCCCATTGTCTTTGGACCCTGTTCTCATCGGGGATATATCAGGTTTGTGAATCTAGTAAGCTCTAGGCTATATGGTTGCCTTTTCAAAAAGGTGAGTCCACCGTTGGCAGAGCCCCCTTATTTCGGCCTTAAAGGCTGTCAATTCAAGATCTTTAAAACTGCTCCAAAGTTATTTATCCTGCAGCCTAGTCCTGGAATGTGACACAACAACATTTTGGGACTCTGTGGTCATCCGTGTGGTAATCAGGTTTGTGAATCCAGGAAGCTCTAGACTGTTTGGTGGGCCTTTGAAAGTAGTCTGCCAAGCCATGTTTGAGGACTCTTTATATTGCTATTTTATGGGCATGAAGCCAAGGTCTTCAAAACTGGGGCATAGTCCTTTATCCAGCAAAGTTGTTGGTAACCTGCCTCTTTCAATAAAATTAAGACATCAATGTCTTTGCACACTGTGCTCGTTGGTTTCATATCAGGTGGATGAATCTAGGAAGCTCTAGACTATTTGGCTGGCATTTAAAAGTTTTGTGTCCACTGATGGAGGAGGCCACTTTTTCTGCCCTTTGACAGCTATGTCTGTTCAAGTCTAAGCTGGGGCAAAGTTGTCTATCCTGAGCAATGGTCAATGAATTTGACACCCCGTTGTCTTTGGACACTGTTCTCATTGGAGCTATATCAGGTTTGTGAATCTAATAAGCTCTAGACTATATGGTTGCCTTTTCAAAGTGGTAAGTCCACTGGTGGCAGAGATCCCTAAATTCAGCCTTCAGCGCTGTCCATTCAAGCTCTTCAAAACTCCTGCAAAGTTATTTATCCTGCAGCCTAGTCCTGGAATGTGACTTATCAAAGTTTTGGGACACTGTGGTCATCTGTGTGTTAATCAGGATTGTGAATCTAGGAAGCTCTAGACTGTTTGGTGGGCCTTTGAAAGTAGTGTTCCCAGCCATGGTTGATGCCGCTTCATCTTGCTATTTGATGGGCATGAAGTTAAGACCTTCAAAAGTGGGGCATAATCCTTTATCTTGCAGCTAACTCCTCAAATTTTACAGACCAATCTTTTGGGACAATTTGGTCATCAGGGCTATATCAGCTTTGCGAATCTAGGAAGGTCTAGACTATGTGGTTGCTGCTTGAAAGTATTGCGTCAATAAGTGGCAGAGGCCATGTTTTTCAGCCTTTGAGGGATATTAGATCAAGATATAACAGGTAGGGCAAAGTTGTTGGTAACCTGCCCCTTTCAATAAACGTAAGACAGCAATGTCTTTGGACACTGCGCTTGTTGCTTTCATATCAGGATGGTGAATCTAGGAAGCTCTAGACTATTTGGCTGGCCTTTGAAAGTGGTGAGTCCACTGGTGGCAGAGGCCCCTGAATTTGGCCTTCAGGGCTGTCAATACAAGATCTTTAAAACTGCTGCAAAGTTATTTATCCTACAACCTACTCCTGGAATGTGACTTACCAACGTTTTGGGACACTGTGGTCATATGTGCATTAATCAAGATTGTGAATCTAGGAAGCTCTAGACTGTTTGGTGGGCCTTTGAAACTAGTGTTCCCAACCATAGTGGAGGACATATTATTTTGCTATTTGATGGGCATGAAGTGAAGATCTTCAAAAACGGGGAATAGTCCTTTATTCTGCAGCCAACTCCTTGAATTTTAAACACCAATCCTTTGTGACAATGTGGTCATCGGGGCTATATCAGCTTCGCGAATCTAGGAAGGTCTAGACTACATGGTTGCTGCTTGAAAGTATTGCGTCCATCTGAGGCAGAGGCCACGTTCTTCAGCCTTTGAAGGATATCAGTTCAAGATCTTAGAGGTAGAGCAAAGTTGTTGGTAACTTGCCCCTTTCAATTTAACTTAAGGCACCAATGTCTTTGGACACTGTGCTTGTTGATTTCATATCAGGTGGGTGAATCTAGGAAGCTCTAAACTAATTGGCTGGTCTTTGAAAGTTGTGTGTCCACTGGTGGCAGAGACCCCCAAATTCGGCCTTCAAGTCTGTCACTTCAAGATCTTTAAAACTGCTGCAAAGTTGTATATCCTGCAGCCTAGTCCTTGAATGTGACACACCAACGTTTTGGGATACTGTAGTCATCTGTGTGGTAATCAGGTTTGTGAATCTAGGAAGCTCTAGACGTTTTGGTGGGCCTTTGAAAGTTGTGTCTCCACTGATGGAGGAGGCCACTTTTTCTCCACTTTAAAAGCTATGTCTGTTCAAGTCTAAGCTGGGGCAAGGTTGTCTATCCTGGCAAAGTTGTTGGTATCCTGCCCCTTTCAATAAACTTAAGACACCAATGTCGTTGGACACTGTGCTTCTTGGTTTCATATCAGGTGGGTGAATCTAGGAAGCTCTAGACTATTTGGCTGGCCTTTGAAAGTTGTGTGTCCACTGATGGAGGAGGCCACTTTTTCTGCCCTTTGAAAGCTATGTCTGTTCAAGTCTAAGCTGGGGCAAAGTTGTCGATCCTGGGCACTGATCAATGAATTTGACACCTCATGGTTTTTGGACACTGTTCTCGTTGGGGGTATGTCATGTTTGTGAATCTAGTAAGCTCTAGATGGTCGCCTTTTCTAAGTGGTGAGTCCAGTGGTGGCAGAGGCCCCTAATTTTGGCGTACAAGGCTGTCAATTCAAGATCTTTGAAACTACTGCAAAGTTATTTATCCTGCATCCTAATCCTTGAATGTGACACACCAACGTTTTGGGACACTGTGGTTATCTGTGCGGTAATCTGGTTTGTGAATCTAGGAAGCTCTACACTGTTTGGTGGGCCTTTGAAAGTAGTGTGCCCAGTCATGGTGGAGGCCGCTGCATCTGGCTATTTGATGGGCATGAAGTGAAGATCTTCAAAAACGGGGCACGGTCCTTTACCCTGCAGCCAACTCCTTGAAGTTTACACACCAATCTTTTGGGACAATGTGGTCATCGGGGCTATATCAGCTTCGCGAATCTAGGAAGGTCTAGACTACATGGTTGCTGCTTCAAAGTATTGCGTCCATCAGTGGCAAAGGCCGCATTTTTCAGCCTAAGAAGGATATCAGTTCAAGATCTTACGGGTAGGGCAAAGTTGTGGGTAACCTTCCCCTTTCAATAAACTTAATACATCAATGTCTTTGAACACTGCGCTTGTTGGTTTCATATCAGGCTGGTGAATCTAGGAAGCTCTAGACTATTTGGCTGGCCTTTGAGAGTTGTGGTTCCACTGGTGGCAAATGCCCCTAAATTCGGCCTTCAAGGCTGTCAAAGCAAGATCTTTAAAATTGCTGCAAAGTTATATATCCTACAGCCTGCTCCGGGAATGTGACACACCAACGTTTTTGGACAATTTGGTCATCTGTGCGTTAATTAGATTTGTGAATATAGGAAGCTCTAGACTGTTTGGTGGGCTTTTGTAAGTTGTGCTTACACCCATGGCAGGGGCCACTTTTCGGGCACTGCCAGGCTCTGTCTCTTCAAGTGGAAGCTGTGGCAAAAATTGTTTTTTCTACATGCCCATTAATGAAGTTTGCAGACCCATATCTTTTGACACTGGGGTCATTGGGGCTCCATCAGGTTCATGAATCTAGGAAGCTCTAGACTATTTGGTTTGCATTTGAAAGTAGTGTGTCCACCAATGGTGGAGGCCTCTTTATCTTGCTATTTGAAGGGCATATTTTATCTTGCTATTTGAAGGGTGTCATTAGAGGATAGACAACTTTGCCCCAGCTTAGACTTAAACAGACATAGCTTTCAAAGGGCAGAAAAAGTGGCCTCCTCCATTAGTGGACACACAACTTTCAAAGGCAAGCCAAATAGTCTAGAGCTTCCTAGATTCACCCACCTGATATGAAACCAACAAGCACAGTGTCCAAAGACATTGGTGTCTTAAGTTTTTTGAAAGGGGCATGTTACCAACAATTTTGCAGGATAAAGGACTGTGCCCCAGTTTTGAAGACCTTGGCTTTATACCCTTCAAATAGTTAAGACGTTATCCTACAACAGACGCTATCCAACAAAATTTTGTCACTTAGCTTCTTTTTGTAGGATAGCATAACCACAAGCTGCTAAGCTACAAAAATGCTGCTAAGTGACAAAAGTTTTGTCACTTAGCATCTGCCAAAGATGCTAAGCTACAAAATAGCTACAGGATTTATTTTGCTGGGGTGACATAGGCTATCATTTATGGACAGCCCTTATACGCCGTATGCAGGTCTAAAATTAGAGCATCGCTTGGCGAATCATCGCAGAAATCGTGAACGGAGGTTGGGGGTGCTTTTAACATTGGCTTCTATGGGAGAAAACATGTTATTTTGCTCTAACTTGTTAAATATTCATCCGATCTTTAAAGGGACGTTCTCGTCCTTATGACGGACATAAATTGACGCGTTGTAACTACTGTGAATGGGCGCCAAATTTGTGACGTGACCACTAACGTCGCCGGATTACGTTCCAAAGTTAAAAACACGTCGCTGGCCGTGGCGTCGTTAGGCTAACGTTGGCGTACCTAAGCTTAACAACCACAGGACGAGACTGTCCCTTTCAACAGTAAATGAGTAAAAGTTGTAAATTTATCCCAGGCACCCCATACAAGCCTTCAAATTTTCCAAATAGGTAAATTTTCCGTACTATTACGAAAATTTCGTTTTTCCCCATAGGCACCAATGCAAAGTAGGGTCACTTCTGGAGCCCAATATTTCACCACGCGACGTCGGAAATGCCTAGGATACCGCTAACCCGTTTAATCTGTATAATGACATTGTACGAAGAACTCTATTTTCAAATCATCAAATTCTTCAACCAGGACCGATAACATTTACAATGGAAAAAATGGTTATGGTCCGAGATGAAAAAAAAGTAAACTAAATAAAAAAAAATTGTAGAAAAAAAGTTGTACTCGGATGTTGATGAATTGTTCTATGTGGATGCATGCTCATTAGAGGCTATTTGTCTGACGAAATCACGCATGGTGGCCGTGTTTGCGGCCATAGAGCACTTGTAACATGGTTCCTATGCAAATATTCGAAAAGGCCACTTAATTCTGATAAGTTTTAAAAAAAAGATTGGCAAAATCGATGCAGTAGAAGCTTTGATATCAAACATTTTCCAAACCAGTCATAACCGCGGCCGCCGATGCCTAGCAACGGCCGCTGACGCCTAGCAACGGCCGCCGACGCCTAGCAACGGCCGCCGGCGCCTAGCAACGGCCGCCGACGCCTAGCAACAGCCGCCGACGCCTAGCAACGGCCGCCGACGCCTAGCAACGGCCGCCGACGTAAGCAACGGCCGCCGACGTTAAGCAACGGCCGCAGACACCAACATCTTGTGTGATGCTAAATGAAATATTATAATAAGAAGACATGATTATGGAGTATGAGGTCCGTCATAATCACCGCTGGGTCCATTATCCTGAATTCTGATTGGCCAATACCATGGCAACAGTGATCACATGGTCCTTTTTTGATAAGGAACGTTTGGAGGTAAGTATAGAGTCCGGATATATTTACCTCGCCTCCATTTCCTACTTATTTCCTTCGAAACGGCCCTGTAAGCACCGCTGCTCCCCACAGCCATTACATAAAATCTTATGGACTTTTTGTTGGATAACATCCCTTTTGTAGGATAGCAGCATGACCTGAATGCTATCCAACAAACAGGTTTTGTTGGATAGCGTTCTTTTGTAGGATAGCATCTTAAGCTTGATGCTAAGTGACAAATGTAAACTTTTTGCTGGATAGCGTCCTTTTGTAGGATAGCGTCTTAACATACCCTTCAAATAGGAAGATAAAAAGGCCTCCACCATTGGTGGGCACACTACTTTCAAATGCCAACCAAATAGTCTAGAGCTTCCTAGATTCATGAACCTGATGGCGCCCCAATGACACCAGTGTCAAAAGATATGGGTGTGCATACTTCATTGAAGAGCATGTACGAAAAACAACTTTTACCAAAGCTTCCACTTGAAGAGACAGAGCCTGGCAGTGCCCGAAAAATGGCCCCTGCCATGGGTGCATGCACAACTTTCAAAGGCCCACCAAACAGTCTAGAGCTTCCTAGATTCATTAACCTGATTACCGCACAGATGACCACAGTATCCCAAAACATTGGTGTGTCACATTCAAGGACTAGGCTGCAGGATAAATAATTTTTACAGCAGTTTTAAAGATCTTGAATTGACAGCCTTGAAGGCCGAATTTAGGGCTGGAGTTATACGCGCGGGCATAGCACCAGATGCCCGCACCCACAGATTTGCTTGTATACTCGGGAGTGAAATCCGCGCAAATAGATCTGCTCATATACGCGGATGTTGTGGCCGCGTATACAAGTACAGTAATGTACGCGGATGTATCTTTTTTGTTCATCATAATATCATTAGTAAATCGGGGGCAGAGCCCCCGAATCCCCCCTTTTTTTCTTATTTCTATGTTTTATTTTTAATGTTTTATTTTAAGAATGCAATACAGCCAGCTTACCTTATGTCCGCGTACATTATCAGATCTGTATGCGCGACTTTGTGTCCGCGTATATAAGAAATTCTATATACGCGACGTCCGCGTGCGCGACTATGGCGCGTATAGCCGGCCTCCGAATTTAGGGCGCTCTGCCAACGGTGGACTCACCTCTTTGAAAAGGCAACCATATAGTCTAGAGCTTCCATTGTCTTTAGACACTGTTCTCATTGGAGCTATATCAGGTTTGTGAATCTAATAAGCTCTAGACTATATGGTTGCCTTTTCAAAGTGGTGAGTCCACTGGTAGCAGAGATCCCTAAATTCATCCTTCAGCGCTGTCCATTCAAGATCTTCAAAACTCCTGCAAAGTTATTTATCCTGCAGCCTATTCCTGGAATGTGACTTACCAAAGTTTTGAGACACTGTGGTCATCTGTGTGTTAATCAGGATTGTGAATCTAGGAAGCTCTAGACTGTTTGGTGGGCCTTTGAAAGTAGTGTTCCCAGCCATGGTTGAGGACGCTTCATCTTGCTATTTGATGGGCATGAAGTTAAGACCTTCAAAAGTGGGGCATAATCCTTTATCTTGCAGCTAACTCCTCGAATTTTACACACCAATCTTTTCGGACAATATGGTCATCAGGACTATATCAGCTTGGCGAATCTAGGAAGGTCTAGACTACATGGTTGCTGCTTGAAAGCATTGTGTCAATAAGTGGCAGAGGCCATGTTTTTCAGCCTTTGACGGAGATTAGATCAAGATATTACAGGTATGGCAAAAAGTTGTTGGTAAGCTGCCCCTTTTAATAAACTTAAGACACCAATGTCTTTGGACACTGTTCTCATTGGGACTATATCAGGTTTGTGAATCTAGTAAGCTCTAGACTATATGGTTGCCTTTTCAAAGAGGTCGGTCCACTGTTGGGAGAGCCCCCTAAATTCGGCCTTCAAGACTGTCAATTCAAAATCTTTAAAACTGCTGCAAAGTTATTTATCCTGCAGCCTACTCCTGGAATGGGACACACCAACATTTTGGGACACTGTGGTCATCTGTGCGGTAATCAGGTTTGTGAATCTAGGAAGCTCTAGCCTGTTTGGTGGGCCTTTTAAAGTAGTGTTCCCAGCAATGGTAGAGGCCGCTTCATCTTGCTATTTGATGGGCATGAAGTTAAGATCTTCAAAAGTGGGGCACAGTCCTTTATCTTGCAGCTAGCTCCTCGAATTTTACACACCAATCTTTTGGCACAATGTGTTCATTGGGGCTATATCAGCTTTGCGAATCTAGGAAGGTTGGTTGGTTGGTTATTGGTTGCTTTACGCCCTAATCAACTGCCAGGGTCATATCAAGGGCGGTGATGGTGATCGAATCTATGAGAAGGTAGAGACCATACCCCTACACATTTACCGAAGTAGGTGTTCTTTAATGTGCCTGGTCCCATAGACGAATCTAGGAAGGTCTAGACTACACGGTTGCTGCTTGAAAGTATTGCGTCAAAAAGTGGCAGAGGCCATGTTGTTCAGCCTTTGAAGGATATTAGATCAAAATATTACAGGTAGGGCAAAGTTGTTGGTAGCCTGCCCCTTTCAATAAACTTAAGACACCAATGTCTTTGGACACTGTGCTTTTTGGTTTCATATCAGGTAGGTGAATCTAGGAAGCTCTAGACTGTTTGGCTGGCTTTTGAAAGTTGTGTGTCCACTGGTGTCAGAGGCCCCTAAATTCAGCCTCCAAGGCCGTCAAAGCAAGATCTTTAAAACTACTGCAAAGTTATTTATCCTACAGCCTACTCCTGGAATGTGACTTACCAACGTTCTGGGACACTGTGGTCATCTGTGCATTAATCAGGATTGTGAATCTAGGAAGCTCTAGACTGTTTGGTGGGCCTTTGAAAGTTGTGCATGCACCCATGGCAGGGGCCACTTTTTGGGCAATGCCAGTGTGTCTCTTCAAGTCGAAGCTGTGGCAAAAGTTGTTTTTCCTGCATCCCCGTCAATGAAGTTTCAACACTCGTGTCTTTGGACACTGGGGTCATTGGGGCTATTTCAGGTTTATGAATCTAGGAAGCTCTAGACTCTTTGGCTGGCTTTTGAAAGTTGTGTGTCCACTGGTGGCAGAGACCCCTAAATTCGGCCTTCAAGGCTGTCCCTTCAAGATCTTTGAAAGTGCGGCAAAGTTATTCATCCTGCTGCCTAGTCCTTGAATGTGACAGACCAACGTTTTGGGATAATGTAGTCATCCCTTTGGTAATCAGGGTTGTGAATCTAGGAAGCTCTAGACTGTTTGGTGGGCCTTTGAAAGTTGTGCATGTACCTATGGCAGGGCCCACTTTTTGGGTACTGACAGGGTGTCTCTTCAAGAGGTCTTCAAAACTGGGGCATAGTCCTTAATCCTGCAGCCAATTCCCTGAATTTTACACCCCAATCTTTTTGGACAATGTGGTCTCCAGGCCTATATCAGCTTCGTGAATCTAGGAAGGTCTAGAATACATGGTTGCTGTTTGAAAGTATTGCGACTATCAGTGGCAGAGGCCACGTTTTTCAGCCTTTGAAGGATATTAGTGCAAGATCTTAGAGGTAAGGCAAAGTTGTTGATAACCTGCCCCGTTCAATAAACTTAAGACACCGATGTCTTTGGATACTGTGCTTGTTGGTTTCATATCAGGTGGGTGAATCTAGAAATCTCTAGACTATTCGGCTGGCCTTTGAAAGTTGTGTGTCACTTCAAGATCTTTGAAACTGTTGCAAAGTTATTTATCCTGCAGACTAGTCCTGGAATGTGACACACCAACGTTTTGGGATACTGTGGTCATCTGTGCGGTAATCAGTTTGTGAATCTAGGAACCTCTAGCCTGTTTTGTGGGCCTTTCAAAGTAGTGTTCCCAGCCATGGTGGAGGCCGCTTCATATTGCTATTTGATGGTCATGAAGTAAATATGTTCAAAAGTGGGGCATAGTCCTTTATCTTGTAGCTAACTCCTTGAATTTTACACACCAATCTTTTGGGACAATGTGGTCATCGGGGCTATATCAGCTTCGCGAATCTAGGAAGGTCTAGACTACATGGTTGCTGTTTGAAAGTATTGAATCCATCAGTGACAAAGGACACGTTTTTCCGCCTTTGAAGGATATCAGTTCAAGATCTTACAGGTAGGACAAAGTTGTTTGTAACCTGCCCTTTTCAATAAACTTAAGACACCAATGTCTTTGGACACTGTGCTTGTTGGTTTCATATCAGGTGAGTGAATCTAGGAAGCTTTAGACTATTTTGCTGGCCTTTGAAAGTTGTGTGTCCACTGATGGAGGAGGCCACTTTTTCTCCCCTTTGAAAGCTATGTCTGTTCAAGTCTAAGCTGGATGAAAGTTGTCTATCCTGAGCACTGGTCAGTGAATTTGACACCGCATCGACTTTGGAGACTGTTGTCCTCGGGGCTATATCAGGTTTTTTAATCTAGTAAGCTCTAGACTATATGGTTGCCTTTTCAAGGGGTGAGAGAACTGCTGTAAAGTTATTTATCCCGCTGAACGCTATTGTATGTTTTGGTGTTAATTATCATTTCCGTGCATTATCAGATATAACTAGTACGGCTGGTATTGTCTTTACTGGGAGGGCTAGTCGAGTGGTGAGTGAGTCCACGGTATGGGCGCTCAATCCATAACATGAACAACGTCTGGCAGTGCGGTAAGTTTATTGGTGGTTATAGTGATGCGTACAGCTGCTCTAGGAGGCAATGAATCCAAGGTATTACAGTTCAGTTTGAGGGATGCAAGCTTCCTCCGTGAAGTCCGCTTGCTCTCGCCCCCGGCCGTTTCGTAACGACGTAGTATAAGTCACCAGATGTCCCTTGATTGTATGGCTATCTAAACCCCTTCCGAATCTCCCGATTCGTCTGATCCAAGTGCTACTGTTCTCTCTACCCCGACTCTCCTACACTCTCGCTTATAAAGCAGTCTAATATTGATTTTTCCCAGGGCCTCAGTGCTTGCGGGGAAGTGTGTCCCGATGATCATTGTCGTCAGGTATACCGACACTTGCCAGCGACACCGGCCACTATATATATGTATGTTTTTATAACCTAAGTAATTTGGAAGAATTCTTATCATGTATGTTCATCTGGTGACTCTTACACTAATTCAATAGACATGCACAAAGCAAACGTTAACTTCTACCTTTGTGCACCGCAGCCTAGTCCTTGAATGTGACACACCAACGTTTCGGGATACTGTGGTCATCTGTGTGGTAATCAGGTTTGTGAATCTAGGAAGCTCTAGACTGTTTGGTGGGCCTTTGAAAGCTGTGCATACACCCATGGCAGAGGCCACTTTTCGGGCACTGCCAGGATCTGTCTCTTCAAGTGGAAGCTGTGGCAAAAGTTGTTTTTCCTACATGCCCATGAATGAAGTTTGCACACCCATATCGTTTGACACTGGGGTCATAGGGGCTCCATCAGGTTCATGAATCTAGGAAGCTCTTGACTATTTGGTTGGAATTTGAAAGTAGTGTGTCCAGCAATGATGGAGGCCTATATATCTTCCTATTTGAAGGGCATGAAGCCAAGGTCTTCGAAACTGGGGCATAGTCCTTTCTCCTGCAAAGTTGTTGGTAACCTGCCCCTTTCAATAAACTTAAGACACCAATGTCTTTGGACACTGTGTTTGTTGGTTTCATATCAGCTGGGTAAATCTAGGAAGCTCTAGACTATTTGGCTGGCCTTTGAAAGTTGTGTGTCCAGTGATGGAGGAGGCCACTTTTTCTGCCATTTGAAAGCTATGTCTGTACAAGTCTAAGCTGGGCCAAAGTTGTCTTTCCTGGGTACTGGTCAATGAATTTGACACCCCATTGTCTTTGGACACTTTTCTCATTGGGGCTATATCAGGTTTGTGAATCTAGTAAGCTCTAGACTATATGGTTGCCTTTTCAAAGAGGTGAGTCCACCGTTGGCAGAGCCCCCTAAATTCGGGCTTCAAGGCTGTCAATTCAAGAACTTTAAAACTGCTGCAAAGTTATTTATCCTACAGTCTACTCCTGGAATGTGACACACCAACCTTTTGGGACACTGTGGTCATCTGGGCGGTAATCAGGTTTGTGAATCTAGGAAGCTCTAGCCTGTTTGGTGGGCCTTTGAAAGTAGTCTACCCAGCCATGGTTGAGGCTGCTTTATCTTGCTATTTGATGGGCATGAAGTTAAGATCTTTAAAAGTGGGGCATAGTCCTTTATCTTGCAGCTAACTCATCAAATTTTACAGACCATTCTTTTGGGACAATGTGGTCATCAGGGCTATATCAGCTTTGCGAATCTAGGAAGGTCTAGACTACATGGTTGCTGCTTGAAAGTATTGCGTCAATAAGTGGCAGAGGCCATGTTTTTCAGCCTTTCAGGGATATTAGATCAAGATATTACAGGTAGGGCAAAAGTTGTTGGTAAGCTGCCCCTTTCAATAAACTTAAGACACAATTGTCTTTGGACACTGCGCTTGTTGGTTTCATATCAGGTGGGTGAATCTAGGAAGCTCTAGACTATTTGGCTGGCCTTTGAAAGTTGTGTGTCAACTAGTGGCAGAGACCCCTAAATTCGGCCTTTAAGGCTGTCACTTCAAGATTTTTGAAACTGCTGCAAAGTTATTTATCCTGCATCCTACTCCTTGAATGTGACACACCAACGTTTTGGGATACATCGGTCATCTGTGCGGTAATCAGGTTTATGAATCTAGGAAGCTCTAGACTGTTTGGTGGGCCTTTGAAAGTTGTGCATGCACCCATGGCAGGGGCCACCTTTAGGGCACTGCCAGGGTGTCTCTTCAAGCCGTCTTCAAAATTGGGGTATAGTCCCTAATCCTGCAGCAGATTCCCTGAATTTTACACCCCAATCATTTTGGACAATGTCGTTGGCTGAGTAACATAAGGTCGTATCTCAAAAAAATCAAATTTTTTATTATTTTTGAACCGGCTTCCCTACCCCCTAAAATATCCAGAAATTTTGGAATTTATCGAATTTTCGAAATCTTTGGCATGTTATAAACCAGTAAACAAAGGTCGTATCTGCACAATGTCACTTTTCAGTGAGTAACATAAGGTCGTATCTGCTTTAAACCAAAGTTTTATTTTCAGTAAATTATGTTAATCTATACAAAATAAAAATATTCTATAATTCAGTTTATTAGACAACTATCCTACAAACATTATCAAAACATTATTAACACATCGTTAATCGAATCAAAGGTAGATATAGTAATATAGTTTTGAAATGCTGGATACGACCATACGAAAAAGTGGTCTCCTCCATCAGTGGACCCACAACTTTCAAAGGCCAGCCAAATAGTCTAGAGCTTCCTAGATTCACCCACCTGATATGAAACCAACGAGCACAGTGTGCAAAGACATTGATGTCTTAATTTTATTGAAAGGGGCAGGTTACCAACAACTTTGCAGGATAAAGGACTATGACCCAGTTTCGAAGACCTTGGCTTCATGCCCTTCAAATAGGAAGATATATAGGCCTCCATCATTGCTGGACACACTCCTTTCAAATTCCAACCAAATAGTCTAGAGCTTCCTAGATTCATGAACCTGATGGAGCCCCTATGACCCCAGTGTCAAAAGATATGGGTGTGCAAACTTCATTCACGGGCATGTAGGAAAAACAACTTTTGCCACAGCTTCCACTTGAAGAGACAGATCCTGGCAGTGCCCGAAAAGTGGCCTCTGCCATGGGTGTATGCACAACTTTCAAACGCCCACCAAACAGTCTAGAGCTTCCTAGATTCACAAACCTGATTACCGCACAGATGACCACAGTATCCCAAAACGTTGTTGTGTCACATTCCAGGACTAGGCTGCAGGATAAATAACTTTGCAGCAGTTTTAAAGATCTTGAATTGACAGCCTTGAAGGCCGAATTGAGTGGGCTCTGCCAACGGTGGACTCACTTCTTTGAAAAGGCAACCATATAGTCTAGAGCGCACTAGATTCGCAAACCTGATGTATCCCCGATGAGAACAGTGTCCAAAGACAATGGGGTGTCAAATTCATTGACCAGTGTCCGGGATCGACAATTTTGCACCAGCTTAGACTTGAACAGACATAGCTTTCAAATGGCAGAAAAAGTGGCCTCCTCCATCAGTGGACACAAAAGTGGCCCCTGCCATGGGTGTATGCACAACTTACAAAGGCCTACCAAACAGTCTAGAGCTTCCTAGATTCACAAACCTAATTAACGCACAGATGACCAAATTGTCCCAAAACGTTGGTGTGTCACATTCCCGGAGAAGGCTGTAGGATATATAACTTTGCAGCAGTTTTAAAGATCTTGCTTTGACAGCCTTGAAGGCCGAATTTAGGGGCCTTTGCCACCAGTGGACACACAACTTTCAAAGGCCAGCCAAATAGTCTAGAGGTTCCTAGATTCACCAGCCTGATATGAAACCAACAAGCGCAGTGTCCAAAGACATTGATGTATTAATTTTATTGAAAGGGGCAGGTTACCAGCAACTTTGCCCTACCCGTAAGATCTTGAACTGATATCCTTCTTAGGCTGAAAAACGTGGCCTTTGCCACTGATGGACACAATACTTTGAAGCAGCAACCATGTAGTCTAGACCTTCCTAGATTCGCGAAGCTGATAGAGCCCCGATGACCACATTGTCCCAAAAGATTGGTGTGTAAACTTCAAGGAGTTGGCTGCAGGGTAAAGGACCGTGCCCCGTTTTTGAAGATCTTCACTTCGTGCCCATCAAATAGCCAGATAAAGCAGCCTCCACCATGACTGGGCACACTTCTTTCAAAGGCCCACCAAACAGTCTAGAGCTTCCTAGATTCACAAACCTTATTACCACACAGACAACCACAGTGTCCCAAAACGTTGGTGTGTCACATTCAAGGATTAGGCTGCAGGATAAATAACTTTGCAGCAGTTTCAAAGATCTTGAAGTGACAGCCATGAAGGCCGATTTTAGGGGTCTCTGCCACCAGAGGACTCACCACTTTGAAAAAGCAACCACATAGCCTAGAGCTCAATAGATTCAGAACCCTGATGTAGCCCCAATGAGAACAGTGTCCAAAGACAATGGGATGTCAAATTCTTTAACCAGTGCCCAGGATAGACAACTTTGCCCCACCTTAGATTTGAACAGACATAGCTTTCAAAGGGCAGAAAAAGTGGCCTCCTCCATCAGTGGACACACAACTTTCAAAGGCCAGCCAAATAGTCTAGAGCTTATTAGATTCACCCACCTGATATGAAACCAACAAGCACAGTGTCCAAAGACATTGGCGTCTTAAGTTTATTGAAAGGGGCAGGTTACTAACAACTTTGCCATTATAGACAACTTTGCCCCAGCTTAGACTTGAACAGACATAGGTTTCAAAGGGCAGAAAAAATGGCCTCCTCCATCAGTGGACCCACAACTTTCAAAGGCCAGCCAAATAGTCTAGAGCTTCCTAGATTCACCCACCTGATATGAAACCAACAAGCACAGTGTCCAAAGACATTGGTGTGTGAAGTTTATTGAAAGGGGCAGGTTACCAACAACTTTGCCTTACCCGTAAGATCTTGAACTGATATAATTCAAAGGCTGAAAAACGTGGTCACTGCCACTGATGGACGCAATACTTTCAAGCAGCAACCATGTAGTCTAGACCTTCCTAGATTCGCGAAGCTGGTATAACACAGATGACCACATTGTCCCAAAAGATTGGTGTGTAAAATTTAAGGAGGTGGCTTCAGGATAAAGGACTATGCCCAAATTTTGAAGATCTTTACTTCATGCCCTATAAATAACAAGATGAAGCGGCCTCCACCATGGCTTGGCACACTACTTTCAAAGGCCCAACAAACAGTCTAGAGCTTCCTAGATTCACAAACCTGATTACCGCACAGATGACCACAGTGGCCCAAAACGTTGGTGTGTCACATTCCAGGACTAGGCTGCAGGATAAATAATTTTGCAGCAGTTTTAAAGATCTTGAATTGACAGCCTTGAAGGCCGAAGTTAGGGGCCTCTGACACCAGTGGACACACAACTTTCAAAGGCCAGCCAAATAGTCTAGAGCTTCCTAGATTCACCAACCTGATGTGAAACCAACAAGCACAGTGTCCAAAGACATTGGTGACCTAAGTTTATTGAAAGAGGCAGGTTAACAACAACTTTGCCCTACCTGTATTATCTTGATCTAATATCCTTCTCAGGCTGAAAAACGTGGTCACTTCCACTGATGGACGCAATTCTTTCAAGCAGCAACCATGTAGTCTAAACCTTTCTAGATTTGCGAAGCTGATATAGCCCCGATGACCACATTGTCCCAAAAGATTGTCGGTAAAATTCAAGGAGTTGGCTGCAGAATAAAGGACTATTCCCCGTTTTTTAAGATCTTCACTTCATGCCCATCAAATAGCAAGATAATGCGTCCTCAACCATGGCTGAGCACACTACTTTCAAAGGCCCACCAAACAGTCTAGAGCTTCCTAGATTCACAATCCTGATTAAAACACAGATGACCACAGTGTCCCAAAACGTTGGTAAGTCACATTCTAGGAGTAGGCTGTAGGATAAATACATTTGCAGCAGTTTTAAAGATCTTGCTTTGACAGCCTTTAAGCTCGAATTTAGGGGCCTTTGCCACCAGTGGACACACAACTTTCAAAGGCCAGACAAATAGTCTATAGCTTCCTAGATTCAACCACCTGATATGAAACCAACAAGCACAGTGTCCAAAGACTTTGGTGTCTTAAGTTTATTGAAAGGGGCAGGTTACCAACAACTTTGCCCTACCTGTAAGATCATGATCTGATATCCTTCAAAGGCTGAAAAACGTGGCCTCTGTCACTTATTGACCCAATACTTTCAAACAGCGACCATGTAGCCTAGACCTTCCTAGATTCATGAAGCTGATATAGTCACGATAACCACATTGTCTAAAAAGATTGGGGTGTAAAATTCAGGGAATTGGCTGCAGGATAAAGGACTATGCCGGAGTTTTGAAGACATTGACTTCATGCCCTTCAAATAGCAAGATAAAACAGCCTCCACCATGGCTGGGCACACTACTTTCAAAGGCCCACCAAATAGTCTAGAGCTTCCTAGATTCACAAACCTGATTACCGCACAGATGACCACAGTGTCCAGAAACTTGGGTGTGTCACATTCCAGGAGTAGGCTGTAGGATAAATAACTTAGTAGCAGTTTTAAAGATCTTGAATTGACAGCTTTGAAGGCCGAATTTATGGGCCTCTGCCGCCGGTAGGCTCACCACTTTGGAAAGGCAACCATATAGTCTAGAGCTTACTAGCTTCACAAACCTGATATAGCCCGAATGAGAAGAGTATATCCTGTAGCCTAGTCCTGGAATGTGACATAACAACGCTTTGGGACACTGTGGTCATCTGTGTGTTAATCAAGATTGTGAATCTAGGAAGCTCTAGACTGTTTGGTGGGCCTTTGAAAGTAGTGTGCCCAGCCATGGTGGAGGGTGCATTATCTTGCTATTTGTTGGGCCTGAAGTGAAGATCTTCAAAAGTGGGGCATAGTCCTTTATCTTGCAGCTAACTCCTTGAATTTTACACACCAATCTTTTGGGACAATGTGGTCATCAGGGCTATATCAGCTTTGCTAATCTGGGAAGGTCTAGACTACATGGTCGCTGCTTGAAAGTATTGCGTCAATAAGTGGCAGAGGCCTTGTTTTTCAGGCTTTGAAGGATATCCGTTCAATATCTTACAGGTAGGACAAAGTTGTTGGTAACCTGCCCCTTTCAATAAACTTAAGACACCAATGTCTTTGGACACTGTGCTTGTTGGTTTCATATCAGGTGGGTGAATCTAGGAAGCTCTAGACTATTTGGCTGGCCTTTGAAAGTTGTGTGTCCACTAATGGAGAAGGCCACTTTTTCTGCCCTTTGAAAGCTATGCTTGTTCAAGTCTAAGCTGGGGCAAAGTTGTCGATCCTGGACACTGGTCAATGAATTTGACACCCCATTGTCTTTGGATTGTGATCTCTTCGGGGCTATATCAGGTTTGTGAATCTAGTAAGCTCTAGACTATATGGTTGACTTTTCAAAGAGGTGAGTCCACTGTTGGCAGAGCCCCCTAAATTCGGCCTTCAAGGCTGTCAATTCAAGATCTTTAAAACTGCTCCAAAGTTATTTATCCTGCAGCCTAGTCCTAGAATGTGACACAACAACGTTTTGGGACACTGTGGTCATCTGTATGGTAATCAGGTTTGTGAATCTAGGAAGCTCTAGCCTGATTGGTGGGCCTTTAAAAGTAGTCTGCCCAGCCATGGTAAAGGCCGCTTTATCTTTTTATTTGATGGGCATGAAGTGAAGATCTTCAAAAATGGGGCATAGTCCTTTATCTTGCAGCTAACTCCTTGAATTTTACACACCAATCTTTTGAGACAATGTCGTCATTGGGGCTATATCAGCTTCGCGAATCTAGGAATGTCTAGACTACATGGTTGCTGCTTGAAAGTATTGCGTCTATCAGTGGCAGTGGCCTCGTTTTTCAGCCTGAGAAGGATATCAGTTCAAGATCGTAGAGGAAGAGCAAAGTTGTTGGTAACCTGCCCCTTTTAATAAACTTAAGACACCAATGTCTTTGGACACTGTGCTTGTTGGTTTCATATCAGTTGGGTAAATCTAGGAAGCTCTAGACTATTTGGTTGGCCTTTGAAAGTTGTGTGTTCACTGATGGAGGAGGCCACTTTTTCTCCCCTTTGAAAGCTATGTCTGTTCAAGTCTAAGCAAGGGCAAAGTTGTCTATCCTGGGCATTGGTCAATGAATTTGACACTCCATTGTCTTTGGACAGGTGGGTGATGGGCTGAAAAACGTGGCCTCTGCCACTGATGGTCGCAATACTTTCAAACAGCAACCATGTAATCTAGACCTTCCTAGATTCGCGAAGCTGACATAGGGTTGGAAACTACGTTGTCCAAAAAGATTGGGGTGTAAAATTCAGGGAATCTGCTGCAGGATTAAGGACTATGCCCCAGTTTTGAAGACGCCTTGAAGAGACACCCTGGCAGTGCCCTAAAAGTGGCCCCTGCCATGGGTGCATGAACAACTTTCAGAGGCCCACCAAACAGTCTAGAGCTTCCTAGATTCACAAACCTGATTACCGCACGGATAACCATAGCTTTCAAATGGCAGAACAAGTGGCCTCCTCCATTAGTGGACACACAACTTTCAAAGGCCAGCCAAATAGTCTAGAGCTTCTTAGATTCACCCAGCTGATATGAAACCAACAAGCACAGTGTCCAAAGACATTGGTGTCTTAAGTTTTTTGAAAGTGGCAGGTTACCATCAATTTTGCGGTATAAAGGACTATGCCCAAGTTTTGAAGACCTTGGCTACATGCGCTTCAAATAGAATGTCTTTGGACACTGTGCTTTTTGGTTTCAAAGTAGTGTGCCCAGCCATGGTGTGGGCCGCTTTATATTGCTATTTGATGAGCATGAAGTGATGATCTTCTAGCTAACTCCTTAAACTTTATGCACCAATCTTTTGCGACAATGTGGTCATCGGGGCTATATCAGCTTCGCGAATCTAGGAAGGTCTAGACTACATGGTTGCTGCTTCAAAGTTTTGCGTCCATCAGTGGCAGAGGACACGTTTTTCCGCCTTTGAAGGATATCAGTTCAAGATCTTAGAGGTAGACCAAAGTTGTTGGTAACTTGCCCCTTTCAATTTAACTTAAGACACCAATGTCTTTGGACACTGTGCTTGTTGGATTTATATCAGGTAGGTGAATTTAGGAAGCTCTAAACTATTTGGCTGGCCTTCGAAAGTTGTGTGTCCACTGATGAAGGAGGCCACTTTTTTTGCCCTTTGAAAGCTATGTCTGTTCAAGTCTACGCTGGGGCAAAGTTGTCTATCCTGGGCACTGGTCAATGAATTTGACACCTCATTGTCTTTTGACACTGTTCTCATTGGGGCTATATCAGGTTTGTGAATCTAGTAAGCTCTAGACTATATGGTTGCCTTTTCAAAGTATTGAGTCCACCAGTGGCAAAGGCCCCTGAATTCGGCCTTCAAGGCAGTCACTTCAAGATCTTTGAAACTGTTGCAATGTTATTTATCCTCCAGGATTGTCCTGGAATGTGACACACCAACGTTTTGGGACACTGTGGTCATCTGTGCTGGAATCAGGTTTGTGAATGTAGGAAGCTCTAGCCTGTTTGGTGGGCCTTTGAAAGTAGTGTTCCCGGCAATGGTTGGGGCTGCTTCATTTTGCTATTTGATGGGCAAGTTAAGATTTTCAAAAGTGGGGCATAGTCCTTTATCTTGCAGCTAACTCCTCAAATTTTACACACCAATCTTTTGGGACAATGTGATCATCAGGGCTATATCAGCTTTGCAAATCTAGGAAGGTCTAGACTACATGGTTGCTGCTTGAAAGTATTGCGTCAAAACGTGGCAGAGGCCATGTTGTTCAGCCTTTGAAGGATATTAGATCAAGATATTACAGGTAGGGCAAAGTTGTTGGTAACCTGCCCCTTTCAATAAACTTAAGATACCAATGTCTTTGGACACTGTGCTTGTTGGTTTCATATCAGGTAGGTGAATCTAGGAAGCTCTAGACTATTTGGCTGGCTTTTGAAAGTTATGTGTCCACTGGTGTCAGAGGCCCCTAGATTCGGCCTCCAAGGCTGTCAAAGCAAGATCTTTAAAACTGCTGCAAAGTTATTTATCCTGCAGCCTACTCCTGGAATGTGACACACCAACGTTTTGGGACAGTGTGGTCATCTGTGTGGTAATCGGGTTTGTTAATCTAGGAGGCTCTAGACTGTTTGGTGGGCATTTGAAAGTTGTGCATGCACCCATGGCAGGGGCCACTTTTTGGGCAATGCCAGGGTGTCTCTTCAAGTGGAAGCTGTGGCAAAAGTTGTTTTTCCAGCAAACCCGTCAATGAAGTTTCAACACCTGTGTCTTTGGACACTGGGGTCATTGGGGCTATATCAGATTTATGGATATAGGAAACTCCAGACTATTTGGATGGCCTTTGAAAGTTTTGTGTCCACTGGTGGCAGAGACCCCTAAATTCGGCCTTCAAGGCTCTCACTTCAAGATCTTTGAAACTGCTGCAAAGTTATTTATCCTGCAGCCTAGTCCTTGAATGTGACAGACCAACGTTTTGGGATAATGAGGTTATCCCTGCGGTAATCAGGTTTGTGAATCTAGGAAGCTCTAGACTGTTTGGTGGGCCTTTTAAAGTTGTGCATGCACCCTTGGCAGGGGCCACTTTTTCGGCACTGCCAGGGTGTCTCTTCAAGTGGAAGCTGTGGCAAAAATTGTTTTTTCTACATGCCCATCAATGAAGTTTGCACACCCATATCTTTTGACACTGGGGTCATTGGGGCTCCATAAGGTTCATGAATCTAGGAAGCTCTAGACTATTTGGTTGGCATTTGAAAGTAGTGTGTCCACCAATGGTGGAGGCCACTTTATCTTGCTATTTGAAGGGCATGAAGCCAAGGTCTTCAAAACTGGGTCATAGTCCTTTATCCTGCAAAGTTGTTGGTAACCTGCCCCTTTCCATAAAATTAAGACATCAATGTCTTATTATACTGTGCTTGTTGGTTTCATATCAGGTGGGTGAATCTAGGAAGCTCTAGACTATTTGGTAGGCCTTTGAAAGCTGTGTGTCCACTGATGGAGGAGACCATTTTTTCCACGCTTCGAAAGCTATGTCTGTTCAATTCTAAGCTGGGGCAAAGTTGTCTATCCTGGACCCTGGTCAATGAATTTGACACCCCGTTGTCTTTGGACACTGTTCTCACTGGGGCTATATCAGGTTTGTGAATCTAGTAATCTCTAGACTATATGGTTGCTTTTTCAAAGTGGAGAGTCCACTGGTGGCCCGAGGCCCCTGAATTCGGCCTTCAGGGCTGTCAATTCAAGATCTTTAAAACTGCTGCAAAGTTATTTATCCTGCAGCCTAGTCCTTGAATGTGACACACCTATGTTTTGGGACACTGTGCTCATTGGTGCGGTAATCAGGTTCGTGAATCTAGGAAGCTCTAGACTGTTTGGTGGGCCTTTGAAGGTTGTGTGTCCACTGATGGAGGAGGCCACTTTTTCTCCCCTTTGAATGCTATGTCTGTTCAAGTCTAAGCTGGGGCAAGCTTGTCTTTCCTGGCAAAGTTGTTGGTAACCTGCCCGTTTCAATAAACTTAAGACATCAATGTCTTTGGACACTGTGCTTGTTGGTTTCATATCATGTGGGTGAATCTAGGAAGCTCTAGACTATTTGGCTGGCCTCTGAAAGTTGTGTGTCCACTGATGGAGGAGGCCACTTTTTCTCCTCTTTGAAAGCTATGTCTGTTCAAGTCTGAGCTGGGGCAAAGTTGTCTATCCTGGGCACTGGTCAATGAATTTGACACCCCATTGTCTTTTGACACTCTTCTCATTGGGGCTATATCAGGTTTGTGAAGCTAGTAAGCTCTAGACTATATGGTTGCCTTTCCAAAGTGGTGAGCCTACCGGGGGCAGAGGCCCATAAATTCGGCCTCCAAGGCTGTCAATTCAAGATCTTTAAAACTGCTACAAAGTTATTTATCCTACAGCCTACTCCTGGAATGTGACACACCCAAGTTTCTGGACACTGTTGTCATCTGTGCGGTAATCAGGTTTGTGAATCTAGGAAGCTCTAGACTATTTGGTGGGCCTTTGAAAGTAGTGTTCCCAGCCATGGTGGAGGCCGCTTTATCCCGCTATTTTTTGATGGGCATGAAGTGAAGATCTTCCAAAGTGGGGCATAGTCTTTTATATCGCAACCAACTCCTTGAATTTTACACACCAGTCTTTTGGGACAATGTGGTCATCGGGGCTATATCAGCTTCGCAAATCTATGAATGTCTAGACTATATGGTTGCTGCTTGAAAGTATTGCGTCCATCAGTGCAGAGGACACGTTTTTCAGCCTTTGAAGGATATCAGTTCAAGCTCTTAGAGGTAGACCAAAGTTGTTGGTAACTTGCCCCATTCAATTAAACTTAATACACCAATGTCTTTGGACACTGTGCTTGTTGGTTTCATATCAGGTGGGTAAATCTATCAAGCTCTAGACTATTGGGCTGGCCTTTGAAAGTTGTGTGTCCACTGGTGGCAGAGGACCCTAAATTCGGCCTTCAAGGCTGTCACTTCAAGATCTTTGAAACTGCTGCAAAGTTAATTATCCTGCAGCCTAGTCCTTGAATGTGACAGACCAACGTTTTGGGATAATGTGGTTATCCCTGCGGTCATCAGGTTTGTGAATCTAGGAAGCTCTAGACTGTTTGGTGGGCCTTTGAAAGTTGTGCATGCACCCATGGCAGAGGCCACTTTTTTAGCACTGCCAGGGTGTCTCTTCAAGTGGTCTTCAAAACTGGGGCATAGTCCTTAATCCTGCAGCCAATTCTCTGAATTTTACACCCCAATCTTTTTGAACAATGTGGTCTCCATGCCTATATCTGCTTCATGAATCTAGTAAGTTCTAGACTACATGGTTGCTGTTTGAAAGTATTGCGACCATCAGTGGCAGAGGCCCCGTTTTTCAGCCTTTGAAGGATATCAGTTCAAGATCTTAAAGGTAGGGCAAAGTTGTTGGTAACCTGCCCATTTCAATAAACTTAAGACACCAATGTCTTTGGACACTGTGCTTGTTGGATTCATATCAGCTGGGTAAATCTAGGAAGCTCTAGACTATTTGGCTGGCCTTTGAATGTTGCGTGTCCACTGGTGGCAGAGGCCCCTAAATTCGGCCTTAAAGGCTGTCAATACAAGATATTTAAAACTGCTGCAAAGTTATTTATCCTACAGTCTACTCCTGGAAAGTGACACACCAACGTTTTGGGACACTGTGGTCTTCTGCGAGGTAATCAGGTTTGTGAATCTAGGAAGCTCTAGCCTATTTGGTGGGCCTTTGAAAGTAGTGTTCCCAACCATGGTTGAGGCCGCTTCATCTTGCTATTTGATGGGCATGAAGTTAAGATCATCAAAAGTGGGCCATAGTCCTTTATCTTGTAGCTAACTCCTCTAATTTTACACACCAATCTTTTGGGACAATTTGATCATCTGGGCTATATCAGCTTCATGAATCTTGGAAGGTCTAGACTACATGGTTGCTGTTTGAAAGTATTGCATCCATTAGTGGCGGAGGCCACGTTTTTCAGCCCTTGAAGGACATCAGTTCAAGATCTTAGAGGTAAAGCAAAGTTGTTGGTGACTTACCCCTTTCAATAAACTTAAGATACTAATGTCTTTGGACACTGTGCTTGTTGGTTTCATATAAGGTGGGTGAATCTATGAAGCTCTAGACTATTTGGCTAGTCTTTGAACGTAATGTTTCCACTGATAGAGGACGCCACTTTTTCTGCCCTTTGAAAGCTATGTCTGTTCAAGTCTAAGCTGGGGCAAAGTTGTCTATCCTGGGTACTGGTCAATGAATTTGACACCCAAATGTTTTGGACACTGTTCTCATTGGGGCTATATCAGGTTTGTGAATCTAGTAAGCACTAGACTATATGGTTGCTTTTTCAAAGTGGTTAGTCCACTGGCGGCAGAGGCCCCAAAATTTTGGCCTACAAGGCCATCCAAATAGTCTAGAGCTTCCTAGATTCACAATCCTGATTACTGCACAGATGACCACAGTATCCCAAAATGTTGGTGCGTCACATTCAAGGACTAGGCTGCAGGATAAATAACATTGCAGCAATTTTAAAGATCTTGCTTTGACAGCCTTTAAGGCCGAATTTAGGGGCCTTTGACACCAATGGACACACAACTTTAAGAGGCCAGCCAAATAGTCTAGAGCTTCCTAGATTCGACCACCTGATATGAAAGCAACAAGCACAGTGTCCAAAGACATTGGTATCTTAAGTTTATTGAATGGGGCAGGTTACCAACAACTTTGCCCTACCTCTAAGATCTTGAACTGATATCCTTTAAAGGCTGAAAAACCGGGCCTATGCCACTGATGGACACACTACTTTCAAGGAGCAACCATGTAGTCTAGACCTTCCTAGATTCGCGAAGCTGATATAGCCCCGATGACCACATTGTCCCAAAAGATTGGTGTGTAAAATTCAAGGAGTTGGCTGCAGAATAAAGGACTATTCCCCGTTTTTGAAGATCTTCACTTCATGCCCATCAAATAGCAAAATAATACGTCCTCCACCATGGCTGGGAACACTAGTTTCAAAGGCACACCAAACAGTCTAGAGCTTCCTAGATTCACAATCTTGATTAATGCACATATGACCACAGTGTCCCAAAACGTTGGTAAGTCACATTCCAGGAGTAGGTTGTAGGATAAATAACTTTGCAGCAGTTTTAAAGATCTTGAATTGACAGCCCTGAAGGCCAAATTCAGGGGCCTCTGCCACCAGTGGACTCACCATTTTCAAAGGCCAGCCAAATAGTCTAGAGCTTCCTAGATTCACCATCCTGATATATAACCAACAAGCGCAGTGTCCAAAGACATTGGTGTCTTAAGTTTATTGAAAGGGGCAAGTTACCAACAACTTTGCCCTACCTGTAATATCTTCATCTAATATCCCTCAAAGGTTGATAAACATGGCCTCTGCCACTTATTGACGCAATACTTTCAAGCTGCAACCATGTAGTCTAGACCTTCCTAGATTCGCGAAGCTGATATAGCCCCGATGACCACATTGTCACAAAAGATTGGTGTGTAAAATTCTAGGAGTTGGCTGCAAGATAAAGGACTATGCCCCACCTTGAAAGGTCTTCACGTTATGCCCATCAAATAGCAAGATGAAGGGGCCTCAACCATGGCTGGGAACACTACTTTCAAAGGCCCACCAAACAGGTTAGAGCTTCCTAGATTCACAAATCTGATAACCACACAG
Organism: Lepidonotus clava; assembly: GCA_936440205.1. NCBI lineage: Eukaryota > Metazoa > Annelida > Polychaeta > Phyllodocida > Polynoidae > Lepidonotus > Lepidonotus clava. The sequence continues at coordinate 43,990,939 of OW387146.1, read as the reverse complement.
ATCACCACAGTGTCCCAAAACATTGGTGTGTCACATTCTATACAGTACACGTTATGCCCATCAAATAGCAAGATGAAGGGGCCTCAACCATGGCTGGGAACACTACTTTCAAAGGCCCACCAAACAGGTTAGAGCTTCCTAGATTCACAAATCTGATAACCACACAGATCACCACAGTGTCCCAAAACATTGGTGTGTCACATTCTATACAGTAGGACTAGGCTGCAGGATAAATAACTTTGGAGCAGTTTTAAATATCTTGCATTCACAGCCTTGAAGGCCTAATTTAGGGGGCTCTGCCAACGGTGGACTCACCTCTTTGAAAAGTCAACCATATAGTCTAGAGCTTACTAGATTCAGAAACCTGGTATAGCCCCGAAGAGATCAGAATCCAAAGACAATGGGGTGTCAAATTCATTGACCAGTGTCCAGGATCGACAATTTTGCCCCAGCTTAGAGTTGAACAAGCATAGCTTTCAAAGGGCAGAAAAAGTGGCCTCCTCCATTAGTGGACACACAACTTTCAAAGGCCAGCCAAATATTCTAGAGCTTCCTAGATTCACAGTCCTGATTAACACACAGATGACCACAGTGTCCCAAAACGTTGGTAAGTCACATTCCAGGAATAGGCTGCAGGATAAATAACTTTGCAGGAGTTTTTAAGATCTTGAATGGACAGCCCAAAAGGCTGAATTTAGGGGCCTCTGCCACCAGTTGACTCACCACTTTGAAAAGGCAACCATATAGTCTAGAGCTTACTAGATTCACCCACCTGATATGAAACCAACAAGCACAGTGTCCAAAGACATTGGTGTCTTAAGTTTATTGAAAGGGGCAGGTTACCAACAACTTTGCAGGATAAAGGACTATGCCCCAGTTTTGAAGACCTTGGCTTCATGCCCTTCAAATAGCAAGATAAAGAGGCCTCCACCATTGCTGGACACACTACTTTCAAAAGCCAACCAAATAGTCTAGAGCTTCCTAGATTTATTAACCTGATGGAGTCCCAATGACCCCAGTGTCAAAAGATATGGGTGTGTAAACTTCATTGACGGGCATGTAGGAAAAACAACTTTTGCTGCAGCTTCCACTTGAAGAGACACAGCCTGGTAGTGCCCGAAAAGTGGCCCCTGCCATGGGCGTATGCTCAACTTTTAAAGGCCCCATAACAGTCTAGAGCTTCCTAGATTCACAAACCTGATTACCGCATGGATGACCACAGTGCCCCAAAACGTTGGTGTTTCACATTCCAGGACTGGGCTGCATTATAAATAACTTTGCAGCAGTTTTAAATATCTTGAAATAACAGCCTTGAAGGCCGAATTTAGGGGTCTCTGCCACCAGTGGACACACAACTTTCAAAGGCCAGCCAAATAGTCTAGAGCTTCCTAGATTCACCCACCTGATATGAAACCAACAAGCACAGTGTGCAAAGAGCTTGATGTCTTCATTTTATTGAAAGGGGCAGGTTACCAACAACTTTGCAGGATAACGGACTATGCCCCAGTTTTGAAGACCTTGGCTTCATGCCTTTCAAAGAGCAATATAAAGAGTCCTCAACCATGGCCTCAACCAACGGCCCACCAAACCGTCTAGAGCTTCCTAGATTCACAAACCTGATTACCCCACCGATGTCCCAAAACATAGGTGTGTCACATTCAAGGACTAGGCTGCAGGATAAACAAGTTCGGAGTAGTTTTAAAGATCTTGAAGTGACAGCCTCGTAGGCCGAAATTAGGGGCCTCTGCCACCAGTGGACTCACCACTTTGAAAAAGCAACCATATAGTCTAGAGGTTACTAGATTCACAAACCTGATATAGCCCCAGTGAGAACAGTGTTCAAAGACAACGGGGTGTCAATTTCATTGACCAGTGTCCAGGATAGACAACTTTGCCCCAGCTTAGAATTGAACAGACATAGCTTTCCAAGGGCGGAAAAAATGGTCTCCTCCATCAGTGGACACACAACTTTCAAAGGCCTGCCAAATAGTCTAGAGCTTCCTAGATTCACCCACCTGATATGAAACCAACAAGCACAATGTGCAAAGACATTGATGTCTTAATTTTATTGAAAGGGGCAGGTTACCAACAACTTTGTAGGAGAAAGGACTATGACCCAGTTTTGAAGACCCTTCAAATAGCAAGATAAAGAGGCCTCCACCATTGGTGGACACACTACTTTCAAATGCCAACTAAATAGTCTAGAGCTTCCTAGATTCATGAACCTGATGGAGCCCGAATGACCCCAGTGTCAAAAGATATGGGTGTGCAAACTTCATTGATGGGCATGTAGAAAAAACAATTTTTGCCACAGCTTCCACTTGAAGAGACAGAGCCTGGCAGTGCCCGAAAAGTGGCCCCTGCCATGGGTGTATCCACAACTTACAAAGGCCCACCAAACAGTCTAGAGCTTCCTAGATTCACAAACCTAATTAACGCACAGATGACCAAATTGTCCCAAAACATTGGTGTGTCACATTTGCGGAGCAGGCTGTAGGATATATAACTTTGCAGCAGTTTTAAAGATCTTGCTTTGAGAGCCTTGAAGGCCGAATTTAGGGGCCTTTGCCACCAGTGGACACACAACTTTCAAAGGCCAGCAAAATAGTCTAGAGCTTCCTAAATTCACCAGCCTGATATGAAACCAACAAGCGCAGTGTCCAAAGACATTGATGTATTAAGTTTATTGAAAGGGGCAGGTTACCAACAACTTTGCCCTACCCGTAAGATCTTGAGCTGATATCCTTCTTAGGCTGAAAAACGTGGCCTTTGCCACTGATGGACGCAATACTTTGAAGCAGCAACCATGTAGTCTAGACCTTCCTAGATTCGCGAAGCTGATATGGCCCCGATGACAACGTTGTCCCAAAAGATTGGTGTGTAAAATTCAAGGAGTTAGCTGCAAGATAAAGGACTATGCCCCGTTTTTGAAGATCTTCACTTCATGCCCATCTAATAGCCGGATAAAGCGGCCTCCACCATGACTGGGCACACTACTTTCAAAGGCTGACCAAACAGTCTAGAGCTTCCTAGATTCACAAACCTGATTACCGCACAGATAACCACAGTGTCCCAAAACGTTGGTGTGTCACATTCAAGGATTAGGCTGCAGGATAAATAACTTTGCAGTAGTTTCAAAGATCTTGAATTGACAGCCTTGTACGCCGAAATTAGGGGCCTCTGCCACCACTGGACTGACCACTTAGAAAAGGCAACCATATAGTCTAGAGCTTGCTAGATTCACAAACATGACATAGCCCCAACGAGAACAGTGTCCAAAGACAATGGGGTGTCAAATTCAATGACCAGTGCCCAGGATCGACAACTTTGCCCCAGCTTAGACTTGAACAGACATAGCTTTCAAAGGGCAGAAAAAGTGGCCTCCTCCATCAGTGGACACACAACTTTCAAAGGCCAGCCAAATAGTCTAGAGCTTCCTAGATTCACCCACCTGATATGAAACCAACGAGCACGGTGTGCAAAGACATTGATGTCATAATTTTATTGAAAGGGGCAGGTTACCAACAACTTTGCAGGATAAAGGACTATGCCCCAGTTTTGAAGACCTAGGCTTCATGCCCTTAAAATACAAGATAAAGAGTCCTCAACCATGGCTAGGCACACTACTTTCAAAGGCCAACCAAACAGTCTAGAGCTTTCTAGATTCACAAACCTGATTACCGCACCGATGACCACAGTGTCCCAAAACATTGGTGTGTCACATTCAAGGACTAGGCTACAAGATAAATAAATTTGCAGAAGTTTTAAAGATCTTGAAGTGACAGCCTTGTAGGCCGAAATTAGGGGCCTCTGCCACCAGTGGACTCACCACTTTGAAAAAGAAACGGTATAGTCTAGAGCTTACTAGATTTACAAACCTGATATAGCCCCAATGAGAACAGTGTCCAAAGACAATGGGGTGTCAAATTCATTGACCAGTGCCCTGGATAGACAACTTTGCCCCAGGTTAGACTTGTACAGACATAGCTTTCAAATGGCAGAAAAAGTGTCTTAAGTTTATTGAAAGGGGCAGGTTACCAACAACTTTGCCAGGATAGACAAGCTTGCCCCAGCTTAGACTTGAACAGACATAGCTTTCAAAGGGCAGAAAAAGTGGCCTCCTCCATCAGTGGACACACAACTTTCAAAGGCCAGCCAAATAGTCTAGAGCTTCCTAGATTCACCCACCTGATATGAAACCAACGAGCACGGTGTGCAAAGACATTGATGTCTTAATTTTATTGAAAGGGGCAGGTTACCAACAACTTTGCAGGATAAAGGACTATGCCCCAGTTTTGAAGACCGAGGCTTCATGCCCTTAAAATACAAGATAAAGAGTCCTCAACCATGGCTAGGCACACTACTTTCAAAGGCCAACCAAACAGTTTAGAGCTTTCTAGATTCACAAACCTGATTACCGCACCGATGACCACAGTGTCCCAAAACATTGGTGTGTCACATTAAAGGACTAGGCTACAAGATAAATAAATTTGCAGAAGTTTTAAAGATCTTGAAGTGACAGCCTTGTAGGCCGAAATTAGGGGCCTCTGCCACCAGTGGACTCACCACTTTGAAAAAGCAACGGTATAGTCTAGAGCTTACTAGATTCACAAACATGACATAGCCCCAATGAGAACAGTGTCCAAAGACAATGGGGTGTCAAATTCATTGACCAATGCCCAGGATAGACAACTTTGCCCCAGGTTAGACTTATGGGCCACTCTCCGGAAAACTCCTCAATTGTACCATGAAAGTAGCTTAAAAATCAAACTTGAAAAAATTATGTTATTTTGTTAAAATATGAATGACATATATCTCTGTAATCAATACTCAAAAGGGGGCAACGTTATAATCATTATTCTTTATTATATTTGGATTTGAAAATAATGCCTTATAATGCATATGTAACGTACAGAACCAAGCCTCAAACATACAGAACCAAGCTTTTTTGGCCAAATAAGGTCAGAATCGCAACATTTCAAAGTTTGACTTCCAGGAACATTAACAAATAGTTGTTCATGTCTCGGAAAAATGCAAAAGAAATTTCTGATAAGTGTATCTTACAAGCTATGCATTGAAATTCCCAAAACTTTGGTCCTGTACGTTACAAACCATGTTACCTACATTACCAAGTTATTTCTGCTGTAAAAATGGTTAAATTCCTGCACTACTTGATTAGAATGTTTGTAATAATGAGCAACGTTATGCTTCTGACCTGAAGGAATACAAGAAAATTGATATTAAGATTATTTTCCCTCTAAATACAATTGATTTGGTAAAAGTTTGGTTCTGTATGTTACTAAGCTTTGTTCTGTACGTTACATAACTACTTTAAGATTTGCAGTACTTTTGATAATAGGAAGTTTATTTGTTATAATATTGAAAAGATTTTTCTATGAGATGTACCCTACAGTGAGAGCTTTTCTTATGCTATATTTAAATTATGAAATTATTTGTTAAAATTAAATTAGGTGGCTTCAAAGTTTGGTTCTGTACGTTACATAATGAATTAATATAAAAATCTAAATGATTCAGTTTTTTTTCTTGATGAAAAAATGAACTAATTCTCTATTAAAATGACTACCCATATGCTGGTGTTTTTAGAAACATAGTTTGAGCATGCTGCTTCTACTTTATTGCTATCAGAAAATCATTAGTCTGAAAAATAATTAAAATAGGAAAATAATTTACCATGTGATTTTCTGGCACTTTTCTACATTTTTATCTTATTTTCAATATTTTTACTAACTACTTACTGGCAAAACCATACATTTTTGGAATTCTCAAGGCCTATACTATATGAAATTGATATAAAAATTAAAGAAAGGTATAGACCGTGTCTTATAGTGAGCTCTAACTTTAATTTATGCTGTTTTCATCAATTGAGGAGATTTCCGGAGAATGACCCTTATACAGACATATCTTTCAAAGGGCAGAAAAAGTGGCCTCCTCCATCAGTGGACACACAACTTTCAAAGGCCAGCCAAATAGCCTAGAGTTTCCTAGATTCATCCACCTGATATGAAACCAACAAGCACCGTGTGCAAAGACATTGATGTCTTCATTTTATTGAAAGGGGTAGGTTACCAACAACTTTGCAGGATAAAGGACTATGCCCCAGTTTAGAAGACCTTGGCTTCGTGCCCTTCAAATAGCAAGATAAAGAGCCCTCCACCATTGCTGGACACACTACTTCCAAATGCCAATAAAATATTCTAGAGCTTCCTAGATTCCTGAACCTGATGGAGTCCCAATGACCCCAGTGTCAAAAGATATGTGTGTGTCAACTTCATTGACGGGCATGTAGGAAAAACAACTTTTGCCGCAGCCTCCACTTGAAGAAACACAGCCTGGTAGTGCCCGAAAAGTGGCCCCTGCCATGGGTGTATGCACAACTTTAAAAGGCCCACCAAACAGTCTAGAGCTTCCTAGATTCACAAACCTGATTACCGCACAGATGACCACAGCATCCCAAAACGTTGGTGTGTCACATTCCAGGACTAGGCTGCAGGATAGATAACTTTGCAACAGTTTCAAAGATCTTGAAGTGACAGCCTTGAAGGCCAAAATTAGTGGCCTCTGCCACCAGTGGACTCACCACTTTGAAAAGGTCTAGAGCTTACTAGAATCACAAACCTGATATAGCCCCAACGAGAACAGTGTCAAAAGACAATGGGGTGTCAAATTCATTGACCAGTGCCCAGGATAGACAACTTTGCCCCGGTTTATACTTGAACAGACATAGCTTTCAAAGGGGAGAAAAAGTGACCTCCTCCATCAGTGGACACACAACTTTCAAAGGCCAGCCAAATAGTCTAGAGCTTCCTAGATTCACCCACCTGATATGAAACCAACAAGCACAGTGTCCATCGACATCGGTGTTTTAAGTTTATTGAACGGGGCAGGTTATCAACAACTTTGCCTTACCTCTAAGATCTTGCACTAATATCCTTCAAAGGCTGAAAAACGTGGCCTCTGCCACTGATGGTCCCAATACTTTCAAACAGCAACCATGCAGTCTAGACCTTCCTAGATTCATGAAGCTGATATAGGCCTGGAGACCACATTGTCCAAAAAGATTGGGGTGTAAAATTCAGGGAATTGGCTGCAGGATTAAGGACTATGCCCCTGTTTTGAAGACCTCTTGAAGAGACACCCTGGCAGTACCCAAAAAGTGGGCCCTGCCATAGGTACATGCACAACTTTGAAAGGCCCACCAAACAGTCTAGAGCTTCCTAGATTCACAAACCTGATTACCGCAGGGATGACAACATTATCCCGAAACATTGGTCTGTCACATTCAAGGACTAGGCTGCAGGATGAATAACTTTGCCGCAGTTTGAAAGATCTTGAAGGGACAGCCTTGAAGGCCGAATTTAGGGGTCTCTGCCACCAGTGGACACACAACTTTCAAAGGCCAGCCAAATAGTCTAGAGCTTCCTAGATTCATGAAACCTGATATAGCCCCAATGACCCCAGTGTCCAAAGACACAGGTGTTGAAACTTCATTGACAGGTATGCAGGAGAAACAACTTTTGCCACAGCTTTGACTTGAAGAGACACCCTGGCATTACCCAAAAAGTGGCCCCTGCCATGGGTGCATGCACAACTTTCAAATGCCCACCATGTAGTCTAGAGCCTCCTAGATTAACAAACCTGATTACCACACAGATGACCACAGTGTCCCAAAACGTTGGTGTGTCACATTCCAGGACTAGGCTGCAGCATAAATAACTTTGCAGCAGTTTTGAAGATCTTGCTTTGACAGCCTTGGAGGCCGAATTTAGGGGCCTCTGACACCAATGGACACACAACTTTCAAAAGCCAGCCAAATAGTCTAGAGCTTCCTAGATTCACCCACCTGATATGAAACCAACAAGCACAGTGTCCAAAGACATTGGTGTCTTAAGTTTATTGAAAGGGGAAGGTTACCAACAACTTTGCCCTACTTGTAATATCTTGATCTGATATCCTTCAAAGGCTGAACAACATGGCCTCTGCCACTTTTTGACGCAATACTTTCAAGCAGTAACGATGCAGTCTAGACCTTCCTAGATTCGCAAAGCTGATATGGCCCCAATGACCACATTGTCCCAAAAGATTGGTGTGTAAAATTCGAGGAGTTAGCTGCAAGATAAAGGACTATGCCCCACTTTTGAAGATCTTAACTTCATGCCCATCAAATAGCAAGATGAAGCGGCCTCTACCATTGCTGGGAACACTACTTTCAAAGGCCAACTAAACAGGCTAGAGCTTCCTAGATTCACAAACCTGATTACCGCTCAGATGACCACAGTGTCCCAAAATGTTGGTGTGTCCCATTCCAGGAGTAGACTGTAGGATAAATAACTTTGCAGCAGTTTTAAATATCTTGCATTGACAGCCTTGAAGGCCGAATTTAGGGGCCTCTGCTACCAGTGGACACGCAACATTCAAAGGCCAGCCAAATAGTCTAGAGCTTCCTAGATTCAAAAAACCTGATATAGCTCCAATGACCCCAGTGTCCAAAGACACGGGTGCTGAAACTTAATTGACGGGTATGCAGGAAAAACAACTTTTGCCACAGCTTCCACTTGAAGAGACACCCTGGCATTGCCCAAAAAGTGGTCCCTGCCATGGGTGCATGCACAACTTTCAAAGGCCCACCAATCAGTTCAGAGCTTCCTAGATTCACAATCCTGATTACTGCGCAGATGACCCCGGTGTCCCGAAACGTTGGTGTGTCACATTTCAGGACTAGGCTGCAGGATAATTAACTTTGCAGAAGTTTTAAATATCTTGCTTTTACAGCCTTGACGGCTGAATTTAGGGGCCTCTGCCACCAGTGGACACACAACTTTCGAAGGCCAGCCAAATAGTCTAGAGCTTCCTAGATTCACCCACCTGATATAAATCCAACAAGCACAGTGTCCAAATACATAGGTGTCTTAAGTTTATTGAAAGGGGCAGGTTACCAACAACTTTGCCCTACCCGTAAGATCTTGAACTGATATCCTTCAAAGCCTGAAAAACGTGGCCTCTGCCACTGATGGATGCAATACTTTCAAGCAGCCACCATGTAGTCTAGACCTTCCTAGATTCGCGAAGCTGATATAGCCCAAATTACCACATTGTCCCAAAAGATTGGTGTGTAAAATTCAAGGAGTTGGCTGCAAGATAAAGGATTATGCCTCACTTTGGAAGATCTTCACTTTATGCCCATCAAATAGTAAGATAACGCGGCCTCCAACATGACTTGGCACACTACTTTCAAAGGCCCACCAAACAGGCTAGAGCTTCCTAGATTGACAAACCTGATTACCGCGCATATGCCCCCAGTGTCCCAAAATCTTGATGTGTCACATTCCAGGACTAGGCTGCAGGATAAATAACTTCACAGCAGTTTTGAAGATCTTGAATTGACACCAATTGAGAAAAAGTAGCCTCCTCCATCAGTAGACACGCAACTTTCAAAGGCCAGCCAAATAGTCTAGAGCTTCCTAGATTCACCCACCTGATATGAAACCAACAAGCGCAGTGTCCAAAGACATTGATGTCTTAAGTTTATTGAAAGGGGCAGGTTACCAACAACTTTGCCCTACCTGTAAGATCATGATCTGAATCGTTCAAAGGCTGAAAAATGTGGCCTCTCCCACTGATGGACCCAATACTTTCAAACAGCGACCATGTAGCCTAGACCTTCCTACATTCCTGAACCTGATATAGCCACGACAACCACATTGTCTTAAAAGATAGGGGTGTAAAATTCAGGGAATTGGCTGCAGGATAAAGGACTATGCCCCAGTTTTGAAGACGTTGACTTCATGCCCTTCAAATAGCAAGATAAAGCGGCTTCCACCATGGCTGGGCACAATACTTTTAAAGACCCACCAAACAGTCTAGAGCTTCCTAGATTCACAAACCTGAATAACGCACATATGACAATATTGTCCCAAAATGTTGATGTGTCACATTCCCGGAGTAGGCTGGAGGATATATAACTTTGCAGCAGTTTGAAATATCTTGAAGTGACAGCCTTATAGGCCGAAATTAGGGGCCTCTGCCACCACTGGACTCACCACTTTGAAAATGTCTAGAGCTTACTAGAATCACAAACCCGATGTAGCCCAGATGACCACATTGTCCCAAAAGATTGGTGTGTAAAATTCAAGGAGTTGGCTGCAGAATAAAGGACTATTCCCTGTTTTTGAAGATCTTAACTTCATGCCCATCAAATAGCAAAATAATGCATCCTCCACCGTGGCTAGGCACACTACTTTCAAAGGCCAACCAAACAGTCTAGAGCTTCCTAGATTCACAATCCTGATTAATGCACAGATGACCACAGTGTCCTAAAATGTTGGTAAGTCACATTCCATGAGTAGGTTGTAGGATAAATAACTTTGCAGCAGTTTTAAAGATCTTGAATTGACAGCCCTGAAGGCCAAATTCAGGGGCCTCTGACACCGGTGGATTCACCACTTTAAAAAGGCAACCATATGCGGCCTAGTCCTTGAATGTGACACACCAATGTTTTGGGACACTGTGGTCATCGTCGCGGTCATCAGGTTTGTGAATCTAGGAAGCTCTAGACTGTTTGGTTGGCCTTTGAAAGTAGTGTGCCCAGCCATGGTTGAGGACTCTTTATCTTGCTATTTGAAGGGCATGAAGCCAAGGTCTTCAAAACTTGAGTATCGTCCTTTATCATGCAAAAATTGTTGGTAACCTGGGGGGTGACTATATGCGCGACAGTCGCGCACGCGACCATCGCGCATATGATATTTCTTATATACGCGGACCCATTTCATGGAATGTCGCGCATATCCAGCACCTTATATACGCGGACGTCGCGCATATACCTCTAACTAAATACGCAGACATAATTATTGAGGAGAGAAATTCCATGTACATAGATCAAACCTAGACAAAACATTTATAAAAAGAATGGGGGTTCGGGGGCTGTGCCCCCGATTAAAGTACAGTTTGCAAATCATACTTATTATTTTAATAAGGCTATGTCAGCGCATATAAGTACGCTTGTATGGGCGGACACAAACCCGCGTATACAGAGATCCTAGTATGTGCGGACCTTACACCCGCGTATATAGGGAATTCTGTTTACGCGGCAATTGCTGCCGTGGCCGCGTGTATAACTCCAGCCGGTAACCTGCCCCTTTCAATAAACTTAACACACCAATGTCTTTGGACAATGTGCTCGTTGGTTTCATATCAGATGGGTGAATCTAGGAAACTCTAGACTATTTGGCTGGCATTTGAAAGTTGTGTGTCCACTGATGGAGGAGGCCACTTTTTCTCCCCTTTGACAGCTATGTCTGTTCAAGTTTAAGCTGGGGCAAGGTTGTCTATCCTGGGCATTGGTCAATGAATTTGACACACCATTGTCTTTGGACACTGTTCTCATTGGAGCTATATCAGGTTTGTGAATCTAATAATCTCTAGACTATATGGTTGCCTTTTCAACGTGGTAAGTCCACTGGTGGCAGAGGCCCCTAAATTCAGCCTTCAGGGCTATCCATTCAAGATCTTAAAAACTCCTGCAAAGTTATTTATCCTTCAGCCTTCTCCTGGAATGTGACACACAAACGTTCTGGGACACTGCGGTCTTCTGTGCGGTAATCAGGTTTGTGAATCTAGGAAGCTCTAGAATGTTTGGTGGGCCTTTGAAAGTAGTGTTCCCAGCCATGGTGGAGGACGCATTATCTTGCTATTTGATGGGCATGAAGTGGAGATCTTCAAAAGTGGGGCATAGTCCTTTATCTTGCAGTTAACTCCTTGAATTTTACACCCCAATCTTTTGGGACAATGTGGTCATCGGGGCTGTATCAGCTTCTTGAATCTAGGAAGTTCTAGACTACATGGTTGCTGCTTGAAAGTATTGCGTCCATTAGTGGCAGTGACCACGTTTTTCAGCCTTTGAAGGATATCAGTTCAAGATCTTACAGTTAGGGCAAAGTTGTTGGTAACCTGCCCCTTTCAATAAACTTAAGTCACCAATGTCGATGGACACTGTGCTTGTTGGTTTCATATCAGGTGGGTGAATCTAGGAAGCTCTAGACTATTCGGCTGACCTTTGAAAGTTGTGTGTCCACTGATGGAGGAGGCCACTTTTTCTCCCCTTTGAAAGCTATGTCTGTTCAAGTCTAAGCTGGGGCAAAGTTATCTATCCTGGACGCTGGTCAATGAATTTGACACCCCATTGTCTTTGGACACTGTTCTCATTGGGGCTACATCAGGGTTGTGAATCTAGTAAGCTCTAGGCAATATGGTTGCTTTTTCAAAGTGGTGAGTCCACTGGTGGCAGAGGCCCCTAATTTTGGCCTTCAAGGCTGTCACATCAAGATCTTTAAAACTGCTGCAAAGTTATTTATCCTGCAGCCTAGTCCTTGAATGTGACACACCAACATTTCAGGATACTGTGGTTATCCGCACGCTAATCAGGTTTGTGAATCTAGGAAGCTCTAGACTGTTTGGTAGGCCTTTGAAAGTTGTGTATACACACATGGCAGGGGCCACTTTTCGGGCACTGCCAGGCTCTGTCTCCTCAAGTGGAAGCTGTGGCAAAAGTTATTTTCCCTACATGCCCATCAATGTAGTTTACACACCCAAATCTTTTGACACTGGTGTCATTGGGGCTCAATCAGGTTCATGAATCTAGGAAGCTCTAGACTATTTGGTTGGCATTTGAAAGTAGTGTGTCCAGCAATGGCGGAGGCCTCTTTATCTTGCTATTGGAAGGGCATGAAGCCAAGGTCTTCAAAACTGGGGCATAGTCCTTTATCCCTCAAAGTTGTTGGTAACCTGCCCTTTCAATAAACTTAAGACATCAATGTCTTTGGACACTGTGCTTGTTGATTTCATATCAGGTGGGTGAATCTAGGAAGCTCTAGACTATTTGGCTAGTCTTTGAACGTTCTGTTTCCACTGATAGAGGAGGCCACTTTTTCTGCCCTTTGAAAGCTATGTCTGTTCAAGTCTAAGCTGGGGCAAAGTTTTCTATCCTGGGCACTGGTCAATGAATTTGACACCCCATTGTCTTTGAACATTGTTCTCATTGGGGCTACATCAGGTTTGTGAATCTAGTAAGCTCTAGACTATATGGTTGCTTTTTCAAAGTAGTGAGTCCACTGGTGGCAGAGGCCCCTAATTTGGCCCACAAAGCTGTCACTTCAAGATCTTTGAAACTGCTGCAAAGTTGTTTATCCTGCAGCCTAGTCCTTGAATGTGACACACCAACGTTTTGGGACACTGTGGTTATTTGTGCGGTAATCAGGTTTGTTAATCTAGGAAGCTCTAGACTGTTTGGTGGGTCTTTGAAAATAGTGTGCCAGCCATGGTAAAGGACGCTTTATCTTGCTATTTGATGGGCATGAAGTGAAGATCTTCAAAAGTGGGGCATAGTCCTTTATCCTGCAGCCAACTCCTTGAATTTCACACACCATCTTTTGGGATAATGTGGTCATCGGGGCTATATCAGCTTCGCGAATCTAGGAAGGTCTATACTACATGGTTGCTGTTTGAAATTATTGAGTCCATCAGTGACAGAGGACAGGTTTTTCAGCCTTTGAAGGATATCAGTTCAAGATCTTACAGGTAGGGCAAAGTTGTTGGTAACCTGCCCCTTTCAATAAACTTAAGACACCAATGTCTTTTGACACTGTGCTTGTTGGTTTCATATCAGGTGGGTGAATCTAGGAAGCTCTAGACTATTTGGCTGGCCTTTGAAAGTTGTGTGTCCACTGATGGAGGAGGCCACTTTTTCCGCCCTTTGAAAGTTATGTTTGTTCAAGTATAAGCTGGGGCAAAGTTGTCTATCCTGGCCACTGGTCAATGAATTTGACACCCCATTGTCTTTGAACATTGTTCTCATTGGGGCTATATCAGGTCTGTGAATCTAGTAAGCTCTAGACTATATGGTTGCTTTTTCAAAGTGGTGAGTCCACTGTTGGCAGAGGCCCCTAATTTGGCCCACAAGACTGTCACTTCAAGATCTTTGAAACTGCTGTAAAGTTATTTATCCTGCAGCCTAATCCTTGAATGTGACACACCAACGTTTTGGGACACTGTGGTTATCTGAGCGGTAATCAGGGTTGTGAATCTAAGAAGTTCTAGACTGTTTGGTGGGCCTTTGAAAGTAGTGTGCCCAGTCATAGTGGAGGCCGCTTTATCCGGCTATTTGATGGGCAAGAAGTGAAGATCTTTAAAAACGGGGCACGGTCCTTTACCCTGCAGCCAACTCCTTGAAGTTTACACACCAATCTTTTTGGGACAATTTGGTCATCGGGGCTATATCAGCTTCGCGAATCTAGGAAGGTCTAGACTACATGGTTGCTGCTTCAAAGTATTGCGTCCATCTGTGGCAAAGGCCACGTTTTTCGGCCTAAGAAGGATATCAGTTCAAGATCTTACGGGTAGGGCAAAGTTGTTGGTAACCTGCCCCTTTCAATAAACTTAATACATCCATGTCTTTGGACACTGCGCTTGTTGGTTTCATATCAGGCTGGTGAATCTAGAAAGCTCTAGACTATTTGGCTGGCCTTTGAAAGTTGTGTGTCCACTGGTGGCAAAGGCCCCTAAATTCGGCCTTTAAGGCCGTCAAAGCAAGATCTTTAAAACTACTGCACAGTTATATATCCTACGGCCTGCTCCGGGAATGTAACACACCAACGTTTTGGGACAATTTGATCATCTGTGCGTTAATTAGGTTTATGAATCTAGGAAGCTCTAGACTGTTTGGTGGGCCTTTGTAAGTTGTGCATACACACATGGCAGGGGCCACTTTTCGGGCACTGCCAGGCTCTGTCTCTTCAAGTGGAAGCTGTGGCAAAAATTGTTTTTTCTACATGCCCATCAAAGAAGTTTGCACACCCATATCTTTTGACACTGGGGTCATTGGGGCTTCATCAGGTTCATGAATCTAGGAAGCTCTAGGCTATTTGGTTGGCTTTTGAAAGTAGTGTGTCCAGCAATGGTGGAGGCCTCTTTATCTTGCTAATTGAAGGGCATGAAGACAAGGTCTTCAAAACTGGAGCATAGTCCTTTATCCCTCAAAGTTGTTGGTAACCTGCCCTTTCAATAAACTTAAGACATCAATGTCTTTGCACACTGACCTTGTTGGTTTCATATCAGGTGGGTGAATCCAAGAAGCTCTAGACTATTTGGTTGGCTTTTGAAAGTAGTGTGTCCAGCAATGGTGGAGGCCTCTTTATCTTGCTAATTGAAGGGCATGAAGCCAAGGTCTTCAAAACTGGGGCATAGTCCTTTATCCTGCAAAGTTGTTGGTAACCTGCCTCTTTCAATAAACTTAAGACACCAATGTCTTTGGACACTGTGCTTGTTGGTTTCATATCAGGTGGGTGAATCTAGTAAGCTCTAGACTATATGGTTGCCTTTTCAAAGTGGTGAGTCCACCGGTGGCAGAGGCCTCTAAATTCAGCCTTCAAGGCTGTCAATTCAAGATCTTTAAAACTGCTGCAAAGTTATTTATCCTACAGCCTAGTCCTGGAATGTGACTCAACAACTTTTTGGGACACTGTGGTCATCTGTGTGTTAATCAGGTTTGTGAATCTAGGAAGCTCTAGAATGTTTGGTGGGCCTTTGAAAGTAGTATGCCCAGCCATGGTGGAGGCCGCTTTATCTTGCTATTTGATGGGCATGAATCGAAGATCTTCCAAAGTGGGGCATAGTCCTTTATCCTGCAGCCAACTCCTTGAATTTTACACACCAATCTTTTGGGACAATGTGTTCATCTGGGCTACATCAGGTTTGTGATTCTAGTAAGCTCTAGACATTTTCAAAGTGGTGAGTCCACTGGTGGCAGAGGCCTCTAATTTCGGCCGATAAGGCTGTCACTTCAAGATCTTTAAAACTGCTGCAAAGTTATATATCCTACAGCCTACTCCAGGAATGTGACACACCAACATTTTGGGACAATGTTGTCATCTGTGCGTTAATCAGGTTTGTGAATCTATGAAGCTCTAGACTATTTGGTGCGCTTTTGAAAGTAGTGTGCCCAGCCATGGTGGAGGCCGCTTTATCTTGCTATTTGATGGGCATGAAGTGAAGATCTTCAAAATTGGGGCATAGTCCTTTATCTTGCAGCTAACTCCTTGAATTTTACGCACCAATCTTTTGGGAAAATGTGGTCATCGGGGCTATATCAGCTTCGCGAATCTAGGAATGTCTAGACTACATGGTTGCTGCTTCAAAGTATTGCGTCCATCAGTGGCATAGGCCATGTTTTTCAGCCTTTGAAGGATATCAGTTCAAGATCTTAGAGGTAGAGCAAAGTTGTTGGTAACTTGCCCTTTTCAATTTAACTTAAGACACAAATGTCTTTGGACACTGTGCTTGTTGGTTTCATATCAGGTGGGTGAATCTAGGAAGCTCTAGACTAATTGGCTGGCCTTTGAAAGTTGTGTTTCCACTGGTGGCAGAGACCCCTAAATTCGGCCTTCAAGGCTGTCACTTCAAGATCTTTGAAACTGCTGCAAAGTTTTTTATCCTGCAGCCTAGTCCTTTAAGATGACAGACCAACGTTTTGGGATAATGTTATCATCCCTGCGGTAATCAGGTTTGTGAATCTAGGAAGCTCTAGACTGTTTGGTGGGCCTTTGAAAGTTGTGCATGCACCCATGGCAGCGGCCACTTTTTGGGGACTGCCAGGGTGTCTCTTTAAGAGGTCTTCAAAACTGGGTCATAGTCCTTAATCCTGCAGCCTATTCCCTGAATTTTGCAAACCAATCTTTTTGGACAATGTGGTCTCCAAGCCTATATCAGCTTCGTGAATCTAGGAAGGTCTAGACTACGTGGTTGCTGTTTGAAAGTATTGCGACCATCAGTGGTAGAGGCCACATTTTTCAACCTTTGAAGGAAATCAGTTCAATATCTTACAGGTAGGGCAAAGGTGTTGATAACCTGCCCATTTCAATAAACTTAAGACACCGATGTCTTTGGACATTGTGCTTGTTGGTTTCATATCAGGTGGGTGAATCTAGGAAACTCTAGACTATTCGGCTGGCCTTTGAACGTTGTGTGTCCACTGATGGAGGAGGTCACTTTTTCTGCCTTTTGAAAGCTATGTCTGTTCAAGTATAAACCGGGGCAAAGTTGTCTATCCTGGGCACTGGTCAATGAATTTGACACCTCATTGTCTTTGGACACCGTTCTTATTGGGGCTATATCAGGTTTGGGAATCTAGTAAGTTCTAGACTATATGGTTGCCTTTTCAAAGTGGTGAGTCCACCAGTGGCAGAAGCCCCTGAATTCGGCCTTCATGACTGTCACTTCAAGATCTTTGAAACTGTCGCAAAGTTATTTATCCTGCAGGCTTGTCCTGGAATGTGACACACCAACTTTTTGGGATAGTGTGGTCATCTGTGCGGTAATCGGGTTTGTGAATCTAGGAAGCTCTAGCCTGTTTGGTGGGCCTGTGAAAGTAGTGTGCCCAGCCATGGTGGAGGCCGCTTTATCTTACTATTTGATTGGCATGAAGTGAAGATCTTCCAAAGTGGGGCACAGTCCTTTATCTTGCAGCCAACTCCTCAAATTTTATACACCAATCTTTTAGAATAATGTGGTCATTGGGGCTTTATCAGCTTTGCGAATCTAGGAAAGTCTAGACTACATGGTTGCTGCTTGAAAGTATTGCGTCCATCAATGGCAGAGGCCACGTTTTTCAGGCTTTGATGGATATCCGTTCAAGATCTTACAGGTAGGGCAAAGTTGTTGGTAACCTGCCCCTTTCAATAAACTTAAGACACCAATGTCTTTGGACACTGCGCTTGTTGGTTTCATATCAGCTGGGTGATTCTAGGAAGTTCTAGACTATTTGGCTGGCCTTTGAAAGTTGTGTGTCCACTGATGGAGGAGAACACTTTTTCCGCCCGTTGAAAGCTATATCTGTTCAAGTCTAAGCAGGGGTAAAGTTGTCTATCCTGGGCATTGGTCAATGATTTTGACACTCCATTGTCTTTGGACACTGTTCTCATTGGAGCTATATCAGGTTTGTGAATCTAGTAAGTTCTAGACTATATGGTTGCCTTTTCAAAGTGGTGAGTCCACTGGTGGCAGAGGCCCCTGAATTCAGCCTTCGGGGCTGTCAATTCAAGATCTTTAAAACTGCTGCAAAGTTATTTATCCTGCAGCCTAGTCCTTGAATGCGACACACCAACGTTTTGGGACACTGTGGTCATCTGTGCAGTAATCAGGTTTGTGAATCTAGGAAGCTCTAGACTGTTTGGTGGGCCTTTGAAGGTTGTGTGTCCACTGATGTAGGAGGCCACTTTTTCTCCCCTTTGAATGCTATGTCCGTTCAAGTCTAAGTTGGGGCAAGCTTGTCTATCCTGGCAAAGTTGTTGGTAACCTGCCCGTTTCAATAAACTTAAGACATCAATGTCTTTGGACATTGTGCTTGTTGTTATCATATCAGGTGGGTGAATCTAGGAAGCTCTAGACTATTTGGCTGACCTTTGAAAGTTGTGTGTCCACTGATGGAGGAGGCCACTTTTTCTGCCCTTTGAAAGCTATGTCTGTTCAAGTCTAAGCTGGGGCAAAGTTGTCTATCCTGGGCACTTGTCAATGAATTTGACACCCTATTGTCTTTTGACACTCTTCTCATTGGGGCTATATCAGCTTTGTGAAGCTAGTAAGCTCTAGACTATATGGTTGTCTTTCCAAAGTGGTGAGCCTACCGGCGGCAGAGGCCCATAAATTCGGCCTTTAAGGCTGTCACTTCAAGATGATTAAAACTGCTATAAAAGTTATTTATCCTACAGCCTACTCCTGGAATGTGACACACCCAAGTTTCTGGACACTCTGGTCATCTGTGCGGTAATCAGGCTTGTGAATCTAGGAAGCTCTAGACTATTTGGTGGGCTTTTGAAAGTAGTGTGCCCAGCCATGGTGGAGGCCGATTTATCTTGCTATTTGATGGGCATGAAGTGAAGATCTTCCAAAGTGGGGCATAGTCTTTTATATTGCAGCCAACTTCTTGAATTTTACACACCGATCTTTTGGGAAAATGTTGTCATCGGGGCTATATCAGCTTCGCGAATCTAGGAATGTCTAGACTATATGGTTGCTGCTTGAAAGTATTCCGTCCATCAGTGGCAGAGGACACGTTTTTCAGCCTTTGAAGGATATTAGTTCAAGATCTTAGAGGTATACCAAAGTTGTTGGTAACTTGCCCCTTTAAATTTAACTTAATACACCAATGTCTTTGGACACTGTGCTTGTTGGTTTCATATCAGGTGGGTGAATCTAGGAAGCTCTAGACTATTTGGCTGGCCTTTGAAAGTTGTGTGTCCACTGGTGGCAGAGACCCCTAAATTCGGCCTTCAAGGCTGTCACTTCAAGATCGTTGAAACTGCTGCAAAGTTAATTATCCTGCAGCCTAGTCCTTGAATGTGACAGACCAACATTTTGGGATAATGTGGTTATCCCTGCGGTCATCAGTTTGTGAATCTAGGAAGCTCTAGACTGTTTGGTGGGCCTTTGTAAGTTGTGCATGCACCCATGGCAGGGACCACTTTTTCGGCACTGCCAGGTTGTCTCTTCAAGTGGTCTTCAAAACTGGGGCAT
Source organism: Lepidonotus clava (assembly GCA_936440205.1). Taxonomy (NCBI): domain Eukaryota; kingdom Metazoa; phylum Annelida; class Polychaeta; order Phyllodocida; family Polynoidae; genus Lepidonotus; species Lepidonotus clava. The sequence goes on along the minus strand of OW387146.1, from coordinate 43,971,361 downwards.
AGTCCTTAATCCTGCAGCCAATTCTCTGAATTTTACACCCCAATCTTTTTGAACAATGTAGTTTCCACGCCTATATCAGCTTTGTGAATCTAGTAAGTTCTAGACTACGTGGTTGCTGTTTGAAAGTATTGCGACCATCAGTGGCGGCGGCCCCGTTTTTCAGCCTTTGAAGGATATCAGTTCAAGAATTTAAAGGTCGGTCAAAGTTGTTGATAACCTGCCCCTTTCAATAAACCTAAGACACCAATGTCTTTGGACACTGTGCTTGTTGGATTCATATCAGCTGGGTGAATCTAGGAAGCTCTAGACTATTTGGCTGGCCTTTGAAAGTTGTGTGTCCACTGGTGGCAGAGACCCCTAAATTCGGCCTTCAAGGATGTCACTTCAAGATCATTGAAACTGCTGCAAAGTTATTTATCCTACAGTCTACTCCTGGAAAGTGACACACCAACGTTTTGGGACACTGTGGTCATCTGTGCAGTAATCAGGTTTGTGAATCTAGGAAGCTCTAGCCTGTTTGGTGGGCCTTTGAAAGTAGTGTGCCCAGACATGGTGGAGGGCGCTTCATCTTGCTATTTTAGAGGTATGATGTGAAGATCTTCCAAAGTGGGGCATAGTCCTTTATCCTGCAGCCAACTTCTTGAGTATTACACACCAATCTTTTGGCACAATGTGGTCATCGGGGCTATATCAGCTTCGCGAATCTAAGAAGGTCTAGACTACATGGTTGCTGTTTGAGAGTATTGCTTCCATCAGTTGGAAAGGCCACGTTTTTCAGCCTTTGAAGGATATCAGTTCAAGATCTTACGGGTATTGCAAAGTTGTTTGTAACGTGCCCCTTTCAATAAACTTAAGACACCTATGTATTTGGACACTGTGCTTGTTGGATTCATATCAGGTGGGTGAATATAAGAAGATCTAGACCATTTAGCTGGCCTTTTAAAGTTGTGTGTCCACTGGTGGCAGAGGCCCCTAAATTCGGCCTTCAAGGCTGGCAATTCAAGATCTTTAAAACTGCTGCAAAGTTATTTATCCTGTAGCCTAGTCCTGGAATGTGACATAACAACGTTTTCGGACACTGTGGTCATCTGTGTGTTAATCAGGATTGTGAATCTAGGAAGCTCTAGACTGTTTGGTGGGCCTTTGAAAGTAGTGTGCCCAGCCATGGTGGAGGGCGAAATATCTTGCTATTTGATGGGCAAGAAGTGAAGATCTTCCAAAGTGAGGCATAGTCCTTTATCTTGCAGCCAACTCCTTGAATTTTACGCACCAATCTTTTGAGACAATGTGGTCATTGGGGCTATATCAGCTTCGCGAATCTAGGAAGGTCTAGACTACATGGTTGCTGCTTGAAAGTATTGCGTCCATCAGTGGCAGAGGCCACGTTTTTCTGCCTTTGAAGGATATCAGTTCAAGATCTTACGGGTAGGGCAAAGTTGTTTGTAACCTGCCCCTTTCAATAAACTTAAGACACCTATGTATTTGGACACTGTGCTTGTTGGATTTATATCAGGTGGGTGATTCTAGGAAGCTCTAGACTATTTGGCTGGCCTTTGAAAGTTGTGTGTCCACCGGTGGCAGATGCCCCTAAATCCGGCCTTCAATGCTGTCAAAGCAAGATCTTTAAAACTGCTGCAAAGTTATTTATCCTGCAGCCTAGTCCTGGAATGTGACACACCAAGTTTTGGGACACTGTGGTCATCTGTGTGGTAATCAGGTTTGTTAATCTAGGAGGCTATAAAGTACTTGGTGGGCATTTGAAAGTTGTGCATGCACCCATGGCAGGGGCCACTTTTTGGGCAATGCCAGGGTGTCTCTTCAAGTCGAAGCTGTGGCAAAAGTTGTTTTTCCTGCATACCCGTCAATGAAGTTTCAACACCTGTGTCTTTGGACACTGGGGTCATTGGAGCTATATCAGGTTCATGAATCTAGGAAGCTCTAGACTATTTGGCTGGCCTTTGAAAGTTGTGTGTCCACTGGTGGCAGAGACCCCTAAATTCGGCCTTCAAAGCTGTCACTTCAAGATCTTTGAAACTGCTGCAAAGTTATTCATCCTGCAGCCTAGTCCTTAAATGTGACAGACCAACGTTTTGGGATAATGTTGTCATCCCTGCAGTTTTCAGGTTTGTGAATCTAGGAAGCTCTAGACTGTTTGGTTGGCCTTTGAAAGTTGTGCATGTACCTATGGCAGGGTCCAATTTTTGGGTACTGCCAGGGTGTCTCTTCAAGAGGTCTTCAAAACTGGGGCATAGTCCTTAATCCTGCAGCCAATTCCCTGAATTTTACACCCCAATCTTTTTAGACAATGTGGGCCACTTTTCGGGCACTACCAGGCTGTGTTTCTTCAACTGGAAGCTGCGGCAAAAGTTGTTTTTCCTAATGCCCGTCAATGAAGTTGACACACCCATATCTTTTGACACTGGGGTCATTGGGACTCCATCAGGTTCATGAATCTAGGAAGCTCTAGAATATTTTATTGGCATTTGGAAGTAGTGTGTCCAGCAAAGGTGGAGGCTTCTTTATCTTGCTATTTGAAGGGCATGAAGCCAAGGTCTTCAAAACTGGGGCAAAGTCCTTTATCCTGCAAAGTTGTTGGTAACCTGCCCCTTTCAATAAAATGAAGACATCAATGTCTTTGCTCACTGTGCTTGTTGGTTTCATATCAGGTGGGTGAATCTAGGAAACCCTAGACTATTTGGCTGGCATTTGAAAGTTGTGTATCCACTGATGAAGGAGGCCACGTTTTCTGCCCTTTGAAAGCTATGTCTGTACAAGTCTAACCTGGGGCAAACTTGTCTATCCTGGGCATTGGTCAATGAATTTGACACCCCATTGTCTTTGGACACTGTTCTCATCGGAGCTATATCAGGTTTGTGAATCTAGTAAGCTCTAGACTATATGGTTGCCTTTTCGAAGCGCTGAGTCCATTGGTGGTAGAGGCCCTAATTTCGGCCTACAAGGCTGTCACTTCAAGATCTTTAAAGCTTCTGCAAAGTTATTTATCCTGCAGCCTAGTCGTTGAATGTGACACACCAACGTTTTGGGATACTGTGGTCATGTGTGCGGTAATCAGGTTTGTGAATCTAGGAAGCTCTAGACTGTTTGGGGGGCCTTTGGTTGAGGCCATGGTTGAGGACTCTTTATATACCTATTTGAAGGACATGAAGTCAAGGTCTTCAAAACTGGGGCATAGTCCTTTATCCTGCAAAGTTGTTGGTAACCTGCCCCTTTCAATAAAATTAAGACATCAATGTCTTTGCACGCTGTCCTTCTTGGTGTCATATCAGGTGGGTGAATCTAGGAAGCTCTAGACTATTTGGCTGGCATTTGAAAGTTGTGTGTCCACTGATGGAGGAGGCCACTTTTTCTGCCCTTTGACAGCTATGTCTGTTCAAGTCTAAGCTGGGGCAAAGTTGTCTATCCTGGGCATTGGTCAATGAATTTGACAACCCATTGTCTTTGTACACTGTTCTCATTGGAGCTATATCAGGTTTGTGAATCTAGTGAGCTCTAGACTATATGGTTGCCTTTTCAAAGTGGTAAGTCCACTGGTGGCAGAGGCCTCTAAATTCAGCCTTCAGCGCTGTCCCTTCAAGATCTTCAAAACTCCTGCAAAGTTATTTATCCTGCAGCCTATTCCTGGAATGTGACTTACCAAAGTTTTGGGACACTGTGGTCATCTGTGTGTTAATCAGGATTGTGAATCTAGGAAGCTCTAGACTGTTTGGTGGGCCTTTGAAAGTTGTGTTCCCAGCCATGGTTGAGGCAACTTCATCTTGCTATTTGATGGGCATGAAGTTAATATCTTCAAAAGGGGGGCATAATCTTTTATCTTGCAGCTAACTCCTCAAATTTTACAGACCAAACTTTTCGGACAATGTGGTCATCAGGGCTATATCAGCTTTGCGAATCTAGGAAGGTCTAGACTACATGGTTGCTGCTTGAAAGTATTGAGTCAATAAGTGGCAGAGGCCATGTTTTTCAGCCTTTGAGGGATATTAGATCAAGATATTACAGGTAGGGCAAAGTTGTTTGTAACCTGCCCCTTTCAATAAACTTAAGACAGCAATGTCTTTGGAAACTGCGCTTTTTAGTTTCATATCAGGATGGTGAATCTAGGAAGCTCTAGACTCTTTGGCTGGCCTTTGAAAGTTGTGTGTCCACTGGTGGCAGAGACCCCTAAATTCAGCCTTTAAGGCTGTCACTTCAAGATTTTTGAAACGGCTGCAAAGTTATTTATCCTGCATCCTACTCCTTGAATGTGACACACCAACGTTTTGGGATACTGTGCTCATCCACTCGATAACCAGGTTTGTGAATCTAGGTGTCATATAAATGATTATATGAATATAAAACAGTAGAGGGCCTCAGTGGGTTACACTCAGTGCCTCCCCCTACCTACTAACTGAGTACACTACTACACAGACTACCTATAGTCTGCCTCAGATGCCTGCAGCCCGCCAACCTGGCAACAAGTGCTAATGGATCCACCCACGAAAATTCTCCAAAAATATTTCTGTTGGGTTCTAGTTTTCGGTTTGGTTATGCCAAATTGTTCTAACTGCCTAACTACTTATAAGGGTGAATTCTGTGCTAACTGTTCAGGGTACCATTCAGGCATTTCTAAGGGGATATCAAAATTTTCCTCTTCGAGCATGGCGGACGGAGGGTTATTCCCGGACGATGTGGATATTCCTAAACGTGATTCTCCTGACTACATGGCTTTCCTGGAAGGTAGGATAAAGGCTCAGAGGGAGCGCCTATCTTCTATCAAGGAACAGAATACTATTTTGCGTATGGAAAACCAGTTAAGGGATCTTAACCTTCATTTGTCTCGGGAGGACCATGGCGCATGTGGTGGTGCCGGCGTTTTCGCCGATAAGGATAAGTCAACCGCTGTACTACTAATGCAAGGCGGCATGGAGCCGGAGACCAAGCGCCGTTCAAAGGAGGAGGAAGCAGCCTTATGTAAGTTTAGACCTTTGTCGTACTTATCTGATAATAAGGGACCGGATAAAACCTCATATAGAGACTTTATGAGCGGAATGACCCAGGTGTTATCTCACATTATATGTTGTGGACATGATGCCAAGGGCTACGCGGCTCATATGCGTTTTGTAGCCAGCAAAGCAGCCACCAATGTCTATTTAACTGAGGCTCTCATTAAATATGACATAGCTGTAACAGACAAGGTTTTTTCTGAGACTCTTACTGATTGGGTGGCTGCCGACCCTGAGTCAGTCGCTCTATTCTTAGGGGTAGACGCGACATACGCTATTCAAGGCAAGTCCAGGTGGGGCGGGACCCGTGCAAAAGGCTCATTCGGAAATTCCTATGGTTCGGATCTCTCATCGTGGCCCAAAGACATTTGTTGGCTGTATAATAGCCGCCAATGTAATTTGGATCATTGTAACAGGCAACATATCTGCGCAAAATGCAGATCGAAGGATCACGTTGCTCGTGATTGTGCTCAGGGTCAGGCTAACAAAGCTACTGCCTCACCGTCTGACATTTCCCGAACACCCCCTGCGAAAAGTGCTGCTAAATGAAGTATATATAGCTCTCCTAACGCTGCGGCTACAGCTGTAGTCACCGAAAAAGATTTCAATAGGCTTGCTTCACACTGTATGAATTCTACCGATTGGGTTTGCATAGATGGCGTTCGCTCTCAGATGAAACCAGCTGCTTCGTTACGGATGTTATCTTTCAACAATATCTGGGATATGGATTCTCACTTTATCATGGATGGAATTCTACATGGCTTTCACGTAGTTGATATCAATGCTTTTGTATCAGATTACGAGAATTCTAATTATAAATCTTCGTTGGAATTTCATTCTCAGATGTCTTCTTTGTTATCACAGGAGATTGCAGCCGGAAAGCTCACCATATCGGACAGAAAACCGAAATGTATCCATGCCTTAGGGGCTATTGTTAAGCCGTCAGGGAAAATACGACCCATTACTGATTGTCGGCAACCTTATAAATCATCAATTAATAGTTATATGGATGAAGTTTGCTCAACATTTTCGTACAATACCATTGATGATGTTGCTAGATGTCTTACCAAAAACTCATACATGTGTACTCTTGATATTCAAGCTGCTTATCGTTCTATAGCTATACATCCTGAGGATCGAAAATATTTTGGTCTCGTATGGGATTTCAAGGATGGAAATGGCCCCCAGTATCTAACTGATAATTTCCTATGTTTCGGAGGGAAATCGGCACCATTTTTGTTTAACCGCTTGACTGACTCAATTTCACGATATATTCAGCGCTGTGGATATACATGCTTTAATTATCTAGACGATTTTATTATAATTTCAGATAATTATTCCTCGTGCCTTGATGGTCAACAGTTGCTGCTACATACATTGCGTGATCTAGGCTTTTATATATCCTGGGAAAAGCTTACAAGTCCATCAACTTGCTGCAGATATTTAGGCATTAACATTGATTCGGTTCAGATGAAATTGTTTCTTCCCGATGATAAACTTGATAGGCTCCATACAGAGTTGAAATTTTGGGAAGATCGTAAATATTCGACCAAATTACAGATGCAGCGCCTATGTGGAACCCTGAATTATTGCTGTAAAGTGATACGTGGTGGCCGTATTTTCATGCATAATATTGTGAATCTATTGAAGTGCTTTAATTGTAGGAAGCGAATACGGCTACATCACCAGTTCTTCAGGGATCTTCAATGGTGGCGAGAATTCTCTCTAGTATTTAATGGAGAGGCTGACATTATTGATTTGTCACAAAATACATTTGAAATATCGACTGATGCTTGTTTAAACGGCCTAGCTGGCGTTTCTGACTGGGACCACTTTACTAGTTCTGTTATGGATTCCTTTTCTGACAGACTAGATATTATCCAAATATCAGATCATGATTATGTTACTTTTGTTCCATCTGACCATGTTAATAATATTTCTGTGTTGGAACTTCTTGCAGTATATTTGGCTACCTACAGATGGCAAGGTCTATGGCGGAACTCGAGAGTTATCATTAACTGTGACAATCAGGCTGTATGTTATATGCTTTGCCGTGATCGTTCCACAAATTGTTTTGCAGCTGATATTCTACGTGATATTTTCTGGATCTGTGTTGCTGACAATAATTATATTTCTCCACAATATATTGCTTCACGCTTTAATGTCACGGCTGATTATTTATCACGTCTGTATAATTAAATAATTTTTCAGTGGAATTGGATAACAAGGTAGACGTGATAAGATCTGAAGCTTTTGCTGAATCTACTCGTCGTACGAGATCATCCCAGTGGAAGAAGTACTTATCTTTCTGCCAGCTATACTCCCTACGACCCACTCCGATCGTGCCTGAAACTGTATGTAGGTTTTTGGTTTACCTTGCTGATACTTTAAAATATTCCACGATCAATAACTATCTATCTGCATTGAATTCCATGGGCAAACTGTCAAAGGATTTTGAGGACTTGAGACAGGATTATGGTATTATCTTAGTATTACGTGGATTAAGACGGGTATTGGGGGATGTACGATCACCTATGGACCCCCTGTTACCAGCTGATTTGGCTAACATTTTTCAGCAGGTTAATTTGAATAATGAGCTGGAATTATCAGTATGGATTGCCGTTTGCATTGCTTTCCGTTCTTTATTACGGAAGAGTCATTTCTTTACATCGCAGGATGATGATACTCATCTACTACATGTGAATGATGTTACCTTTGATGATGAAGGTATTCTTATTCGGATTACTAGTTCAAAAACAATACAATTTTCACAGCGGCAGTTTGAGATACCTATTACTCGCTGCGGAGGTCCCCTGTGTGCAGCTCGTCACTTGGAAATATATTTAGATCGTTATCCTAAGGATAGGACATCTCCTTTAATAACCCATGCTGGGAAGTCCATTGATTACTCCAAGGCCTTAGCCTTATTGAAAGGTTGGTGTAAGAAGGCTGGGCTTGATCAAAAAATTGGTTTTCATTCTCTGAGGAGAGGAGCAGCAACCTATATGTCTTCAAAGAATATTCCGTTACATCATATTCAGCAGGCAGGTGATTGGCAGAGCCTGTGTGTTCTGGATTACCTGTCTGCTAATACTTCTCATCGGAGGATGGTGGATAAGCAAGTTGCATCTGGCTTGTCTACTATTTAGGACGTTGTTCGGCAGGACGTTGTCCTTCATTGGTATCATCATTGTCCAGGAACTTATTATTATTATCTTCAAAGTTATCAAGGAGATTATCAAAACATGGTTGAGACGTTGCCCATGGTGGCGTTGTCCGTAACACTGTGTGTGATGTGAATTTTTACAATATATATTGACTTCGTCTAAACCTTATTAACATGACTTCGTCTTGGGACTTGGGGCTAACCATTGCCCAAGTTTCGAGGCCAACTTGTGTTGTCGTCATAATTGATCAATTGGTTTATGTGTCATATAAATGATTATATGAATATAAAACAGTAGAGGGCCTCAGTGGGTTACACTCAGTGCCTCCCCCTACCTACTAACTGAGTACACTACTACACAGACTACCTATAGTCATCCTCAGATGCCTGCAGCCCGCCAACCCGGCAACAAGTGCTAATGGACATGAAGTGGTTTTTTTTTTTTTGTGTGTGTTTATTACTAAAATAAATGGGGCTAACCATTGCCCAAGTTTCGAGGCCAACTTGTGTTGTCGTCATAATTGATCAATTGGTTTATGAAGCTCTAGACTGTTTGGTGGGCCTTTGAAAGTTGTGCATGCACCCATGGCAGGAGCCACTTTTTTGGCAATGCCAGGGTGTCTCTTCAAGTGGAAGCTGTGGCAAAAGTTGTTTTTCCTATATGCCCATCAATGAAGTTTACACACCCAAATCGTTTGACACTGGGGTCATTGGGGCTCAATCAGGTTCATGAATCTAGGAAGCTCTTGACTATTTGGTTGGCATTTGAAAGTAGTGTGTCCAGCAATGGTGGAGGCCTATATATCTTGCTATTTGAAGGGCATGAAGCCAAGGTCTTCAAAACTGGCGAATCTAGGAAGGTCTAGACTACATGGTTGCTGCTTGAAAGTATTGCGTCCATCAGTGGCAGAGGCCATGTTTTTCAGTCTTTGAAGGATATCCGTTCAAGATCTTACAGGTAGGGCAAAGTTGTTGGTAACCTGCCCCTTTCAATAAACTTAAGACACCAATGTCTTTGGACACTGTTCTTGTTGGTTTCATATCAGCTGGGTGATTCTAGGAAGTTATAGACTATTTGGCTGGCCTTTGAAAGTTGTGTGTCCACTGATGCAGGAGACCACTTTTTCCGCCCTTTGAAAGCTATATCTGTTCAAGTCTAAGCAGGGGTAAAGTTGTCTATCCTGGGCACTGGTCAATGAATTTGACACCCCATTGTCTTTGGACACTGTTCTCATTGGGACTATATCAGGCTTGAGAATCTAGTAAGCTCTAGACTATATGGTTGCCTTTTCAAAGTGGTGAGTCTACCGGTGGCAGAGGCCCCTACATTCGGCCTTCAAGGCTGTCAATTCAACATCTTTAAAACTGCTGCAAAGTTATTTATCCTACAGCCTACACTATTCTCATTTGGGCTATTTTGACGTTTCTGTACACTGTGGTCATCTGTGCGGTAATCAGGTTTGTGAATCTAGTAAGCTCTAGCCTGTTTGGTGGGCCTTTGAAAGTAATGTGCCCAGCCATGGTGGAGGCCACTTTATCTTGCTATTTGATGGGCATGAAGTGAAAATCTTCCAAAGTGGGGCATAGTCCTTTATCCTGCAGCCAACTCCTTGAATTTTACACACCAATCTTTTGGGACAATGTGGTCATCTGGGCTACATCAGGTTTGTGATTCTAGTAAGCTCTAGACATTTTCAAAGTGGTGAGTCCGCTGGTGGCAGAGGCCCCTAATTTCGGCCTATAAGGCTGTCAAAGCAAGATCTTTAAAACTGCTGCAAAGTTATATATCCTACAGCCTACTCCGGGAATGTGACGCATCAACATTTTGGGACAATGTGGTCATATGTGCGTTAATCAGGTTTGTGAATCTAGGAAGCTCTAGACTGTTTGGTGGGTCTTTGAAAGTATTGTGCCCAGCCATGGTGGAGGCCGCTTTATTTTGCTATTTGAAGGGCATGAAGTCAATCTCTTCAAAACTGGGGCATAGTACTTTATCGTGCAGCCAATTCCCTGAATTTTACACCCCAATCTTTTTAGACAATATGGTCATCGTGGCTATATCAGCTTCATGAATCTAGGAAGGTCTAATCTACATGGCCGCTCTTTGAAAGTATTGGGTCTATAAGTGGCAGAGGCCGAGTTTTTCAGCCTTTCAAGGATATCAGATCATGATCGTACAGGTAGGGCAAAGTTGTTGGTAACCTGCCCCTTTCAATAAACTTAAGACACCAATGTCTTTGGACACTGTGCTTGTTGGTTTCATATCAGGTAGGTGAATCTAGGAAGCTCTAGACTATTTGCCTGGCCTTTGAAAGTTGTGTGTCCACTCATGGAGAAGGTCACATTTTCCGCCCTTTGAAAGCTATGTCTGTTCAAGTATAAACTGGGGCAAAGTTGTCTATCCTGGACACTGGTCAATGAATTTAAAACCCCATTGTCTTTGGACACTGTTCTCATTGGGGCTATATCAGGTTTGTGAATTTAGTAAGCTCTAGAGTATATGGTTGCCTTTTCAAAGTGGTGAGTCCACTGGTGGCAGAGGCCCCTGAATTCGGCCTTCAGGGCTGTCAATTCAAGATCTTTGAAACTGCTGCAAAGATATTTATCCTGCAGCCTAGTCCTTGAATGTGACATAACAACGTTTTCGGACACTGTGGTCATCTGTGTGTTAATCAGGATTGTGAATCTAGGAAGCTCTAGACTGTTTTGTGGGCCTTTGAAAGTAGTGTGCCAAGCCATGGTGGAGGCCGCTTTATTATACTTTTTCGGAATTGACAAATAGGCATACAGTGAACGAGCAAAGTGTACGGATATGAAATCCGTATCCGCACAGTGTACGGATACGGAAAAGTAGTGCGACCTAGTTTAAACCAATCAGAATACATGTACACACAGAGAGTTTGACCCCTGACCTACGCTGACCTGACGTTGACCTACGCCGACCTAATTAACGGACCAATGATACACGCGGATTTGATCATGTGACACGGACGCGCTTCATTCAGTCTGCACAGAACAACAACAAATCCACGAGACCAAAACACGTCGGAAATATCCGTTAATAACGGCGAAAACGTCGGAAATGACGTCAGAAACGACGTTTACTATGGATTAGCGGATGCACAGATACGGGAAATGCTAATATTCGACTCCGACGTCAGCGAGACAGACTTAAACGCAGTTTTGGACGTTTTTGAGGCGCCCGAAGTCTTTTGGCACTCCCCTCCCGCCAGCCCCACCATCATTGTGTACAGAGAAGAGCATACAGAAAACCCAGCTCAGCCTACAGAAAACCCAGCTCAGCCTACAGAAAACCCAGCTCAGCCTACAGAAAACCCAGCTCAGCCTACTGAAACCCCTGCTCAGCCTACTGAAACTCCTGCTCAGCCTACTGAAACCCCTCCAGAGGCGTCCGAGCACGTGAATTTCCACGATTTTGACATGGAGGATCCTGACTACCTCCCACCAGGTAAGCACATCCCCCTCCCACCAATAATATAATGTAGCCTGCCTATTGAGTATCTAAAAACATGTAAAATGCGTTCAAAAATGCGTTTAAAAACGCGTGTATAGTACGTGCATAGTACGTGTATAGTACGTGTATAGTACGTGTATAGTACATGTATAGTATGGGGAAATGTTACCCTCACTTCTCAGGAATTCTCTCATTCAGATACAGTTTAGGCCAAAAATGCCTGGGATCCCCCTGACTAGCCTCTCTGGTCATAGAGTGGAGCTCATTATTCTCCAGGTAGACACACCCATTTTCATCTTCCCTGTTTCTATCAACTTTCAGATACTGATGAGGAGGACTACATGGAGGAGGGCATGGACGAGGGCATGGACGAGGGCATGGACGAGGACATGGACGAGGACATGGACGAGGACATGGACGAGGACATGGAGGAACAGGGAGCCATAGGAGGGGTGAACGTGGCCGACATAGAGGCCTACATTGACTCGGGCAAGAACAAGAACACCAAGAAAAAGACACAACAGGTGGTCAAAAGGTTCCACGAGTACTGCCTGGAACAGGGGTATGACGACTTCGTGGCCCTCCCGCCCTCAACCCTCAATGTCATGGTGAGTGCCTTCTTCATGGTCGTAAAAAAGAAGGAAGGGGGCGAATATGAACCGGACACCCTCACCAGCATGCACCGGGCCATTGACCGTCACCTCAAGGAACAGAAGTATGGATATACCCTAAAGGACTCCCCGGAGTTCCAGAGTAGCCGGGATGTCCTGGCCACCCGCAGGAAGGCCCTCAAGGCGGAGGGGTATGGCAACAAACCCAACCGATCGCAGCCCCTCACTGCGCAACATATGAATATCTTCTGGGAGAAGGGAGCCATCTCTAAGACCAGCCCGGAACCTCTGCAACGAGGGCTGTTTATCTATATGGTGGAGTGTTTCGGGCTGAGGGGCATGCACGAGGGCCGACAAATGAACTGGGGGGACATTAAGTACATTAAATGAGAGGCATCCCGAGAGGTGTGCAGTCCACATGTACGAAATATTCAAGTCGCACCGCCCACCCCAAATGTTGACCCCTGAGAGCCCATTCTTCGTGGCCATAAACAAGAGCCCCAGGGCCAGGACCTGGTACAAGAACCAGCCCCTGGGCGTTCACCGACTGCGGAAGATTGTGCCCGAAATGGCCAAGGCCTGCAATCTGAAGGGGAGGCTCACTAACCACAGCATCAGAAAAAAAACAGCGACTGACCTGCTTCACAGCGGGGTAAATCCCACTGTGATTGTGCAGCTGACAGGCCACAGCAATGTGGCCAGCCTGAACAATTATGCAACAGCGGACATGAGCATGCAATACGAGATGTGCGACCTCCTGCAAAGTGACCAGGAGAGGGCACAACTCTCAAGGAAAAGGTGCCTACCTGCTGCCACCCCTCACAGCGAAGTCGTCTCAGCACTGACAGCATCCACAGCTCTGTCACACAGGAGGAGGCCTGTGTCCTGTGCCCTTGGAGCCCCTCCTCCTGTCCCAAACCAAGGTGAACAATGCGCAACTCCTCCAGGAGGGTCAGCAATTGAAGCACCAAGGCCTACCACCTCTCCTATGAGGCAGGGTGCCACGCCCCCTCCCATAGCATCACCCCACAACAGTACAACTCCTCCAGGAGGGATAAGTCCAGCGGTGAGGGCCCTAAGTCCAGCAGTCAGGGCCCTAAGTCCAGCGGTCAGGGCCCTAAGTCCTCCAGGGCAGGCGGCGGCGACTCCAGGGCAGCGCGGCGACTCCAGGGCAGGCGGCGGCGACTCCAGGGCAGGCGGCGGCAGGATCCATGGACTTGACCATCGTCCCAGCAGCTCAGGGGCAGGGGCAGGCTGGCCCCCTCTTCCAGTCCTCCTCATCAAGCCTATCCCAGGCGTCGGCGCTCCTGAGTGGGGCAGTCTTCCACGGATCTGTAAACATCAACTTTAACTATTACAGTGGGAACAATCATTCAATGTGAAGTCATGGCAAAGTCTAAGAAATCCGGGCAAAGTCTAAGAAATCCGGGCAAAATCTAAGAAATCCGGGCAAAATCCGGGCAAAATCCGACGTAGTTTAAGAAATATTCAAAGTTAAATCATATCTATAAGATTCCGGGCACTCCTGTCCTTGTTGAAGATGTAAAATGAAAAAATATTCAAAGTTATCTATAGGATTCCGGGGTCTCTTGTCGGTATCCTCTTGTCCATGTTGAAGATGTAAAAATCAATGTAAGTTGTAAGCTGAAAGTTGTAATCAATCTATATAAGAAATGAGAAAGTTGTACTCAGCTTTGAGAAGTCCTGTCGCTGTTGCAGGGAAGAGCTGCGTCGTTGCAGGACCGATGGGCGCCGTTGCAGGTGCTGGAATGAATTAATAGTAAAAATAATTCAAAGTCATTTTTTCAAACTTGTAAAATATTCTAAGGTAAAATTGACCACTCCACGTTGTTATATATGTCTATTTGTTATGTATTTCATAGCAAATAAGTATCTAATGTGAATATTTAGTAGGTTTTCTCCGAGTTGAAGTTGTAAAATTCAATCTATATAAGAATCCAGAAAGTTGCACTGACCTTTGACCCGACCCGACCTGACCCGAGGAGGTCGCCTGTACTTGCACTGTTGCCGGGGGGAGTTGCAGTCCCTGTTGCCGAGTGCTTAGAATTGAATAAATCCATAATGTCACGCACTGCCATTGATCCACGTTGTTCTCCACGCATTTTTCCACGCATATAACGCATTCTCCACGTAGATATGTCATATTTTGAAGCAATTCTGACGGGTGGAAGAGGGGGCCTCGGCGAGCTGCAAGGTCGGGCGCACTGTCACTGTTGCCGGGCGGCAAGCACCGTTGACGGGCCCTGTTGCCGGGAGGCTGGGATTCAATAAATCCATGATGTCACGCACTGCCACTGATCCACGTTGGTCTCCACGCATTTGTCCACGCATTTTGGGCTTTCTCCACGTAAATATGTAATATTTTGAAGCAATTCTGGCGGGTGGAAGAGGTGGCTTCTCGGCGTAAGCACCGGCAAGCATGGCGTCAGGCGCGCGAGCTGGCGAGTGAAATACCCAATCTTCTTGGTCGAATAATTCCATATTTAGCGGATGACACGTACATTTCACACATCCTCGTACATCCCGGGTATGTTATTCACGTGCAGGAGGCAGGATGAGCTCGTTGAATCAGTCTTTTCAGGGTAAAATGAAGAATTGCGGAGGACCAATTTGCCCTCTTCGCGCCATAACCGCCGGCTTGTTCAAACGGAAAGTAGGTCATTCGGCCTCTTCACTCCGGTCAATTGTAGTCCCCCGCGAAACATAGTTCCAAATGAATCCGGCCGGTCGAATAATTTTAAAGGCTAATAATTAAAAATAATTATGGAATATCTTTCACTGAGCCTGTATAATGGCGACAAATTATAGAAATACCCAAATACTTCGATAATTTTCAAAGACAGAGCCTTTTCACCGGCGCGAACCCGCGTAAGAATACCAGAAAGTCTGAAGTCGGCGTGAAGTCGGTCAAATAGCCTCTGCGCCTTCATCAAACGTAGTCCGCCGCGCATATAGTTCCAAATTATTTGGCCTTGTCGAGTAAATCTATCGGATGAAATACTTGAAATAACCCCAAATCTTCTTCTATATATGTCATTTAACCTTCACAATTCCGTTAAAGTATAATAAATACAAAACCGGACTCGTGTGTGAATACGGATGGCCGGATCACGCGAGGCGGGAAGCGTATCACGACGCGTCCTTCGGACTTGTCGTGATACGCTTCCCGCCTCGCGTGATCCGGCCATCCGTATCCACACACTCGTCCAGTTTTGTTTATTTATCTTTCTATTTGATGGGCATGAAGTGAAGATCTTCCAAAGTGGGGCATTGTCCTTTTTCTTGCAGCCAACTCCTCGAATTTTACACACCAATTTTTTGGCACAATGTGGTCATCGGGGCTATGTCAGCTTCGCGAATATAGATAGGTCTAGACTACAAGGTTGTTGCTTGAAAGTATTGCGTCCATCAGTGGCAGAGGCCATGTTTTTCAGCCTTTGAAGGATATCCGTTCAAGATCTTACAGGTAGGGCAAAGTTGTTGGTAACCAGCCCCTTTCAATAAACTTAAGACAACAATGTCTTTGGACATTGTCCTTGTTGGTTTCATATCAGCTGGGTGAATCTAGGAAGCTTTAGACTATTTGGCTGGCCTTTAAAAGTTGTGTGTTCACTGGTGGCAGAGGCCTTTAAATTTGGCCTTCAAGGCTGTCAAAGCAAGATCTTTAAAACTGCTGTAAAGTTATTTATCCTGCAGCCTAGTCCTGGAATGTGACAAACCATCGTTTTGGGACACTATGGTCATCTGTGCAGTAATCAGGTTTGTGAATCTAGGAGGATCTAGACTGTTTGGTGGGCCTTTGAAAGTTGTGCATGCGCCCATGACAAGGGCCACTTTTTGGGCAATGCCAGGGTGTCTATTGGTGTCCAGGTTACAAACAACTTTGCCCTACCCGTAAGATCTTGAACTGATATCCTTTAAAGGCTGAAAAACGTGGCCTCTGCCACTGATGGATGCAATACTTTCAAGCAGCCACCATGTAGTCTAGACCTTCCTAGATTCACGAAGCTGATATAGCCCAAATGACCACATTGTCCCAAAACATTGGTGTGTAAAATTCAAGGAGTTGGCTGCAAGATAAAGGACTATGCCTCACTTTGGAAGATCTTCACTTTATGTCCATCAAATAGTAAGATTTCGCGGCCTCCACCATGACTTGGCACACTACTTTCAAAGGCCCACCAAACAGGCTAGAGCTTCCTAGATTCACAAACCTGATTACCGCGCAGATGCCCCCAGTGTCCCAAAATCTTGATGTGTCACATTCCAGGACTAGGCTGCAGGATAAATAACTTCACAGCAGTTTTGAAGATCTTGAATTGACACCAATTGAGAAAAAGTAGCCTCCTCCATCGGTAGACACGCAACTTTCAAAGGCCAGCCAAATAGTCTAGAGCTTCCTAGATTCACCCACCTGATATGAAACCAACAAGCGCAGTGTCCAAAGACATTGATGTCTTAAGTTTATTGAAAGGGGCAGGTTACCAACAACTTTGCCCTACCTGTAAGATCATGATCTGATATCCTTCAAAGGCTGAAAAATGTGGCCTCTCCCACTTATTGACCCAATACTTTCAAACAGCAACCATGTAGCCTAGACCTTCCTACATTCCTGAACCTGATATAGCCACGATAACCACATTGTCTTAAAAGATAGGGGTGTAAAATTAAGGGAATTGGCTGCAGGATAAAGGACTATGCCCCAGTTTTGAAGACGTTGACTTTATGCCCTTCAAATAGCAAGATAAAGTGGCCTCCACCATGGCTGGGCACAATACTTTTAAAGACCCACCAAACAGTCTAGAGCTTCCTAGATTCACAAACCTGAATAACGCACATATGACAATATTGTCCCAAAATGTTGATGTGTCACATTCCCGGAGTAGGCTGGAGGATATATAACTTTGCAGCAGTTTGAAATATCTTGAAGTGACAGCCTTATAGGCCGAAATTAGGGGCCTCTGCCACCAGTGGACTCACCACTTTGAAAATGTCTAGAGCTTACTAGAATCACAAACCCGATGTAGCCCAGATGACCACATTGTCCCAAAAGTTAGGTGTGTAAAATTCGAGGAGTTGCCTGCAGAATAAAGGACTATTCCCTGTTTTTGAAGATCCTAACTTCATGCCCATCAAATAGCAAAATAATGCATCCTCCACCGTGGCTAGGCACACTAGTGCGTTAATCAGGATTGTGAATCTAGGAAGCTCTAGACTGTTTGGTGGGCCTTTGAAAGTAGTGTGGCAAGCCATCGTGGAGGACGCATTATCTTGCTATTTGATGGGCATGAAGTGAAGATCTTCAAAAACGGGGAATAGTCCTTTATTCTGCAGCCAACTCCTTGAATTTTACACACCAATCTTTTGGGACAATGTGGTCATCGGGGCTACATCAGCTTCACGAATATAAGAAGGTTTAGACTACATGGTTGCTGCTTGAAAATATTGCGTCCATCAGTGGCAGTGACCACGTTTTTCAGCCTTTGAAGGATATCAGTTCAAGATCTTACCGGTAGGGCAAAGTTGTTGGTAACCTGCCCCTTTCAATAAACTTAAGTCACCAATGTCGATGGACACTGTGCTTGTTGGTTTCATATCAGGTGGGTGAATCTAGGAAGCTCTAGACTATTCGGCTGGCCTTTGAAAGTTGTGTGTCCACTGATGGAGGAGGCCACTTTTTCTCCCCTTTGAAAGCTTTGTCTGTTCAAGTGTAAGCTGGGGCAAAGTTATCTATCCTGGACGCTGGTCAATGAATTTGACACCCCATTGTCTTTGGACACTGTTCTCATTGGGGCTACATCAGGGTTGTGAATCTAGTAAGCTCTAGGCAATATGGTTGCTTTTTCAAAGTGGTGAGTCCACGGGTGGCAGAGGCCCCTAATTTTGGCCTTCAAGGCTGTCACATCAAGATCTTTAAAACTGCTGCAAAGTTATTCATCCTGCAGCCTACTCCTTGAATGTGACACACCGACATTTTGGGACACTGTGGTTATCTGTGCGGTAATCAGGTTTGTGAATCTAGGAAGCTCTAGATTGTTTGGTGGGCCTTTGAAAGCAGTGTGCCCTGCCATGGTGGAGGCCGCTTTATCTTGCTATTTGAAGGGCATGAAGTGAATGTCTTCAAAACTGGGGCATAGTCCTTCATCCTGCAGCCAATTCCCTGAATTTTACACCCCAATCTTTTTAGACAATGTGGTTATCATGGCTATATCAACTTCATGAATCCAGGAAGGTCTAGGCTACATGGTCGCTGTTTGAAAGTATTGGGTCAATAAGTGGCAGAGGCCACGTTTTTCAGCCTTTGAAGGATATCAGATCATGATCTTACAGGTAGGGCAAAGTTGTTGGTAACCTGCCCCTTTCAATAAACTTAAGTCACCAATGTCGATGGACACTGTGCTTGTGGGTTTCATATCAGGTGGTTGAATCTAGGAAGCTCGAGACTATTTGGCTGGCCTTTGAAAGTTGTGTGTCCACTGGTGGCAAAGGCCCCTAAACTCGAGCTTAAAGGCTGTTAAAGCAAGATCATTAAAACTGCTGCAAATGTATTGATCCTACAGACTACTCCTGGAATGTGACTTACCAACGTTTTGGGACACTATGGTCATCTGTGCGTTAATCAGGATTGTGAATCTAGGAAGCTCTAGACTGTTTGGTGGGCCTTTGAAAAAAGTGTGCCCAGCCATGGTGGAGGGCACATTATCTTGCTATTTGATAGGTAAGAAGTGAACATCTTAAAAAACGGGGAATAGTCCTTTATTGTGCAGCCAACTCCTTGAATTTTGCACACTAATCTTTTGGGACAATGTGGTCATCGGGGCTATATCAGCTTCGCGAATCTAGGAAGGTTTAGACTACATGGTTGCTGCTTGAAAGTATTGCATCCATCAGTGGCAGTGACCACGTTTTTCAGCCTTTGAAGGATATCAGTTCAAGATCTTACAGGTAGGGCAAAGTTGTTGGTAACCTGCCCATTTCAATAAACTTAAGACACCTATGTATTTGGACACTGAGCTTCTTGGATTTATATCAGGTGGGTGAATCTAGGAAGCTCTAGACTATTTGGCTGGCCTTTGAAAGTTGTGTGTCCACCGGTGGCAGATGCCCATAAATTCGGCCTTCAAGGCTCTCAAAGCAAGATCTTTAAAACTGCTGCAAAGTTATTTTTCCTGCAGCCTAGTCCTGGAATGTGACACACCAAGTTTTGGGACAATGTGGTCATCTGTGTGGTAATCAGGTTTGTTAATCTAGGAGGCTCTAAACTACATGGTGGGCATTTGAAAGTTCTGCATGCACCCATGGCAGGGGCCAATTTTTGGGCAATGCCAGGGTGTCTCTTCAAGTTGAAGCTGTGGCAAAAGTTGTTTTTCCTGCATACCTGTCGATGAAGTTTCAACAACCGTGTCTTTGGACACTGGGGTCATTGGGGCTATATCAGGTTTATGAATCTAGGAAGCTCTACACTATTTGGCTGGCCTTTGAAAGTTGTGTGTCCACTGGTGGCAGAGACCCCTAAATTCGGCCTTCAAGGCTGTCCCTTCAAGATCTTTGAAACTGCGGCAAAGTTATTCATCCTGCAGCCTAGTCCTTGAATGTGACAGACCAACGTTTAAGGATAATGATGTCATCCCTGCGGTAATCAGGTTTGTGAATCTAGGAAGCTCTAGACTGTTTGGTGGGCCTTTGAAAGTTGTGCATGTACCTATAGCAGGGCCCACTTTTTGGGTACTGCCAGGGTGTCTCTTCAAGAGGTCTTCAAAACTGGGGCATAGTCCTTAATCCTGCAGCCAATTCCCTGAATTTTACACCCCAATCTTTTTGGACAATGTGGTCTCCAGGCCTATATCAGCTTCGTGAATCTAGGAAGGTCTAGACTACATGGTTGCTGTTTGAAAGTATTGCGACCATCAGTGGCAGAGGCCACGTTTTTCAGCCATTGAAGGATATTAGTGCAAGATCTTAGAGGTAAGGCAAAGTTGTTGATAACCTGCCCCGTTGAATAAACTTAAGACACGGATCTCTTTGGACACTGTGCTTGTTGGTTTCATATCAGGTGGGTGAATCTAGGAATCTCTAGATTATTCGGCTGGCCTTTGAAAGTTGTGTGTCCACTGATGGAGGAGGTCATTTTTTCACCCCTTTGAAAGCTATGTCTGTTCAAGTATAAACCGGGGCAAAGTTGTCTATCCTGGGCACTGGTCAATGGATTTGACACCTCATTGTCTTTTGACACTGTTCTCGTTGGGGCCATATTAGGTTTGTGATTCTAGTAAGCTCTAGACCTTTTCCAAGTGGTGAGTCCACTGGTGGCAGAGGCCTCTAATTTCGGCCTTCAAGGCTGTCACTTCAAGATCTTTGAAACTGTTGCAAAGTTATTTATCCTGCAGACTAGTCCTGGAATGTGACACACCAACGTTTTGGGATACTGTGGTCATCCATGCGGTAATCAGGTTTGTGGTCTAGGAACCTCTAGCCTGTTTGGTGGGCCTTTGAAAGTTGTGCATACACACATGGCAGGGCCACTTTTCGGGCACTGCCAGGCTCTGTCTCTTCAAGTGGAAGCTGTGGCAAAAGTTGTTTTTCCTACATGCCCATCAATGAAGTTTACACACTCAAATCTTTTGACACTGGGGTCATTGGGGCTCAATCAGGTTCATGAATCTAGGAAGCTCTAGACTATTTGGTTGGCATTTGAAAGTAGTGTGTCCAGCAATGGCGGAGGCCTCTTTATCTTGCTATTTGAAGGGCATGAAGCCAAGGTCTTCAAAACTGGGGCATAGTCCTTTATCCTGCAAAATTGATGGTAACCTGCCTCCTTCATCAAACTTAAGACACCAATGTCTTTGGACACTGTGCTTCTTGGTTTCATATCAGGTGGGTGAATCTAGGAAGCTCTAGACTATTTAGCTGGCCTTTTAGATTTGTGTGTCCACTAATGGAGGAGGCCACTTTTTCTGCCTTTTGAAAGCTATGTCTGTTCAAGTCTAAGCTGGTGCAAAGTTGTCGATCCTGGGCATTGGTCAATGAATTTGACACCCCATTGTCTTTGGACATTGTTCTCATTGGGGCTATATCATGTTTGTGAATCTAGTAAGGGATTCAATTTATGCCCATCAAATAGCAATATGATGCAGCCTCCACCATGGCTGGGAACACCAAACAGACTAGAGCTTACTAGATTCACAAACCGGATATATACTAGGATGAATAACTTTGCAACAGTTTTAAAGATCTTGCTTTGAGAGCCTTGAAGGCAGAATTTAGGGGCCTCTGCCACCAGTGGACACAGGACTTTCAAAGGCCAGCCAAATAGTCTAGAGCTTCCTAGATTCAACCACCGGATATGAAACCAACAAGCACAGTGTGCAAAGACATTCGTGTCTTAAGTTTATTGAAAGGGGCAGGTTACCAACAACTTTGGTCTACCTCTAAGATCTTGAACTGATATCCTTCAAAGGCTGAAAAACGTGGTCTCTGCCACTGATGGACGCAATACTTTCAAGCAGCAACCATGTAGTCTAGACCTTCCTAGATTCACGAAGCTGATATAGCGCCAATGACCATATTGTCCCAAAAGATTGGTGTGTAAAATTCAAGGAGTTAGCTACAAGATACAGGACTATGTCCCTCTTTTGAACATCTTTACTTTATGACCATCAAATAGCAAAATGAAGTGGCCTCCACCATGGCTGGGAACATTACTTTCAAAGGCCCACCAAACAGGCTAGACCTTACTAGATTCACAAACCTGATTACCGCACAGATGACCACAGTGGCCCAAAACGTTGATGTGTCACATTCCAGGACTAGGAGGCAGGATAAATAACTTTGCAGCAGTTTCAAAAATCTTGAATTGACAGCCTTGAAGGCCCAAGTTAGGGGCCTCTGCCACCGGTGGACTCACCTCTTTGAAAAGGCAACCATATAGTCTAGAGCTTCTTAGATTCACCCACCTGATATGAATCCAACAAGCACAGTGTCCAAAGACATTGGTGTCTTAAGTTTATTGAAAGTGGCAAGTTACCAACAACTTTGCCCTACCTGTAAGATCATGATCTGATATCCTTGAAAGGCTGAAAAATGTGGCCTCTGCCACTGATGGATGCAATACTTTCAAACAGCGGCCATGTAGCATAGACCTTCCTAGATTCATGAAGCTGATATAGCCACAATGACCACATTGTCTAAAAAGATTGGGGTGTAAAATTCAAGGAGTTAGCTGCAAGATAAAGTACTATGCCCCAGTTTTGAAGACATTGACTTCATTCCCTTCAAATAGCAAGATAAAGCGGCCTCCACCATGGCTGGGCACAATACTTTCAAAGACCCACCAAACAGTCTAGAGCTTCCTAGATTCACAAACCTGATTAACGCACATATGACCACATTGTCCCAAAATGTTGATGCGTCACATTCCCGGAGTAGGCTGTAGGATATATAACTTTGCAGCAGTTTTAAAGATCTTGCTTTGACAACCTTTTAGGCCGAAATTAGGGGCCTCTGCCACCAGTGGACTCACCACTTTGAAAATGTCTAGAGCTTACTAGAATCACAAACCTGATGTAGCCCAGATGACCACATTGTCCCAAAAGATTGGTGTGTAAAATTCAAGGAGTTGGCTGCAGGATAAAGGACTATGCCCCACTTTGGAAGATCTTACCTTCATGCCCATCAAATAGCAAGATAAAGTGGCCTCCACCATGGCTGGGCACATTACTTTCAAAGGCCCACCAAACCGGCTAGAGCTTACTAGATTCACAAATCTGATTACCGCACAGATGACCACAGTGTACAGAAAGTCAAAATAGCCCCAATGAGAATAATGTAGGCTGTAGGATAAAAAACTTTGCAGCAGTTTTAAAGATCTTGAATTGACAGCCTTGAAGGCCGAATTTAGGGGCCTCTGCCACCGGTAGACTCACCACTTTGAAAAGGCAACCATATAGTCTAGAGCTTACTAGATTCACAAGCCTGATATAGCCCCATTGAGAACAGTGTCCAAAGACAATGGGGTGTCAAATTCATTGACCAGTGCCCAGGATAGACAACCTTGCCCCAGCTTAGACTTGAACAGACATAGCTTTCAAAGGGCAGAAAAAGTGGCCTCCTCCATCAGTGGACACACAACTTTCAAAGGCCAGGCAAATAGTCTAGAGCTTCCTAGATTCACCCACCTGATATGAAACAAACAAGCGGAGTGTCCAAAGACATTGGTGTCTTAAGTTTTTTGAAAGTGGCAGGTTACCAACTACTTTGCAGTATAAAGGACTATGACCCAGTTTTGAAGACCTTGGCTTCATGCCATTCAAATAGCAAGATAAATTGTTCTCCACCATTGGTCAACACACTACTTTCAAATGCCAACCAAATAATCTAGAGCTTCCTAGATTCATGAACCTGATGGAGCCCCAATGACCCCAGTGTCAAAAGATACGGGTGTGCAAACTTCATTGATGGGCAAGTAGGAAAAACAACTTTTGCCACAGCTTCCACTTGAAGAGACAGAGCCTGGCAGTGCCCGAAAAGTGGCTCCTGCCATGGGTGTATGCACAACTTTCAAAGGCCCACCAAACAGTCTAGAGCTTCCTAGATTCACAAACCTGATTACCGCACAGATGACTACAGTATCCCAAAATGTTGGTGTGTCACATTCAAGGAGTAGGATGCAGGATAAATAACTTTGCAGCATTTTCAAAGATCTTGAAGTGACAGCCTTAAAGGACGAACTTAGGGGTCTCTACCACCAGTGGACACACAACTTTCAAAGGCCAGCCAAATAGTATAGAGCTTCCTAGATTCACCCACCTGATATGAAACCAACAAGCGCAGTGTCCAAAGACATTGGTGTCTTAAGTTTATTGAAAGGGGCAGGTTACCAACAACTTTGCCCTACCTGTAATATCTTGATCTAATATCCCTCAAAGGCTGAAAAATATGGCCTCTGCCACTTATTGACGCAATACTTTCAAGCAGCAACCATGTAGTCTAGACCTTACTAGATTTGGAAAGCTGATATAGCCCCGATGACCACATTGTCCCAAAAGATTGGTGTGTAAAATTCAAGGAGTAAGCTGCAAGATAAAGGACTATGCCCCACTTTTGAAGATCTTAACTTCATGCCCATCAAACAGCAAGATGAAGCGGCTTCAACCGTGGCTGGGCAGACTACTTTCAAAGGCCTACCAAACAGGCTAGACTGTAGGATGAATAACTTTGCAGCAGTTTTGAATATCTTGCATTGACAGCCTTGAAGGCCGAATTTAGGGGCCTCTGCCATCAGTGGACACCAGCATTCAAAGGCCAGCCAAATAGTCTAGAGCTTCCTAGATTCATAAACCTGATACGGCCCCAATGACCCCAGTGTCCAAAGACACGGGTGTTGAAACTTCATTGACGGGTATGCAGGAAAAACAACTTTTGCCACAGCTTCCACTTGAAGAGACACCCTGGCATTGCCAAAAAAGTGGCTCCTGCCATGGGTGCATGCACAACTTTCAAAGGCCCACCAAACAGTCTAGAGCTTCCTAGATTCACAATCCTGATTCCAGCACAGATGACCACAGTGTTCCAAAACGTTGGTGTGTCACATTCCAGGACTAGGCTGCATGACAAATAACTTTGCAGCAGTTTTAAAGATCTTGCTTTGACAGCCTTGAAGGCCGGATTTAGGGGCCTCTGCCACCAGTGGACACTAATTTTTCAAAAGCCAGCCAAATAGTCTAGAGCTTCCTAGATTCACCCACCTGATATGAAACCAACAAGCACAGTGTCCAAAGACATTGGTGTCTTAAGTTTATTGAAAGGGGCAGGTTACCAACAACTTTGCCCTGCCTGTAAGATCTTGAACGGATATCCTTCAAAGGCTGAAAAATGTGGCCTCTGCCACAGATGGACGTAATACTTTCAAGCAGCAACCATGTAGTCTAAACCTTCCTAGATTCGCGAAGCTGATATAGCCCTGATGACCACATTGTCCCAAAAGATGGTGTGTAAAATTCAAGGAGTTGGCTGCAGAATAAAGGACTATTCCCCGTTTTTGAAGATCTTCACTTCATGCCCATCAAAAAGCAAAATAATGTGTCCTCCACCATGGCTGGGAACACTAGTTTCAAAGGCCCACCAAACAGTCTAGAGCTTCCTAGATTCACAATCTTGATTAATGCACATATGACCACAGTGTCCCAAAACGTTGGTAAGTCACATTCCAGGAGTAGGTTGTAGGATAAATAACTTTGCAGCAGTTTTAAAGATCTTGCTTTGACAGCCTTGAAGGCCGAATTTAGCGTCCTCTGCTACCAGTGGACGCACAACTTTCAAAGGCCCTCCAAATAGTCTAGAGCTTCCTAGATTCACCCACCTGATATGAAACCAACAAGCACAGTGTCCAAAGACATTGGTGTCTTAAGTTTATTGAAAGGGGCAGGTTACCAACAACTTTGCCCTACCTGTACGATCATGATCTGATATCCTTGAAAGGCTGAAAAACTCGGCCTCTGCCACTTATAGACCCAATACTTTCAAAGAGCGGCCATGTAGATTAGACCTTCCTAGATTCATGAAGCTGATATAGCCACGATGACCACATTGTCTAAAAAGATTGGGGTGTAAAATTCAGGGAATTGGCTGCACGATAAAGTACTATGCCCCAGTTTTGAAGACATTGACTTCATGCCCTTCAAATAGCAAAATAAAGCGGCCTCCACCATGGCTGGGCACAATACTTTCAAAGACCCACCAAACAGTCTAGAGCTTCCTAGATTCACAAACCTGATTAACGCACATATGACCACATTGTCCCAAAATGTTGATGCGTCACATTCCCGGAGTAGGCTGTAGGATATATAACTTTGCAGCAGTTTTAAAGATCTTGCTTTGACAGCCTTATAGGCCGAAATTAGGGGCCTCTGCCACCAGCGGACTCACCACTTTGAAAATGTCTAGAGCTTACTAGAATCACAAACCTGATGTAGCCCAGATGACCACATTGTCCCAAAAGATTGGTGTGTAAAATTCAAGGAGTTGGCTGCAGGATAAAGGACTATGCCCCACTTTGGAAGATATTCACTTCATGCCCATCAAATAGCAAGATGAAGTGGCCTCCACCATGGCTGGGCACATTACTTTCAAAGGCCCACCAAACAGGCTAGAGCTTACTAGATTCACAAACCTGATTACCGCACAGATAACCACAGTGTACAGAAACGTCAAAATAGCCCAAATGAGAATAGTGTAGGCTGTAGGATAAATAACTTTGCAGCAGTTTTAAAGATGTTGAATTGACAGCCTTGAAGGCCGAATGTAGGGGCCTCTGCCACCGGTAGACTCACCACTTTGAAAAGGCAACCATATAGTCTAGAGCTTACTAGATTCTCAAGCCTGATGTAGTCCCAATGAGAACAGTGTCCAAAGACCATGGGGTGTCAAATTCATTGACCAGTGCCCAGGATAGACAACTTTACCCCTGCTTAGACTTGAACAGATATAGCTTTCAAAGGGCGGAAAAAGTGGTCTCCTCCATCAGTGGACACACAACTTTCAAAGGCCAGCCAAATAGTCTATAACTTCCTAGAATCACCCAGCTGATATGAAACCAACAAGAACAGTGTCCAAAGACATTGGTGTCTTAAGTTTATTGAAAGGGGCAGGTTACCAACAACTTTGCCCTACCTGTAAGATCTTGAACGGATATCCTTCAAAGACTGAAAAACATGGCCTCTGCCACTGATGGACGCAATACTTTCAAGCAGCAACCATGTAGTCTAGGCCTTCCTAGATTCGCCAGTTTTGAAGACCTTGGCTTCATGCCCTTCAAATAGCAAGATATATAGGCCTCCACCATTGCTGGACACACTACTTTCAAATGCCAACCAAATAGTCAAGAGCTTCCTAGATTCATGAACCTGATTGAGCCCCAATGACCCCAGTGTCAAACGATTTGGGTGTGTAAACTTCATTGATGGGCATGTAGGAAAAACAACTTTTGCCACAGCTTCCACTTGAAGAGACACCCTGGCATTGCCAAAAAAGTGGCTCCTGCCATGGGTGCATGCACAACTTTCAAAGGCCCACCAAACAGTCTAGAGCTTCCTAGATTCACAAACCTGGTTATCGAGTGGATGAGCACAGTATCCCAAAACGTTGGTGTGTCACATTCAAGGAGTAGGATGCAGGATAAATAACTTTGCAGCCGTTTCAAAAATCTTGAAGTGACAGCCTTAAAGGCTGAATTTAGGGGTCTCTGCCACCAGTGGACACACAACTTTCAAAGGCCAGCCAAAGAGTCTAGAGCTTCCTAGATTCACCATCCTGATATGAAACTAACAAGCGCAGTTTCCAAAGACATTGCTGTCTTAAGTTTATTGAAAGGGGCAGGTTACAAACAACTTTGCCCCACCTGTAATATCTTGATCTAATATCCCTCAAAGGCTGAAAAACCTGGCCTCTGCCACTTATTGACTCAATACTTTCAAGCAGCAACCATGTAGTCTAGACCTTCCTAGATTCGCAAAGCTGATATAGCCCTGATGACCACATTGTCCGAAAAGTTTGGTCTGTAAAATTTGAGGAGTTAGCTGCAAGATAAAAGATTATGCCCCCCTTTTGAAGATATTAACTTCATGCCCATCAAATAGCAAGATGAAGCGGCCTCAACCATGGCTGGGAACACAACTTTCAAAGGCCCACCAAACAGTCTAGAGCTTCCTAGATTCACAATCCTGATTAACACACAGATGACCACAGTGTCCCAAAACTTTGGTAAGTCACATTCCAGGAATAGGCTGCAGGATAAATAACCTTGCAGGAGTTTTGAAGATCTTGAATGGACAGCGCTGAAGGCTGAATTTAGAGGCCTCTGCCACCAGTGGACTTACCACTTTGAAAAGGCAACCATATAGTCTAGAGCTCACTAGATTCACAAACCTGATATAGCTCCAATGAGAACAGTGTACAAAGACAATGGGTTGTCAAATTCATTGACCAATGCCCAGGATAGACAACTTTGCCCCAGCTTAGACTTGAACAGACATAGCTGTCAAAGGGCAGAAAAAGTGGCCTCCTCCATCAGTGGACACACAACTTTCAAATGCCAGCCAAATAGTCTAGAGCTTCCTAGATTCACCCACCTGATATGACACCAAGAAGGACAGCGTGCAAAGACATTGATGTCTTAATTTTATTGAAAGGGTCAGGTTACCAACAACTTTGCAGGATAAAGGACTATGCCCCAGTTTTGAAGACCTTGACTTCATGTCCTTCAAATAGGTATATAAAGAGTCCTCAACCATGGCCTCAACCAAAGGCCCCCCAAACAGTCTAGAGCTTCCTAGATTCACAAACCTGATTACCGCACACATGACCACAGTATCCCAAAACGTTGGTGTGTCACATTCAAGGACTAGGCTGCAGGATAAATAACTTTGCAGAAGCTTTAAAGATCTTGAAGTGACAGCCTTGTAGGCCGAAATTAGGGCCTCTACCACCAATGGACTCAGCGCTTCGAAAAGGCAACCATATAGTCTAGAGCTTACTAGATTCACAAACCTGATATAGCTCCAATGAGAACAGTGTCCAAAGACAATGGGGTGTCAAATTCATTGACCAATGCCCAGGATAGACAACTTTGCACCAGGTTAGACTTGTACAGACATAGCTTTCAAAGGGCAGAAAACGTGGCCTCCTTCATCAGTGGATACACAACTTTCAAATGCCAGCCAAATAGTCTAGGGTTTCCTAGATTCACCCACCTGATATGAAACCAACAAGCACAGTGAGCAAAGACATTGATGTCTTCATTTTATTGAAAGGGGCAGGTTACCAACAACTTTGCAGGATAAAGGACTTTGCCCCAGTTTTGAAGACCTTGGCTTCATGCCCTTCAAATAGCAAGATAAAGAAGCCTCCACCTTTGCTGGACA
The DNA here is from genome assembly GCA_936440205.1 of Lepidonotus clava. Classification (NCBI taxonomy): domain Eukaryota; kingdom Metazoa; phylum Annelida; class Polychaeta; order Phyllodocida; family Polynoidae; genus Lepidonotus; species Lepidonotus clava. Next base: position 43,942,172 of record OW387146.1, on the reverse strand, counting down.
CACTACTTCCAAATGCCAATAAAATATTCTAGAGCTTCCTAGATTCATGAACCTGATGGAGTCCCAATGACCCCAGTGTCAAAAGATATGGGTGTGTCAACTTCATTGACGGGCATGTAGGAAAAACAACTTTTGCCGCAGCTTCCAGTTGAAGAAACACAGCCTGGTAGTGCCCGAAAAGTGGCCCCTGCCATGGGTGTATGCACAACTTTTAAAGGCCCACCAAACAGTCTAGAGCTTCTTAGATTCACAAACCTGATTACCGCACAGATGACCACAGTATCCCAAAACGTTGGTGTGTCACATTCAAGAACTAGGCTGCAGGATAGATAACTTTGCAACAGTTTCAAAGATCTTGAAGTGACAGCCTTGAAGGCCGAAATTAGGGGCCTCTGCCACCAGTGGACTCACCACTTTGAAAAGGTCTAGAGCTTACTAGAATCACAAACCTGATATAGCCCCAACGAGAACAGTGTCCAAAGACAATGGGGTGTCAAATTCATTGACCAGTGCCCAGGATAGACAACTTTGCCCCGGTTTATACTTGAACAGACATAGCTTTCAAATGGCAGAAAAAGTGGCCTCCTCCATTAGTGGACACACAACTTTCAAAGGCCAGCCAAATAGTCTAGAGCTTCCTAGATTCACCCAGCTGATACGAAACCAACAAGCTCAGTGTCTAAAGACATTGGTGTCTTATGTTTTTTGAAGGTGGCAGGTTACCATCAATTTTTCGGGATAAAGGACTATGCCCCAGTTTTGAAGACCTTGGCTTCATGCCCTTCAAATAGAATGTCTTTGGACACTGTGCTTGTTGGTTTCAAAGTAGTGTGCCCAGCCATGGTGGAAGCCGCTTTATATTGCTATTTGATGAGCATGAACTGAAGATCTTCTAAATTGAGGCATAGTCCTTTATCTTGCAGCTAACTGCTTAAAGTTTATGCACCAATCTTTTGGGATAATTTGGTCATCGGGGCTATATCAGCTTCGCGAATCTAGGAAGGTCTAGACTACATGGTTGCTGCTTCAAAGTATTGCGTCCATCAGTGGCAGAGGCCACGTTTTTCAGCCTTTGAAGGATATCAGTTCAAGATCTTACGGGTAGGGCAAAGTTGATTGTAACCTGCCCCTTTCAATAAACTTAAGACACCTATGTATTTGGACACTGTGCTTGTTGGATTTATATCAGGTGGGTGAATCTAGGAAGCTCTAGACTATTTGGCTGGCCTTTAAAAGTTGTGTGTCCACCGGTGGCAGATGCCCCTAAATCCGGCCTTCAATGCTGTCAAAGCAAGATCTTTAAAACTGCTGCAAAGTTATTATCCTGCAGCCTAGTCCTGGAATGTGACACACCAAGTTTTGGGACACTGTGGTCATCTGTGTGGTAATCAGGTTTGTGAATCTAGGAGGCTCTAAACTACATGGTGGGCATTTGAAAGTTGTCCATGCACCCATGGCAGGGGCCATTTTTTGGGCAATGCCAGGGTGTCTCTTCAAGTCGAAGCTGTGGCAAAAGTTGTTTTTCCTGCATACCCGTCAATGAAGTTTCAACACCCGTGTCTTTGGACACTGGGGTCATTGGGGCTATATCAGGTTTATGAATCTAGGAAGCTCTAGACTATTTGGCTGGCCTTTGAAAGTTGTGTGTCCACTGGTGGCAGAGACCCCTAAATTCGGCCTTTAAGGCTGTCACTTCAAGATCTTTGAAACTGCTGCAAAGTTCTTTATCCTGCATCCAACTCCTTGAATGTGACACACCAACGTTTTGGGATACATCGGTCATCTGTGCGTTAATCAGGTTTGTGAATCTAGGAAGTTCTAGACTGTTTGGTGGGCCTTTGAAAGTTGTGCATGCACCCATGGCAGGGGCCACTTTTAGGGCACTGCCAGGGTGTCTCTTCAAGCCGTCTTCAAAACTAGGGTATAGTCCCTAATCCTGCAGCAGATTCCCTGAATTTTACACCCCAATCTTTTTGGACAATGTGGTCTCCAAACCTATATCAGCTTCGCGAATCTAGGAAGGTCTAGACTACATGGTTGCTGTTTGAGAGTATTGCTTCCATAAGTAGGAAAGGCCACGTTTTTCAGCCTTTGAAGGATATCAGTTCAAGATCTTACAGGTAGGGCAAAGTTGTTTGTAACCTGCCCCTTTCAATAAACTTAAGACACCTATGTATTTGGACACTGTGCTTGTTGGATTCATATCAGGTGGGTGAATATAAGAAGATCTAGACTATTTGGTAGGCCTTTGAAAGTTGTGTGTCCACTGATGGAGGAGACCATTTTTTCTGCCCTTCGAAAGCTATGTCTGTTCAATTCTAAGATGTGGCAAAGTTGTCTTTCCTGGACATTGGTCAATGAATTTGACTCCCCGTTGTCTTTGGACACTGTTCTCATTGGGGCTATATCAGGTTTGTGAATCTAGTAACCTCTAGACTATATGGTTGCTTTTTTTAAGTGGTGAGTCCACTGGTGGCAGAGGCCCCTAATTTCGGCCTACAAGGCTGTCACTTCAAGATCTTTAAAACTTCTGCAAAGTTATTTATCCTGCAGCCTAGTCCTTGAATGTGACACACCTATGTTTTGGGACACTGTGGCCAACTATTCAGCTCACCTTTCAAAGTTATGTGTCCACTGATGGAGGAGGCCATTTTTTCTGCCCTTTGAAAGCTATGTCTGTTCAAGTCTGAGCTGGGGCAAAGTTGCCTATCCTGGCAAAGTTGTTGGTAACCTGCCCCTTTCAATAAAATTAAGACATCAATGTCTTTGCACGCTGTCCTTCTTGGTGTCATATCAGGTGGGTGAATCTAGGAAGCTCTAGACTATTTGGCTGGCATTTGAAAGTTGTGTGTCCACTGATGGAGGAGGCCACTTTTTCTGCCCTTTGACAGCTATGTCTGTTCAAGTCTAAGCTGGGGCAAAGTTGTCTATCCTGGGCATTGGTCAATGAATTTGACAACCCATTGTCTTTGTACACTGTTCTCATTGGAGCTATATCAGGTTTGTGAATCTAGTGAGCTCTAGACTATATGGTTGCCTTTTCAAAGTGGTAAGTCCACTGGTGGCAGAGGCCTCTAAATTCAGCCTTCAGCGCTGTCCATTCAAGATCTTCAAAACTCCTGCAAGGTTATTTATCCTGCAGCCTATTCCTGGAATGTGACTTACCAAAGTTTTGGGACACTGTGGTCATCTGTGTGTTAATCAGGATTGTGAATCTAGGAAGCTCTAGACTGTTTGGTGGGCCTTTGAAAGTTGTGTTCCCAGCCATGGTTGAGGCCGCTTCATCTTGCTATTTGATGGGCATGAAGTTAATATCTTCAAAAGGGGGGCATAATCTTTTATCTTGCAGCTAACTCCTCAAATTTTACAGACCAAACTTTTCGGACAATGTGGTCATCAGGGCTATATCAGCTTTGCGAATCTAGGAAGGTCTAGACTACATGGTTGCTGCTTGAAAGTATTGAGTCAATAAGTGGCAGAGGCCAGGTTTTTCAGCCTTTGAGGGATATTAGATCAAGATATTACAGGTAGGGCAAAGTTGTTTGTAACCTGCCCCTTTCAATAAACTTAAGACAGCAATGTCTTTGGAAACTGCGCTTGTTAGTTTCATATCAGGATGGTGAATCTAGGAAGCTCTAGACTCTTTGGCTGGCCTTTGAAAGTTGTGTGTCCACTGGTGGCAGAGACCCCTAAATTCAGCCTTTAAGGCTGTCACTTCAAGATTTTTGAAACGGCTGCAAAGTTATTTATCCTGCATCCTACTCCTTGAATGTGACACACCAACGTTTTGGGATACTGTGCTCATCCACTCGATAACCAGGTTTGTGAATCTAGGAAGCTCTAGACTGTTTGGTGGGCCTTTGAAAGTTGTGCATGCACCCATGGCAGGAGCCACTTTTTTGGCAATGCCAGGGTGTCTCTTCAAGTGGAAGCTGTGGCAAAAGTTGTTTTTCCTACATGCCCATCAATGAAGTTTACACACCCAAATCGTTTGACACTGGGGTCATTGGGGCTCAATCAGGTTCATGAATCTAGGAAGCTCTTGACTATTTGGTTGGCATTTGAAAGTAGTGTGTCCAGCAATGGTGGAGGCCTATATATCTTGCTATTTGAAGGGCATGAAGCCAAGGTCTTCAAAACTGGCGAATCTAGGAAGGCCTAGACTACATGGTTGCTGCTTGAAAGTATTGCGTCCATCAGTGGCAGAGGCCATGTTTTTCAGTCTTTGAAGGATATCCGTTCAAGATCTTACAGGTAGGGCAAAGTTGTTGGTAACCTGCCCCTTTCAATAAACTTAAGACACCAATGTCTTTGGACACTGTTCTTGTTGGTTTCATATCAGCTGGGTGATTCTAGGAAGTTATAGACTATTTGGCTGGCCTTTGAAAGTTGTGTGTCCACTGATGGAGGAGACCACTTTTTCCGCCCTTTGAAAGCTATATCTGTTCAAGTCTAAGCAGGGGTAAAGTTGTCTATCCTGGGCACTGGTCAATGAATTTGACACCCCATGGTCTTTGGACACTGTTCTCATTGGGACTATATCAGGCTTGAGAATCTAGTAAGCTCTAGACTATATGGTTGCCTTTTCAAAGTGGTGAGTCTACCGGTGGCAGAGGCCCCTACATTCGGCCTTCAAGGCTGTCAATTCAACATCTTTAAAACTGCTGCAAAGTTATTTATCCTACAGCCTACACTATTCTCATTTGGGCTATTTTGACGTTTCTGTACACTGTGGTTATCTGTGCGGTAATCAGGTTTGTGAATCTAGTAAGCTCTAGCCTGTTTGGTGGGCCTTTGAAAGTAATGTGCCCAGCCATGGTGGAGGCCACTTTATCTTGCTATTTGATGGGCATGAAGTGAATATCTTCCAAAGTGGGGCATAGTCCTTTATCCTGCAGCCAACTCCTTGAATTTTACACACCAATCTTTTGGGACAATGTGGTCATCTGGGCTACATCAGGTTTGTGATTCTAGTAAGCTCTAGACATTTTCAAAGTGGTGAGTCCGCTGGTGGCAGAGGCCCCTAATTTCGGCCTATAAGGCTGTCAAAGCAAGATCTTTAAAACTGCTGCAAAGTTATATATCCTACAGCCTACTCCGGGAATGTGACGCATCAACATTTTGGGACAATGTGGTCATATGTGCGTTAATCAGGTTTGTGAATCTAGGAAGCTCTAGACTGTTTGGTGGGTCTTTGAAAGTATTGTGCCCAGCCATGGTGGAGGCCGCTTTATTTTGCTATTTGAAGGGCATGAAGTCAATGTCTTCAAAACTGGGGCATAGTACTTTATCGTGCAGCCAATTCCCTGAATTTTACACCCCAATCTTTTTAGACAATGTGGTCATCGTGGCTATATCAGCTTCATGAATCTAGGAAGGTCTAATCTACATGGCCGCTCTTTGAAAGTATTGGGTCTATAAGTGGCAGAGGCCGAGTTTTTCAGCCTTTCAAGGATATCAGATCATGGTCGTACAGGTAGGGCAAAGTTGTTGGTAACCTGCCCCTTTCAATAAACTTAAGACACCAATGTCTTTGGACACTGTGCTTGTTGGTTTCATATCAGGTGGGTGAATCTAGGAAGCTCTAGACTATTTGGAGGGCCTTTGAAAGTTGTGCGTCCACTGGTAGCAGAGGACGCTAAATTCGGCCTTCAAGGCTGTCAAAGCAAGATCTTTAAAACTGCTGCAAAGTTATTTATCCTACAACCTACTCCTGGAATGTGACTTACCAACGTTTTGGGACACTGTGGTCATATGTGCATTAATCAAGATTGTGAATCTAGGAAGCTCTAGACTGTTTGGTGGGCCTTTGAAACTAGTGTTCCCAGCCAAGGTGGAGGACACATTATTTTGCTTTTTGATGGGCATGAACTGAAGATCTTCAAAAAAGGGGAATAGTCCTTTATTCTGCAGCCAACTCCTTGAATTTTACACACCATCTTTTGGGACAATGTGGTCATCAGGGCTATATCAGCTTCGCGAATCTAGGAAGGTTTAGACTACATGGTTGCTGCTTCAAAGTATTACGTCCATCTGTGGCAGAGGCCACATTTTTCAGCCTTTGAAGGATATCCGTTCAAGATCTTACAGGCAGGGCAAAGTTGTTGGTAACCTGCCCCTTTCAATAAACTTAAGACACCAATGTCTTTGGACACTGTGCTTGTTGGTTTCATATCAGGTGGGTGAATCTAGGAAGCTCTAGACTATTTGGCTGGCTTTTGAAAGTTTAGTGTCCACTGGTGGCAGAGGCCCCTAAATCCGGCCTTCAAGGCTGTCAAAGCAAGATCTTTAAAACTGCTGCAAAGTTATTTGTCATGCAGCCTAGTCCTGGAATGTGACACACCAACGTTTTGGAACACTGTGGTCATCTGTGCTGGAATCAGGATTGTGAATCTAGGAAGCTCTAGACTGTTTGGTGGGCCTTTGAAAGTTGTGCATGCACCCATGGCAGGAGCCACTTTTTTGGCAATGCCAGGGTGTCTCTTCAAGTGGAAGCTGTGGCAAAAGTTGTTTTTCCTGCATACCCGTCAATGAAGTTTCAACACCCGTGTCTTTGGACACTGGGGTCATTGGGGCCGTATCAGGTTTATGAATCTAGGAAGCTCTAGACTATTTGGCTGGCCTTTGAATGTAGCGTGTCCACTGATGGCAGAGGCCCCTAAATTCGGCCTTCAAGGCTGTCAATGCAAGATATTCAAAACTGCTGCAAAGTTATTCATCCTACAGTCTAGCCTGTTTGGTAGGCCTTTGAAAGTAGTCTGCCCAGCCACGGTTGAAGCCGCTTCATCTTGCTGTTTGATGGGCATGAAGTTAAGATCTTCAAAAGTGGGGCATAGTCCTTTATCTTGCAGCTTACTCCTTGAATTTTACACACCAATCTTTTGGGACAATGTGGTCATCGGGGCTATATCAGCTTTCCAAATCTAGTAAGGTCTAGACTACATGGTTGCTGCTTGAAAGTATTGCGTCAATAAGTGGCAGAGGCCATATTTTTCAGCCTTTGAGGGATATTAGATCAAGATATTACAGGTAGGGCAAAGTTGTTGGTAACCTGCCCCTTTCAATAAATTTAAGACACCAATGTCTTTGGACACTGCGCTTGTTGGTTTCATATCAGGTGGGTGAATCTAGGAAGCTCTATACTATTTGGCTGGCCTTTGAAAGTTGTGTGTCCACTGGTGGTAGAGACCCCTAAGTTCGTCCTTTAAGGCTGTCACTTCAAGATCTTTGAAAATGCTGCAAAGTTATTTATCCTGCATCCTACTCCTTGAATGTGACACACCAACATTTTGGGATACTGTAGTCATCTGTGCGGTAATCAGGTTTGTGAATCTAGGAAGCTCTAGACTGTTTGGTGGGCCTTTGAAAGTTGTGCATACACCCATGGCAGGAGCCACTTTTCGGGCACTGCCAGGCTCTGTCTCTTCAAGTGGAAGCTGTGGCAAAAGTTGTTTTTCTTACTTGCCCATCAATGAAGTTTGCACACCCGTATCTTTTGACACTGGGGTCATTGGGGCTCCATCAGGTTCATGAATCTAGGAAGCTCTAGATTATTTGGTTGGCATTTGAAAGTAGTGTGTTGACCAATGGTGGAGAACAATTTATCTTGCTATTTGAATGGCATGAAGCCAAGGTCTTCAAAACTGGGTCATAGTCCTTTGTACTGCAAAGTAGTTGGTAACCTGCCACTTTCAAAAAACTTAAGACACCAATGTCTTTGGACACTCCGCTTGTTTGTTTCATATCAGGTGGGTGAATCTAGGAAGCTCTAGACTATTTGCCTGGCCTTTGAAAGTTGTGTGTCCACTGATGGAGGAGGCCACTTTTTCTGCCCTTTGAAAGCTATGTCTGTTCAAGTCTAAGCTGGGGCAAGGTTGTCTATCCTGGGCACTGGTCAATGAATTTGACAGCCCATTGTCTTTGGACACTGTTCTCAATGGGGCTATATCAGGCTTGTGAATCTAGTAAGCTCTAGACTATATGGTTGCCTTTTCAAAGTGGTGAGTCTACCGGTGGCAGAGGCCCCTAAATTCGGCCTTCAAGGCTGTCAATTCAAGATCTTTAAAACTGCTGCAAAGTTTTTTATCCTACAGCCTACATTATTCTCATTGGGGCTATTTTGACTTTCTGTACACTGTGGTCATCTGTGCGGTAATCAGATTTGTGAATCTAGTAAGCTCTAGCCGGTTTGGTGGGCCTTTGAAAGTAATGTGCCCAGCCATGGTGGAGGCCACTTTATCTTGCTATTTGATGGGCATGAAGGGAAGATCTTCCAAAGTGGGGCATAGTCCTTTATCCTGCAGCCAACTCCTTGAATTTTACACACCAATCTTTTGGGACAATGTGGTCATCTGGGCTACATCAGGTTTGTGATTCTAGTAAGCTCTAGACATTTTCAAAGTGGTGAGTCCACTGGTGGCAGAGGCCCCTAATTTCGGCCTAAAAGGTTGTCAAAGCAAGATCTTTAAAACTGCTGCAAAGTTATATATCCTACAGCCTACTCCGGGAATGTGACGCATCAACATTTTGGGACAATGTGGTCATATGTGCGTTAATCAGGTTTGTGAATCTAGGAAGCTCTAGACTGTTTGGTGGGTCTTTGAAAGTATTGTGCCCAGCCATGGTGGAGGCCGCTTTATCTTGCTATTTGAAGGGAATGAAGTCAATGTCTTCAAAACTGGGGCATAGTACTTCATCTTGCAGCTAACTCCTTGAATTTTACACCCCAATCTTTTTAGACAATGTGGTCATTGTGGCTATATCAGCTTCATGAATCTAGGAAGGTCTATGCTACATGGCCGCTGTTTGAAAGTATTGCATCCATCAGTGGCAGAGGCCACATTTTTCAGCCTTTCAAGGATATCAGATCATGATCTTACAGGTAGGGCAAAGTTGTTGGTAACTTGCCACTTTCAATAAACTTAAGACACCAATGTCTTTGGACACTGTGCTTGTTGGATTCATATCAGGTGGGTGAATCTAAGAAGCTCTAGACTATATGGTTGCCTTTTCAAAGAGGTGAGTCCACCGGTGGCAGAGGCCCCTAACTTGGGCCTTCAAGGCTGTCAATTCAAGATTTTTGAAACTGCTGCAAAGTTATTTATCCTGCCTCCTAGTCCTGGAATGTGACACATCAACGTTTTGGGCCACTGTGGTCATCTGTGCGGTAATCAGGTTTGTGAATCTAGAAAGGTCTAGCCTGTTTGGTGTGCCTTTGAAAGTAATGTTCCCAGCCATGGTGGAGGCCACTTCATTTTGCTATTTGATGGTCATAAAGTAAAGATGTTCAAAAGAGGGACATAGTCCTGTATCTTGTAGCTAACTCCTTGAATTTTACACACCAATCTTTTGGGACAATGTGGTCATTGGCGCTATATCAGCTTCGTGAATCTAGGAAGGTCTAGACTACATGGTTGCTGCTTGAAAGTATTGCGTCCATCAGTGGCAGAGACCACGTTTTTCAGCCTTTGAAGGATATCAGTTCAAGATCTTAGAGGTAGACCAAAGTTGTTGGTAACCTGCCCCTTTCAATAAACTTAAGACACGAATGTCTTTGCACACTGTGCTTGTTGGTTTCATATCCGGTGGTTGAATCTAGGAAGCTCTAGACTATTTGGCTGGCCTTTGAAAGTCCTGTGTCCACTGGTGGCAGAGGCCCCTAAATTCTGCCTTCAAGGCTCTCAAAGCAAGATCTTTAAAACTGTTGCAAAGTTATTCATCCTAGTATATATCCGGTTTGTGAATCTAGTAAGCTCTAGTCTGTTTGGTGTTCCCAGCCATGGTGGAGGCTGCATCATATTGCTATTTGATGGGCATAAATTGAATCCCTTACTAGATTCACAAACATGATATAGCCCCAATGAGAACAATGTCCAAAGACAATGGGGTGTCAAATTCATTGACCAATGCCCAGGATCGACAACTTTGCACCAGCTTAGACTTGAACAGACATAGCTTTCAAAAGGCAGAAAAAGTGGCCTCCTCCATTAGTGGACACACAACTTTAAAAGGCCAGCTAAATAGTCTAGAGCTTCCTAGATTCACCCACCTGATATGAAACCAAGAAGCACAGTGTCCAAAGACATTGGTGTCTTAAGTTTGATGAAGGAGGCAGGTTACCATCAATTTTGCAGGATAAAGGACTATGCCCCAGTTTTGAAGACCTTGGCTTCATGCCCTTCAAATAGCAAGATAAAGAGCACTCCACCATTGGTGGACAGACTACTTTCAAATGCCAACCAAATAGTCTAGAGCTTCCTAGATTCATGAACCTGATGGAGCCACAATGACCCCAGTGTCAAAAGATATGGGTGTGCAAACTTCATTGATGGGCATGTAGGAAAAACAACTTTTGCCACAGCTTCCACTTGAAGACATAGACCTGGCAGTGCCTGAAAAGTGGCTCCTGCCATGGGTGTATGCACAACTTTGAAAGGTCCACCAAACAGTCTAGAGCTTCCTAGATTCACAAACCTGATTAGCGTGCGGATAACCACAGTATCCCGAAACGTTGGTGTGTCACATTCAAGGAATAGGATGCAGGATAAATAACTATTCAGCAGTTTCAAAAATCTTGAAGTGAAAGCCTTAAAGGCTGAATTTAGGGGTCTCTGCCACCAGTGGACACACGACTTTCAAAGGCCAGCCAAATAGTCTAGAGCTTCCTAGATTCACAATCCTGATATGAAACCAACAATCGCAGTGTCTAAAGACATTGCTGTCTTAAGTTTATTGAAAGGGGCAGGTTACCAAAAACTTTGCCCTACCTGTAATATCTTGATCTAATATCCCTCAAAGGCTGATAAACATGGCCTCTGCCACTTATTGATGCAATACTTTCAAGCAGCCACCATGTAGTCTAGACCTTCCTAGTTTCGCAAAGTTGATATAGCCCTGATGACCACATTGTCCCAAGAGATTGGTGTGTAAAATTCGAGGAATTAGCTGCAAGATAAAGGACTATGTCCCACTTTTGAAGATCTTAACTTCATGCCCATCAAATAGCAAGATGAAGCGGCCTCAACCATGGCTGGGAACACTACTTTCAAAGGCCCACCAAACAGTCTAGAGCTTCCTAGATTCACAAACCTGATAACCGCATAGATGACCACAGTATCCCAGAACGTTGGTGTGTCACATTCCAGGACTAGGCTGCAGGATAAATAACTTTGCAGCAGTTTTAAAGATCTTGAAGTGACAGCCTTGAAGGCCGGATTTAGGGGTCTCTGCCACCAGTGGACACACAATTTTCAAAGACCAGCCAAATAGTTTAGAGCATCCTAGATTCACCCACCTGATATGAAACCAACAAGCACAGTGTCCAAAGACATTGGCGTCTTAAGTCAAATTGAAAGGGTCAAGTTACCAACAACTTTGCTCTACCTCTAATATCTTGAACTGATATCCTTCAAAGGCTGAAAAACGTGTGCTCTGCCACTGATGGACGCAATACTTTCAAGCAGCAACCATGTAGTCTAGACCTTCCTAGATTTGCAAAGCTGATATAGCCCCGATGACCACATTGTCCCAAAAGATTGGTGCAAAAAATCCAAGGAGTTAGCTGCAAGATAAAGGACTATGCCCCAATTTTGAAGATATTCACTTCATGCCCATCAAATAGCAAGATAAAGCGGCCTCCACCATGGCTGGGCACACTACTTTCAAAGGCCCACCAAACAGGCTAGAGCTTCCGAGATTCACAAACCTGATTAACGCGCATATGACAACATTGTCCCAAAACGTTAGTGTGTCACATCCCAAGAGTAGGCTATAGGATAAATAACTTTGCAGCAGTTTTAAAGATCTTGAAGTGACCGCCTTGAAGGCCGAATTTAGAGGCCTCTGCCACCAGTGGACACACAACTTTCAAAGGCCAGCCAAATAGTCTAGAGCTTCCTAGATTCAACCACCTGATATGAAACCAACAAGCACCGTGTCCAAAGACATTGTCGTCTTAAGTTTATTGAAAGGGGCAGGTTACCAACAACTTTGCCCTACCTGTAAGATCATGATCTGATATCCTTCAAAGGCTGAAAAATGTGGCCTCCGCCACTTATTGACTCAATACTTTCAAACAGCAACCATGTAGTCTAGACCTTCCTAGATTCATGAAGCTGATATAGCCACGATAACCACATTGTCTAAAAAGATTGGAGTGTAAAATTCATGGAATTGGCTGCAGGATAAAGGACTATGCCCCAGTTTTGAAGACATTGACTTCATGCCCTTCAAATAGCGAGATAAAGCAGCCTCCACAATGGCTGGGCACAATACTTTCAAAGGCCCACCAAACAGTCTAGAGCTTCCTAGATTCACAAACCTAATTAATGCACAGATGACAACATTGTCCCCAAATGTTGATGTGTCACATTCCCGGAGTAGGCTGTTGGATATATAACTTTGCAGCAGTTTTAAAGATCTTGAAGTGACAGCCTTATAGGCCGAAATTAGGGGCCTCTGCTACCAGTGGACTCACCACTTTGTAAATGTCTAGAGCTTACTAGAATCACAAACCTGATGTAGCCCAGATGACCACATTGTTCCAAAAGATTGGTGTGTAAAATTCAAGGAGTTGGTTGCAGGATAAAGGACTATGCCCCACTTTGGAAGATCTTCACTTCATGCCCATCAAATAGAAAGATGAAGTGGCCTCCACCATGGCTGGGCACACTACTTTCAAAGGCCCACCAAACAGGCTAGAGCTTACTAGATTCACAAATCTGATTACCACACAGATGACCACATTGTAGAGAAACGTCAAAATAGCCCCATTGAGAACAGTGTAGGCTGTAGGATAAATATCTTTGCAGCAGTTTTAAAGATCTTGAATTGAAGGCTGAAATTAGGGGCCTCTGCCACCGGTGGACTCATCACTTTGAAAAGGCAACCATATAGTCTAGAGCTTCCTAGATTCACCCACCTGATATGAAACCAACAAGCACAGTGTCCAAATACATTGGTGTCTTAAGTTTATTGAAATGGGCAGGTTACCAACAACTTTGCCCTACCTGTAAGATAGTGAACGGATATCCTTCAAAGCCTGAAAAACGTGGCCTCTGCCACTTATTGACGCAATACTTTCAAGCAGCAACCATGAAGTCTAGACCTTCCTAGATTAGCAAAGCTGATATAGCCCTGATGACCACATTGTCCCAAAAGATTGGTGTGTAAAATTTGAGGAGTTAGCTGCAAGATAAAGGACTGTGCCCCACTTTTGAAGATCTTAACTTCATGCCTATCAAATAGCAAGATGAAGCGGCCTCAACCATGGCTGGGAATATTACTTTCAAAGGCCCACCGAACAGGTTAGAGCTTCATAGATTCACAAACCTGATTACCGCACAGATGACCACAGTGTCCCAAAACGTTGGTTTGTCACATTCCAGGAGTACACTGTAGGATAAATAACTTTGCAGCAGTTTTAAATATCTTGTATTCACAGCCTTGAAGGCAGAATTTAGGGGCCTCTGCCACCAGTGAACACGCAACATTCAAAGGCCAGCCAAATAGTCTAGAGCTTCCTAGATTCATGAACCTGATACGGCCACAATGACCCCAGTGTCCAAAGACACGAGTGTTGAAACTTCATTGACGGGTATGCAGGAAAAACAACTTTTGCCACAGCTTCCACTTGAAGAGACACAATGGCATTGCCCAAAAAGTGGCCCCTGCCATGGGTACATGCACAACTTTCAAAGGCCCACCAAACAGTCTAGAGCTTCCTAGATTCACAATCCTGATTCCAGCACAGATGACCACAGTGTCCCAAAACGTTGGTATGTCACATTCCAGGACTAGGCTGCAGGATAAATAACTTTGCAGCAGTTTTAAAGATCTTGCTTTTACAGCCTTGAAGGCCGAATTTAGGGGCCTCTGCCACCAGTGGACACAAAACTTTCAAAACCCAGCCAAATAGTCTAGAGCTTCCTAGATTCACCCACCTGATATGAATCCAACAAACACAGTGTCCAAAGACATTGGTGTCTTAAGTTTATTGAAAGGGCAGGTTAGCAACAACTTTGCAGGATAAAGGACTATGCCCCATTTTTGAAGACCTTGGTTTCATGCCCTTCAAATAGCAAGATAAAGAGGCCTCCGCCATTGCTGGACACACTACTTTCAAATGCCAACCAAATAGTCTAGAGCTTCCTAGATTCATGAACCTGATTGAGCCCCAATGACCCCAGTGTCAAAAGATTTGAGTGTGTAAACTTCATTGATGGGCATGTAGGAAAAACAACTTTTGCCACAGCTTCCACTTGAAGAGACAGAGCCTGGCAGTGCCCGAAAAGTGGCCCTGCCATGTGTGTATGCACAACTTTCAAAGGCCCACCAAACAGGCTAGAGGTTCCTAGGATTCTAGGACAATCACCCCTGGGACAACTACCCCTGGGACAACTACCCCTGGGACAACTACCCCTGGGACAACTACCCCCTAGGACTATTACCCCCTAGGACTATTACCCACTAGGACTATTACCCCCATAGGACAACTACCCCTGGGACAACTACCCCTTAAGACAATTACCCCTTAGGACAATTACCCCTATGGGTAGGACAACTACCCCTTAGGACAACTACCCCTCTAGATAGGACAATTACCCCTATAGATAGGACAATTACCCCTTTAGGACAACTACCCCCCTTGATAGGACAACTACCCCTATTGGTAGGACAACTACCCCCCTTGATAGGACAACTACCCCTATTGGTAGGACAACTACCCCTATTGGTAGGACAACTACCCCCATTGGTAGGACCTGCCCTTAGTGTTCAAGGCCGGGCAAAGGAGGGATAGGCCTACCAATGGGTGTAGTTGTTCTATCAAAGGGGGGTAGTTGTCCTACTAAAGGGGGTAATTGTCCTATCAAAGGGGGGTAGTTGTCCTACCAATGGGGGTAGTTGTCCTATCAAGGGGGGTAGTTGTCCTACTAAAGGGGGTAATTGTCCTATCAAAGGGGGGTAGTTGTCCTACTTATGGGGGTAGTTGTCCTATCAAGGGGGGTAGTTGTCCTATCAAGGGGGGTAGTTGTCCTATCATAGGGGTAGTTGTCCTATCTGTAGGGGTAATAGTCCTAAAGGGGTAATGGTCCTATATGTAGGGGTAGTTGTACTATCTAAAGGGGTAGTTGTCCTATAGGGGTAGTTGTCCTATGGGGGTAGTTGTCCTACCCATAGGGGTAATTGTCCTAAGGGGTAATTGTCCTAAGGGGTAGTTGTCCCAGGGGTAGTTGTCCTATGGGGGTAATAGTCCTAGAGGGTAATAGTCCTAAGGGGTAGTTGTCCCAGGGGTAGTTGTCCTATGGGGGTAATAGTCCTAGAGGGTAATAGTCCTAAGGGGTAGTTGTCCTAGGGGGTAGTTGTCCCCAGGGTAGTTGTCCCAGGGGTAGTTGTCCCAGGGGTAGTTGTCCCAGGGGTAGTTGTCCTGTCACCGGTTCCTAGACCACAAACCTGATTACCGCATGGATGACCACAGTATCCCAAAACGTTGGTGTGTCACATTCCAGGACTAGTCTGCAGGATAAATAACTTTGCAACAGTTTCAAAGATCTTGAAGTGACAGCCTTGAAGGCCGAAATTAGAGGCCTCTGCCACCAGTGGACTCACTACTTGGAAAAGGTCTAGAGCTTACTAGAATCACAAACCTAATATAGCCCCAACGAGAACAGTGTCAAAAGACAATGAGGTGTCAAATCCATTGACCAGTGCCCAGGATAGACAACTTTGCCCCGGTTTATACTTGAACAGACATAGCTTTCAAAGGGGTGAAAAAATGACCTCCTCCATCAGTGGACACACAACTTTCAAAGGCCAGCCGAATAATCTAGAGATTCCTAGATTCACCCACCTGATATGAAACCAACAAGCACAGTGTCCAAAGAGATCCGTGTCTTAAGTTTATTCAACGGGGCAGGTTATCAACAACTTTGCCTTACCTCTAAGATCTTGCACTAATATCCTTCAATGGCTGAAAAACGTGGCCTCTGCCACTGATGGTCGCAATACTTTCAAACAGCAACCATGTAGTCTAGACCTTCCTAGATTCACGAAGCTGATATAGGCCTGGAGACGACATTGTCCAAAAAGATTGGGGTGTAAAATTCAGGGAATTGGCTGCAGGATTAAGGACTATGCCCCAGTTTTGAAGACCTCTTGAAGAGACACCCTGGCAGTACCCAAAAAGTGGGCCCTGCTATAGGTACATGCACAACTTTCAAAGGCCCACCAAACAGTCTAGAGCTTCCTAGATTCACAAACCTGATTACCGCAGGGATGACATCATTATCCTTAAACGTTGGTCTGTCACATTCAAGGACTAGGCTGCAGGATGAATAACTTTGCCGCAGTTTCAAAGATCTTGAAGGGACAGCCTTGAAGGCCGAATTTAGGGGTCTCTGCCACCAGTGGACACACAACTTTCAAAGGCCAGCCAAATAGTGTAGAGCTTCCTAGATTCATAAACCTGATATAGCCCCAATGACCCCAGTGTCCAAAGACACGGTTGTTGAAACTTCATCGACAGGTATGCAGGAAAAACAACTTTTGCCACAGCTTCAACTTGAAGAGACACCCTGGCATTGCCCAAAAATTGGCCCCTGCCATGGGTGCATGCAGAACTTTCAAATGCCCACCATGTAGTTTAGAGCCTCCTAGATTAACAAACCTGATTACCACACAGATGACCACATTGTCCCAAAACTTGGTGTGTCACATTCCAGGACTAGGCTGCAGGATAAATAACTTTGCAGCAGTTTTAAAGATCTTGCTTTGACAGCCTTGAAGGCCGGATTTAGGGGCATCTGCCACCGGTGGACACACCACTTTCAAAGGCCAGCCAAATAGTCTAGAGCTTCCTAGATTCACCCACCTGATATAAATCCAACAAGCTCAGTGTCCAAATACATAGGTGTCTTAAGTTTATTGAAAGGGGCAGGTTACCAACAACTTTGCCCTACCTGTAAGATCTTGAACTGATATCCTTCAAAGGCTGAAAAACGTGGTCACTGCCACTGATGGACGCAATACTTTCAAGCAGCAACCATGTAGTCTAAACCTTCCTAGATTTGCGAAGCTGATATAGCCCCGATGACCACATTGTCCCAAAAGATTAGTGTCTAAAATTCAAGGAGTTGGCTGCACAATAAAGGACTATTCCCCGTTTTTTAAGATCTTCACTTCTTGCCCATCAAACAGCAAGATAATGTGTCCTCCACCATGGCTGGGCACACTACTTTCAAAGGCCCACCAAACAGTCTAGAGCTTCCTAGATTCACAATCCTGATTAACACACAGATGACCACAGTGTCCCAAAACGTTGGTAAGTCACATTCCAGGCGTAGGCTGTAGGATAAATACATTTGCAGCAGTTTTAATAATCTTGCTTTAACAGCCTTTAAGCTCGAATTTAGGGGCCTTTGCCACCAGTGGACACACAACTTTCAAAGGCCAGCCAAATAGTCTCGAGCTTCCTAGATTCAACCACCTGATATGAAACCAACAAGCACAGTGTCCATCGACATTGGTGACTCAAGTTTATTGAAAGGGGCAGGTTACCAACAACTTTGCCCTACCTGTAAGATCATGATCTGATATCCTTCAAAGGCTGAAAAACGTGGCCTCTGCCACTTATTGACGCAATACTTTCAAACAGCGACCATGTAGCCTAGACCTTCCTGGATTCATGAAGGTGATATAGCCATGATAACCACATTGTCTAAAAAGATTGGGGTGTAAAATTCAGGGAATTGGCTGCAGGATAAAGGACTATGCTCCAGTTTTGAAGACATTGACTTCATGCCCTTCAAATAGCAAGATAAAGCGGCCTCCACCATGGCTGGGCACACTGCTTTCTAAGGCCCACCAAACAATCTAGAGCTTCCTAGATTCACAAACCTGATTACCGCAGAGATAACCACAGTGTCCCAAAATGTCGGTGTGTCACATTCAAGGACTAGGCTGCAGGATAAATAACTTTGCAGCAGTTTTAAAGATCTTGATGTGACAGCCTTGAAGGCCAAAATTAGGGGCCTCTGCCACCAGTGGACTCACCACTTTGAAAAAGCAACCATATTGCCTAGAGCTTACTAGATTCACAACCCTGATGTAGCCCCAATGAGAACAGTGTCCAAAGACAATGGGGTGTCAAATTCATTGACCAGCGTCCAGGATAGATAACTTTGCCCCAGCTTAGACTTGAACAGACATAGCTTTCAAAGGGGAGAAAAAGTGGACTCCTCCATCAGTGGACACACAACTTTCAAAGGCCAGCCGAATAGTCTAGAGCTTCCTAGATTCACCCACCTGATATGAAACAAACAAGCACAGTGTCCATGGACATTGGTGACTTAAGTTTATTGAAAGGGGCAGGTTACCAACAATCTTGCCCTACCTGTAAGATCTTTAACTGATATCCTTCAAAGGCTGAAAAACGTGGTCACTGCCACTGATGGACGCAATATTTTCAAGCAGCAACCATGTAGTCTAAACCTTCTTAGATTCGCAAAGCTGATATAGCCACGATGACTACATTGTCCCAAAAGATTGGTCTGTAAAATTCAAGGAGTTGGCTGCAGAATAAAGGACTATTCCCCGTTTTTGAAGATCTTCACTTCATGCCCATCAAATAGCAAGATAATGCGTCCTCCACGATGGCTTGCCACACTACTTTCAAAGGCCCACCAAACAGTCTAGAGCTTCCTAGATTCACAATCCTGATTAACGCACAGATGACCACAGTGTCCCAAAACATTGGTAAGTCACATTCCAGGAGTAGGCTGTAGGATAAATACCATTGCAGCAGTTTTAAAGATCTTGCTTTGACAGCCTTTAAAGTCGAATTTAGGGGCCTTTGCCACCAGTGGACACACAACTTTCAAAGATCAGCCAAATAGTCTAGAGCTTCCTAGATTCAACCACCTGATATGAAACCAACAAGCACAGTGTCCAAAGACATTGGTGTCTTAAGTTTATTGAAAGGGGCATGTTACCAACAACTTTGCCCTACCCGTAAGATCTTGAACTGATATCCTTCAAAGGCTGCAAAACGTGGCCTTTCCTACTGATGGAAGCAATACTTTCAAACAGCAACAATGTAGTCTAGACGTTCCTAGATTCGCGAAGCTGATATAGGTTTGGAGACCACATTGTCCAAAAAGATTGGGGTGTAAAATTCAGGGAATCTGCTGCAGGATTAGGGACTATACCCCAGTTTTGAAGACGGCTTGAAGAGACACCCTGTCAGTGCCCTAAAAGTGGCCCCTGCCATGGGTGCATGCACAACTTTCAAAGGCCCACCAAACAGTCTAGAGCTTCCTAGATTCACAAACCTGATTCCAGCACAGATGACCACATTGTCCCCAAACCTTGGTGTGTCACATCTCAGGAGTAGGGTATACGGTAAATAACTTTACAGCAGTTTTAAAGATCTTGCTTTGACAGCCTTAAAAGCCAAATTTAGGGGCCTTTGCTACCAGTGGACACACAACTTTCAAAGGCCAGCCAAATAGTCTAGAGCTTCCTAGATTCACCAACCTGATATGAAACCAACAAGCACAGTGTCCATCGACATTGGTGACTTAAGTTTATTGAAAGGGGCAGGTTACTAACAACTTTGCCCTACCTGTAAGATCTTGAACTGATATCCTTCAAAGGCTGAAAAATGTGGTAACTGCCACTGATGGACGCAATACTTTTAAGCAGCAACCATGTAGTCTAAACCTTCTTAGATTCGCGAAGCTGATATAGCCCCGAAGACCACATTGTCCCAAAAGATTGGTGTGTAAAATTCAAGGAGTTGGCTGCAGAATAAAGGACTGTTCCCCGTTTTTGAAGATCTTCACTTCATGCTCATCAAATAGCAAGATAATGCGTCCTCCACCATGGCTTGCCACACTACTTTCAAAGGCCCACCAACCAGTCTAAAGCTTCCTAGATTCACAATCCTGATTCCAGCACAGATGACCACAGTGTCCCAAAACGTTGGTGTGTCACATTCCAGGACTAGGCTGCAGGATAAATAACTTTGCAGCAGTTTTAAAGATCTTGCTTTTACAGCCTTGAAGGCCGAATCTAGGGGCCTCTGCCACCAGTGGACACAAAACTTTCAAAACCCAGCCAAATAGTCTAGAGCTTCCTAGATTCACCCACCTGAAGGATATTAGATCAAGATATTACAGGTAGGGCAAAGTTGTTGGTAACCTGCCCCTTTCAATAAACTTAAGACATCAATGTCTTTGGACACTGTGCTTGTTGGTTTCATATCAGGTAGGTGAATCTAGGAAGCTCTAGACTATTTGGTTGGCTTTTGAAAGTTATGTGTCCACTGGTGTCAGAGGCCCCTAGATTCGGCCTCCAAGGCTGTCAAAGCAAGATCTCTAAAACTGCTGCAAAGTTATTTATCCTGCAGCCTACTCCTGGAATGTGACACACCAACGTTTTGGGACAGTGTGGTCATCTGTGTGGTAATCGGGTTTGTTAATCTAGGAGGCTCTAGACTGTTTGGTGGGCATTTGAAAGTTGTGCATGCAAACATGGCAGGGGCCACTTTTTGGGCAATGCCAGGGTGTCTCTTCAAGTGGAAGCTGTGGCAAAAGTTGTTTTTCCTGCATACCCGTCAATGAAGTTTCAACACCCGTGTCTTTGGACACTGGGGTCATTGGGGCTATATCAGATTTATATATATAGGAAACTCAAGACTATTTGGATGGCCTTTGAAAGTTTTGTGTCCACTGGTGGCAGAGACCCCTAAATTCGGCCTTCAAGGCTGTCACTTCAAGATCTTTGAAACTGCTGCAAAGTTATTTATCCTGCAGCCTATTCCTTCAATGTGACACACCAACGTTTTGGGATAATGAGGTTATCCCTGCAGTAATCAGGTTTGTGAATCTAGGAAGCTCTAGACTGTTTGGTGGGCCATTTAAAGTTGTGCATGCACCCTTGGCAGGGGCCACTTTTTCGGCACTGCCAGGGTGTCTCTTCAAGTGGAAGCTGTGGCAAAAATTGTTTTTTCTACATGCCCATCAATGAAGTTTGCACACCCATATCTTTTGACACTGGGGTCATTGGGGCTCCATAAGGTTCATGAATCTAGGAAGCTCTAGACTATTTGGTTGGCATTTGAAAGTAGTGTGTCCACCAATGGTGGAGGCCACTTTATCTTGCTATTTGAAGGGCATGAAGCCAAGGTCTTCAAAACTGGGTCATAGTCCTTTATCCTGCAAAGTTGTTGGTAACCTGCCCCTTTCCATAAAATTAAGACATCAATGTCTTATCATACTGTGCTTGTTGGTTTCATATCAGGTGGGTGAATCTAGGAAGCTCTAGACTATTTGGTAGGCCTTTGAAAGTTGTGTGTCCACTGATGGAGGAGACCATTTTTTCCGCGCTTCGAAAGCTATGTCTGTTCAATTCTAAGCTGGGGCAAAGTTGTCTATCCTGGACCCTGGTCAATGAATTTGACACCCCGTTGTCTTTGGACACTGTTCTCACTGGGGCTATATCAGGTTTGTGAATCTAGTAACCTCTAGACTATATGGTTGCTTTTTCAAAGTGGAGAGTCCACTGGTGGCCCGAGGCCCCTGAATTCGGCCTTCAGGGCTGTCAATTCAAGATCTTTAAAACTGCTGCAAAGTTATTTATCCTGCAGCCTAGTCCTTGAATGTGACACACCTATGTTTTTGGACACTGTGCTCATTGGTGCGGTAATCAGGTTTGTGAATCTAGGGAGCTCTAGACTGTTTGGTGGGCCTTTGAAGGTTGTGTGTCCACTGATGGAGGAGGCCACTTTTTCTCCCCTTTGAATGCTATGTCTGTTCAAGTCTAAACTGGGGCAAGCTTGTCTATCCTGGCAAAGTGGTTGGTAACCTGCCCGTATCAATAAACTTAAGACATCAATGTCTTTGGACACTGTGCTTGTTGGTTTCATATCATGTGGGTGAATCTAGGAAGCTCTAGACTATTTGGCTGGCCTTTGAAAGTTGTGTGTCCACTGATGGAGGAGGCCACTTTTTCTCCTCTTTGAAAGCTATGTCTGTTCAAGTCTAAGCTGGGGCAAAGTTGTCTATCCTGGGCACTGGTCAATGAATTTGACACCCCATTGTCTTTTGACACTGTTCTCATTGGGGCTATATCAGGTTTGTGAAGCTAGTAAGCTCTAGACTATATGGTTCCCTTTCCAAAGTGGTGAGCCTACCGGCGGCAGAGGCCCATAAATTCGGCCTCCAAGGCTGTCAATTCAAGATCTTTAAATCTGCTACAAAGTTATTTATCCTACAGCCTACTCCTGGAATGTGACACACCCAAGTTTCTGGACACTGTGGTCATCTGTACGGTAATCAGGTTTGTGAATCTAGGAAGCTCTAGACTATTTGGTGGGCCTTTGAAAGTAGTGTTCCCAGCCATGGTGGAGGCCGCTTTATCCTGGTATTTTTTGATGGGCATGATGTGAAGATCTTCCAAAGTGGGGCATAGTCTTTTATATTGCAGCCAACTCCTTGAATTTTACACACCAGTCTTTTGGGACAATGTGGTCATCGGGGCTATATCAGCTTCGCGAATCTAGGAATGTCTAGACTATATGGTTGCTGCGTGAAAGTATTGCGTCGATCAGTGGCAGAGGACATGTTTTTCAGCCTTTGAAGGATATCAGTTCAAGATCTTAGAGGTAGACCAAAGTTGTTGGTAACTTGCCCCATTCAATTTAACTTAATACACCAATGTCTTTGGACACTGTGCTTGTTGGTTTCATATCAGGTGGGTGAATCTAGGAAGCTCTAGACTATTGGGCTGGCTTTTGAAAGTTGTGTGTCCACTGGTGGCAGAGGCCCCTAAATTCGGCCTTCAAGGCTGTCACTTCAAGATCTTTGAAACTGCTGCAAAGTTAATTATCCTGCAGCCTAGTCCTTGAATGTGACAGACCAACGTTTTGGGATAATGTGGTTATCCCTGCGGTCATCAGGTTTATGAATCTAGGAAGCTCTAGACTGTTTGGTGGGCCTTTGAAAGTTGTGCATGCACCCATGGCAGAGGCCACTTTTTTAGCACTGCCAGGGTGTCTCTGCAAGTGGTCTTCAAAACTGGGGCATAGTCCTGAATCCTGCAGCCAATTCTCTGAATTTTACACCCCAATCTTTTTGAACAATGTGGTCTCCATGCCTATATCTGCTTTATGAATCTAGTAAGTTCTAGACTACATGGTTGCTGTTTGAAAGTATTGCGACCATCAGTGGCAGAGGCCCCGTTTTTCAGACTTTGAAGGATATCAGTTCAAGATCTTAAAGGTAGGGCAAAGTTGTTGGTAACCTGCCCATTTCAATAAACTTAAGACATCAATGTCTTTGGACACTGTGCTTGTTGGATTCATATCAGCTGGGTGAATCTAGGAATCTCTAGACTATTTGGCTGGCCTTTGAATGTTGCGTGTTCACTGGTGGCAGAGGCCCCTAAATTCGGCCTTAAAGGCTGTCAATACAAGATATTTAAAACTGCTGCAAAGTTATTTATCCTACAGTCTACTCCTGGAAAGTGACACACCAACGTTTTGGGACACTGTGGTCATCTGTGCGGTAATCAGGTTTGTGAATCTAGGAAGCTCTAGCCTATTTGGTGGGCCTTTGAAAGTAGTGTTCCCAACCATGGTTGAGGCCGCTTCATCTTGCTATTTGATGGGCATGAAGTTAAGATTATCAAAAGTGGGCCATAGTCCTTTATCTTGTAGCTAACTCCTCGAATTTTACACACCAATCTTTTGGGACAATTTGATCATCTGGGCTATATCAGCTTCATGAATCTAGGAAGGTCTAGACTACATGGTTGCTGTTCGAAAGTATTGCGTCCATTAGTGGCGGAGGCCACGTTTTTCAGCCCTTGAAGGACATCAGTTCAAGATCTTAGAGGTAAAGCAAAGTTGTTGGTAACTTACCCCTTTCAATAAACTTAAGACACCAATGTCTTTGGACACTGTGCTTGTTGGTTTCATATAAGGTGGGTGAATCTATGAAGCTCTAGACTATTTGGCTAGTCTTTGAACGTACTGTTTCCACTGATAGAGGAGGCCACTTTTTCTGCCCTTTGAAAGTTATGTCTGTTCAAGTCTAAGCTGGGGCAAAGTTGTCTATCCTGGGTACGGGTCAATGAATTTGACACCCATTGTTTTTGGACACTGTTCTCATTGGGGCTATATCAGGTTTGTGAATCTAGTAAGCACTAGACTATATGGTTGCTTTTTCAAAGTGGTGAGTCCACTGGTGGCAGAGGCCCCAAAATTTTGGCCTACAAGGCCATCCAAATAGTCTAGAGCTTCCTAGATTCACAATCCTGATTACTGCACAGATGACCACAGTATCCCAAAATGTTGGTGTGTCACATTCAAGGACTAGGCTGCAGGATAAATAACATTGCAGCAGTTTTAAAGATCTTGCTTTCACAGCCTTTAAGGCCGAATTTAGGGGCCTTTGCCACCAATGGACACACAACTTTCAAAGGCCAGCCAAATAGTCTAGAGCTTCCTAGATTCGACCACCTGATATGAAAGCAACAAGCACAGTGTCCAAAGACATTGGTGTCTTAAGTTTATTGAAAGGGGCAGGTTACCAACAACTTTGCCCTACCTCTAAGATCTTGAACTGATATCCTTTAAAGGCTGAAAAACCGGGCCTATGCCACTGATGGACACACTACTTTCAAGGAGCAACCATGTAGTCTAGACCTTCCTAGATTCGCAAAGCTGATATAGCCCCGATGACGACATTGTCCCAAAAGATTGGTGTGTAAAATATATGGAGTTGGCTGCAAGATAAAGGCCTATGCCCCACTTGGGAAGATCTTCACTTCATGCCCATCAAACAGCAAGATAAAGCGGACTCCACCATGGCTGGGCACACTACTTTCGAAGGCCGACCAAACATTCTAGAGCTTCCGAGATTCACAAACCTGATTAACGCACAGACGACAACATTGTCCCAAAATGTTGGTGTTTCACATTCACGGAGTAGGCTTTAGGATAAATAACTTTGCAACAGTTTCAAAGATCTTGAAGTGACATCCTTGAAGGCCAAATTCAGGGGCCTCTGCCACTGGTGGACTCACCACCTTGAAAAGGCAACCATATAGTCTAGAGCTTACTAGATTTACAAACCTTATATAGCCCCATTGAAAACAGTGTCCAAAGACAATGAGGTGTCAAATTCATTGACCAGTGCCAAGGATAGACAACTTTGCCCCGGTTTATACTTGAACAGACATAGCTTTCAAAGGGGAGAAAAAGTGACCTCCTCCATCAGTGGACACACAACTTTCAAAGGCCAGCCAAATAGTCTAGAGCTTCCTAGATTCACCCACCTGATATGAAACCAACAAGCACAGTGTCCATCGACATCGGTGTTTTAAGTTTATTGAACGGGGCAGGTTATCAACAACTTTGCCTTACCTCTAAGATCTTGCACTAATATCCTTCAAAGGCTGAAAAACGTGGCCTCTGCCACTGATGGTCCCAATACTTTCAAACAGCAACCATGCAGTCTAGACCTTCCTAGATTCATGAAGCTGATATAGGCCTGGAGACCACATTGTCCAAAAAGATTGGGGTGTAAAATTCAGGGAATTGGCTGCAGGATTAAGGACTATGCCCCAGTTTTGAAGACCTCTTGAAGAGACACCCTGGCAGTACCCAAAAAGTGGGCCCTGCCATAGGTACATGCACAACTTTCAAAGGCCCACCAAACAGTCTAGAGCTTCCTAGATTCACAAACCTGATTACCGCAGGGATGACAACATTATCCCAAAACATTGGTCTGTCACATTCAAGGACTAGGCTGCAGGTTGAATAACTTTGCCGCAGTTTGAAAGATCTTGAAGGGACAGCCTTGAAGGCCGAATTTAGGGGTCTCTGCCACCAGTGGACACACAACTTTCAAAGGCCAGCCAAATAGTCTAGAGCTTCCTAGATTCACCCACCTGATATGAAACCAACAAGCACAGTGTCCAAAGACATTGGTGTCTTAAGTTAAATTGAAAGGGGCAAGTTACCAACAACTTTGCTCTACCTCTAAGATCTTGAACTGATATCCTTCAAAGGCTGAAAAAACGTGACCTCTGCCACTGATGGACACAATACTTTCAAGCAGCAACCATATAGTCTAGACATTCCTAGATTCGCGAAGCTGATATAGCCCCGATGACCACATTGTCCCAAAAGATTGGTGCGTAAAATTCAAGGAGTTAGCTGCAAGATAAAGGACTATGCCTCAATTGAGAAGATCTTCACTTCATGCTCATCAAATAGCAATATAAAGCGTCCTCCACCATGGCTGGGCACACTTCTTTGAAACCAACAAGCACAGTGTCCAAAGACATTCTATTTGAAGGGCATGAAGCCAAGGTCTTCCAAACTGGGGCATAGTCCTTTATCCTGCAAAATTGATGGTAACCTGCCACTTTCAATAAACTTAAGACACCTATGTCTTTGGACACTGTGCTTGTTGGTTTCATATCAGGTGGGTGAATCTAGGAAGCTCTAGACTATTTGGCTGGCCTTTGAAAGTTGCGTGTCATCTGATGGAGGAGGAGATTTTTTGTCTCCTTTGAAAGCTATGTCTGTTCAAGTCTAAGCTGGGGCAAGGTTGTCTATCCTGGCAAAGTTGCTGGTAACCTGCCCCTTTCAATAAACTTAAGACACCGATGTCTTTCAACACTGAGCTTGGTGGTTTCCTATCAGGTGGGTGAATCTAGGAAGCTCTAGACTATTTGGCTGGCCTTTGAAAGTTGTGTGTCCACTGATGGAGGAGGCCACATTTTCTGCCCTTTGAAAGCTATGTCTGTTCAAGTCTAAGCTGGGGCAAAGTTGTCGATCCTGGGCACTGGTCAATGAATTTGACACCCCATTGTCTTTGGACACTGTTCTCATTGGGGCTATATTAGGTTTGTGAATCTAGTAAGCTCTAGACTATATGGTTGCCTTTTCAAAGAGGTGAGTCCACCGTTAGCTCGAGCCTGTTTGGTGGGCCTTTGAAAGTAGTGTGTCCACCCATGGTAGAGGACGCTTTATCTTGCTATTTGATGGGCATGAAGTGAAGATCTTCCAAAGTGGGGCATAGTCCTTTATCTAGATGCCAACTCCTTGAATTTTACACACCAATCTTTTGGGACAATGTGGTCATCGTGGCTATATCAGATTCGCGAATCTAGGAAGGTCTAGACTACATGGTTGCTGTTTGAAAGTATTGGGCCAATAAGTGGCAGAGGCCACGTTTTTCAGCCTTTGAAGGATATCATATCACGATCTTACAGGTAGGGCAAAGTTGTTGGTAACCGGCCCCTTTCAATAAACTTAAGACACCAATGTCTTTGGACACCGTGCTTGTTGGTTTCATATCAGGTGGTTGAATCTAGGAAGCTCTAGACTATTTGGCTGGCCTTTGAAAGTTGTGTGTCCACTGGTGGCAGAGGCCCCTGAATTCGGCCTTAAAGGCTGTCAAAGCAAGATCTTTAAAACTACTGCAACGGTATTTATCCTACAGCCTACTCCTGGAATGTGACTTACCAATGTTTTGGGACACTGTGGTCATCTGTGTGTTAATCAGGATTGTGAATCTAGGAAGCTCTAGACTGTTTGGTGGGCCTTTGAAAGTAGTGTGGGAAGCCATGGTGGAGGACGCATTATCTTGCTATTTGATGGGCATGAAGTGAAGATCTTCCAAAGTGAGGCATAGTCCTTTATCTTGCAGCCAACTCCTTGAATTTTACACACCAATCTTTTGGGACAATGTGGTCATTGGGGCTATATCAGCTTCGCGAATCTAAGAAGGTTTAGACTACATGGTTGCTGCTTGAAAGTATTGCGTCCATCAGTGGCAGTGACCACATTTTTCAGCCTTTGAAGGATATTAGTTCAAGATCTTAGAGGTATGGCAAAGTTGTTGCTAACTTACCCCTTTCAATTTAACTTTAGACACC
This sequence comes from Lepidonotus clava, assembly GCA_936440205.1. NCBI lineage: Eukaryota > Metazoa > Annelida > Polychaeta > Phyllodocida > Polynoidae > Lepidonotus > Lepidonotus clava. The sequence goes on along the minus strand of OW387146.1, from coordinate 43,914,224 downwards.
AATGTCTTTGGACACTGTGCTTGTTGGTTTCATATCAGGTGGGTGAATCTAGGAAGCTCTAGACTATTTGGCTGGCCTTTGAAAGTTGTGTGTCCACTGGTGGCAGATACCCCTAAATTCGGCCTTCAATGCTGTCAAAGTCAGATCTTTAAAACTGCTGCAAAGTTATTTGTCATCCAGCCTAGTCCTATAATGTGACACACCAACGTTTTGGGACACTGTGGTCATCTGCGCGGTAATCAGGTTTGTGAATCTAGGAAGCTCTAGACTGTTTGGTGGGCCTTCGAAAGTAGTGTGCCCAGCCATGGCGGAGGCCGGTTTATCTTGCTATTTAATGGGCATGAAGTGAAGATCTTCAAAATTGGGGCATAGTCCTTTATCTTGCAGCTAACTCCTTGAAATTTACGCACCAATCTTTTGGGACAATGTGGTCATCGGGGCTATATCAGCTTCGCGAATCTAGGAAGGTTTAGACTACATGGTTGCTGCTTCAAAGTATTGCGTCCATCAGTGGCTGAGGACACGTTTTTCAGCCTTTGAAGGATAACAGTTCAAGATATTAGAGGTAGACCCACGTTGTTGGCCCCTTTCAATTTAACTTAAGACACCAATGTCTTTGAACACTGTGCTTGTTGGTTTCATATCAGGTGGGTGAATCTAGGAAGCTCTAGACTATTTGGCTGGCTTTTGAAAGTTGTGTGTCATCTGATGGAGGAGGCGATTTTTTGTGCCCTTTGAAAGCTATGTCTGTTCAAGTCTAAGCTGGGGCAAGGTTGTCTATCCTGGCAAAGTTGTTGGTATCCTGCCCCTTTCAATAAACTTAAGACACCGATGTCTTTCGACAATGAGCTTGGTGGTTTCCTATCAGGTGGGTGAATCTAGGAAGCTCTAGACTATTTGGCTGGCCTTTGAAAGTTGTGTGTCATCTGATGGAGGAGGCGATTTTTTCTCCCCTTTGAAAGCAATGTCTGTTCAAGTCTAAGCTGGGACATAGTTGTCGATCCTGGGCACTGGTCAATGAATTTGACACCCCATTGTCTTTGGACCCTGTTCTCATCGGGGATATATCAGGTTTGTGAATCTAGTAAGCTCTAGGCTATATGGTTGCCTTTTCAAAAAGGTGAGTCCACCGTTGGCAGAGCCCCCTTATTTCGGCCTTAAAGGCTGTCAATTCAAGATCTTTAAAACTGCTCCAAAGTTATTTATCCTGCAGCCTAGTCCTGGAATGTGACACAACAACATTTTGGGACTCTGTGGTCATCCGTGTGGTAATCAGGTTTGTGAATCCAGGAAGCTCTAGACTGTTTGGTGGGCCTTTGAAAGTAGTCTGCCAAGCCATGTTTGAGGACTCTTTATATTGCTATTTTATGGGCATGAAGCCAAGGTCTTCAAAACTGGGGCATAGTCCTTTATCCAGCAAAGTTGTTGGTAACCTGCCTCTTTCAATAAAATTAAGACATCAATGTCTTTGCACACTGTGCTCGTTGGTTTCATATCAGGTGGATGAATCTAGGAAGCTCTAGACTATTTGGCTGGCATTTAAAAGTTTTGTGTCCACTGATGGAGGAGGCCACTTTTTCTGCCCTTTGACAGCTATGTCTGTTCAAGTCTAAGCTGGGGCAAAGTTGTCTATCCTGAGCAATGGTCAATGAATTTGACACCCCGTTGTCTTTGGACACTGTTCTCATTGGAGCTATATCAGGTTTGTGAATCTAATAAGCTCTAGACTATATGGTTGCCTTTTTAAAGTGGTAAGTCCACTGGTGGCAGAGATCCCTAAATTCAGCCTTCAGCGCTGTCCATTCAAGCTCTTCAAAACTCCTGCAAAGTTATTTATCCTGCAGCCTAGTCCTGGAATGTGACTTATCAAAGTTTTGGGACACTGTGGTCATCTGTGTGTTAATCAGGATTGTGAATCTAGGAAGCTCTAGACTGTTTGGTGGGCCTTTGAAAGTAGTGTTCCCAGCCATGGTTGATGCCGCTTCATCTTGCTATTTGATGGGCATGAAGTTAAGACCTTCAAAAGTGGGGCATAATCCTTTATCTTGCAGCTAACTCCTCAAATTTTACAGACCAATCTTTTGGGACAATTTGGTCATCAGGGCTATATCAGCTTTGCGAATCTAGGAAGGTCTAGACTATGTGGTTGCTGCTTGAAAGTATTGCGTCAATAAGTGGCAGAGGCCATGTTTTTCAGCCTTTGAGGGATATTAGATCAAGATATAACAGGTAGGGCAAAGTTGTTGGTAACCTGCCCCTTTCAATAAACGTAAGACAGCAATGTCTTTGGACACTGCGCTTGTTGCTTTCATATCAGGATGGTGAATCTAGGAAGCTCTAGACTATTTGGCTGGCCTTTGAAAGTGGTGAGTCCACTGGTGGCAGAGGCCCCTGAATTTGGCCTTCAGGGCTGTCAATACAAGATCTTTAAAACTGCTGCAAAGTTATTTATCCTACAACCTACTCCTGGAATGTGACTTACCAACGTTTTGGGACACTGTGGTCATATGTGCATTAATCAAGATTGTGAATCTAGGAAGCTCTAGACTGTTTGGTGGGCCTTTGAAACTAGTGTTCCCAACCATAGTGGAGGACATATTATTTTGCTATTTGATGGGCATGAAGTGAAGATCTTCAAAAACGGGGAATAGTCCTTTATTCTGCAGCCAACTCCTTGAATTTTAAACACCAATCCTTTGTGACAATGTGGTCATCGGGGCTATATCAGCTTCGCGAATCTAGGAAGGTCTAGACTACATGGTTGCTGCTTGAAAGTATTGCGTCCATCTGAGGCAGAGGCCACGTTCTTCAGCCTTTGAAGGATATCAGTTCAAGATCTTAGAGGTAGAGCAAAGTTGTTGGTAACTTGCCCCTTTCAATTTAACTTAAGGCACCAATGTCTTTGGACACTGTGCTTGTTGATTTCATATCAGGTGGGTGAATCTAGGAAGCTCTAAACTAATTGGCTGGCCTTTGAAAGTTGTGTGTCCACTGGTGGCAGAGACCCCCAAATTCGGCCTTCAAGTCTGTCACTTCAAGATCTTTAAAACTGCTGCAAAGTTGTATATCCTGCAGCCTAGTCCTTGAATGTGACACACCAACGTTTTGGGATACTGTAGTCATCTGTGTGGTAATCAGGTTTGTGAATCTAGGAAGCTCTAGACGTTTTGGTGGGCCTTTGAAAGTTGTGTCTCCACTGATGGAGGAGGCCACTTTTTCTCCACTTTAAAAGCTATGTCTGTTCAAGTCTAAGCTGGGGCAAGGTTGTCTATCCTGGCAAAGTTGTTGGTAACCTGCCCCTTTCAATAAACTTAAGACACCAATGTCGTTGGACACTGTGCTTCTTGGTTTCATATCAGGTGGGTGAATCTAGGAAGCTCTAGACTATTTGGCTGGCCTTTGAAAGTTGTGTGTCCACTGATGGAGGAGGCCACTTTTTCTGCCCTTTGAAAGCTATGTCTGTTCAAGTCTAAGCTGGGGCAAAGTTGTCGATCCTGGGCACTGATCAATGAATTTGACACCTCATTGTTTTTGGACACTGTTCTCGTTGGGGGTATGTCATGTTTGTGAATCTAGTAAGCTCTAGATGGTCGCCTTTTCTAAGTGGTGAGTCCAGTGGTGGCAGAGGCCCCTAATTTTGGCGTACAAGTCTGTCAATTCAAGATCTTTGAAACTACTGCAAAGTTATTTATCCTGCATCCTAATCCTTGAATGTGACACACCAACGTTTTGGGACACTGTGGTTATCTGTGCGGTAATCTGGTTTGTGAATCTAGGAAGCTCTACACTGTTTGGTGGGCCTTTGAAAGTAGTGTGCCCAGTCATGGTGGAGGCCGCTGCATCTGGCTATTTGATGGGCATGAAGTGAAGATCTTCAAAAACGGGGCACGGTCCTTTACCCTGCAGCCAACTCCGTGAAGTTTACACACCAATCTTTTGGGACAATGTGGTCATCGGGGCTATATCAGCTTCGCGAATCTAGGAAGGTCTAGACTACATGGTTGCTGCTTCAAAGTATTGCGTCCATCAGTGGCAAAGGCCGCATTTTTCAGCCTAAGAAGGATATCAGTTCAAGATCTTACGGGTAGGGCAAAGTTGTGGGTAACCTTCCCCTTTCAATAAACTTAATACATCAATGTCTTTGAACACTGCGCTTGTTGGTTTCATATCAGGCTGGTGAATCTAGGAAGCTCTAGACTATTTGGCTGGCCTTTGAGAGTTGTGGTTCCACTGGTGGCAAATGCCCCTAAATTCGGCCTTCAAGGCTGTCAAAGCAAGATCTTTAAAATTGCTGCAAAGTTATATATCCTACAGCCTGCTCCGGGAATGTGACACACCAACGTTTTTGGACAATTTGGTCATCTGTGCGTTAATTAGATTTGTGAATATAGGAAGCTCTAGACTGTTTGGTGGGCTTTTGTAAGTTGTGCTTACACCCATGGCAGGGGCCACTTTTCGGGCACTGCCAGGCTCTGTCTCTTCAAGTGGAAGCTGTGGCAAAAATTGTTTTTTCTACATGCCCATTAATGAAGTTTGCAGACCCATATCTTTTGACACTGGGGTCATTGGGGCTCCATCAGGTTCATGAATCTAGGAAGCTCTAGACTATTTGGTTTGCATTTGAAAGTAGTGTGTCCACCAATGGTGGAGGCCTCTTTATCTTGCTATTTGAAGGGCATATTTTATCTTGCTATTTGAAGGGTGTCATTAGAGGATAGACAACTTTGCCCCAGCTTAGACTTAAACAGACATAGCTTTCAAAGGGCAGAAAAAGTGGCCTCCTCCATTAGTGGACACACAACTTTCAAAGGCAAGCCAAATAGTCTAGAGCTTCCTAGATTCACCCACCTGATATGAAACCAACAAGCACAGTGTCCAAAGACATTGGTGTCTTAAGTTTTTTGAAAGGGGCATGTTACCAACAATTTTGCAGGATAAAGGACTGTGCCCCAGTTTTGAAGACCTTGGCTTTATACCCTTCAAATAGTTAAGACGTTATCCTACAACAGACGCTATCCAACAAAATTTTGTCACTTAGCTTCTTTTTGTAGGATAGCATAACCACAAGCTGCTAAGCTACAAAAATGCTGCTAAGTGACAAAAGTTTTGTCACTTAGCATCTGCCAAAGATGCTAAGCTACAAAATAGCTACAGGATTTATTTTGCTGGGGTGACATAGGCTATCATTTATGGACAGCCCTTATACGCCGTATGCAGGTCTAAAATTAGAGCATCGCTTGGCGAATCATCGCAGAAATCGTGAACGGAGGTTGGGGGTGCTTTTAACATTGGCTTCTATGGGAGAAAACATGTTATTTTGCTCTAACTTGTTAAATATTCATCCGATCTTTAAAGGGACGTTCTCGTCCTTATGACGGACATAAATTGACGCGTTGTAACTACTGTGAATGGGCGCCAAATTTGTGACGTGACCACTAACGTCGCCGGATTACGTTCCAAAAGTGAAAAACACGTCGCCGGCCGTGGCGTCGTTAGGCTAACGTTGGCGTACCTAAGCTTAACAACCACAGGACGAGACTGTCCCTTTCAACAGTAAATGAGTAAAAGTTGTAAATTTATCCCAGGCACCCCATACAAGCCTTCAAATTTTCCAAATAGGTAAATTTTCCGTACTATTACGAAAATTTCGTTTTTCCCCATAGGCACCAATGCAAAGTAGGGTCACTTCTGGAGCCCAATATTTCACCACGCGACGTCGGAAATGCCTAGGATACCGCTAACCCGTTTAATCTGTATAATGACATTGTACGAAGAACTCTATTTTCAAATCATCAAATTCTTCAACCAGGACCGATAACATTTACAATGGAAAAAATGGTTATTTTTTATATGTCCGAGATGAAAAAAAAGTAAACTAAATAAAAAAAAATTGTAGAAAAAAAGTTGTACTCGGATGTTGATGAATTGTTCTATGTGGATGCATGCTCATTAGAGGCTATTTGTCTGACGAAATCACGCATGGTGGCCGTGTTTGCGGCCATAGAGCACTTGTAACATGGTTCCTATGCAAATATTCGAAAAGGCCACTTAATTCTGATAAGTTTTAAAAAAAAGATTGGCAAAATCGATGCAGTAGAAGCTTTGATATCAAACATTTTCCAAACCAGTCATAACCGCGGCCGCCGATGCCTAGCAACGGCCGCCGACGCCTAGCAACGGCCGCCGACGCCTAGCAACGGCCGCCGACGCCTAGCAACGGCCGCCGGCGCCTAGCAACGGCCGCCGACGCCTAGCAACGGCCGCCGACGCCTAGCAACGGCCGCCGACGCCTAGCAACGGCCGCCGACGTAAGCAACGGCCGCCGACGTTAAGCAACGGCCGCAGACACCAACATCTTGTGTGATGCTAAATGAAATATTATAATAAGAAGACATGATTATGGAGTATGAGGTCCGTCATAATCACCGCTGGGTCCATTATCCTGAATTCTGATTGGCCAATACCATGGCAACAGTGATCACATGGTCCTTTTTTGATAAGGAACGTTTGGAGGTAAGTATAGAGTCCGGATATATTTACCTCGCCTCCATTTCCTACTTATTTCCTTCGAAACGGCCCTGTAAGCACCGCTGCTCCCCACAGCCATTACATAAAATCTTATGGACTTTTTGTTGGATAACATCCCTTTTGTAGGATAGCAGCATGACCTGAATGCTATCCAACAAACAGGCTTTGTTGGATAGCGTTCTTTTGTAGGATAGCATCTTAAGCTTGATGCTAAGTGACAAATGTAAACTTTTTGCTGGATAGCGTCCTTTTGTAGGATAGCGTCTTAACATACCCTTCAAATAGGAAGATAAAAAGGCCTCCACCATTGGTGGGCACACTACTTTCAAATGCCAACCAAATAGTCTAGAGCTTCCTAGATTCATGAACCTGATGGCGCCCCAATGACACCAGTGTCAAAAGATATGGGTGTGCATACTTCATTGAAGAGCATGTACGAAAAACAACTTTTACCAAAGCTTCCACTTGAAGAGACAGAGCCTGGCAGTGCCCGAAAAATGGCCCCTGCCATGGGTGCATGCACAACTTTCAAAGGCCCACCAAACAGTCTATAGCTTCCTAGATTCATTAACCTGATTACCGCACAGATGACCACAGTATCCCAAAACATTGGTGTGTCACATTCAAGGACTAGGCTGCAGGATAAATAATTTTTACAGCAGTTTTAAAGATCTTGAATTGACAGCCTTGAAGGCCGAATTTAGGGCTGGAGTTATACGCGCGGGCATAGCACCAGATGCCCGCACCCACAGATTTGCTTGTATACTCGGGAGTGAAATCCGCGCAAATAGATCTGCTCATATACGCGGATGTTGTGGCCGCGTATACAAGTACAGTAATGTACGCGGATGTATCTTTTTTGTTCATCATAATATCATTAGTAAATCGGGGGCAGAGCCCCCGAATCCCCCCTTTTTTTCTTATTTCTATGTTTTATTTTTAATGTTTTATTTTAAGAATGCAATACAGCCAGCTTACCTTATGTCCGCGTACATTATCAGATCTGTATGCGCGACTTTGTGTCCGCGTATATAAGAAATTCTATATACGCGACGTCCGCGTGCGCGACTATGGCGCGTATAGCCGGCCTCCGAATTTAGGGCGCTCTGCCAACGGTGGACTCACCTCTTTGAAAAGGCAACCATATAGTCTAGAGCTTCCATTGTCTTTGGACACTGTTCTCATTGGAGCTATATCAGGTTTGTGAATCTAATAAGCTCTAGACTATATGGTTGCCTTTTCAAAGTGGTGAGTCCACTGGTAGCAGAGATCCCTAAATTCAGCCTTCAGCGCTGTCCATTCAAGATCTTCAAAACTCCTGCAAAGTTATTTATCCTGCAGCCTATTCCTGGAATGTGACTTACCAAAGTTTTGAGACACTGTGGTCATCTGTGTGTTAATCAGGATTGTGAATCTAGGAAGCTCTAGACTGTTTGGTGGGCCTTTGAAAGTAGTGTTCCCAGCCATGGTTGAGGACGCTTCATCTTGCTATTTGATGGGCATGAAGTTAAGACCTTCAAAAGTGGGGCATAATCCTTTATCTTGCAGCTAACTCCTCGAATTTTACACACCAATCTTTTCGGACAATATGGTCATCAGGACTATATCAGCTTGGCGAATCTAGGAAGGTCTAGACTACATGGTTGCTGCTTGAAAGCATTGTGTCAATAAGTGGCAGAGGCCATGTTTTTCAGCCTTTGACGGAGATTAGATCAAGATATTACAGGTAGGGCAAAAAGTTGTTGGTAAGCTGCCCCTTTTAATAAACTTAAGACACCAATGTCTTTGGACACTGTTCTCATTGGGACTATATCAGGTTTGTGAATCTAGTAAGCTCTAGACTATATGGTTGCCTTTTCAAAGAGGTCGGTCCACTGTTGGGAGAGCCCCCTAAATTCGGCCTTCAAGACTGTCAATTCAAAATCTTTAAAACTGCTGCAAAGTTATTTATCCTGCAGCCTACTCCTGGAATGGGACACACCAACATTTTGGGACACTGTGGTCATCTGTGCGGTAATCAGGTTTGTGAATCTAGGAAGCTCTAGCCTGTTTGGTGGGCCTTTTAAAGTAGTGTTCCCAGCAATGGTAGAGGCCGCTTCATCTTGCTATTTGATGGGCATGAAGTTAAGATCTTCAAAAGTGGGGCACAGTCCTTTATCTTGCAGCTAGCTCCTCGAATTTTACACACCAATCTTTTGGCACAATGTGTTCATTGGGGCTATATCAGCTTTGCGAATCTAGGAAGGTTGGTTGGTTGGTTATTGGTTGCTTTACGCCCTAATCAACTGCCAGGGTCATATCAAGGGCGGTGATGGTGATCGAATCTATGAGAAGGTAGAGACCATACCCCTACACATTTACCGAAGTAGGTGTTCTTTAATGTGCCTGGTCCCATAGACGAATCTAGGAAGGTCTAGACTACACGGTTGCTGCTTGAAAGTATTGCGTCAAAAAGTGGCAGAGGCCATGTTGTTCAGCCTTTGAAGGATATTAGATCAAAATATTACAGGTAGGGCAAAGTTGTTGGTAGCCTGCCCCTTTCAATAAACTTAAGACACCAATGTCTTTGGACACTGTGCTTTTTGGTTTCATATCAGGTAGGTGAATCTAGGAAGCTCTAGACTGTTTGGCTGGCTTTTGAAAGTTGTGTGTCCACTGGTGTCAGAGGCCCCTAAATTCAGCCTCCAAGGCCGTCAAAGCAAGATCTTTAAAACTACTGCAAAGTTATTTATCCTACAGCCTACTCCTGGAATGTGACTTACCAACGTTCTGGGACACTGTGGTCATCTGTGCATTAATCAGGATTGTGAATCTAGGAAGCTCTAGACTGTTTGGTGGGCCTTTGAAAGTTGTGCATGCACCCATGGCAGGGGCCACTTTTTGGGCAATGCCAGTGTGTCTCTTCAAGTCGAAGCTGTGGCAAAAGTTGTTTTTCCTGCATCCCCGTCAATGAAGTTTCAACACTCGTGTCTTTGGACACTGGGGTCATTGGGGCTATTTCAGGTTTATGAATCTAGGAAGCTCTAGACTCTTTGGCTGGCTTTTGAAAGTTGTGTGTCCACTGGTGGCAGAGACCCCTAAATTCGGCCTTCAAGGCTGTCCCTTCAAGATCTTTGAAAGTGCGGCAAAGTTATTCATCCTGCTGCCTAGTCCTTGAATGTGACAGACCAACGTTTTGGGATAATGTTGTCATCCCTTTGGTAATCAGGGTTGTGAATCTAGGAAGCTCTAGACTGTTTGGTGGGCCTTTGAAAGTTGTGCATGTACCTATGGCAGGGCCCACTTTTTGGGTACTGACAGGGTGTCTCTTCAAGAGGTCTTCAAAACTGGGGCATAGTCCTTAATCCTGCAGCCAATTCCCTGAATTTTACACCCCAATCTTTTTGGACAATGTGGTCTCCAGGCCTATATCAGCTTCGTGAATCTAGGAAGGTCTAGAATACATGGTTGCTGTTTGAAAGTATTGCGACTATCAGTGGCAGAGGCCACGTTTTTCAGCCTTTGAAGGATATTAGTGCAAGATCTTAGAGGTAAGGCAAAGTTGTTGATAACCTGCCCCGTTCAATAAACTTAAGACACCGATGTCTTTGGATACTGTGCTTGTTGGTTTCATATCAGGTGGGTGAATCTAGAAATCTCTAGACTATTCGGCTGGCCTTTGAAAGTTGTGTGTCACTTCAAGATCTTTGAAACTGTTGCAAAGTTATTTATCCTGCAGACTAGTCCTGGAATGTGACACACCAACGTTTTGGGATACTGTGGTCATCTGTGCGGTAATCAGTTTGTGAATCTAGGAACCTCTAGCCTGTTTTGTGGGCCTTTCCAAGTAGTGTTCCCAGCCATGGTGGAGGCCACTTCATTTTGCTATTTGATGGTCATAAAGTAAAGATGTTCAAAAGAGGGACATAGTCCTGTATCTTGTAGCTAACTCCTTGAATTTTACACACCAATCTTTTGGGACAATGTGGTCATTGGCGCTATATCAGCTTCGTGAATCTAGGAAGGTCTAGACTACATGGTTGCTGCTTGAAAGTATTGCGTCCATCAGTGGCAGAGACCACGTTTTTCAGCCTTTGAAGGATATCAGTTCAAGATCTTAGAGGTAGACCAAAGTTGTTGGTAACCTGCCCCTTTCAATAAACTTAAGACACGAATGTCTTTGCACACTGTGCTTGTTGGTTTCATATCCGGTGGTTGAATCTAGGAAGCTCTAGACTATTTGGCTGGCCTTTGAAAGTCCTGTGTCCACTGGTGGCAGAGGCCCCTAAATTCTGCCTTCAAGGCTCTCAAAGCAAGATCTTTAAAACTGTTGCAAAGTTATTCATCCTAGTATATATCCGGTTTGTGAATCTAGTAAGCTCTAGTCTGTTTGGTGTTCCCAGCCATGGTGGAGGCTGCATCATATTGCTATTTGATGGGCATAAATTGAATCCCTTACTAGATTCACAAACATGATATAGCCCCAATGAGAACAATGTCCAAAGACAATGGGGTGTCAAATTCATTGACCAATGCCCAGGATCGACAACTTTGCACCAGCTTAGACTTGAACAGACATAGCTTTCAAAAGGCAGAAAAAGTGGCCTCCTCCATTAGTGGACACACAACTTTAAAAGGCCAGCTAAATAGTCTAGAGCTTCCTAGATTCACCCACCTGATATGAAACCAAGAAGCACAGTGTCCAAAGACATTGGTGTCTTAAGTTTGATGAAGGAGGCAGGTTACCATCAATTTTGCAGGATAAAGGACTATGCCCCAGTTTTGAAGACCTTGGCTTCATGCCCTTCAAATAGCAAGATAAAGAGCACTCCACCATTGGTGGACAGACTACTTTCAAATGCCAACCAAATAGTCTAGAGCTTCCTAGATTCATGAACCTGATGGAGCCACAATGACCCCAGTGTCAAAAGATATGGGTGTGCAAACTTCATTGATGGGCATGTAGGAAAAACAACTTTTGCCACAGCTTCCACTGGAAGACATAGACCTGGCAGTGCCTGAAAAGTGGCTCCTGCCATGGGTGTATGCACAACTTTGAAAGGTCCACCAAACAGTCTAGAGCTTCCTAGATTCACAAACCTGATTAGCGTGCGGATAACCACAGTATCCCGAAACGTTGGTGTGTCACATTCAAGGAATAGGATGCAGGATAAATAACTATTCAGCAGTTTCAAAAATCTTGAAGTGAAAGCCTTAAAGGCTGAATTTAGGGGTCTCTGCCACCAGTGGACACACAACTTTCAAAGGCCAGCCAAATAGTCTAGAGCTTCCTAGATTCACAATCCTGATATGAAACCAACAATCGCAGTGTCTAAAGACATTGCTGTCTTAAGTTTATTGAAAGGGGCAGGTTACCAAAAACTTTGCCCTACCTGTAATATCTTGATCTAATATCCCTCAAAGGCTGATAAACATGGCCTCTGCCACTTATTGATGCAATACTTTCAAGCAGCAACCATGTAGTCTAGACCTTCCTAGTTTCGCAAAGTTGATATAGCCCTGATGACCACATTGTCCCAAGAGATTGGTGTGTAAAATTCGAGGAATTAGCTGCAAGATAAAGGACTATGTCCCACTTTTGAAGATCTTAACTTCATGCCCATCAAATAGCAAGATGAAGCGGCCTCAACCATGGCTGGGAACACTACTTTCAAAGGCCCACCAAACAGTCTAGAGCTTCCTAGATTCACAAACCTGATAACCGCATAGATGACCACAGTATCCCAGAACGTTGGTGTGTCACATTCCAGGACTAGGCTGCAGGATAAATAACTTTGCAGCAGTTTTAAAGATCTTGAAGTGACAGCCTTGAAGGCCGGATTTAGGGGTCTCTGCCACCAGTGGACACACAATTTTCAAAGACCAGCCAAATAGTTTAGAGCATCCTAGATTCACCCATCTGATATGAAACCAACAAGCACAGTGTCCAAAGACATTGGTGTCTTAAGTCAAATTGAAAGGGTCAAGTTACCAACAACTTTGCTCTACCTCTAATATCTTGAACTGATATCCTTCAAAGGCTGAAAAACGTGTGCTCTGCCACTGATGGACGCAATACTTTCAAGCAGCAACCATGTAGTCTAGACCTTCCTAGATTTGCAAAGCTGATATAGCCCCGATGACCACATTGTCCCAAAAGATTGGTGCAAAAAATTCAAGGAGTTAGCTGCAAGATAAAGGACTATGCCCCAATTTTGAAGATATTCACTTCATGCCCATCAAATAGCAAGATAAAGCGGCCTCCACCATGGCTGGGCACACTACTTTCAAAGGCCCACCAAACAGGCTAGAGCTTCCGAGATTCACAAACCTGATTAACGCGCAGATGACAACATTGTCCCAAAACGTTAGTGTGTCACATCCCAAGAGTAGGCTATAGGATAAATAACTTTGCAGCAGTTTTAAAGATCTTGAAGTGACAGCCTTGAAGGCCGAATTTAGAGGCCTCTGCCACCAGTGGACACACAACTTTCAAAGGCCAGCCAAATAGTCTAGAGCTTCCTAGATTCAACCACCTGATATGAAACCAACAAGCACCGTGTCCAAAGACATTGTCGTCTTAAGTTTATTGAAAGGGGCAGGTTACCAACAACTTTGCCCTAACTGTAAGATCATGATCTGATATCCTTCAAAGGCTGAAAAACGTGGCCTCTGCCACTTATTGACCCAATACTTTCAAACAGCGACCATGTAGTCTAGACCTTCCTAGATTCATGAAGCTGATATAGCCACGATAACCACATTGTCTAAAAAGATTGGAGTGTAAAATTCATGGAATTGGCTGCAGGATAAAGGACTATGCCCCAGTTTTGAAGACATTGACTTCATGCCCTTCAAATAGCGAGATAAAGCAGCCTCCACAATGGCTGGGCACAATACTTTCAAAGGCCCACCAAACAGTCTAGAGCTTCCTAGATTCACAAACCTAATTAATGCACAGATGACAACATTGTCCCAAAATGTTGATGTGTCACATTCCCGGAGTAGGCTGTAGGATATATAAGTTTGCAGCAGTTTTAAAGATCTTGAAGTGACAGCCTTATAGGCCGAAATTAGGGGCCTCTGCTACCAGTGGACTCACCACTTTGTAAATGTCTAGAGCTTACTAGAATCACAAACCTGATGTAGCCCAGATGACCACATTGTTCCAAAAGATTGGTGTGTAAAATTCAAGGAGTTGGTTGCAGGATAAAGGACTATGCCCCACTTTGGAAGATCTTCACTTCATGCCCATCAAATAGCAAGATGAAGTGGCCTCCACCATGGCTGGGCACACTACTTTCAAAGGCCCACCAAACAGGCTAGAGCTTACTAGATTCACAAATCTGATTACAACACAAATGACCACATTGTACAGAAACGTCAAAATAGCCCCATTGAGAACAGTGTAGGCTGTAGGATAAATATCTTTGCAGCAGTTTTAAAGATCTTGAATTGAAGGCCGAAATTAGGGGCCTCTGCCACCGGTGGACTCATCGCTTTGAAAAGGCAACCATATAGTCTAGAGCTTCCTAAATTCACCCACCTGATATGAAACCAACAAGCACAGTGTCCAAATACATTGGTGTCTTAAGTTTATTGAAATGGGCAGGTTACCAACAACTTTGCCCTACCTGTAAGATAGTGAACGGATATCCTTCAAAGACTGAAAAACGTGGCCTCTGCCACTTATTGACGCAATACTTTCAAGCAGCAACCATGAAGTCTAGACCTTCCTAGATTAGCAAAGCTGATATAGCCCTGATGACCACATTGTCCCAAAAGATTGGTGTGTAAAATTCGAGGAGTTAGGTGCAAGATAAAGGACTGTGCCCCACTTTTGAAGATCTTAACTTCATGCCTATCAAATAGCAAGATGAAGCGGCCTCAACCATGGCTGGGAATATTACTTTCAAAGGCCCACCGAACAGGTTAGAGCTTCATAGATTCACAAACCTGATTACCGCACAGATGACCACAGTGTCCCAAAACGTTGGTTTGTCACATTCCAGGAGTACACTGTAGGATAAATAACTTTGCAGCAGTTTTAAATATCTTGTATTCACAGCCTTGAAGGCAGAATTTAGGGGCCTCTGCCACCAGTGAACACGCAACATTCAAAGGCCAGCCCAATAGTCTAGAGCTTCCTAGATTCATGAACCTGATATGGCCACAATGAGCCCAGTGTCCAAAGACACGAGTGTTGAAACTTCATTGACGGGTATGCAGGAAAAACAACTTTTGCCACAGCTTCCACTTGAAGAGACACAATGGCATTGCCCAAAAAGTGGCCCCTGCCATGGGTACATGCACAACTTTCAAAGGCCCACCAAACAGTCTAGAGCTTCCTAGATTCACAATCCTGATTCCAGCACAGATGACCACAGTGTCCCAAAACGTTGGTATGTCACATTCCAGGACTAGGCTGCAGGATAAATAACTTTGCAGCAGTTTTAAAGATCTTGCTTTTACAGCCTTGAAGGCCGAATTTAGGGGCCTCTGCCACCAGTGGACACAAAACTTTCAAAACCCAGCCAAATAGTCTAGAGCTTCCTAGATTCACCCACCTGATATGAATCCAACAAACACAGTGTCCAAAGACATTGGTGTCTTAAGTTTATTGAAAGGGCAGGTTAGCAACAACTTTGCAGGATAAAGGACTATGCCCCATTTTTGAAGACCTTGGTTTCATGCCCTTCAAATAGCAAGATAAAGAGGCCTCCGCCATTGCTTTACACACTACTTTCAAATGCCAACCAAATAGTCTAGAGCTTCCTAGATTCATGAACCTGATTGAGCCCCAATGACCCCAGTGTCAAAAGATTTGAGGCTGTAAACTTCATTGATGGGCATGTAGGAAAAACAACTTTTGCCACAGCTTCCACTTGAAGAGACAGAGCCTGGCAGTGCCCGAAAAGTGGCCCTGCCATGTGTGTATGCACAACTTTCAAAGGCCCACCAAACAGGCTAGAGGTTCCTAGACCACAAACCTGATTACCGCATGGATGACCACAGTATCCCAAAACGTTGGTGTGTCACATTCCAGGACTAGTCTGCAGGATAAATAACTTTGCAACAGTTTCAAAGATCTTGAAGTGACAGCCTTGAAGGCCGAAATTAGAGGCCTCTGCCACCAGTGGACTCACCACTTGGAAAAGGTCTAGCGCTTACTAGAATCACAAACCTAATATAGCCCCAACGAGAACAGTGTCAAAAGACAATGAGGTGTCAAATCCATTGACCAGTGCCCAGGATAGACAACTTTGCCCCGGTTTATACTTGAACAGACATAGCTTTCAAAGGGGTGAAAAAATGACCTCCGACATCAGTGGACACACAACTTTCAAAGGCCAGCCGAATAATCTAGAGATTCCTAGATTCACCCACCTGATATGAAACCAACAAGCACAGTGTCCAAAGAGATCTGTGTCTTAAGTTTATTCAACGGGGCAGGTTATCAACAACTTTGCCTTACCTCTAAGATCTTGCACTAATATCCTTCAATGGCTGAAAAACATGGCCTCTGCCACTGATGGTCGCAATACTTTCAAACAGCAACCATGTAGTCTAGACCTTCCTAGATTCACGAAGCTGATATAGGCCTGGAGACCACATTGTCCAAAAAGATTGGGGTGTAAAATTCAGGGAAATGGCTGCAGGATTAAGGACTATGCCCCAGTTTTGAAGACCTCTTGAAGAGACACCCTGGCAGTACCCAAAAAGTGGGCCCTGCTATAGGTACATGCACAACTTTCAAAGGCCCACCAAACAGTCTAGAGCTTCCTAGATTCACAAACCTGATTACCGCAGGGATGACATCATTATCCTTAAACGTTGGTCTGTCACATTCAAGGACTAGGCTGCAGGATGAATAACTTTGCCGCAGTTTCAAAGATCTTGAAGGGACAGCCTTGAAGGCCGAATTTAGGGGTCTCTGCCACCAGTGGACACACAACTTTCAAAGGCCAGCCAAATAGTGTAGAGCTTCCTAGATTCATAAACCTGATATAGCCCCAATGACCCCAGTGTCCAAAGACACGGTTGTTGAAACTTCATCGACAGGTATGCAGGAAAAACAACTTTTGCCACAGCTTCAACTTGAAGAGACACCCTGGCATTGCCCAAAAATTGGCCCCTGCCATGGGTGCATGCAGAACTTTCAAATGCCCACCATGTAGTTTAGAGCCTCCTAGATTAACAAACCTGATTACCACACAGATGACCACATTGTCCCAAAACTTGGTGTGTCACATTCCAGGACTAGGCTGCAGGATAAATAACTTTGCAGCAGTTTTAAAGATCTTGCTTTGACAGCCTTGAAGGCCGGATTTAGGGGCATCTGCCACCGGTGGACACACCACTTTCAAAGGCCAGCCAAATAGTCTAGAGCTTCCTAGATTCACCCACCTGATATGAAACCAACAAGCACAGTGTCCAAATACATAGGTGTCTTAAGTTTATTGAAAGGGGCAGGTTACCAACAACTTTGCCCTACCTGTAAGATCTTGAACTGATATCCTTCAAAGGCTGAAAAACGTGGTCACTGCCACTGATGGACGCAATACTTTCAAGGAGCAACCATGTAGTCTAGACCTTCCTAGATTCGCAAAGCTGATATAGCCCCGATCACGACATTGTCCCAAAAGATTGGTGTGTAAAATATATGGAGTTGGCTGCAAGATAAAGGCCTATGCCCCACTTGGGAAGATCTTCACTTCATGCCCATCAAACAGCAAGATAAAGCGGACTCCACCATGGCTGGGCACACTACTTTCGAAGGCCGACCAAACAGTCTAGAGCTTCCGAGATTCACAAACCTGATTAACGCACAGACGACAACATTGTCCCAAAATGTTGGTGTTTCACATTCACGGAGTAGGCTTTAGGATAAATAACTTTGCAACAGTTTCAAAGATCTTGAAGTGACATCCTTGAAGGCCAAATTCAGGGGCCTCTGCCACTGGTGGACTCACCACCTTGAAAAGGCAACCATATAGTCTAGAGCTTACTAGATTTACAAACCTTATATAGCCCCATTGAAAACAGTGTCCAAAGACAATGAGGTGTCAAATTCATTGACCAGTGCCAAGGATAGACAACTTTGCCCCAGTTTATACTTGAACAGACATAGCTTTCAAAGGGCAGAAAAAGTTACCTCCTCCATCAGTGGACACACAACTTTCAAAGGCCAGCCGAATAGTCTAGAGCTTCCTAGATTCACCCACCTGATATGAAACCAACAAGCACAATGTCCAAAGACATCGGTGTCTTAAGTTTATTGAAATGGGCAGGTTATCAACACCTTTGCCCTACCTCTAAGATCTTGAACTGATATCCTTCAAAGGCTGAAAAATGTGGCCTCTACCATTGATGGTCGCAATACTTTCAAACATCAACCATGTAGTCTAGACCTTCTTAGATTCGCGAAGCTGATATAGGTTTGGAGACCTATTTGTCCAAAAAGATTGGGGTGTAAAATTCAGGGAATCTGCTGCAGGATTAAGGACTATGCCCCAGTTTTGAAGACGGCTTGAAGAGACACCCTGGCAGTGCCCTAAAAGTGGCCCCTGCCATGGGTGGATGAACAACTTTCAAAGGCCCACCAAACAGTCTAGAGCTTCCTAGATTCACAAACCTGATTACCGCACAGATAACCACAGTGTCCCAAAACGTTGGTGTGTCACATTCAAGGATTAGGCTGCAGGATAAATAACTTTGCAGTAGTTTCAAAGATCTTGAATTGACAGCCTTGTACGCCAAAATTAGGGGCCTCTGCCACCACTGGACTGACCACTTAGAAAAGGCAACCATATAGTCTAGAGCTTGCTAGATTCACAAACATGACATAGCCCCAACGAGAACAGTGTCCAAAGACAATGGGGTGTCAAATTCAATGACCAGTGCCCAGGATCGACAACTTTGCCCCAGCTTAGACTTGAACAGACATAGCTTTCAAAGGGCAGAAAAAGTGGCCTCCTCCATCAGTGGACACACAACTTTCAAAGGCCAGCCAAATAGTCTAGAGCTTCCTAGATTCACCCACCTGATATGAAACCAACGAGCACGGTGTGCAAAGACATTGATGTCATAATTTTATTGAAAGGGGCAGGTTACCAACAACTTTGCAGGATAAAGGACTATGCCCCAGTTTTGAAGATCGAGGCTTCATGCCCTTAAAATACAAGATAAAGAGTCCTCAACCATGGCTAGGCACACTACTTTCAAAGGCCAACCAAACAGTCTAGAGCTTTCTAGATTCACAAACCTGATTACCGCACCGATGACCACAGTGTCCCAAAACATTGGTGTGTCACATTCAAGGACTAGGCTACAAGATAAATAAATTTGCAGAAGTTTTAAAGATCTTGAAGTGACAGCCTTGTAGGCCGAAATTAGGGGCCTCTGCCACCAGTGGACTCACCACTTTGAAAAAGCAACGGTATAGTCTAGAGCTTACTAGATTTACAAACCTGATATAGCCCCAATGAGAACAGTGTCCAAAGACAATGGGGTGTCAAATTCATTGACCAGTGCCCTGGATAGACAACTTTGCCCCAGGTTAGACTTGTACAGACATAGCTTTCAAATGGCAGAAAAAGTGTCTTAAGTTTATTGAAAGGGGCAGGTTACCAACAACTTTGCCAGGATAGACAAGCTTGCCCCAGCTTAGACTTGAACAGACATAGCTTTCAAAGGGCAGAAAAAGTGGCCTCCTCCATCAGTGGACACACAACTTTCAAAGCTAGAGCTTAATAGATTCACAAACCTGATTCCAGCACAGATGACCACAGTATCCCAAAACGTTGTTGTGTCACATTCCAGGACTAGGCTGCAGGATAAATAACTTTGCAGCAGTTTTAAAGATCTTGAATTGACAGTCTTGAAGGCCGAAATTAGGGGGCTCTGACAACAGTGGACTCACCTCTTTCAAAAGGCAACCGTATAGCCTAGAGCTTACTAGATTCACAAACCTGGTATATCCCCAATGAGAACAGTGTCCAAAGACAATGGGGTGTCAAATTCATTGACCAGTGTCCAGGATCGACAACTTTGCCTCAGCTTAGACTTGAACAGACATAGCTTTCAAAGGGCAGAAAATGTGGCCTCCTCCATCAGTGGACACACAACTTTCAAAGACCAGCCAAATAGTCTAGAGCTTCCTAGATTCACCCACCTGATATGATACCAACAAGCACAGTGTCCAAAGACATTGGTGTCTTAAGTTTATTGAAAGGGGCAGGTTACCAACAACTTTCCCCCTTCCTGTATTATCTTGATCTAATATCCTTCAAAGGCTGAAAAACATGGTCACTTCCACTGACGGACGCAATGCTTTCAAGCAGCAACCATGTAGTGGAAACCTTTCTAGATTCGCGAATCTGATATAGCCCCGATGACCACATTGTCCCAAAAGATTGGTGTGTAAAATTCAAGGAGTTGGCTGCAGAATAAAGGACTATTTCCCATTTTTTAAGATCTTCACTTTATGCCCATCAAATAGCAAGATAATGCGTCTTCCACCATGGCTGAGCACACTACTTACAAAGGCCCACCAAACAGTCTAGAGCTTCCTAGATTAACAATCCTGATTAACGCACAGATGACCACAGTGTCCCAAAACGTTGGTAAGTCACATTTCAGGAGTAGGCTGTAGGATAAATACATTTGCAGCAGTTTTAAAGATCTTGATTTGACAGCCTTTAAGCTCTAATTTAGGGGCCTTTGCCACCAGGGGACACACAACTTTCAAAGGACAGCCAAATAGTCTAGAGCTTCCTAGATTCAACCACCTGATATGAAACCAAGAAGCACAGTGTCCAAAGACATTGATGACTTAAGTTTATTGAAAGGGGCTGGTTACCAACAACTTTGCCAGGATAGACAAGCTTGCCCCAGCTTAGACTTGAACAGACATAACTTTCAAAGTGGAGAAAAAGTGGCCTCCTCCATCAGTGGACACACAACTTTCAAAGGCCCACCAAACGGTCTAGAGCTTCCTAGATTCACAAACCTGATAAACGAACAGATGACCACAGTATCCCAAAACGTTGGTGTGTCACATTCAAGGACTAAGCTGCAGGATAAATAACTTTGCAGCAGTTTTAAAGATCTTGAAGTGACAGCTTTAAAGGCCAAATTTATGGCCTCTGCCACCAATGGACTCAGCACTTTGAAAAGGCAACCATATAGTCTAGAGCTTACTAGATTCACAAACCTGGTATAGCTCCAATGAGAACAGTGTCCAAAGACAATGGGGTGTCAAATTCATTGACCAATGCCCAGGATAGACAACTTTGCCCCAGGTTAGACTTGTACAGACATATCTTTCAAAGGGCAGAAAAAGTGGCCCCCTCCATCAGTGGACACACAACTTTCAAAGGCCAGCGAAATAGTCTAGAGCTTCCTAGATTCACCCACCTGATATGAAACCAACAAGCACCGTGTGCAAAGACATTGATGTCTTCATTTTATTGAAAGGGGTAGGTTACCAACAACTTTGCAGGATAAAGGACTATGCCCCAGTTTTGAAGACCTTGGCTTCGTGCCCTTCAAATAGCAAGATAAAGAGGCCTCCACCATTGCTGGACACACTACTTCCAAATGCCAATAAAATATTCTAGAGCTTCCTAGATTCCTGAACCTGATGGAGTCCCAATGACCCCAGTGTCAAAAGATATGTGTGTGTCAACTTCATTGACGGGCATGTAGGAAAAACAACTTTTGCCGCAGCCTCCACTTGAAGAAACACAGCCTGGTAGTGCCTGAAAAGTGGCCCCTGCCATGGGTGTATGCACAACTTTAAAAGGCCCACCAAACAGTCTAGAGCTTGGTAGATTCACAAACCTGATTACCGCACAGATGACCACAGCATCCCAAAACGTTGGTGTGTCACATTCCAGGACTAGGCTGCAGGATAGATAACTTTGCAACAGTTTCAAAGATCTTGAAGTGACAGCCTTGAAGGCCGAAATTAGTAGCCTCTGCCACCAGTGGACTCACCACTTTGAAAAGGTCTAGAGCTTACTAGAATCACAAACCTGATATAGCCCCAACGAGAACAGTGTCAAAAGACAATGGGGTGTCAAATTCATTGACCAGTGCCCAGGATAGACAACTTTGCCCCGGTTTATACTTGAACAGACATAGCTTTCAAAGGGGAGAAAAAGTGACCTCCTCCATCAGTGGACACACAACTTTCAAAGGCCAGCCAAATAGTCTAGAGCTTCCTAGATTCACCCACCTGATATGAAACCAACAAGCACAGTGTCCATCGACATCGGTGTTTTAAGTTTATTGAACGGGGCAGGTTATCAACAACTTTGCCTTACCTCTAAGATCTTGCACTAATATCCTTCAAAGGCTGAAAAACGTGGCCTCTGCCACTGATGGTCCCAATACACTCAAACAGCAACCATGCAGTCTAGACCTTCCTAGATTCATGAAGCTGATATAGGCCTGGAGACCACATTGTCCAAAAAGATTGGGGTGTAAAATTCAGGGAATTGGCTGCAGGATTAAGGACTATGCCCCAGTTTTGAAGACCTCTTGAAGAGACACCCTGGCAGTACCCAAAAAGTGGGCCCTGCCATAGGTACATGCACAACTTTCAACGGCCCACCAAACAGTCTAGAGCTTCCTAGATTCACAAACCTGATTACCGCAGGGATGACAACATTATCCCAAAACATTGGTCTGTCACATTCAAGGACTAGGCTGCAGGATGAATAACTTTGCCGCAGTTTGAAAGATCTTGAAGGGACAGCCTTGAAGGCCGAATTTAGGGGTCTCTGCCACCAGTGGACACACAACTTTCAAAGGCCAGCCAAATAGTCTAGAGCTTCCTAGATTCATGAAACCTGATATAGCCCCAATGACCCTAGTGTCCAAAGACACAGGTGTTGAAACTTCATTGACGGGTATGCAGGAGAAACAACTTTTGCCACAGCTTTGACTTGAAGAGACACCCTGGCATTACCCAAAAAGTGGCCCCTGCCATGGGTGCATGCACAACTTTCAAATGCCCACCATGTAGTCTAGAGCCTCCTAGATTAACAAACCTGATTACGACACAGATGACCACAGTGTCCCAAAACGTTGGTGTGTCACATTCCAGGACTAGGCTGCAGCATAAATAACTTTGCAGCAGTTTTGAAGATCTTGCTTTGACAGCCTTGGAGGCCGAATTTAGGGGCCTCTGACACCAATGGACACACAACTTTCAAAAGCCAGCCAAATAGTCTAGAGCTTCCTAGATTCACCCACCTGATATGAAACCAACAAGCACAGTGTCCAAAGACATTGGTGTCTTAAGTTTATTGAAAGGGGAAGGTTACCAACAACTTTGCCCTACTTGTAATATCTTGATCTGATATCCTTCAAAGGCTGAACAACATGGCCTCTGCCACTTTTTGACGCAATACTTTCAAGCAGTAACCATGTAGTCTAGACCTTCCTAGATTCGCAAAGCTGATATGGCCCCAATGACCACATTGTCCCAAAAGATTGGTGTGTAAAATTCGAGGAGTTAGCTGCAAGATAAAGGACTATGCCCCACTTTTGAAGATCTTAACTTCATGCCCATCAAATAGCAAGATGAAGCGGCCTCTACCATTGCTGGGAACACTACTTTCAAAGGCCAACTAAACAGGCTAGAGCTTCCTAGATTCACAAACCTGATTACCGCTCAGATGACCACAGTGTCCCAAAATGTTGGTGTGTCCCATTCCAGGAGTAGACTGTAGGATAAATAACTTTGCAGCAGTTTTAAATATCTTGCATTGACAGCCTTGAAGGCCGAATTTAGGGGCCTCTGCTACCAGTGGACACGCAACATTCAAAGGCCAGCCAAATAGTCTAGAGCTTCCTAGATTCAAAAAACCTGATATAGCTCCAATGACCCCAGTGTCCAAAGACACGGGTGCTGAAACTTAATTGACGGGTATGCAGGAAAAACAACTTTTGCCACAGCTTCCACTTGAAGAGACACCCTGGCATTGCACAAAAAGTGGCCCCTGCCATGGGTGCATGCACAACTTTCAAAGGCCCACCAATCAGTTTAGAGCTTCCTAGATTCACAATCCTGATTACTGCGCAGATGACCCCGGTGTCCCAAAACGTTGGTGTGTCACATTTCAGGACTAGGCTGCAGGATAATTAACTTTGCAGAAGTTTTAAATATCTTGCTTTTACAGCCTTGACGGCTGAATTTAGGGGCCTCTGCCACCAGTGGACACACAACTTTCGAAGGCCAGCCAAATAGTCTAGAGCTTCCTAGATTCACCCACCTGATATAAATCCAAGAAGCACAGTGTCCAAATACATAGGTGTCTTAAGTTTATTGAAAGGGGCAAGTTACCAACAACTTTGCCCTACCTGTAATATCTTCATCTAATATCCCTCAAAGGTTGAGAAACATGGCCTCTGCCACTTATTGACGCAATACTTTCAAGCAGCAACCATGTAGTCTAGACCTTCCTAGATTCGCGAAGCTGATATAGCCCCGATGACCACATTGTCACAAAAGATTGGTGTGTAAAATTCAAGGAGTTGGCTGCAAGATAAAGGACTATGCCCCACCTTGAAAGGTCTTCACGTTATGCCCATCAAATAGCAAGATGAAAGGGCCTCAACCATGGCTGGGAACACTACTTTCAAAGGCCCACCAAACAGGTTAGAGCTTCCTAGATTCACAAATCTGATAACCACACAGATCACCACAGTGTCCCAAAACATTGGTGTGTCACATTCTATACAGTACACGTTATGCCCATTAAATAGCAAGATGAAGGGGCCTCAACCATGGCTGGGAACACTACTTTCAAAGGCCCACCAAACAGGTTAGAGCTTCCTAGATTCACAAATCTGATAACCACACAGATCACCACAGTGTCCCAAAACATTGGTGTGTCACATTCTATACAGTACACGTTATGCCCATTAAATAGCAAGATGAAGGGGCCTCAACCATGGCTGGGAACACTACTTTCAAAGGCCCACCAAACAGGTTAGAGCTTCCTAGATTCACAAATCTGATAACCACACAGATCACCACAGTGTCCCAAAACATTGGTGTGTCACATTCTATACAGTAGGACTAGGCTGCAGGATTAATAACTTTGGAGCAGTTTTAAATATCTTGCGTTCACAGCCTTGAAGGCCGAATTTAGGGGGCTCTGCCAACGGTGGACTCACCTCTTTGAAAAGTCAACCATATAGTCTAGAGCTTACTAGATTCACAAACCTGGTATAGCCCCGAAGAGATCAGAATCTAAAGACAATGGGGTGTCAAATTCATTGACCAGTGTCCAGGATCGACAATTTTGCCCCAGCTTAGAGTTGAACAAGCATAGCTTTCAAAGGGCAGAAAAAGTGGCCTCCTCCATTAGTGGACACACAACTTTCAAAGGCCAGCCAAATAGTCTAGAGCTTCCTAGATTCACAGTCCTGATTAACACACAGATGACCACAGTGTCCCAAAACGTTGGTAAGTCACATTCCAGGAATAGGCTGCAGGATAAATAACTTTGCAGGAGTTTTTAAGATCTTGAATGGACAGCCCAGAAGGCTGAATTTAGGGGCCTCTGCCACCAGTTGACTCACCACTTTGAAAAGGCAACCATATAGTCTAGAGCTTACTAGATTCACCCACCTGATATGAAACCAACAAGCACAGTGTCCAAAGACATTGGTGTCTTAAGTTTATTGAAAGGGGCAGGTTACCAACAACTTTGCAGGATAAAGGACTATGCCCCAGTTTTGAAGACCTTGGCTTCATGCCCTTCAAATAGCAAGATAAAGAGGCCTCCACCATTGCTGGACACACTACTTTCAAAAGCCAACCAAATAGTCTAGAGCTTCCTAGATTTATTAACCTGATGGAGTCCCAATGACCCCAGTGTCAAAAGATCTGGGTGTGTAAACTTCATTGACGGGTATGTAGGAAAAACAACTTTTGCTGCAGCTTCCACTTGAAGAGACACAGCCTGGTAGTGCCCGAAAAGTGGCCCCTGCCATGGGTGTATGCTCAACTTTTAAAGGCCCCATAACAGTCTAGAGCTTCCTAGATTCACAAACCTGATTACCGCATGGATGACCACAATGCCCCAAAACGTTGGTGTTTCACATTCCAGGACTAGGCTGCATTATAAATAACTTTGCAGCAGTTTTAAATATCTTGAAATAACAGCCTTGAAGGCCGAATTCAGGGGTCTCTGCCACCAGTGGACACACAACTTTCAAAGGCCAGCCAAATAGTCTAGAGCTTCCTAGATTCACCCACCTGATATGAAACCAACAAGCACAGTGTGCAAAGAGCTTGATGTCTTCATTTTATTGAAAGGGGCAGGTTACCAACAACTTTGCAGGATAAAGGACTATGCCCCAGTTTTGAAGACCTTGGCTTCATGCCTTTCAAAGAGCAATATAAAGAGTCCTCAACCATGGCCTCAACCAACGGCCCACCAAACAGTCTAGAGCTTCCTAGATTCACAAACCTGATTACCGCACCGATGTCCCAAAACATAGGTGTGTCACATTCAAAGACTAGGCTGCAGGATAAACAAGTTCGGAGTAGTTTTAAAGATCTTGAAGTGACAGCCTCGTAGGCCGAAATTAGGGGCCTCTGCCACCAGTGGACTCACCACTTTGAAAAAGCAACCATATAGTCTAGAGGTTACTAGATTCACAAACCTGATATAGCCCCAGTGAGAACAGTGTTCAAAGACAACGGGGTGTCAATTTCATTGACCAGTGTCCAGGATAGACAACTTTGCCCCAGCTTAGAATTGAACAGACATAGCTTTCGAAGGGCGGAAAAAATGGTCTCCTCCATCAGTGAACACACAACTTTCAAAGGCCTGCCAAATAGTCTAGAGCTTCCTAGATTCACCCACCTGATATGAAACCAACAAGCACAATGTGCAAAGACATTGATGTCTTAATTTTATTGAAAGGGGCAGGTTACCAACAACTTTGTAGGAGAAAGGACTATGACCCAGTTTTGAAGACCCTTCAAATAGCAAGATAAAGAGGCCTCCACCATTGGTTGACACACTACTTTCAAATGCCAACTAAATAGTCTAGAGCTTCCTAGATTCATGAACCTGATGGAGCCCGAATGACCCCAGTGTCAAAAGATATGGGTGTGCAAACTTCATTGATGGGCATGTAGAAAAAACAATTTTTGCCACAGCTTCCACTTGAAGAGACAGAGCCTGGCAGTGCCCAAAAAGTGGCCCCTGCCATGGGTGTATCCACAACTTACAAAGGCCCACCAAACAGTCTAGAGCTTCCTAGATTCACAAACCTAATTAACGCACAGATGACCAAATTGTCCCAAAACATTGATTTGTCACATTTGCGGAGCAGGCTGTAGGATATATAACTTTGCAGCAGTTTTAAAGATCTTGCTTTGACAGCCTTGAAGGCCGAATTTAGGGGCCTTTGCCACCAGTGGACACACAACTTTCAAAGGCCAACAAAATAGTCTAGAGCTTCCTAAATTCACCAGCCTGATATGAAACCAACAAGTGCAGTGTCCAAAGACATTGATGTATTAAGTTTATTGAAAGGGGCAGGTTACCAACAACTTTGCCCTACCCGTAAGATCTTGAACTGATATCCTTCTTAGGCTGAAAAACGTGGCCTTTGCCACTGATGGACGCAATACTTTGAAGCAGCAACCATGTAGTCTAGACCTTCCTAGATTCGCGAAGCTGATATGGCCCCGATGACCACATTGTCCCAAAAGATTGGTGTGTAAACTTCAAGGAGTTAGCTGCAAGATAAAGGACTATGCCCCGTTTATGAAGATCTTCACTTCATGCCCATCTAATAGCCGGATAAAGCGGCCTCCACCATGACTGGGCACACTACTTTCAAAGGCTGACCAAACAGTCTAGAGCTTCCTAGATTCACAAACCTGATTACCGCACAGATAACCACAGTGTCCCAAAACGTTGGTGTGTCACATTCAAGGATTAGGCTGCAGGATAAATAACTTTGCAGTAGTTTCAAAGATCTTGAATTGACAGCCTTGTACGCCGAAATTAGGGGCCTCTGCCACCACTGGACTGACCACTTAGAAAAGGCAACCATATAGTCTAGAGCTTGCTAGATTCACAAACATGACATAGCCCCAACGAGAACAGTGTCCAAAGACAATGGGGTGTCAAATTCAATGACCAGTGCCCAGGATCGACAACTTTGCCCCAGCTTAGACTTGAACAGACATAGCTTTCAAAGGGCAGAAAAAGTGGCCTCCTCCATCAGTGGACACACAACTTTCAAAGGCCAGCCAAATAGTCTAGAGCTTCCTAGATTCACCCACCTGATATGAAACCAACGAGCACGGTGTGCAAAGACATTGATGTCATAATTTTATTGAAAGGGGCAGGTTACCAACAACTTTGCAGGATAAAGGACTATGCCCCAGTTTTGAAGATCGAGGCTTCATGCCCTTAAAATACAAGATAAAGAGTCCTCAACCATGGCTAGGCACACTACTTTCAAAGGCCAACCAAACAGTCTAGAGCTTTCTAGATTCACAAACCTGATTACCGCACCGATGACCACAGTGTCCCAAAACATTGGTGTGTCACATTCAAGGACTAGGCTACAAGATAAATAAATTTGCAGAAGTTTTAAAGATCTTGAAGTGACAGCCTTGTAGGCCGAAATTAGGGGCCTCTGCCACCAGTGGACTCACCACTTTGAAAAAGCAACGGTATAGTCTAGAGCTTACTAGATTTACAAACCTGATATAGCCCCAATGAGAACAGTGTCCAAAGACAATGGGGTGTCAAATTCATTGACCAGTGCCCTGGATAGACAACTTTGCCCCAGGTTAGACTTGTACAGACATAGCTTTCAAATGGCAGAAAAAGTGTCTTAAGTTTATTGAAAGGGGCAGGTTACCAACAACTTTGCCAGGATAGACAAGCTTGCCCCAGCTTAGACTTGAACAGACATAGCTTTCAAAGGGCAGAAAAAGTGGCCTCCTCCATCAGTGGACACACAACTTTCAAAGCTAGAGCTTAATAGATTCACAAACCTGATTCCAGCACAGATGACCACAGTATCCCAAAACGTTGTTGTGTCACATTCCAGGACTAGGCTGCAGGATAAATAACTTTGCAGCAGTTTTAAAGATCTTGAATTGACAGTCTTGAAGGCCGAAATTAGGGGGCTCTGACAACAGTGGACTCACCTCTTTCAAAAGGCAACCGTATAGCCTAGAGCTTACTAGATTCACAAACCTGGTATATCCCCAATGAGAACAGTGTCCAAAGACAATGGGGTGTCAAATTCATTGACCAGTGTCCAGGATCGACAACTTTGCCTCAGCTTAGACTTGAACAGACATAGCTTTCAAAGGGCAGAAAATGTGGCCTCCTCCATCAGTGGACACACAACTTTCAAAGACCAGCCAAATAGTCTAGAGCTTCCTAGATTCACCCACCTGATATGATACCAACAAGCACAGTGTCCAAAGACATTGGTGTCTTAAGTTTATTGAAAGGGGCAGGTTACCAACAACTTTCCCCCTTCCTGTATTATCTTGATCTAATATCCTTCAAAGGCTGAAAAACATGGTCACTTCCACTGACGGACGCAATGCTTTCAAGCAGCAACCATGTAGTGGAAACCTTTCTAGATTCGCGAATCTGATATAGCCCCGATGACCACATTGTCCCAAAAGATTGGTGTGTAAAATTCAAGGAGTTGGCTGCAGAATAAAGGACTATTTCCCGTTTTTTAAGATCTTCACTTTATGCCCATCAAATAGCAAGATAATGCGTCTTCCACCATGGCTGAGCACACTACTTACAAAGGCCCACCAAACAGTCTAGAGCTTCCTAGATTCACAATCCTGATTAACGCACAGATGACCACAGTGTCCCAAAACGTTGGTAAGTCACATTTCAGGAGTAGGCTGTAGGATAAATACATTTGCAGCAGTTTTAAAGATCTTGATTTGACAGCCTTTAAGCTCTAATTTAGGGGCCTTTGCCACCAGGGGA
Source organism: Lepidonotus clava (assembly GCA_936440205.1). Taxonomy (NCBI): domain Eukaryota; kingdom Metazoa; phylum Annelida; class Polychaeta; order Phyllodocida; family Polynoidae; genus Lepidonotus; species Lepidonotus clava. Next base: position 43,884,696 of record OW387146.1, on the reverse strand, counting down.
CACACAACTTTCAAAGGACAGCCAAATAGTCTAGAGCTTCCTAGATTCAACCACCTGATATGAAACCAAGAAGCACAGTGTCCAAAGACATTGATGACTTAAGTTTATTGAAAGGGGCTGGTTACCAACAACTTTGCCAGGATAGACAAGCTTGCCCCAGCTTAGACTTGAACAGACATAACTTTCAAAGTGGAGAAAAAGTGGCCTCCTCCATCAGTGGACACACAACTTTCAAAGGCCCACCAAACGGTCTAGAGCTTCCTAGATTCACAAACCTGATAAACGAACAGATGACCACAGTATCCCAAAACGTTGGTGTGTCACATTCAAGGACTAAGCTGCAGGATAAATAACTTTGCAGCAGTTTTAAAGATCTTGAAGTGACAGCTTTAAAGGCCAAATTTATGGCCTCTGCCACCAATGGACTCAGCACTTTGAAAAGGCAACCATATAGTCTAGAGCTTACTAGATTCACAAACCTGGTATAGCTCCAATGAGAACAGTGTCCAAAGACAATGGGGTGTCAAATTCATTGACCAATGCCCAGGATAGACAACTTTGCCCCAGGTTAGACTTGTACAGACATATCTTTCAAAGGGCAGAAAAAGTGGCCCCCTCCATCAGTGGACACACAACTTTCAAAGGCCAGCGAAATAGTCTAGAGCTTCCTAGATTCACCCACCTGATATGAAACCAACAAGCACCGTGTGCAAAGACATTGATGTCTTCATTTTATTGAAAGGGGTAGGTTACCAACAACTTTGCAGGATAAAGGACTATGCCCCAGTTTTGAAGACCTTGGCTTCGTGCCCTTCAAATAGCAAGATAAAGAGGCCTCCACCATTGCTGGACACACTACTTCCAAATGCCAATAAAATATTCTAGAGCTTCCTAGATTCCTGAACCTGATGGAGTCCCAATGACCCCAGTGTCAAAAGATATGTGTGTGTCAACTTCATTGACGGGCATGTAGGAAAAACAACTTTTGCCGCAGCCTCCACTTGAAGAAACACAGCCTGGTAGTGCCCGAAAAGTGGCCCCTGCCATGGGTGTATGCACAACTTTAAAAGGCCCACCAAACAGTCTAGAGCTTGGTAGATTCACAAACCTGATTACCGCACAGATGACCACAGCATCCCAAAACGTTGGTGTGTCACATTCCAGGACTAGGCTGCAGGATAGATAACTTTGCAACAGTTTCAAAGATCTTGAAGTGACAGCCTTGAAGGCCGAAATTAGTAGCCTCTGCCACCAGTGGACTCACCACTTTGAAAAGGTCTAGAGCTTACTAGAATCACAAACCTGATATAGCCCCAACGAGAACAGTGTCAAAAGACAATGGGGTGTCAAATTCATTGACCAGTGCCCAGGATAGACAACTTTGCCCCGGTTTATACTTGAACAGACATAGCTTTCAAAGGGGAGAAAAAGTGACCTCCTCCATCAGTGGACACACAACTTTCAAAGGCCAGCCAAATAGTCTAGAGCTTCCTAGATTCACCCACCTGATATGAAACCAACAAGCACAGTGTCCATCGACATCGGTGTTTTAAGTTTATTGAACGGGGCAGGTTATCAACAACTTTGCCTTACCTCTAAGATCTTGCACTAATATCCTTCAAAGGCTGAAAAACGTGGCCTCTGCCACTGATGGTCCCAATACTTTCAAACAGCAACCATGCAGTCTAGACCTTCCTAGATTCATGAAGCTGATATAGGCCTGGAGACCACATTGTCCAAAAAGATTGGGGTGTAAAATTCAGGGAATTGGCTGCAGGATTAAGGACTATGCCCCAGTTTTGAAGACCTCTTGAAGAGACACCCTGGCAGTACCCAAAAAGTGGGCCCTGCCATAGGTACATGCACAACTTTCAACGGCCCACCAAACAGTCTAGAGCTTCCTAGATTCACAAACCTGATTACCGCAGGGATGACAACATTATCCCAAAACATTGGTCTGTCACATTCAAGGACTAGGCTGCAGGATGAATAACTTTGCCGCAGTTTGAAAGATCTTGAAGGGACAGCCTTGAAGGCCGAATTTAGGGGTCTCTGCCACCAGTGGACACACAACTTTCAAAGGCCAGCCAAATAGTCTAGAGCTTCCTAGATTCATGAAACCTGATATAGCCCCAATGACCCTAGTGTCCAAAGACACAGGTGTTGAAACTTCATTGACGGGTATGCAGGAGAAACAACTTTTGCCACAGCTTTGACTTGAAGAGACACCCTGGCATTACCCAAAAAGTGGCCCCTGCCATGGGTGCATGCACAACTTTCAAATGCCCACCATGTAGTCTAGAGCCTCCTAGATTAACAAACCTGATTACGACACAGATGACCACAGTGTCCCAAAACGTTGGTGTGTCACATTCCAGGACTAGGCTGCAGCATAAATAACTTTGCAGCAGTTTTGAAGATCTTGCTTTGACAGCCTTGGAGGCCGAATTTAGGGGCCTCTGACACCAATGGACACACAACTTTCAAAAGCCAGCCAAATAGTCTAGAGCTTCCTAGATTCACCCACTTGATATGAAACCAACAAGCACAGTGTCCAAAGACATTGGTGTCTTAAGTTTATTGAAAGGGGAAGGTTACCAACAACTTTGCCCTACTTGTAATATCTTGATCTGATATCCTTCAAAGGCTGAACAACATGGCCTCTGCCACTTTTTGACGCAATACTTTCAAGCAGTAACCATGTAGTCTAGACCTTCCTAGATTCGCAAAGCTGATATGGCCCCAATGACCACATTGTCCCAAAAGATTGGTGTGTAAAATTCGAGGAGTTAGCTGCAAGATAAAGGACTATGCCCCACTTTTGAAGATCTTAACTTCATGCCCATCAAATAGCAAGATGAAGCGGCCTCTACCATTGCTGGGAACACTACTTTCAAAGGCCAACTAAACAGGCTAGAGCTTCCTAGATTCACAAACCTGATTACCGCTCAGATGACCACAGTGTCCCAAAATGTTGGTGTGTCCCATTCCAGGAGTAGACTGTAGGATAAATAACTTTGCAGCAGTTTTAAATATCTTGCATTGACAGCCTTGAAGGCCGAATTTAGGGGCCTCTGCTACCAGTGGACACGCAACATTCAAAGGCCAGCCAAATAGTCTAGAGCTTCCTAGATTCAAAAAACCTGATATAGCTCCAATGACCCCAGTGTCCAAAGACACGGGTGCTGAAACTTAATTGACGGGTATGCAGGAAAAACAACTTTTGCCACAGCTTCCACTTGAAGAGACACCCTGGCATTGCCCAAAAAGTGGCCCCTGCCATGGGTGCATGCACAACTTTCAAAGGCCCACCAATCAGTTTAGAGCTTCCTAGATTCACAATCCTGATTACTGCGCAGATGACCCCGGTGTCCCAAAACGTTGGTGTGTCACATTTCAGGACTAGGCTGCAGGATAATTAACTTTGCAGAAGTTTTAAATATCTTGCTTTTACAGCCTTGACGGCTGAATTTAGGGGCCTCTGCCACCAGTGGACACACAACTTTCGAAGGCCAGCCAAATAGTCTAGAGCTTCCTAGATTCACCCACCTGATACAAATCCAAGAAGCACAGTGTCCAAATACATAGGTGTCTTAAGTTTATTGAAAGAGGCAGGTTACAAACAATTTTGCCCTACCCGTAAGATCTTGAACTGATATCCTTCAAAGCCTGAAAAACGTGGCCTCTGCCACTGATGGATGCAATACTTTCAAGCAGCCACCATGTAGTCTAGACCTTCCTAGATTCGCGAAGCTGATATAGCCCAAATTACCACATTGTCCCAAAAGATTGGTGTGTAAAATTCAAGGAGTTGGCTGCAAGATAAAGGACTATGCCTCACTTTGGAAGATCTTCACTTCATGCCCATCAAATAGTAAGATAACGCGGCCTCCAACATGACTTGGCACACTACTTTCAAAGGCCCACCAAACAGGCTAGAGCTTCCTAGATTCACAAACCTGATTACCGCGCATATGCCCCCAGTGTCCCAAAATCTTGATGTGTCACATTCCAGGACTAGGCTGCAGGATAAATAACTTCACAGCAGTTTTGAAGATCTTGAATTGACACCAATTGAGAAAAAGTAGCCTCCTCCATCAGTAGACACGCAACTTTCAAAGGCCAGCCAAATAGTCTAGAGCTTCCTAGATTCACCCACCTGATATGAAACCAACAAGCGCAGTGTCCAAAGACATTGATGTCTTAAGTTTATTGAAAGGGGCAGGTTACTAACAACTTTGCCCTACCTGTAAGATCATGATCTGATATCGTTCAAAGGCTGAAAAATGTGGCCACTCCCACTGATGGACCCAATACTTTCAAACAGCGACCATGTAGCCTAGACCTTCCTACATTCCTGAACCTGATATAGCCACGACAACCACATTGTCTTAAAAGATAGGGGTGTAAAATTCAGGGAATTGGCTGCAGGATAAAGGACTATGCCCCAGTTTTGAAGACGTTGACTTCATGCCCTTCAAATAGCAAGATAAAGCGGCTTCCACCATGGCTGGGCACAATACTTTTAAAGACCCACCAAAGAGTCTAGAACTTCCTAGATTCACAAACCTGAATAACGCACATATGACAATATTGTCCCAAAATGTTGATGTGTCACATTCCCGGAGTAGGCTGGAGGATATATAACTTTGCAGCAGTTTGAAATATCTTGAAGTGACAGCCTTATAGGCCGAAATTAGGGGCCTCTGCCACCACTGGACTCACCACTTTGAAAATGTCTAGAGCTTACTAGAATCACAAACCCGATGTAGCCCAGATGACCACATTGTCCCAAAAGATTGGTGTGTAAAATTCAAGGAGTTGGCTGCAGAATAAAGGACTATTCCCTGTTTTTGAAGATCTTAACTTCATGCCCATCAAATAGCAAAATAATGCATCCTCCACCGTGGCTAGGCACACTACTTTCAAAGGCCAACCAAACAGTCTAGAGCTTCCTAGATTCACCATCCTGATTAATGCACAGATGACCACAGTGTCCTAAAATGTTGGTAAGTCACATTCCATGAGTAGGTTGTAGGATAAATAACTTTGCAGCAGTTTTAAAGATCTTGAATTGACAGCCCTGAAGGCCAAATTCAGGGGCCTCTGACACCGGTGGATTCACCACTTTAAAAAGGCAACCATATGCGGCCTAGTCCTTGAATGTGACACACCAATGTTTTGGGACACTGTGGTCATCGGTGCGGTAATCAGGTTTGTGAATCTAGGAAGCTCTAGACTGTTTGGTTGGCCTTTGAAAGTAGTGTGCCCAGCCATGGTTGAGGACTCTTTATCTTGCTATTTGAAGGGCATGAAGCCAAGGTCTTCAAAACTTGAGTATCGTCCTTTATCATGCAAAAATTGTTGGTAACCTGCCCCTTTCAATAAACTTAACACACCAATGTCTTTGGACACTGTGCTCGTTGGTTTCATATCAGATGGGTGAATCTAGGAAACTCTAGACTATTTGGCTGGCATTTGAAAGTTGTGTGTCCACTGATGGAGGAGGCCACTTTTTCTCCCCTTTGACAGCTATGTCTGTTCAAGTTTAAGCTTGGGCAAAGTTGTCTATCCTGGGCATTGGTCAATGAATTTGACACACCATTGTCTTTGGACACTGTTCTCATTGGAGCTATATCAGGTTTGTGAATCTAATAATCTCTAGACTATATGGTTGCCTTTTCAACGTGGTAAGTCCACTGGTGGCAGAGGCCCCTAAATTCAGCCTTCAGGGCTACCCATTCAAGATCTTAAAAACTCCTGCAAAGTTATTTATCCTTCAGCCTTCTCCTGGAATGTGACACACAAACGTTTTGGGACACTGCGGTCTTCTGTGCGGTAATCAGGTTTGTGAATCTAGGAAGCTCTAGAATGTTTGGTGGGCCTTTGAAAGTAGTGTTCCCAGCCATGGTGGAGGACGCATTATCTTGCTATTTGATGGGCATGAAGTGGAGATCTTCAAAAGTGGGGCATAGTCCTTTATCTTGCAGTTAACCCCTTGAATTTTACACCCCAATCTTTTGGGACAATGTGGTCATCGGGGCTATATCAGCTTCTTGAATCTAGGAAGTTCTAGACTACATGGTTGCTGCTTGAAAGTATCGCGTCCATTAGTGGCAGTGACCACGTTTTTCAGCCTTTGAAGGATATCAGTTCAAGATCTTACAGTTAGGGCAAAGTTGTTGGTAACCTGCCCCTTTCAATAAACTTAAGTTACCAATGTCGATGGACACTGTGCTTGTTGGTTTCATATCAGGTGGGTGAATCTAGGAAGCTCTAGACTATTCGGCTGACCTTTGAAAGTTGTGTGTCCACTGATGGAGGAGGCCACTTTTTCTCCCCTTTGAAAGCTATGTCTGTTCAAGTCTAAGCTGGGGCAAAGTTATCCATCCTGGACGCTGGTCAATGAATTTGACACCCCATTGTCTTTGGACACTGTTCTCATTGGGGCTACATCAGGGTTGTGAATCTAGTAAGCTCTAGGCAATATGGTTGCTTTTTCAAAGTGGTGAGTCCACTGGTGGCAGAGGCCCCTAATTTTGGCCTTCAAGGCTGTCACATCAAGATCTTTAAAACTGCTGCAAAGTTATTTATCCTGCAGCCTAGTCCTTGAATGTGACACACCGACATTTTGGGACACTGTGGTTATCTGTGCGGTAATCAGGTTTGTGAATCTAGGAAGCTCTAGATTGTTTGGTGGGCCTTTGAAAGCAGTGTGCCCTGCCATGGTGGAGGCCGCTTTATCTTGCTATTTGAAGGGCATGAAGTCAATGTCTTCAAAACTGTGGCATAGTCCTTTATCCTGCAGCCAATTCCCTGAATTTTACACCCCAATCTTTTTAGATAATGTGGTTATCATGGCTATATCACCTTCATGAATCTAGGAAGGTCTAGGCTACATGGTCGCTGTTTGAAAGTATTGGGTCCATCAGTGGGATAGGCCACGTTTTTCAGCCTTTGAAGGATATCAGATCATGATCTCACAGGCAGGGCAAAGTTGTTGGTAACCTGCCCCTTTCAATAAACTTAAGTCACCAATGTTGATGGACACTGTGCTTGTTGGTTTCATATCAGGTGGTTGAATCTAGGAAGCTCGAGACTATTTGGCTGGCCTTTGAAAGTTGTGTGTCCACTGGTGGCAAAGGCCCCTAAATTCGAGCTTAAAGGCTGTTAAAGCAAGATCATTAAAACTGCTGCAAATGTATTTATCCTACAGCCTACTCCTGGAATGTGACTTACCAACGTTTTGGGACACTGTGGTCATCTGTGCGTTAATCAGGATTGTGAATCTAGGAAGCTCTAGACTGTTTGGTGGGCCTTTGAAAGCTGTGCATACACCCATGGCAGAGGCCACTTTTCGGGCACTGCCAGGATCTGTCTCTTCAAGTGGAAGCTGTGGCAAAAGTTGTTTTTCCTACATGCCCATCAATGAAGTTTGCACACCCATATCTTTTGACACTGGGGTCATAGGGGCTCCATCAGGTTAATGAATCTAGGAAGCGCTAGACTATTTGGTTGGAATTTGAAAGTAGTGTGTCCAGCAATGGTGGAGGCCTATATATCTTCCTATTTGAAGGGCATGAAGCCAAGGACTTCGAAACTGGGGCATAGTCCTTTATCCTGCAAAGTTGTTGGTAACCTGCCCCTTTCAATAAACTTAAGAGACCAATGTCTTTGGACACTGTGTTTGTTGGTTTCATATCAGGTGGCTGAATCTAGGAAGCTCTAGACTATTTGGCTGGCCTTTGAAAGTTGTGTGTCCAGTGATGGAGGAGGCCACTTTTTCTGCCATTTGAAAGCTATGTCTGTACAAGTCTAAGCTGGGCCAAAGTTGTCTTTCCTGGGTACTTGTCAATGAATTTGACGCCCCATTGTCTTTGGACACTGTTCTCATTGGGCTATATCAGGTTTGTGAATCTAGTAAGCTCTAGACTATATGGTTGCCTTTTCAAAGAGGTGAGTCCACCGTTGGCAGAGCCCCCTAAATTCGGGCTTCAAGGCTGTCAATTCAAGATCTTTAAAACTGCTGGAAAGTTATTTATCCTACAGTCTACTCCTGGAATGTGACACACCAACCTTTTGGGACACTGTGGTCATCTGGGCGGTAATCAGGTTCGGAATCTAGAAAGCTCTAGCCTGTTTGGTGGGCCTTTGAAAGTAGTCTACCCAGCCATGGCTGAGGCTGCTTTATCTTGCTATTTGATGGGCATGAAGTTAAGATCTTTAAAAGTGGGGCATAGTCCTTTATCTTGCAGCTAACTCCTCGAATATTACAGACCATTCTTTTGGGACAATGTGGTCATCAGGGCTATATCAGCTTTGCGAATCTAGGAAGGTCTAGACTACATGGATGCTGCTTGAAAGTATTGCGTCAATAAGTGGCAGAGGCCATGTTTTTCAGCCTTTGAGGGATATTAGATCAAGATATTACAGGTAGGGCAAAAGTTGTTGGTAAGCTGCCCCTTTCAATAAACTTAAGACACAATTGTCTTTGGACACTGCGCTTGTTGGTTTCATATCAGGTGGGTGAATCTAGGAAGCTCTAGACTATTTGGCTGGCCTTTGAAAGTTGTGTGTCCACTAGTGGCAGAGACCCCTAAAATCGGCCTTTAAGGCTGTCACTTCAAGATCTTTGAAACTGCTGCAAAGTTATTTATCCTGCATCCTACTCCTTGAATGTGACACACCAACGTTTTGGGATACATCGGTCATCTATGCGGTAATCAGATTTATGAATCTAGGAAGCTCTAGACTGTTTGGTGGGCCTTTGAAAGTTGTGCATGCACCCATGGCAGGGGCCACTTTTAGGGCACTGCCAGGGTGTCTCTTCAAGCCGTCTTCAAAACTGGGGAATAGTCCCTAATCCTGCAGCAGATTCCCTGAATTTTACACCCCAATCATTTTGGACAATGTCGATGGCTGAGTAACATAAGGTCGTATCTCAAAAAAATCAAATTTTTTATTATTTTTGAACCGGCTTCCCTACCCCCTAAAATATCCAGAAATTTTGGAATTTTTCGAATTTTCGAAATCTTTGGCATGTTATAAACCAGTAAACAAAGGTCGTATCTGCACAATGTCACTTTTCAGTGAGTAACATAAGGTCGTATCTGCTTTAAACCAAAGTTTTATTTTCAGTAAATTATGTTAATCTATACAAAATAAAAATATTCTATAATTCAGTTTATTAGACAACTATCCTACAAACATTATCAAAATATTATTAACACATCGTTAATCGAATCAAAGGTAGATATAGTAATATAGTTTTGAAATGCTGGATACGACCTTTGATTACTGAAGAAATGGTTCAGATGTTGAGTAACATAAGGTCATATCTTGTCTGTATTTAAATTTGATGGTGTAAATGTCATATAAGTCCTTACTATTTTAGTGTAAACAAGTGTAGTAAATCTTAGCATACTTCCTGAACTTTACAAATGTTATTTTATGTTATTTGGAATAGCTAAATTGATTTAATTTGTATTTATCTATAATTTATATTTGTCAGATACGACCTTATGTTACTCACTGATTTCCAACTTTTTTCCATAAAACTCAGTAACATAAGGTCGTATCTGAAATGAATTCTGTTCTTGTTGCCATAGTATCATCCTAATAACCTATGGATATAGAAATATCTCACCAACTAATTTCTAGCTACTTATTCTTCCTAGAAATGGAATATTTTATTTATTGAGCAGATATTTTTAATCATATAACCCTTCAAAGGACGTCATATTTCTTTAATTAGCAATATCTCAAATCTAACATTTGTCAGATACGACCTTATGTTACTCAGCCAACGATGTGGTCTCCAAGCCTATATCAGCTTCGCGAATCTAGGAAGGTCTAGACTACATGGTTTCTGTTTGAAAGTATTGCTTCCATCAGTAGGAAAGGCCACGTTTTTCAGCCTTTGAAGGATATCAGTTCAAGATCTTACGGGTAGGGCAAAGTTGTTCGTAACATGCCCCTTTCAATAAACTTAAGACACCGATGTCTTTGGACACTGTGCTTGTTGGTTTCATATCAGCTGGGTGAATCTAGGAAGCTCTAGACTATTTGGATGGCCTTGTAGGCCAAAATTAGGGGCCTCTGCCACCAGTGGACTCACCACTTTGAAAAAGCAACCATATAGTCTAGAGCTTACTAGATTCACAAACCTGATATAGTCCCAATGAGAACAGTGTCCAAAAACAATGGGGTGTCAAATTCATTGACCAGTGCCCAGGATAGACAACTTTGCCCCAGCTTAGACTTGAACAGACATAGCTTTCAAAGGGCGGAAAAAGTGGTCTCCTCCATCAATGGACCCACAACTTTCAAAGGCCAGCCAAATAGTCTAGAGCTTCCTAGATTCAGCCACCTGATATGAAACCAACGAGCACAGTGTGCAAAGACATTGATGTCTTAATTTTATTAAAAGGCGCAGGTTACCAACAACTTTGCGGGATAAAGGACTATGACCCAGTTTCGAAGACGTTGGCTGCATGCCCTTCAAATAGGAAGATATATAGGCCTCCATCATTGCTGGACACACTACTTTCAAGTTCCAACCAAATAGTCTAGAGCTTCCTAGATTCATGAACCTGATGGAGCCCCTATGACCCCAGTGTCAAAAGATATGGGTGTGCAAACTTCATTCACGGGCATGTAGGAAAAACAACTTTTGCCACAGCTTCCACTTGAAGAGACAGATCCTAGCAGTGCCCGAAAAGTGGCCTCTGCCATGGGTGTATGTAAAACTTTCAAACGCCCACCAAACAGTCTAGAGCTTCCTAGATTCACAAACCTGATTCCAGCACAGATGACCACATTGTCCCCAAACCTTGGTGTGTCACATCTCAGGAGTAGGGTATACGGTAAATAACTTTGCAGCAGTTTTAAAGATCTTGCTTTGACAGCCTTAAAAGCCAAATTTAGGGGCCTTTGCCACCAGTGGACACACAACTTTCAAAGGCCAGCCAAATAGTCTAGAGCTTCCTAGATTCACCAACCTGATTTGAAACCAACAAGCACAGTGTCCATCGACATTGGTGACTTAAGTTTATTGAAAGGGGCAGGTTACTAACAACTTTGCCCTACCTGTAAGATCTTGAACTGATATCCTTCAAAGGCTGAAAAATGTGGTAACTGCCACTGATGGATGCAATACTTTTAAGCAGCAACCATGTAGTCTAAACCTTCTTAGATTCGCGAAGCTGATATAGCCCCGAAGACCACATTGTCCCAAAAGATTGGTGTGTAAAATTCAAGGAGTTGGCTGCAGAATAAAGGACTGTTCCCCGTTTTTGAAGATCTTCACTTCATGCTCATCAAATAGCAAGATAATGCGTCCTCCACCATGGCTTGCCACACTACTTTCAAAGGCCCACCAAACAGTCTAAAGCTTCCTAGATTCACAATCCTGATTCCAGCACAGATGACCACAGTGTCCCAAAACGTTGGTGTGTCACATTCCAGGACTAGGCTGCAGGATAAATAACTTTGCAGCAGTTTTAAAGATCTTGCTTTTACAGCCTTGAAGGCCGAATCTAGGGGCCTCTGCCACCAGTGGACACAAAACTTTCAAAACCCAGCCAAATAGTCTAGAGCTTCCTAGATTCACCCACCTGATATGAAACCAACATTGACAGTGTCTAAATAAATTGGTGTCTTAAGTTTATTGAAAGGGCAGGTTACCAACAACTTTGCAGGATAAAGGACTATGCCCCAGTTTTGAAGACCTTGGCTTCATGCCCTTCAAATAGCAAGATAAAGAGGCCTCCGCCATTGCTGGGCAAACTACTTTCAAATGCCAACCAAATAGTCTAGAGCTTCCTAGATTCATGAACCTGATTGAGCCCCAATGACCCCAGTGTCAAAAGATTTGGGTGTGTAAAATTTATTGACGGGCACGTAGGAAAAACAACTTTTGTCACAGCTTCCACTTGAAGAGACAGAGCCTGGCAGTGCCCGAAAAGTGGCATTTGCCATGTGTGTATGCACAACTTTTAAAGGCCCACCAAACAGTCTAGAGCTTCCTAGATTCACAAACCTGATTACTGTGTGGATGACCACAGTATCCCAAAACGTTGGTGTGTCACATTCAAGGTGTAGGATGCAGGATAAATAACTTTGCAGCAGTTTCAAAAATCTTGAAGTGAAAGCCTTAAAGGCTGAATTTAGGGGTCTCTGCCACCAGTGGACACAAAACTTTCAAAGGCCAGCCAAATAGCCAAATAGACTGTTTGGTGGGCGTTTGAAAGTTGTGCATACACCCATGGCAGAGGCCACTTTTCGGGCACTGCCAGGATCTGTCTCTTCAAGTGGAAGCTGTGGCAAAAGTTGTTTTTCCTACAGGTTCATGAATCTAGGAAGCTCTAGACTATTTGGTTGGCATTTGAAAGTAGTGTGTCCAGCAATGATGGAGGCCTATATATCTTCCTATTTGAAGGGCATGAAGCCAAGGTCTTCGAAACTGGGTCATAGTCCTTTATCCTGCAAAGTTGTTGGTAACCTGCCCCTTTCAATAAAATTAAGACATCAATGTCTTTGCACACTGTGCTCGTTGGTTTCATATCAGGTGGGTGAATCTAGGAAGCTCTAGACTATTTGGCTGGCCTTTGAAAGTTGTGGGTCCACTGATGGAGGAGACCACTTTTTCCGCCCTTTGAAAGCTATATCTGTTCAAGTCTAAGCTGGGGCAAAGTTGTCTATCCTGGGCACTGGTCAATGAATTTGACACCCCATTGTTTTTGGACACTGTTCTCATTGGGACTATATCAGGTTTGTGAATCTAGTAAGCTCTAGACTACATTCACAAACCTGATTCCAGGACAGATGACCACAGTGTCCCAAAACGTTGGTGTGTCCCATTCCAGGAGTAGACTGTAGGATAAATAACTTTGCAGCAGTTTTAAAGATCTTGCTTTGACAGCCTTGACGGATGAATTTAGGGGCCTCTGCCACCAATGGACACAAAACTTTCAAAGGCCAGCCAAATAGTATAGAGCTTCCTAGATTCACCCACCTGATAGCCTATTTGGTGGGCCTTTGAAAGTAGTGTTCCCAGCCATGGTTGAGGCCGCTTCATCTTACTATTTGATGGGCATGAAGTTAAGATCTTCAAAAGTGGGGCATAGTCCTGTATCTTGTAGCTAACTCCTTGAATTTTACACACCAATCTTTTGGGACAATGTGGTCATTGGTGCTATATCAGCTTCGTGAATCTAGGAAGGTCTATACTACATGGTTGCTGCTTGAAAGTATTGCGTCCATCAGTGGCAGAGACCACGTTTTTCAGCCTTTGAAGGATATCAGTTCAAGATCTTAGAGGTAGACCAAAGTTGTTGGTAACCTGCCCCTTTCAATAAACTTAAGACACGAATGTCTTTGCACACTGTGCTTGTTGGTTTCATATCCGGTGGTTGAATCTAGGAAGCTCTAGACTATTTGGCTGGCCTTTGAAAGTCCTGTGTCCACTGGTGGCAGAGGCCCCTAAATTCTTCCTTCAAGGCTCTCAAAGCAAGATCTTTAAAACTGTTGCAAAGTTATTCATCCCAGTATATATCCGGTTTGTGAATCTAGTAAGCTCTAGTCTGTTTGGTGTTCCCAGCCATGGTGGAGGCTGCATCATATTGCTATTTGATGGGGATAAATTGAATCCCTTACTAGATTCACAAACATGATATAGCCCCAATGAGAACAATGTCCAACGACAATGGGGTGTCAAATTCATTGACCAATGCCCAGGATCGACAACTTTGCACCAGCTTAGACTTGAACAGACATAGCTTTCAAAAGGCAGAAAAAGTGGCCTCCTCCATTAGTGGACACACAACTTTAAAAGGCCAGCTAAATAGTCTAGAGCTTCCTAGATTCACCCACCTGATATGAAACCAAGAAGCACAGTGTCCAAAGACATTGGTGTCTTAAGTTTGATGAAGGAGGCAGGTTACCATCAATTTTGCAGGATAAAGGACTATGCCCCAGTTTTGAAGACCTTGGCTTCATGCCCTTCAAATAGCAAGATAAAGAGCACTCCACCATTGGTGGACAGACTACTTTCAAATGCCAACCAAATAGCCTAGAGCTTCCTAGATTCATGAACCTGATGGAGCCCCAATGACCCCAGTGTCAAAAGATATGGGTGTGCAAACTTCATTGATGGGCATGTAGGAAAAACAACTTTTGCCACAGCTTCCACTTGAAGACATAGACCTGGCAGTGCCTGAAAAGTGGCCCCTGCCATGGGTGTATGCACAACTTTGAAAGGTCCACCAAACAGTCTAGAGCTTCCTAGATTCACAAACCTGATTAGCGTGCGGATAGCCACAGTATCCCGAAACGTTGGTGTGTCACATTCAAGGAATAGGATTCAGGATAAATAACTATTCAGCAGTTTCAAAAATCTTGAAGTGAAAGCCTTAAAGGCAGAATTTAGGGGTCTCTGCCACCAGTGGACACATGACTTTCAAAGGCCAGCCAAATAGTCTAGAGCTTCCTAGATTCACAATCCTGATATGAAACCAACAATCGCAGTGTCTAAAGACATTGCTGTCTTAAGTTTATTAAAAGGGGCAGGTTACCAACAACTTTGCCCTACCTGTAATATCTTGATCTAATATCCCTCAAAGGCTGATAAACGTGTGCTCTGCCACTGATGGACGCAATACTTTCAAGCAGCAACCATGTAGTCTAGACTTTCCTAGATTTGCAAAGCTGATATATCCCCGATGACCACATTGTCCCAAAAGATTGGTGCAAAAAATTCAAGGAGTTAGCTGCAAGATAAAGGACTATGCCCCAATTTTGAAGATATTCACTTCATGCCCATCAAATAGCAAGATAAAGCGGCCTCCACCATGGCTGGGCACACTACTTTCAAAGGCCCACCAAACAGGCTAGAGCTTCCGAGATTCACAAACCTGATTAACGCGCAGATGACCACATTGTCCCAAAACTTGGTGTGTCACATTCCAGGACTAGGCTGCAGGATAAATAACTTTGCAGCAGTTTTAAAGATCTTGCTTTGACAGCCTTGAAGGCCGGATTTAGGGGCATCTGCCACCGGTGGACACACCACTTTCAAAGGCCAGCCAAATAGTCTAGAGCTTCCTAGATTCACCCACCTGATATAAATCCAACAAGCTCAGTGTCCAAATACATAGGTGACCTAAGTTTATTGAAAGGGGCAGGTTACCAACAACTTTGCCCTACCTGTAAGATCTTGAACTGATATCCTTCAAAGGCTGAAAAACGTGGTCACTGCCACTGATGGACGCAATACTTTCAAGCAGCAACCATGTAGTCTAAACCTTTCTAGATTTGCGAAGCTGATATAGCCCCGATGACCACATTGTCCCAAAAGATTGTCGGTAAAATTCAAGGAGTTGGCTGCAGAATAAAGGACTATTCCCCATTTTTTAAGATCTTCACTTCTTGCCCATCAAATAGCAAGATAATGTGTCCTCCACCATGGCCGGGCACACTACTTTCAAAGGCCCACCAAACAGTCTAGAGCTTCCTAGATTCATAATCCTGATTAACACACAGATGACCACAGTGTCCCAAAACGTTGGTAAGTCACATTCTAGGAGTAGGCTGTAGGATAAATACATTTGCAGCAGTTTTAAAGATCTTGCTTTGACAGCCTTTATGCTCGAATTCAGGGGCCTTTGCCACCAGTGGACACACAACTTTCAAAGGCCAGACAAATAGTCTATAGCTTCCTAGATTCAACCACCTGATATGAAAGCAACAAGCACAGTGTCCAAAGACTTTGGTGTCTTAAGTTTATTGAAAGGGGCAGGTTACCAACAACTTTGCCCTACCTGTAAGATCATGATCTGATATCCTTCAAAGGCTGAAAAACGTGGCCTCTGTCACTTATTGACCCAATACTTTCAAACAGCGACCATGTAGCCTGGACCTTCCTAGATTCATGAAGCTGATATAGTCACGATAACCACATTGTCTAAAAAGATTGGGGTGTAAAATTCAGGGAATTGGCTGCAGGATAAAGGACTATGCCCCAGTTTTGAAGACATTGACTTCATGCCCTTCAAATAGCAAGATAAAACAGCCTCCACCATGGCTGGGCACACTACTTTCAAAGGCCCACCAAATATTCTAGAGCTTCCTAGATTCAAAAACCTGATTACAGCACAGATGACCACAGTGTCCAGAAACTTGGGTGTGTCACATTCCAGGAGTAGGCTGTTTTAAAGATCTTGATGTGACAGCCTTGAAGGCCAAAATTAGGGGCCTCTGCCACCAGTGGACTCACCACTTTGAAAAAGCAACCATATTGCCTAGAGCTTACTAGATTCACAACCCTGATGTAGCCCCAATGAGAACAGTGTCCAAAGACAATGGGGTGTCAAATTCATTGACCAGCGTCCAGGAAAGATAACTTTGCCCCAGCTTAGACTTGAACAGACATAGCTTTCAAAGGGCAGAAAAAGTGGCCTCCTCCATCAGTGGACACACAACTTTCAAAGGCCAGCCGAATAGTCTAGAGCTTCCTAGATTCACCCACCTGATATGAAACCAACAAGCACAGTGTCCATGGACATTGGTGACTTAAGTTTATTGAAAGGGGCAGGTTACCAACAATCTTGCCCTACCTGTAAGATCTTTAACTGATATCCTTCAAAGGCTGAAAAACGTGGTCACTGCCACTGATGGACGCAATATTTTCAAGCAGCAACCATGTAGTCTAAACCTTCTTAGATTCGCAAAGCTGATATAGCCCCGATGACCGCATTGTCCCAAAAGATTGGTCTGTAAAATTCAAGGAGTTGGCTGCAGAATAAAGGACTATTCCCCGTTTTTGAAGATAGTTGTCTATCCTGGGCACTGGTCAATGAATTTGACACCTCATTGTCTTTGGACACCGTTCTCATTGGGGCTATATCAGGTTTGGGAATCTAGTAAGTTCTAGACTATATGGTTGCCTTTTCAAAGTGGTGAGTCCACCAGTGGCAGAAGCCCCTGAATTCGGCCTTCATGACTGTCACTTCAAGATCTTTGAAACTGTCGCAAAGTTATTTATCCTGTAGGCTTGTCCTGGAATGTGACACACCAACTTTTTGGGATAGTGTGGTCATCTGTGCGGTAATCAGGTTTGTGAATCTAGGAAGCTCTAGCCTGTTTGGTGGGCCTGTGAAAGTAGTGTGCCCAGCCATGGTGGAGGCCGCTTTATCTTACTATTTGATTGGCATGAAGTGAAGATCTTCCAAAGTGGGGCACAGTCCTTTATCTTGCAGCCAACTCCTCAAATTTTATACACCAATCTTTTAGAATAATGTGGTCATTGGGGCTTTATCAGCTTTGCGAATCTAGGAAGGTCTATACTACATGGTTGCTGCTTGAAAGTATTGCGTCCATCAATGGCAGAGGCCACGTTTTTCAGGCTTTGAAGGATATCCGTTCAAGATCTTACAGGTAGGGCAAAGTTGTTGGTAACCTGCCCCTTTCAATAAACTTAAGACACCAATGTCTTTGGACACTGCGCTTGTTGGTTTCATATCAGATGGGTGAATCTAGGAAGCTCTAGACTATTTGCCTGGCCTTTGAAAGTTGTGTGTCCACTGATGGAGGAGGCCACTTTTTCTGCCCTTTGAAAGCTATGTCTGTTCAAGTCTAAGCTGGGGCAAGGTTGTCTATCCTGGGCACTGGTCAATGAATTTGACACCCCATTGTCTTTGGACACTGTTCTCAATGGGGCTATATCAGGCTTGTGAATCTAGTAAGCTCTAGACTATATGGTTGCCTTTTCAAAGTGGTGAGTCTACCGGTGGCAGAGGCCCCTAAATTCGGCCTTCAAGGCTGTCAATTCAAGATCTTTAAAACTGCTGCAAAGTTTTTTATCCTACAGCCTACATTATTCTCATTGGGGCTATTTTGACTTTCTGTACACTGTGGTCATCTGTGCGGTAATCAGATTTGTGAATCTAGTAAGCTCTAGCCGGTTTGGTGGGCCTTTGAAAGTAATGTGCCCAGCCATGGTGGAGGCCACTTCATCTTGCTATTTGATGGGCATGAAGGGAAGATCTTCCAAAGTGGGGCATAGTCCTTTATCCTGCTGCCAACTCCTTGAATTTTACACACCAATCTTTTGGGACAATGTGGTCATCTGGGCTACATCAGGTTTGTGATTCTAGTAAGCTCTAGACATTTTCAAAGTGGTGAGTCCACTGGTGGCAGAGGCCCCTAATTTCGGCCTAAAAGGTTGTCAAAGCAAGAACTTTAAAACTGCTGCAAAGTTATATATCCTACAGCCTACTCCGGGAATGTGACGCATCAACATTTTGGGACAATGTGGTCATATGTGCGTTAATCAGGTTTGTGAATCTAGGAAGCTCTAGACTGTTTGGTGGGTCTTTGAAAGTATTGTGCCCAGCCATGGTGGAGGCCGCTTTATCTTGCTATTTGAAGGGCATGAAGTCAATGTCTTCAAAACTGGGGCATAGTACTTTATCTTGCAGCTAACTCCTTGAATTTTACACCCCAATCTTTTTAGACAATGTGGTCATTGTGGCTATATCAGCTTCATGAATCTAGGAAGGTCTATGCTACATGGCCGCTGTTTGAAAGTATTGCGTCCATCAGTGGCAGAGGCCATGTTGTTCAGCCTTTGAAGGATATCAGTTCAAGATCTTAGAGGTTGTTGGTAACTTGCAAAGTTGTTGGTAACTTGCCCTTTTCAATTTAACTTAAGACACAAATGTCTTTGGACACTGTGCTTGTTGGTTTCATATCAGGTGGGTGAATCTAGGAAGCTCTAGACTAATTGGCTGGCCTTTGAAAGTTGTGTGTCCACTGGTGGCAGAGACCCCTAAATTCGGCCTTCAAGGCTGTCACTTCAAGATCTTTGAAACTGCTGCAAAGTTTTTTATCCTGCAGCCTAGTCCTTTAATATGACAGACCAACGTTTTGGGATAATGTTATCATCCCTGCGGTAATCAGGTTTGTGAATCTAGGAAGCTCTAGACTGTTTGGTGGGCCTTTGAAAGTTGTGCATGCACCCATGGCAGCGGCCACTTTTTGGGGACTGCCAGGGTGTCTCTTTAAGTGGTCTTCAAAACTGGGTCATAGTCCTTAATCCTGCAGCCTATTCCCTGAATTTTACAAACCAATCTTTTTGGACAATGTGGTCTCCAAGCCTATATCAGCTTCGTGAATCTAGGAAGGTCTAGACTACGTGGTTGCTGTTTGAAAGTATTGCGACCATCAGTGGTAGAGGCCACATTTTTCAACCTTTGAAGGAAATCAGTTCAATATCTTACAGGTAGGGCAAAGGTGTTGATAACCTGCCCATTTCAATAAACTTAAGACACCGATGTCTTTGGACATTGTGCTTGTTGGTTTCATATCAGGTGGGTGAATCTAGGAAACTCTAGACTATTCGGCTGGCCTTTGAACGTTGTGTGTCCACTGATGGAGGAGGTCACTTTTTCTGCCTTTTGAAAGCTATGTCTGTTCAAGTCTAAACTGGGGCAAGCTTGTCTATACTGGCAAAGTGGTTGGTAACCTGCCCGTATCAATAAACTTAAGACATCAATGTCTTTGGACACTGTGCTTGTTGGTTTCATATCATGTGGGTGAATCTAGGAAGCTCTAGACTATTTGGCTGGCCTTTGAAAGTTGTGTGTCCACTGATGGATGAGGCCACTTTTTCTCCTCTTTGAAAGCTATGTCTGTTCAAGTCTAAGCTGGGGCAAAGTTGTCTATCCTGGGCACTGGTCAATGAATTTGACACCCCATTGTCTTTTGACACTGTTCTCATTGGGGCTATATCAGGTTTGTGAAGCTAGTAAGCTCTAGACTATATGGTTCCCTTTCCAAAGTGGTGAGCCTACCGGCGGCAGAGGCCCATAAATTCGGCCTCCAAGGCTGTCAATTCAAGATCTTTAAAACTGCTACAAAGTTATTTATCCTACAGCCTACTCCTGGAATGTGACACACCCAAGTTTCTGGACACTGTGGTCATCTGTGCGGTAATCAGGTTTGTGAATCTAGGAAGCTCTAGACTATTTGGTGGGCCTTTGAAAGTAGTGTTCCCAGCCATGGTGGAGGCCGCTTTATCCCGGTATTTTTTGATGGGCATGAAGTGAAGATCTTCCAAAGTGGGGCATAGTCTTTTATATTGCAGCCAACTCCTTGAATTTTACACACCAGTCTTTTGGGACAATGTGGTCATCGGGGCTATATCAGCTTCGCGAATCTAGGAATGTCTAGACTATATGGTTGCTGCGTGAAAGTATTGCGTCCATCAGTGGCAGAGGACATGTTTTTCAGCCTTTGAAGGATATCAGTTCAAGATCTTAGAGGTAGACCAAAGTTGTTGGTAACTTGCCCCATTCAATTTAACTTAATACACCAATGTCTTTGGACACTGTGCTTGTTGGTTTCATATCAGGTGGGTGAATCTAGGAAGCTCTAGACTATTGGGCTGGCTTTTGAAAGTTGTGTGTCCACTGGTGGCAGAGGCCCCTAAATTCGGCCTTCAAGGCTGTCACTTCAAGATCTTTGAAACTGCTGCAAAGTTAATTATCCTGCAGCCTAGTCCTTGAATGTGACAGACCAACGTTTTGGGATAATGTGGTTATCCCTGCGGTCATCAGGTTCATGAATCTAGGAAGCTCTAGACTGTTTGGTGGGCCTTTGAAAGTTGTGCATGCACCCATGGCAGAGGCCACTTTTTTAGCACTGCCAGGGTGTCTCTTCAAGTGGTCTTCAAAACTGGGGCATAGTCCTTAATCCTGCAGCCAATTCTCTGAATTTTACACCCCAATCTTTTTGAACAATGTGGTCTCCATGCCTATATCTGCTTGATGAATCTAGTAAGTTCTAGACTACATGGTTGCTGTTTGAAAGTATTGCGACCATCAGTGGCAGAGGCCCCGTTTTTCAGACTTTGAAGGATATCAGTTCAAGATCTTAAAGGTAGGGCAAAGTTGTTGGTAACCTGCCCATTTCAATAAACTTAAGACATCAATGTCTTTGGACACTGTGCTTGTTGGATTCATATCAGCTGGGTGAATCTAGGAAGCTCTAGACTATTTGGCTGGCCTTTGAATGTTGCGTGTCCACTGGTGGCAGAGGCCCCTAAATTCGGCCTTAAAGGCTGTCAATACAAGATATTTAAAACTGCTGCAAAGTTATTTATCCTACAGTCTACTCCTGGAAAGTGACACACCAACATTTTGGGACACTGTGGTCATCTGTGCGGTAATCAGGTTTGTGAATCTAGGAAGCTCTAGCCTATTTGGTGGGCCTTTGAAAGTAGTGTTCCCAACCATGGTTGAGGCCGCTTCATCTTGCTATTTGATGGGCATGAGGTTAAGATTATCAAAAGTGGGCCATAGTCCTTCATCTTGTAGCTAACTCCTCGAATGTTACACACCAATCTTTGGGGACAATTTGATCATCTGGGCTATATCAGCTTCATGAATCTAGGAAGGTCTAGACTACATGGTTGCTGTTCGAAAGTATTGCGTCCATTAGTGGCGGAGGCCACGTTTTTCAGCCCTTGAAGGACATCAGTTCAAGATCTTAGAGGTAAAGCAAAGTTGTTGGTAACTTACCCCTTTCAATAAACTTAAGACACCAATGTCTTTGGACACTGTGCTTGTTGGTTTCATATAAGGTGGGTGAATCTATGAAGCTCTAGACTATTTGGCTAGTCTTTGAACGTACATGGGTGTCTTAAGTTTATTGAAAGGGAAAGGTTACCAGCAACTTTGCCAGGATAGACAACCTTGCCCCAGCTTAGACTTGAACAGACATAGGTTTCAAAGGGGACAAAAGATCGCCTCCTCCATCAGATGACACACAACTTTCAAAGGCCAGCCAAATAGTCTAGAGCTTCCTAGATTCACCCACCTGATATGAAACCAACAAGCACAGTGTCCAGAGACATTGGTGTCTTAAGTTTATTGAAAGTGGCAGGTTACCATCAATTTTGCTGGATAAAGGACTATGCCCCAGTTTGGAAGACCTTGGCTTCATGCCCTTCAAATAGAATGTCTTTGGACACTGTGCTTGTTGGTTTCAAAGTAGTGTGCCCAGCCATGGTGGAGGGCGCTTTATATTGCTATTTGATGAGCGTGAAGTGAAGATCTTCTAAATTGAGGCATAGTCCTTTATCTTGCAGCTAACTCCTTGAATTTTACGCATCAATCTTTTGGGACAATGTGGTCATTGGGGCTATATCAGCTTTGCGAATCTAGGAAGGTCTAGACTACATGGTTGCTGCTTGAAAGTATTGCGTCCATCAGTGGCTGAGGCCACGTTTTTCAGGCTTTGAAGGATATTCGTTCAAGATCTTACAGGTAGCGCAAAGTTGTTGGTAACCTGCCCCTTTCAATAAACTTAAGACACCAAGGTCTTTGGACACTACGCTTGTTGGCTTCATACCAGCTGGGTGATTCTAGGAAGTTCTAGACTATTTGGCTGGCCTTTGAAAGTTGTGTGTCCACTGATGGAGGAGACCACTTTTTCCGCCCTTTGAAAGCTATATCTGATCAAGTCTAAGCAGGGGTAAAGTTGTCTATCCTGGGCATTGGTCAATGAATTTGACACTCCATTGTCTTTGGACACTGTTCTCATTGGAGCTATATCAAGTTTGTGAATCTAGTAAGCTCTAGACTATATGGTTGCCTTTTCAAAGTGGTGAGTCCACTGGTGGCAGAGGCCCCTGAATTGGGCCTTCGGGGCTGTCAATTCAATGTCTTTAGAACTGCTGCAAAGTTATTTATCCTACAGCCTACTCCTGGAATGTGACTTACCAACGTTCTGGGAAACTGTGGTCATCTGCATGTTAATTAGGATTGTGAATCTAGGAAGCTCTAGACTGTTTGGTGGGCCTTTCAAAGTAGTGTTCCCAGCCATGGTTGAGGCCGCTTCATCTTGCTATTTGTTGGGCATGAAGTTAAGATCTTCAAAAGTGGGGCATAGTCCTTTATCTTGCAGCTAACTCCTCGAATTTTACACACCAATCTTTTGGGACAATGTGGTCAGCAGGGCTATATCAGCTTCGCGAATCTAGGAAGGTCTAGACTAAATGGTTGCTGCTTGAAAGTATTGCGTCAATAATTGGCAGAGGCCATGTTTATCAGCCTTTGAGGGATATTAGATCAAGATATTACAGGTAGGGCAAAGTTGTTGGTAACCTGCCCCTTTCAATAAACTTAAGACACCAATGTCTTTGGACACTGTGCTTGTTGGTTTCATATCAGGTAGGTGAATCTAGGAAGCTCTAGACTATTTGCCTGGCCTTTGAAAGTTGTGTGTCCACTCATGGAGAAGGTCACATTTTCCGCCCTTTGAAAGCTATGTCTGTTCAAGTATAAACTGGGGCAAAGTTGTCTATCCTGGACACTGGTCAATGAATTTAAAACCCCATTGTCTTTGGACACTGTTCTCATTGGGGCTATATCAGGTTTGTGAATTTAGTAAGCTCTAGAGTATATGGTTGCCTTTTCAAAGTGGTGAGTCCACTGGTGGCAGAGGCCCCTGAATTCGGCCTTCAGGGCTGTCAATTCAAGATCTTTGAAACTGCTGCAAAGATATTTATCCTGCAGCCTAGTCCTTGAATGTGACACACCAACGTTTTGGGATACTGTGGTCATCTGTGTGGTAATCAGGTTTGTGAATCTAGGAAGCTCTAGACTGTTTGGTGGGCCTTTGAAGGTTGTGTGTCCACTGATGAAGGAGGCCACTTTTTCTCCCATTTGAATGCTATGTCTGTTCAAGTCTAAGCTGGGGCAAGCTTGTCTATCCTGGCAAAGTTGTTGGTAACCTACCCGTTTCAATAAACTTAAGACATCAATGTCTTTGGACACTGTGCTTCTTGTTTTCATATCAGGTGGGTGAATCTAGGAAGCTCTAGACTATTTGGCTGGCCTTTGAAAGTTGTGTGTCCACTGATGGAGGAGGCCACTTTTTCTGCCCTTTGAAAGCTATGTCTGTTCAAGTCTAAGCTGGGGCAAAGTTGTCGATCCTGGGCACTGGTCATTGAATTTGACACCCCATTGTTTTTGGACACTGTTCTCGTTGGGGCTATGTCATGTTTGTGAATCTAGTAAGCTCTAGACTATATGGTTGTCTTTTCTAAGTGGTCAGTGCAGTGGTGGCAGAGGCCCCTAATTTCGGCATACAAGGCTCTCAATTCAAGATCTTTGAAACTACTGCAAAGTTATTTATCCTGCAGCCTAATCCTTGAATGTGAAACACCAACGTTTTGGGACACTGTGGTTATCTGTGCGGTAATCAGGTTTGTGAATCTAGGAAGCTCTAGACTGTTTGGTGGGCCTTTGAAAGTAGTGTGCCCAGTCATGGTGGAGGCCGCTTTATCCGGCTATTAGATAGGCATGAAGTGAAGATCTTCAAAAACGGGGCATAGTCCTTTATCTTGCAGCTAACTCCTTGAAGTTTACACACCAATCTTTTGGGACAATGTGGTCATCGGGGCTATATCAGCTTCGCGAATCTAGGAAGGTCTAGACTACATGGTTGCTGCTTCAAAGTATTGCGTCCATCAGTGGCAAAGGCCACGTTTTTCAGCCTAAGAAGGATATCAGTTCAAGATCTTACGGGTAGGGCAAAGTTGTTGATAACCTGCCCCTTTCAATAAACTTAATACATCAATGTCTTTGGACACTGCGCTTGTTGGTTTCATATCAGGCTGGTGAATCTAGGAAGCTCTAGACTATTTGGCTGGCCTTTGAAAGTTGTGTGTCCACTGGTGGCAAAGGTACCTAAATTCGGCTTTCAAGGCTGTCAATTCAAGATCTTTAAAACTGCTGCAAAGGTATTTATCCTGCAGCCTAGTCCTGGAATGTGACACAACAACGTTTTGGGACACTGTGGTCATCTGTGCTGTAATCAGGTTTGTGAATCTATGAAGCTCTAGCTTTGAAAGTTGTGTGTCCACTGATGGAGGAGGCCACTTTTTCTCCCCTTTGAAAGCTATGTCTGGTCAAGTCTAAGCAGGGGCAAATTTGTCTATCCTGGGCATTGTTCAATGAATTTGACACTCCATTGTCTTTGGACACTGTTCTCATTGGAGCTATATCAGGTTTGTGAATCTAGTAAGCTCTAGACTATATGGTTGCCTTTTCAAAGAGGTGAGTCCACTGGTGGCAGTGGCCCCTGAATTCGGCATTCAGGGCTGTCAATTCAAGATCTTTAAAACTGCTGCAAAGTTATTTATCCTACAGTCTACTCCTGGAATGTGACTTTCCAACATTTTGGACACTGTGGTCATCTGTGTGTTAATCAGGATTGTGAATCTAGGATGCTCTAGACTGTTTGGTGGGCCTTTGAAAGTAGTGTTCCTAGCCATGGTAGAGGCCGCTTCATCTTGCTATTTGATGGGCATGAAGTTAAGATCTTCAAAAGTGGGGCATAGTCCTATATCTTGCAGCTGACTCCTCGAATTTTACACCCCAATCTTTTGGGACAATGTGGTCATCAGGGCTATATCAGCTTTGTGCATCTAGGAAGGTCTAGACTACTTGGTTGCTGCTTGAAAGTATTGCGTCAATAAGTGGCAGAGGCCATGTTTATCAGCCTTTGAAGAATATTAGATCAAGATATTACAGGTAGGGCAAAGTTGTTGGTAACCTGCCCCTTTCAATAAACTTAAGACAATAATGTCTTTAAACACTGCGCTTGTTTGTTTCATATCAGGATGGTGAATCTAGAAAACTCTAGACTATTTGGCTGGCCTTTGAAAGTTGTGTGTCCACTGGTGACAGAGACCCCTAAATTCAGCCTTTAGGGCTGTCACTTCAAGATTTTTGAAACTGCTGCAAAGTTATTTATCCTGCATCCTACTCCTTGAATGTGACACACCAACGTTTTGGGATCCTGTGGTCATCTGTGTGGTAATCAGGTTTGTTAATCTAGGAGGCTCTAAACTACATGGTGGGCATTTGAAAGTTGTGCATGCACCCATGGCAGGGGCCACTTTTTGGGCACTGTCAGGCTCTGTCTCTTCAAGTGGAAGCTGTGGCAAAAGTTGTTTTTCATACATGCCCATCAATGAAGTTTCAACACCCGTGTCTTTGGACACTGGGGTCATTGGGGCTCAATCAGGTTCATGAATCTAGGAAGCTCTAGACTATTTGGTTGGCATTTGAAAGTTGTGTGTCCAGCAATGGCGGAGGCCTCTTTATCTTGCTATTTGAAGGGCATGAAGCCAAGGTCTTCAAAACTGGGGCATAGTCCTTTATCCTGCAAAGTTGTTGGTAACCTGCCCTTTCAATAAACTTAAGACACCAATGTATTTGGACACTGAGCTTGGTGGTTTCCTATCAGGTGGGTGAATCTAGGAAGCTCTAGACTATTTGGCTGGCCGTTGAAAGTTGTGTGTCCACTGATGGAGGAGGCCACCTTTTCTCTCCTTTGAAAGCTATGTCTGTTCAAGTCTAAGCTGGGGCAAAGTTGTCGATCCTGGGCACTGGTCAATGAATTTGACACCCCATTGTCTTTGGACACTGTTCTCATTGGGGCTATATTAGGTTTCTGAATCTAGTAAGCTCTAGACTATATGGTTGCCTTTTCAAAGAGGTGAGTCCACCGTTAGCAGAGCCCCCTAAATTCGGCCTTCAAGGCTGTCAATTCAAGATCTTTAAAACTGCTGCAAATTTATTTATCCTACAGCCTAGTCCTGGAATGTGACACACCAATGTTTTGGGACACTGTGGTCATCTGTGCATTAATCAGGTTTGTGTCTTTGGACACTGGGGTCATTAGGGCTATCAGGTTTATGATTCTAGGAAGCTCTAGACTATTTGGCTGGCCTTTGAAAGTTGTGTGTCCACTGGTGGCACAGACCCCTAAATTCGGCCTTCTAGGCTGTCCCTTCAAGATCTTTGAAACTGCGGCAAAGTTATTCATCCTGCAGCCTTGTCCTTGAATGTGACAGACCAACGTTTTGGGATAATGTTGTCATCCCTGCGATAATCAGGTTTGTGAATCTAGGAAGCTCTAGACTGTTTGGTGGGCCTTTGAAAGTTGTGCATGTACCTATGGCAGGGCCCACTTTTTGGGGACTGCCAGGGTGTCTCTTCAAGAGGTCTTCAAAACTGGGGCATAGTCCTTAATCCTGCAGCCAATTCCCTGAATTTTACACCCCAATCTTTTTGGACAATGTGGTCTCCAGGCCTATATCAGCTTCACGAATCTAGGAAGGTCTTGACTACATGGTTGCTGTTTGAAAGTATTGCGACCATCAGTGGCAGAGGCCACGTTTTTCAGCCTTTGAAGGATATCAGTGCAAGATCTTAGAGGTAAGGCAAAGTTGTTGATAACCTGCCAAGTTCAATAAACTTAAGACACCGATGTCATTGGACACTGTGCTTGTTGGTTTCATATCAGGTGGGTGAATCTAGGAAGCTCTAGACTATTCGGCTGGCCTTTGAAAGTTGTGTGTCCACTGATGGAGGAGGTCACTTTTTCTCCCCTTTGAAAGCTATGTCTGTTCAAGTATAAACCGGGGCAAAGTTGTCTATCCTGGGCATTGGTCAATGAATTTGACACCCCATTGTCTTTTGACACTGTTCTCGTTGGGGCTATATCAGGTTTGTGATTCTAGTAAGCTCTAGACCTTTTCAAAGTGGTGAGTCCAATGGTGGCAGTGACCACTAATTTCGGCCTTCAAGGCTGTCACTTCAAGATCTTTGAAACTGTTGCAAAGTTATTTATCCTGCAGCCTAGTCCTTGAATGTGACACACCAACGTTTTGGTATACTGTGGTCATCTGTGCGGTAATCAGGTTTGTGAATCTAGGATGCTCTAGACTGTTTGGTGGGCCTTTAAAAGTTGTGCATACACCCATGGCAGGGGCCACTTTTCGGGCACTACCAGGCTGTGTTTCTTCAAGTGGAAGCTGAGGCAAAAGTTGTTTTTCCTACATGCCCGTCAATGAAGTTGGCACACCCATATCTTTTGACACTGGGGTCATTGGGACTCCATCAGGTTCATGAATCTAGGAAGCTCTAGAATATTTTATTGGCATTTGGAAGTAGTGTGTCCAGCAATGGTGGAGGCCTCTTTATCTTGCTATTTGAAGGGCATGAAGCCAAGGTCTTCAAAACTAGGGCATAGTCCTTTATCCTGCAAAGTTGTTGGTAACCTGCCCCTTTCAATAAAATGAAGACATCAATGTCTTTGCACACTGTGCTTGTTGGTTTCATATCAGGTGGGTGAATCTTGGAAACTATAGACTATTTGGCTGGCATTTGAAAGTTGTGTGTCCACTGATGAAGGAGGCCACTTTTTCTGCCGTTTCAAAGCTATGTCTGTACAAGTCTAACCTGGGGCAAAGTTGTCGATCCTGGGCATTGTTCAATGAATTTGACATCCCATTGTCTTTGGACACTGTTCTCATTGGAGCTATATCAGGTTTGTGAATCTAGTAGGCTCTAGACTATATGGTTGTCTTTTCAAAGTGCTGAGTCCATTGGTGGCACAGGCCCTAAGTTCGGCCTTTAAAGCTGTCACTTCAAGATCTTTAAAACTGCTGCAAAGTTATTTATCCTGCAGCCTAGTCCTTGAATGTGACACACCAACGTTTTGGGATACTGTGGTCATCTGCACGTTAATCAGGTTTGTGAATCTAGGAAGCTCTAGACTGTTTGGTGGGCCTTTGAAAGTAGTGTGCTCAGCCATGGTGGAGGACGCATTATCTTGCTATTTGATGGGCATGAAGTGAAGATCTTAAAAAACGGGGACTTGTCCTTTATTCTGCAGCCAACTCCTTGAATTTTACACACCAATCTTTTGGGACAATGTGGTCATCGGGGCTATATCAGCTTCGCGTATCTAGAAAGGTTTAGACTACATGGTTACTGCTTGAAAGTATTGCATCCATCAGTGGAAGTGACCACGTTTTTCAGCCTTTGAAGGATATTAGATCAAGATAATACAGGTAGGGCAAAGTTGTTGGTAACCTGCCCCTTTCAATAAACTTAAGACACCAATGTCTTTGGACACTGTGCTTGTTGGTTTCATATCAGGTGGGTGAATCTAGGAAGCTTTAGACTATTTGGCTGGCCTTTGAAAGTTGTGTGTCATCTGATGGAGGAGGCCACATTTTCTGCCCTTTGAAAGCTATGTCAGTTCAAGTCTAAGCCGAGGCAAAGTTGTCGATCGTGGACATTGGTCAATGAATTTGACACCCCATTGTCTTTGGACACTGTTGTCATTGGGGCTATATCAGGTTTGTGAATCTAGCAAGCTCTAAACTATATGGTTGCCTTTTCAAAGAGGTGAGTCCACCATTAGCAGAGCTCCCTAAATTCGGCCTTCAAGGCTGTCAATTCAAGATCTTTAAAACTGCTGCAAAGATATTTATCCTACAGCCTACACTGTTCTCAATGGGGCTATTTTGACGTTTCTGTACACTGTGGTCATCTGTGCGGTAATGAGATTTGTGAATCTAGTAAGCTCTAGCCTGTTTGGTGGGCCTTTGAAAGTAGTGTGCCAAGCCATGGTGGAGGCCACTTTATCTTGCTATTTGAAGGGCATGAAGTGAAGATCTTCCAAAGTGGGGCATAGTCCTTTATCCTGCAGCCTACTCCTTGAATTTTACACACCAATCTTTTGGGACAATGTGGTCATCTGGGCTACATCAGGTTTGGGATTCTAGTAAGCTCTAGACATTTTCAAAGTGGTCAGTCCACTGGTAGCAGAGGCCCCTAATTTCGGCCTATAAGGCTGTCACTTCAAGATCTTTAAAACTGTTGCAAAGTTATATATCCTACAGACCTACTCCGGGAATGTGACACATCAACATTTTGGGACAATGTTGTCATGTGTGCGTTAATTAGGTTTGTGAATCTAGGAAGCTCTAGACTGTTTCGTGGGTCTTTGAAAGTATTGTGCCCAGCCATGGTGGAGGCTGCTTTATCTCGCTATTTGAAGGGCATGAAGTCAATGTCTTCAAAACTGGGGCATAGTCCTTTATCCTGCAGCCAATTCCCTGAATTTTACACCCCAATCTTTTTAGACAATGTGGTTATCGTGGCTATATCAGCTTCATGAATCTAGGAAGGTCTAGACTACATGGTCACTGTTTGAAAGTATTGGGTCAATAAGTGGCAGAGGCCACGTTTTTCAGCCTTTGAAGGATATCAGATCATGATCTTACAGGTAGGGCAAAGTTGTTGGTAACCTGCCCCTTTCAATAAACTTAAGACACCAATGTCTTTGGACACTGTCCTTGTTGGTTTCATATCAGGTAGTTGAATCTCGGTAGCTCTAGACTATTTGGCTGGCCTTTGAAAGTTGTGTGTCCACTGGTGGCAGAGGCCCCTAAATTCAGACTTCAAGGCTGTCAAAGCAATATCTTTAAAACTGCTGCAAAGTTATTTATCCTGCAGCCTAGTCCTGGAAAGTGACACACTAACATTTTGGAACACTGTGGTCATCTGCACGTTAATCAGGTTTGTGAATCTAGGAAGCTCTAGACTGTTTGGTGGGCCTTTGAAAGTAGTGTTACCAGCCATGGTGGAGGCCGCTTTATCTTGCTATTTGATGGGCATGAAGTGAATATCTTCAAAATTGGGGCATAGTTCTTTATCTTGCAGCTAACTCCTTGAATTTTACGCACCAATCTTTT
The DNA here is from genome assembly GCA_936440205.1 of Lepidonotus clava. NCBI lineage: Eukaryota > Metazoa > Annelida > Polychaeta > Phyllodocida > Polynoidae > Lepidonotus > Lepidonotus clava. The sequence goes on along the minus strand of OW387146.1, from coordinate 43,854,074 downwards.
GAGACAATGTGGTCATCTAGGCTATATCAGCTTCGCGAATCTAGGGAGGTCTAGAGTACATGGTTGCTGCTTGAAAGTATTGCGTCCATCAGTGGCAGAGCACATGTTTTTCAGCCTTTGAAGGATATCAGTTGAAGTATATCAAGATAGTAGAGGAAGAGCAAAGTTGTTGGTAACCTGCCCCTTTCAATAAACTTAAGACACAAATGTCTTTGGACACTGCGCTTGTTGGTTTCATATCAGGTGGGTGAATCTAGGAAGGTCTAGACTATTTGGCTGGCCTTTGAAAGTTCTGTGTCCCTAAATTCGGCCTTCAAGGGTGTAAAAGCAAGATATTTAAAACTGCTGCAAATTTATTTATCCTGCAGCCTAGTCCTACAATGTGACACACCAATGTTTTGGGATACTGTGGTCATCTGCGCAGTAATCAGGATTGTGAATCTAGGAAGTTCTAGACTGTTTGGTGGGCCTTTGAAAGTTGTGCATGCACCCATGGCAGGGGCCACTTTTTGGGCAATGCCGGGGTGTCTCTTCAAGTGGAAGCTGTGGCAAAAGTTGTTTTTCCTGCATACCAGTCAATGAAGTTTCAACACCCATATCTTTGGACACTGGGGTCATTGGGGCCATATTAGGTTTATGAATCTAGGAAGCTCTAGACTCTTTTGCTGGCCTGTGAATGTTCCGCGTCCACTGGTGGCAGAGGCCCCTAAATTCGGCCTTCAAGGCTGTGAATGCAAGATATTTAAAACTGCTGCAAAGTTATTTATCCTGCAGCCTAGTCCTTGAATGTGACACACCAACGTTTTGGGATACTTTGGTCATCTGTGCGATAATCAGGTTTGTGAATCTAGGAAGCTCTAGACTGTTTGGTGGGCCTTTGAAAGTTGTGTGTCCACTGATGGAGGAGGCCACTTATTCTCCACTTTGAAAGCTATGTCTGTTCAAGTCTAAGCTTGGGCAAAGTTGTCTATCCTAGCAAAGTTGTTGGTAACCTACCATTTTCAATAAACTTAATACATCAATGTCTTTGGACACTGTGCTTGTTGGTTTCATATCATGTTGGTGAATCTAGGAAGCTCTGGAATATTCGGCTGGCCTTTGAAAGTTGTGTGTCCACTGGTGGCAAAGGCCCCTAAATTCGGCCTTCAAGGCTGTCAAGTCAAGATCTTTAAAACTGCTGCAAAGTTATTTATCCTGCAGCCTAGTCCTGGAATGTGACACACCAACATTTTGGGACACTGTGGTCATCTGTGCTGGAATCAGGTTTGTGAATCTAGGAAGCTCTAGCCTGTTTGGTGTGCCTTTGAAAATAATGTGCCAAGCCATGGTGGAGGCCGCTTTATCTTGCTATTTGATGGACATGAAGTGAAGATCCTCAAAAACGGGGAATAGTCCTTTATTCTGCAGCCAACTCCTTGAATTTTGCACACCAATCTTTTGGGACAATGTGGTCATCGGGGCTATATCAGCTTTGCGAATCTAGGAAGGTTTAGACTACATGGTTGCTGCTTGAAAGTATTGCATCCATCAGTGGCAGTGACCATGTTTTTCAACCTTTGAAGGATATCAGTTCAAGATCTTACAGGTAGGGCAAAGTTGTTGGTAACCTGCCCCTTTCAATAAATTCAAGACACCAATGTCGATGGACACTGTGCTTGTTGGTTTAATATCAGGTGGGTGAATCTGTGAAGCTCTAGACTATTTGTAGAGCTTCTGTTTTTGAAGATCTTCACTTCATGCCCATCAAAAAGCAATATAATGCGTCCTCCACCATGGCTGGCCACAGTACTTTCAAAGGCCCACCAAACAGTCTAGAGCTTCCTAGATTCACAATCCTGATTAACTCACAGATGACCACAGTATCCCAAAACGTTGGTGTGTCACATTCCAGGACTAGGCTGCAGGATAAATAACTTTGCAGCAGTTTAAAGATCTTGTAGTGACAGCCCTGTATGCCGAATTCAGGGGCCTCTGCCACCAGTGGAATCACATCTTTGAAAAGGCAACCATATAGTCTAGAGCTTACTAGATTCACAAACCTGATATAGCTCCAATGAGAACAGTCTCCAAAGACAATGGAGTGTCAAATTCATTGACCAATGCCCAGGATAGACAACTTTGCCCCTGCTTAGACTTGAACAGACATAGCTTTCAAAGGGGAGAAAAAGTGGCCTCCTCCATCAGTGGACACACAAGTTTCAAAGGCCAGCCAAATAGTCAAGAGCTTCCTAGATTCACCCACCTGATATGAAACCAACAAGCACAGAGTGCAAAGACATTGATGTCTTGATTTTTTTGAAAGGGGCAGGTTACCAACAACATTGCCCTACCTCTAAGATCTTGAACTGATATCCTTCAAAGGCTGAAAAACCAGGCCTCTGCCATTGAGGGTCGCAATACTTTCAAACAGCAAAGATGTAGTCTAGACCTTCCTAGATTCGCGAAGCTGATTTAGCCCAGATGAGCACATTGTCCCAAAATATTGGTGTGTAAAATTCAAGGAGTTGGCTGCAGGATAAAGGACTATGCCCCACGTTGGAAGATCTTCACTTCACGCCCCTCAAATAGCAAGATGAAGCAGCATCCACCATGGCTGGGAACACTACTTTCAAAGGCCCACCAAACAGGCTAGAGCTTCCTAGATTCACAAACCTGCTTACCGCACAGATGACCACAGTGTCCCAAAACGTTGGTATGTCACATTCCAGGAGTAGGCTGTAGGATAAATGACTTTGCAGCAGTTTTTAAGATCTTGCATTGACAACCTTGAAAGCCGAATTAAGGGGTCTCTGCCACCAGTGGACACACAACTTTCAAAGGCCAGCCAAATAGTCTAGAGCTTCCTAGATTCATGAACCTGATATAGCCCCAAGGACCCTAGTGTCCAAAGACACGGGTGTTGAAACTTCATTGACGGGCACGCAGGAAAAACAACTATTGCCACAGCTTCCACTTGAAGAGACACCCTGGCAGTGCCCAAAAAGTGGCCCCTGCCATGGGTGTATGCACAACTTTCAAAGGTCCACAAAACAGACTAGAGCCTCCTAGATTCTGAAACCTGATTATCGCACAGATGACCACAGTGTCCTAAAACGTTGGTGTGTCACATTCCAGGTTGGTTGGTTGGTTGGTTATTGGTTTCTTTACACCCTAATTAACTGCCAGGGTCATAACAAGGGTGGTGATGGTGATCGAATCTATGAGAAGATAGAGACCATACCCCTACACTTTTACCGAGGCAGGTGTTCTTTAATGTGCCTGGTCCCATAGACAGGGCAAGACACACAACAGCCGGTGGCACAAGGCCTTTGATATCCCTGTCATTGTCACAGGGAGACATACAGAGGGGTATAGCAGTCAGTAGCACAGCCCAGGATCGAACCCAGGCCGCCCACACAACAGGTGGACGCTCTAACCACTTCACCACCCGACACGCCTGTCACATTCCAGGAATAGGCTGCAGGATAAATAACTTTGCAACAGTTTTAAAGATCTTGCTTTGACAGCCTTGAAGGCCAAATTTAGGGGCCTCTGCCACCAGTGGACACAAAACTTTCAAAGGCCAGCCAAATAGTCTAGAGCTTCTTAGATTCACCCAGCTGATATGAAACCAACAAGGACAGTGTCCAAAGACATTAGTGTCTTAAGTTTATTGAAAGGGGCAGGTTACCAACAACTTTGCCAGGATATACAACTTCGCCCCAGCTCAGACTTGAACAGACATATCTTTCAAAGGGCAGAAAAAATGGCCTCCTCCATCAGTGGACAAATAACGTTCAAAGGCGAGCCGAATAGTCTAGAGCTTCCTAGATTCACCCACCTGATATGAAACCAACAGTCACAGTGTCCAAAGACATCAGTGTCTTAAGTTTATTGAAAGGGGCAGGTTACCAACAACTTTGCAGGATAAAGGACTATGCCCCAGTTTTGAAGACCTTGGCTTCATGCCCTTCAAATAGCAAGATAAATAGGCCTCCACATTTGCTGGACACTCTATTTCCAAATGCCAATAAAATAATCTAAAGCTTGCTAGATTCATGAACCTGATGGAGTCCCAATGACCCCAGTGTCAACAGATATGGGTGTGTAAACTTCATTGACGGTCATGTAGGAAAAACAACTTTTGCTGCAGCTTCCACTTGAAGAAACACAGCCTGGGAGTGCCCGAAAAGTGGCCCCTGCCATAAGTGTATGCACAACTTTTAAAGGCCCACCAAACAGTCTAGAGCTTCCTAGATTCACAAACCTGATTACCACACAGATGACCACAGTATCCCAAAACGTTGTTGTGTCACATTCCAGGACTAGGCTCCAGGATAAATAACTTTGCAACAGTTTCAAATATCTTGAAGTGACAGCCTTGAAGGCCGAAATTAGTGGCCTCTGCCACCAGTGGACTCACCACTTTGAAAAGGTCTAGAGCTTACTAGAATCACAAACCTGATATAGCCCCAATGAGAACAATGTCCAAAGACAATGGGGTATCAAATTCATTCACCAGTGCCCAGTATATACAATTTTTCCCCGGTTTATACTTGAACAGACATAGCTTTCAAAGGGGAGAAAAAGTGACCTCCTCCATCAGTGGACACACAACTTTCAAAGGCCAGCCGAATAATCTAGAGCTTGCTAGATTCACCCACTTGATATGAAACCAACAAGCACAGTGTCCAAAGACATCGGTGTCTTAAGTTTATCGAACGTGGCAGGTTATCAACAACTTTGCCTTACCTCTAAGATCTTGCCCTGATATCCTTCAAAATCTTAAAAACGTGTCCTCTGCCACTGGTGGTCGCAATACTTTCAAACAGCAACCATGTAGTCTAGACCTTCCTAGATTCACGAAGCTGATATAGGCCTGGAGACCACATTGTGTAAAAAGATTGGAGTGTAAAATTCAGGGAATTGGCTGCAGGATTAAGGTCTATGCCCCAGTTTTGAAGACCTCTTGAAGAGACACCCTGGCAGTACCCAAAAAGTGGACCCTGCCATAGGTACATGCACAACTTTCAAAGGCCCACCAAACAGTCTAGAGCTTCCTAGATTCACAAACCTGATTACCGCAGGGATGACAACATTATCCCAAAACGTTGGTCTGTCACATATAAGGACTAGGCTGCAGGATGAATAACTTTGCCGCAGTTTCAAAGATCTTGAAGGGACAGCTTTGAAGGCCGAATTTAGGGGTCTCTGCCACCAGTGGACACACAACTTTGTAAAGCCAGCCAAATCGTCTAGAGCTTCATAGATTCATGAACCTGATATAGTTCCAATGACCCCAGTGTAGAAAGACACAGGTGTTGAAACTTCATTGATGGGTATGCAGGAAAAACAACTTTTGCCACAGCTTCGACTTGAAGAGACACCCTGGCATTGCCCAAAAAGTGGCCCCTGCCATGGGTGCATGCACAACTTTCAAATGCCCACCATGTAGTCTAGAGCCTCCTAGATTAACAAACCTGATTACCACACAGATGACCACAGTGTCCCAAAATGTTGGGGGTCACATTCCAGGACTAGGCTGCAGGATAAATAACTTTGCAGCAGTTTTAAAGATCTTGCTTTGACGGCCTTGGAGGCTGAATTTAGGGCCTCTGACACCAGTGGACACACAACTTTCAAAAGCCAGCCAAATAGTCTAGAGCTTCCTAGATTCACCTACCTGATATGAAACCAACAAGCACAGTGTCCAAAGACATTGGTGTCTTAAGTTTATTGAAAGGGGCAGGTTACCAACAACTTTGCCCTACCTGTAATATCTTGATATAATATCCTTCAAAGGCTGAACAACATGGCCTCTGCCACTTTTTGACGCAATACTTTCAAGCAGCAACCGTGTAGTCTAGACCTTCCTAGATTCGCAAAGCTGATATAGCCCCGATGAACACATTGTCCCAAAAGATTGGTGTGTAAAATTCGAGGAGTTAGCTGCAAGATAAAGGACTATGCCCCACTTTTTAAGATCTTAACTTCATGCCCATCAAATAGCAAGATGAAGCGGCCTCTACCATGGCTGGGAACACTACTTTCAAAGGCCCACCAAACAGGCTAGAGCTTCCTAGATTCACAATCCTGATTAACTCACAGATGACCACAGTATCCCAAAACGTTGGTGTGTCACATTCCAGGAGTAGACTGTAGGATAAATGACTTTGCAGCAATTTTAAATATCCTGCATTGACAGCCTTCAAGGCCAAATTTAGGGGCCTCTGCTACCAGTGGACTCACCACTTTGAAAATGTCTAGAGCTTACTAGAATCACAAACCTGATGTAGCCCAGATGACCACATTGTCCCAAAAGATTGGTGTGTAAAATTCAAGGAGTTGGCTGCAGGATAAAGGACTATGCCCCACTTTGGAAGATCTTCACTTCATGCCCATCAAATAGCAAGATGAAGTGGCCTCCACCATGGCTGGGCACAGTACTTTCAAAGGCCCACCAAACAGGCTAGAGCTTACTAGATTCACAAATCTGATTACCACACATATGACCACATTGTACAGAAACGTCAAAATAGCCCCATTGAGAACAGTGTAGGCTGTAGGATAAATATCTTTGCAGCAGTTTTAAAGATCTTGAATTGACAGCCTTGAAGGCCGAATTTAGGGGGCTCTGCTAACGGTGGACTCACCTCTTTGCAAAGGCAACCATATAGTCTAGAGCTTACTAGTTTTACAAACCTGGTATAGCCCCAATGACAACAGTGTCCATAGACAATGGGGTCTCAAATTCATTGACCAGTGCCCAGGATCGACAACTTTGCCCCAGCTTAGACTCGAACAGACACAGCTTTCAAAGGGCAGAAAAAGTCACCTGTTCCATCAGTGGACACACAACTTTCAAAGGCCAGCCAAATAGTCTAGAGCTTCCTAGATTCACCCACCTGATAGGCATCCACCAAGCTCAGTGTCGAAAGACATCAGTGTCTTAAGTTTATTGACAGGGGCAGGTTACCAACAACTTTGCCAGGATAGACAACCTTGCCCCAACTTAGACTTGAACAGACATAGCTTTCAAAGGGGAGAAAAAATCGCCTCCTCCATCAGATGACACACAAATTTCAAAGGCCAGCCAAATAGTCTAGAGCTTCCTAGGTTCACCCAGCTGATATGAAACCAACAAGCACAGTGTCCAAAGACATTGGTGTCTTAAGTTTATTGAAAGGGGCAGGTTAACAACAACTTTGCCCTACCCGTAAGATCTTGAAATGATATCCTTCAATGGCTGAAAAACATGGCCTCTGCCACTGATGGACGCAATAAAGCAGCAACCATGTAGTCTAGACCTTCCTAGATTCGTGAAGCTGATATAGCCCAGATGACCACATTGCCCCAAAAGATTGATGTGTAAAATTCAAGGAGTTGGCATCTAGATAAAGGACTATGCCCCACTTTGGAAGATCTTCACTTCATGCCCATCAAATAGCAAGATAAAGCGTCCTCTACCATGGCTGGGCACATTACTTTCAAAGGCCCACCAAACAGGCTAGAGCTTCCTATATTCACAAACCTGATTACCACACAGATGACCACAGTGTCCGAAAACGTTGGTGTGTCACATTCCAGGACTAGGCTGCAGGATAAATAACTTTGCAGCAGTTTTAAAGATCTTGAATAGAGCCCCTTGAAGGCCGAATTTAGGGGGCTCTGCTGACGGTGGACTCACCTCTTTGAAAAGGCAACCATATAGTCTAGAGCTTACTAGATTCACAAACCTGATATAGCCCCAATGAGAACAGTGTCCAAAGACAATGGGGTGTCAAATTCATTGACCAGTGCCCAGGATCGACAACTTTGCCCCAGCTTAGACTTGAACAGACATAGCTTTCAAAGGGCAGAAAATGCGGCCTCCTCCATCAGTGGACACACAACTTTCAAAGGCCAGCCAAATAGTGTAGAGCTTCCTAGATTCACCCACCTGATAGGAAACCACCAAGCTCAGTGTCGAAAGACATCGGTGTCTTAAGTTTATTGAAAGGGGCAGGTTACCAACAACTTTGCCAGGATAGACAACCTTGCCCCAGCTTAGACTTGAACAGACATAGATTTCAAAGGGCACAAAAAATCGCCTCCTCCATCAGATGACACACAACTTTCAAAAGCCAGCCAAATAGTCTAGAGCTTCCTAGATTAACCCACCTGATATGAAACCAACAAGCACAGTGTTCAAAGACATTGGTGTCTTGAGTTAAATTGAAAGGGGCAAGTTACCAACAACTTTGGTCTACCTCTAGGATCTTGAACTAATATCCTTCAAAGGCTGAAAAACCTGAAAGTGGTGAGCCTAACGGTGGCAGAGGCCCCTAAATTTGGCCTTCAAGGCTGTCAATTCAAGATCTTTAAAACTGCTACAAAGTTATTTATCCTACAGCCTACTCCGGGAATGAGACACACAAACGCTTCTGGACACTGTGGTCATCTGTACAGTGATCAGGTTTGTGAATCTAGTAACCTCTAGCCTGTTTGGTGGGCCTTTGAAAGTAGTGTGCCCAGCCATGGTGGAGGCCACTTTATCTTCCTATTTGATGGGCATGAAGTGAAGATCTTCCAAAGTGGGCTATAGTCCTTTATCCTGCAGCCAACTCCTTGAATTTTACACACCAATATTTTGGGACAATGTGGTCATCTGGGCTATATCAGGTTTGTGATTCTAGTAAGATCTAGACATTTTCAAAGTGGTGAGTCCACTGGTGGCAGAGGCCTCTAATTTCGGCCTATAAGGCTGTCACTTCAAGATCTTTAAAACTGCTGCAAAGTTATATATCCTACAGCCTACTCCAGGAATGTGACACACCAATGTTTTGGGACAATGTTGTCATCTGTGCGTTAATCAGGTTTGTGAATCTAGGAAGCTCTAGACTGTTTGGTGGGCCTTTGAAAGTTGTGTGTCCATTGATGGAGGAGGCCACTTTTTCTCCACTTTGAAAGCTATCTCTGTTCAAGTCTAAGCTGGGGCAAGGTTGTCTATCCTGGCAAAGTTGTTGGTAACCTGCCCCTTCCAATAAACTTAAGACACCAATGTCATTGGACACTGTGCCTCTTGGTTTCATATCAGGTGGGTGAATCTTGGAAGCTCTAGACTATTTGGCTGGCCTTTGAAAGTTGTGTGTCCACCGATGGAGGAGGCCACTTTTTCTGCCCTTTGAAAGCTATGTCTGTTCAAGTCTAAGCTTAGTCTAGATTCGCGAAGCTGATATAGCCACGATGACCACATTGTCCCAAAAGATGGTGTGTGAAATTCAAGGAGTTGGCTGCAGGATAAAGTCCTATGCCCCATTTTTGAAGATCTTCACTTCATGCCCACCAAATACCTAGATAAAGCGGCATTTACCATGGCTGGGCGCAATACTTTCAAAAGCCCACCAAACAGACTAGAGCTTCCCAGATTCACAAACCTGATTCCAGCACAGATGACCACAATGTCCCAAAACGTTGGTAAGTCACATTCCAGGAGTACCCTATAGGATAAATAACTCTGCAGCAGTTTTAAAGATCTTGATTTGATAGCCTTGAAGACCGAATTTAGGGGCTTCTGCCACCAGTGGACACACAACTTTCAAAGGCCAGCCAAATAGTGTAGAGCTTCCTAGATTCACCCAGCTGATATGAAACCAACAAGGACGGTCTCCAAAGACATTGGTGTCTTAAGTTTATTGAAAGGGGCAGGTTACCAACAACTTTGCCAGGATAGACAACTTTGCCCCAGCTCAGACTTGAACAGACATAGCTTTCAAAGGGCAGAAAAAATGGCCTCCTCCAACAGTGGAAACACAACTTTCAAAGGCGAGCAAAATAGTCTAGAGCTTCCTAGATTCACCCACCTGATATGAAACCAACAAGCACAGTGTCCAAAGACATCGGTGTCTTAAGTTTATTGAAAGGGGCACGTTACCAACAACTTTGCCCTACCTCTAAGATCTTGAACTGATATCCTTCAAAGGCTGAAAAACGTGGCCTCTGCCACTGATGGTCGCAATACTTTCAAACAGCAACCATGTAGTCTAGACCTTCCTAGATTCGCGAAGCTGAGATAGGGTTGGAGACCACATAGTCCAAAAAGATTGGTGTGTAAAATTCAGGGAATCTGCTGCAGGTTTAAGGACTATGCCTGAGTTTTGAAGACGGCTTGTAGAGCCACTCTGGAAGTGCCCTAAAAGTGGCCCCTGCCATGGGTGCATGAACAACTTTCAAAGGCCCACCAAACAGTCTAGAGCTTCCTAGATTTACAAACCTGATTAATGCACAGATGACAACATTGTCCCAAAATGTTGGTGTGTCACATTCCCGGAGTAGGCTGTAGGATATATAACTTTTCAGCAGTTTTAAAGATCTTGAAGTGACAGCCTTATAGGCCGATATTAGAGGCCTCTGCCACCAGTGGACTCACCCCTTTGAAAATGTCTAGAACTTACTAGAATCACAAACCTGATATAGCCCAGATGACCACATTGTCCCAAAAGATTGGTGTGTAAAATTCAAGGAGTTGGCTGCAAGATAAAAGACCATGCCCCACTTTGGAAGATCTTCGCTTCATGCCCATCAAATAGCAAGATAAAACGGCCTCCACCATGGCTTGGAACACTACTTTCCAAGGCCTACCAAGCAGGATAGAGCTTCCTAGATTCACAAACCTGATTACCGCACAGATAACCACAGTGTCCCAAAACGTTGGTGTGTCACATTCCAGGATTAGACTGTAGGATAAATAACTTTGCAGCAGTTTCAAAGATCTTGCATTGACAGCCTTGATGGCCGAATATAGGGGCCTCTGCCACCAGTGGACTCATCAATTTGAAAAGGCAACCATATAGTCTAGAGCTTCCTAGATTCACAAACCTGATATAGTCCCAATGAGAACAATGTTCAAAGACAATGGGGTGTCAAATTCATTGACCGGTGCCCAGGATAGACAGCTTTGCCCAAGCTTAGACTTGAACAGACATAGCTTTCAAACGGCAGAAAAAGTATCCTAATCCATTAGTGGACACACAACTTTCAAGTCCAGCCAAATAGTCTAGAGCTTCCTAGATTCACCCACCTGATATGAAACCAACAAGCACAGTGTCCAAAGACATTGGTGTCTTAAGTTTATTGAAAGGGGCAGGTTACCAACAACTTTGCCTTACCCGTAAGATCTTGAACTGATATTCTTCAAAGGCTGAAAAATGTGGTCACTGACACTGATGGACGCAATACTTTCAAGCAGCAACCATGTAGTCTAGACCTTCCTAGATTCGCAAAGCTGATATAGCCCCGATGACCACATTGTCCAAAAAGGTTGGTGTGTAAAATTCAAGGAGTTAGCTGCAAGATAAAGGACTATGCCCCACTTTTGAAGATCTTAACTTCATGCCCATCAAATAGCAAGATGAAGGGGCCTCAACCATGGCTGGGAACACTACTTTCAAAGGCCCACCAATCAGGTTATAGCTTCCTAGATTCAAAAACCTGACTACCGCACAGATGACCACGGTGTCCCAAAATGTTGGTGTGTCACATTCCAGGAGTAGACTGTATGATAAATAACTTTGCAGCAGTTTTAAATATCTTGCATTCACAGCCTTGAAGGCCGAATTTAGGGGCCTCTGCCACCAGTGGTCACGCAACATTCAAAGGCCAGTAAAAGAGTCTAGAGCTTCCTAGATTCATAAACCTGATATGGCCCAAATGACCCCAGTGTCCAAAGAAACAGATGTTGAAACTTCATTGACGGGCATGCAGGAAAAACAACTTTTGTCACAGCTTCCGCTTGAAGAGACACCCTGGCATTGCCCAAAAAGTGGCCCCTGTCGTGGGCGCATACACAACTTTCAAAGGCCCACCAAACAGTCTAGATCCTCCTAGATTCACAAACCTGATTACTGCACAGATGACCATAGTGTCCCTAAACGTTGGTTTGTCACCTTCCAGGACTTGGCTGCAGGATAAATAACTTTACAGCAACTTTAAAGATCTTGCTTTGACAGCCTTGAAGGCCAAATTTAGGGGCCTCTGCCACCAGTGGACACACAACTTTTAAAGGCCAGCCAAATAGTCTAAAGCTTCCTAGATTCACCCAGCTGATATGAAACCAACAAGGACAGCGTCCAAAGACATTGGTGTTTTAAGTTTATTGAAAGGGGCAGGTTACCAATAACTTTGCCCTACCTGTAAGATCTTGAACGGATATCCTTCAAAGGCTGAAAAACATGGCCTCTGCCACTGATAGACGCAATACTTTCAAGCAACAACCGTGTAGTCTAGACCTTCCTATATTCGCGAAGCTGATATAGCCCCGATGACCACATTGTGCCAAAAGATTGGTGTGTAAAATTCAAGGAGTTGGCTGCAAGAAAAAGGACTATGCCCCACTTTGGAAGATCTTCACTTCCTGCCCATCAAATAGCAAGATAAAGCGGCCTCCACCATGGCTGGGCACACTACTTTCAAAGGCCCACCAAACAGGCTAGAGCTTCCTAGATTCACAAACGTGAATACCGCACAGATGACCACAGTGTCCCAAAATGTTGGTGTGTCACATTCCAGGACTAGGCTGGATAAGTAACTTTGCAACTGTTTTAAAATTCTTGAATTGAGAGCCTTGAAGGCTAAATTTAGGGGGCTCTGCCAACGGTGGACTCACCTATTTGAAAAGGCAACCATATAATCTAGAGCTTACTAGATTCACAAACCTGATATAGCCCCAATGAGAACAATGTCCAATCTATTGTTTTTGGGTGAATCTAGGAATCTCTAGACTATTTGGCTGGCCTTTGAAAGTTGTTTGTCCACTGATGGAGGAGGCCACTTTTTCTGCCCTTTGAAAGCTATGTCTGTTCAAGTCTAAGCTGGGGCAAAGTTGTCGATCCTGGGCACTGTTTATTGAATTTGACACCCCATTGTTTTTGGACACTGTTCTCATTGGGGCTATGTCATGTTTGTGAATCTAGTAAGCTCTAGACTATATGGTTGCCTTTTCTAAGTGGTGAGTCCAGTGGTGGCAGAGGCCCCTAATTTCGGCGTACAAGGCTGTCAATTCAAGATCTTTGAAACTACTGCAAAGTTATTTATCCTGCAGCCTAATCCTTGAATGTGACACACCAACGTTTTGGGACACTGTGGTTATCTGAGCGGTAATCAGGTTTGTGAATCTAAGAAGTTCTAGACTGTTTGGTGGGCCTTTGAAAGTAATATGCCCAGCCATGGTGGAGGCCGCTTTATCTTGCTATTTGATGGGCATGAATTGAAGATCTTCCAAAGTGGGGCACAGTCCTTTATCTTGCAGCCAACTCCTCAAATTTTACACACCAATCTTTTGGGACAATGTGGCCATTGGGGCTATATCAGCTTTGCGAATCTAGGAAGGTCTAGACTACATGGTTGCTGCTTGAAAGTATTGCGTCCATCAGTGGCAGAGGCCACGTTTTTCAGGCTTTGAAGGATATCCGTTCAAGATCTTACAGGTAGGGCAAAGTTGTTGGTAACCTGCCCCTTTCAATAAACTTAAGACACCAATGTCTTTGGACACTGTCCTTGTTGGTTTCATATCAGGTGGGTGATTCTAGGAAGTTCTAGACTATTTGGCTGGCCTTTGAAAGTTGTGTGTCCACTGATGGAAGAGACCACTTTTTCCGCCCTTTGAAAGCTATATCTGTTCAAGTCTAAGCAGGGGTAAAGTTGTCTATCCTGGGCATTGGTCAATGAATTTGACACTCCATTGTCTTCGGACACTGTTCTCATTGGAGCTATATCAGGTTTGTGAATCTAGTAAGCTCTAGACTATATGGTTGCCTTTTCAAAGTGGTGAGTCCCCTGGTGGCAGAGGTCCCCGAATTCGGCCTTCGCGGCTGTCAATTCAAGATCTTTAAAACTGCTGCAAAGTTATTTATCCTATAGCCTACTCCTGGGATGTGACAAACTAACGTTTTGGGACAGTGTTGTCATCTGCGCGTTAATCAGGTTTGTGAATCTAGGAAGCTCTAGACAGTTTGGTGGGCCTTTGAAAGTAGTGTGCCCAGCCATGGTGGAGGCCGCTTTGTCTTGATATTTGATGGGCATGAAGTGAATATCTTCAAAATTGGGGCATAGTCCTTTATCTTGCAGCTAACTCCTTGAATTTTACGCACCAATCTTTTGGGACAATTTGGTCATCGGGGCTATATCAGCTTTGCGAATCTAGGAAGGTCTAGACTATATGGTTGCTGCTTGAAAGTTGTGCGTCCATCAGGGGCAGAGCACACGTTTTTCAGCCTTTGAAGGATATCAGTTCAAGATCTTACAGGTAGAGCAAAGTTGTTGGTAACTTGACCCTTTCAATTTGACTTAAGACACCAATGTCTTAGGACACTGTGCTTGTTGGTTTCATATCAGGTGGGTGAATCTAGGAAGCTCTAAACTATTTGGCTGGCCTTTGAAAGTTGTGTGTCCACTGGTGGCAGAGACCCCAAAATTCCGCCTTCAAGGCTGTCACTTCAAGATCTTTAAAACTGCTGCAAAGTTATTTATCCTGCAGCCTAGTCCTTGAATGTGACACACCAACGTTTTGGGATACTGTGGTCATCTGTGCGGTAATCAGGTTTGTGAATCTAGGAAGCTCTAGACTGTTTGGTGGGCCTTTGAAAGTTGTGTGTCCACTGATGGAGGAGGCCACTTTTTCTCCACTTTAAAAGCTATGTCTGTTCAAGTCTAAGCTGGGGCAAGGTTGTCTATCCTGGCAAAGTTGTTGGTAACCTGCCCCTTTCAATAAACTTAAGACACCAACGTCGTTGGATACTTTGCTTCTTGGTTTCATATCAGGTGGGTGAATCTAGGAAGTTCTAGACTATTTGGCTTGCCTTTGAAAGTTGTGTGTCCACTGATGGAGGAGGCCACTTTTTCTGCCCTTTGAAAGCTATGTCTGTTCAAGTCTAAGCTGGGGCAAAGTTGTCTATCCTGGGCACTGGTCAATGAATTTGACCCCCCATTGTCTTTGGACGCTGTTCTCATTGGGGCTATATCAGGTTTGTGAATCTAGTAAGCTCTAGACTATATGGTATGTTTTTCAAAGTGGTGAGTCCACTGGTGGCAGAGGCCCCTAATTTGGCCTACAAGGCTGTCACTTCAAGATGTTTGAAACTGCTTCAAAGTTATTTATCCTGCAGCCTAGTCCTTGAATGTGACACACCAACGTTTTGGGACACTGTAGTTATTTGTGCGGTAATCAGGTTTGTGAATCTAGGAAGCTCTAGACTGTTTGGTGGGCCTTTGAAAAGAGTGTGCCAGCCATGGTACAGGCCGCTTTATCTTGCTATTTGATGGGCATGAAGTGAACATCTTCAAAAGTGGGGCATAGTCCTTTATCCTGCAGCCAACTCCTTGAATTTCACACACCATTACTGGGACAATGTGGTCATCGGGGCTATATCAGCTTCGCGAATCTAGGAAGGTTTATACTACATAGTTGGTGTTTGAAATTATTGAGTCCATCAGTGACAGAGGACACGTTTTTCAGCCTTTGAAGGATATCAGTTCAAGATCTTACAGGTAGAGCAAAATTGTTGGTAATCTGCCCTTTCAATAAACTTAAGACACCAATGTCTTTGGACACTGCGCTTTTTGGTTTCATATCAGGTGGGTGAATCTAGGAAGCTCTAGACTATTTGGCTGGCCTTTGAAAGTTGTGTGTCCAATGGTGGCAGAGACCCCTAAATTCGACGTTTAAGGCTGTCACTTCAAGATCTTTGAAACTGCTGCAAAGTTATTTATCCTGCATCCTACTCCTTGAATGTGACACACCAAAGTTTTGGGATACTGTGGTCAACTGTGCGGTAATCAGGTTTGTGAATCTAGGAAGCTCTAGACTGTTTGGTGGCCTTTGAAAGTTGTGCATGCACCCTTTGCAGGGGCCACTTTTAGGGCACTGCCAGGGTGTCTCTTCAAGCCATCTTCAAAACTGGGGCATAGTCCCTAATCCTGCAGTAGATTCCCTGAATTTTACACCCCAATCATTTTGGACAATGTCGTTGGCTGAGTAACATAAGGTCGTATCTCAAAAAAATCAAATTTTTTATTATTTTTGAACCGGCTTCCCTACCCCCTAAAATATCCAGAAATTTTGGAATTTTTCGAATTTTCGAAATCTTTGGCATGTTATAAACCAGTAAACAAAGGTCGTATCTGCACAATGTTACTTTTCAGTGAGTAACATAAGGTCGTATCTGCTATAAACCAAAGTTTTATTTTCAGTAAATTATGTTAATCTATACAAAATAAAAATATTCTATAATTCAGTTTATTAGACAACTATCCTACAAACATTATCAAAACATTATTAACACATAGTTAATCGAATCAAAGGTAGATATAGTAATATAGTTTTGAAATGCTGGATACGACCTTTGATTACTGAAGAAATGGTTCAGATGTTGAGTAACATAAGGTCGTATCTTGTCTGTATTTAAATGTGATGGTGTAAATGTCATATAAGTCCTTACTATTTTAGTGTAAACAAGTGTAGTAAATCTTAGCATACTTCCTGAACTTTACAAATGTTATTTTATGTTATTTGGAATAGCTAAATTGATTTAATTTGTATTTATCTATAATTTATATTTGTCAGATACGACCTTATGTTACTCACTGATTTCCGACTTTTTTCCATAAAACTCAGTAACATAAGGTCGTATCTGAAATGAATTCTCTTCTTGTTGCCATAGTATCATCCTAATAACCTATGGATATAGAAATATCTCACCAACTAATTTCTAGCTACTTATTCTTCCTAGAAATGGAATATTTTATTTATTGAGCAGATATTTTTAATCATATAACCCTTCAAAGGACGTCATATTTCTTTAATTAGCAATATCTCAAATCTAACATTTGTCAGATACGACCTTATGTTACTCAGCCAACGATGTGGTCTCCAAGCCTATATCAGCTTCCCGAATCTAGGAAGGTCTAGACTACATGGTTGCTGTTTGAAAGTATTGCTTCCATCAGTAGGAAAGGCCACGTTTTTCAGCCTTTCAAGGATATCAGTTCAAGATCTTACGGGTAGGGCAAAGTTGTTCGTAACATGCCCCTTTCAATAAACTTAAGACACCAATGTCTTTGGACAGTGTGCTTGTTGGTTTCATATCAGCTGGGTGAATCTAGGAAGCTCTAGACTATTTGGATGGCCTTGTAGGCCAAAATTAGGGGCCTCTGCCACCAGTGGACTCACCACTTTGAAAAAGCAACCATATAGTCTAGAGCTTACTAGATTCACAAACCTGATATAGTCCCAATGAGAACAGTGTCCAAAAACAATGAGGTGTCAAATTCATTGACCAGTGCCCAGGATAGACAACTTTGCCCCAGCTTAGACTTGAACAGACATAGCTTTCAAAGGGCGGAAAAAGTGGTCTCCTCCATCAGTGGACCCACAACTTTCAAAGGCCAGCCAAATAGTCTAGAGCTTCCTAGATTCACCCACCTGATATGAAACCAACGAGCACAGTGTTCAAAGACATTGATGTCTTAATTTTATTGAAAGGGGCAGGTTACCAACAACTTTGCAGGATAAAGGACTATGACCCAGTTTTGAAGACCTTGGCTTCATGCCCTTCAAATAGGAAGATATATAGGCCTCCACCATTGCTGGACACACTACTTTCAAATTCCAACCAAATAGTCTAGAGCTTCCTATATTCATGAACCTGATGGAGCCCCTATGACCCCAGTGTCAAAAGATATGGGTGTGCAAACTTCAATCACGGGCATGTAGGAAAAACAACTTTTGCCACAGCTTCCACTTGAAGAGACAGATCCTGGCAGTGCCCGAAAAGTGGCCTCTGCCATGGGTGTATGCACAACTTTCAAACGCCCACCAAACAGTCTAGAGCTTCCTAGATTCACAAACCTAATCCTTGAATGTGACACTAACGCTGCACTAAGGCTGCAGGATAAATAACTTTGCAGCAGTTTTAAAGATCTTGAATTGACAGCCTTGAAGGCCGAATTTAGGGGCCTCTGCCACCGGTGGACTCACCACTTTGAAAAGGCAACCATATAGTCTAGAGCTTACTAGATTCACCCACCTGTTATGAAACCAACAAGCACAGTGTCCAAAGACATTGGTGTCTTAAGTTTATTGAAAGACGCAGGTTACCAACAACTTTGCAGGATAAAGGACTATGCCCCAGTTTTGAAGACCTTGGCTTCATGCCCTTCAAATAGCAAGATAAAGAGGCCTCCACCGTTGCTGGACACACTACTTTCAAAAGCCAACCAAATAGTCTAGAGCTTCCTAGATTCACCCACCTGATATGAAACCAACAAGCTCAGTGTGGAAAGACATTGATGTCTTCATTTTATTGAAAGGGGCAGGTTACGAAGAACTTTGCAGGATAACGGACTATGCCCCAGTTTTGAAGACCTTGGCTTCATGCCCTTCAAATACCAAGATAAAGAGGCCTCCACCATTGCTGGACACACTACTTTCAAATGCCAACCAAATAGTGTATAGCTTCCTAGATTCATGAACCTGATGAAGCCCCAATGACCCCAATGTCAAAAGATATGGGTGTGCAAACTTCATTGATGGGCATGTAGAAAAAACAATTTTTGCCACAGCTTCCACTTGAAGAGACAGAGCCTGGCAGTGCCCGAAAAGTGGCCCCTGCCATGGGTGTATGCAAAACTTACAAAGGCCCACCAAACAGTCTAGAGCTTCCTAGATTCACAAACCTAATTAACGTACAGATGACCAAATTGTCCCAAATCGTTGGTGTGTCACGTTCCCGGAGCAGGCCGTAGGATATATAACTTTGCAGTAGTTTTAAAGATCTTGCTTTGACAGCCTTGAAGGCCGAATTTAGGGGCCTTTGCCACCAGTGGACACACAACTTTCAAAGGCCAGCCAAATAGTGTAGAGCTTCCTAGATTCACCAGCCTGATATGAAACCAACAAGCGCAGTGTCCAAAGACATTGATGTATTAAGTTTATTGAAAGGGGCAGGTTACCAACAACTTTGCCCTACCCGTAAGATCGTGAACTGATATCCTTCTTAGGCTGAAAAACATGGCCTTTGCCACTGATGGACGCAATATTTTGAAGCAGCAACCATGTAGTCTATACCTTCCTAGATTCACGAAGCTGATATAGCCCCTATGACCACATTGTCCCAAAAAGATTGGTGTGTAAACTTCAAGTAATTGGCTGCAGGGTAAAGGACCGTGCCCCGTTTTTAAAGATCTTCACTTCATGCCCATCAAATAGCCGGATAAAGCGGCCTACACCATGACTGGGCACACTACTTTCAAAGGCCCACCAAACAGTCTAGAGCTTCTTAGATTCACAAACCTGATTACCGCTCAGATAACCACAGTATCCCAAAACGTTGTTGTGTCACATTCCAGGACTAGGCTGCAGGATAAATAACTTTGCAGCAGTTTTAAAGATCTTGAAGTGACAGCCTTGAAGGCCGAATTTAGGGGTCTCTGCCACCAGTGGACACACAACTTTCAAAGGCCAGCCAAATAGTTTAGAGCTTCCTAGATTCATCCACCTGATATGAAACCAACAAGCACAGTGTCCAAAGACATTGGTGTCTTAAGTCAAATTGAAAGGGGCAAGTTACCAACAACTATGCTCTTCCTCTAGGATCTTGAACTGATATCCTTCAAAGGCTGAAAAACGTGGCCTCTGCCACTGATGGACGCAATACTTTCAAGCAGCAACCATGTAGTCTAGACCTTCCTAAATTCGCAAAGCTGATATAGGCTTGGAGACCACATCGTTGGCTGAGTAACATAAGGTCGTATCTGACAAATGTTAGATTTGAGATATTGCTAATTAAAGAAATATGACGTCCTTTGAAGGGTTATATGATTAAGATCTTCACTTCATGCCCAGCAAATAGCCGGATAAAGCGGCCTCCACCATGACTGGGCATACTACTTTCAAAGGCCCACCAAACAGTCTAGAGCTTCCTAGATTCACAAACCTGATTACTGCACAGATAACCACAGTGTCCCAAAACGTTGGTGTGTCACATTCCAGGACTAGGCTGCAGGATAAATAACTTAGGAGCAGTTTTAAAGATCTTGAATTGACAGACTTGAAGGCCGAATTTAGGGGGCTCTGCCAACGGTGGACTCACCTCTTTGAAAAGGCAACCATATAGTCTAGAGCTTACTAGATTCACAAACCTGATATAGCCCCGAAGAGATCAGAATCCAAAGACAATGGAGTGTCAAATTCATTGACCAGTGTCCAGGATCGACAACTTTGCCCCAACTTAGACTTGAACAAGCATAGCTTTCAAAGGGCAGTCAAACAGGCTAGAGCTTCCTAGATTCACAAACCTGATTACCACACAGATGACCACAGTGTCACAAAACGTTGGTGTGTAACATTCCAGGACTAGGCTGCAGGATAAATAACTTTGCAGCAGTTTTAAAGATCTTGCTTTTACAGCCTTGAAGGCCGAATTTAGGGGCCTCTGCCACCAGTGGACACAAAACTTTCAAAACCCAGCCAAATAGTCTTTAGCTTCCTAGATTCACCCACCAGATATGAATCCAACATGCACAGTGTCTAAATACATTGGTGTCTTAAGTTTATTGAAAGAGCAGGTTACCAACAACTTTGCAGGATAAAGGATTATGCCCCAGTTTTGAAGACCTTGGCTTCATGCCCTTCAAATAGCAAGATAAAGAGGCCTCCGCCATTGCTGGACACACTACTTTGAAATGCCACCCAAATAGTCTTGAGCTTCCTAGATTCATGAACCTGATGGAGTCCCAATGACCCCAGTGTCAAAGTATTTGGGTGTGTAAACTTCATTGATGGGCATATAGGAAAAACAACTTTTGCCACAGCTTCCACTTGAAGAGACAGAGCCTGGCAGTGCCCGAAAAGTGGCCCCTGCCATGTGTGTATGCACAACTTTTAAAGGCCCACCAATCAGTCTAGAGCTTCCTAGATTCACAAACCTGATTACCGTGTGGATGACCACAGTATCCCAAAACGTTGGTATGTCACATTCAAGGAGTAGGATGCACGATAAATAACTTTGCAGCAGTTTCAAAAATCTTGAAGTCAAAGCCCTAAAGGCTGAATTTAGGGGTCTCTGCCACCAGTGGACACAAAACTTTCAAAGGCAAGTCAAATAGTCTAGAGCTTCCTAGATTCACAATCCTGATTAACACACAGATGACCACAGTGTCCAAAACGTTGGTAAGTCACATTCCAGAAATAGGCTGCAGGATAAATAACTTTGCAGGAGTTTTTAAGATCTTGAATGGACAGCCCTGAAGGCTGAATTTAGGGGCCTCTGCCACCAGTGGACTTACCACTTTGAGAAGGCAACCATATAGTCTAGAGCTTATTAGATTCACAAACCTGATATAGCTCCAATGAGAACGGTGTCCAAAGACAATGGGTTGTCAAATTCATTGACCAATGCCCAGAATAGACAACTTTGCACCAGCTTAGACTCAGACAGACATAGCTGTCAAAGGGCAGAAAAAGTGGCCTCCTCCATCAGTGGAAACACAACTTTCAAATGCCAGCCTAATAGTCTAGAGCTTCCTAGATTCACCCACCTGATATGAAACCAACGAGCACAGTGTGCAAAGACATCGATGTCTCAATTTTATTGAAAGGGCGGGTTACCAACAATTTTGCAGGATAAAGGACTATGCCCCAGTTTTGACGACCTTGGCTTCATGCCCTTAAAATAGCAAGATAAAGAATCTTCAACCATGGCTGGGCACACTACTTTCAAAGGTCAACCAAACAGTCTAGAGCTTTCTAGATTCACAAACCTGATTACCGCACCGATGACCACAGTGTCCCAAAACATTGGTGTGTCACATTCAAGGACTAGGCTGCAGGATAAATAACTTTGAAGAAGTTTTAAAGATCTTGAAGTGACAGCCTTGTAGGCCAAAATTAGGGGCCTCTGCCACCAGTGGACTCACCACTTTGAAAAAGCAGCCAAACAGTCTAGAGCTTCCTAGATTCACAATCCTGATTACTGCACAGATGACCACAGATGACAACAGTATCCCAAAACGTTGGTGTGTCACATTCAAGGAATAGGCTGCAGGATAAATAACTTTTTAGCAGTTTCAAAGATCTTGAAGTGACAGCCTTGAAATTAGGGGCCTCTGCCACCAGTGGACTCACCACTTTAAAAAGGTCTAGAGCTTACTAGTCTCACAAACCTGATATAGCCCAGATGACCACATTTTCCCAAAGATTGGAGTGTATAATTCAAGGAGTTGGCTACAAGATAAAGGACTATGCCCCACTTTGGAAGATCTTCACTTCATGCCCATCAAATAGCAAGATAAAGCAACCTCCACCATGGCTGGGCACACTACTTTCAAAGGCCCACCAAACAGTCTAGTGCTTCCTAGATTCACAAACCTGATTCCAGCACAGTTGACCACATTGTCCCCAAACGTTGGTGTGTCACATCCCAGGAGTAGGCTATATGATAAATAAATTTACAGCAGTTTTAAAGATCTTGCTTTGACTGCCTTTAAAGCCGAATTTAGGGGCCTCTGCCACCAGTGGACACACCACTTTCAAAGGCCAGCCAAATAGTCTAGAGCTTCCTAGATTCACCCACCTGATATGAAACAAACAAGCACAGTGTCCAAAGACATTGGTGTCTTAAGTTAAATTGAAAGGGGCAAGTTACCAACAACTTTGCTCTACCTCTAAGATCTTGAACTGATATCCTTCAAAGGCTGAAAAAAACGTGTCCTTTGCCACTGATGGACGCAATACTTTCAAGCAGCAACCATATAGTCTAGACATTCCAGGAGTAGACACCAATGTCTTTGGACACTGTGCTTGTTGGTTTCATATCAGGTGGTTAAATTTAGGAAGCTCTAGACTATTTGGCTGACCTTTGAAAGTTGTGTGTCCACTGGTGGCAAAGGCCCCTAAATTCGGCCGTAAAGGCTGTCAAAGCAAGATCTTTAAAACTGCTGCAATGGTATTTATCCTACAGCCTACTCCTGGAATGCGACTTACCAACATTTTGGGACACTGTGGTCATCTGTGCATTAATCAGGATTGTGAATCTAGGAAGCTCTAGACTGTTTGGTGGGCCTTTGAAAGTAGTGTGGCAAGCCATGGTGGAGGACGCATTATCTTGCTATTTGATGGGCATGAAGTGAAGATCTTCAAAAACGGGGAATAGTCCTTTATTCTGCAGCCAACTCCTTGAATTTTACACACCAATCTTTTGGGACAATGTGGTCTTAAGGGCTATATCAGCTTCGCGAATCTAAGAAGGTCAGGTGAACGTGGGGGGGTCTTCTCAGGACGACGGCTACCGCAACAATGGATGCATTCACCCAAAGTTAGCACTATAGACCTGCTAGCCTCTCTATCAGTCAGTGCTCTGATTGGATGGGCCGAGTTCCTTTGCCCAGAGTATGTTTTGAACAACCCTAAGGTGTTACTGTCTTATGTCAGTGTTGCCATC
Source organism: Lepidonotus clava (assembly GCA_936440205.1). Lineage (NCBI taxonomy): Eukaryota > Metazoa > Annelida > Polychaeta > Phyllodocida > Polynoidae > Lepidonotus > Lepidonotus clava. The sequence goes on along the minus strand of OW387146.1, from coordinate 43,830,624 downwards.
TGGTGTCAGGTATAGGCAGCGGATGGTACAAAGGGGTTCATGTCAAGAGTCACTGCTGTAGTTTTTGAATGGAGCCCTGTTGAAATTGATGCCTTGTTAAAGGCAAACGAGAACATTGATCCCATGTTGATGGGAAAAACCAGGGGGTCATTGGTTACGGTTTCGGTACATTACCTCATCAGGCCATGTATTAGGTTTAGCGGTGTCCACACATTAGGGATCTTTAATTGGTGTTGTTGGTACAGATACTTTGTAGACGATCCAATTAAAGGTGAGTGGTGTGGCAATGGTAAATCTGTAGAGGCTGGTCAGTCAATACCCATCTTGTGTTAATTTGTGACGTTTAGAGACTATCACTCTGTTCGACAGGAGCCGTGTGGACTGAGAGGCTGATGTATACGAAGGTATAGGTGTTTTATGTGGGGGTCCGTCTTATCCCTGGCTCTCTGTCACAGTGTATAATGCACACTGTGGGAATATCAGTGTACGTTGTCTAGGGAATTTAATCCCTGAGGTATAAGAGTACGTAAGCATTGAATCCAATTGAATTCCACATGGAGTCTCAACGTGCCCGTCTCTTCTAGATTGCCGTCGGCGTGGATGAAGTCCAGAATATGAATCTCGACGTCATCCAGTCCACGGTGTTGCCCAGCGTTGAAGTGTCTAGACACCTCATTGTTCTCTGGGTTGTGAGCAATGTGATAGAAGTGATTCTTGAATCGCTCTTGAAGGGCATTCTTTGTTTGCCCAACATATTGTTTCCCACACAATTTGCAGCTGATGCAATAAATCAAATTGTTGCTCTTGCAGCTTGCATTGTGTCGGGTGGTGTACTGTCGTTTAGTGATGTTTGATCTGATTCGACCAGTTACATTCAATCTGGGACACTATCGACATTTCGAGTTGGTGCATTCCTTTGTTCCTGCACGAGCTCTGTTGGGTTTTTCGACGACCGCGGCTGGTTTTAGCTTCGACGTGACCAATAGGTCGCGGAGGCTCTTGGGTTTTCTATACCCGATCTTCAGTTGCCGCGTGTGTAGGGCCCGGGTACTCTTTGAACGGTCAAGCAGGTCCCAAGTTTTCAACACTTGGTCCCTAAGGCCGTCGTACGTGGGATTGAACATAGTTGTCAGGTACACCCGGTCACTTTCTGAATCTGATGTGGTGCCATTGGACACTTTTGGTTGTAGCAGGTCCTCGCGGGATCTCGAGGCCGCTCGTTCATAGGCTTCTGATATCAGCTTGAGGGGGTAACCCTTCTGGATCAGGAGGGCAGCCTTTCTGGCGCAATTTGTCACGAAATCCTCTCGTTTGCTGCAAATACGGCCAATTCGCAGGAACTGGCCATATGGTAAGCCCTTTTTACAGTGATATGGATGGGCTGAATCATAAGGCAAGTAGTTGTTCCGGTCTGTTGGCTTGCACTATAGGGTCGTGGTCAGTGTATTGCCCGAGCAGGTCACCGTGGTGTCCAGGAAATTGATATTTTCCTGTGACCGTTCAATGGTGAATTTGATCGTTTCGTGGACATTGTTTAAGTGACGGGTGAATTCATCCAATTCCTCCAGACCATGTTGCCAAATACAGAAGATGTCGTCAATGTATCTGTACCAAGCACGTGGTTGTAGTGGATAAGTATATACATACTTTTCCTCGAAATTAGTCATGAATATGTTGCCATATGAAGGGGCTACTCTAGTGCCCATTGCTGTGCCACCTACTTGTAGGTAGTTCTTACCGTCAAACTGAAAGTTGTTAAATGAGAGGACTTGTCCTAATAGCTCTATCAAGGAAAGATTTCCCGGTTGGGAATCATCATTCCGATGTTTCATAAGGGCCTCATAGGCCGATTGACAACCTTCAGAATTGGGTATATTTGTGTAGAGGGACGAGACATCGTAGGTGACCAGGTATTCGTTGCCACTCAAGTCGCGGATCTCTTGCAACTTATTGAGGAAGTCGCTAGTGTCCCTGACGTAGGAGTGACCATGTTTCACTATAGGAGCCAGGAACCTATCCACAAAGGCTGAAATGCGTTCTGTGGGGCTCTCGTTGGCTGAAACGATAGGTCTAAATGGTACTGGTCTCGTGTCTTTATGGATCTTCGGGAGTAAGTAGAGCTGAGGAGTACGTGGGGAAGATGTAGTTAGGAACTTTTTAGTTCACTCAGTTATCTCTCCCCTCAAGCCCATATTCTCCAGTTGTTCTACTACTCGACGGTGGTGATCAAAAGTAAGATCTGTGTCCTCTTGTCTGTAGAAGGCTGGATCAGAGAGTTGTCGCACACCCTCAGCCACATAGTCGGTCCTATTCATGACGACAGTGGCGCCTCCTTTGTCCGCTGGTTTAATGACTATATTTCTATTGTCACCCAACGACTTCAAGGATCGTTTCTCTTCGTTACTTAGAATCTAAGAAGGTTTAGACTACATGGTTGCTGTTTGAAAGTATTGCGTCCATCAGTGGCAGTTACCACATTTTTCAGCCTTTGAAGGATATCAGTTCAAGATCTTACAGGTAGGGCAAAGATGTTAGTACCCTGCCCCTTTCAATAAACTTAAGTCACCAATGTCGATGGACACTGTGCTGGTTAGTTTCATATCAGGTTGGTGAATCTAGGAAGCTCTAGACTATTTGGCTGGCCTTTGAAAGTTGTGTGTCCACTGGTGGCAAAGGCCCCTAAATTCGGCTTTAAAGGCTGTCAAAGCAAGATCTTTAAAACTGCTGTAAAGTTATTTACCATATACCCTACTCCTGGGATGTGACACACCAACGTTTGGGGACAATGTGGTCATCTGCGCTGGAATCAGGTTTGTGAATCTAGGAAGCTCTAGACTGTTTGGTGGGCCTTTGAAAGTTGTGCATGCACCCATGGCAGGGGCCACTTTTAGGGCACTGACAGGGTGTCTCTTCAAGCCGTCTTCAAAACTGGGGTATAGTCCCTAATCATGGAGCAGATTCCCTGAATTTTACACCCCAATCTTTTTGGACAATGTGGTCTCCAAACCTATATCAGCTTCGCGAATCTAGGAAGGTCTAGACTACATGGTTGCTGTTTGAAAGTATTGCTTCCATCAGTAGGAAAGGCCACATTTTGCAGCCTTTGAAGGATTTCAGTTCAAGATCTTACGGGTAGGGCAAAGTTGTTGGTAACATACCCCTTTCAATAAACTAAAGACACCAATGTCTTTGGACACTGTGCTTGTTGGTTTCATATCAGGTGGGTGAATCTAGGAAGCTCTAGATTATTTGGCTGGCCTTTGAAAGTTGTTTGTCCAATGATTGAGGAGGCCACTTTTTCTCCCCTTTGAAAGCTATGTTTGTTCAAGTCTAAGCTGGGCAAAGTTGTCTGCAAATTTATTTATCCTGCAGTCTAGTCCTTGAATGTGACACACCAATGTTTCGGGACACTGTGGTCATCGGTGCGGTAATCAGGTTTGTGAATCTAGAAAGCTCTAGACTGTTTGATTAGCCTTTGAAAGTAGTGTGCCCAGCCATGGTTGAGGACTCTTTATCTTGTGTTTTAAGGGCATGAAGCCAAGGTCTTCAAAACTGGGGCATAGCCCTGTATCCTGCAAAGTTGTTGGTAACCTGCCCCTTTCAATAAAATTAAGACATCAATGTCTTTGCACACCCTGCTCGTTGGTTTCATATCAGGTGGGTGAATCTAGGAAGCCCTAGACTATTTGGCTGGCATTTGAAAGTTGTGTGTCCACTGATGGAGGAGGCCACTTTTTCTGCCCTTTGACAGCTATGTCTGTTCAAGTCTAAGCTGGGGCAAAGTTGTCTATCCTGGGCACTGGTCAATGAATTTGACACCCCATTGTCTTTGGACACTGTTCTCATTGGAGCTATATCAGGTTTGTGAATCTAATAAGCTCTAGACTATATGGTTGCCTTTTCAAAGTGGTAAGTCCACTGGTGGCAGAGGTCCCTAAATTTGGCCTTCAGGGCTGTCCATTCAAGATCTTAAAAACTCCTGCAAAGTTATTTATCCTGCAGCCTTTTCCTGGAATGTGACTTACCAACGTTTTGGGACACTGTGGTCATCTGTGTGTTAATCAGGATTGTGAAACGAGGAAGCTCTAGACTGTTTGGTGGGCCTTTGAAAGTAGTGTTCCCAGCCATGGTTGAGGCCGCTTCATCTTTCTATTTGATGGGCATGAAGTTAAGATCTTCAAAAGTGGGGCATAGTCTTTTATCTTGCAGCTAACTCCTCGAATTTTACACACCAATCACTTGGGACAATGTGGTCATCCGGGCTATATCAGCTTTGCGAATCTAGGAAGCTCTAGACTACATGGTTGCTGCTTGAAAGTATTGCGTCAATAAGTGGCAGAGGCCATGTTTTTCAGCCTTTGAGGGATATTAGATCAAGATATTACAGGTAGGGCAAAGTTGTTGGTAACCTGCCCCTTTCAATAAACATAAGACAGCTATGTCTTTGGACACTGTGCTTGTTGGTTTCATATCAGGACGGTGTATCTAGGAAGCTCTAGACTATTTGGCTGGGCTTTGAAAGTTGTGTGTCCACTGGTGGCAGAGACGCCTAAATTCTGCCTTTAAGGCTGTCACTTCAAGATTTTTGAGACTGCTGCAAAGTTATTTATCCTGCATCCTACTCCTTGAATGTGACACACCAACGTTTTGGGATACTGTGGTCATCCGCACGGTAATCAGGTTTGTGAATCTAGGAAGCTCTAGACTGTTTGGTGGGCCTTTGTAAGTTTTGCATACACCCATGGCAGGGGCCACTTTTCGGGCACTGCCAGGCTCTGTCTCTTCAAATGGAAGGTGTGGCAAAAGTTGTTTTTAATACATGCCCATCAATGAAGTTTACACACCCAAATCTTTTGACACTGGGGTCATTGGGGCCGTATCAGGTTTATGAATCTAGGAAGCTCTAGACTATTAGGCTGGCCTTTGAATGTTGCGTGTCCACTGCTGGCAGAGGCCCCTAAATTCGGCCTTCAAGGCTGTGAATGCAAGATATTTAAAACTGCTGCAAAGTTATTTATCCTACAGTCTACTCCTGGAATGTGAGACACCAACATTTTGGGACACTGTGGTCATATATGCGGTAATTAGGTTTGTGAATCTAGGAAGCTCTAACCTGTTTGGTGGGCCTTTGAAAGTAATGTTCCCAGCCATGGTTGAGGCCGCTTCATCTTGCTATTTGATGGGCATGAAGTTAAGATCTTCAAAAGTGGGGCATAGTCCTTTATCTTCCAGCTAACTCCTCGAATTTTACACACCAATCTTTTGGGACAATGTGGTCATCAGGGCTATATCAGTTTTTCTAATCTAGGAAGATATAGACTACATGGTTGCTGCTTGAAAGTATTGCATCAATAAGTGGCAGAGGCCACATTTTTCAGCCTTTGAAGGATATCAGTTCAAAATCTTACGGGTAGGGAAAACTTGTTTGTAACCTGCCCCTTTCAATAAACTTAAGACACCTATGTATTTGGTCACTGTGCTTGTTGGTTTCATATCAGGTGGGTGAATCTAGGAAGCTCTAGACTATTTGGCTGGCCTTTGAAAGTTGTGTGTCCACTGATGGAGGAGGCCACTTTTTCTCAATTGGTGTCAATTCAAGATCTTCAAAACTGCTGCAAAGTTATTCATCCTGCAGCCTAGTCCTGGAATGTGACACACCAAGATTTTGAGACACTGGGGGCATCTGTGCAGTAATCAGGTTTGTCAATCTAGGAAACTCTAGCCTGTTTGGTGGGCCTTTGAAAGTAGTGTGCCAAGCCATGGTGGAGGCCACGTTATCTTACTATTTGATGGGCATGAGGTGAAGATCTTCCAAAGTCAGGCATAGTCCTTTATCTTGCAGCCAACTCCTTGAATTTTGCACACCAATCTTTTGGGACAATGTGGTCATCTGGGCTACATCAGGTTTGTGATTCTAGTAAGCTCTAGACATTTTCAAAGTGGTGAGTCCACTGGTGGCAGAGGCCTCTAATTTCGGCCTATAAGGCTGTCACTTCAAGATCTTTAAAACAGCTGCAAAGTTATATATCCTAAAGCCTACTCCGGGAATGTGACACACCAACATTTTGGGACAATGTTGTCACTTGTGCGTTAATCAGGTTTGTGAATCTAGGAAGCTCTAGACTGTTTGTCGGGGATTTGAAAGTAGTGTGCCCAGCCATGGTGGAGGCCGCTTTATCTTGCTATTTGATTGGCATGAAGTGAAGATCTTCCAAAGTGGGGCATAGTCTTTTATATTGCAGCCAACTCCTTGAATTTTACACACCAATCTTTTGGGACAATGTGGTCATCGGGGCTATATCAGCTTCGCGAATCTAGGAATGTCTAGACTATATGGTTGCCGCTTCAAATCTACTGCAAAGTCATTTATCCTACAGCCTACTCCTGGAATGTGACTTACTAAAGTTTTGGGACACTGTGGTCATCTGTGAGTAAATCAGGATTGTGAATCTAGGAAGCTCTAGACTGTTTGGTTGGCCTTTGAAAGTAGTGTGCCCAGCCATGGTGGAGGACGCATTATCTTGTTATTTGATGGGCGTGAAGTGAAGATCTTGAAAAACGGGGAATAGTCCATTTTTCTGCAGCCAACTCCTTGAATTTTACACACCAATCTTTTGGGAAAATGTGGTTATCGGAGCTATATCAGCTTCGCGAATCTAGGAAGGTCTAGACTACATGGTTGTTGCTTGAAAGTATTGCGTCCATCAGTGGCGGAGGCCACGTTTTTCATTCTTGGAAGGATGTCAGTTCAAGATCTTACAGGTAGGGCAAAGTTGTTGGTAACCTGCCCCTTTCAATAAGCTTAAGACACCAATGTCTTTGGACACTGTGCTTGTTGGTTTCATATCAGGTGGGTGAATCTAGGGAGCTCTAGACTATTTGGCTGGCCTTTGAAAGTTGTGTGATCACTGGTGGCAGAGGCCCCTAAATTCGGCCTTCAAGGATGTCAAAGCAAGATCTTTAAAACTGCTTCAAAGTTATTTATCCTGCAGCCTAGTCCTGGAATGTGACACACCAATGTTTTGGGACACTATGGTCATCTGTGCAATAATCAGGTTTGTGTATCTAGGAGGCTCTAGACTGTTTGGTGGGCCTTTGAAAGTTGTGCATGCACCCATGACAGGGGTCACTTTTTGGGCAATGCCAGGGTGTCTCTTCAAGTGGAAGCTGTGGCAAAAAATATATTTCATACATGCCCGTCAATGAAGTTTCAACACCTGTGTCTTTGGACACTAGGGTCCTTGGGGCTATATCAGGTTTATGAATCTAGGAAGCTCTAGACTATTTGGCTGGCCTTTGAAAGTTGTGTGTCCACTGGTGGCAGAGGCCCCTAAATTCGGCCTTCAAGGCCGTCAATGCAAGATCTTAAAAATGGCTGCAAAGTCATTTATCCTACAGCCTACTCCTGGAATGTGACCCACCAATGTTTTGGGACACTGTGGTCATCTGTGCGGTAATCAGGTTTGTGAATCTAGGAAGCTCTAGCCTGTTTGGTGGATCTTTGAAAGTATTGTGCCCAGGCATGGTGGAGGCCGCTTTCTCTTGCTATTTGAAGGGCATGAAGTCAATGTCTTCAAAATCGGGGCATAGTCCTTTATCCTGCAGCCAATTTCCTGAATTTTACACACCAATCTTTTTAGACAATGTGGCTATCGTGGTTATATCAGCTTCATGAATCTAGGAAGGTCTAGGCTACATGGTCGCTGTTTGAAAGTATTGGGTCAACAAGTGGCAGAGGCCACATTTTTCAGCCTTTGAAGGATATCATATCATGATCTTGCAGTTAGGGCAAAGTTGTTGATAACCTGCCCCTTTAAATAAACTAAAGACACCAATGTCTTTGGACACTATGCTTGTTGGTTTCAAATCAGGTGGTTGAATCTAGGAAGCTCTAGACTATTTGGCTGACCTTTGGAAGGTTGTGTGTCCACTGGTGGCAAAGGCCCCTAAATTCGGCCATAAAGGCTGTCAAAGCAAGATTTTTAAAACTGCAGCAACGGTATTTGTCCTACAGCCTACTCCTGCAATGTGACTTACCAATGTTTTGGGACACTGTGGTCATCTGTGCGTTTATCAGGATTGTGAATCTAGGAAGGTCTAGACTGTTTGGTGGGCCTTTGAAAGTAGTGTGGCAAGCCATGGTGGAGGACGCATTATCTTGCTATTTGATGGGCATGCAGGAAAAACAACTCTTGCCACAGCTTCCACTTGAAGAGACACTCTGGCAGTGCCCAAAAAGTGGCCCCTGCCATGGGTGTATGCACAACTTTCAAAGGTCCACAAAACAGACTAGAGCCTCCTAGATTCACAAACCTGATTATCGCACAGATGACCACAGTGTCCTAAAACGTTGGTGTGTCACATTCCAGGTTGGTTGGTTGGTTGGTTATTGGTTTCTTTACACCCTAATTAACTGCCAGGGTCATATCAAGGGTGGTGGTGGTGATCGAATCTATGAGAAGATAGAGACCATACCCCTACACTTTTACCGAGGCAGGTGTTCTTTAATGTGCCTGGTCCCATAGACAGGGCAAGACACACAACAGCCGGTGGCACAAGCACTTTGATATCCCTGTCATTGTCACAGGGAGACATACAGAGGGGTATAGCAGTCAGTAGCACAGCCCAGGATCGGACCCAGGCCGCCCACACAACAGGTGGACGCTCTAACCACTTGACCACCCCACACGCCTGTCACATTCCAGGACTAGGCTGCAGGATAAATAACTTTGCAACAGTTTTAAAGATCTTGCTTTGACAGCCTTGAAGGCCAAATTTAGGGGCCTCTGCCACCAGTGGACACACAACTTTCAAAGGCCAGCCAAATAGTCTAGAGCTTCTTAGATTCACCCAGCTGATATGAAACCAACAAGGACAGTGTCTAAAGACATTGGTGTCTTAAGTTTATTGAAAGGGGCAGGTTACCAACAACTTTGCAGGGATATACAACTTTGCCCCAGCTCAGACTTGAACAGACATATCTTTCAAACTGCAGAAAAAATGGCCTCCTCCATCAGTGGACAAATAACTTTCAAAGGCGAGCCGAATAGTCTAGAGCTTCCTAGATTCACCCACCTGATATGAAACCAACAAGCACAGTGTCCAAAGACATCGGTGTCTTAAGTTTATTGAAGGGGGCAGGTTACCAACAACTTTGCAGGATAAAGGACTATGCCCCAGTTTTGAAGACCTTGGCTTCATGCCCTTCAAATAGCAAGATAAATAGGCCTCCACAATTGCTGGACACTCTATTTCCAAATGCCAATAAAATAATCTAAAGCTTGCTAGATTCACGAACCTGATGGAGTCCCAATGACCCCAGTGTCAACAGATATGGGTGTGTAAACTTCATTGACGGGCATGAAGGAAAAACAACTTTTGCTGCAGCTTCCACTTGAAGAAACACAGCCTGGGAGTGCCCGAAAAGTGGCCCCTACCATGAGTGTATGCACAACTTTTAAAGGCCCACCAAACAGTCTAGAGCTTCCTAGATTCACAAACCTGATTACCCCACAGATGACCACAGTATCCCAAAACGTTGGTGTGTCACATTCCAGGACTAGGCTGCAGGATAAATAACTTTGCAACAGTTTCAAAGATCTTGAAGTGACAGCCTTGAAGGCCGAAATTAGTGGCCTCTGCCACCAGTGGACTCACCACTTTGAAAAGGTCTAGAGCTTACTAGAATCACAAACCTGATATAGCCCCATTGAGAACAATGTCCAAAGACAATGGGGTGTCAAATTCATTCACCAGTGCCCAGTATATACAATTTTCCCCCGGTTTATACTTGAACAGACATAGCTTTCAAAGGGGAGAAAAAGTGACCTCCTCCATCAGTGGACACACAACTTTCAAAGGCCAGCCGAATAATCTAGAGCTTGCTAGATTCACCCACTTGATATGAAACCAAAAAGCACAGTGTCCAAAGACATCGGTGTCTTAAGTTTATTGAACGGGGCAGGTTATCAACAACTTTGCCTTACCTCTAAGACCTTGAACTAATATCCTTCAAAGGCTGAAAAACGTGTCCTCTGCCACTGATGGTCGCAATTCTTTCAAACAGCAACCATGTAGTCTAGACCTTCCTAGATTAACATAGCTGATATAGGCCTGGAGATCACATTGTCTAAAAAGATTGAAGAGACACCCTGGCAGTACCCAAAAAGTGGACCCTGCCATAGGTACATGCACAACTTTCAAAGACCCACCAAACAGTGTAGAGCTTCCTACATTCACAAACTTGATTACCGCAGGGATGACAACATTATCCCAAAACGTTGGTCTGTCACATATAAGGACTAGGCTGCAGGATGAATAACTTTGCCGCAGTTTCAAAGATCTTGAAGGGACTGCTTTGAAGGCCGAATTTAGGGGTCTCTGCCACCAGTGGACACACAACTTTCAAAGGCCAGCCAAATAGTCTAGAGCTTGATAGATTCATGAACCTGATATAGCTCCAATGACCCCAGTGTAGAAAGACACAGGTGTTGAAACTTCATTGACTGGTATGCAGGAAAAACAACTTCTGCCACAGCTTCGACTTGAAGAGACACCCTGGCATTGCCCAAAAAGTGGCCCCTGCCATGGGTGCATGCAAAACTTTCAAATGCCCACCATGTAGTCTAGAGCCTCCTAGATTAACAAACCTGATTACCACACAGATGACCACAGTGTCCCAAAATGTTGGGGGTCACATTCCAGGACTAGGCTGCAGGATAAATAACTTTGCAGCAGTTTTGAAGATCTTGCTTTGAAAGCCTTGGAGGCTGAATTTAGGGGCCTCTGACACCAGTGGACACACAACTTTCAAAAGCCAGCCAAATAGTCTAGAGCTTCCTAGATTCACCTACTTGATATGAAACCAACAAGCACAGTGTCCAAAGACATTGGTGTCTTAAGTTTATTGAAAGGGGCAGGTTACCAACAACTTTGCCCTACCTGTAATATCTTGATCTAATATCCTTCGAAGGCTGAACAACATGGCCTCCACCACTTTTTGACGCAATACTTTCAAGCAGCAACCGTGTAGTCTAGACCATCCTAGATTCGCAAAGCTGATATAGCCCCAATGAACACATTGTCCCAAAAGATTGGTGTATAAAATTCGAGGAGTTAGCTGCAAGATAAAGGACTATGCACAACTTTTGAAGACCTTAACTTCATGCCCATCAAATAGCAAGATGAAGCGGCCTCTACCATGGCTGGGAACACTACTTTTAAAGGCCCACCAAACAGGCTAGAGCTTCCTAGATTCACAATCCTGATTAACTCACAGATGACCACAGTATCCCAAAACGTTGGTGTGTCACATTCCAGGAGTAGACTGTAGGATAAATGACTTTGCAGCAATTTTAAATATCTTGCATTGACAGCCTTCAAGGCCAAATTTAGGGGCCTCTGCTACCAGTGGACTCACCACTTTGAAAATGTCTAGAGCTTACTAGAATCACAAACCCGATGTAGCCCAGATGACCACATTGTCCCAAAAGATTGGTGTGTAAAATTCAAGGAGTTGGCTGCAGGATAAAGGACTATGCCCCACTTTGGAAGATCTTCACTTCATGCCCATCAAATAGCAAGATGAAGTGGCCTCCATCATGGCTGGGCACAGTACTTTCAAATGCCCACCAAACAGGCTAGAGCTTACTAGATTCACAAATCTGATTACCACACATATGACCACATTGTACAGAAACGTCAAAATAGCCCCATTGAGAACAGTGTAGGCTGTAGGATAAATATCTTTGCAGCAGTTTCAAAGATCTTGAATTGACAGCCTTGAAGGCCGAATTTAGGGGGCTCTGCTAACGGTGGACTCACCTCTTTGCAAAGGCAACCATATAGTCTAGAGCTTACTAGTTTTACAAACCTGGTATAGCCCCAATGACAACAGTGTCCATAGACAATGGGGTCTCAAATTCATTGACCAGTGCCCAGGATCGACAACTTTGCCCCAGCTTAGACTCGAACAGACACAGCTTTCAAAGGGCAGAAAAAGTGGCCTGTTCCATCAGTGGACACACAACTTTCAAAGGCCAGCCAAATAGTCTCGAGTTTCCTAGAATCACCCACCTGATAGGAATCCACCAAGCTCAGTGTCGAAAGACATCAGTGTCTTAAGTTTATTGACAGGGGCAGGTTACCAACAACTTTGCCAGGATAGACAACCTTGCCCCAGCTTAGATTTGAACAGACATAGCTTTCAAAGGGGATAAAAAATCGCCTCCTCCATCAAATGACACACAAATTTCAAAGGCCAGCCAAATAGTCTAGAGCTTCCTAGGTTCACCCAGCTGATATGAAACCAACAAGCACAGTGTCCAAAGACATTGGTGTCTTAAGTTTATTGAAAGGGGCAGGTTAACAACAACTTTGCCCTACCCGTAAGATCTTGAAATGATATCCTTCAATGGCTGAAAAACATGGCCTCTGCCACTGATGGACGCAATAAAGCAGCAACCATGTAGTCTAGACCTTCCTAGATTCGTGAAGCTGATATAGCCCAGATGACCACATTGTCCCAAAAGATTGATGTGTAAAATTCAAGGAGTTGGCATCTAGATAAAGGACTATGCCCCACTTTGGAAGATCTTCACTTCATGCCAATCAAATAGCAAGATAAAGCGTCCTCCACCATGGCTGGGCACATTACTTTCAAAGGCCCACCAAACAGGCTAGAGCTTCCTATATTCACAAACCTGATTACCACACAGATGACCACAGTTACCAAAAATGTTGGTGTGTCACATTCCAGGACTAGGCTGCAGGATAAATAACTTTGCAGCAGTTTTAAAGATCTTGAATAGACAGCCTTGAAGGCCGAATTTAGGGGGCTCTGCTGACGGTGGACTCACCTCTTTGAAAAGGCAACCATATAGTCTAGAGCTTACTAGATTCACAAACCCGATATAGCCCCAATGAGAACAGTGTCCAAAGACAATGGGGTGTCAAATTCATTGACCAGTGCCCAGGATCGACAACTTTGCCCCAGCTTAGACTTGAACAGACATAGCTTTCAAACTGCAGAAAATGCGGCCTCCTCCATCAGTGGACACACAACTTTCAAAGGGCAGCCAAATAGTGTAGAGCTTCCTAGATTCACCCACCTGATAGGAAAACACCAAGCTCAGTGTCGAAAGACTTCGGTGTCTTAAGTTTATTGAAAAGGGCAGGTTACCAACAACTTTGCCAGGATAGACAACCTTGCCCCAGCTTAGACTTGAACAGACATAGCTTTCAAACGGCACAAAAAATCGCCTCCTCCATCAGATGACAGACAACTTTCAAAAGCCAGCCAAATAGTCTAGAGCTTCCTAGATTAACCCAGCTGATATGAAACCAACAAGCACAGTGTTCAAAGACATTGGTGTATTAAGTTAAATTGAAAGGGGCAAGTTACCAACAACTTTGGTCTACCTCTAAGATCTTTAACTGATATCCTTCAAAGGCTGAAAAACGTGTCCTCAGCCACTGATGGACGCAATACTTTGAAGCAGCAACCATGTAGTCTAGACCTTCCTAGATTCGCGAAGCTGATATAGCCCCGATGACCACATTGTCCCAAAAGATTGGTGCGTAAATTTCAAGGAGTTAGCTGCAAGATAAAGGACTATGCCCCAATTTTGAAGATCTTCACTTCATGCCCATCAAATAGCAAGATAAACCGGCCTCCACCATGGCTGGGCACACTACTTTCAAAGGCCCACCAAACAGTCTAGAGCTTCATAGATTCACAAACCTGATTAACGCACAGATAACAACATTGTCCCAAAACATTGGTGTGTCACATTCCTGGATTAGGCTGTAGGATATATAACTTTGCAGCAGTTTTAAAGATCTTGAAGTGACAGCCTTATAGGCCGAAATTAGAGGCCTCTGCCACCAGTGGACTCACCACTTTGAAAATGTCTAGATCTCACTAGAATCACAAACCTGATATAGCCCAGATGACCACATTGTCCCAAAGTATTGGTGTGTAAAATTCAAGGAGTTGGCTGCAGGATAAAGGACTATAGCCCACTTTGGAAGATCTTCACTTCATGCCCATCAAATAGCAAGATAAAGTGGCCTCCACCATGGCTGGGCACACTACTTTCAAAGGCCCACCAAACAGGCTAGAGGTTACTAGATTCACAAACCTGATCACTGTACAGATGACCACAGTCTCCAGAAACGTTTGTGTGTCTCATTCCCAGAGTAGGCTGTAGGATAAATAACTTTGTAGCAGTTTTAAAGATCTTGAATTGACAGCCTTGAAGGCCGAATTTAGGGGCCTCTGCCACCGGTAGGCTCACCACTTTCAAAAGGCAACCAAATAGCCTAGAGCTTACTTGATTCACAAACCTGATATAGCTCCAATGAGAACAGTGTCCAAAGACATTGGACTCTTAAGTTTATTGAAAATGGCAGGTTACCAACAATTTTGCAGGATAAAGGACTATGCCCCAGTTTTGAAGACCTTGGCTTCATGCCCTTCAAATAGCAAGATAAAGAGGCCTCCACCATTGGTGGACACACTACTTTCGAATGCCAACCAAATAGTCTAGAGCTTCCTAGATTTATGAACCTAATGGATTTCTAATGACCCCAGTGTAAAAAGATATGGGTGTGTAAACTTCATTGACGGGCATGTAGGAAAAACAACTTTTACACAGCTTCCACTTGAAGAGATACAGCCTGGCTGTGCCAGAAAAGTGGCCCCTGCCATGGGTGTATGCACAACTTCGAAAGGCCCACCAAACAGTCTACAGCTTCCTAGATTCACAAACTTGATTACCGCGCAAATGACCACAGTATCCAAAAACGTTTGTGTGTCACATTCAAGGATTAGGCTGCAGGATAAATAACTTTGCAGCAGTTTCAAAGATCTTGAAGTGACAGCCTTGAAGGCCGAAATTAGGGGCCTCTGCCACCGGTGGACTCACCACTTTGAAAAGGCAACCATATAGTCTAGAGCTTCCTAGATTCACCCACCTGATATGAAACGAACAAGCACAGTGTCCATGAAGTAAAGATCTTCAAAAGTGGGGCATAGTCCTTTATCTTACCGCTAACTCCTTGAATTTTACACACCAATCTTTTGGGACAATGTGGTCATCGGGGCTATATTAGCTTTGCAAATCTAGGAAGGTCTAGACTACATGGTTGCTGCTTGAAAGTATTGCATCCATCAGTGGCAGAGGCCACATTTTTCAGCCTTTGAAGGATATCAGTTCAAGATCTTAGAGGTAGAGCAAAGTTGTTGGTAACTTGCCCCTTTCAATACACTTAAGACACCAATGTCTTTGGATACTGTGCTTTTTGGATTCATATCAGGTGGGTGAATCTAAGAAGCTCTAGACTATATGGTTGCCTTTTCAAAGAGGTGAGTCCACTGGTGGCAGAGGCCCCTAACTTGGGCCTTCAAGGCTGTCAATTCAAGATCTTCGAAACTGCTCCAAAGTCATTTATCCTACAGCCTACTCCTGGAATGTGACTTACCAACGTTTTGGGACACTGTGGTCATCTATGAGTTGATCAGGATTGTCAATCTAGGAAGCTCTAGACTGTTTGGTGGGCCTTTGAAAGTAGTGTGCCCAGCCATGGTGGAGGACGCATTATCTTGCTATTTTATGGGCATGAAGTGAAGATCTTCAAAAACGGGGAATAGTCCTTTATTCTGCAGCCAACTCCTTGAATTTTACGCACCAATCTTTTGGGACAATGTGGTCATCGGGGGTATATCAGCTTCGCAAATCTAGTAAGGTCTAGACTACATGGTTGCTGCTTGAAAGTATTGTGTCCATCAGTGGCAGAGCACATGTTTTTCAGCCTTTGAAGGATATCAGTTCAAGATCTTAGAGGTAGAGCAAAGTTGTTGGTAACTTGCCCCTTTCAATTTGACTTAAGACACCAATGTCTTTGGACACTGTGCTTGTTGGTTTCATATCAGGTGGTTGAATCTAGGAAGCTCTAAACTAATTGGCTGGCCTTTGAAAGTTGGGTGTCCACTGGTGGCAGAGACCCCTAAATTCGGCCTTCAAGGCTGTCACTTCAAGATCTTTAAAACTGCTGCAAAGTTATTTATCCTGCAGACTAGTCCTTGAATGTGACACACCAACGTTTTGGGATACTGTGGTCATCTGTGTGGTAATCAGGTTTGTTAATCTAGGAAGCTCTAGACTGTTTGGTGGGCCTTTGAAAGTTGTGTGTCCACTGATGGAGGAGGCCACTTTTTCTCCACTTTGAAAGCTCTCTCTGTTCAAGTCTAAGCTGGGGCAAGGTTGTCTATCCTGGGAAAGTTGTTGGTAACCTGCCCCTTTCAATAAACTTAAGACACCAATGTCGTTGGAAACTGTGCTTCTTAGTTTCATATCAGGTGGGTGAATCTAGGAAGCTCTAGACTATTTGGCTGGCCTTTGAAAGTTGTGTGTCCACTGATGGAGGAGGCCACTTTTTCTGCCCTTTGAAAGCTATATCTGTTCAAGTCTAAGCTTAGTCTAGATTCGCGAAGCTGATATAGCCACGATGACCACATTGTCCCAAAAGATGGTGTGTGACATTCAAGGAGTTGGCTGCAGGATAAAGTACTATGCCCCATTTTTGAAGATCTTCACTTCATGCCCATCAAATACCAAGATAAAGCGGCATTTACCATGGCTGGGCGCAATACTTTCAAAAGCCCACCAAACAGACTAGAGCTTCCTAGATTCACAAACCTGATTCCAGCACAGATGACCACAATGTCCCAAAACGTTGGTAAGTCACATTCCAGGAGTACCCTATAGGATAAATAACTCTGCAGCAGTTTTAAAGATCTTGATTTGACAGCCTTGAAGACCGAATTTAGGGGCCTCTGCCACCAGTGGACACACAACTTTCAAAAGCCAGCCAAATAGTGTAGAGCTTCCTAGATTCACCCAGCTGATATGCAACCAACAAGGACAGTCTCCAAAGACATTGATGTCTTAAGTTTATTGAAAGGGGCAGGTTACCAACAACTTTGCCAGGATAGACAACTTTGCCCAAGCTCAGACTTGAACAGACATAGCTTTCAAAGGGCAGAAAAAATGGCCTCCTCCAACAGTGGACACACAACTTTCAAAGGCGAGCAAAATAGTCTAGAGCTTCCTAGATTCACCCACCTGATATGAAACCAACAAGCACAGTGTCCAAATACATAGGTGTCTTAAGTTTATTGAAAGGGGCAGGTTACCAACAACTTTGCCCTACCCGTAAGATCTTGAACTGATATCCTTCAAAGCCTGAAAAACGTGGCCTCTGCCACTGATGGATGCAATACTTTCAAGCAGCCACCATGTAGTCTAGCCCTTCCTAGATTCGCGAAGCTGATATAGCCCAAATTACCACATTGTCCCAAAAGATTGGTGTGTAAAATTCAAGGAGTTGGCTGCAAGATAAAGGACTATGCCTCACTTTGGAAGATCTTCACTTTATGCCCATCAAATAGTAAGATAACGTGGCCTCCAACATGACTTGGCACACTACTTTCAAAGGCCCACCAAACAGGCTAGAGCTTCCTAGATTGACAAACCTGATTACCGCGCATATGCCCCCAGTGTCCCAAAATCTTGATGTGTCACATTCCAGGACTAGGCTGCAGGATAAATAACTTCACAGCAGTTTTGAAGATCTTGAATTGACACCAATTGAGAAAAAGTAGCCTCCTCCATCAGTAGACACGCAACTTTCAAAGGCCAGCCAAATAGTCTAGAGCTTCCTAGATTCACCCACCTGATATGAAACCAACAAGCGCAGTGTCCAAAGACATTGATGTCTTAAGTTTATTGAAAGGGGCAGGTTACCAACAACTTTGCCCTACCTGTAAGATCATGATCTGATATCGTTCAAAGGCTGAAAAATGTGGCCTCTCCCACTGATGGACCCAATACTTTCAAACAGCGACCATGTAGCCTAGACCTTCCTACATTCCTGAACCTGATATAGCCACGACAACCACATTGTCTTAAAAGATAGGGGTGTAAAATTCAGGGAATTGGCTGCAGGATAAAAGACTATGCCCCAGTTTTGAAGACGTTGACTTCATGCCCTTCAAATAGCAAGATAAAGCGGCTTCCACCATGGCTGGGCACAATACTTTTAAAGACCCACCAAACAGTCTAGAGCTTCCTAGATTCACAAACCTGAATAACGCACATATGACAATATTGTCCCAAAATGTTGATGTGTCACATTCCTGGAGTAGGCTGGAGGATATATAACTTTGCAGCAGTTTGAAATATCTTGAAGTGACAGCCTTATAGGCCGAAATTAGGGGCCTCTGCCACCACTGGACTCACCACTTTGAAAATGTCTAGAGCTTACTAGAATCACAAACCCGATGTAGCCCAGATGACCACATTGTCCCAAAAGATTGGTGTGTAAAATTCAAGGAGTTGGCTGCAGAATAAAGGACTATTCCCTGTTTTTGAAGATCTTAACTTCATGCCCATCAAATAGCAAAATAATGCATCCTCCACCGTGGCTAGGCACACTACTTTCAAAGGCCAACCAAACAGTCTAGAGCTTCCTAGATTCACAATCCTGATTAATGCACAGATGACAACAGTGTCCTAAAATGTTGGTAAGTCACATTCCATGAGTAGGTTGTAGGATAAATAACTTTGCAGCAGTTTTAAAGATCTTGAATTGACAGCCCTGAAGGCCAAATTCAGGGGCCTCTGACACCGGTGGATTCGCCACTTTAAAAAGGCAACCATATGCGGCCTAGTCCTTGAATGTGACACACCAATGTTTTGGGACACTGTGGTCATCGGTGCGGTCATCAGGTTTGTGAATCTAGGAAGCTCTAGACTGTTTGGTTGGCCTTTGAAAGTAGTGTGCCCAGCCATGGTTGAGGACTCTTTATCTTGCTATTTGAAGGGCATGAAGCCAAGGTCTTCAAAACTTGAATATCGTCCTTTATCATGCAAAAATTGTTGGTAACCTGCCCCTTTCAATAAACTTAACACACCAATGTCTTTGGACACTGTGCTCGTTGGTTTCATATCAGATGGGTGAATCTAGGAAACTCTAGACTATTTGGCTGGCATTTGAAAGTTGTGTGTCCACTGATGGAGGAGGCCACTTTTTCTCCCCTTTGACAGCTATGTCTGTTCAAGTTTAAGCTGGGGCAAAGTTGTCTATCCTGGGCATTGGTAAATGAATTTGACACACCATTGTCTTTGGACACTGTTCTCATTGGAGCTATATCAGGTTTGTGAATCTAATAATCTCTAGACTATATGGTTGTCTTTTCAACGTGGTAAGTCCACTGGTGGCAGAGGCCCCTAAATTCAGCCTTCAGGGCTATCCATTCAAGATCTTAAAAACTCCTGCAAAGTTATTTATCCTTCAGCCTTCTCCTGGAATGTGACACACAAACGTTTTGGGACACTGCGGTCTTCTGTGCGGTAATCAGGTTTGTGAATCTAGGAAGCTCTAGAATGATTGGTGGGCCTTTGAAAGTAGTGTTCCCAGCCATGGTGGAGGACGCATTATCTTGCTATTTGATGGGCATGAAGTGGAGATCTTCAAAAGTGGGGCATAGTCCTTTATCTTGCAGTTAACTCCTTGAATTTTACACCATAATCTTTTGGGACAATGTGGTCATCGGGGCTGTATCAGCTTCTTGAATCTAGGAAGTTCTAGACTACATGGTTGCTGCTTGAAAGTATCGCGTCCATTAGTGGCAGTGACCACGTTTTTCAGCCTTTGAAGGATATCAGTTCAAGATCTTACAGTTAGGGCAAAGTTGTTGGTAACCTGCCCCTTTCAATAAACTTAAGTCACCAATGTCGATGGACACTGTGCTTGTTGGTTTCATATCAGGTGGGTGAATCTAGGAAGCTCTAGACTATTCGGCTGACCTTTGAAAGTTGTGTGTCCACTGATGGAGGAGGCCACTTTTTCTCCCCTTTGAAAGCTATGTCTGTTCAAGTCTAAGCTGGGGCAAAGTTATCTATCCTGGACGCTGGTCAATGAATTTGACACCCCATTGTCTTTGGACACTGTTCTCATTGGGGCTACATCAGGGTTGGGAATCTAGTAAGCTCTAGGCAATATGGTTGCTTTTTCAAAGTGGTGAGTCCACTGGTGGCAGAGGCCCCTAATTTTGGCCTTCAAGGCTGTCACATCAAGATCTTTAAAACTGCTGCAAAGTTATTTATCCTGCAGCCTAGTCCTTGAATGTGACACACCGACATTTTGGGACACTGTGGTTATCTGTGCGGTAATAAGGTTTGTGAATCTAGGAAGCTCTAGATTGTTTGGTGGGCCTTTGAAAGCAGTGTGCCCTGCCATGGTGGAGGCCGCTTTATCTTGCTATTTGAAGGGCATGAAGTCAATGTCTTCAAAACTGTGGCATAGTCCTTTATCCTGCAGCCAATTCCCTGAATTTTACACCCCAATCTTTTTAGACAATGTGGTTATCATGGCTATATCACCTTCATGAATCTAGGAAGGTCTAGGCTACATGGTCGCTGTTTGAAAGTATTGGGTCAATAAGTGGCAGAGGCCACGTTTTTCAGCCTTTGAAGGATATCAGATCATGATCTTACAGGCAGGGCAAAGTTGTTGGTAACCGGCCCCTTTCAATAAACTTAAGTCACCAATGTTGATGGACACTGTGCTTGTTGGTTTCATATCAGGTGGTTGAATCTAGGAAGCTCGAGACTATTTGGCTGGCCTTTGAAAGTTGTGTGTCCACTGGTGGCAAAGGCCCCTAAATTCGAGCTTAAAGGCTGTTAAAGCAAGATCATTAAAACTGCTGCAAATGTATTTATCCTACAGCCTACTCCTGGAATGTGACTTACCAACGTTTTGGGACACTGTGGTCATCTGTGCGTTAATCAGGATTGTGAATCTAGGAAGCTCTAGACTGTTTGGTGGGCCTTTGAAAGCTGTGCATACACCCATGGCAAAGGCCACTTTTCGGGCACTGCCAGGATCTGTCTCTTCAAGTGGAAGCTGTGGCAAAAGTTGTTTTTCCTACATGCCCTTGAATGAAGTTTGCACACCCATATCTTTTGACACTGGGGTCATAGGGGCTCCATCAGGTTCATGAATCTAGGAAGCTCTAGACTATTTGGTTGGAATTTGAAAGTAGTGTGTCCAGCAATGGTGGAGGCCTATATATCTTCCTATTTGAAGGGCATGAAGCCAAGGTCTTCGAAACTGGGGCATAGTCCTTTATCCTGCAAAGTTGTTGGTAACCTGCCCCTTTCAATGAACTTAAGACACCAATGTCTTTGGACACTGTGTTTGTTGGTTTCATATCAGCTGGGTGAATCTAGGAAGCTCTAGACTATTTGGCTGGCCTTTGAAAGTTGTGTGTCCAGTGATGGAGGAGGCCACTTTTTCTGCCATTTGAAAGCTATGTCTGTACAAGTCTAAGCTGGGCCAAAGTAGTCTTTCCTGGGTACTTGTCAATGAATTTGACGCCCCATTGTCTTTGGACACTGTTCTCATTGGGGCTATATCAGGTTTGTGAATCTAGTAAGCTCTAGACTATATGGTTGCCTTTTCAAAGAGGTGAGTCCACCGTTGGCAGAGCCCCCTAAATTCGGGCTTCAAGGCTGTCAATTCAAGATCTTTAAAACTGCTGCAAACTTATTTATCCTACAGTCTACTCCTGGAATGTGACACACCAACCTTTTGGGACACTGTGGTCATCTGGGCGGTAATCAGGTTCGGAATCTAGAAAGCTCTAGCCTGTTTGGTGGGCCTTTGAAAGTAGTCTACCCAGCCATGGTTGAGGCTGCTTTATCTTGCTATTTGATGGGCATGAAGTTAAGATCTTTAAAAGTAGGGCATAGTCCTTTATCTTGCAGCTAACTCCTCGAATTTTACAGACCATTCTTTTGGGACAATGTGGTCATCAGGGCTATATCAGCTTTGCGAATCTAGGAAGGTCTAGACTACATGGATGCTGCTTGAAAGTATTGCGTCAATAAGTGGCAGAGGCCATGTTTTTCAGCCTTTGAGGGATATTAGATCAAGATATTACAGGTAGGGCAAAAGTTGTTGGTAAGCTGCCCCTTTCAATAAACTTAAGACACAATTGTCTTTGGACACTGCGCTTGTTGGTTTCATATCAGGTGGGTGAATCTAGGAAGCTCTAGACTATTTGGCTGGCCTTTGAAAGTTGTGTGTCCACTAGTGGCAGAGACCCCTAAATTCGGCCTTTAAGGCTGTCACTTCAAGATCTTTGAAACTGCTGCAAAGTTATTTATCCTGCAGCCTAGTCCTTTAATGTGACAGACCAACGTTTTGGGATAATGTTATCATCCCTGCGGTAATCAGGTTTATGAATCTAGGAAGCTCTAAACTGTTTGGTGGGCCTTTGAAAGTTGTGCATGCACCCATGGCAGGGGCCACTTTTAGGGCACTGCCAGGGTGTCTCTTCAAGCCGTCTTCAAAACTGGGGTATAGTCCCTAATCCTGCAGCAGATTCCCTGAATTTTACACCCCAATCATTTTGGACAATGTCGATGGTTGAGTAACATAAGGTCGTATCTCAAAAAAATCAAATTTTTTATTATTTTTGAACCGGCTTCCCTACCCCCTAAAATATCCAGAAATTTTGTAATTTATCGAATTTTCGAAATCTTTGGCATGTTATAAACCAGTAAACAAAGGTCGTATCTGCACAATGTCACTTTTCAGTGAGTAACATAAGGTCGTATCTGCTTTAAACCAAAGTTTTATTTTCAGTAAATTATGTTAATCTATACAAAATAAAAATATTCTATAATTCAGTTTATTAGACAACTATCCTACAAACATTATCAAAATATTATTAACACATCGTTAATCGAATCAAAGGTAGATATAGTAATATAGTTTTGAAATGCTGGATACGACCTTTGATTACTGAAGAAATGGTTCAGATGTTGAGTAACATAAGGTCGTATCTTGTCTGTATTTAAATTTGATGGTGTAAATGTCATATAAGTCCTTACTATTTTAGTGTAAACAAGTGTAGTAAATCTTAGCATACTTCCTGAACTTTACAAATGTTATTTTATGTTATTTGCAATAGCTAAATTGATTTAATTTGTATTTATCTATAATTTATATTTGTCAGATACGACCTTATGTTACTCACTGATTTCCAACTTTTTTCCATAAAACTCAGTAACATAAGGTCGTATCTGAAATGAATTCTCTTCTTGTTGCCATAGTATCATCCTAATAACCTATGGATATAGAAATATCTCACCAACTAATTTCTAGCTACTTATTCTTCCTAGAAATGGAATATTTTATTTATTGAGCAGATATTTTTAATCATATAACCCTTCAAAGGACGTCATATTTCTTTAATTAGCAATATCTCAAATCTAACATTTGTCAGATACGACCTTATGTTACTCAGCCAACGATGTGGTCTCCAAGCCTATATCAGCTTCGCGAATCTAGGAAGGTCTAGACTACATGGTTTCTGTTTGAAAGTATTGCTTCCATCAGTAGGAAAGGCCACGTTTTTCAGCCTTTGAAGGATATCAGTTCAAGATCTTACGGGTAGGGCAAAGTTGTTCGTAACATGCCCCTTTCAATAAACTTAAGACACCGATGTCTTTGGACACTGTGCTTGTTGGTTTCATATCAGCTGGGTGAATCTAGGAAGCTCTAGACTATTTGGATGGCCTTGTAGGCCAAAATTAGGGGCCTCTGCCACCAGTGGACTCACCACTTTGAAAAAGCAACCATATAGTCTAGAGCTTACTAGATTCACAAACCTGATATAGTCCCAATGAGAACAGTGTCCAAAAACAATGGGGTGTCAAATTCATTGACCAGTGCCCAGGATAGACAACTTTGCCCCAGCTTAGACTTGAACAGACATAGCTTTCAAAGGGCGGAAAAAGTGGTCTCCTCCATCAATGGACCCACAACTTTCAAAGGCCAGCCAAATAGTCTAGAGCTTCCTAGATTTACCCACCTGATATGAAACCAACGAGCACAGTGTGCAAAGACATTGATGTCTTAATTTTATTAAAAGGCGCAGGTTACCAACAACTTTGCAGGATAAAGGACTATGACCCAGTTTCGAAGACGTTGGCTTCATGCCCTTCAAATAGGAAGATATATAGGCCTCCATCATTGCTGGACACACTACTTTCAAATTCCAACCAAATAGTCTAGAGCTTCCTAGATTCATGAACCTGATGGAGCCCCTATGACCCCAGTGTCAAAAGATATGGGTGTGCAAACTTCATTCACGGGCATGTAGGAAAAACAACTTTTGCCACAGCTTCCACTTGAAGAGACAGATCCTAGCAGTGCCCGAAAAGTGGCCTCTGCCATGGGTGTATGTAAAACTTTCAAACGCCCACCAAACAGTCTAGAGCTTCCTAGATTCACAATCCTGATTCCAGCACAGATGACCAGAGTGTCCCAAAATGTTTTTTTGTCACATTCCAGGACTAGGCTGCAGGATAAATAACTTTGCAGCAGTTTTAAAGATCTTGCTTTTACAGCCTTGAAGTCTGAATTAAGGGGCCTATGCCACCAGTGGACACTAAACTTTCAAAAGCCAGTCAAATAGTCTAGAGCTTCCTAGATTCACCCACCTGATATGAATCCAACATGCACAGTGTCTAAATAAATTGGTGTCTATAGTTTATTGAAAGGGCAGTTTACCAACAACTTTGCAAGATAAAGGCCTATGCCCCAGTTTTGAAGACCTTGGCTTCATGCCCTTCAAATAGCAAGATAAAGAGGCCTCCGCCATTGCTGAACATACTACTTTAAAATGCCAACCAAATAGTCTAGAGCTTATTAGATTCACGAACCTGATTGAGTCCCAATGACCCCAGTGTCCAAAGATTTGGGTGTGTAAACTTCATTGATGGGCATGTAGGAAAAACAACTTTTGCCACAGCTTCCACTTGAAGAGACAGAGCCTGGCAGTGCCCGAAAAGTGGCCCCTGCCATGTGTGTATGCACAACTTTCAAAGGCCCACCAAACAGTCTAGAGCTTCCTAGATTCACAAACCTGATTACCGTGCGGATGACCGCAGTATCACAAAATGTTGGTGTGTCACATTCAAGGTGTAGGATGCAGGATAAATAACTTTGCAGCAGTTTCAAAAATCTTGAAGTCAAAGTCTTAAAGGCTGAATTTAGGCGTCTCTGCCACCAGTGGACACAAAACTTTCAAAGGCCAGCCAAATAGTCTAGAGCTTCCTAGATTCACAATCCTGATTAACACACAGATGAACGCAGTGTCCCAAAACGTTGGTAAGTCACATTCCAGGAATAGGCTGCAGGATAAATAACTTTGCAGGAGTTTTTAAGATCTTGAATGGACAGCCCTGAAGGCTGAATTTAGGGGCCTCTGCCACCAGTGGACTTACCACTTTGAGAAGGCAACCATATAGTCTAGAGCTTATTAGATTCACAAACCTGATATAGCTCCAATTAGAATGGTGTCCAAAGACAATGGGTTGTCAAATTCATTGACCAATGCCCAGAAAAGACAACTTTGCACCAGCTTAGACTTGAACAGACATAGCTGTCAAAGGGCAGAAAAACTGGCCTCCTCCATCAGTGGAAACACAACTTTCAAATGCCAGCCAAATAGTCTAGAGCTTCCTAGATTCACCCACCTGATATGAAACCAACGAGCACAGTGTGCAAAGACATTGATGTCTCAATTTTATTGAAAGGGCAGGTTATCAACAACTTTGCAGGATAAAGGACTATGCCCCAGTTTTGACGACCTTGGCTTCATGCCCTTAAAATAGCAAGATAAAGAGTCTTCAACCATGGCTGGGCACACTACTTTCAAAGGCCAACCACACAGTCTAGAGCTTTCTAGATTCACAAACCTGATTACCGCACAGATGACCACAGTGTCCCAAAACATTGGTGTGTCACATTCAAGGACTAGGCTGCAGGATAAATAACTTTGAAGAAGTTTTAAAGATCTTGAAGTGACAGCCTTGTAGGCCAACATTAGGGGCCTCTGCCACCAGTGGACTCACCACTTTGAAAAGCAACCAAACAGTGTAGAGCTTCCTAGATTCACAATCCTGATTACTGCACAGATGACCACAGTATCCCAAAACGTTGGTGTGTCACATTCAAGGAATAGGCTGCAGGATCAATAACTTTGTAGCAGTTTCAAAGATCTTGAAGTGACAGCCTTGAAATTAGGGGCCTCTGCCACCAGTGGACTCACCACTTTAAAAAGGTCTAGAGCTTACTAGACTCACAAACCTGATATAGCCCAGATGACCACATTTTCCCAAAGATCGGAGTGTATAACTCAAGGAGTTGGCTACAAGATAAAGGACTATGCCCCACTTTGGAAGATCTTCACTTCATGCCCATCAAATAGCAAGATAAAGCAACCTCCACCATGGCTGGGCACACTACTTTCAAAGGCCCACCAAACAGTCTAGAGCTTCCTAGATTCACAAACCTGATTCCAGCACAGATGACCACATTGTCCCCAAACGTTGGTGTGTCACATCCCAGGAGTAGGGTATATGAGAAATAACTTTACAGCAGTTTTAAAGATCTTGCTTTGACAGCCTTTAAAGCCAAATTTAGGGGTCTTTGCCACCAGTGGACACACAACTTTCAAAGGCCAGCCAAATAGTCCAGAGCTTCCTAGATTCACCAACCTGATGTGAAACCAACAAGCACAGTGTCCAAAGACATTAGTGACCTAAGTTTATTGAAAGGGGCAGGTTACCAACAACTTTGCCCTACCTGTATTATCTTGATCTAATATCCTTCAAAGGCTGAAAAACGTGGTCACTTCCACTGATGGACGCAATACTTTCAAGCAGCAACCATGTAGTCTAAACCTTTCTAGATTTGCGAAGCTGATATAGCCCCGATGACCACATTGTCCCAAAAGATTGTCGGTAAAATTCAAGGAGTTGGCTGCAGAATAAAGGACTATTCCCCATTTTTTAAGATCTTCACTTCATGCCCATCAAATAGCAAGATAATGCGTCCTCCACCATGGCTGAGCACACTACTTTCAAAGGCCCACCAAACAGTCTAGAGCTTCCTAGATTCACAATCCTGATTAACACACAGATGACCAAAGTGTCCCAAAACGTTGGTAAGTCACATTCTAGGAGTAGGCTGTAGGATAAATACATTTGCAGCAGTTTTAAAGATCTTGCTTTGACAGCCTTTAAGCTCGAATTTAGGGGCCTTTGCCACCAGTGGACACACAACTTTCAAAGCCCAGACAAATAGTCTATAGCTTCCTAGATTCAACCACCTGATATGAAACCAACAAGCACAGTGTCCAAAGACTTTGGTGTCTTAAGTTTATTGAAAGGGGCAGGTTACCAACAACTTTGCCCTACCTGTAAGATCATGATCTGATATCCTTCAAAGGCTGAAAAACGTGGCCTCTGTCACTTATTGACCCAATACTTTCAAACAGTGACCATGTAGCCTGGACCTTCCTAGATTCATGAAGCTGATATAGTCACGATAACCACATTGTCTAAAAAGATTGGGGTGTAAAATTCAGGGAATTGGCTGCAGGATAAAGGACTATGCCCCAGTTTTGAAGACATTGACTTCATGCCCTTCAAATAGCAAGATAAAACAGCCTCCACCATGGCTGGGCACACTACTTTCAAAGGCCCACCAAATATTCTAGAGCTTCCTAGATTCACAAACCTGATTACAGCACAGATGACCACAGTGTCCAGAAACTTGGGCCTGTCACATTCCAGGAGTAGGCTGTAGGATAAATAACTTAGTAGCAGTTTTAAAGATCTTGAATTGACAGCTTTGAAGGCCGAATTTATGGGCCTCTGCCGCCGGTAGGCTCACCACTTTGGAAAGGCAACCATATAGTCTAGAGCTTACTAGCTTCACAAACCTGATATAGCCCGAAGGAGAAGAGTGTATCCTGTAGCCTAGTCCTGGAATGTGACATAACAACGCTTTGGGACACTGTGGTCAATTGTGTGTTAATCAAGATTGTGAATCTAGGAAGCTCTAGACTGTTTGGTGGGCCTTTGAAAGTAGTGTTCCCAGCCATGGTTGAGGCCGCTTTATCTTGCTATTTGATGGGCATGAAGTGAAGATCTTCAAAAGTGGGGCACAGTCCTTTATCTTGCAGCTAACTCCTGGAATTTTACATACCAATCTTTTGGGACAATGTGGTCATTGGGGCTATATTAGCTTTGCTAATCTAGTAAGGTCTAGACTATATGGTTGCTGCTTGAAAGTATTGCGTCAATAAGTGGAAGAGGCCCCGTTTTTCAGGCTTTGAAGGATATCCGTTCAATATCTTACAGGTAGGGCAAAGTTGTTGGTAACCTGCCCCTTTCAATAAACTTAAGACACCAATGTCTTTGGAAACTGTGTTTGTTGGTTTCATATCAGGTGGGTGAATCTAGGAAGCTCTAGACTATTTGTCTGGCCTTTGAAAGTTGTGTGTCCACTAATGGAGGAAGCCACTTTTTCTGCCCTTTGAAAGCTATGCTTGTTCAAGTCTAAGCTGGAGCCTTTGACACCTCATTGTCTTTGGACACTGTTCTCATTGGGGCTATATCAGGTTTGTGAATCTAGTAAGCTCTAGACTATATGGTTGCCTTTTCAAAGTGGTGAGTCCACCAGTGGCAGAGGCCCCTGAATTCGGCCTTCAAGGCTGTCACTTCAAATTGTTGCAAAGTTATTTATCCTGCAATCAGGTTTGTGAATCTAGGAAGCTCTAGCCTGTTTGGTGGGCCTTTGAAAGTAGTGTGCCCAGCGATGGTGGAGGACGCTTTATCTTGCTATTTTTTTTTTTTTTTTTTTTTTATTTTTTTTCATTTTAATCCAATCTTACATACATAAGTTCTTCCTTGGATATACGGGTGACATAAACACATATGAAAATAATGAGATGAGTAATAATGAAGTCTCATTTTGCAAAGATAATATTATCTATACAATTTTCTTTCTATACAGGATTTAAAAAGAGACTTTTGATCCAGTCTTTGCTCATCAGCAGATAATTTATCCCATAGGTCAACACCTCTATAATAGCTGCTATTCAACACCCTTGTTAGACTTGTGAATTTCTTTATGAATTTAATTTTATCAGAACTTCGAGTAGCAACTCTATCGGAGTGTATATTACATTCCAAATAATACTCACTATGACGATAGCTATACATCATCATTAATAATTGGGATTGTCTTCGACTTTCTAATGTATGGATGTTATACATATTGAGCAAATCAGACACAGTATCATTTACTCTGCAATCATAACGAATAGCTCTCATACACCTTTCATGTAATTTGTCCAATTTCAATATATCAGACTTATTAGCACTGTCAATAATAAAACTGGCATATTCAAAAAGTGGTTGTATAGTTTGCTTATACAGTCGTATTGCAATCTCTTCATTAATATATCTTCTAATTTTTTTAAAATTATACAGACGTTGATTTACTTTCTTCCATACACCATTCACAAATTTCTCAAAACTCAATTCACTGTCGATATCTACTCCCAAATACGTATACATATTCACAGTATCCAACTCATTATTTACAATTGAATTTAGAACAGATCTCTTTTTACAGTCAAATAACATATGCTTAGTTTTTTTAACATTTATAGTGAGTCTATTTTGTAAACACCAGTATTTTAATAAACTATAAGCAATATTGCTTTTGTTCATAGCACATTCAGTCGTAAATCCAGAACTAAACATTACGGTATCATCCGCATACATAATAATGTTCGTATCTAAATTATCAAACTCACAAAATAGGTCATTTACATATATTATAAAGAATAACGGACCAAGACACGTACCTTGACCAATACCATAATTTATATCCAAAGGCTCCGATACAGATTTACCTATTTTTGTACTAATTTTCCGATTTTGCATATAACTTGCACACCACTTTAGTGATCTTACATCAAAACCATATAATTTCAGTTTATACAACAAAATATTTAGATCTAACGAATCGAATGCCTTTGAATAGTCGACATATATAGAACTAGTTATTTTCCTATTATTTATGTTATCATATATTTCATATAGATAAGTAAATATGGCATCTGCGGTACTATGTCCAGGTCTGAAACCATGTTGTCTCGGGTCTAACAAATCATTACAGTTGAAATAACTCATAATTTGTTCATGGATACACTTCTCTATCATCTTACATATAATAGGAGTTATTGTTATCGGGCGCCAATTATTGATATCACATAAATCACCCCCTTTAGGTATTGGTGTTATTACACCCTTTACCCAGTCGGGAGGTACTTCACCATAAAACAGGGACTGGTTAAACATATAAGTCAATTTATCTATAAGTACCTCACAACAATCTTTAAATAATTTAGCAGATATCCCAGCCAGCCCAGATGGTTTACTTATATTTAATTCCCTAATAATACGGTCAACAGTCTTTACTGTAATCGGATCAAATTTAAAATTAAGTCCCCTATCTTGTAACTTATAGAACAGTTTCCCTTTTTCCCATTTCACAGTATTTTGGGCACTCAATTTATATCCTATTTCACTATAATGTGTATTAAACATATTACATATAATATCTTCATCAGTAATTTGACAACCAGAGTTTGGGTCATTTATAACACGTGGGACATCGGTTCCCTTTTTTGAATTGTATCCAGTCATACGGGGCAGTAGTCTCCAAAATCTTTTAGGGTCATTTTTATTTTGATCTAACAAAGTACTAACCACTTCTCTTTTAGTGTTTCGTATCAGATTTGTAACAAATTTCCTTTGACCCTTATATACATTTATGTCCACATCATTTTTTGTTATAACAGAAGTTTTATACAGTTGATCACGATACTTAATATTTTCAAGTACTTCGGTAGTAAGCCATGCTGGTCGCACTTTATACACAGACATCTTTTTCATAGGACAATGGGAATCTATATGTCTAAGTAATATATCAATAAATATCTCCCATAATTGCTGTGGATATTTGTGAGCATCCCAAAATATTTCCCAAGCAGAATCTTCAAGAATATTTTTTTGCAAAGTTTCTTTATCATATGATTTATATGATCGACCCATAACGTATTCACGTTCATGAGCTATCTTTGATTGGCATGAAGTGAAGATCTTCCAAAGTGGGGCACAGTCCTTTATCTTGCAGCCAACTCCTCAAATTTTACACATCAATCTTTTGGGACAATGTGGTAATTGGGGCTATATCAGCTTTGCGAATCTAGGAAGGTCTAGACTACATGGTTGCTGCTTGAAAGTATTGCGTCCATCAGTGGCAGAGGCCACGTTTTTCAGGCTTTGAAGGATATCCGTTCAAGATCTTACAGGTAGGGCAAAGTTGTTGGTAACCTGACCCTTTCAATAAACTTAAGACACCAATGTCTTTTGACACTGCGCTTGTTGGTTTTATATCAGCTGGGTGATTCTAGGAAGTTCTACACTATTTGGCTGGCCTTTGAAAGTTGTGTGTCCACTGATGGAGGAGACCACTTTTTCCGCCCTTTGAAAGCTATATCTGTTCAAGTCTAAGCAGGGGTAAAGTTGTCTATCCTGGGCATTGGTCAATAAATTTGACACTCCATTGTCTTTGGACACTGTTCTCATTGGAGCTATATCAAGTTTGTGAATCTAGTAAGCTCTAGACTATATGGTTGCCTTTTCAAATTGGTGAGTCCACTGGTGGCAGAGGCCCCTGAATTCGGCCTTCGGGGCTGTCAATGCAATATCTTTAAAACTGCTGCAAAGTTATTTATCCTACAGCCTACTCCTGGAATGTGACTTACCACCGTTTTGGGACACTGTGGTCATCTGCATGTTAATTAGGATTGTGAATCTAGGAAGCTCTAGACTGTTTGGTGGGCCTTTCAAAGTAGTGTTCCCAGCCATGGTTGAGGCCGGTTCATCTTGCTATTTGATGGGCATGAAGTTAAGATCTTCAAAAGTGGGGCATAGTCCTTTATCTTGCAGCTAACTCCTCGAATTTTACACACCAATCTTTTGGGACAATGTGGTCGTCAGGGCTATATCAGCTTCGCGAATATAGGAAGGTCTAGACTACATGGTTGCTGCTTGAAAGTATTGCGTCAATAATTGGCAGAGGCCATGTTTATCAGCCTTTGAGGGATATTAGATCAAGATATTACAGGTAGGGCAAAGTTGTTGGTAACCTGCCCTTTTCAATAAACTTAAGACACCAATGTCTTTGGACACTGTGCTTGTTGGTTTCATATCAGGTAGGTGAATTTAGGAAGCTCTAGACTATTCGTAAGGCCTTTGAAAGTTGTGTGTCCACTCATGGAGAAGGTCACATTTTCCGCCCTTTGAAAGCTATGTCTGTTCAAGTATAAACTGGGGCAAAGTTGTCAATCCTGGGCACTGGTCAATGAATTTGACACCCCATTGTCTTTGAACATTGTTCTCATTGGGGCTATATAAGGTTTGTGAATCTAGTAAGCTCTAGACTATATGGTTGCTTTTTCAAAGTGGTGAGTCCACTGGTGGCAGAGGCCCCTGAATTGGCCCACAAGGCTGTCACTTCAAGATCTTTGAAACTGCTGCAAAGTTGTTTATCCTGCAGCCTAGTCCTTGAATGTGACACACCAATGTTTTGGGACACTGTGGTTATTTGTGCGGTAATCAGGTTTGTGAATCTAGGAAGCTCTAGACTG
Organism: Lepidonotus clava; assembly: GCA_936440205.1. NCBI lineage: Eukaryota > Metazoa > Annelida > Polychaeta > Phyllodocida > Polynoidae > Lepidonotus > Lepidonotus clava. Next base: position 43,797,968 of record OW387146.1, on the reverse strand, counting down.
TTTGGTGGGTGTTTGAAAATAGTGTGCCAGCCATGGTACAGGCCGCTTTATCTTGCTATTTGATGGGCATGAAGTGAAGATCTTCAAAAGTGGGGCAAAGTCCTTTATCCTGCAGCCAACTCCTTGAATTTCACACACCATCTTTTGGGAGAATGTGGTCATCGGGGCTATATCAGCTTCGCGAATCTAGGAAGGTCTATACTACATGGTTGCTGTTTGAAATTATTGAGTCCATCAGTGACAGAGGACACGTTTTTCAGCCTTTGAAGGATATCAGTTCAAGATCTTACAGGTAGGGCAAAGTTGTTGGTAACCTGCCACTTTCAATAAACTTAAGACACCAATGTCTTTTGACACTGTGCTTGTTGGTTTCATATCAGGTGGGTGAATCTAGGAAGCTCTAGACTATTTGGCTGGCCTTTGAAAGTTGTGTGTCCACTGAACGAGGAGGCCACTTTTTCTCCCCTTTGAAAGTTATGTCTGTTCAAGTCGAAGCTGGGGCAAAGTTATCTATCCTGGGCGCTGGTCAATGAATTTGACACCCCATTGTCTTTGGACATTGTTCTCATTGGGGCTACATCAGGGTTGTGAATCTAGTAAGCTCTAGACTATATGGTTGCTTTTTCAAAGTGGTGAGTCCACTGGTGGCAGAGGCCCCTAATTTTGGTCTTCAAGGCTGTCACTTCAAGATCTTTGAAACTGCTGCAAAGTTATTTATCCTGCAGCCTAGTCCTGGATTGTGACACACCGACATTTTGGGACACTGTGGTTATCTGTGCGGTAATCAGGTTTGTGAATCTAGGAAGCTCTAGATTGTTTGGTTGGCCTTCAAAAGCAGTGTGCCCAGCCATGGTGGAGGCCGCTTTATCTTGCTATTTGAAGGGCGTGAAGTCAATGTCTTCAAAACTTGGGCATAGTCCTTTATCCTGCAGCCAATTCCCTGAATTTTACACCCCAATCTTTTTAGACAATGTGGTTATCATGGCTATATCACCTTCATGAATCCAAGAAGGTCTAGGCTACATGGTCGCTGTTTGAAAGTATTGGGTCAATAAGTGGCAGAGGCCACGTTTTTTTAGCCTTTGAAGGATATCAGATCATGATCTTACAAGCAGGACAAAGTTGTTGGTAACCTGCCCCTTTCATTAAACTTAAGTCACCAATGTCGATGGACACTGTACTTGTTGGTTGCATATCAGGTGGTTGAATCTAGGAAGCTCTAGACTATTTGGCTGGCCTTTGAAAGTTGTGTGTCCACTGGTGGCAAAGGCCCCTAAATTCGAGCTTAAAGGCTGTTAAAGCAAGATCATTAAAACTGCTGCAAATGTATTTATCCTACAGCCTACTCCTGGAATGTGACTTACCAACGTTTTGGGACACTGTGGTCATCTGTGCGTTAATCAGGATTGTGAATCTAGGAAGCTCTAGACTGTTTGGTGGGCCTTTGAAAGTAGTGTGCCCAGCCATGGTGGAGGACACATTATTTTGCTATTTGATGGGCATGAAGTGAAGATCTTAAAAAACGGGGAATAGTCCTTTATTCTGCAGCCAACTCCTTGAATTTTACACACCAATCTTTTGGGACAATGTGGTCATCGGGGCTATATCAGCTTCGCGAATCTAGGAAGGTCTCGACTACGTGGTTGCTACTTGAAAGTATTGCGTCCATCAGTGGCAGTGACCACGTTTTTCAGCCTTTGAAGGATATCAGTTCAAGATCTTACAGGTAGGGCAAAGTTGTTTGTAACCTGCCCCTTTCAATAAACTTAAGTCACAAATGTCGATGGACACTGTGCTTGTTGGTTTCAAATCAGGTGGGTGAATCTAGGAAGCTCTTGACTATTTGGCTGGCCTTTGAAAGTTGTGCGTCCACTGGTGGCAAAGGCCCCTAAATTTGGCTTTAAAGGCTGTCAAAGCAAGATCTTTAAAACTGCTGTAAAGTTATTTATCATATAGCCAGTGTCCCAAAACGTTGATGTGTCACATTCCAGGACTAGGCTGCAGGATAAATAACTTTGCAGCAGTTTTAAAGACCATGCTTTGACAGCCTTGAAGGCCAAATTTAGGGGCCTCTGCCACCAGTGGACACACAACTTTAAAAGGCCAGCCAAATAGTGTAGAGCTTCCTAGATTCACCCAGCTGGTATGAAACCAACAAAGACAGTGTCCAAAGACATTGGTGTCTTAAGTTTATTGAAAGGGGCAGGTTACCAACAACTTTGCCAGGATAGGCAATTTTGCCCCAGCTCAGACTTGAACAGACATAGCTTTCAAAGGGCAGAAAAAATGGCCTCCTCCATCAGTGGACACATAACTTTGAAAGGTGAGCTGAATAGTTGGCCACAGTGTCCCAAAACATAGGTGTGTCACATTCAAGGACTAGGCTGCAGGATAAATAACTTTGGAGAAGTTTTAAAGATCTTGAAGTGACAGCCTTGTAGGCCGAAATTAGGGGCCTCTGCCACCAGTGGACTCACCACTTAAAAAAAGCAACCATATAGTCTAGAGGTTACTAGATTCACAAACCTGATATAGCCCCAATGAGAACAGTGTCCAAAGACAACGGGGAGTCAAATTCATTGACCAGTGTCCAGGAAAGACAACTTTGCCACAGCTTAGAATTGAACAGACATAGCTTTCGAAGGGCAGAAAAAATGGTCTCCTCCATCAGTGGACACACAACTTTCAAAGGCCTACCAAATAGTCTAGATCTTCTTATATTCACCCACCTGATATGAATCCAACAAGCACAGTGTCCAAATACATAGGTGTCTTAAGTTTATTGAAAGGGGCAGGTTACAAACAACTTTGCCCTACCTGTAAGATCTTGAACTGATATCCTTCAAAGGCTGAAAAACGTGGCCTTTCCTACTTATGGAAGCAATACTCTCAAACAGCAACCATGTAGTCTAGACCTTCCTAGATTCGCGAAGCTGATATAGGTTTGGAGACCACATTGTCCAAAAAGATTGGGGTGTAAAATTCAGGGAATCTGCTGCAGGATTAGGGACTATACCCCAGTTTTGAAGACGGCTTGAAGAGACACCCTGGCAGTGCCCTAAAAGTGGCCCCTGCCATGGGTGCATGCACAACTTTCAAAGGCCCACCAAACAGTCTAGAACTTCCTAGATTCACAAACCTGATTAACGCACAGATGACCGATGTATCCCAAAACGTTGGTGTGTCACATTCAAGGAGTTGGATGCAGGATAAAGAACTTTGCAGCAGTTTCAAAGATCTTGAAGTGACAGCCTTAAAGGCCGAATTTAGGGGTCTCTGCCACCAGTGGACACACAACTTTCAAAGGCCAGCCAAATAGTCTAGAGCTTCCTAGATTCATAAACCTGATATAGCCCCAATGACCCCAGTGTCCAAAGACACGGGTGTTGAAACTTCATTGACGGGTATGCAGGAAAAACAACTTTTGCCACAGCTTCGACTTGAAGAGACACCCTGGCATTGCCCAAAAAATGGCCCCTGCCATGGGTGCATGGACAACTTTCAAATGCCCACCATGTAGTTTAGAGCCTCCTAGATTCACAAACCTGATTACCACACAGATGACCACAGTGTCCCAAAACTTGGTGTGTCACATTCCAGGACTAGGCTGCAGGATAATAACTTTGCAGCAGTTTTAAAGATCTTGCTTTGACAGCATTGAAGGCCGGATTTAGGGGCATCTGCCACCGGTGGACACACAACTTTTAAAGGCCAGCCAAATAGTCTAGAGCTTCCTAGATTCACCCACCTGATATAAATCCAACAAGCATAGTGTCCAAATACATAGGTGTCTTAAGTTTATTGAAAGGGGCAGGTTACAATCAACTTTGCCCTACCCGTAAGATCTTGAACTGATATCCTTCAAAGGCTGAAAAACGTGTCCTCTGCCACTGATGGACGCAATACTTTGAAGCAGCAACCATGTAGTCTAGACCTTCCTAGATTCGCGAAGCTGATATAGCCCCGATGACCAAATTATCCCAAAAGATTGGTGCATAAACTTTAAGCAGTTAGCTGCAAGATAAAGGACTATGCCTCAATTTAGAAGATCTTCAGTTCATGCTCATCAAATAGCAATATAAAGCGGCTTCCACCATGGCTGGGCACACTACTTTGAAACCACCAAGCACAGTGTCCAAAGACATTCTATTTGAAGGGCATGAAGCCAAGGTCTTCAAAACTGGGGCATAGTCCTTTATCCCGAAAAATTGATGGTAACCTGCCACCTTCAAAAAACATAAGACACCAATGTCTTTAGACACTGAGCTTGTTGGTTTCGTATCAGCTGGGTGAATCTAGGAAGCTCTAGACTATTTGGCTGGCCTTTGAAAGTTGTGTGTCCACTAATGGAGGAGGCCACTTTTTCTGCCATTTGAAAGCTATGTCTGTTCAAGTATAAACCGGGGCAAAGTTGTCTATCCTGGGCACTGGTCAATGAATTTGACACCCCATTGTCTTTGGACACTGTTCTCGTTGGGGCTATATCAGGTTTGTGATTCTAGTAAGCTCTAGACCTTTTCAAAGTGGTGAGTCCACTGGTGGCAGAGGCCACTAATTTCGGCCTTCAAGGCTGTCACTTCAAGATCTTTGAAACTGTTGCAAAGTTATCTATCCTGCAGCCTAGTTCTTGAATGTGACACACCAACGTTTTGGGATACTGTGGTCATCTGTGCGGTAATCAGGTTTGTGAATCTAGGAAGCTCTAGACTGTTTGGTGGGCCTTTAAAAGTTGTGCATACACCCATGGCAGGGGCCACTTTTCGGGCACTACCAGGCTGTGTTTCTTCAACTGGAAGCTGCGGCAAAAGTTGTTTTTCCTACATGCCCGTCAATGAAGTTGACACACCCATATCTTTTGACACTGGGGTCATTGGGACTCCATCAGGTTCATGAATCTAGGAAGCTCTAGAATATTTTATTGGCATTTGGAAGTAGTGTGTCCAGCAAAGGTGGAGGCTTCTTTATCTTGCTATTTGAAGGGCATGAAGCCAAGGTCTTCAAAACTGGGGCAAAGTCCTTTATCCTGCAAAGTTGTTGGTAACCTGCCCCTTTCAATAAAATGAAGACATCAATGTCTTTGCTCACTGTGCTTGTTGGTTTCATATCAGGTGGGTGAATCTAGGAAACCCTAGACTATTTGGCTGGCATTTGAAAGTTGTGTATCCACTGATGAAGGAGGCCACGTTTTCTGCCCTTTGAAAGCTATGTCTGTACAAGTCTAACCTGGGGCAAAGTTGTCTATCCTGGGCATTGGTCAATGAATTTGACACCCCATTGTCTTTGGACACTGTTCTCATTGGAGCTATATCAGGTTTGTGAATCTAGTAAGCTCTAGACTATATGGTTGCCTTTTCGAAGCGCTGAGTCCATTGGTGGTAGAGGCCCTAATTTCGGCCTACAAGGCTGTCACTTCAAGATCTTTAAAGCTTCTGCAAAGTTATTTATCCTGCAGCCTAGTCCTTGAATGTGACACACCAACGTTTTGGGATACTGTGGTCATGTGTGCGGTAATCAGGTTTGTGAATCTAGGAAGCTCTAGACTGTTTGGGGGGCCTTTGGTTGAGGCCATGGTTGAGGACTCTTTATATACCTATTTGAAGGACATGAAGTCAAGGTCTTCAAAACTGGGGCATAGTCCTTTATCCTGCAAAGTTGTTGGTAACCTGCCCCTTTCAATAAAATTAAGACATCAATGTCTTTGCACGCTGTCCTTCTTGGTGTCATATCAGGTGGGTGAATCTAGGAAGCTCTAGACTATTTGGCTGGCATTTGAAAGTTGTGTGTCCACTGATGGAGGAGGCCACTTTTTCTGCCCTTTGACAGCTATGTCTGTTCAAGTCTAAGCTGGGGCAAAGTTGTCTATCCTGGGCATTGGTCAATGAATTTGACAACCCATTGTCTTTGTACACTGTTCTCATTGGAGCTATATCAGGTTTGTGAATCTAGTGAGCTCTAGACTATATGGTTGCCTTTTCAAAGTGGTAAGTCCACTGGTGGCAGAGGCCTCTAAATTCAGCCTTCAGCGCTGTCCATTCAAGATCTTCAAAACTCCTGCAAGGTTATTTATCCTGCAGCCTATTCCTGGAATGTGACTTACCAAAGTTTTGGGACACTGTGGTCATCTGTGTGTTAATCAGGATTGTGAATCTAGGAAGCTCTAGACTGTTTGGTGGGCCTTTGAAAGTTGTGTTCCCAGCCATGGTTGAGGCCGCTTCATCTTGCTATTTGATGGGCATGAAGTTAATATCTTCAAAAGGGGGGCATAATCTTTTATCTTGCAGCTAACTCCTCAAATTTTACAGACCAAACTTTTCGGACAATGTGGTCATCAGGGCTATATCAGCTTTGCGAATCTAGGAAGGTCTAGACTACATGGTTGCTGCTTGAAAGTATTGAGTCAATAAGTGGCAGAGGCCATGTTTTTCAGCCTTTGAGGGATATTAGATCAAGATATTACAGGTAGGGCAAAGTTGTTTGTAACCTGCCCCTTTCAATAAACTTAAGACAGCAATGTCTTTGGAAACTGCGCTTGTTAGTTTCATATCAGGATGGTGAATCTAGGAAGCTCTAGACTCTTTGGCTGGCCTTTGAAAGTTGTGTGTCCACTGGTGGCAGAGACCCCTAAATTCAGCCTTTAAGGCTGTCACTTCAAGATTTTTGAAACGGCTGCAAAGTTATTTATCCTGCATCCTACTCCTTGAATGTGACACACCAACGTTTTGGGATACTGTGCTCATCCACTCGATAACCAGGTTTGTGAATCTAGGAAGCTCTAGACTGTTTGGTGGGCCTTTGAAAGTTGTGCATGCACCCATGGCAGGAGCCACTTTTTTGGCAATGCCAGGGTGTCTCTTCAAGTGGAAGCTGTGGCAAAAGTTGTTTTTATTATACTTTTCCGGAATTGCCAAATAGGCATACAGTGAACGAGTGGACTGTGGTGATATGAAATCCGTATCCGTAGACTCTACGGATACGGAAAAGTAGTCCGACCTAGTTTAAACCAATCAGAATACATGGACACACAGAGAGTTTGACCTCTGACCTGACGGTGACCTACGCTGACCTACGCCGACCTAATTAACGGACCAATGACACCCGCGGATTTGATCATGTGACACGGACGCGCTTCAGTCAGTCTGCACAGAACAACAACAAACCCACGAGTCGGAAATATCCGTTAATAACGGCGAAAACGTCGGAAATGACGTCGGAAACGACGTTTACTATGGATTTTACGGATTCACAGATACGGGAAATGCTCATGTTCGACTCCGACGTCAGCGAGACGGACTTAAACGGAGTTTTGGACGTTTTTGAGGCGCCCGACGTCTTTTGGCACTCCCCTCCCGCCAGTCCGACCATCATTGTGTACAGAGAAGAGCCTACAGAAACCCCTGGTCAACCTACAGAAACCCCTGGTCAGCCTACAGAAACCCCTGGTCAGCCTACTGAAATCCCTGGTCAGCCTACTGAAACCCCTGGTCAGCCTACTGAAACCCCTGGTCAGCCTACTGAAACTCCTCCAGAGGCGTCCGCCCACGTGAATTTACACGATTTTGACATGGAGGACCCTGACTACCTCCCACCAGGTAAGCATATCCCCTTCCCAATAATCATATGTAGCCTGCCTATTGAATATCTAAAAACGTGTAAAACGCGTTAAAAAACGCGTTAAAAAACGCGTTAAAAAACGCGTGTATAGTATGTGTATAGTACGTGCCTCTATTATAAAAAAAAAAAAAAAAAAAAAAAAAAAAAAATTATACATGTAGCCTGCCTATTGAGTGTCTAAAAACGTGTAAAATGCGTTAAAAAACGCGTTAAAAAACGCGTACAGTGTACAGTACGTGCATAGTACGTGTATAGTATGTGTATAGTACGTGTATAGTACGTGTATAGTATGGGGAAATGTTACTCTCACTTCTCAGGAACTCTCTCATTCAGATACAGTTTAGGCCAAAAATGCCTGGGATCCCCTGACTAGCCTCTCTGGTCATAGAGTGGAGCTCATTATTCTCCAGGTAGACACACCCATTTTCATCTTCCCTGTTTCTATCAACTTTCAGATACTGATGAGGAGGACTACATGGACGAGGGCATGGACGAGGGCATGGACGAGGACATGGACGAGGACATGGACGAGGACATGGAGGAACAGGGAGCCGTAGGAGGGGTGAACGAGGCCGACATAGAGGCCTACATTGATTCGGGCAAGAACAAGAACACCAAGAAAAAGACACAACAGGTGGTCAAAAGGTTCCACGAGTACTGCCTGGAACAGGGGTATGACGACTTCGTGGCCCTCCCACCCTCAACCCTCAATGTCATGGTCAGTGCCTTCTTCATGGTCGTTAAAAAGAAGGAAGGGGGCGAGTATGAACCGGACACCCTCACCAGCATGCACCGGGCCATTGACCGGCACCTCAAGGAACAGAAGTATGGATATACCCTAAAGGACTCCCCGGAGTTCCAGAGTAGCCGGGATGTCCTGGCCACCCGCAGGAAGGCCCTCAAGGCGGAGGGGTATGGCAACAAACCCAACCGATCGCAGCCCCTCACTGCGCAACATATGAATATCTTCTGGGAGAAGGGAGCCATCTCTAAGACCAGCCCGGAACCTCTGCAACGAGGGCTGTTTATCTATATGGTGGAGTGTTTCGGGCTGAGGGGCATGCACGAGGGCCGACAAATGAACTGGGGGGACATTAAGTACGTGGAGGACGAAAATGGGTACGTCTACTTGGAGTTCAACGAACGACATTCCAAGACTAGACAGGGCCAGGGGGATCCCAGGCATTTCAAACCTAAACTGTTTAAAAACGAGAGGCATCCCGAGAGGTGTGCAGTCCACATGTACGAAATATTCAAGTCGCACCGCCCACCCCAAATGTTGACCCCTGAGAGCCCCTTCTTCGTGGCCATAAACAAGAGCCCCAGGGCCAGGACCTGGTACAAGAACCAGCCCCTGGGCGTTCACCGACTGCGGAAGATTGTGCCCGAAATGGCCAAGGCCTGCAATCTGAAGGGGAGGCTCACTAACCACAGCATCAGAAAAAAAACAGCGACTGACCTGCTTCACAGCGGGGTAAATCCCACTGTGATTGTGCAGCTGACAGGCCACAGCAATGTGGCCAGCCTGCAGAATTATGCAACGGCGGACATGAGCATGCAATATGAGATGTGCGACCTCCTGCAAAGTGACCAGGAGAGGGCACAACTCTCAAGGAAAAGGTGCCTACCTGCTGCCACCCCTCACAGCGAAGTCGTCCCAGCACTGACAGCATCCACAGCTCTGTCACACAGGAGGAGGCCTGTGTCCTGTGCCCTTGGAGCTCCTCCAGTGTCAGATGCCACGCCCCCCTGCCAAGTTGGACAAATGCCTACATCTCCTCCAGGAGGGATGACAGATGTACCAGCAAGGCCTACCACCTCTCCTATGAGGCAGGGTGCCACGCCCCCTCCCCCACAACACAGTATAAATCCTCCAAGGCAGGCGGTCACTCCTCCAGGGCAGGCGGCCACTCCTCCAGGGCAGGCGGCCATCACCCAAGGTCCGGCGACCATAGGCCAAGGTCCGGCGATGATAGCCCAAGGTCCGGCAACCATAGGCCAAGGTCCAGCAACTCCTCCAGGGTGGGCACAGGTCACTCCAGGTCCGGCGGCGGTCACTCCAGGTCCGGCGGGGGTCACTCCAGGTCCGGCGGCGGTCACTCCAGGTCCGGCGGCACCATCCATGGACATCGTCCCAGCTGCAGCTGGATCAGCTGCCTTGTTCCAGTCATCCTCCTCCAGCCTCTCCCAAGCATCTGCACTGCTGAGTGGGGCAGTCTTCCACGGATCTGTGAACATAAATTTCAATTATTACAGTGGGAACAATCAGCCTATGTAAAATCCGGGCAAAATCTGAAAAAAAGATCAAAATAATTGAAATCCGGGCGAAATCCGGGCAAATCCGAGAAATCCGGGCGAAATTCGACGAAGTTTAAGAAATAATCCAAGTTTGATGATATATATTAGAGTCCGGGGGCTTTTCTCCAAGTTCAACCTGTAAATATCAATCTATATTAGATATGAGAAGCTTGTACTAACCTTAGACCCCGCCACTGTTGCAGGGAGTAAACGCGTCGTTGCAGGACTCCGGGGCGCTGTTGCAGGCCTGGAATGGAATTAATAATGAAAATAATTCAATCAGTTTTTTTCAAACTTTAGAAATATTCTAGGGTAAATCCAACACTTCCACATTGTTCTACTTGTATATATGTTACATATTTCACCAAAATAATCTAAGTTTTGGCAATATTTAGTAGCTGTAATCGAAGTTCAAGTTGTAAAATTCAATCTATATAAGAATCCAGAAAGTTGCGCTGACCTTTGACCCGACCCGACCTGACCCGAGGTCGGGCGCACTGTCACTGTTGCCGGGCGGCAAGAGCTGTTGCCGGGCCCTGTTGCCGGGAGGCTTGAAGTTAATAAATACTGAATGTCACCATCTGCCTTTCACCCACGTAGTTCTCCACGTACTTTTCCACGTAAATAATCCATTTCCACGTACATATGTAATATTTTGAAGCAATTCTGGCGGATGGAAGAGGGGGATCCCGGGGAAAGCACCGGCAAGCATGGCGTCGGGCGCGCGAGCTGGCGAGTAAAATATCCAATCTTCTTGGTCGAATAATTCCATATTTAGCGGATGTCACGTAGATTTCACACGTCCTCGTACATCCCGGGTATGTTATTCACGTGCAACAGGCAGGATGACCTCGTATATATCGTATTTCCAGCGTAAAATGAAGAATCCCGGAGGACCAATTTGCCCTCTTCGCGCCATAACCGCCTCCTTGTTCAAACGGAAAGTAGGTCATTCGGCCCCATCACTCCGGTCAATTGTAGTCCGCCGCGGAAAAAAGTTCCAAATGAATCCGGCCTGTCGAATAATTTTAAACGCTAATAATTAAAAATAATTATGGATTATGTCTCACTGAGACTGTATAATGGCGATGAATTATAGAAATCTCCAAATTCTTCAATAATTTCCAAGGACAGAGCCTTTTTACCGGCGGGGAGACGCGTAAGAATACCGGGGAGTCTGAAGTCGGCGCGAAGTCGGTCAAATGGCCTCTGCGCCTTCATCAAACGTAGTCCGCCGCGCAAATAGTTCCAAATGATTTGGGCTGGTCGAATAAATTGATGGTATACAGATGGTTTAGAATTGCTCAGATCACTTCTATAGTGATCATTTAATCTTCACAATTCCGTGAAAGTATAATAAATACAAAACCGGACTCGTGTGTGGATACAGGATGCCAGATCACCCGAGGCGGGAAGGAGATCACTACTCGTCCTTCGGACTCGTAGTGATCTCCTTCCCGCCTCGGGTGATCCGGCATCCTGTATCCACACACTCGTCCAGTTTTGTTTATTTCCTACATGCCCATCAATGAAGTTTACACACCCAAATCGTTTGACACTGGGGTCATTGGGGCTCAATCAGGTTCATGAATCTAGGAAGCTCTTGACTATTTGGTTGGCATTTGAAAGTAGTGTGTCCAGCAATGGTGGAGGCCTATATATCTTGCTATTTGAAGGGCATCAAGCCAAGGTCTTCAAAACTGGCGAATCTAGGAAGGTCTAGACTACATGGTTGCTGCTTGAAAGTATTGCGTCCATCAGTGGCAGAGGCCATGATTTTCAGTCTTTGAAGGATATCCATTCAAGATCTTACAGGTAGGGCAAAGTTGTTGGTAACCTGCCCCTTTCAATAAACTTAAGACACCAATGTCTTTGGACACTGTTCTTGTTGGTTTCATATCAGCTGGGTGATTCTAGGAAGTTATAGACTATTTGGCTGGCCTTTGAAAGTTGTGTGTCCACTGATGGAGGAGACCACTTTTTCCGCCCTTTGAAAGCTATATCTGTTCAAGTCTAAGCAGGGGTAAAGTTGTCTATCCTGGGCACTGGTCAATGAATTTGACACCCCATGGTCTTTGGACACTGTTCTCATTGGGACTATATCAGGCTTGAGAATCTAGTAAGCTCTAGACTATATGGTTGCCTTTTCAAAGTGGTGAGTCTACCGGTAGCAGAGGCCCCTACATTTGGCCTTCAAGGCTGTCAATTCAACATCTTTAAAACTGCTGCAAAGTTATTTATCCTACAGCCTACACTATTCTCATTTGGGCTATTTTGACGTTTCTGTACACTGTGGTTATCTGTGCGGTAATCAGGTTTGTGAATCTAGTAAGCTCTAGCCTGTTTGGTGGGCCTTTGAAAGTTGTGCACGCACCCATGGCAGGAGCCACTTTTTTGGCAATGCCAGGGTGTCTCTTCAAGTGGAAGCTGTGGCAAAAGTTGTTTTTCCTGCATACCCGTCAATGAAGTTTCAACACCCGTGTCTTTGGACACTGGGGTCATTGGGGCCGTATCAGGTTTATGAATCTAGGAAGCTCTAGACTATTTGGCTGGCCTTTGAATGTTGCGTGTCCACTGATGGCAGAGGCCCCTAAATTCGGCCTTCAAGGCTGTCAATGCAAGATATTCAAAACTGCTGCAAAGTTATTCATCCTACAGTCTAGCCTGTTTGGTAGGCCTTTGAAAGTAGTCTGCCCAGCCACGGTTGAAGCCGCTTCATCTTGCTGTTTGATGGGCATGAAGTTAAGATCTTCAAAAGTGGGGCACAGTCCTTTATCTTGCAGCTTACTCCTTGAATTTTACACACCAATCTTTTGGGACAATGTGGTCATCGGGGCTATATCAGCTTTCCAAATCTAGTAAGGTCTAGACTACATGGTTGCTGCTTGAAAGTATTGCGTCAATAAGTGGCAGAGGCCATATTTTTCAGCCTTTGAGGGATATTAGATCAAGATATTACAGGTAGGGCAAAGTTGTTGGTAACCTGCCCCTTTCAATAAACTTAAGACACCAATGTCTTTGGACACTGCGCTTGTTGGTTTCATATCAGGTGGGTGAATCTAGGAAGCTCTATACTATTTGGCTGGCCTTTGGAAGTTGTGTGTCCACTGGTGGTAGAGACCCCTAAGTTCGTCCTTTAAGGCTGTCACTTCAAGATCTTTGAAAATGCTGCAAAGTTATTTATCCTGCATCCTACTCCTTGAATGTGACACACCAACATTTTGGGATACTGTAGTCATCTGTGCGGTAATCAGGTTTGTGAATCTAGGAAGCTCTAGACTGTTTGGTGGGCCTTTGAAAGTTGTGCATACACCCATGGCAGGAGCCACTTTTCGGGCACTGCCAGGCTCTGTCTCTTCAAGTGGAAGCTGTGGCAAAAGTTGTTTTTCCTACTTGCCCATCAATGAAGTTTGCACACCCGTATCTTTTGACACTGGGGTCATTGGGGCTCCATCAGGTTCATGAATCTAGGAAGCTCTAGATTATTTGGTTGGCATTTGAAAGTAGTGTGTTGACCAATGGTGGAGAACAATTTATCTTGCTATTTGAATGGCATGAAGCCAAGGTCTTCAAAACTGGGTCATAGTCCTTTATACTGCAAAGTAGTTGGTAACCTGCCACTTTCAAAAAACTTAAGACACCAATGTCTTTGGACACTCCGCTTGTTTGTTTCATATAAGGTGGGTGAATCTAGGAAGCTCTAGACTATTTGCCTGGCCTTTGAAAGTTGTGTGTCCACTGATGGAGGAGGCCACTTTTTCTGCCCTTTGAAAGCTATGTCTGTTCAAGTCTAAGCTGGGGCAAGGTTGTCTATCCTGGGCACTGGTCAATGAATTTGACACCCCATTGTCTTTGGACACTGTTCTCAATGGGGCTATATCAGGCTTGTGAATCTAGTAAGCTCTAGACTATATGGTTGCCTTTTCAAAGTGGTGAGTCTACCGGTGGCAGAGGCCCCTAAATTCGGCCTTCAAGGCTGTCAATTCAAGATCTTTAAAACTGCTGCAAAGTTTTTTATCCTACAGCCTACATTATTCTCATTGGGGCTATTTTGACTTTCTGTACACTGTGGTCATCTGTGCGGTAATCAGATTTGTGAATCTAGTAAGCTCTAGCCGGTTTGGTGGGCCTTTGAAAGTAATGTGCCCAGCCATGGTGGAGGCCACTTTATCTTGCTATTTGATGGGCATGAAGGGAAGATCTTCCAAAGTGGGGCATAGTCCTTTATCCTGCAGCCAACTCCTTGAATTTTACACACCAATCTTTTGGGACAATGTGGTCATCTGGGCTACATCAGGTTTGTGATTCTAGTAAGCTCTAGACATTTTCAAAGTGGTGAGTCCACTGGTGGCAGAGGCCCCTAATTTCGGCCTAAAAGGTTGTCAAAGCAAGATCTTTAAAACTGCTGCAAAGTTATATATCCTACAGCCTACTCCGGGAATGTGACGCATCAACATTTTGGGACAATGTGGTCATATGTGCGTTAATCAGGTTTGTGAATCTAGGAAGCTCTAGACTGTTTGGTGGGTCTTTGAAAGTATTGTGCCCAGCCATGGTGGAGGCCGCTTTATCTTGCTATTTGAAGGGAATGAAGTCAATGTCTTCAAAACTGGGGCATAGTACTTTATCTTGCAGCTAACTCCTTGAATTTTACACCCCAATCTTTTTAGACAATGTGGTCATTGTGGCTATATCAGCTTCATGAATCTAGGAAGGTCTATGCTACATGGCCGCTGTTTGAAAGTATTGCATCCATCAGTGGCAGAGGCCACATTTTTCAGCCTTTCAAGGATATCAGATCATGATCTTACAGGTAGGGCAAAGTTGTTGGTAACTTGCCACTTTCAATAAACTTAAGACACCAATGTCTTTGGACACTGTGCTTGTTGGATTCATATCAGGTGGGTGAATCTAAGAAGCTCTAGACTATATGGTTGCCTTTTCAAAGAGGTGAGTCCACCGGTGGCAGAGGCCCCTAACTTGGGCCTTCAAGGCTGTCAATTCAAGATTTTTGAAACTGCTGCAAAGTTATTTATCCTGCCTCCTAGTCCTGGAATGTGACACATCAACGTTTTGGGCCACTGTGGTCATCTGTGCGGTAATCAGGTTTGTGAATCTAGAAAGGTCTAGCCTGTTTGGTGTGCCTTTGAAAGTAATGTTCCCAGCCATGGTGGAGGCCACTTCATTTTGCTATTTGATGGTCATAAAGTAAAGATGTTCAAAAGAGGGACATAGACCTGTATCTTGTAGCTAACTCCTTGAATTTTACACACCAATCTTTTGGGACAATGTGGTCATTGGCGCTATATCAGCTTCGTGAATCTAGGAAGGTCTAGACTACATGGTTGCTGCTTGAAAGTATTGCGTCCATCAGTGGCAGAGACCACGTTTTTCAGCCTTTGAAGGATATCAGTTCAAGATCTTAGAGGTAGACCAAAGTTGTTGGTAACCTGCCCCTTTCAATAAACTTAAGACACGAATGTCTTTGCACACTGTGCTTGTTGGTTTCATATCCGGTGGTTGAATCTAGGAAGCTCTAGACTATTTGACTGGCCTTTGAAAGTCCTGTGTCCACTGGTGGCAGAGGCCCCTAAATTCTGCCTTCAAGGCTCTCAAAGCAAGATCTTTAAAACTGTTGCAAAGTTATTCATCCTAGTATATATCCGGTTTGTGAATCTAGTAAGCTCTAGTCTGTTTGGTGTTCCCAGCCATGGTGGAGGCTGCATCATATTGCTATTTGATGGGCATAAATTGAATCCCTTACTAGATTCACAAACATGATATAGCCCCAATGAGAACAATGTCCAAAGACAATGGGGTGTCAAATTCATTGACCAATGCCCAGGATCGACAACTTTGCACCAGCTTAGACTTGAACAGACATAGCTTTCAAAAGGCAGAAAAAGTGGCCTCCTCCATTAGTGGATACACAACTTTAAAAGGCCAGCTAAATAGTCTAGAGCTTCCTAGATTCACCCACCTGATATGAAACCAAGAAGCACAGTGTCCAAAGACATTGGTGTCTTAAGTTTGATGAAGGAGGCAGGTTACCATCAATTTTGCAGGATAAAGGACTATGCCCCAGTTTTGAAGACCTTGGCTTCATGCCCTTCAAATAGCAAGATAAAGAGCACTCCACCATTGGTGGACAGACTACTTTCAAATGCCAACCAAATAGTCTAGAGCTTCCTAGATTCATGGACCTGATGGAGCCACAATGACCCCAGTGTCAAAAGATATGGGTGTGCAAACTTCATTGATGGGCATGTAGGAAAAACAACTTTTGCCACAGCTTCCACTTGAAGACATAGACCTGGCAGTGCCTGAAAAGTGGCTCCTGCCATGGGTGTATGCACAACTTTGAAAGGTCCACCAAACAGTCTAGAGCTTCCTAGATTCACAAACCTGATTAGCGTGCGGATAACCACAGTATCCCGAAACGTTGGTGTGTCACATTCAAGGAATAGGATGCAGGATAAATAACTATTCAGCAGTTTCAAAAATCTTGAAGTGAAAGCCTTAAAGGCTGAATTTAGGGGTCTCTGCCACCAGTGGACACACGACTTTCAAAGGCCAGCCAAATAGTCTAGAGCTTCCTAGATTCACAATCCTGATATGAAACCAACAATCGCAGTGTCTAAAGACATTGCTGTCTTAAGTTTATTGAAAGGGGCAGGTTACCAACAACTTTGCCCTACCTGTAATATCTTGATCTAATATCCCTCAAAGGCTGATAAACATGGCCTCTGCCACTTATTGATGCAATACTTTCAAGCAGCAACCATGTAGTCTAGACCTTCCTAGTTTCGCAAAGTTGATATAGCCCTGATGACCACATTGTCCCAAGAGATTGGTGTGTAAAATTCGAGGAATTAGCTGCAAGATAAAGGACTATGTCCCACTTTTGAAGATCTTAACTTCATGCCCATCAAATAGCAAGATGAAGCGGCCTCAACCATGGCTGGGAACACTACTTTCAAAGGCCCACCAAACAGTCTAGAGCTTCCTAGATTCACAAACCTGATAACCGCATAGATGACCACAGTATCCCAGAACGTTGGTGTGTCATATTCCAGGACTAGGCTGCAGGATAAATAACTTTGCAGCAGTTTTAAAGATCTTGAAGTGACAGCCTTGAAGGCCGGATTTAGGGGTCTCTCCCACCAGTGGACACACAATTTTCAAAGACCAGCCAAATAGTTTAGAGCATCCTAGATTCACCCACCTGATATGAAACCAACAAGCACAGTGTCCAAAGACATTGGCGTCTTAAGTCAAATTGAAAGAGTCAAGTTACCAACAACTTTGCTCTACCTCTAATATCTTGAACTGATATCCTTCAAAGGCTGAAAAACGTGTGCTCTGCCACTGATTGACGCAATACTTTCAAGCAGCAACCATGTAGTCTAGACCTTCCTAGATTTGCAAAGTTGATATAGCCCCGATGACCACATTGTCCCAAAAGATTGGTGCAAAAAATTCAAGGAGTTAGCTGCAAGATAAAGGACTATGCCCCAATTTTGAAGATATTCACTTCATGCCCATCAAATAGCAAGATAAAGCGGCCTCCACCATGGCTGGGCACACTACTTTCAAAGGCCCACCAAACAGGCTAGAGCTTCCGAGATTCACAAACCTGATTAACGCGCAGATGACAACATTGTCCCAAAACGTTAGTGTGTCACATCCCAAGAGTAGGCTATAGGATAAATAACTTTGCAGCAGTTTTAAAGATCTTGAAGTGACAGCCTTGAAGGCCGAATTTAGAGGCCTCTGCCACCAGTGGACACACAACTTTCAAAGGCCAGCCAAATAGTCTAGTGTTTCCTAGATTCAACCACCTGATATGAAACCAACAAGCACCGTGTCCAAAGACATTGTCGTCTTAAGTTTATTGAAAGGGGCAGGTTACCAACAACTTTGCCCTACCTGTAAGATCATGATCTGATATCCTTCAAAGGCTGAAAAACGTGGCCTCTGCCACTTATTGACGCAATACTTTCAAACAGCGACCATGTAGCCTAGACCTTCCTGGATTCATGAAGGTGATATAGCCATGATAACCACATTGTCTAAAAAGATTGGGGTGTAAAATTCAGGGAATTGGCTGCAGGATAAAGGACTATGCCCCAGTTTTGAAGACATTGACTTCATGCCCTTCAAATAGCAAGATAAAGCGGCCTCCACCATGGCTGGGCACACTGCTTTCTAAGGCCCACCAAACAATCTAGAGCTTCCTAGATTCACAAACCTGATTACCGCAGAGATAACCACAGTGTCCCAAAATGTCGGTGTGTCACATTCAAGGACTAGGCTGCAGGATAAATAACTTTGCAGCAGTTTTAAAGATCTTGATGTGACAGCCTTGAAGGCCAAAATTAGGGGCCTCTGCCACCAGTGGACTCACCACTTTGAAAAAGCAACCATATTGCCTAGAGCTTACTAGATTCACAACCCTGATGTAGCCCCAATGAGAACAGTGTCCAAAGACAATGGGGTGTCAAATTCATTGACCAGCGTCCAGGAAAATAACTTTGCCCCAGCTTAGACTTGAACAGACATAGCTTTCAAAGGGGAGAAAAAGTGGCCTCCTCCATCAGTGGAAACACAACTTTCAAAGGCCAGCCGAATAGTCTAGAGCTTCCTAGATTCACCCACCTGATATGAAACCAACAAGCACAGTGTCCATGGACATTGGTGACTTAAGTTTATTGAAAGGGGCAGGTTACCAACAATCTTGCCCTACCTGTAAGATCTTTAACTGATATCCTTCAACGGCTGAAAAACGTGGTCACTGCCACTGATGGACGCAATATTTTCAAGCAGCAACCATGTAGTCTAAACCTTCTTAGATTCACAAAGCTGATATAGCCCCGATGACCACATTGTCCCAAAAGATTGGTCTGTAAAATTCAAGGAGTTGGCTGCAGAATAAAGGACTATTCCCCGTTTTTGAAGATCTTCACTTCATGCCCATCAAATAGCAAGATAATGCGTCCTCCACGATGGCTTGCCACACTACTTTCAAAGGCCCACCAAACAGTCTAGAGCTTCCTATATTCACAATCCTGATTAACGCACAGATGACCACAGTGTCCCAAAACATTGGTAAGTCACATTCCAGGAGTAGGCTGTAGAATAAATACCATTGCAGCAGTTTTAAAGATCTTGCTTTGACAGCCTTTAAAGTCGAATTTAGGGGCCTTTGCCACCAGTGGACACACAACTTTCAAAGATCAGCCAAATAGTCTAGAGCTTCCTAGATTCAACCACCTGATATGAAACCAACAAGCACAGTGTCCAAAGACATTGGTGTCTTAAGTTTATTGAAAGGGGCATGTTACCAACAACTTTGCCCTACCCGTAAGATCTTGAACTGATATCCTTCAAAGGCTGCAAAACGTGGCCTTTCCTACTGATGGAAGCAATACTTTCAAACAGCAACCATGTAGTCTAGACGTTCCTAGATTCGCGAAGCTGATATAGGTTTGGAGACCACATTGTCCAAAAAGATTGGGGTGTAAAATTCAGGGAATCCGCTGCAGGATTAGGGACTATACCCCAGTTTTGAAGACGGCTTGAAGAGACACCCTGTCAGTGCCCTAAAAGTGGCCCCTGCCATGGGTGCATGCACAACTTTCAAAGGCCCACCAAACAGTCTAGAGCTTCCTAGATTCACAAACCTGATTCCAGCACAGATGACCACATTGTCCCCAAACCTTGGTGTGTCACATCTCAGGAGTAGGGTATACGGTAAATAACTTTACAGCAGTTTTAAAGATCTTGCTTTGACAGCCTTAAAAGCCAAATTTAGGGGCCTTTGCCACCAGTGGACACACAACTTTCAAAGGCCAGCCAAATAGTCTAGAGCTTCCTAGATTCACCAACGTGATATGAAACCAACAAGCACAGTGTCCATCGACATTGGTGACTTAAGTTTATTGAAAGGGGCAGGTTACTAACAACTTTGCCCTACCTGTAAGATCTTGAACTGATATCCTTCAAAGGCTGAAAAATGTGGTAACTGCCACTGATGGATGCAATACTTTTAAGCAGCAACCATGTAGTCTAGACCTTCTTAGATTCGCAAAGCTGATATAGCCCCGAAGACCACATTGTCCCAAAAGATTGGTGTGTAAAATTCAAGGAGTTGGCTGCAGAATAAAGGACTGTTCCCCGTTTTTGAAGATCTTCACTTCATGCTCATCAAATAGCAAGATAATGCGTCCTCCACCATGGCTTGCCACACTACTTTCAAAGGCCCACCAAACAGTCTAAAGCTTCCTAGATTCACAATCCTGATTCCAGCACAGATGACCACAGTGTCCCAAAACATTGGTGTGTCACATTCCAGGACTAGGCTGCAGGATAAATAACTTTGCAGCAGTTTTAAATATCTTGTATTGACAGCTTTGAAGGCCGAATTTAGGGGCCTCTGCCACCAGTGGACACGCAACATTCAAAGGCCAGCCAAATAGTCTAGAGCTTCCTAGATTCACCCAGCTGAAATGAATCCAACAAGCACAGTGTCCAAAGACATTGGTGTCTTCGGTTTATTGAAATGGGCAGGTTACCAACAACTTTGCCTTACCTTTAAGATCTTGAACTGATATCCTTCAAAGGCTGAAAAACGGGGCCTCTGCCACTAATGGTCGATATAGCCCCGATGACCACATTGTCCCAAAAGATTGGTGTGTAAAATTCAAGGAGTTGGCTGCAATATAAAAGACTATGCCCCACTTTGGAAGATTTTCACTTCATGCCCATCAAATAGCAAGATAAAACGGCCTCCACCATGGCTGGGCACACTACTTTCAAAGGCCCACCAAATAGTCTAGAGCTTCCTAGATTCACAAACCTGATTACCGCACAGATGACCACAGTGCCCAGAAATTTGGGTGTGTCACATTCCAGGAGTAGGCTGTAGGATAAATAACTTTGTAGCAGTTTTAATGATTTTGAATTGACAGACTTGAAGGCCGAATTTATGGGCCTCTGCCGCCGGTAGGCTCACCACTTTGGAAAGGGAACCATATAGTCTAGAGCTTACTAGCTTCACAAACCTAATATAGCGCCAATGAGAAGAGTGTCAAAACACAATGGGGTGTCAAATTCATTGACCAGTGCCCAGGATAGACAACTTTGCCCCAGCTTAGACTTGAACAGACATATCTTTCAAAGGGCAGAAAAAGTGGCCTCCTCCATCAGTGGACACACAACTTTCAAATGCCAGCCAAATGGTCTAGAGCTTCCTAGATTCACCCGCCTGATATGAAAACAAGAAGCACTGTGTCCAAGGACATTGATGTCTTAAGTTTATTGAAACAGGCAGGTTACCAACAACTTTGCCAGGATAGACAAGCTTTCCCCAGCTTAGACTTGAACAGACATAGCTTTCAAAGGGCAGAAAAAGTGGCCTCCTCCATCAGTGGACACAAAACTTTCAAAGGCCAGCCAAATAGTCTAGAGCTTCCTAGATTCACCCACCTGATATGAAAACAAGAAGCACAGTGTCGAAAGACATTGATGTCTTAAGTTTATTGAAACGGGCAGGTTACCAACAACTTTGCCAGGATAGACAAGCTTGCCCCAGCTTGGACTTGAACAGACATAGCATTCAAATGGGAGAAAAAGTGGCCTCCTTCATCAGTGGACACACAACCTTCAAAGGCCCACCAAACAGTCTAGAGCTTCCTAGATTCACAAACCTGATTACCGCACAGATGACCACAGTATCCCAAAACGTTGGTGTGTCACATTCAAGGACTAGGCTGCAGGATAAATAACTTTGCAGCAGTTTCAAAGATCTTGAATTGACAGCCCTGAAGGCCGAATTCAGGGGCCTCTGCCACCAGTGGACTCACCACTTTGAAAAGGCAACCATATAGTCTAGAGCTTATTAGATTCACAAACCTGATATAGCCCCAATGAGAACAGTGTCCAAAGACAATGGGGTGTCAAATTCATTGACCAGTATCCAGGATAGACAACTTTGCCCCAGTTTATACTTGAACAGACATAGCTTTCAAAGGGCGGAAAATGTGACCTTCTCCATGAGTGGACACACAACTTTCAAAGGCCAGGCGAATAGTCTAGAGCTTCCTAGATTCACCCACCTGATATGAAAACAAGAAGCACAGTGTCGAAAGACATTGATGTCTTAAGTTTATTGAAACGGGCAGGTTACCAACAACTTTGCCAGGATAGACAAGCTTGCCCCAGCTTAGACTTGAACAGACATAGCTTTCAAAGGGCAGAAAAAGTGGCCTCCTCCATCAGTGGACACAAAACTTTCAAAGGCCAGCCAAATAGTCTAGAGCTTCCTAGATTCACCCACCTGATATGAAAACAAGAAGCACAGTGTCGAAAGACATTGATGTCTTAAGTTTATTGAAACGGGCAGGTTACCAACAACTTTGCCAAGATAGACAAGCTTGCCCCAGCTTGGACTTGAACAGACATAGCATTCAAATGGGAGAAAAAGTGGCCTCCTTCATCAGTGGACACACAACCTTCAAAGGCCCACCAAACAGTCTAGAGCTTCCTAGATTCACAAACCTGATTACCGCACAGATGACCACAGTATCCCAAAACGTTGGTGTGTCACATTCAAGGACTAGGCTGCAGGATAAATAACTTTGCAGCAGTTTCAAAGATCTTGAATTGACAGCCCTGAAGGCCGAATTCAGGGGCCTCTGCCACCAGTGGACTCACCACTTTGAAAAGGCAACCATATAGTCTAGAGCTTATTAGATTCACAAACCTGATATAGCCCCAATGAGAACAGTGTCCAAAGACAATGGGGTGTCAAATTCATTGACCAGTATCCAGGATAGACAACTTTGCCCCAGTTTATACTTGAACAGACATAGCTTTCAAAGGGCGGAAAATGTGACCTTCTCCATGAGTGGACACACAACTTTCAAAGGCCAGGCGAATAGTCTAGAGCTTCCTAGATTCACCCACCTGATATGAAAACAAGAAGCACAGTGTCGAAAGACATTGATGTCTTAAGTTTATTGAAACGGGCAGGTTACCAACAACTTTGCCAGGATAGACAAGCTTGCCCCAGCTTGGACTTGAACAGACATAGCATTCAAATGGGAGAAAAAGTGGCCTCCTTCATCAGTGGACACACAACCTTCAAAGGCCCACCAAACAGTCTAGAGCTTCCTAGATTCACAAACCTGATTACCGCACAGATGACCACAGTATCCCAAAACGTTGGTGTGTCACATTCAAGGACTAGGCTGCAGGATAAATAACTTTGCAGCAGTTTCAAAGATCTTGAATTGACAGCCCTGAAGGCCGAATTCAGGGGCCTCTGCCACCAGTGGACTCACCACTTTGAAAAGGCAACCATATAGTCTAGAGCTTATTAGATTCACAAACCTGATATAGCCTCAATGAGAACAGTGTCCAAAGACAATGGGGTGTCAAATTCATTGACCAGTATCCAGGATAGACAACTTTGCCCCAGTTTATACTTGAACAGACATAGCTTTCAAAGGGCGGAAAATGTGACCTTCTCCATGAGTGGACACACAACTTTCAAAGGCCAGGCGAATAGTCTAGAGCTTCCTAAATTCACCTACCTGATATGAAACCAACAAGCACAGTGTCCAAAGACATTGGTGTCTTAAGTTTATTTAAAGGGGCAGGTTACCAACAACTTTGCCCTACCTGTAATATCTTGATCTAATATCCCTCAAAGGCTGATAAACATGGCCTCTGCCAATTATTGACGCAATACTTTCAAGCAGCAACCATGTAGTCTAGACCTTCCTAGATTCGCGAATCTGATATAGCCCTGATGACCACATTGTCCCAAAATATTGGTGTGTAAAATTCGAGGAGTTAGCTGCAAGATAAAGGACTATGCCCCACTTTTGAAGATCTTAACTTCATGCCCATTAAATAGCAAGATAAAGCGGCCTCAACCATGGCTGGGAACACTACTTTCAAAGGCCCACCAAACAGTCTAGAGCTTCCTAGATTCACAATCCTAATTAACATGCAGATGATCACAGTGTCCCAAAACGTTGGTAAGTCACATTCCAGGAGTAGGCTGTAGGATAAATATCTTTGCAGCAGTTTTAAAGATATTGAATTGACAGCCCCGAAGGCCGAATTCAGGGGCCTCTGCCTCCAGTGGACTCACCACTTTGAAAAGGCAACCATATAGTCTAGAGCTTACTAGATTCACAAACTTGATATAGCTCCAATGAGAACAGTGTCCAAAGACAATGGAGTGTCAAATTCATTGACCAATGCCCAGGATAGACAACTTTACCCCTGCTTAGACTTGAACAGATATAGCTTTCAAAGGGCGGAAAAAGTGATCTCCTCCATCAGTGGACACACAACTTTCAAAGGCCAGCCAAATAGTCTAGAACTTCCTAGAATCAACCAGCTGATATGAAACCAATAAGCGCAGTGTCCAAAGACATTGGTGTCTTAAGTTTATTGAAAGGGGCAGGTTACCAACAACTTTGCGCTACCTGTAAGATCTTGAACGGATATCCTTCAAAGCCTGAAAAACGTGGCCTCTTCCACTGATGGACGCAATACTTTCAAGCAGCAACCCTGTAGTCTAGACCTTCCTAGATTCGCAAAGCTGATATAGCCCCTATGACCACATTGTCCCAAAAGATTGATGTGTAAAATTTGAGGAGTTGGCTGCAAGATAAAGGACTGTGCCCCACTTTGGAAGATCTTCACTTCATGCCAATCAAATAGCAAGATAAAGCGTCCACCACCATGGCTGGGCACACTACTTTCAAAGGCCCACCAAACAGTCTAGAGCTTCCTAGATTCACAAACCTGATTACCGCACAGATGACCACAGTATCCCAAAACATTGGTAAGTCACATTCCAGGAGTAGGCTGCAGGATAAATAACTTTGCAACAGTTTCAAATATCTTGAAGTGATAGCCTTGAAGGCCGAATTCAGGGGCCTCTGCCACTGGTGGACTCACCACTTTGAAAAGGCAACCATATAGTCTAGAGCTTACTAGATTCACAAACCTGATATAGCCCCAATGAGAACAGTGTCCAAAGACAATGAGGTGTCAAATTCATTGACCAGTGTCCAGGATAGACAACTTTGCCCCAGTTTATACTTGAACAGACATAGCTTGCAAAGGGCAGAAAAAGTGACCTCCTCCATGAGTGGACACACAACTTTCAAAGGCCAGCCAAATAGTCTAGAGCTTCCTAGATTCACCCACCTGATATGAAACCAACAAGCACAATGTCCAAAGACATCGGTGTCTTAAGTTTATTGAAATGGGCAGGTTATCAAAACCTTTGCCCAACCTCTAAGATCTTGAACTGATATCCTTCAAAGGCTGAAAAATGTGGCCTCTACCACTGATGGTCGCAATACTTTCAAACATCAACCATGTAGTCTAGACCTTCCTAGATTCGCGAAACTGATATAGGCTTGGAGACCTAATTGTCAAAATAGATTGGGGTGTAAAATTCAGGGAATCTGATGCAGGATTAAGGACTATGTCCCAGTTTTGAAGACGGCTTGAAGAGACACCCTGGCAGTGCCCTAAAAGTGGCCCCTGCCTTGGGTACATGAACAACTTTCAAAGGCCCACCAAACAGTCTAGAGCTTCCTAGATTCACAAACCTGATTACAGCACGTATGACCACCGTATCCCAAAACGTTGGTTTGTCACATTCAAGTACTAGGCTGCAGGATAAATAAATTTGCAGCAGTTTCAAAGATCTTGAAGTGACAGCCTTGAAGGCCAAATTTAGGGGTGTCTGCCACCAGTGGATACACAACTTTCAAAGGCCAGCCAAATAGTCTAGAGCTTCCTAGATTCACCCACCTGATATGAAACCAACAGGCACAGTGTCCAAAGACATTGGTGTCTTAAGTTAAATTGAAAGGGGCAAGCTCTAGACTATATGGTTGCCTTTTCAAAGAGGTGAGTCCACCGTTAGCAGAGCCCCCAAATTTCGTCCTTCAAGGCTGTCAATGTAAGATCTTTAAAACTGCTGCAAAGTTATTTATCCTACAGCCTAGTCCTGGAATGTGACACACCAACGTTTTGGGACACTGTTATCATCTGTGCGTTAATCAGGTTTGTGAATATAGGAAGCTCGAGCCTGTTTGGTGGGCCTTTGAAAGTAGTGTGTCCACCCATGGTAGAGGACGCTTTATCTTGCTATTTGATGGGCATGAAGTGAAGATCTTCCAAAGTGGGGCATAGTCCTTTATCTAGATGCCAACTCCTTGAATTTTACACACCAATCTTTTGGGACAATGTGGTCATCGTGGCTATATCAGATTCGCGAATCTAGGAAGATCTAGACTAAATGGTTGCTGTTTGAAAGTATTGGGCCAATAAGTGGCAGAGGCCACGTTTTTCAGCCTTTGAAGGATATCATATCACGATCTTACAGGTAGGGCAAAGTTGTTGGTAACCGGCCCCTTTCAATAAACTTAAGACACCAATGTCTTTGGACACCGTGCTTGTTGGTTTCATATCAGGTGGTTGAATCTAGGAAGCTCTAGACTATTTGGCTGGCCTTTGAAAGTTGTGTGTCCACTGGTGGCAGAGGCCCCTGAATTCGGCCTTAAAGGCTGTCAAAGCAAGATCTTTAAAACTGCTGCAACGGTATTTATCCTACAGCCTACTCCTGGAATGTGACTTACCAATGTTTTGGGACACTGTGGTCATCTGTGCGTTAATCAGGATTGTGAATCTAGGAAGCTCTAGACTGTTTGGTGGGCCTTTGAAAGTAGTGTGGGAAGCCATGGTGGAGGACGCATTATCTTGCTATTTGATGGGCATGAAGTGAAGATCTTCCAAAGTGAGGCATAGTCCTTTATCTTGCAGCCAACTCCTTGAATTTTACACACCAATCTTTTGGGACAATGTGGTCATTGGGGCTATATCAGCTTCGCGAATCTAAGAAGGTTTAGACTACATGGTTGCTGCTTGAAAGTATTGCGTCCATCAGAGGCAGTGACCACATTTTTCAGCCTTTGAAGGATATTAGTTCAAGATCTCAGAGGTATGGCAAAGTTGTTGCTAACTTACCCCTTTCAATTTAACTTTAGACACCAATGTCTTTGGACACTGTGCTTGTTGGTTTCATATCAGGTGGGTGAATCTAGGAAGCTCTAGACTATTTGGCTGGCCTTTGAAAGTTGTGTGTCCACTGGTGGCAGATACCCCTAAATTCGGCCTTCAATGCTGTCAAAGTCAGATCTTTAAAACTGCTGCAAAGTTATTTGTCATCCAGCCTAGTCCTATAATGTGACACACCAACGTTTTGGGACACTGTGGTCATCTGCGCGGTAATCAGGTTTGTGAATCTAGGAAGCTCTAGACTGTTTGGTGGGCCTTCGAAAGTAGTGTGCCCAGCCATGGTGGAGGCCGGTTTATCTTGCTATTTAATTGGCATGAAGTGAAGATCTTCAAAATTGGGGCATAGTCCTTTATCTTGTAGCTAACTCCTTGAAATTTACGCACCAATCTTTTGGGACAATGTGGTCATCGGGGCTATATCAGCTTCGCGAATCTAGGAACGTCTAGACTACATGGTTGCTGCTTCAAAGTATTGCGTCCATCAGTGGCTGAGGACACATTTTTCAGCCTTTGAAGGATAACAGTTCAAGATATTAGAGGTAGACCAAAGTTGTTGGTAACTTGCCCCTTTCAATTAAACTTAAGAAACCAATGTCTTTGAACACTGTGCTTGTTGGTTTCATATCAGGAGGGTGAATCTAGGAAGCTCTAGACTATTTGGCTGGCTTTTGAAAGTTGTGTGTCATCTGATGGAGGAGGCGATTTTTTGTGCCCTTTGAAAGCTATGTCTGTTCAAGTCTAAGCTGGGGCAAGGTTGTCTATCCTGGCAAAGTTGTTGGTATCCTGCCCCTTTCAATAAACTTAAGACACCGATGTCTTTCGACAATGAGCTTGGTGGTTTCCTATCAGGTGGGTGAATCTAGGAAGCTCTAGACTATTTGGATGGCCTTTGAAAGTTGTGTGTCATCTGATGGAGGAGGCGATTTTTTCTCCCCTTTGAAAGCAATGTCTGTTCAAGTCTAAGCTGGGGCATAGTTGTCGATCCTGGGCACTGGTCAATGAATTTGACACCCCATTGTCTTTGGACCCTGTTCTCATCGGGGATATATCAGGTTTGTGAATCTAGTAAGCTCTAGGCTATATGGTTGCCTTTTCAAAAAGGTGAGTCCACCGTTGGCAGAGCCCCCTTATTTCGGCCTTAAAGGCTGTCAATTCAAGATCTTTAAAACTGCTCCAAAGTTATTTATCCTGCAGCCTAGTCCTGGAATGTGACACAACAACATTTTGGGACTCTGTGGTCATCCGTGTGGTAATCAGGTTTGTGAATCCAGGAAGCTCTAGACTGTTTGGTGGGCCTTTGAAAGTAGTCTGCCAAGCCATGTTTGAGGACTCTTTATATTGCTATTTTATGGGCATGAAGCCAAGGTCTTCAAAACTGGGGCATAGTCCTTTATCCAGCAAAGTTGTTGGTAACCTGCCTCTTTCAATAAAATTAAGACATCAATGTCTTTGCACACTGTGCTCGTTGGTTTCATACCAGGTGGATGAATCTAGGAAGCTCTAGACTATTTGGCTGGCATTTAAAAGTTGTGTGTCCACTGATGGAGGAGGCCACTTTTTCTGCCCTTTGACAGCTATGTCTGTTCAAGTCTAAGCTGGGGCAAAGTTGTCTATCCTGAGCAATGGTCAATGAATTTGACACCCCGTTGTCTTTGGACACTGTTCTCATTGGAGCTATATTAGGTTTGTGAATCTAATAAGCTCTAGACTATATGGTTGCCTTTTCAAAGTGGTAAGTCCACTGGTGGCAGAGATCCCTAAATTCAGCCCTCAGCGCTGTCCATTCAAGCTCTTCAAAACTCCTGCAAAGTTATTTATCCTGCAGCCTAGTCCTGGAATGTGACTTATCAAAGTTTTGGGACACTGTGGTCATCTGTGTGTTAATCAGGATTGTGAATCTAGGAAGCTCTAGACTGTTTGGTGGGCCTTTGAAAGTAGTGTTCCCAGCCATGGTTGAGGCCGCTTCATCTTGCTATTTGATGGGCATGAAGTTAAGACCTTCAAAAGTGGGGCATAATCCTTTATCTTGCAGCTAACTCCTCAAATTTTACAGACCAATCTTTTGGGACAATTTGGTCATCAGGGCTATATCAGCTTTGCGAATCTAGGAAGGTCTAGACTATGTGGTTGCTGCTTGAAAGTATTGCGTCAATAAGTGGCAGAGGCCATGTTTTTCAGCCTTTGAGGGATATTAGATCAAGATATAACAGGTAGGGCAAAGTTGTTGGTAACCTGCCCCTTTCAATAAACGTAAGACAGCAATGTCTTTGGACACTGCGCTTGTTGGTTTCATATCAGGATGGTGAATCTAGGAAGCTCTAGACTATTTGGCTGGCCTTTGAAAGTGGTGAGTCCACTGGTGGCAGAGGCCCCTGAATTTGGCCTTCAGGGCTGTCAATACAAGATCTTTAAAACTGCTGCAAAGTTATTTATCCTACAACCTACTCCTGGAATGTGACTTACCAACGTTTTGGGACACTGTGGTCATATGTGCATTAATCAAGATTGTGAATCTAGGAAGCTCTAGACTGTTTGGTGGGCCTTTGAAACTAGTGTTCCCAACCATAGTGGAGGACATATTATTTTGTTATTTGATGGGCATGAAGTGAAGATCTTCAAAAACGGGGAATAGTCCTTTATTCTGCAGCCAACTCCTTGAATTTTAAACACCAATCCTTTGTGACAATGTGGTCATCGGGGCTATATCAGCTTCGCGAATCTAGGAAGGTCTAGACTACATGGTTGCTGCTTGAAAGTATTGCGTCCATCTGAGGCAGAGGCCACGTTCTTCAGCCTTTGAAGGATATCAGTTCAAGATCTTAGAGGTAGAGCAAAGTTGTTGGTAACTTGCCCCTTTCAATTTAACTTAAGGCACCAATGTCTTTGGACACTGTGCTTGTTGATTTCATATCAGGTGGGTGAATCTACGAAGCTCTAAACTAATTGGCTGGCCTTCGAAAGTTGTGTGTCCACTGGTGGCAGAGACCCCCAAATTCGGCCTTCAAGTCTGTCACTTCAAGATCTTTAAAACTGCTGCAAAGTTGTATATCCTGCAGCCTAGTCCTTGAATGTGACACACCAACGTTTTGGGATACTGTAGTCATCTGTGTGGTAATCAGGTTTGTGAATCTAGGAAGCTCTAGACGTTTTGGTGGGCCTTTGAAAGTTGTGTCTCCACTGATGGAGGAGGCCACTTTTTCTCCACTTTTAAAGCTATGTCTGTTCAAGTCTAAGCTGGGGCAAGGTTGTCTATCCTGGCAAAGTTGTTGGTAACCTGCCCCTTTCAATAAACTTAAGACACCAATGTCGTTGGACACTGTGCTTCTTGGTTTCATATCAGGTGGGTGAATCTAGGAAGCTCTAGACTATTTGGCTGGCCTTTGAAAGTTGTGTGTCCACTGATGGAGGAGGCCACTTTTTCTGCCCTTTCAAAGCTATGTCTGTTCAAGTCTAAGCTGGGGCAAAGTTGTCGATCCTGGGCACTGATCAATGAATTTGACACCTCATTGTTTTTGGACACTGTTCTCGTTGGGGGTATGTCATGTTTGTGAATCTAGTAAGCTCTAGACTATATGGTCGCCTTTTCTAAGTGGTGAGTCCAGTGGTGGCAGAGGCCCCTAATTTTGGCGTACAAGGCTGTCAATTCAAGATCTTTGAAACTACTGCAAAGTTATTTATCCTGCATCCTAATCCTTGAATGTGACACACCAACGTTTTGGGACTCTGTGGTTATCTGTGCGGTAATCTGGTTTGTGAATCTAGGAAGCTCTACACTGTTTGGTGGGCCTTTGAAAGTAGTGTGCCCAGTCATGGTGGAGGCCGCTGCATCTGGCTATTTGATGGGCATGAAGTGAAGATCTTCAAAAACGGGGCACGGTCCTTTACCCTGCAGCCAACTCCTTGAAGTTTACACACCAATCTTTTGGGACAATGTGGTCATCGGGGCTATATCAGCTTCGCGAATCTAGGAAGGTCTAGACTACATGGTTGCTGCTTCAAAGTATTGCGTCCATCAGTGGCAAAGGCCGCATTTTTCAGCCTAAGAAGGATATCAGTTCAAGATCTTACGGGTAGGGCAAAGTTGTGGGTAACCTTCCCCTTTCAATAAACTTAATACATCAATGTCTTTGAACACTGCGCTTGTTGGTTTCATATCAGGCTGGTGAATCTAGGAAGCTCTAGACTATTTGGCTGGCCTTTGAGAGATGTGGTTCCACTGGTGGCAAATGCCCCTAAATTCGGCCTTCAAGACTGTCAAAGTAAGATCTTTAAAATTGCTGCAAAGTTATATATCCTACAGCCTGCTCCGGGAATGTGACACACCAACGTTTTTGGACAATTTGGTCATCTGTGCGTTAATTAGATTTGTGAATATAGGAAGCTCTAGACTGTTTGGTGGGCTTTTGTAAGTTGTGCATACACCCATGGCAGGGGCCACTTTTCGGGCACTGCCAGGCTCTGTCTCTTCAAGTGGAAGCTGTGGCAAAAATTGTTTTTTCTACATGCCCATTAATGAAGTTTGCAGACCCATATCTTTTGACACTGGGGTCATTGGGGCTCCATCAGGTTCATGAATCTAGGAAGCTCTAGACTATTTGGTTTGCATTTGAAAGTAGTGTGTCCACCAATGGTGGAGGCCTCTTTATCTTGCTATTTGAAGGGCATGAAGCCAAGGTCTTCAAAACTGGGTCATAGTCCTTTATCCTGGAAAGTTGTTGGTAACCTGCCCCTTTCAATAAAATTAAGACATGAATGTCTTTGCACACTGTGCTCGTTGGTTTCATATCAGGTGGGTGAATCTAGGAAGCTCTAGACTATTTGGCTGGCCTTTGAAAGTTGTGTGTCCACTGATGGAGGAGACCACTTTTTCCGCCCTTTGAAAGCTATGTCTGTTCAAGTCTAAGCTGGGGCAAAGTTGTCTATCCTGGACACTGGTCAATGAATTTGACACCCCATTGTTTTTGGACACTGTTCTCATTGGGGCTATATCAGGATTGTGAATCTAGTAAGCACTAGACTATATGGTTGCTTTTTCAAAGTAGTGAGTCCACTGGTGGCAGAGGCCCCTAATTTTGGCCTACAAGGCCATCCTAGATTCACAATCCTGATTACTGCACAGATGACCACAGTATCCCAAAATGTTGGTGTGTCACATTCAAGGACTAGGCTGCAGGATAAATAACTTTGTAGCAGTTTCAAAGATCTTGAAGTGACAGCCTTGAAGGCTGAAATTAGGGGCCTCTGCCACCAGTGGACTCACCACTTGGAAAAGGTGTAGAGCTTACTAGACTCACAAACCTTTTGTAGCCCAGATGACCACATTTTCCCAAAGATCGGTGTGTAAAATTCAAGGAGTTGGCTACAAGATAAAGGACTATGCCCCACTTTGGAAGATCTTCACTTCATGCCCATCAAATAGCAAGATGAAGCAACCTCCACCATGGCTGGGCACACTACTTTCAAAGGCCCACCAAACAGTCTAGAGCATCCTAAATTCACAAACCTGATTCCAGCACAGTTGACCACATTGTCCCCAAACGTTGGTGTGTCACATCCCAGGAGTAGGCTATATGATAAATAAATTTACAGCAGTTTTAAAGATCTTGCTTTGACAGCCTTTAAAGCCGAATTTAGGGGCCTCTGCCACCAGTAGACACACCACTTTCAAATTCCAACAAAATAGTCTAGAGCTTCCTAGATTCATGAACCTGATGGAGCCCCTTTGACCCCAGTGTCAAAAGATATGGGTGCGCAAACTTCATTCACGGGCATGTAGGAAAAACAACTTTTGCCACAGCTTCCACTTGAAGAGACAGATCCTGGCGGTGCCCAAAAAGTGGCCTCTGCCATGGGTGTAAGCACAGCTTTCAAAGGCCCACGAAGCAGTCTAGAGCTTCCTAGATTCACAAACCTGATTACCGATCAGATGACCACAGTATCCCAAAACGTTGGTGTGTCACATTCAAGGACTAGGCTGCAGGATAAAAAACTTTACAGCAGTTCTCTCACCTCTTTGAAAAGGCAACCATATAGTCTAGAGCTTACTAGATTAAGAAACCTGATATAGCCCTGATGACAACAGTGTTCAAAGTCAATGCGGTGTCAAATTCACTGACCAGTGCCCAGGATCGACAACTATGCCCCAGCTTAGACTTGAACAGACATAGCTTTAGAAAGGGGAAAAAAAGTGGCCTCCTCCATCAGTGGACACACAACTTTCAAAGGCCAGCAAAATAGTCTAGAGCTTACTAGATTCACCCACCTGATATGAAACCAACAAGCACAGTGTCCAAAGACATTGGTGTCTTAAGTTTATTGAAAGGGGCAGGTTACTAACAACTTAGCCAGGATAGACAACTTTGCCCCAGCTTAGACTTAAACAGACATAGCTTTCAAAGGGCAGAAAAAGTGGCCTCCTCCATTAGTGGACACACAACTTTCAAAGGCAAGCCAAATAGTCTAGAGCTTCCTAGATTCACCCACCTGATATGAAACCAACAAGCACAGTGTCCAAAGACATTGGTGTCTTAAGTTTTTTGAAAGGGGCATGTTACCAACAATTTTGCAGGATAAAGGACTGTGCCCCAGTTTTGAAGACCTTGGCTTTATACCCTTCAAATAGTTAAGACGTTATCCTACAAAAGACGCTATCCAACAAAATTTTGTCACTTAGCTTCTTTTTGTAGGATAGCATAACCACAAGCTGCTAAGCTACAAAAATGCTGCTAAGTGACAAAAGTTTTGTCACTTAGCATCTGCCAAAGATGCTAAGCTACAAAATAGCTACAGGATTTATTTTGCTGGGGTGACATAGGCTATCATTTATGGACAGCCTTTATACGCCGTATGCAGGTCTAAAATTAGAGCATCGCTTGGCGAATCATCGCAGAAATCGTGAACGGAGGTTGGGGGTGCTTTTAACATTGGCTTCTATGGGAGAAAACATGTTATTTTGCTCTAACTTGTGAAATATTGATCCGATCTTTAAAGGGACGTTCTCGTCCTTATGACGGACATAAATTGACGCTTTGTAACTACTGTGAATGGGCGCCAAATTTGTGACGTGACCACTAACGTCGCCGGATTACGTTCCAAAAGTGAAAAACACGTCGCCGGCCGTCGCGTCGTTAGGCTAACGTTGGCGTACCTAAGCTTAACAACCACAGGACGAGACTGTCCCTTTCAACAGTAAATGAGTAAAAGTTGTAAATTTATCCCAGGCACCCCATACAAGCCTTCAAATTTTCCAAATAGGTAAATTTTCCGTACTATTACGAAAATTTCGTTTTTCCTCATAGGCACCAATGCAAAGTAGGGTCACTTCTGGAGCCCAATATTTCACCACGCGACGTCGGAAATGCCTAGGATACCGCTAACCCGTTTAATCTGTATAATGACATTGTACGAAGAACTCTATTTTCAAATCATCAAATTCTTCAACCAGGACCGATAACATTTACAATGGAAAAAATGGTTATTTTTTATATGTCCGAGATGAAAAAAAAGTAAACTAAATAAAAAAAAATTGTAGCAAAAAAAAGTTGTACTCGGATGTTGATGAATTGTTCTATGTGGATGCATGCTCATTAGAGGCTATTTGTCTGACGAAATCACGCATGGTGGCCGTGTTTGCGGCCATAGAACACTTGTAACATGGTTCCTATGCAAATATTCGAAAAGGCCACTTAATTCTGATAAGTTTTAAAAAAAAGATTGGCAAAATCGATGCAGTAGAAGTTTTGATATCAAACATTTTCCAAACCAGTCATAACCGCGGCCGCCGATGCCTAGCAACGACCGCCGACGCCTAGCAACGGCCGCCGACGCCTAGCAACGGCCGCCGGCGCCTAGCAACGGCCGCCGACGCCTAGCAACGGCCGCCGACGCCTAGCAACGGCCGCCGACGTTAAGCAACGGCCGCCGACGTTAAGCAACGGCCGCAGACACCAACATCTTGTGTGATGCTAAATGAAATATTATAATAAGAAGACATGATTATGGAGTATGAGGTCCGTCATAATCACCGCTGGGTCCATTATCCTGAATTCTGATTGGCCAATACCATGGCAACAGTGATCACATGGTCCTTTTTTGATAAGGAACGTTTGGAGGTAAGTATAGAGTCCGGATATATTTACCTCACCTCCATTTCCTACTTATTTCCTTCGAAACGGCCCTGTAAGCACCGCTGCTCCCCCCAGCCATTACATAAAATCTTATGGACTTTTTGTTGGATAACATCCCTTTTGTAGGATAGCAGCATGACCTGAATGCTATCCAACAAACAGGTTTTGTTGGATAGCGTTCTTTTGTAGGATAGCATCTTAAGCTTGATGCTAAGTGACAAATGTAAACTTTTTGCTGGATAGCGTCCTTTTGCAGGATAGCGTCTTAACATACCCTTCAAATAGGAAGATAAAAAGGCCTCCACCATTGGTGGGCACACTACTTTCAAATGCCAACCAAATAGTCTAGAGCTTCCTAGATTCATGAACCTGATGGCGCCCCAATGACACCAGTGTCAAAAGATATGGGTGTGCATACTTCATTGAAGAGCATGTACGAAAAACAACTTTTACCAAAGCTTCCACTTGAAGAGACAGAGCCTGGCAGTGCCCGAAAAATGGCCCCTGCCATGGGTGCATGCACAACTTTCAAAGGCCCACCAAACAGTCTATAGCTTCCTAGATTCATTAACCTGATTACCGCACAGATGACCACAGTATCCCAAAACATTGGTGTGTCACATTCAAGGACTAGGCTGCAGGATAAATAATTTTTACAGCAGTTTTAAAGATCTTGAATTGACAGCCTTGAAGGCCGAATTTAGGGCTGGAGTTATACGCGCGGGCATAGCACCAGATGCCCGCACCCACAGATTTGCTTGTATACTCGGGAGTGAAATCCGCGCAAATAGATCTGCTCATATACGCGGATGTTGTGGCCGCGTATACAAGTACAGTAATGTACGCGGATGTATCTTTTTTGTTCATCATAATATCATTAGTAAATCGGGGGCAGAGCCCCCGAATCCCCCCTTTTTTTCTTATTTCTATGTTTTATTTTTAATGTTTTATTTTAAGAATGCAATACAGCCAGCTTACCTTATGTCCGCGTACATTATCAGATCTGTATGCGCGACTTTGTGTCCGCGTATATAAGAAATTCTATATACGCGACTTCCGCGTGCGCGACTATCGCGCGTATAGCCGGCCTCCGAATTTAGGGCGCTCTGCCAACGGTGGACTCACCTCTTTGAAAAGGCAACCATATAGTCTAGAGCTTCCATTGTCTTTGGACACTGTTCTCATTGGAGCTATATCAGGTTTGTGAATCTAATAAGCTCTAGACTATATGGTTGCCTTTTCAAAGTGGTGAGTCCACTGGTGGCAGAGGCCACTAATTTCGGCCTTCAAGGCTGTCACTTCAAGATCTTTGAAACTGTTGCAAAGTTATTTATCCTGCAGACTAGTCCTGGAATGTGACAGACCAATGTTTTGGGATACTGTGGTCATCCGTGCGGTAATCAGGTTTGTGAATCTAGGAACCTCTAGCCTGTTTGGTGGGCCTTTCAAAGTAGTGTTCCTAGGCATGGTGGAGGCCGCTTCATATTGCTATTTTATGGTCATGAAGTAAAGATGATCAAAAGTGGGGCATAGTCCTTTATCTTGTAACTAACTCCTTGAATTTTACACACCAATCTTTTGGGACAATGTGGTCATTGGGGCTATATCAGCTTCGCAAATCTAGTAAGGTCTAGACTACATTGTTGCTGTTTGAAAGTATTGAGTCCATCAGTGACAAAGGTCACGTTTTTCCGCCTTTGAAGGATATCAGTTCAAGATCTTACAAGTAGGACAAAGTTGTTGGTAACCTGCCCCTTTCAATAAACTTAAGACACCAATGTCTTTGGACACTGTGCTTGTTGGTTTCATATCAGGTGAGTGAATCTAGGAAGCTCTAGACTATTTGGCTGGCCTTTGAAAGTTGTGTGTCCACTGATGGAGGAGGCCACTTTTTCTGCCCTTTGAAAGCTATGTCTGTTCAAGTCTAAGCTGGGTCAAAGTTGTCTATCCTGGGCACTGGTCAGTGAATTTGACACCACATTGACTTTGGAGACTGTTGTCATCGGGGCTATTTCAGGTTTTTTAATCTAGTAAGCTTTAGACTATATGGTTGCCTTTTCAAGAGGTGAGAGAACTGCTGTAAAGTTATTTATCCCGCAGCCTAGTCCTTGAATGTGACACACCAACGTTTTGGGATACTGTGGTCATCTGATCGGTAATCAGGTTTGTGAATCTAGGAAGCTCTAGACTGTTTGGTGGGCCTTTGAAAGCTGTGCATTCACCCATGGCAGAGGCCACTTTTCGGGCACTGCCAGGATCTGTCTCTCCAAGTGGAAGCTGTGGCAAAAGTTGTTTTTCCTACATGCCTGTGAATGAAGTTTGCACACCCATATCATTTGACACTGGGGTCATAGGGGCTCCATCAGGTTCATGAATCTAGGAAGCTCTAGACTATTTGGTTGGAATTTGAAAGTAGTGTGTCCAGCAATGGTGGAGGCCTATATATCTTCCTATTTGAAGGGCATGAAGCCAAGGTCTTCGAACCTGGGTCATAGTCCTTTATCCTGCAAAGTTGTTGGTAACCTGCCCCTTTCAATAAACTTAAGACACCAATGTCTTTGGACACTGTGCTTGTTGGTTTCATATCAGGTGGGTGAATCTAGGAAGCTCTAGACTATTCGGCTGGCCTTTGAAAGTTGTGTGTCCACTGATGGAGGAGGTCACTTTTTCTCCCCTTTGAAAGTTATGTCTGTTCAAGTATAAACCGGGGCAAAGTTGTCTATCCTGGGCATTGGTCAATGAATTTGACACCCCATTGTCTTTTGACACTGTTCTCGTTGGGGCTATATCAGGTTTGTGATTCTAGTAAGCTCTAGACCTTTTCAAAGTGGTGAGTCCAATGGTGGCAGTGACCACTAATTTCGGCCTTCAAGGCTGTCACTTCAAGATCTTTGAAACTGTTGCAAAGTTATCTATCCTGCAGCCTAGTCCTTGAATGTGACACACCAACGTTTTGGTATACTGTGGTCATCTGTGCGGTAATCAGGTTTGTGAATCTAGGATGCTCTAGACTGTTTGGTGGGCCTTTAAAAGTTGTGCATACACCCATGGCAGGGGCCACTTTTCGGGCACTACCAGGCTGTGTTTCTTCAAGTGGAAGCTGAGGCAAAAGTTGTTTTTCCTACATGCCCGTCAATGAAGTTGGCACACCCATATCTTTTGACACTGGGGTCATTGGGACTCCATCAGGTTCATGAATCTAGGAAGCTCTAGAATATTTTATTGGCATTTGGAAGTAGTGTGTCCAGCAATGGTGGAGGCCTCTTTATCTTGCTATTTGAAGGGCATGAAGCCAAGGTCTTCAAAACTAGGGCATAGTCCTTTATCCTGCAAAGTTGTTGGTAAGCTGCCCCTTTCAATAAAATGAAGACATCAATGTCTTTGCACACTGTGCTTGTTGGTTTCATATCAGGTGGGTGAATCTTGGAAACTCTAGACTATTTGGCTGGCATTTGAAAGTTGTGTGTCCACTGATGAAGGAGGCCACTTTTTCTGCCCTTTCAAAGCTATGTCTGTACAAGTCTAACCTGGGGCAAAGTTGTCGATCCTGGGCATTGGTCAATGAATTTGACACCCCATTGTCTTTGGACACTGTTCTCATTGGAGCTATATCAGGTTTGTGAATCTAGTAAGCTCTAGACTATATGGTTGTCTTTTCAAAGTGCTGAGTCCATTGGTGGCAGAGGCCCTAAGTTCGGCCTTTAAAGCTGTCACTTCAAGATCTTTAAAACTGCTGCAAAGTTATTTATCCTGCAGCCTAGTCCTTGAATGTGACACACCAACGTTTTGGGATACTGTGGTCATCTGCACGTTAATCAGGTTTGTGAATCTAGGAAGCTCTAGACTGTTTGGTGGGCCTTTGAAAGTAGTGTGCTCAGCCATGGTGGAGGACGCATTATCTTGCTATTTGATGGGCATGAAGTGAAGATCTTAAAAAACGGGGACTTGTCCTTTATTCTGCAGCCAACTCCTTGAATTTTACACACCAATCTTTTGGGACAATGTGGTCATCGGGGCTATATCAGCTTCGCGTATCTAGAAAGGTTTAGACTACATGGTTACTGCTTGAAAGTATTGCATCCATCAGTGGAAGTGACCACGTTTTTCAGCCTTTGAAGGATATTAGATCAAGATAATACAGGTAGGGCAAAGTTGTTGGTAACCTGCCCCTTTCAATAAACTTAAGACACCAATGTCTTTGGACACTGTGCTTGTTGGTTTCATATCAGGTGGGTGAATCTAGGAAGGTCTAGACTATTTGGCTGGCCTTTGAAAGTTCTGTGTCCACTGGTGGCAGAGGCCCCTAAATTCGGCCTTCAAGGGTGTAAAAGCAAGATATTTAAAACTGCTGCAAATTTATTTATCCTGCAGCCTAGTCCTACAATGTGACACACCAATGTTTTGGGATACTGTGGTCATCTGCGCAGTAATCAGGATTGTGAATCTAGGAAGTTCTAGACTGTTTGGTGGGCCTTTGAAAGTTGTGCATGCACCCATGGCAGGGGCCACTTTTTGGGCAATGCCGGGGTGTCTCTTCAAGTGGAAGCTGTGGCAAAAGTTGTTTTTCCTGCATACCAGTCAATGAAGTTTCAACACCCATGTCTTTGGACACTGGGGTCATTGGGGCCATATCAGGTTTATGAATCTAGGAAGCTCTAGACTCTTTTGCTGGCCTGTGAATGTTCCGCGTCCACTGGTGGCAGAGGCCCCTAAATTCGGCCTTCAAGGCTGTGAATGCAAGATATTTAAAACTGCTGCAAAGTTATTTATCCTGCAGCCTAGTCCTTGAATGTGACACACCAACGTTTTGGGATACTTTGGTCATCTGTGCGATAATCAGGTTTGTGAATCTAGGAAGCTCTAGACTGTTTGGTGGGCCTTTGAAAGTTGTGTGTCCACTGATGGAGGAGGCCACTTATTCTCCACTTTGAAAGCTATGTCTGTTCAAGTCTAAGCTTGGGCAAAGTTGTCTATCCTAGCAAAGTTGTTGGTAACCTACCCCTTTCAATAAACTTAATACATCAATGTCTTTGGACACTGTGCTTGTTGGTTTCATATCATGTTGGTGAATCTAGGAAGCTCTGGAATATTCGGCTGGCCTTTGAAAGTTGTGTGTCCACTGGTGGCAAAGGCCCCTAAATTCGGCCTTCAAGGCTGTCAAGTCAAGATCTTTAAAACTGCTGCAAAGTTATTTATCCTGCAGCCTAGTCCTGGAATGTGACACACCAACATTTTGGGACACTGTGGTCATCTGTGCTGGAATCAGGTTTGTGAATCTAGGAAGCTCTAGCCTGTTTGGTGTGCCTTTGAAAATAATGTGCCAAGCCATGGTGGAGGCCGCTTTATCTTGCTATTTGATGGACATGAAGTGAAGATCCTCAAAAACGGGGAATAGTCCTTTATTCTGCAGCCAACTCCTTGAATTTTGCACACCAATCTTTTGGGACAATGTGGTCATTGGGGCTATATCAGCTTTGCGAATCTAGGAAGGTTTAGACTACATGGTTGCTGCTTGAAAGTATTGCATCCATCAGTGGCAGTGACCATGTTTTTCAACCTTTGAAGGATATCAGTTCAAGATCTTACAGGTAGGGCAAAGTTGTTGGTAACCTGCCCCTTTCAATAAATTCAAGACACCAATGTCGATGGACACTGTGCTTGTTGGTTTAATATCAGGTGGGTGAATCTCTGAAGCTCTAAACTATTTGTAGAGCTTCTGTTTTTGAAGATCTTCACTTCATGCCCATCAAATAGCAAAATAATGCGTCCTCCACCATGGCTGGCCACAGTACTTTCAAAGGCCCACCAAACAGTCTAGAGCTTCCTAGATTCACAATCCTGATTAACTCACAGATGACCACAGTATCCCAAAACGTTGGTGTGTCACATTCCAGGACTAGGCTGCAGGATAAATAACTTTGCAGCAGTTTTAAAGATCTTGTAGTGACAGCCCTGTAGGCCGAATTCAGGGGCCTCTGCCACCAGTGGAATCACATCTTTGAAAAGGCAACCATATAGTCTAGAGCTTACTAGATTCACAAACCTGATATAGCTCCAATGAGAACAGTCTCCAGAGACAATGGAGTGTCAAATTCATTGACCAATGCCCAGGATACACAACTTTGCCCCTGCTTAGACTTGAACAGACATAGCTTTCAAAGGGGAGAAAAAGTGGCCTCCTCCATCAGTGGACACACAAGTTTCAAAGGCCAGCCAAATAGTCAAGAGCTTCCTAGATTCACCCACCTGATATGAAACGAACAAGCACAGAGTGCAAAGACATTGATGTCTTGATTTTTTTTAAAGGGGCAGGTTACCAACAACATTGCCCTACCTCTAAGATCTTGAACTGATATCCTTCAAAGGCTGAAAAACCAGGCCTCTGCCACTGAGGGTCGCAATACTTTCAAACAGCAAAGATGTAGTCTAGACCTTCCTAGATTCGCGAAGCTGATATAGCCCCGATGAGCACATTGTCCCAAAATATTGGTGTGTAAAATTCAAGGAGTTGGCTGCAGGATAAAGGACTATGCCCCACGTTGGAAGATCTTCACTTCACGCCCCTCAAATAGCAAGATGAAGCAGCATCCACCATGGCTGGGAACACTACTTTCAAAGGCCCACCAAACAGGCTAGAGCTTCCTAGATTCACAAACCTGATTACCGCACAGATGACCACAGTGTCCCAAAACGTTGGTATGTCACATTCCAGGAGTAGGCTGTAGGATAAATGACTTTGCAGCAGTTTTTAAGATCTTGCATTGACAACCTTGAAAGCCGAATTAAGGGGTCTCTGCCACCAGTGGACACACAACTTTCAAAGGCCAGCCAAATAGTCTAGAGCTTCCTAGATTCATGAACCTGATATAGCCCCAAGGACCCTAGTGTCCAAAGACACGGGTGTTGAAACTTCATTGACGGGCACGCAGGAAAAACAACTATTGCCACAGCTTCCACTTGAAGAGACACCCTGGCAGTGCCCAAAAAGTGGCCCCTGCCATGGGTGTATGCACAACTTTCAAAGGTCCACAAAACAGACTAGAGCCTCCTAGATTCTGAAACCTGATTATCGCACAGATGACCACAGTGTCCTAAAACGTTGGTGTGTCACATTCCAGGTTGGTTGGTTGGTTGGTTATTGGTTTCTTTACACCCTAATTAACTGCCAGGGTCATATCAAGGGTGGTGATGGTGATCGAATCTATGAGAAGATAGAGACCATACCCCTACACTTTTACCGAGGCAGGTGTTCTTTAATGTGCCTGGTCCCATAGACAGGGCAAGACACACAACAGCCGGTGGCACAAGGCCTTTGATATCCCTGTCATTGTCACAGGGAGACATACAGAGGGGTATAGCAGTCAGTAGCACAGCCCAGGATCGAACCCAGGCCGCCCACACAACAGGTGGACGCTCTAACCACTTCACCACCCGACACGCCTGTCACATTCCAGGACTAGGCTGCAGGATAAATAACTTTGCAACAGTTTTAAAGATCTTGCTTTGACAGCCTTGAAGGCCAAATTTAGGGGCCTCTGCCACCAGTGGACACAAAACTTTCAAAGGCCAGCCAAATAGTCTAGAGCTTCTTAGATTCACCCAGCTGATATGAAACCAACAAGGACAGTGTCCAAAGACATTAGTGTCTTAAGTTTATTGAAAGGGGCAGGTTACCAACAACTTTGCCAGGATATACAACTTCGCCCCAGCTCAGACTTGAACAGACATATCTTTCAAAGGGCAGAAAAAATGGCCTCCTCCATCAGTGGACAAATAACGTTCAAAGGCGAGCCGAATAGTCTAGAGCTTCCTAGATTCACCCACCTGATATGAAACCAACAAGCACAGTGTCCAAAGACATCGGTGTCTTAAGTTTATTGAAAGGGGCAGGTTACCAACAACTTTGCAGGATAAAGGACTATGCCCCAGTTTTGAAGACCTTGGCTTCATGCCCTTCAAATAGCAAGATAAATAGGCCTCCACATTTGCTGGACACTCTATTTCCAAATGCCAATAAAATAATCTAAAGCTTGCTAGATTCATGAGCCTGATGGAGTCCCAATGACCCCAGTGTCAACAGATATGGGTGTGTAAACTTCATTGACGGTCATGTAGGAAAAACTACTTTTGCTGCAGCTTCCACTTGAAGAAACACAGCCTGGGAGTGCCCGAAAAGTGGCCCCTGCCATGAGTGTATGCACAACTTTTAAAGGCCCACCAAACAGTCTAGAGCTTCCTAGATTCACAAACCTGATTACCACACAGATGACCACAGTATCCCAAAACGTTGGTGTGTCACATTCCAGGACTAGGCTGCAGGATAAATAACTTTGCAACAGTTTCAAAGATCTTGAAGTGACAGCCTTGAAGGCCGAAATTAGTGGCCTCTGCCACCAGTGGACTCACCACTTTGAAAAGGTCTAGAGCTTACTAGAATCACAAACCTGATATAGCCCCAATGAGAACAATGTCCAAAGACAATGGGGTATCAAATTCATTCACCAGTGCCCAGTATATACAATTTTTCCCCGGTTTATACTTGAACAGACATAGCTTTCAAAGGGGAGAAAAAGTGACCTCCTCCATTAGTTTACACACAACTTTCAAAGGCCAGCCGAATAATCTAGAGCTTGCTAGATTCACCCACTTGATATGAAACCAACAAGCACAGTGTCCAAAGACATCGGTGTCTTAAGTTTATCGAACGGGGCAGGTTATCAACAACTTTGCCTTACCTCTAAGATCTTGCCCTGATATCCTTCAAAATCTTAAAAACGTGGCCTCTGCCACTGGTGGTCGCAATACTTTCAAACAGCAACCATGTAGTCTAGACCTTCCTAGATTCACGAAGCTGATATAGGCCTGGAGACCACATTGTGTAAAAAGATTGGGGTGTAAAATCCAGGGAATTGGCTGCAGGATTAAGGTCTATGCCCCAGTTTTGAAGACCTCTTGAAAAGACACCCTGGCAGTACCCAAAAAGTGGACCCTGCCATAGGTACATGCACAACTTTCAAAGGCCCACCAAACAGTCTAGAGCTTCCTAGATTCACAAACCTGATTACCGCAGGGATGACAACATTATCCCAAAACGTTGGTCTGTCACATATAAGGACTAGGCTGCAGGATGAATAACTTTGCCGCAGTTTCAAAGATCTTGAAGGGACAGCTTTGAAGGCCGAATTTAGGGGTCTCTGCCACCAGTGGACACACAACTTTGTAAAGCCAGCCAAATCGTCTAGAGCTTCATAGATTCATGAACCTGATATAGTTCCAATGACCCCAGTGTAGAAAGACACAGGTGTTGAAACTTCATTGATGGGTATGCAGGAAACACAACTTTTGCCACAGCTTCGACTTGAAGAGACACCCTGGCATTGCCCAAAACGTGGCCCCTGCCATGGGTGCATGCACAACTTTCAAATGCCCACCATGTAGTCTAGAGCCTCCTAGATTAACAAACCTGATTACCACACAGAT
The DNA here is from genome assembly GCA_936440205.1 of Lepidonotus clava. NCBI lineage: Eukaryota > Metazoa > Annelida > Polychaeta > Phyllodocida > Polynoidae > Lepidonotus > Lepidonotus clava. The sequence goes on along the minus strand of OW387146.1, from coordinate 43,753,338 downwards.
GACCACAGTGTCCCAAAATGTTGGGGGTCACATTCCAGGACTAGGCTGCAGGATAAATAACTTTGCAGCAGTTTTAAAGATCTTGCTTTGACGGCCTTGGAGGCTGAATTTAGGGCCTCTGACACCAGTGGACACACAACTTTCAAAAGCCAGCCAAATAGTCTAGAGCTTCCTAGATTCACCTACCTGATATGAAACCAACAAGCACAGTGTCCAAAGACATTGGTGTCTTAAGTTTATTGAAAGGGGCAGGTTACCAACAACTTTGCCCTACCTGTAATATCTTGATCTAATATCCTTCAAAGGCTGAACAACATGGCCTCTGCCACTTTTTGACGCAATACTTTCAAGCAGCAACAGTGTAGTCTAGACCTTATTAGATTCGTGAAGCTGATATAGCCCCAATGAACACATTGTCCCAAAAGATTGGTGTGTAAAATTCGAGGAGTTAGCTGCAAGATAAACGACTATGCCCCACTTTTGAAGATCTTAACTTCATGCCCATCAAATAGCAAGATGAAGCGGCCTCTACCATGGCTGGGAACACTACTTTCAAAGGCCCACCAAACAGGCTAGAGCTTCCTAGATTCACAATCCTGATTAACTCACAGATGACCACAGTATCCCAAAACGTTGGTGTGTCACATTCCAGGAGTAGACTGTAGGATAAATAATGACTTTGCAGCAATTTTAAATATCCTGCATTGACAGCCTTCAAGGCCAAATTTAGGGGCCTCTGCTACCAGTGGACTCACCACTTTGAAAATGTCTAGAGCTTACTAGAATCACAAACCTGATGTAGCCCAGATGACCAAATTGTCCCAAAAGATTGGTGTGTAAAATTCAAGGAGTTGGCTGCAGGATAAAGGACTATGCCCCACTTTGGAAGATCTTCACTTCATGCCCATCAAATAGCAAGATGAAGTGGCCTCCACCATGGCTGGGCACAGTACTTTCAAAGGCCCACCAAACAGGCTAGAGCTTACTAGATTCACAAATCTGATTACCACACATATGACCACATTGTACAGAAACGTCAAAATAGCCCCATTTTAACAGTGTAGGCTGTAGGATAAATATCTTTGCAGCAGTTTTAAAGATCTTGAATTGACAGCCTTGAAGGCCGAATTTAGGGGCTCTGCTAACGGTGGACTCACCTCTTTGCAAAGGCAACCATATAGTCTAGAGCTTACTAGTTTTACAAACCTGGTATAGCCCCAATGACAACAGTGTCCATAGACAATGGGGTCTCAAATTCATTGACCAGTGCCCAGGATCGACAACTTTGCCCCAGCTTAGACTCGAACAGACACAGCTTTCAAAGGGCAGAAAAAGTGGCCTGTTCCATCAGTGGACACACAACTTTCAAAGGCCAGCTAAATAGTCTAGAGCTTCCTAGATTCACCCACCTGATAGGCATCCACCAAGCTCAGTGTCGAAAGACATCAGTGTCTTAAGTTTATTGACAGGGACAGGTTACCAACAACTTTGCCAGGATAGACAACCTTGCCCCAACTTAGACTTGAACAGACATAGCTTTCAAAGGGGAGAAAAAATCGCCTCCTCCATCAGATGACACACAAATTTCAAAGGCCAGCCAAATAGTCTAGAGCTTCCTAGGTTCACCCAGCTGATATGAAACCAACAAGTACAGCGTCCAAAGACATTGGTGTCTTAAGTTTATTGAAAGGGGCAGGATAACAACAACTTTGCCCTACCCGTAAGATCTTGAAATGATATCCTTCAATGGCTGAAAAACATGGCCTCTGCCACTGATGGACGCAATAAAGCAGCAACCATGTAGTCTAGACCTTCCTAGATTCGTGAAGCTGATATAGCCCAGATGACCACGTTGCCCCAAAAGATTGATGTGTAAAATTCAAGGAGTTGGCATCTAGATAAAGGACTATGCCCCACTTTGGAAGATCTTCACTTCATGCCCATCAAATAGCAAGATAAAGCGTCCTCTACCATGGCTGGGCACATTACTTTCAAAGGCCCACCAAACAGGCTAGAGCTTCCTATATTCACAAACCTGATTACCACACAGATGACCACAGTGTCCGAAAACGTTGGTGTGTCACATTCCAGGACTAGGCTGCAGGATAAATAACTTTGCAGCAGTTTTAAAGATCTTGATTAGACCCCCTTGAAGGCCGAATTTAGGGGGCTCTGCTGACGGTGGACTCACCTCTTTGAAAAGGCAACCATATAGTCTAGAGCTTACTAGATTCACAAACCTGATATAGCCCCAATGAGAACAGTGTCCAAAGACAATGGGGTGTCAAATTCATTGACCAGTGCCCAGGATCGACAACTTTGCCCCAGCTTAGACTTGAACAGACATAGCTTTCAAAGGGCAGAAAATGCGGCCTCCTCCATCAGTGGACACACAACTTTCAAAGGCCAGCCAAATAGTGTAGAGCTTCCTAGATTCACCCACCTGATAGGAAACCACCAAGCTCAGTGTCGAAAGACATCGGTGTCTCAAGTTTATTGAAAGGGGCAGGTTACCAACAACTTTGCCAGGATAGACAACCTTGCCCCAGCTTAGACTTGAACAGACATAGATTTCAAAGGGCACAAAAAATCGCCTCCTCAATCAGATGACACACAACTTTCAAAAGCCAGCCAAATAGTCTTGAGCTTCCTAGATTAACCCACCTGATATGAAACCAACAAGCACAGTGTTCAAAGACATTGGTGTCTTAAGTTAAATTGAAAGGGGCAAGTTACCAACAACTTTGGTCTACCTCTAAGATCTCGAACTAATATCCTTCAAAGGCTGAAAAACCTGAAAGTGGTGAGCCTAACGGTGGCAGAGGCCCCTAAATTCGGCCTTCAAGGCTGTCAATTCAAGATCTTTAAAACTGCTACAAAGTTATTTATCCTACAGCCTACTCCGGGAATGAGACACACAAACGTTTCTGGACACTGTGGTCATCTGTACAGTGATCAGGTTTGTGAATCTAGTAACCTCTAGCCTGTTTGGTGGGCCTTTGAAAGTAGTGTGCCCAGCCATGGTGGAGGCCACTTTATCTTCCTATTTGATGGGCATGAAGTGAAGATCTTCCAAAGTGGGCTATAGTCCTTTATCCTGCAGCCAACTCCTTGAATTTTACACACCAATATTTTGGGACAATGTGGTCATCTGGGCTATATCAGGTTTGTGATTCTAGTAAGATCTAGACATTTTCAAAGTGGTGAGTCCACTGGTGGCAGAGGCCTCTAATTTCGGCCTATAAGGCTGTCACTTCAAGATCTTTAAAACTGCTGCAAAGTTATATATCCTACAGCCTACTCCAGGAATGTGACACACCAATGTTTTGGGACAATGTTGTCATCTGTGCGTTAATCAGGTTTGTGAATCTAGGAAGCTCTAGACTGTTTGGTGGGCCTTTGAAAGTTGTGTGTCCATTGATAGAGGAGGCCACTTTTTCTCCACTTTGAAAGCTATCTCTGTTCAAGTCTAAGCTGGGGCAAGGTTGTCTATCCTGGCAAAGTTGTTGGTAACCTGCCCCTTCCAATAAACTTAAGACACCAATGTCGTTGGACACTGTGCCTCTTGGTTTCATATCAGGTGGGTGAATCTTGGAAGCTCTAGACTATTTGGCTGGCCTTTGAAAGTTGTGTGTCCACCGATGGAGGAGGCCACTTTTTCTGCCCTTTGAAAGCTATGTCTGTTCAAGTCTAAGCTTAGTCTAGATTCGCGAAGCTGATATAGCCACGATGACCACATTGTCCCAAAAGATGGTGTGTGAAATTCAAGGAGTTGGCTGCAGGATAAAGTCCTATGCCCCATTTTTGAAGATCTTCACTTCATGCCCACCAAATACCTAGATAAAGCGGCATTTACCATGGCTGGGCGCAATACTTTCAAAAGCCCACCAAACAGACTAGAGCTTCCCAGATTCACAAACCTGATTCCAGCACAGATGACCACAATGTCCCAAAACGTTGGTAAGTCACATTCCAGGAGTACCCTATAGGATAAATAACTCTGCAGCAGTTTTAAAGATCTTGATTTGATAGCCTTGAAGACCGAATTTAGGGGCTTCTGCCACCAGTGGACACACAACTTTCAAAGGCCAGCCAAATAGTGTAGAGCTTCCTAGATTCACCCAGCTGATATGAAACCAACAAGGACGGTCTCCAAAGACATTGGTGTCTTAAGTTTATTGAAAGGGGCAGGTTACCAACAACTTTGCCAGGATAGACAACTTTGCTCCAGCTCAGACTTGAACAGACATAGCTTTCAAAGGGCAGAAAAAATGGGGCTATATCGAACTTCGAGACAAAAAGATTTTTTTTTGACTTCAACTTCTTTTTTGATTTTTCAAAAAGCTGTCCTTGTAAGCAAAAATATAGGTTGGAAGTAAAAAGTGGAATGTGTATAAAATAAACGAAATGGTATCATTAGGCCTACTGTCTAAGTGAAATAGATATTAGATTTACATACATTCATAATGAAATATATTAGGAAGGGATCCCCAAGAAGGTTAAATGGGAAAAACCCTCAGAAGTTGAAGGATAAACACCTCAGAAGTTCAAGTCAAAATCACTTTTGACTCCATTTTTGACGCGAAGTTATAGTATATATATACCAGACACTTCCTTCATTCTTATTGTACACTAAGAGGAAGGGATCCCCAAGAAGGTTAAATGGGAAAAACCCTCAGAAGTTGAAGGATAAACACCTGAGAAGTTCAAGTCAAAATCACTTTTGACTCCATTTTTGACGCGAAGTTATAGTATATATATACCAGACACTTCCTTCATTCTTATTGTACACTAAGAGGAAGGGATCCCCAAGAAGGTTAAATGGGAAAAACCCTCAGAAGTTGAAGGATAAACACCTCAGAAGTTCAAGTCAAAATCACTTTTGACTCCATTTTTGACGCGAAGTTATAGTATATATATACCAGACACTTCCTTCATTCTTATTGTACACTAAGAGGAAGGGATCCCCAAGAAGGTTAAATGGGAAAAACCCTCAGAAGTTGAAGGATAAACACCTCAGAAGTTCAAGTCAAAATCACTTTTGACTCCATTTTTGACGCGAAGTTATAGTATATATATACCAGACACTTCCTTCATTCTTATTGTACACTAAGAGGAAGGGATCCCCAAGAAGGTTAAATGGGAAAAACCCTCAGAAGTTGAAGGATAAACACCTGAGAAGTTCAAGTCAAAATCACTTTTGACTCCATTTTTGACGCGAAGTTATAGTATATATATACCAGACACTTCCTTCATTCTTATTGTACACTAAGAGGAAGGGATCCCCAAGAAGGTTAAATGGGAAAAACCCTCAGAAGTTGAAGGATAAACACCTCAGAAGTTCAAGTCAAAATCACTTTTGACTCCATTTTTGACGCGAAGTTATAGTATATATATACCAGACACTTCTTTCATTCTTATTGTACACTAAGAGGAAGGGATCAACAAGAAGGTTAAATGGGAAAAACCCTCAGAAGTTGAAGGATAAACACCTCAGAAGTTCAAGTCAAAATCACTTTTGACTCCATTTTTGACGCGAAGTTATAGTATATATATACCAGACACTTCCTTCATTCTTATTGTACACTAAGAGGAAGGGATCCCCAAGAAGGTTAAATGGGAAAAACCCTCAGAAGTTGAAGGATAAACACCTCAGAAGTTCAAGTCAAAATCACTTTTGACTCCATTTTTGACGCGAAGTTATAGTATATATATACCAGACACTTCCTTCATTCTTATTGTACACTAAGAGGAAGGGATCCCCAAGAAGGTTAAATGGGAAAAACCCTCAGAAGTTGAAGGATAAACACCTCAGAAGTTCAAGTCAAAATCACTTTTGACTCCATTTTTGGCACGAAGTTATAGTATATATACCAGACACTTCCTTCATTCTTATTGTACACTAAGAGGAAGGGATCCCCAAGAAGGTTAAATGGGAAAAACCCTCAGAAGTTGAAGGATAAACACCTGAGAAGTTCAAGTCAAAATCACTTTTGACTCCATTTTTGACGCGAAGTTATAGTATATATATACCAGACACTTCCTTCATTCTTATTGTACACTAAGAGGAAGGGATCCCCAAGAAGGTTAAATGGGAAAAACCCTCAGAAGTTGAAGGATAAACACCTCAGAAGTTCAAGTCAAAATCACTTTTGACTCCATTTTTGACGCGAAGTTATAGTATATATATACCAGACACTTCCTTCATTCTTATTGTACACTAAGAGGAAGGGATCCCCAAGAAGGTTAAATGGGAAAAACCCTCAGAAGTTGAAGGATAAACACCTCAGAAGTTCAAGTCAAAATCACTTTTGACTCCATTTTTGACGCGAAGTTATAGTATATATATACCAGACACTTCCTTCATTCTTATTGTACACTAAGAGGAAGGGATCCCCAAGAAGGTTAAATGGGAAAAACCCTCAGAAGTTGAAGGATAAACACCTGAGAAGTTCAAGTCAAAATCACTTTTGACTCCATTTTTGACGCGAAGTTATAGTATATATATACCAGACACTTCCTTCATTCTTATTGTACACTAAGAGGAAGGGATCCCCAAGAAGGTTAAATGGGAAAAACCCTCAGAAGTTGAAGGATAAACACCTCAGAAGTTCAAGTCAAAATCACTTTTGACTCCATTTTTGACGCGAAGTTATAGTATATATATACCAGACACTTCTTTCATTCTTATTGTACACTAAGAGGAAGGGATCAACAAGAAGGTTAAATGGGAAAAACCCTCAGAAGTTGAAGGATAAACACCTCAGAAGTTCAAGTCAAAATCACTTTTGACTCCATTTTTGACGCGAAGTTATAGTATATATATACCAGACACTTCTTTCATTCTTATTGTACACTAAGAGGAAGGGATCCCCAAGAAGGTTAAATGGGAAAAACCCTCAGAAGTTGAAGGATAAACACCTCAGAAGTTCAAGTCAAAATCACTTTTGACTCCATTTTTGACGCGAAGTTATAGTATATATATACCAGACACTTCCTTCATTCTTATTGTACACTAAGAGGAAGGGATCCCCAAGAAGGTTAAATGGGAAAAACCCTCAGAAGTTGAAGGATAAACACCTCAGAAGTTCAAGTCAAAATCACTTTTGACTCCATTTTTGGCACGAAGTTATAGTATATATACCAGACACTTCCTTCATTCTTATTGTACACTAAGAGGAAGGGATCCCCAAGAAGGTTAAATGGGAAAAACCCTCAGAAGTTGAAGGATAAACACCTCAGAAGTTCAAGTCAAAATCACTTTTGACTTTAAAGTTTTAAAGAAAATAGAAGCACAATAGACTCATTTAGTTATCAAAATAAGAAATACTTTAAATGAAACATAATTTTAAGAAACAAAATAGATGTCCTTTTTTTTTGTGACGAAATGAGTGTCATAATGACACTCATTTCGTCACAAAAAAAAAAAAGACTCATTTCCTTTTACAAGTTAGTGAATCCGTATTTTATATCCAACTCCTGAGACGTCAAAAAAAAAAGTTTTTGACTTAAAGTTCGAGATAGCCAAAAATGGCCTCCTCCAACAGTGGAAACACAACTTTCAAAGGCGAGCAAAATAGTCTAGAGCTTCCTAGATTCACCCACCTGATATGAAACCAACAAGCACAGTGTCCAAAGACATCGGTGTCTTAAGTTTATTGAAAGGGGCACGTTACCAACAACTTTGCCCTACCTCTAAGATCTTGAACTGATATCCTTCAAAGGCTGAAAAACGTGGCCTCTGCCACTGATGGTCGCAATACTTTCAAACAGCAACCATGTAGTCTAGACCTTCCTAGATTCGCGAAGCTGAGATAGGGTTGGAGACCACATAGTCCAAAAAGATTGGTGTGTAAAATTCAGGGAATCTGCTGCAGGTTTAAGGACTATGCCTGAGTTTTGAAGACGGCTTGTAGAGCCACTCTGGAAGTGCCCTAAAAGTGGCCCCTGCCATGGGTGCATGAACAACTTTCAAAGGCCCACCAAACAGTCTAGAGCTTCCTAGATTTACAAACCTGATTAATGCACAGATGACCACATTGTCCCAAAAGATTGGTGTGTAAAATTCAAGGAGTTGGCTGCAAGATAAAAGACCATGCCCCACTTTGGAAGATCTTCGCTTCATGCCCATCAAATAGCAAGATAAAACGGCCTCCACCATGGCTTGGAACACTACTTTCCAAGGCCTACCAAGCAGGATAGAGCTTCCTAGATTCACAAACCTGATTACCGCACAGATAACCACAGTGTCCCAAAATGTTGGTGTGTCACATTCCAGGATTAGACTGTAGGATAAATAACTTTGCAGCAGTTTCAAAGATCTTGCATTGACAGCCTTGATGGCCGAATATAGGGGCCTCTGCCACCAGTGGACTCATCAATTTGAAAAGGCAACCATATAGTCTAGAGCTTCCTAGATTCGCAAACCTGATATAGTCCCAATGAGAACAATGTCCAAAGACAATGGGGTGTCAAATTCATTGACCGGTGCCCAGGATAGACAGCTTTGCCCAAGCTTAGACTTGAACAGACATAGCTTTCAAACGGCAGAAAAAGTATCCTAATCCATTAGTGGACACACAACTTTCAAGTCCAGCCAAATAGTCTAGAGCTTCCAAGATTCACCCACCTGATATGAAACCAACAAGCACAGTGTCCAAAGACATTGGTGTCTTAAGTTTATTGAAAGGGGCAGGTTACCAACAACTTTGCCTTACCCGTAAGATCTTGAACTGATATTCTTCAAAGGCTGAAAAATGTGGTCACTGACACTGATGGACGCAATACTTTCAAGCAGCAACCATGTAGTCTAGACCTTCCTAGATTCGCAAAGCTGATATAGCCCCGATGACCACATTGTCCAAAAAGGTTGGTGTGTAAAATTCAAGGAGTTAGCTGCAAGATAAAGGACTATGCCCCACTTTTGAAGATCTTAACTTCATGCCCATCAAATAGCAAGATGAAGGGGCCTCAACCATGGCTGGGAACACTACTTTCAAAGGCCCACCAATCAGGTTATAGCTTCCTAGATTCAAAAACCTGACTACCGCACAGATGACCACGGTGTCCCAAAATGTTGGTGTGTCACATTCCAGGAGTAGACTGTATGATAAATAACTTTGCAGCAGTTTTAAATATCTTGCATTCACAGCCTTGAAGGCCGAATTTAGGGGCCTCTGCCACCAGTGGTCACGCAACATTCAAAGGCCAGTAAAAGAGTCTAGAGCTTCCTAGATTCATAAACCTGATATGGCCCGAATGACCCCAGTGTCCAAAGACACAGATGTTGAAACTTCATTGACGGGCATGCAGGAAAAACTACTTTTGTCACAGCTTCCACTTGAAGAGACACCCTGGCATTGCCCAAAAAGTGGCCCCTGTCGTGGGCGCATACACAACTTTCAAAGGCCCACCAAACAGTCTAGATCCTCCTAGATTCACAAACCTGATTACTGCACAGATGACCATAGTGTCCCTAAACGTTGGTTTGTCACCTTCCAGGACTTGGCTGCAGGATAAATAACTTTACAGCAACTTTAAAGATCTTGCTTTGACAGCCTTGAAGGCCAAATTTAGGGGCCTCCGCCACCAGTGGACACACAACTTTTAAAGGCCAGCCAAATAGTCTAAAGCTTCCTAGATTCACCCAGCTGATATGAAACCAACAAGGACAGCGTCCAAAGACATTGGTGTTTTAAGTTTATTGAAAGGGGCAGGTTACCAATAACTTTGCCCTACCTGTAAGATCTTGAACGGATATCCTTCAAAGGCTGAAAAACATGGCCTCTGCCACTGATGGACGCAATACTTTCAAGCAACAACCGTGTAGTCTAGACCTTCCTATATTCGCAAAGCTGATATAGCCCCGATGACCACATTGTGCCAAAAGATTGGTGTGAAAAATTCAAGGAGTTGGCTGCAAGAAAAAGGACTATGCCCCACTTTGGAAGATCTTCACTTCATGCCCATCAAATAGCAAGATAAAGCGGCCTCCACCATGGCTGGGCACACTACTTTCAAAGGCCCACCAAACAGGCTAGAGCTTCCTAGATTCACAAACGTGAATACCGCACAGATGACCACAGTGTCCCAAAATGTTGGTGTGTCACATTCCAGGACTAGGCTGGATAAGTAACTTTGCAACTGTTTTAAAATTCTTGAATTGAGAGCCTTGAAGGCTAAATTTAGGGGGCTCTGCCAACGGTGGACTCACCTATTTGAAAAGGCAACCATATAATCTAGAGCTTACTAGATTCACAAATCTGATATAGCCCCAATGAGAACAATGTCCAATCTATTGTTTTTGGGTGAATCTAGGAATCTCTAGACTATTTGGCTGGCCTTTGAAAGTTGTTTGTCCACTGATGGAGGAGGCCACTTTTTCTGCCCTTTGAAAGCTAAGTCTGTTCAAGTCTAAGCTGGGGCAAAGTTGTCGATCCTGGGCACTGTTTATTGAATTTGACACCCCATTGTTTTTGGACACTGTTCTCGTTGGGGCTATGTCATGTTTGTGAATCTAGTAAGCTCTAGACCATATGGTTGCCTTTTCTAAGTGGTGAGTCCAGTGGTGGCAGAGGCCCCTAATTTCGGCGTACAAGGCTGTCAATTCAAGATCTTTGAAACTACTGCAAAGTTATTTATCCTGCAGCCTAATCCTTGAATGTGACACACCAACGTTTTGGGACACTGTGGTTATCTGAGCGGTAATCAGGTTTGTGAATCTAAGAAGTTCTAGACTGTTTGGTGGGCCTTTGAAAGTAGTGTGCCCAGTAATGGTGGAGGCCGCTGCATCTTGCTATTTGAAGGGCATGAAGTCAATGTCTTCAAAACTGGGGCATAGTCCTTTATCCTGCAGCCAATTCCCTGAATTTTACACCCCAATCTTTTTAGACAATGTGGTTATCATGGCTATATCACCTTCATGAATCCTAGAAGGTCTAGGCTACATGGTCGCTGTTTGAAAGTATTGGGTCAATAAGTGGCAGAGGCCACGTTTTTCAGCCTTTGAAGGATATCAGATCATGATCTTACAGGTAGGGCAAAGTTGTTGGTAACCTGCCCCTTTCACTAAACTTAAGTCACCAATGTCGATGGACACTGTGCTTGTTGGTTGCATATCAGGAGGTTGAATCTAGGAAGCTCTAGACTATTTGGCTGGCCTTTGAAAGTTGTGTGTCCACTGGTGGCAAAGGCCCCTAAATTCGAACTTAAAGGCTGTTAAAGCAAGATCATTAAAACTGCTGCAAATGTATTTATCCTACAGCCTACTCCTGGAATGTGACTTACCAATGTTTTGGGACACTGTGGTCATCTGTGCGTTAATCAGGATTGTGAATCTAGGAAGCTCTAGACTGTTTGGTGGGCCTTTGAAAGTAGTGTGCCCAGCCATGGTGGAGGACACATTATCTTGCTATTTGATGGGCATGAAGTGAAGATCTTAAAAAACGGGGAATAGTCCTTTATTCTGCAGCCAACTCCTTGAATTTTACACACCAATCTTTTGGGACAATGTGGTCTTCGGGGCTATATCAGCTTCGCGAATCTGGGAAGGTCTCGACTACGTGGTTGCTGCTTGAAAGTATTGCGTCTATCAGTGGCAGTGACCACGTTTTTCAGCCTTTGAAGGATATCAGTTCAAGATCTTACAGGTAGGGCAAAGTTGTTGGTAACCTGCCCCTTTCAATAAACTTAAGTCACAAATGTCGATGGACACTGTGCTTGTTGGTTTCATATCAGGTGGGTGAATCTAGGATGCTCTAGACTATTTGGCTGGCCTTTGAAAGTTGTGCGTCCACTGGTGGCAAAGGCCCCTAAATTCGGCCTTCAAGGCTGTCAAAGCAAGATCTTTAAAACTGCTGCAAAGTTATATATCCTACAGCCTGCTCCGCGAATGTGACACACCAATGTTTTGGGACAATTTGGTCATCTGTGTGTTAATTAGGTTTGTGAATCTAGGAAGCTCTAGACTGTTTGGTGGCCCTTTGTAAGTTGTGCATACACCCATGGCAGGGGCCACTTTTCGGGTACTGCCAGGCTCTGTCTCTTCAAGTGGAAGCTGTGGCAAAAATTGTTTTTTCTACATGCCCATCAATGAAGTTTGCACACCCATATCTTTTGACACTGGGGTCATTGGAGCTCCATCAGGTTCATGAATCTAGGAAGCTCTAGACTATTTAGTTGGCATTTGAAAGTAGTGTGTCCACCAATGGTGGAGGCCTCTTTATCTTGCTATTTGAAGGGTCTTCAAAACTGGCTCATAGTCCTTTATCCTACAAAGTTGTTGATAACCTGCCCCTTTCCATAAAATTAAGACATCAATGTCTTTGCACATTGTGCTTGTTGGTTTCATATCAGGTGGGTGAATCTAGGAAGCTCTAGACTATTTGGCAGGCCTTTGAAAGTTGTGTGTCCACTGATGGAGGAGACCATTTTTTCCGCCCTTCGAAAGCTATGTCTGTTCAATTCTAAGCTGGGGCAAAGTTGTCTATCCTAGACACTGGTCAATAAAATTGACACCCCGTTGACTTTGGACACTGTTCTCGCTGGAGCTATATCAGGTTTGTGAATCTAGTAACCTCTAGACTATATGGTTGCTTTTTCAGAGTGCTGAGTCCACTGGTGGCAGAGGCCCCTAATTTCGGCCTACAAGGCTGTCACTTCAAGATCTTTAAAACTACTCCGTACTTGTTTATCCTGCAGCCTAGTCCTTGAATGTGACACACCTATGTTTTGGGACACTGTGGTCATCGGTGCGGTAATCAGGTTTGTGAATCTAGGAAGCTCTAGACTGTTTGGTGGGCCTTTGGTTGAGGCCATGGTTGAGGACTCTTTATATTGCTATTTGAAAGGCATGAAGCCAAGGTCTTCAAAACTGGGGCATAGTCCGTTATCCTGCAAAGTTGTTGGTAACCTGCCCCTTTCAATAAAATGAAGACATCAATGTCTTTGCACACTGTGCTTGTTGGTTTCATATCAGGTGGGTGAATCTAGAAAGCTCTAGACTATTTGGCTGGCCTTTGAAAGTTGTGTATCGACTGGTGGCAGAGGCCCCTAAATTCGGCCTTCAAGGCTGTCACTTCAAGATCTTTAAAACTGCTGCAAAATTATTTACCATATACCCTACTCCTGGGATGTGACACACTAATGTTTTGGGACAATGTTGTCATCTGCGCGTTAATCAAGTTTGTGAATCTCGGAAGCTCTAGCCCATTTGATGGGCCTTTGAAAGTAGTGTGCCCAGCCATGGTGGAGGTGTTTTATCTTGCTATTTGATGGGCATGAAGTGAATATCTTCAAAATTGGGGCATAGTCCTTTATCTTGCAGCTACCTCCTTGAATTTTACGCACCAATCTTTTGAGACAATGTGGTCATCGGGGCTATATCAGCTTCACAAATCTAGGAAGGTCTAGACCACATGGTTGCTGCTTGAAAGTATTGTGTCCATCAGTGGCAGAGCACACGTTTTTCAGCCTCTGAAGGATATCAGTTCAAGATCTTAGAGGTAGAACAAAGTTGTTGGTAACTTGACCCTTTCAATTTGACTTAAGACACCAATGTCTTTGGACACTGTGCTTGTTGGTTTCATATCAGGTGGTTGAATCTAGGATGCTCTAAACTATTTGGCTGGCCTTTGAAAGTTGTGTGTCCACTGGTGGCAGAGACCCCTAAATCTGGCTTTCAAGGCTGTCACTTCAAGATCTTTAAAACTGCTGCAAAGTTATTTATCCTGCAGCCTAGTCCTTGAATGTGACACATCAACGTTTTGGGATACTGTGGTCATCTGTTCGGTAATCAGGTTTGTGAATCTAGGAAGCTCTAGACTGTTTGGTGGGCCTTTGAAAGTTGTGTGTCCACTGATGGAGGAGGCCACTTTTTCTCCTCTTTGAAAGCTATGTCTGTTCAAGTCTGAGCTGGGGCAAGGTTGTCTATCCTGGCAAAGTTGTTGGTGATCTGCCCCTTTCAATAAATCTAAGATACCAATGTCGTTGGACACTGTGCATCTTGGTTTCATATCAGCAAAGTTATTTATCCTTTGAGGGATATTAGATCAAGATATTACAGGTAGGGCAAAGGTGTTGATAACCTGCCCATTTCAATAAACTTAAGACACCGATGTCTTTGGACACTGTGCTTGTTGGATCCATATCAGGTGGGTGAATCTAGGAAGCTCTAGACTATTTGGCTGGTCTTCGAAAGTTTTGTGTCCACTGATGGAGGAGGCCACTTTTTCTGCCCTTTGAAAGCTATGTCTGTTCAAGTCTAAGTTGGGGCAAATTTGTCTATCCTGGGCATTAGTCAATGAATTTGACACCCTATCGTCTTTGGAGACTGTTCTCATTGGGGCTATATCAGGTTTGTGAATCTAGTAAGCTCTAGACTATATGGTTGCCTTTTCAAAGTGATGAGTCTACCGGTGGCAGAGGCCCCTAAATTTGGCCTTTAAGGCTGTGAATTCAAGATTTTTAAAACTCTTGCAAAGTTATTTATCCTGCAGCCTAGTCCTGGAATGTGACACACCAACGTTTTGGGACACTGTGGTCATCTGTGCGATAATCAGGTTTTTGAATCCAGGAGGCTCTAGTCTGTTTGGTGGAACTTTGAAAGTTGTGCATACACCCATGGCAGGGGCCACTTTTTGGGCACTGCCAGGGTGTCTCTTCAAGTGGAAGCTGTGGCAAAAGTTGTTTTTCTTGCATGCCCGTCAATGAAGTTTCAACACCTGTGTCTTTGTACACTAATGTCCTTGGGGCTATATCAGGTTTATGAATCTAGGAAGCTCTAGACTATTTGGCTGGCCTTTGAAAGTTGTATGTCCACTGGTGGCAGAGACCCCTAAATTCGGCCTTCAAGGCTGTCAATGCAAGATCTTTAAAACTGCTGCAAAGTCAATTATCCTACAGCCTACTCCTGGAATGTGACACAACAACGTTTTGGGACACTGTGGTCATCTGTGTGGTAATCAGGTTTGTGAATCTACGAAGCTCTAGCCTGTTTGGTGGGCCTTTGAATGTAGTGTTCCCAGTCATGGTTGAGGCTGCTTCGTCTTACTATTTGAGAGGCATGAAGTGAAGATCTTCCAAAGTGTGGCATAGTCCTTTATCCTGCAGCCAACTCCTTGAATTTTACACACCAATATTTTGGGACAATGTGGTCATCGGGGTTATATCAGCTTTGCGAATCTAGGAAGGTCTAGACTACATGGTTGCTGTTTGAAAGTATTGCGACCATCAGTGGCAGAGGCCCGGTTTTTCAGCCTTTAAAGGATATCCGTTCAAGATCTTACAGGTAGGGCAAAGTTGTTGGTAACCTGCCCCTTTCAATAAACTTAAGACACCAATGTCTTTGGACACTGTGCTTGTTGGTTTCATATCAGGTGGGTGAATCTAGGAAGCTCTAGACTATTTGGCTGGCCTTTGAAAGTTGTGCGTCCACTGATGGAGGAGGCCACTTTTTCTCCCCTTTGAAAGCTATGTCTGTTCAAGTCTAAGCAGGGGCAAAGTTGTCTATCCTGGGCATTGGTCAATGAATTTGACACTCCATCGCCTTTGGACACTGTTCTCATTGGAGCTATATCAGGTTTGTGAATCTAGTAAGCTCTAGAATATATGGTTGCCTTTTCAAAGTGGTGAGTCCACTGGTTGCAGAGGCCCCTGAATTCGGCTTTAAGTGCTGTCAATTCAAGATCTTTAAAACTACTGCAAAGTCATTTATCCTACAGCCTACTCCTGGAATGTGACTTACTAAAGTTTTTTGACACTGTGGTCATCTGTGAGTTAATCAGGATTGTGAATATAGGAAGCTCTAGACTGTTTGGTTGGCCTTTGAAAGTAGTGTGCCCAGCCATGGTGGAGGACGCATTATCTTGTTATTTGATGGGCGTGAAGTGAAGATCTTGAAAAACGGGGAATAGTCCTTTTTTCTGCAGCCAACTCCTTGAATTTTACACACCAATCTTTTGGGACAATGTGGTTATCAGAGCTAGATCAGCTTCGCGAATCTAGGAAGGTCTAGACTACATGGTTGTTGCTTGAAAGTATTGCGTCCATCAGTGGCGGAGGCCACGTTTTTCATTCTTGGAAGGATGTCAGTTCAAGATCTTACAGGTAGGGCAAAGTTGTTGGTAACCTGCCCCTTTCAATAAGCTTAAGACACCAATGTCTTTGGACACTGTGCTTGTTGGTTTCATATCAGGTGGGTGAATCTAGGGAGCTCTAGACTATTTGGCTGGCCTTTGAAAGTTGTGTGATCACTGGTGGCAGAGGCCCCTAAATTCGGCCTTCAAGGATGTCAAAGCAAGATCTTTAAAACTGCTTCAAAGTTATTTATCCTGCAGCCTAGTCCTGGAATGTGCAACACCAATGTTTTGGGACACTATGGTCATCTGTGCAATAATCAGGTTTGTGTATCTAGGAGGTTCTAGACTGTTTGGTGGGCCTTTGAAAGTTGTGCATGCACCCATGACAGGGGTCACTTTTTGGGCAATGCCAGGGTGTCTCTTCAAGTGGAAGCTGTGGCAAAAAATATTTTTCCTACATGCCCGTCAATGAAGTTTCAACACCCGTTTCTTTAGACACTGGGATCCTTGGGTCTATATCAGGTTTATGAATCTAGGAAGCTCTAGACCAATTGGCTGGCCTTTGAAAATTGTGTGTCCACTGGTGGCAGAGGCCCCTAAATTCGGCCTTCAAGGCCGTCAATGCAAGATCTTAAAAATGGCTGCAAAGTCATTTATCCTACAGCCTACTCCTGGAATGTGACACACCAATGTTTTGGGACACTGTGGTCATCTGTGCAGTAATCAGGTTTGTGAATCTAGGAAGCTCTAGCCTGTTTGGTGGATCTTTGAAAGTATTGTGCCCAGGCATGGTGGAGGCCGCTTTCTCTTGCTAATTGAAGGGCATGAAGTCAATGTCTTCAAAATTGGGGCATAGTCCTTTATCCTGCAGCCAATTCCCTAAATTTTACACACCAATCTTTTGGGACAATATGGTTATCGTGGTTATATCAGCTTCATGAATCTAGGAAGGTCTTGGCTACATGGTCGCTGTTTGAAAGTATTGGGTCAATAAGTGGCAGAGGCCACATTTTTCAGCCTTTGAAGGATATCATATCATGATCTTACAGTTAGGGCAAAGTTGTTGATAACCTGCCCCTTTCAATAAACTAACGACACCAATGTCTTTGGACACTGTGCTTGTTGGTTTCATATCAGGTGGTTGAATCTAGGAAGCTCTAGACTATTTGGCTGACCTTTGAAAGTTGTGTGTCCACTGGTGGCAAAGGCCCCTAAATTCGGCCATAAAGGCTGTCAAAGCAAGACTTTTAAAACTGCAGCAACGGTATTTATCCTACAGCCTACTCCTGGAATGTGACTTACCAATGTTTTGGGACACTGTGGTCATCTGTGCGTTAATCAGGTTTGTGAATCTAGGAAGCTCTATACTGTTTGGTGGGCCTTTGAAAGTAGTGTGGCAAGCCATGGTGGAGGACGCATTATCTTGCTATTTGATGGGCATGAAGTGAAGATCTTCAAAAACGGGGAATAGTCCTTTATTCTGCAGCCAACTCCTTGAATTTTACACACCAATCTTTTGGGACAATGTGGTCTTCGGGGCTATATCAGCTTCGCGAATCTAAGAAGGTTAAGACTACATGGTTGCTGCTTGAAAGTATTGCGTCCATCAGTGGCAGTTACCACATTTTTAAACCTTTGAAGGATATCAGTTCAAGATCTTACAGGTAGGGCAAAGATGTTAGTAACCTGCCCCTTTCAATAAACTTAAGTCACCAATGTCGATGGACACTGTGCTTGTTGGTATCATATCAGGTTGGTGAATCTATGAAGCTCTAGACTATTTGGCTGGCCTTTGAAAGTTGTGTGTCCACTGGTGGCAAAGGCCCCTAAATTCAGCTTTAAAGAAGGATCTTTAAAACTGCTGTAAAGTTATTTACCATATACCCTACTCCTGGGATGTGACACACCAACGTTTTAGGACAATGTGGTCATCAGTGCTGGAATCAGGTTTGTGAATCTAGGAAGCTCTAGACTGTTTGGTGGGCCTTTGAAAGTTGTGCATGCACCCATGGCAGGGGCCACTTTGAGGGCACTGACAGGGTGTCTCTTCAAGCCGTCTTCAAAACTGGGGTATAGTACCTAATCCTGCAGCAGATTCCCTGAATTTTACACACCAATCTTTTGGGACAATGTGGTCTCCAAACCTATATCAGCTTTGCGAATCTAGGAAGGTCTAGACTACATGGTTGCTGGTTGAAAGTATTGCTTCCATCAGTAGTAAAGGCCACGTTTTGCAGCCTTTGAAGGATATCAGTTCAAGATCTTACGGGTAGGGCAAAGTTGTTGGTAACATGCCCCTTTCAATAATCTAAAGACACCAATGTCTTTGGACACTGTGCTTGTTGGTTTCATATCAGGTGGGTGAATCTAGGAAGCTCTAGACTATTTGAATGGCCTTGTAGGCCAAAATTAGGGACCTCTGCCACCAGTGGACTCTCCACTTTGAAAAAGCAACCATATAGTCTAGAGCTTACTAGATTCACAAACCTGATATAGCCCCAATGAGAACAATGTTCAAAGACAATGGGGTGTCAAATTCATTGACCAGTGCCCAGGATAGAAAACTTTGCCCCAGCTTAGACTTGAACAGACATAGCTTTCAAAGGGCAGAAAAAGTGGCCTCCTCTATCAGTGGAAACAGAACGTTCAAAGACTAGCCAAATAGTCTAGAGCTTCCTAGATTCACCCACTTTGTATGAAACCAACAAGCACAGTGTCCAAAGACATTGGTGTCTTAAGATTATTGAAAGAGGTAAGTTACCAACAACTTTGCTTTACCTCTAAGATCTTGAACTGATGTCCTTCAAGGGCTGAAAAACGTGGCCTCCACCACTAATGGACGCAATACTTTCAAACAGCAACCATGTAGTCTAGACCTTTCTAGATTCATGAAGCTGATATAGCCCAGATGACCACATTGTCCCAAATGATTGGTGTGTAAAATTCAAGGAGTTAGCTACAAGATAAAGGACTATTCCCTGTTTTTGAAGATCTTCACTTCATGCCCATCAAATAGCAAGATAAAGCGGCCTCCACCATGGCTTGTCACACTACTTTCAAAGGCCTGCCAAATAGTCTAGAGCTTCCTAGATTCACAATCCTGATTAACACACAGATGACCACAGTGTCTCAAAACATTGGTAAGTCACATTCCAGGAATAGGCTCTAGGATAAATACCTTTGCAGCAGTTTTAAAGATCT
Source organism: Lepidonotus clava (assembly GCA_936440205.1). NCBI lineage: Eukaryota > Metazoa > Annelida > Polychaeta > Phyllodocida > Polynoidae > Lepidonotus > Lepidonotus clava. The sequence continues at coordinate 43,734,061 of OW387146.1, read as the reverse complement.
TGCTTTGACAGCCTTTAAGGCCAAATTTAGGGGCCTTTGCCACTAGTGGACACACAACTTTCAAAGGCCAGCCAAATAGTCTAGAGCTTCCTAGATTCAACCATATACCCTACTCCTGGGATGTGACACACCAACGTTTGAGGACAATGTGGTCATCTGTGCTGGAATCAGGTTTGTGAATCTAGGAAGCTCTAGACTGTTTGGTGGGCCTTTGAAAGTTGTGCATGCACCCATGGCAGGGGCCACTTTGAGGGCACTGACAGGGTGTCTCTTCAAGCCGTCTTCAAAACTGGGGTATAGTACCTAATCCTGCAGCAGATTCCCTGAATTTTACACACCAATCTTTTTGGACAATGTGGTCTCCAAACCTATATCAGCTTTGCGAATCTAGGAAGGTCTAGACTACATGGTTGCTGGTTGAAAGTATTGCTTCCATCAGTAGGAAAGGCCACGTTTTGCAGCCTTTGAAGGATATCAGTTCAAGATCTTACGGGTAGGGCAAAGTTGTTGGTAACATGCCCCTTTCAATAATCTAAAGACAGCAATGTCTTTGGACACTGTGCCTGTTGGTTTCATATCAGCTGGGTGAATCTAGGAAGCTCTAGACTATTTGAATGGCCTTGTAGGCCAAAATTAGGGACCTCTGCCACCAGTGGACTCTCCACTTTGAAAAAGCAACCATATAGTCTAGAGCTTACTAGATTCACAAACCTGATATAGCCCCAATGAGAACAATGTTCAAAGACAATAGGGTGTCAAATTCATTGACCAGTGCCCAGGATAGAAAACTTTGCCCCAGCTTAGACTTGAACAGACATAGCTTTCAAAGGGCAGAAAAAGTGGCCTCCTCTATCAGTGGAAACAGAACGTTCAAAGACTAGCCAAATAGTCTAGAGCTTCCTAGATTCACCCACTTTGTATGAAACCAACAAGCACAGTGTCCAAAGACATTGGTGTCTTAAGATTATTGAAAGAGGTAAGTTCTAGACTATTTGGCTGGCCTTTGAAAGTTGTGTGTCCACTAGTGGCAAAGGCCCCTAAATTTGGCCTTAAATGCTGTCAAAGCAAGATCTTTAAAACTGCTGCAAAGGTATTTATCCTAGAGCCTATTCCTGGAATGTGACTTACCAATGTTTTGAGACACTGTGGTCATCTGTGTGTTAATCAGGATTGTGAATCTAGGAAGCTCTAGACTATTTGGCAGGCCTTTGAAAGTAGTGTGACAAGCCATGGTGGAGGCCGCTTCATCTTGCTATTTGATCGGCATGAAGTGAAGATCTTCAAAAACAGGGAATAGTCCTTTATTCTGCAGCCAACTCCTTGAATTTTACACACTAATCTTTTGGGACCATGTGGTTATCGGAGCTATATCAGCTTCGTGAATCTAGGAAGGTCTAGACTACATGGTTGCTGCTTGAAAGTATTGCGTCAATAAGTGGCAGAGGCCCCGTTTTTCAGGCTTTGAAGGACATCCGTTCAATATCTTACAAGTAGGGCAAAGTTGTTGGTAACTTACCCCTTTCAATAATCTTAAGACACCAATGTCTTTGGACACTGTGCTTGTTGGTTTCATATAAGGTGGGTGAATCTAGGAAGCTCTAGACTATTTGGCTAGTCTTTGAACGTTCTGTTTCCACTGATAGAGGAGGCCACTTTTTCTGCCCTTTGAAAGCTATGTCTGTTCAAGTCTAAGCTGGGGCAAAGTTTTCTATCCTGGGCACTGGTCAATGAATTTGACACCCCATTGTCTTTGAACATTGTTCTCATTGGGGCTACGTCAGGTTTGTGAATCTAGTAAGCTCTAGACTATATGGTTGCTTTTTCAAAGTGGTGAGTCCACTGGTGGCAGAGGCCCCTAATTTGGCCGACAAAGCTGTCACTTCAAGATCTTTGAAACTGCTGCAAAGTTGTTTATCCTGCAGTCTAGTCCTTGAATGTGACACACCAACGTTTTTTGACACTGTGGTTATTTGTGCGGTAATCAGGTTTGTGAATCTAGGAAGCTCTAGACTGTTTGGTGGGTCTTTGAAAATAGTGTGCCAGCCATGGTAAAGGCCGTTTTATCTTGCTATTTAATGGGCATGAAGTGAAGATCTTCAAAAGTGGGGCATAGTCCTTTATCCTGCAGCAAACTCATTGAATTTCACACACCATCTTTTGGGAGAATGTGGTCATCGGGGCTATATCAGCTTCGCGAATCTAGGAAGGTCTATACTACATGGTTGCTGTTTGAAATTATTGCGTCCATCAGTGACAGAGGACACGTTTTTCAGCCTTTGAAGGATATCAGTTCAAGATCTTACGGGTAGGGCAAAGTTGTTGGTAACCTGCCCCTTTCAATAAACTTAATACATCCATGTCTTTGGACACTGCGCTTGTTGGTTTCATATCAGGCTGGTGAATCTAGAAAGCTCTAGACTATTTGGCTGGCCTTTGAAAGTTGTGTGTCCACTGGTGGCAAAGGCCCCTAAATTCGGCCTTCAAGGCTGTCAAAGCAAGATCTTTAAAACTACTGCAAAGTTATATATCCTACGGCCTGCTCCAGGAATGTGACACACCAACGTTTTGATACAATTTGGTCATCTGTGCGTTAATTAGGTTTATGAATCTAGGAAGCTCTAGACTGTTTGGTGGGCCTTTGTAAGTTGTGCATACACCCATGGCAGGGGCCACTTTTCGGGCACTACCAGGCTCTGTCTCTTCAAGTGGAAGCTGTGGCAAAAATTGTTTTTTCTACATGCCCATCAATGAAGTTTGCACACCCATATCTTTTGACACTGGGGTCATTGGGCCTTCATCAGGTTCATGAATCTAGGAAGCTCTAGACTATTTGGTTGGCATTTGAAAGTAGTGTGTCCACCAATGGTGAGAGGCCTCTTTATCTTGCTATTTGAAGGGCATGAAGCCAAGGTCTTCAAAACTGGGGCATAGTCCGTTATCCTGCAAAGTTGTTGGTAACCTGCCCCTTTCAATAAAATGAAGACATCAATGTCTTTGCACGCTGACCTTGTTGGTTTCATATCAGGTGGGTGAATCTAGGAAGCTCTAGACTATTTGGTTGGCTTTTGAAAGTAGTGTGTCCAGCAATGGTGGAGGCCTCTTTATCTTGCTAATTGAAGGGCATGAAGCCAAGGTCTTCAAAACTGGGGCATAGTCTGTTATCCTGCAAAGTTGTTGGTAACCTGCCTCTTTCAATAAACTTAAGACACCAATGTCTTTGGACACTGTGCTTGTTGGTTTCATATCAGGTGGGTGAATCTAGTAAGCTCTAGACTATATGGTTGCCTTTCCAAAGTGGTGAGTCCACCGGTGGCAAAGGCCCCTAAATTCGGCTTTAAAGGCTGTCAAAGCAAGATCTTTAAAACTGCTGTAAAGTTATTTACCATATACCCTACTCCTGGGATGTGACACACCAACGTTTGGGGACAATGTGGTCATCTGTGCTGGAATCAGGTTTGTGAATCTAGGAAGCTCTAGACTGTTTGGTGGGCCTTTGAAAGTTGTGTATGCACCCATGGCAGGGGCCACTTTTAGGGCACTGACAGGGTGTCTCTTCAAGCCGTCTTCAAAACTGGGGTATAGTCCCTAATCCTGCAGCAGATTCCCTGAATTTTACACACCAATCTTTTTGGACAATGTGGTCTCCAAACCTATATCAGCTTCCCGAATCTAGGAAGGTCTAGACTACATGGTTGCTGTTTGAAAGTATTGCTTCCATCAGTAGGAAAGGCCACGTTTTGCAGCCTTTGAAGGATATATGTTCAAGATCTTACGGGTAGGGCAAAGTTGTTGGTAACATGCCCCTTTCAATAATCTAAAGACACCAATGTCTTTGGACGCTGTGCTTGTTGGTTTCATATCAGCTGGGTGAATCTAGGAAGCTCTATACTATTTGAATGGCCTTGTAGGCCAAAATTAGGGACCTCTGCCACCAGTGGACTCTCCACTTTGAAAAAGCAACCATATAGTCTAGAGCTTACTAGATTCACAAACCTGATATAGCCCCAATGAGAACAGTGTCCAAAGACAATAGGGTGTCAAATTCATTGACCAGTGCCCAGGATAGACAACTTTGCCCCAGCTTAGACTTGAAGAGACATAGCTTTCAAAGGGCGGAAAAAGTGGTCTCCTCCATCAGTGGACACACAACTTTCAAAGGCCAGCCAAATAGTCTAGAGCTTCCTAGATTCACCCACCTGATATGAAACCAACGAGCAGAGTGTGCAAAGACATTGATGTCTTAATTTTATTGAAAGGGGCAGGTTACCAACAACTTTGCAGGATAAAGGACTATGACCCAGTTTCGAAGACCTTGGCTTCATGCCCTTCAAATAGCAAGATAAAGAGGCCTCCACCATTGGTGAACACACTACTTTCAAATGCCAACCAAATAGTCTAGAGCTTCCTAGATTCATGAACCTGATGGAGCCCCAATGACCCCAGTGTCAAAAGATATGGGTGCGAAACTTCATTGATGGGCATGTAGAAAAAACAATTTTTGCCACAGCTTCCACTTGAAGAGACAGAGCCTGGCAGTGCCCGAAAAGTGGCCCCTTCCATGGGTGTATGCACAACTTACAAAGGCCCACCAAACAGTCTAGAGCTTCCTAGATTCACAAACCTAATTAACGCACAGATGACCAAATTGTCCCAAAACGTTGGTGTGTCACATTCCCGGAGTAGGCTTTAGGATATATAACTTTGCAGCAGTTTTAAAGATCTTGAAGTGACAGCCTTATAGGCCGAAATTAGAGGCCTCTGCCACCAATGGACTCACCACTTTGAAAATGTCTAGAGCTTACTAGAATCACAAACCTGATGTATCCCAGATGACCACATTGTCCCAAAAGATTGGTGTGTAAAATTCAAGGAGTTGGCTGCAAGATAAAGGACTATGCCTTTTTTTCTTTTTTTTTCATCCTTTTATTTATACTGGAAAATACAATTCGGTCCTTGCCGATTTTCAATGTCATCCAGTAGTACATTCAATCAATTTTGGATTTATATTTCATAGTATAAGGAACATATTAACAATTATTTACAACATATTAACAAGTACAGTTCAATCAGTATTAACATCGAGCTCAGTGAAATTGAAATTTTAGCATTCATTGTCACGATAACAGGGATGGTGATAAATACTTTACAATTAATGTTTGTTTAAACATTAATATAAAATTACACATTATCAGTATTGGCATGCATCTGTAGAAAGAATATGTCAGAGTATAAAAATCTCTGTAAAAATCATAAAACATGTTGTATAACAATGTCTGAGCATGAAGCACGATTCAGATTTTGATTGGGTTTCCCATTAGTATTAAGGATACATTCAACATTTTTATGGGTTTTAATTATGGTATATTCTGTGACCTGTTACTGAAAGATTTAAATAGAATTTATTCAAATTCAAATTTGTGGGATTTTTGTGTTTAACCATTTTTTCCTATTTGATCTGAAATGATTTACATTATCAATATTTCTAACCTTAGGTTCTAATTTATTCCAATAAAGTGCAGACTTGAAGTGTACACTATATTCATAAATCCTATTGTTTGGTTTTGAGGATTTTAATATTGGTGCTATATTATGTCTAGTAGGACGTTGAATGGGAGCAATATACTCAATTTTTTGTGCCCTTTGGTGTGCATGGTTATACATATGTAATGTACATCTGTCTGATAAAATTGGCATATTGGTCATGTTATGTAAAATATTTGTATTCAGTCTGAAGTGAGAGTTAGTGCATATTTTAAGGGCTCGGTTTTGAAGTCGTTGTAATTTGTTCAAGTCTGCACAGTTGATATCTGTATACAAGATATCTCCTTGGTCAAAGTATGGAAGAATTTTGCCTTTATAAATTTGTAATGCAGCATCAGCAGTTAAAAATTGGCGAATTTTACTTAGCAAATAGATTTTGTGTGTTATTAACCCAGATATATATTTAATATGATTATGATGAGTCAATTTGTTATCTAGGACTATACCTAGATATTTGTATTCATTAACAAAATCCAATTGATCTTTATTTAATTCTAATTTATCCGGATAGGCAGCTGAAGTGAACCTTCTTGTGCCAAATACCATGGTTTTAGTTTTCCCAGTATTAATTGACAACTTGTTATTAATGCACCAAGTTGTTAGTAAATCCAGATCAATTTGTAATAAATTTTTGGCTATTATTGGATTTTCTGCTGATACAATGCCTCACTTTGGAAGATCTTCACTTCATGCCCAGCAATTAGTAAGATAACGTGGCCTCCACCATGGCTTGGCACACTACTTTCAAAGGCCCACCAAACAGTCTAGTGCTTCCTAGATTCACAAACCTGATTACTGCACAGATGCCCCCAGTGTCTCAAAATCTTGGTGTGTCACATTCCAGGACTAGGCTGCAGGATAAATAACTTTGCAGCAGTTTTGAAGATCTTGAATTGACACCAATTGAGAAAAAGTGGCCTCCTCCATCAGTGGACACACAACTTTCAAAGGCCAGCCAAATAGTCTCGAGCTTCCTAGATTCACCCACCTGATATGAAACCAACAAGGACAGTGTCCAAAGACATTGGTGTCTTAAGTTAAATTGAAAGGGGCAAGTTACCAACAACTTTGGTCCACCTCTAAGATATTGAACTGATATCCTTCTTAGGCTGAAAAATGTGGCCTCTGCCACTGATGGACGCAATACTTTCAAGCAGCAACAATGTAGTCTAGACCTTCCTAGATTTGTGAAGCTCATATAGCCCCGATGACCACATTGTCCCTAAAGATTGGTGTGTAAAATTCAAGGAGTTAGCTGCAAGATAAAGGACTATGCCCCACTTTTGAAGATCTTAACTTCATGCCCATCAAATAGCAAGATGAAGCAGCCTCAACCATTGCTGGGAACACTACTTTCAAAGGCCCACCAAACAGGCTAGAGCTTCCTAGATTCACAAACCTGATTACCACACAGATGACCATGGTGCCCCAAAATGTTGGTGTGTCACATTCCAGGAGTAGACTGTAGGATAAATAACTTTGCAGCAGTTTTAAAGATCTTGCATTGACAGCCTTGACGGCCGAATTTAGGGGCCTCTGCCACCAGTGGACAGACAACTTTCAAAGGCCAGCCAAACAGTCTAGAGCTTCCTAGATTCACCCACCTGATATGGATCCAACAAGCACAGTGTCCAAATACATAGGTGTCTTAAGTTTATTGAAAGGGGCAGGTTACAAACAACTTTGCCCTACCCGTAAGATCTTGAACTGATATCCTTGAAAGGCTGAAAAACGTGGCCTCTGACACAGATGGATGCAATACTTTCAAGCAGCAACCATGTAGTCTAGACCTTCCTAGATTCGCAAAGCTGATATAGCCCAGATGACCACATTGTCACAAAAGATTGGTGTGTAAAATTCAAGGAGTTGGCTGCAGAATGAAGGACTATTCCCCGTTTTTGAAGATCTTCACTTCATGCCCATCAAATAGCAAAAGAATGCGTCCTCCACTATGGCTGGGAACACTAGTTTCAAAGGCCCACCAAAAAGTCTAGAGCTTCCTAGATTCACAATCTTGATTAATGTACATATGACCACAGTGTCCCAAAATGTTGGTAAGTCACATTCTAGGAGTAGGTTGTAGGATGAATAACTTTGCAGCAGTTTTAAAGATCTTGAATTGACAGCCCTGAAGGCCAAATTCAGGGGCCTCTGCCACCAGTGGACTCACCACTTTCAAAGGCCAGCCAAATAGTCTAGAGCTTCCTACATTCACCATCCTGATATGAAACCAACAAGCGCAGTGTCCAAAGACATTGGTGTCTTAAGTTTATTGAAAGGGGCAGGTTACCAACAACTTTGCCCTACCTGTAATATCTTCATCTAATATCCCTCAAAGGCTGAAAAACATGGCCTCTGCCTATTATTGACGCAATACTTTCAAGCAGGAACCATGTAGTCTAGACCTTCCTAGATTCGCGAAGCTGATATTGCCCCGATGACCACATTGTCACAAAAGATTGGTGTGTAAAATTCAAGGAGTTGGCTGCAAGATGAAGGACTATGCCCCACTTTGGAAGGTCTTCACGTTATGCCCATCAAATAGCAAGATGAAGGGGCCTCAACCATGGCTGGGCAGACTACTTTCAAAGGCCCAAAAAACAGTCTAGAGCTTCCTAGATTCTCAAACCTGATTACCACACAGATGACCACAGTGTCCCAAAATGTTGTTGTGTCACATTCCAGGACTAGACTGCAGGATAAATAAATTCGCAGCAGTTTTAAAGATCTTGAATTGACAGCCTTGAAGGCCGAATTTAGGGGGCTCTGCCAAGGGTGGACTCACCTCTTTGAAAAGGCAACCATATAGTCTAGAGCTTACTAGATTCAGAAACCTGATATAGCCCCGATGAAAACAGTGTCCAAAGACAACGGGGTGTCAAATTCATTGACCAGTGCCCAGGATCGACAACTTTGCCCCAGCTTAGACTTGAACAGACATAGCTTTCAAAGGAGAGAAAAAGTGGCCTCCTCCATTAGTGGACACACAACTTTCAAAGGCCAGCCAAATAGTCTAGAGCTTCCTAGATTCATGAACCTGATAGAGTCCCAATGACCCCAGTGTCAAAGTATTTGGGTGTGTAAACTTCATTGTTGGGCATGTAGGAAAAACAACTTTTGCCACAGCTTCCACTTGAAGAGACAGAGCCTGGCAGTGCCCGAAAAGTGGCCCCTGCCATGTGTGTATGCACAACTTTTAAAGGCCCACCAAACAGTCTAGAGCTTCCTAGATTCACAAGCCTGATTACCGTGTGGATGACCACAGTATCCCAAAACGTTGGTGTGTCACATTCAAGGAGTAGGATGCATGATAAATAACTTTGCAGCAGTTTCAAAAATCTTGAAGTCAAAGCCCTAAAGGCTGAATTTAGGGGTCTCTGCCACCAGTGGACACAAAACTTTCAAAGGCCAGTCAAATAGTCTAGAGCTTCCTAGATTCACAATCCTGATTAACACACAGATGACCACAGTGTCCAAAACGTTGTTAAGTCACATTCCAGAAATAGGCTGCAGGATAAATAACTTTGCAGGAGTTTTTAAGATCTTGAATGGACAGCCCTGAAGGCTGAATTTAGGGGCCTCTGCCACCAGTGGACTTACCACTTTGAGAAGGCAACCATATAGTCTAGAGCTTATTAGATTCACAAACCTGATATAGCTCCAATGAGAACGGTGTCCAAAGACAATGGGTTGTCAAATTCATTGACCAATGGCCAGAATAGACAACTTTGCACCAGCTTAGACTTAGACAGACATAGCTGTCAAAGGGCAGAAAAAGTGGCCTCCTCCATCAGTGGAAACACAACTTTCAAATGCCAGCCTAATAGTCTAGAGCTTCCTAGATTCACCCACCTGATATGAAACCAACGAGCACAGTGTGCAAAGACATCGATGTCTCAATTTTATTGAAAGGGCAGGTTACCAACAACTTTGCAGGATAAAGGACTATGCCCCAGTTTTGACGACCTTGGCTTCATGCCCTTAAAATAGCAAGATAAAGAATCTTCAACCATGGCTGGGCACACTACTTTCAAAGGTCAACCAAACAGTCTAGAGCTTTCTAGATTCACAAACCTGATTACCGCACCGATGACCACAGTGTCCCAAAACATTGGTGTGTCACATTCAAGGACTAGGCTGCAGGATAAATAACTTTGAAGAAGTTTTAAAGATCTTGAAGTGACAGCCTTGTAGGCCAAAATTAGGGGCCTCTGCCACCAGTGGACTCACCACTTTGAAAAAGCAACCAAACAGTCTAGAGCTTCCTAGATTCACAATCCTGATTACTGCACAGATGACCACAGATGACAACAGTATCCCAAAACGTTGGTGTGTCACATTCAAGGAATAGGCTGCAGGATAAATAACTTTTTAGCAGTTTCAAAGATCTTGAAGTGACAGCCTTGAAATTAGGGGCCTCTGCCACCAGTGGACTCACCACTTTAAAAAGGTCTAGAGCTTACTAGTCTCACAAACCTGATATAGCCCAGATGACCACATTTTCCCAAAGATCGGAGTGTATAATTCAAGGAGTTGGCTACAAGATAAAGGACTATGCCCCACTTTGGAAGATCTTCACTTCATGCCCATCAAATAGCAAGATAAAGCAACCTCCACCATGGCTGGGCACACTACTTTCAAAGGCCCACCAAACAGTCTAGTGCTTCCTAGATTCACAAACCTGATTCCAGCACAGTTGACCACATTGTCCCCAAACGTTGGTGTGTCACATCCCAGGAGTAGGCTATATGATAAATAAATTTACAGCAGTTTTAAAGATCTTGCTTTGACTGCCTTTAAAGCCGAATTTAGGGGCCTCTGCCACCAGTGGACACACCACTTTCAAAGGCCAGCCAAATAGTCTAGAGCTTCCTAGATTCACCCACCTGATATGAAACTAACAAGCACAGTGTCCAAAGACATTGGTGTCTTAAGTTAAATTGAAAGGGGCAAGTTACCAACAACTTTGCTCTACCTCTAAGATCTTGAACTGATATCCTTCAAAGGCTGAAAAAAACGTGTCCTTTGCCACTGATGGACGCAATACTTTCAAGCAGCAACCATATAGTCTAGACATTCCAGGAGTAGACACCAATGTCTTTGGACACTGTGCTTGTTGGTTTCATATCAGGTGGTTAAATTTAGGAAGCTCTAGACTATTTGGCTGACCTTTGAAAGTTGTGTGTCCACTGGTGGCAAAGGCCCCTAAATTCGGCCGTAAAGGCTGTCAAAGCAAGATCTTTAAAACTGCTGCAATGGTATTTATCCTACAGCCTACTCCTGGAATGCGACTTACCACTGTTTTGGGACACTGTGGTCATCTGTGCGTTAATCAGGATTGTGAATCTAGGAAGCTCTAGACTGTTTGGTGGGCCTTTGAAAGTAGTGTGGCAAGCCATGGTGGAGGACGCATTATCTTGCTATTTGATGGGCATGAAGTGAAGATCTTCAAAAACGGGGAATAGTCCTTTATTCTGCAGCCAACTCCTTGAATTTTACACACCAATCTTTTGGGACAATGTGGTCTTAAGGGCTATATCAGCTTCGCGAATCTAAGAAGGTCAGGTGAACGTGGGGGGGTCTTCTCAGGACGACGGCTACCGCAACAATGGATGCATTCACCCAAAGTTAGCACTATAGACCTGCTAGCCTCTCTATCAGTCAGTGCTCTGATTGGATGGGCCGAGTTCCTTTGCCCAGAGTATGTTTTGAACAACCCTAAGGTGTTACTGTCTTATGTCAGTGTTGCCATCTGGTGTCAGGTATAGGCAGCGGATGGTACAAAGGGGTTCATGTCAAGAGTCACTGCTGTAGTTTTTGAATGGAGCCCTGCTGAAATTGATGCCTTGTTAAAGGCAAACGAGAACATTGATCCCATGTTGATGGGAAAAACCAGGGGGTCATTGGTTACGGTTTCGGTACATTACCTCATCAGGCCATGTATTAGGTTTAGCGGTGTCCACACATTAGGGATCTTTAATTGGTGTTGTTGGTACAGATACTTTGTAGACGATCCAATTAAAGGTGAGTGGTGTGGCAATGGTAAACCTGTAGAGGCTGGTCAGTCAATACCCATCTTGTGTTAATTTGTGACGTTGAGAGACTATCACTCTGTTCGACAGGAGCCGTGTGGACTGAGAGGCTGATGTATACGAAGGTATAGGTGTTTTATGTGGGGGTCCGTCTTATCCCTGGCTCTCTGTCACAGTGTATAATGCACACTGTGGGAATATCAGTGTACGTTGTCTAGGGAATTTAATCCCTGAGGTATAAGAGTACGTAAGCATTGAATCCAATTGAATTCCACATGGAGTCTCAACGTGCCCGTCTCTTCTAGATTGCCGTCGGCGTGGATGAAGTCCAGAATATGAATCTCGACGTCATCCAGTCCACGGTGTTGCCCAGCGTTGAAGTGTCTAGACACCTCATTGTTCTCTGGGTTGTGAGCAATGTGATAGAAGTGATTCTTGAATCGCTCTTGAAGGGCATTCTTTGTTTGCCCAACATATTGTTTCCCACACAATTTGCAGCTGATGCAATAAATCAAATTGTTGCTCTTGCAGCTTGCATTGTGTCGGGTGGTGTACTGTCGTTTAGTGATGTTTGATCTGATTCGACCAGTTACATTCAATCTGGGACACTATCGACATTTCGAGTTGGTGCATTCCTTTGTTCCTGCACGAGCTCTGTTGGGTTTTTCGACGACCGCGGCTGGTTTTAGCTTCGACGTGACCAATAGGTCGCGGAGGCTCTTGGGTTTTCTATACCCGATCTTCAGTTGCCGCGTGTGTAGGGCCCGGGTACTCTTTGAACGGTCAAGCAGGTCCCAAGTTTTCAACACTTGGTCCCTAAGGCCGTCGTACGTGGGATTGAACATAGTTGTCAGGTACACCCGGTCACTTTCTGAATCTGATGTGGTGCCATTGGACACTTTTGGTTGTAGCAGGTCCTCGCGGGATCTCGAGGCCGCTCGTTCATAGGCTTCTGATATCAGCTTGAGGGGGTAACCCTTCTGGATCAGGAGGGCAGCCTTTCTGGCGCAATTTGTCACGAAATCCTCTCGTTTGCTGCAAATACGGCCAATTCGCAGGAACTGGCCATATGGTAAGCCCTTTTTACAGTGATATGGATGGGCTGAATCATAAGGCAAGTAGTTGTTCCAGTCTGTTGGCTTGCAGTATAGGGTCGTGGTCAGTGTATTGCCCGAGCAGGTCACCGTGGTGTCCAGGAAATTGATATTTTCCTGTGACCGTTCAATGGTGAATTTGATCGTTTCGTGGACATTGTTAAAGTGACGGGTGAATTCATCCAATTCCTCCAGACCATGTTGCCAAATACAGAAGATGTCGTCAATGTATCTGTACCAAGCACGTGGTTGTAGTGGATAAGTATATACATACTTTTCCTCGAAATTAGTCATGAATATGTTGCCATATGAAGGGGCTACTCTAGTGCCCATTGCTGTGCCACCTACTTGTAGGTAGTTCTTACCGTCAAACTGAAAGTTGTTAAATGAGAGGACTTGTCCTAATAGCTCTATCAAGGAAAGATTTCCCGGTTGGGAATCATCATTCCGATGTTTCATAAGGGCCTCATAGGCCAATTGACAACCTTCAGAATTGGGTATATTTGTGTAGAGGGACGAGACATCGTAGGTGACCAGGTATTCGTTGCCACTCAAGTCGCGGATCTCTTGCAACTTATTGAGGAAGTCGCTAGTGTCCCTGACGTAGGAGTGACCATGTTTCACTATAGGAGCCAGGAACCTATCCACAAAGGCTGAAATGCGTTCTGTGGGGCTCTCGTTGGCTGAAACGATAGGTCTACCTGGTACTGGTCTCGTGTCTTTATGGATCTTCGGGAGTAAGTAGAGCTGAGGAGTACGTGGGGAAGATGTAGTTAGGAACTTTTTAGTTCGCTCAGTTATCTCTCCCCTCAAGCCCATATTCTCCAGTTGTTCTACTACTCGACGGTGGTGATCAAAAGTAAGATCTGTGTCCTCTTGTCTGTAGAAGGCTGGATCAGAGAGTTGTCGTACACCCTCAGCCACATAGTCGGTCCTATTCATGACGACAGTGGCACCTCCTTTGTCCGCTGGTTTAATGACTATATTTCTATTGTCACCCAACGACTTCAAGGATCGTTTCTCTTCGTTACTTAGAATCTAAGAAAGTTTAGACTGCATGGTTGCTGCTTGAAAGTATTGCATCAATAAGTGGCAGAGGCCACATTTTTCAGCCTTTGAAGGATATCAGTTCAAAATCTTACGGGTAGGGAAAACTTGTTTGTAACCTGCCCCTTTCAATAAACTTAAGACACCTATGTATTTGGTCACTGTGCTTGTTGGTTTCATATCAGGTGGGTGAATCTAGGAAGCTCTAGACTATTTGGCTGGCCTTTGAAAGTTGTGTGTCCACTGGTGGCAGAGGCCCCTAAATTCGGCCTTCAAGGCTGTAAAAGCAAGATCTTTAAAACTGCTCCAAAGTTATTTATCCTGCAGCCTATTCCTGGAATGTGACACACCAACGTTTTGGCACACTGTGGTCATCTGTGCAGTAATCAGGATTGTGAATCTAGGAAGCTCTAGACTGTTTGGTGGGCCTTTGAAAGTTGAGCATGCATCCATGGCAGGGGCCACTTTTTGGGCAATGCCGGGGTGTCTCATCAAGTGGATGCTGTGGCAAAAGTTGTTTTTCCTGCATACCCGTCAATGAAGTTTCAACACCTGTGTCTTTGGACACAGGGGTCATCGGGGCCATATCAGGTTTATGAATCTAGGAAGCTCTAGACTCTTTTGCTGGCCTTTGAATGTTGAGTGTCCACTGGTGGCAGAGGCCCCTAAATTCGGCCTTCAAGGCTGTGAATACAAGATATTTAAAACTGCTGCAAAGTTATTTATCCTACAGTCTACTCCTGGAATGTGACACACCAACGTATTGGGACACTGTGGTCATCTGTGCGGTAATCAGGTTTGTGAGTCTAGGAAGCTCTAACCTGTTTGGTGGGCCTTTGAAAGTAGTGTGCCCAGCCATGGTTGAGGCCACTTCATCTTGCTATTTGATGGGCATGAAGTTAAGATCTTCAAAAGTGGGGCATAGTCCTTTATCCTGCAGCCAACTCCTTGAATTTCACACACCATCTTTTGGGACAATGTGGTCATTGTGACATATCAGGCGGGTGAATATAGTAAGCTCTAGAATATTTGGCTGGTCTTTGAAAGTTGTGTGTCCACTGATTGAGGAGGCCACTTTTTCCGCCGTTTGAAAGCTATGTTTGTTCAAGTATAAGCTGGGGCAAAGTTGTTTATCCTGGGCACTGGTCAATGAATTTGACACCCCATAGTCTTTGGACACTGTTCTCATTGGAGCTATATCAGGTTTGTGAATCTAATAAGCGCTTGACTATATGGTTGCCTTTTCAAAGTGGTAAGTCCACTGGTGGCAGAGGCCCCTAAATTCAGCCTTCAAGGCTGTCAATTCGAGATCTTTAAAACTGCTGCAAAGTTATTTATCCTACAGCCTACACTCTTCTCATTCGGGCTATTTTGACATTTCTGGACACTGTGGTCATCTGTGCGTTAATCAGGATTGTGAATCTAGGAAGCTCTAAACTGTTTGGTGGGCCTTTGAAAGTAGTGTACCCAGCCATGGTGGAGGACGCATTATCTTGCTATTTGATGGGCATGAAGTGAAGATCTTAAAAAACGGGCAATAGTCCTTCATTCTGCAGCCAATCCTTGAATTTTACACACCAATCTTTTGGGACAATGTGGTCATCGGGGCTATATCAGCTTCGCGAATCTAGGAAGGTTTAGACTACATGGTTGCTGCTTGAAAGTATTGCGTCCATCAGTGGAAGTGACCACGTTTTTCAGCCTTTGAAAGATATTAGATCAAGAATTTACATGTAGGGCAAAGTTGTTGGTAACCTGCCCCTTTCAATAAACTTAAGACAGCAATGTCTTTGGACACTACGCTTGTTGGTTTCATATCAGGATGGTGAATCTAGGAAGCTCTAGACTATTTGGCTGGCCTTTGAAGGTTGTGTGTCCACTTGTGGCAGAGACCCCTAAATTCAGCCTTTAAGGCTGTCACTTCAAGAATTTTGAAACTGCTGCAAAGTTATTTATCCTGCATCCTACTCCTTGAATGTGATACACCAACGTTTTGGGATACTGTGGTCATCGGCACGGTAATCAGGTTTGTGAATCTAAGAAGCTCTAGACTGTTTGATGGGCCTTTCAAAGTTCTGCATACACACATGGCAGGGGCCACTTTTCGGGCACTGCCAGGCTCTGTCTCCTCAAGTGGAAGCTGTGGCAAAAGTTATTTTTCGTACATGCCCATCAATGTAGTTTACACACCCAAATCTTTTGACACTGGTGTCATTGGGGCTCAATCAGGTTCATGAATCTAGGAAGCTCTAGACTATTTGGTTGGCATTTGAAAGTAGTGTGTCCAGAAATGGCGGAGCCCTCTTTATCTTGCTATTTGAAGGGCATGAAGCCAAGGTTTTCAAAACTGGGGCATAGTCCTTTATCCTGCAAAGTTGTTGGTAACCTGCCCTTTCAATAAACTTAAGACACCAATGTCTTTGGACACTGTGTTTGTTGGTTTCATATCAGATGGGTGAATCTAGGAAGCTCTAGACTATTTGGCTGGCCTTTGAAAATTGTGTGTCTACTAATGGAGGAGGCCACTTTTTCTCTCCTTTGAAAGCTAAGTCTGTTCAAGTCTAAGCTGGGGCAAAGTTGTTGATCCTGGGCACTGGTCAATGAATTTGACACCCCGTTGTCTTTGGACAATGTTTTCATCGGGGCTATATCAGGTTTCTGAATCTAGTAAGCTCTAGACTATATGGTTGCCTTTTCAAAGAGGTAAGACCACCATTGGCAGAGCCCCCTAAATTCGGCTTTCAAGGCTGTCAATTCAAGATCTTTAAAACTGCTGCGAATTTATTTATCCTGCAGTCTAGTCTTGGAATGTGACACAACAACATTTTGGGACACTGTGGTCATCTGTGTGGTAATCAGGTATGAGAATATAGGAAGCTCTAGACTGTTTGGTGGGCCTTTGAAAGTAGTCTGCCCAGCCATGGTTGAGGCCCCTTCATCTTGCTATTTGATGGGCATAACGTGAAGACCTTCCAAAGTGGGGCATAGTCATTTATCTTGCAGCCAACTCCTTGAATTTTACAAACCAATCTTTTGTGACAATGTGGTCATAGGGGCTATATCAACTTCGCAAATCTAGGAAGGTCTAGACTACATGGTTGCTGCTTGAAAGTATTGCGTCAATAATAGGCAGAGGCCATGTTTTTCAGCCTTTGAGGGATATTAGATCAAGATATTACAGGTAGTGCAAAGCTGTTGGTAACCTGCCCCTTTCAATAAACTTAAGACACCAATGTCTTTGAACACTGCGCTTGTTGGTTTCATATCAGGATGGTGAATCTAGGAAGCTCTATACTATTTAGCTGGCCTTTGAAAGTTGTGTGTCCACTGGTGGCAGAGGCCCATAAATTCGGCCGTCAAGGCTGTCAATGCAAGATATTTAAAACTGCTGCAAAGTTATTTATCCTACAGTCTACTCCTGGAATGTGACACACCAACATTTTGGGACACCGTGGTCATCTGTGCGGTAATCAGGTTTGTGAATCTAGGAAGCTCTAGCCTATTTGGTGGGCCTTTGAAAGTAGTGTTCCCAGCCATGGTTAAGGCCGCTTCATCTTCCTATTTGATGGGCATGAAATTAAGATCTTCAAAAGTGGGGCATAGTCCTTTATCTTGTAGCTAACTCCTCGAATTTTACACACCAATCTTTTGGGACAATGTGGTCATCTGGGCTATATCAGCTTCATGAATCTAGGAAGGACTAGACTACACGGTTGCTGTTTGAAAGTATTGCGTCCATTAGTGGCGGAGGCCACATTTTTCAGCCCTTGAAGGACATCAGTTCAAGATCTTAGAGGTAAAGCAAAGTTGTTGGTAACTTACCCCTTTCAATAATCTTAAGACACCAATGTCTTTGGACACTGTGCTTGTTGGTTTCATATAAGGTGGGTGAATCTAGGAAGCTCTAGACTATTTGGCTAGTCTTTCAACGTTCTGTTTCCGCTGATAGAGGAGGCCCCTTTTTCTGCCATTTGAAAGCTATGTCTGTTCAAGTCTAAGCTGGGGCAAAGTTGTCTATCCTGGGCACTGGTCAATGAATTTGACACCCCATTGTCTTTGAACAATGTTCTCATTGGGGCTATATCAGGTTTGAAAATCTAGTAAGCTCTAGACTATATGGTTGCTTTTTCAAAGTGGTGAGTCCACTCGTGACAGAGGCCCCTAATTTGGGCCACAAGGCTGTCACTTCAAGATCTTTGAAACTGCTGCAAAGTTATTTGTCCTGCAGCCTAGTCCTTGAATGTGACACACCAACGTTTTGGGACACTGTGGTTATCTGAGCGGTAATCAGGGTTGTGAATCTAAGAAGTTCTAGACTGTTTGGTGGGCCTTTGAAAGTAGTGTGCCCAGTCATAGTGGAGGCCGCTTTATCCGGCTATTTGATGGGCATGAAGTGAAGATCTTTAAAAACGGGGCACGGTCCTTTACCCTGCAGCCAACTCCTTGAAGTTTACACACCAATCTTTTTGGGACAATTTGGTTATCGGGGCTATATCAGCTTCGCGAATCTAGGAAGGTCTAGACTACATGGTTGCTGCTTCAAAGTATTGCGTCCATCTGTGGAGAGGCCACGTTTTTCGGCCTAAGAAGGATATCAGTTCAAGATCTTACGGGTAGGGCAAAGTTGTTGGTAACCTGCCCCTTTCAATAAACTTAATACATCCATGTCTTTGGACACTGCGCTTGTTGGTTTCATATCAGGCTGGTGAATCTAGAAAGCTCTAGACTATTTGGCTGGCCTTTGAAAGTTGTGTGTCCACTGGTGGCAAAGGCCCCTAAATTCGGCCTTTAAGGCCGTCAAAGCAAGATCTTTAAAACTACTGCACAGTTATATATCCTACGGCCTGCTCCGGGAATGTGACACACCAACGTTTTGGGACAATTTGATCATCTGTGCGTTAATTAGGTTTATGAATCTAGGAAGCTCTAGACTGTTTGGTGGGCCTTTGTAAGTTGTGCATACACACATGGCAGGGACCACTTTTCGGGCACTGCCAGGCTCTGTCTCTTCAAGTGGAAGCTGTGGCAAAAATTGTTTTTTCTACATGCCCATCAAAGAAGTTTGCACACCCATATCTTTTGACACTGGGGTCATTGGGGCTTCATCAGGTTCATGAATCTAGGAAGCTCTAGACTATTTGGTTGGCTTTTGAAAGTAGTGTGTCCAGCAATGGTGGAGGCCTCTTTATCTTGCTAATTGAAGGGCATGAAGACAAGGTCTTCAAAACTGGAGCATAGTCCTTTATCCCTCAAAGTTGTTGGTAACCTGCCCTTTCAATAAACTTAAGACATCAATGTCTTTGCACACTGACCTTGTTGGTTTCATATCAGGTGGGTGAATCCAGGAAGCTCTAGACTATTTGGTTGGCTTTTGAAAGTAGTGTGTCCAGCAATGGTGGATGCCTCTTTATCTTGCTAATTGAAGGGCATGAAACCAAGGTCTTCAAAACTGGGGCATAGTCCTTTATCCTGCAAAGTTGTTGGTAACCTGCCTCTTTCAATAAACTTAAGACACCAATGTCTTTGGACACTGTGCTTGTTGGTTTCATATCAGGTGGGTGAATCTAGTAAGCTCTAGACTATATGGTTGCCTTTTCAAAGTGGTGAGTCCACCGGTGGCAGAGGCCTCTAAATTCAGCCTTCAAGGCTGTCAATTCAAGATCTTTAAAACTGCTGCAAAGTTATTTATCCTACAGCCTAGTCCTGGAATGTGACTCAACAACTTTTTACGACGCTGTGGTCATCTGTGTGTTAATCAGGTTTGTGAATCTAGGAAGCTCTAGACTGTTTGGTGGGCCTTTGAAAGTAGTATGCCCAGCCATGGTGGAGGCTGCTTTATCTTGCTATTTGATGGGCATGAATCGAAGATCTTAAAAAGTGGGGCATAGTCCTTTATCCTGCAGCCAACTCCTTGAATTTTACACACCAATCTTTTGGGACAATGTGTTCATCTGGGCTACATCAGGTTTGTGATTCTAGTAAGCTCTAGACATTTTCAAAGTGGTGAGTCCACTGGTGGCAGAGGCCTCTAATTTCGGCCGATAAGGCTGTCACTTCAAGATCTTTAAAACTGCTGCAAAGTTATATATCCTACAGCCTACTCCAGGAATGTGACACACCAACATTTTGGGACAATGTTGTCATCTGTGCGTTAATCAGGTTTGTGAATCTATGAAGCTCTAGACTATTTGGTGCGCTTTTGAAAGTAGTGTGCCCAGCCATGGTGGAGGCCGCTTTATCTTGCTATTTGATGGGCATGAAGTGAAGATCTTCAAAATTGGGGCATAGTCCTTTATCTTGCAGCTAACTCCTTGAATTTTACGCACCAATCTTTTGGGAAAATGTGGTCATCGGGGCTATATCAGCTTCGCGAATCTAGGAATGTCTAGACTACATGGTTGCTGCTTCAAAGTATTGCGTCCATCAGTGGCATAGGCCATGTTTTTCAGCCTTTGAAGGATATCAGTTCAAGATCTTAGAGGTAGAGCAAAGTTGTTGGTAACTTGCCCTTTTCAATTTAACTTAAGACACAAATGTCTTTGGACACTGTGCTTGTTGGTTTCATATCAGGTGGGTGAATCTAGGAAGCTCTAGACTAATTGGCTGGCCTTTGAAAGTTGTGTGTCCACTGGTGGCAGAGACCCCTAAATTCGGCCTTCAAGGCTGTCACTTCAAGATCTTTGAAACTGCTGCAAAGTTTTTTATCCTGCAGCCTAGTCCTTTAATATGACAGACCAACGTTTTGGGATAATGTTATCATCCCTGCGGTAATCAGGTTTGTGAATCTAGGAAGCTCTAGACTGTTTGGTGGGCCTTTGAAAGTTGTGCATGCACCCATGGCAGCGGCCACTTTTTGGGGACTGCCAGGGTGTCTCTTTAAGTGGTCTTCAAAACTGGGTCATAGTCCTTAATCCTGCAGCCTATTCCCTGAATTTTACAAACCAATCTTTTTGGACAATGTGGTCTCCAAGCCTATATCAGCTTCGTGAATCTAGGAAGGTCTAGACTACTTGGTTGCTGTTTGAAAGTATTGCGACCATGAGTGGTAGAGGCCACATTTTTCAACCTTTGAAGGAAATCAGTTCAATATCTTACAGGTAGGGCAAAGGTGTTGATAACCTGCCCATTTCAATAAACTTAAGACACCGATGTCTTTGGACATTGTGCTTGTTGGTTTCATATCAGGTGGGTGAATCTAGAAAACTCTAGACTATTCGGCTGGCCTTTGAACGTTGTGTGTCCACTGATGGAGGAGGTCACTTTTTCTGCCTTTTGAAAGCTATGTCTGTTCAAGTATAAACTGGGGCAAAGTTGTCTATCCTGGGCACTGGTCAATGAATTTGACACCTCATTGTCTTTGGACACCGTTCTCATTGGGGCTATATCAGGTTTGGGAATCTAGTAAGTTCTAGACTATATGGTTGCCTTTTCAAAGTGGTGAGTCCACCAGTGGCAGAAGCCCCTGAATTCGGCCTTCATGACTGTCACTTCAAGATCTTTGAAACTGTCGCAAAGTTATTTATCCTGCAGGCTTGTCCTGGAATGTGACACACCAACTTTTTGGGATAGTGTGGTCATCTGTGCGGTAATCAGGTTTGTGAATCTAGGAAGCTCTAGCCTGTTTGGTGGGCCTGTGAAAGTAGTGTGCCCAGCCATGGTGGAGGCCGCTTTATCTTACTATTTGATTGGCATGAAGTGAAGATCTTCCAAAGTGGGGCACAGTCCTTTATCTTGCAGCCAACTCCTCAAATTTTACACACCAATCTTTTAGAATAATGTGGTCATTGGGGCTTTATCAGCTTTGCGAATCTAGGAAAGTCTAGACTACATGGTTGCTGCTTGAAAGTATTGCGTCCATCAATGGCAGAGGCCACGTTTTTCAGGCTTTGAAGGATATCCGTTCAAGATCTTACAGGTAGGGCAAAGTTGTTGGTAACCTGCCCCTTTCAATAAACTTAAGACACCAATGTCTTTGGACACTGCGCTTGTTGGTTTCATATCAGCTGGGTGATTCTAGGAAGTTCTAGACTATTTGGCTGGCCTTTGAAAGTTGTGTGTCCACTGATGGAGGAGAGCACTTTTTCCGCCCTTTGAAAGCTATATCTGTTCAAGTCTAAGCAGGGGTAAAGTTGTCTATCCTGGGCATTGGTCAATGAATTTGACACTCCATTGTCTTCGGACACTGTTCTCATTGGAGCTATATCAGCTTTGTGAATCTAGTAAGCTCTAGACTATATGGTTGCCTTTTCAAAGTGGTGAGTCCACTATTGGCAGAGGTCCCTGAATGCGGCCTTCGCGGCTGTCAATTCAAGATCTTTAAAACTGCTGCAAAGTTATTTATCCTACAGCCTACTCCTGGAATGTGACTTACCAACGTTTTGGGACACTGTGGTCATCTGCGTGTTGATTAGGATTGTTAATCTAGGAAGCTCTAGACTATTTGGTGGGTCTTTCAAAGTAGTGTTCCCAGCCAAGGTTTGAGGCCGCTTCATCTTGCTATTTGATGGGCATGAAGTTAAGATCTTCAAAAGTGGGGCATAGTCCTTTATCTTGCAGCTAACTCCTCGAATTTTACACACCAATCTTTTGGGACAATGTGGTCATCAGGGCGATATCAGCTTTGCGAATCTAGGAAGGTCTAGACTACATGGTTGCTGGTTGAACGTATTGCATCAATAAGTGGCAGAGGCCATGTTTATCAGCCTTTGAGGGATATTACATCAAGATATTACAGGTAGGGCAAAGGTGTTGATAACCTGCCCCTTTCAATAAACTTAAGACACCGATGTCTTTGGACACTGTGCTTGTTGGTTTCATATCAGGTGGGTGAATCTAGGAAGCTCTAGACTATTTGGCTGGCCTTTGAAAGTTGTGTGTCAACTGATGGAGGAGACCACTTTTTCCGCCCTTTGAAAGCTATGTCTGTTCAAGTATAAACTGGGGCAAAGTTGTCGATCCTGGGCACTGGTCAATGAATTTGACACCTCATTATCTTTGGACACTGTTCTCATTGGGGCTATATCAGGTTTGTGAATGTAGTAAGCTCTAGACTATATGGTTGCCTTTTCAAAGTGGTGAGTCCACCAGTGGCAGAGGCCCCTGAATTCGGCCTTCAAGGCTGTCACTTTAAGATCTTTGAAACTGTTGCAAAGTTATTTATCCTGCAGGCTTGTCCTGGAATGTGACACACCAACTTTTTGGGATACTGTGGTCATCTGTGCGGTAATTAGGTTTGTGAATCTAGGAAGCTCTAGCCTGTTTGGTGGGCCTTTGAAAGTAGTGTGCCCAGCCATGGTGGAGGCTGCTTTATCTTGCTATTTGATGGGCATGAAGTGAAGATCTTCCAAAGTGGGGCACAGTCCTTTATCTTGCAGCCAACTCCTCAAATTTTACACACCAATCTTTTGGGACAATGTGGTCATTGGGGCTATATCAGCTTCGCGAATCTAGGAAGGTCTAGACTACATGGTTGCTGCTTGAAAGTATTGCGTCCATCAGTGGCAGAGGCCACGTTTTTCAGGTTTTGAAGGATATCCGTTCACGATCTTACAGGTAGGGCAAAGTTATTGGTAATAACCTGCCTTTTTCAATAAATTTAAGACACCGATGTCTTTGGACACTGCGCTTGTTGGTTTCATATCAGCTGGGTGATTCTAGGAAGTTCTAGACTATTTGGCTGGCCTTTGAAAGTTGTGTGTCCACTGATGGAGGAGAACACTTTTTCCGCCCGTTGAAAGCTATATCTGTTCAAGTCTAAGCAGGGGTAAAGTTGTCTATCCTGGGCATTGGTCAATGATTTTGACACTCCATTGTCTTTGGACACTGTTCTCATTGGAGCTATATCAGGTTTGTGAATCTAGTAAGTTCTAGACTATATGGTTGCCTTTTCAAAGTGGTGAGTCCACTGGTGGCAGAGGCCCCTGAATTCAGCCTTCGGGGCTGTCAATTCAAGATCTTTAAAACTGCTGCAAAGTTATTTATCCTGCAGCCTAGTCCTTGAATGCGACACGCCAACGTTTTGGGACACTGTGGTCATCTGTGCAGTAATCAGGTTTGTGAATCTAGGAAGCTCTAGACTGTTTGGTGGGCCTTTGAAGGTTGTGTGTCCACTGATGTAGGAGGCCACTTTTTCTCCCCTTTGAATGCTATGTCTGTTCAAGTCTAAGTTGGGGCAAGCTTGTCTATCCTGGCAAAGTTGTTGGTAACCTGCCCGTTTCAATAAACTTAAGACATCAATGTCTTTGGACATTGTGCTTGTTGTTTTCATATCAGGTGGGTGAATCTAGGAAGTTCTAGACTATTTGGCTGACCTTTGAAAGTTGTGTGTCCACTGATGGAGGAGGCCACTTTTTCTGCCCTTTGAAAGCTATGTCTGTTCAAGTCTAAGCTGGGGCAAAGTTGTCTATCCTGGGCACTTGTCAATGAATTTGACACCCCATTGTCTTTTGACACTCTTCTCATTGGGGCTATATCAGCTTTGTGAAGCTAGTAAGCTCTAGACTATATGGTTGTCTTTCCAAAGTGGTGAGCCTACCGGCGGCAGAGGCCCATAAATTCGGCCTTTAAGGCTGTCAATTCAAGATGATTAAAACTGCTATAAAAGTTATTTATCCTACAGCCTACTCCTGGAATGTGACACACCCAAGTTTCTGGACACTCTGGTCATCTGTGCGGTAATCAGGCTTGTGAATCTAGGAAGCTCTAGACTATTTGGTGGGCTCTTGAAAGTAGTGTGCCCAGCCATGGTGGAGGCCGATTTATCTTGCTATTTGATGGGCATGAAGTGAAGATCTTCCAAAGTGGGGCATAGTCTTTTATATTGCAGCCAACTCCTTGAATTTTACAAACCAATCTTTTGGGAAAATGTTGTCATCGGGGCTATATCAGCTTCGCGAATCTAGGAATGTCTAGACTATATGGTTGCTGCTTGAAAGTATTCCGTCCATCAGTGGCAGAGGACACGTTTTTCAGCCTTTGAAGGATATTAGTTCAAGATCTTAGAGGTATACCAAAGTTGTTGGTAACTTGCCCCTTTCAATTTAACTTAATACACCAATGTCTTTGGACACTGTGCTTGTTCGTTTCATATCAGGTGGGTGAATCTAGGAAGCTCTAGACTAATTGGCTGGCCTTTGAAAGTTGTGTGTCCACTGGTGGCAGAGACCCCTAAATTCGGCCTTCAAGGCTGTCACTTCAAGATTGTTGAAACTGCTGCAAAGTTAATTATCCTGCAGCCTAGTCCTTGAATGTGACAGACCAACATTTTGGGATAATGTGGTTATCCCTGCGGTCATCAGTTTGTGAATCTAGGAAGCTCTAGACTGTTTGGTGGGCCTTTGTAAGTTGTGCATGCACCCATGGCAGGGACCACTTTTTCGGCACTGCCAGGTTGTCTCTTCAAGTGGTCTTCAAAACTGGGGCATAGTCCTTAATACTGCAGCCAATTCTCTGAATTTTACACCCCAATCTTTTTGAACAATGTAGTTTCAACGCCTATATCAGCTTTGTGAATCTAGTAAGTTCTAGACTACGTGGTTGCTGTTTGAAAGTATTGCGACCATCAGTGGCGGCGGCCCCGTTTTTCAGCCTTTGAAGGATATAAGTTCAAGAATTTAAAGGTCGGTCAAAGTTGTTGATAACCTGCCCATTTCAATAAACCTAAGACACCAATGTCTTTGGACACTGTGCTTGTTGGATTCATATCAGCTGGGTGAATCTAGGAAGCTCTAGACTATTTGGCTGGCCTTTGAAAGTTGTGTGTCCACTCGTGGCAGAGACCCCTAAATTCGGCCTTCAAGGATGTCACTTCAAGATCATTGAAACTGCTGCAAAGTTATTTATCCTACAGTCTACTCCTGGAAAGTGACACACCAACGTTTTGGGACACTGTGGTCATCTGTGCAGTAATCAGGTTTGTGAATCTAGGAAGCTCTAGCCTGTTTGGTGGGCCTTTGAAAGTAGTGTGCCCAGACATGGTGGAGGGCGCTTCATCTTGCTATTTTAGAGGTATGATGTGAAGATCTTCCAAAGTGGGGCTTAGTCCTTTATCCTGCAGCCAACTTCTTGAGTATTACACACCAATCTTTTGGCACTATGTGGTCATCGGGGCTATATCAGCTTCGCGAATCTAGGAAGGTCTAGACTACATGGTTGCTGTTTGAGAGTATTGCTTCCATCAGTTGGAAAGGCCACGTTTTTCAGCCTTTGAAGGATATCAGTTCAAGATCTTACGGGTATTGCAAAGTTGTTTGTAACGTGCCCCTTTCAATAAACTTAAGACACCTATGTATTTGGACACTGTGCTTGTTGGATTCATATCAGGTGGGTGAATATAAGAAGATCTAGACCATTTAGCTGGCCTTTTAAAGTTGTGTGTCCACTGGTGGCAGAGGCCCCTAAATTCGGCCTTCAAGGCTGGCAATTCAAGATCTTTAAAACTGCTGCAAAGTTATTTATTCTGTAGCCTAGTCCTGGAATGTGACATAACAACGTTTTTGGACACTGTGGTCATCTGTGTGTTAATCAGGATTGTGAATCTAGGAAGCTCTAGACTGTTTGGTGGGCCTTTGAAAGTAGTGTGCCCAGCCATGGTGGAGAGCGAAATATCTTGCTATTTGATGGGCAAGAAGTGAAGATCTTCCAAAGTGAGGCATAGTCCTTTATCTTGCAGCCAACTCCTTGAATTTTACGCACCAATCTTTTGAGACAATGTGGTCATTGGGGCTATATCAGCTTCGCGAATCTAGGAAGGTCTAGACTACATGGTTGCTGCTTGAAAGTATTGCGTCCATCAGTGGCAGAGGCCACGTTTTTCTGCCTTTGAAGGATATCAGTTCAAGATCTTACGGGTAGGGCAAAGTTGTTTGTAACCTGCCCCTTTCAATAAACTTAAGACACCTATGTATTTGGACACTGTGCTTGTTGGATTTATATCAGGTGGGTGATTCTAGGAAGCTCTAGACTATTTGGCTGGCCTTTGAAAGTTGTGTGTCCACCGGTGGCAGATGCCCCTAAATCCGGCCTTCAATGCTGTCAAAGCAAGATCTTTAAAACTGCTGCAAAGTTATTTATCCTGCAGCCTAGTCCTGGAATGTGACACACCAAGTTTTGGGACACTGTGGTCATCTGTGTGGTAATCAGGTTTGTTAATCTAGGAGGCTATAAAGTACTTGGTGGGCATTTGAAAGTTGTGCATGCACCCATGGCAGGGGCCACTTTTTGGGTAATGCCAGGGTGTCTCTTCAAGTCGAAGCTGTGGCAAAAGTTGTTTTTCCTGCATACCCGTCAATGAAGTTTCAACACCTGTGTCTTTGGACACTGGGGTCATTGGAGCTATATCAGGTTCATGAATCTAGGAAGCTCTAGACTATTTGGCTGGCCTTTGAAAGTTGTGTGTCCACTGGTGGCAGAGACCCCTAAATTCGGCCTTCAAAGCTGTCACTTCAAGATCTTTGAAACTGCTGCAAAGTTATTCATCCTGCAGCCTAGTCCTTGAATGTGACAGACCAACGTTTTGGGATAATGTTGTCATCCCTGCGGTTTTCAGGTTTGTGAATCTAGGAAGCTCTAGACTGTTTGGTTGGCCTTTGAAAGTTGTGCATGTACCTATGACAGGGTCCAATTTTTGGGTACTGCCAGGGTGTCTCTTCAAGAGGTCTTCAAAACTGGGGCATAGTCCTTAATCCTGCAGCCAATTCCCTGAATTTTACACCCCAATCTTTTTAGACAATGTGGTCTCCAGGCCTATATCAGCTTCGTCAATCTAGGAAGGTCTAGACTACATGGTTGCTGTTTGAAAGTATTGCGACCACCAGTGGCAGAGGCCACGTTTTTCAGGTTTTGAAGGATATCAGTGCAAGATCTTAGAGGTAAGGCAAAGTTGTTTGTAACCTGCCCCGTTCAATAAACCTAAGACACCGATGTCTTTGGACACTGTGCTTGTTGGTTTCATATCAAGTGGGTGAATCTAGCAAGCTCTAGACTATTCGGCTGGCCTTTGAAAGTTGTGTGTCCACTGATGGAGGAGGTCACTTTTTCTCCCCTTTGAAAGCTATGTCTGTTCAAGTATAAACCGGGGGAAAATTGTATATCCTGGGCACTGGTGAATGAATTTGACACCCCATTGTCTTTGGACACTGTTCTCATTGGGGCTATATCAGGTTTGTGATTCTAGTAAGCTCTAGACTTTTTCAAAGTGGTGAGTCCACTGGTGGCAGAGGCCACTAATTTCGGCCTTCAAGGCTGTCACTTCAAGATCTTTGAAACTGTTGCAAAGTTAGTTATCCTGCAGCCTAGTCCTGGAATGTGACACACCAACGTTTTGGGATACTGTGGTCATGTGTGCGGTAATCAGGTTTGTGAATCTAGGAAGCTCTAGACTGTTTGGGGGGCCTTTGGTTGAGGCCATGGTTGAGGACTCTTTATATACCTATTTGAAGGACATGAAGTCAAGGTCTTCAAAACTGGGGCATAGTCCTTTATCCTTCAAAGTTGTTGGTAACCTGCCCCTTTCAATAAAATTAAGACATCAATGTCTTTGCACGCTGTCCTTTTTGGTGTCATATCAGGTGGGTGAATCTAGGAAGCTCTAGACTATTTGGCTGGCATTTGAAAGTTGTGTGTCCACTGATGGAGGAGGCCACTTTTTCTGCCCTTTGACAGCTATGTCTGTTCAAGTCTAAGCTGGGGCAAAGTTGTCTATCCTGGGCATTGGTCAATGAATTTGACAACCCATTGTCTTTGTACACTGTTCTCATTGGAGCTATATCAGGTTTGTGAATCTAGTGAGCTCTAGACTATATGGTTGCCTTTTCAAAGTGGTAAGTCCACTGGTGGCAGAGGCCTCTAAATTCAGCCTTCAGCGCTGTCCCTTCAAGATCTTCAAAACTCCTGCAAAGTTATTTATCCTGCAGCCTATTCCTGGAATGTGACTTACCAAAGTTTTGGGACACTGTGGTCATCTGTGTGTTAATCAGGATTGTGAATCTAGGAAGCTCTAGACTGTTTGGTGGGCCTTTGAAAGTTGTGTTCCCAGCCATGGTTGAGGCCGCTTCATCTTGCTATTTGATGGGCATGAAGTTAATATCTTCAAAAGGGGGGCATAATCTTTTATCTTGCAGCTAACTCCTCAAATTTTACAGACCAAACTTTTCGGACAATGTGGTCATCAGGGCTATATCAGCTTTGCGAATCTAGGAAGGTCTAGACTACATGGTTGCTGCTTGAAAGTATTGAGTCAATAAGTGGCAGAGGCCATGTTTTTCAGCCTTTGAGGGATATTAGATCAAGATATTACAGGTAGGGCAAAGTTGTTTGTAACCTGCCCCTTTCAATAAACTTAAGACAGCAATGTCTTTGGAAACTGCGCTTGTTAGTTTCATATCAGGATGGTGAATCTAGGAAGCTCTAGACTCTTTGGCTGGCCTTTGAAAGTTGTGTGTCCACTGGTGGCAGAGACCCCTAAATTCAGCCTTTAAGGCTGTCACTTCAAGATTTTTGAAACGGCTGCAAAGTTATTTATCCTGCATCCTACTCCTTGAATGTGACACACCAACGTTTTGGGATACTGTGCTCATCCACTCGATAACCAGGTTTGTGAATCTAGGAAGCTCTAGACTGTTTGGTGGGCCTTTGAAAGTTGTGCATGCACCCATGGCAGGAGCCACTTTTTTGGCAATGCCAGGGTGTCTCTTCAAGTGGAAGCTGTGGCAAAAGTTGTTTTTCCTACATGCCCATCAATGAAGTTTACACACCCAAATCGTTTGACACTGGGGTCATTGGGGCTCAATCAGGTTCATGAATCTAGGAAGCTCTTGACTATTTGGTTATCATTTGAAAGTAGTGTGTCCAGCAATGGTGGAGGCCTATATATCTTGCTATTTGAAGGGCATGAAGCCAAGGTCTTCAAAACTGGCGAATCTAGGAAGGTCTAGACTACATGGTTGCTGCTTGAAAGTATTGCGTCCATCAGTGGCAGAGGCCATGTTTTTCAGTCTTTGAAGGATATCCGTTCAAGATCTTACAGGTAGGGCAAAGTTGTTGGTAACCTGCCCCTTTCAATAAACTTAAGACACCAATGTCTTTGGACACTGTTCTTGTTGGTTTCATATCAGCTGGGTGATTCTAGGAAGTTATAGACTATTTGGCTGGCCTTTGAAAGTTGTGTGTCCACTGATGGAGGAGACCACTTTTTCCGCCCTTTGAAAGGTATATCTGTTCAAGTCTAAGCAGGGGTAAAGTTGTCTATCCTGGGCACTGGTCAATGAATTTGACACCCCATGGTCTTTGGACACTGTTCTCATTGGGACTATATCAGGCTTGAGAATCTAGTAAGCTCTAGACTATATGGTTGCCTTTTCAAAGTGGTGAGTCTACCGGTGGCAGAGGCCCCTACATTCGGCCTTCAAGGCTGTCAATTCAACATCTTTAAAACTGCTGCAAAGTTATTTATCCTACAGCCTACACTATTCTCATTTGGGCTATTTTGACGTTTCTGTACACTGTGGTCATCTGTGCGGTAATCAGGTTTGTGAATCTAGTAAGCTCTAGCCTGTTTGGTGGGCCTTTGAAAGTAATGTGCCCAGCCATGGTGGAGGCCACTTTATCTTGCTATTTGATGGGCATGAAGTGAATATCTTCCAAAGTGGGGCATAGTCCTTTATCCTGCAGCCAACTCCTTGAATTTTACACACCAATCTTTTGGGACAATGTGGTCATCTGGGCTACATCAGGTTTGTGATTCTAGTAAGCTCTAGACATTTTCAAAGTGGTGAGTCCGCTGGTGGCAGAGGCCCCTAATTTCGGCCTATAAGGCTGTCAAAGCAAGATCTTTAAAACTGCTGCAAAGTTATATATCCTACAGCCTACTCCGGGAATGTGACGCATCAACATTTTGGGACAATGTGGTCATATGTGCGTTAATCAGGTTTGTGAATCTAGGAAGCTCTAGACTGTTTGGTGGGTCTTTGAAAGTATTGTGCCCAGCCATGGTGGAGGCCGCTTTATTTTGCTATTTGAAGGGCATGAAGTCAATGTCTTCAAAACTGGGGCATAGTACTTTATCGTGCAGCCAATTCCCTGAATTTTACACCCCAATCTTTTTAGACAATGTGGTCATCGTGGCTATATCAGCTTCATAAATCTAGGAAGGTCTAATCTACATGGCCGCTCTTTGAAAGTATTGGGTCTATAAGTGGCAGAGGCCGAGTTTTTCAGCCTTTCAAGGATATCAGATCATGATCGTACAGGTAGGGCAAAGTTGTTGGTAACCTGCCCCTTTCAATAAACTTAAGACACCAATGTCTTTGGACACTGTGCTTGTTGGTTTCATATCAGGTGGGTGAATCTAGGAAGCTCTAGACTATTTGGAGGGCCTTTGAAAGTTGTGCGTCCACTGGTAGCAGAGGACGCTAAATTCGGCCTTCAAGGCTGTCAAAGCAAGATCTTTAAAACTGCTGCAAAGTTATTTATCCTACAACCTACTCCTGGAATGTGACTTACCAACGTTTTGGGACACTGTGGTCATATGTGCATTAATCAAGATTGTGAATCTAGGAAGCTCTAGACTGTTTGGTGGGCCTTTGAAACTAGTGTTCCCAGCCATGGTGGAGGACACATTATTTTGCTTTTTGATGGGCATGAAGTGAAGATCTTCAAAAACGGGGAATAGTCCTTTATTCTGCAGCCAACTCCTTGAATTTTACACACCATCTTTTGGGACAATGTGGTCATCAGGGCTATATCAGCTTCGCGAATCTAGGAAGGTTTAGACTACATGGTTGCTGCTTGAAAGTATTACGTCCATCTGTGGCAGAGGCCACGTTTTTCAGCCTTTGAAGGATATCCGTTCAAGATCTTACAGGCAGGGCAAAGTTGTTGGTAACCTGCCCCTTTCAATAAACTTAAGACACCAATGTCTTTGGACACTGTGCTTGTTGGTTTCATATCAGGTGGGTGAATCTAGGAAGCTCTAGACTATTTGGCTGGCTTTTGAAAGTTTAGTGTCCACTGGTGGCAGAGGCCCCTAAATCCGGCCTTCAAGGCTGTCAAAGCAAGATCTTTAAAACTGCTGCAAAGTTATTTGTCATGCAGTCTAGTCCTGGAATGTGACACACCAACGTTTTGGAACACTGTGGTCATCTGTGCTGGAATCAGGATTGTGAATCTAGGAAGCTCTAGACTGTTTGGTGGGCCTTTGAAAGTTGTGCATGCACCCATGGCAGGAGCCACTTTTTTGGCAATGCCAGGGTGTCTCTTCTAGTGGAAGCTGTGGCAAAAGTTGTTTTTCCTGCATACCCGTCAATGAAGTTTCAACACCCGTGTCTTTGGACACTGGGGTCATTGGGGCCGTATCAGGTTTATGAATCTAGGAAGCTCTAGACTATTTGGCTGGCCTTTGAATGTTGCGTGTCCACTGATGGCAGAGGCCCCTAAATTCGGCCTTCAAGGCTGTCAATGCAAGATATTCAAAACTGCTGCAAAGTTATTCATCCTACAGTCTAGCCTGTTTGGTAGGCCTTTGAAAGTAGTCTGCCCAGCCACGGTTGAAGCCGCTTCATCTTGCTGTTTGATGGGCATGAAGTTAAGATCTTCAAAAGTGGGGCATAGTCCTTTATCTTGCAGCTTACTCCTTGAATTTTACACACCAATCTTTTGGGACAATGTGGTCATCGGGGCTATATCAGCTGAAATGCTTTGGTGCCTGGAATGTGACTTACCAACGTTTTGGGACACTGTGGTCATCTGTGTGTTAATCAGGACTGTGAATCTAGGAAGCTCTAGACTATTTGGCTGGCCTTTGAAAGTTGTGTGTCCACTAATGGAGGAGGCCACTTTTTCTGCCCTTTGAAAGCTATGCTTGTTCAAGTCTAAGCTGGGGCAAAATTGTCGATCCTGGACACTGGTCAATGAATTTGACACCCCATTGTCTTTGGATTCTGATCTCTTCGGGGCTATACCAGGTTTGTGAATCTAGTAAGCTCTAGACTATATGGTTGACTTTTCAAATAGGTGAGTCCACCGTTGGCAGAGCCCCCTAAATTCGGCCTTCAAGGCTGTGAATGCAAGATATTTAAAACTGCTCAAAAGTTATTTATCCTGCAGCCTAGTCCTACTGTATAGAATGTGACACACCAATGTTTTGGGACACTGTGGTGATCTGTGTGGTTATCAGATTTGTGAATCTAGGAAGCTCTAACCTGTTTGGTGGGCCTTTGAAAGTAGTGTTCCCAGCCATGGTTGAGGCCCCTTCATCTTGCTATTTGATGGGCATAACGTGTACTGTATAGAATGTGACACACCAATGTTTTGGGACACTGTGGTGATCTGTGTGGTTATCAGATTTGTGAATCTAGGAAGCTCTAACCTGTTTGGTGGGCCTTTGAAAGTAGTGTTCCCAGCCATGGTTGAGGCCCCTTCATCTTGCTATTTGATGGGCATAACGTGAAGACCTTTCAAGGTGGGGCATAGTCCTTTATCTTGCAGCCAACTCCTTGAATTTTACACACCAATCTTTTGTGACAATGTGGTCATCGGGGCTATATCAGCTTCGCGAATCTAGGAAGGTCTAGACTACATGGTTGCTGCTTGAAAGTATTGCGTCAATAAGTGGCAGAGGCCATGTTTCTCAACCTTTGAGGGATATTAGATGAAGATATTACAGGTAGGGCAAAGTTGTTGGTAACTTGCCCCTTTCAATAAACTTAAGACACCAATGTCTTTGGACACTGTGCTTGTTGGTTATATATCAGGATGGTGAATCTAGGAAGCTCTAGACTATTTGGCTGGCCTTTGAAAATGGTGAGTCCACTGGTGGCAGAGGCCCCTGAATTTGGCCTTCAGGGCTGTCAATTCAAGATCTTTAAAACTGCTGCAAAGTTATTTATCCTACAACCTACTCCTGGAATGTGACTTACCAACGTTTTGGGACACTGTGGTCATATGTGCATTAATCAAGATTGTGAATCTAGGAAGCTCTAGACTGTTTGGTGCGCCTTTGAAACTAGTGTTCCCAGCCATGGTGGAGGACGTATTATTTTGCTATTTGATGGGCATGAAGTGAAGATCTTCAAAAACGGGGAATAGTCCTTTATTCTGCAGCCAACTCCTTGAATTTTACACACCAATCTTTTGGGACAATGTGGTCATCGGGGCTATATCAGCTTCGCGAATCTAGGAAGGTCTAGACTACATGGTTGCTCCTTGAAAGTAGTGTGTCCATCAGTGGCATAGGCCCGGTTTTTCAGCCTTTAAAGGATATCAGTTCAAGATCTTAGAGGTAGGGCAAAGTTGTTGGTAACCTGCCCCATTCAATAAACTTAAGACACCAATGTCTTTGGACACTGTGCTTGTTGCTTTCATATCAGGTGGTCGAACCTAGGAAGCTCTAGACTATTTGGCTGGCCTCTTAAAGTTGTGTGTCCATTGGTGTCAAAGGCCCCTAAATTCGGCCTTAAAGGCTGTCAAAGCAAGATCTTTAAAATTGCTGCAATGTTATTTATCCTGCAGCCTAGTCCTTGAATGTGACGCACCAACATTTTGGGATACTGTGGTCATCTGTGCAGTAATCAGGATTGTGAATCTAGGAAGCTCTAGACTATTTGGATGGCCTTGTAGGCCAAAATTTTGGGGCCTCTGCCGCCAGTGGACTAACCACTTTGAAAAACCAACCATATAGTCTAGTGCTTACTAGATTCACAAACCTGATATAGCCCCAATGAGAACAGTGTCCAAAACATTTGGGTGTCAAATTCATTGACCAGTACCCAGGATAGACAACTTTGCCCCAGCTTAGACTTGAACAGACATAGCTTTCAAAGGGCAGAAAAAGTGGCGTCCTCTATCAGTGGAAACATTACGTTCAAAGACTAGCCAAATAGTCTAGAGCTTCATAGATTCACCCACCTTATATGAAACCAACAAGCACAGTGTCCAAAGACATTAGTATCTTAAGTTTATTGAAAGGGGTAAGTCACCAACAACTTTGCTTTACCTCTAAGATCTTGAACTGATGTCCTTCAAGGGCTGAAAAACGTGGCCTCCGCCACTAATGGATGCAATACTTTTAAACAGCAACCATGTAGTCTAGACCTTCCAAGATTCATGAAGCTGATATAGCCCAGATGATCAAATTGTCCCAAAAGATTGGTGTGTAAAATTAGAGGAGTTAGCTACAAGATAAAGGACTATGGCCCACTTTTGATGATCTTAACTTCATGCCCATCAAATAGCAAGATGAAGCGGCCTCAACCATGGTTGGGAACACTACTTTCAAAGGCCCACCAAATAGGCTAGAGCTTCCTAGATTCACAAACCTGATTACCGCGCAGATGACCACAGTGTCCCAAAACGTTGGTGTGTCACTTTCCAGGAGTAGACTGTAGGATAAATAACTTTGCAGCAGTTTTAAATATCTTGTATTGACAGCCTTTAAGGCCGAATTTAGGGGCCTCTGCCACCAGTGGACACGCAACATTCAAAGGCCAGCCAAATAGTCTAGAGCTTCCTAGATTTACCCAGCTGATATGAATCCAACAAGCACAGTGTCCAAAGACATTGGTGTCTTAAGTTTATTGAAATGGGCAGGTTACCAACAACTTTGCCCTACCTTTAAGATCTTGAACTGATATCCTTCAAAGGCTGAAAAACGGGGCCTCTGCCACTGATGGTCGCAATACTTTCAAACAGCAACCATGTAGTCTAGAACTTACTAGATTCATGAAGCAGATATAGGCATGGAGACCACATTGTTAAAAAAGATTGGGGTGTAAAATTCAGAGAATTGGCTGCAGGATTAAGGACTATGCCCCAGTTTTGAAGACCACTTGAAGAGACACCCTGGCAGTGCTAAAAAAGTGGCCTCTGCCATGGGTGCATGCACAACTTTCAAAGGCCCACCAAACAGTCTAGAGCTTCCTAGATTCACAAACCTGATGACCGCAGGGATAATCACATTATCCCAAAACGTTGGTCTGTCACATTCAAGGACTAGGCTGCAGGATAATTAACTTTGCAGCAGTTTCAAAGATCTTGAAGTGACAGCCTTGAAGGCCGAATTTAGGGTCCTCTGCCACCAGTGGACACACAACTTTCAAAGGCCAGCCCAATAGTCTAGAGCTTGATAGATTCACCCACCTGATATGAAACCAACAAGCACAGTGTCCAAAGACATTGGTGTATTAAGTTTAATTGAATGGGGCAAGTTACCAACAACTTTGGTCTACCTCTAAGATCTTGAACTGATATCCTTCAAAGGCTGAAAAACGTGTCCTCTGCACTGATGGACGCAATACTTTCAAGCAGCAACCATATAGTCTAGACATTCCTAGATTTGCGAAGCTGATATAGCCCCGATGACCACATTGTCCCAAAAGACTGGTGTGTAAAATTCAAGGAGTTGGCTGCGATATAAAAGACTATGCCCCACTTTGGAAGATCTTAACTTCATGCCCATCAAACAGCAAGATGAAGCGGCTTCAACCGTGGCTGGTCAAATTCATTGACCACTGCCCAGGATAGACAACTTTGCCCCAGCGTAGACTTGAACAGACATAGCTTTCAAAGGGCAAAAAAAGTGGCCTCCTTCATCAGTGGACACACAACTTTCGAAGGCCAGCCAAATAGTTTAGAGCTTCCTAAATTCACCTACCTGATATAAATCCAACAAGCACAGTGTCCAAAGACTTTGGTGTCTTAAGTTAAATTGAAAGGGGCAAGTTACCAACAACTTTGGTCTACCTCTAAGATCTTGAACTGATATCCTTCAAAGGCGGAAAAACGTGTCCTCTGCCACTGATGGACGCAAAACTTTGAAGCAGCAACCATGTATTCTAGACCTTCCTAGATTTGCGAAGCTGATATAGCCCCGATGACCACATTGTCCCAAAAGATTGGTGCATAAAGTTTAAGGAGTTAGCTAGAAGATCATCACTTCATGCTCATCAAATAGCAATATAAAGCGGCCCACACCATGGCTGGGCACACTACTTTGAAACCAACAAGCACAGTGTCCAAAGACATTCTATTTGAAGCGCATGTAGCCAAGGTCTTCAAAACTTGGGCATAGTCCTTTATACAGCAAAATTGATGGTAACCTGCCACTTTCAAAAAACTTAAGACACCAATGTCTTTGGACACTATGCTTGTTGGTTTCATATCAGCTGGGTGAATCTAAGAAGCTCTAGACTATTTGGCTGGCCTTTGAAAGTTGTGTGTCCACTAATGGAGGAGGCCACTTGTTCTGCCATTTGAAAGCTATGGTTATCCGTGCGGTAATCAGGTTTGTGAATCTAGGAAGCTCTAGACTGTTTGGTGGGCCTCTGAAAGTTGTTCATGCACCCATGGCAGGGGCCACTTTTAGGGCACTGCCAGGGTGTCTCTTCAAGGCGTATTCAAAACTGGGGCATAGTCCTTAATCCTGCAGCAGATTCCCTGAATTTTACACCCCAATCTTTTTGGACAACGTAGTTTCCAACCCTATGTCAGCTTCGCGAATCTAGGAAGGTCTAGACTACATGGTTGCTGTTTGAAAGTATTGCGACCATCAGTGGCAGAGGCCACGTTTTTCAGCCCATCACCCACCTGTCCAAAGACAATGGAGTGTCAAATTCATTGACCAATGCCCAGGATAGACAACTTTGCCCTTGCTTAGACTTGAACAGACATAGCTTTCAAAGGGGAGAAAAAGTGGCCTCCTCCATCAGTGAACACACAACTTTCAAAGGCCAACCAAATAGTCTAGAGCTTCCTAGATTTACCCAACTGATATGAAACCAACAAGCACAGTGTCCAAAGACATTGGTGTCTTAAGTTTATTAAAAGGGGCAGGTTACCAACAACTTTGCTCTTCCTCTACGATCTTGAACTGATATCCTTCTCAGGCTGAAAAACGAGGCCACTGCCACTGATAGACGCAATACTTTCAAGCAGCAACCATGTAGTCTAGACATTCCTAGATTCGCGAAGCTGATATAGCCCCAATGACGACATTGTCTCAAAAGATTGGTGTGTAAAATTCAAGGAGTTAGCTGCAAGATAAAGGACTATGCCCCATTTTTGAAGATCTTCACTTCATGCCCATCAAATAAAAAGATAAAGCGGCCTTTACCATGGCTGGGCAGACTACTTTCAAAGGCCCACCAATCAGGCTAGAGCTTCCTAGATTCACAAACCTGATTACCATACAGATGACCACAGTGTCCCAAAACGTTGTTGTGTCACATTCTAGGACTAGGCTGCAGGATAAATAACTTTGGAGCAGTTTTAAAGATCTTGAATTGACAGCCTTGAAGGCCGAATTTAGGGGGCTCTGCCAACAGTGGACTCACCTCTTTGAAAAGTCAACCATATAGTCTAGAGCTTACTAGATTCACAAACCTGATATAGCCCCGAAGAGATCACAATCCAAAGACAATGGGGTGTCAAATTCATTGACCAGTGTCCAGGATCGACAACTTTGCCCCAGCTTAGACTTGAACAAGCATAGCTTTCAAAGGGCAGAAAAAGTGGCCTTCTCCATTAGTGGACACACAACTTTCAAAGGCCAGCCAAATAGTCTAGAGCTTCCTAGATTCACCCACCTGATATGAAACCAACAAGCACAGTGTCCAAAGACATTGTTGTCTTAAGTTTATTGAAAGGGGCAGGTTACCAACAACTTTGCCCTACCTGTAAGATATTGAACGGATATCCTTCAAAGCCTGAAAAACCTGTCCAATGCCACTTATTGACGCAATACTTTCAAGCAGCAACCATGTAGTCTAGACCTTCCCAGATTAGCAAAGCTGATATAGCCCTGATGACCACATTGTCCCAAAAGATTGGTGTGTAAAATTCAAGGAGTTAGCTGCAAGATAAAGGACTATGCCCCACTTTTGAAGATCTTCACTTCAGGCCCAACAAATAGCAAGATAATGCACCCTCCACCAAGGCTGGGCACACTACTTTCAAAGGCCCACCAAACAGTCTAGAGCTTCCTAGATTCACAATCTTGATTAACACACAGATGACCACAGTGTCCCAAAGCGTTGTTATGTCACATTCCAGGACTAGGCTACAGGATATACTCTTCTCATTCGGGCTATATCAGGTTTGTGAAGCTAGTAAGCTCTAGACTATATGGTTGCCTTTCCAAAGTGGTGAGCCTACCGGCGGCAGAGGCCCATAGCCTCTATTTGATGGGCATAAATTGAATCCCTTACTAGATTCACAAACATGATATAGCCCCAATGAGAACAATGTCCAAAGACAATGTGCTGTCAAATTCATTGACCAATGCCCAGGATAGACAACTTTGCCCCAGGTTAGACTTATACAGACATAGCTTTCAAAAGGCAGAAAAAGTGGCCTCCTCCATTAGTGGACACACAACTTTCAAAGGCCAGCCAAATAGCCTAGAGTTTCCTAGATTCACCCACCTGATATGAAACCAACAAGCACCGTGTGCAAAGACATTGATGTCTTCATTTTATTGAAAGGGGTAGGTTACCAACAACTTTGCAGGATAAAGGACTATGCCCCAGTTTAGAAGACCTTGGCTTCGTGCCCTTCAAATAGCAAGATAAAGAGGCCTCCACCATTGCTGGACACACTACTTCCAAATGCCAATAAAATATTCTAGAGCTTCCTAGATTCCTGAACCTGATGGAGTCCCAATGACCCCAGTGTCAAAAGATATGTGTGTGTCAACTTCATTGACGGGCATGTAGGAAAAACAACTTTTGCCGCAGCCTCCACTTGAAGAAACACAGCCTGGTAGTGCCCGAACAGGGGCCTCTGACACCAATGGACACACAACTTTCAAAAGCCAGCCAAATAGTCTAGAGCTTCCTAGATTCACCCACCTGATATGAAACCAACAAGCACAGTGTCCAAAGACATTGGTGTCTTAAGTTTATTGAAAGGGGAAGGTTACCAACAACTTTGCCCTACTTGTAATATCTTGATCTGATATCCTTCAAAGGCTGAACAACATGGCCTCTGCCACTTTTTGACGCAATACTTTCAAGCAGTAACGATGCAATCTAGACCTTCCTAGATTCGCAAAGCTGATATGGCCCCAATGACCACATTGTCCCAAAAGATTGGTGTGTAAAATTCGAGGAGTTAGCTGCAAGATAAAGGACTATGCCCCACTTTTGAAGATCTTAACTTCATGCCCATCAAATAGCAAGATGAAGCGGCCTCTACCATTGCTGGGAACACTACTTTCAAAGGCCAACTAAACAGGCTAGAGCTTCCTAGATTCACAAACCTGATTACCGCTCAGATGACCACAGTGTCCCAAAATGTTGGTGTGTCCCATTCCAGGAGTAGACTGTAGGATAAATAACTTTGCAGCAGTTTTAAATATCTTGCATTGACAGCCTTGAAGGCCGAATTTAGGGGCCTCTGCTACCAGTGGACACGCAACATTCAAAGGCCAGCCAAATAGTCTAGAGCTTCCTAGATTCAAAAAACCTGATATAGCTCCAATGACCCCAGTGTCCAAAGACACGGGTGCTGAAACTTAATTGACGGGTATGCAGGAAAAACAACTTTTGCCACAGCTTCCACTTGAAGAGACACCCTGGCATTGCCCAAAAAGTGGTTCCTGCCATGGGTGCATGCACAACTTTCAAAGGCCCACCAATCAGTTTAGAGCTTCCTAGATTCACAATCCTGATTACTGCGCAGATGACCCCGGTGTCCCAAAACGTTGGTGTGTCACATTTCAGGACTAGGCTGCAGGATAATTAACTTTGCAGAAGTTTTAAATATCTTGCTTTTACAGCCTTGACGGCTGAATTTAGGGGCCTCTGCCACCAGTGGACACACAACTTTCGAAGGCCAGCCAAATAGTCTAGAGCTTCCTAGATTCACCCACCTGATATAAATCCAACAAGCACTGTGTCCAAATACATAGGTGTCTTAAGTTTATTGAAAGGGGCAGGTTACCAACAACTTTGCCCTACCCGTAAGATCTTGAACTGATATCCTTCAAAGCCTGAAAAACGTGGCCTCTGCCACTGATGGATGCAATACTTTCAAGCAGCCACCATGTAGTCTAGACCTTCCTAGATTCGCGAAGCTGATATAGCCCAAATTACCACATGGTCCCAAAAGATTGGTGTGTAAAATTCAAGGAGTTGGCTGCAAGATAAAGGACTATGCCTCACTTTGGAAGATCTTCACTTTATGCCCATCAAATAGTAAGATAACGCGGCCTCCAACATGACTTGGCACACTACTTTCAAAGGCCCACCAAACAGGCTAGAGCTTCCTAGATTGACAAACCTGATTACCGCGCATATGCCCCCAGTGTCCCAAAATCTTGATGTGTCACATTCCAGGACTAGGCTGCAGGATAAATAACTTCACAGCAGTTTTGAAGATCTTGAATTGACACCAATTGAGAAAAAGTAGCCTCCTCCATCAGTAGACACGCAACTTTCAAAGGCCAGCCAAATAGTCTAGAGCTTCCTAGATTCACCCACCTGATATGAAACCAACAAGCGCAGTGTCCAAAGACATTGATGTCTTAAGTTTATTGAAAGGGGCAGGTTACCAACAACTTTGCCCTACCTGTAAGATCATGATCTGATATCGTTCAAAGGCTGAAAAATGTGGCCTCTCCCACTGATGGACCCAATACTTTCAAACAGCGACCATGTAGCCTAGACCTTCCTACATTCCTGAACCTGATATAGCCAGGGATTCAGGGAATTGGCTGCAGGATAAAGGACTATGCCCCAGTTTTGAAGACGTTGACTTCATGCCCTTCAAATAGCAAGATAAAGCGGCTTCCACCATGGCTGGGCACAATACTTTTAAAGACCCACCAAACAGTCTAGAGCTTCCTAGATTCACAAACCTGAATAACGCACATATGACAATATTGTCCCAAAATGTTGATGTGTCACATTCCCGGAGTAGGCTGGAGGATATATAACTTTGCAGCAGTTTGAAATATCTTGAAGTGACAGCCTTATAGGCCGAAATTAGGGGCCTCTGCCACCACTGGACTCACCACTTTGAAAATGTCTAGAGCTTACTAGAATCACAAACCCGATGTAGCCCAGATGACCACATTGTCCCAAAAGATTGGTGTGTAAAATTCAAGGAGTTGGCTACAGAATAAAGGACTATTCCCTGTTTTTGAAGATCTTAATTTCATGCCCATCAAATAGCAAAATAATGCATCCTCCACCGTGGCTAGGCACACTACTTTCAAAGGCCAACCAAACAGTCTAGAGCTTCCTAGATTCACAATCCTGATTAATGCACAGATGACCACAGTGTCCTAAAATGTTGGTAAGTCACATTCCAGGAGTAGGTTGTAGGATAAATAACTTTGCAGCAGTTTTAAAGATCTTGAATTGACAGCCCTGAAGGCCAAATTCAGGGGCCTCTGACACCGGTGGATTCACCACTTTAAAAAGGCAACCATATGCGGCCTAGTCCTTGAATGTGACACACCAATGTTTTGGGACACTGTGGTCATCGTCGCGGTCATCAGGTTTGTGAATCAAGGAAGCTCTAGACTGTTTGGTTGGCCTTTGAAAGTAGTGTGCCCAGCCATGGTTGAGGACTCTTTATCTTGCTATTTGAAGGGCATGAAGCCAAGGTCTTCAAAACTTGAGTTTCGTCCTTTATCATGCAAAAATTGTTGGTAACCTGCCCCTTTCAATAAACTTAACACACCAATGTCTTTGGACACTGTGCTCGTTGGTTTCATATCAGATGGGTCAATCTAGGAAACTCTAGACTATTTGGCTGGCATTTGAAAGTTGTGTGTCCACTGATGGAGGAGGCCACTTTTTCTCCCCTTTGACAGCTATGTCTGTTCAAGTTTAAGCTGGGGCAAAGTTGTCTATCCTGGGCATTGGTCAATGAATTTGACACACCATTGTCTTTGGACACTGTTCTCATTGGAGCTATATCAGGTTTGTGAATCTAATAATCTCTAGACTATATGGTTGCCTTTTCAACGTGGTAAGTCCACTGGTGGCAGAGGCCCCTAAATTCAGCCTTCAGGGCTATCCATTCAAGATCTTAAAAACTCCTGCAAAGTTATTTATCCTTCAGCCTTCTCCTGGAATGTGACACACAAACGTTCTGGGACACTGCGGTCTTCTGTGCGGTAATCAGGTTTGTGAATCTAGGAAGCTCTAGAATGTTTGGTGGGCCTTTGAAAGTAGTGTTCCCAGCCATGGTGGAGGACGCATTATCTTGCTATTTGATGGGCATGAAGTGGAGATCTTCAAAAGTGGGGCATAGTCCTTTATCTTGCAGTTAACTCCTTGAATTTTACACCCCAATCTTTTGGGACAATGTGGTCATCGGGGCTGTATCAGCTTCTTGAATCTAGGAAGTTCTAGACTACATGGTTGCTGCTTGAAAGTATCGCTTCCATTAGTGGCAGTGACCACGTTTTTCAGCCTTTGAAGGACCTGCCCCTTTCAATAAACTTAAGTCACCAATGTCGATGGACACTGTGCTTGTTGGTTTCATATCAGGTGGGTGAATCTAGGAAGCTCTAGACTATTCGGCTGACCTTTGAAAGTTGTGTGTCCACTGATGGAGGAGGCCACTTTTTCTCCCCTTTGAAAGCTATGTCTGTTCAAGTCTAAGCTGGGGCAAAGTTATCTATCCTGGACGCTGGTCAATGAATTTGACACCCCATTGTCTTTGGACACTGTTCTCATTGGGGCTACATCATTGTTGTGAATCTAGTAAGCTCTAGGCAATATGGTTGCTTTTTCAAAGTGGTGAGTCCACTGGTGGCAGAGGCCCCTAATTTTGGCCTTCAAAGCTGTCACATCAAGATCTTTAAAACTGCTGCAAAGTTATTTATCCTGCAGCCTAGTCCTTGAATGTGACACACCGACATTTTGGGACACTGTGGTTATCTGTGCGGTAATAAGGTTTGTGAATCTAGGAAGCTCTAGATTGTTTGGTGGGCCTTTGAAAGCAGTGTGCCCTGCCATGGTGGAGCCGCTTTATCTTGCTATTTGAAGGGCATGAAGTCAATGTCTTCAAAACTGGGGCATAGTCCTTTATCCTGCAGCCAATTCCCTGAATTTTACACCCCAATCTTTTTAGACAATGTGGTTATCATGGCTATATCACCTTCATGAATCTAGGAAGGTCTAGGCTACATGGTCGCTGTTTGAAAGTATTGGGTCAATAAGTGGCAGAGGCCACGTTTTTCAGCCTTTGAAGGATATCAGATCATGATCTTACAGGCAGGGCAAAGTTGTTGGTAACCGGCCCCTTTCAATAAACTTAAGTCACCAATGTTGATGGACACTGTGCTTGTTGGTTTCATATCAGGTGGTTGAATCTAGGAAGCTCGAGACTATTTGGCTGGCCTTTGAAAGTTGTGTGTCCACTGGTGGCAAAGGCCCCTAAATTCGAGCTTAAAGGCTGTTAAAGCAAGATCATTAAAACTGCTGCAAATGTATTTATCCTACAGCCTACTCCTGGAATGTGACTTACCAACGTTTTGGGACACTGTGGTCATCTGTGCGTTAATCAGGATTGTGAATCTAGGAAGCTCTAGACTGTTTGGTGGGCCTTTGAAAGCTGTGCATACACCCATGGCAAAGGCCACTTTTCGGGCACTGCCAGGATCTGTCTCTTCAAGTGGAAGCTGTGGCAAAAGTTGTTTTTCCTACATGCCCATGAATGAAGTTTGCACACCCATATCTTTTGACACTGGGGTCATAGGGGCTCCATCAGGTTCATGAATCTAGGAAGCTCTAGACTATTTGGTTCGAATTTGAAAGTAGTGTGTCCAGCAATGGTGGAGGC
This sequence comes from Lepidonotus clava, assembly GCA_936440205.1. Lineage (NCBI taxonomy): Eukaryota > Metazoa > Annelida > Polychaeta > Phyllodocida > Polynoidae > Lepidonotus > Lepidonotus clava. Next base: position 43,689,558 of record OW387146.1, on the reverse strand, counting down.
CTATATATCTTCCTATTTGAAGGGCATGAAGCCAAGGTCTTCGAAACTGGGGCATAGTCCTTTATCCTGCAAAGTTGTTGGTAACCTGCCCCTTTCAATAAACTTAAGACACCAATGTCTTTGGACACTGTGTTTGTTGGTTTCATATCAGCTGGGTGAATCTAGGAAGCTCTAGACTATTTGGCTGGCCTTTGAAAGTTGTGTGTCCAGTGATGGAGGAGGCCACTTTTTCTGCCATTTGAAAGCTATGTCTGTACAAGTCTAAGCTGGGCCAAAGTTGTCTTTCCTGTGTACTTGTCAATGAATTTGACGCCCCATTGTCTTTGGACACTGTTCTCATTGGGGCTATATCAGGTTTGTGAATCTAGTAAGCTCTAGACTATATGGTTGCCTTTTCAAAGAGGTGAGTCCACCGTTGGCAGAGCCCCCTAAATTCGGGCTTCAAGGCTGTCAATTCAAGATCTTTAAAACTGCTGCAAACTTATTTATCCTACAGTCTACTCCTGGAATGTGACACACCAACCTTTTGGGACACTGTGGTCATCTGGGCGGTAATCAGGTTCGGAATCTAGAAAGCTCTAGCCTGTTTGGTGGGCCTTTGAAAGTAGTCTACCCAGCCATGGTTGAGGCTGCTTTATCTTGCTATTTGATGGGCATGAAGTTAAGATCTTTAAAAGTGGGGCATAGTCCTTTATCTTGCAGCTAACTCCTCGAATTTTACAGACCATTCTTTTGGGACAATGTGGTCATCAGGGCTATATCAGCTTTGCGAATCTAGGAAGGTCTAGACTACATGGATGCTGCTTGAAAGTATTGCGTCAATAAGTGGCAGAGGCCATGTTTTTCAGCCTTTGAGGGATATTAGATCAAGATATTACAGGTAGGGCAAAAGTTGTTGGTAAGCTGCCCCTTTCAATAAACTTAAGACACAATTTTCTTTGGACACTGCGCTTGTTGGTTTCATATCAGGTGGGTGAATCTAGGAAGCTCTAGACTATTTGGCTGGCCTTTTAAAGTTGTGTGTCCACTAGTGGCAGAGACCCCTAAATTCGGCCTTTAAGGCTGTCACTTCAAGATCTTTGAAACTGCTGCAAAGTTATTTATCCTGCAGCCTAGTCCTTTAATGTGACAGACCAACGTTTTGGGATAATGTTATCATCCCTGCGGTAATCAGGTTCATGAATCTAGGAAGCTCTAGACTGTTTGGTGGGCCTTTGAAAGTTGTGCATGCACCCATGGCAGGGGCCACTTTTAGGGCACTGCCAGGGTGTCTCTTCAAGCCGTCTTCAAAACTGGGGTATAGTCCCTAATCCTGCAGCAGATTCCCTGAATTTTACACCCCAATCATTTTGGACAATGTCGATGGCTGAGTAACATAAGGTCGTATCTCAAAAAAATCAAATTTTTTATTATTTTTGAACCGGCTTCCCTACCCCCTAAAATATCCAGAAATTTTGGAATTTATCGAATTTTCGAAATCTTTGGCATGTTATAAACCAGTAAACAAAGGTCGTATCTGCACAATGTCACTTTTCAGTGAGTAACATAAGGTCGTATCTGCTTTAAACCAAAGTTTTATTTTCAGTAAATTATGTTAATCTATACAAAATAAAAATATTCCATAATTCAATTTATTAGACAACTATCCTACAAACATTATCAAAATATTATTAACACATCGTTAATCGAATCAAAGGTAGATATAGTAATATAGTTTTGAAATGCTGGATACGACCTTTGATTACTGAAGAAATGGTTCAGATGTTGAGTAACATAAGGTCGTATCTTGTCTGTATTTAAATTTGATGGTGTAAATGTCATATAAGTCCTTACTATTTTAGTGTAAACAAGTGTAGTAAATCTTAGCATACTTCCTGAACTTTACAAATGTTATTTTATGTTATTTGGAATAGCTAAATTGATTTAATTTGTATTTATCTATAATTTATATTTGTCAGATACGACCTTATGTTACTCACTGATTTCCAACTTTTTTCCATAAAACTCAGTAACATAAGGTCGTATCTGAAATGAATTCTCTTCTTGTTGCCATAGTATCATCCTAATAACCTATGGATATAGAAATATCTCACCAACTAATTTCTAGCTACTTATTCTTCCTAGAAATGGAATATTTTATTTATTGAGCAGATATTTTTAATCATATAACCCTTCAAAGGACGTCATATTTCTTTAATTAGCAATATCTCAAATCTAACATTTGTCAGATACGACCTTATGTTACTCAGCCAACGATGTGGTCTCCAAGCCTATATCAGCTTCGCGAATCTAGGAAGGTCTAGACTACATGGTTTCTGTTTGAAAGTATTGCTTCCATCAGTAGGAAAGGCCACGTTTTTCAGCCTTTGAAGGATATCAGTTCAAGATCTTACGGGTAGGGCAAAGTTGTTCGTAACATGCCCCTTTCAATAAACTTAAGACACTGATGTCTTTGGACACTGTGCTTGTTGGTTTCATATCAGCTGGGTGAATCTAGGAAGCTCTAGACTATTTGGATGGCCTTGTAGGCCAAAATTAGGGGCCTCTGCCACCAGTGGACTCACCACTTTGAAAAAGCAACCATATAGTCTAGAGCTTACTAGATTCACAAACCTGATATAGTCCCAATGAGAACAGTGTCCAAAAACAATGGGGTGTCAAATTCATTGACCAGTGCCCAGGATAGACAACTTTGCCCCAGCTTAGACTTGAACAGACGTAGCTTTCAAAGGGCGGAAAAAGTGGTCTCCTCCATCAATGGACCCACAACTTTCAAAGGCCAGCCAAATAGTCTAGAGCTTCCTAGATTCACCCACCTGATATGAAACCAACGAGCACAGTGTGCAAAGACATTGATGTCTTAATTTTATTAAAAGGCGCAGGTTACCAACAACTTTGCAGGATAAAGGACTATGACCCAGTTTCGAAGACGTTGGCTTCATGCCCTTCAAATAGGAAGATATATAGGCCTCCATCATTGCTGGACACACTACTTTCAAATTCCAACCAAATAGTCTAGAGCTTCCTAGATTCATGAACCTGATGGAGCCCCTATGACCCCAGTGTCAAAAGATATGGGTGTGCAAACTTCATTCACGGGCATGTAGGAAAAACAACTTTTGCCACAGCTTCCACTTGAAGAGACAGATCCTAGCAGTGCCCGAAAAGTGGCCTCTGCCATGGGTGTATGTAAAACTTTCAAACGCCCACCAAACAGTCTAGAGCTTCCTAGATTCACAATCCTGATTCCAGCACAGATGACCACAGTGTCCCAAAATGTTTTTTTGTCACATTCCAGGACTAGGCTGCAGGATAAATAACTTTGCAGCAGTTTTAAAGATCTTGCTTTTACAGCCTTGAAGTCTGAATTAAGGGGCCTATGCCACCAGTGGACACTAAACTTTCAAAAGCCAGCCAAATAGTCTAGAGCTTCCTAGATTCACCCACCTGATATGAATCCAACATGCACAGTGTCTAAATAAATTGGTGTCTATAGTTTATTGAAAGGGCAGTTTACCAACAACTTTGCAAGATAAAGGACTATGCCCCAGTTTGGAAGACCTTGGCTTCATGCCCTTCAAATAGCAAGATAAAGAGGCCTCCGCCATTGCTGAACATACTACTTTAAAATGCCAACCAAATAGTCTAGAGCTTATTAGATTCACGAACCTGATTGAGTCCCAATGACCCCAGTGTCCAAAGATTTGGGTGTGTAAACTTCATTGATGGGCATGTAGGAAAAACAACTTTTGCCACAGCTTCCACTTGAAGAGATAGAGCCTGGCAGTGCCCGAAAAGTGGCCCCTGCCATGTGTGTATGCACAACTTTCAAAGGCCCACCAAACAGTCTACAGCTTCCTAGATTCACAAACCTGATTACCGTGCGGATGACCACAGTATCACAAAATGTTGGTGTGTCACATTCAAGGTGTAGGATGCAGGATAAATAACTTTGCAGCAGTTTCAAAAATCTTGAAGTCAAAGCCTTAAAGGCTGAATTTAGGCGTCTCTGCCACCAGTGGACACAAAACTTTCAAAGGCCAGCCAAATAGTCTAGAGCTTCCTAGATTCACAATCCTGATTAACACACAGATGAACGCAGTGTCCCAAAACGTTGGTAAGTCACATTCCAGGAATAGGCTGCAGGATAAATAACTTTGCAGGAGTTTTTAAGATCTTGAATGGACAGCCCTGAAGGCTGAATTTAGGGGCCTCTGCCACCAGTGGACTTACCACTTTGAGAAGGCAACCATATAGTCTAGAGCTTATTAGATTCACAAACCTGATATAGCTCCAATTAGAATGGTGTCCAAAGACAATGGGTTGTCAAATTCATTGACCAATGCCCAGAAAAGACAACTTTGCACCAGCTTAGACTTGAACAGACATAGCTGTCAAAGGGCAGAAAAACTGGCCTCCTCCATCAGTGGAAACACAACTTTCAAATGCCAGCCAAATAGTCTAGAGCTTCCTAGATTCACCCACCTGATATGAAACCAACGAGCACAGTGTGCAAAGACATTGATGTCTCAATTTTATTGAAAGGGCAGGTTATCAACAACTTTGCAGGATAAAGGACTATGCCCCAGTTTTGACGACCTTGGCTTCATGCCCTTAAAATAGCAAGATAAAGAGTCTTCAACCATGGCTGGGCACACTACTTTCAAAGGCCAACCACACAGTCTAGAGCTTTCTAGATTCACAAACCTGATTACCGCACAGATGACCACAGTGTCCCAAAACATTGGTGTGTAACATTCAAGGACTAGGCTGCAGGATAAATAACTTTGAAGAAGTTTTAAAGATCTTGAAGTGACAGCCTTGTAGGCCAACATTAGGGGCCTCTGCCACCAGTGCACTCACCACTTTGAAAAGCAACCAAACAGTGTAGAGCTTCCTAGATTCACAATCCTGATTACTGCACAGATGACCACAGTATCCCAAAACGTTGGTGTGTCACATTCAAGGAATAGGCTGCAGGATCAATAACTTTGTAGCAGTTTCAAAGATCTTGAAGTGACAGCCTTGAAATTAGGGGCCTCTGCCACCAGTGGACTCACCACTTTAAAAAGGTCTAGAGCTTACTAGACTCACAAACCTGATATAGCCCAGATGACCACATTTTCCCAAAGATCGGAGTGTATAACTCAAGGAGTTGGCTACAAGATAAAGGACTATGCCCCACTTTGGAAGATCTTCACTTCATGCCCATCAAATAGCAAGATAAAGCAACCTCCACCATGGCTGGGCACACTACTTTCAAAGGCCCACCAAACAGTCTAGAGCTTCCTAGATTCACAAACCTGATTCCAGCACAGATGACCACATTGTCCCCAAACGTTGGTGTGTCACATCCCAGGAGTAGGGTATATGATAAATAACTTTACAGCAGTTTTAAAGATCTTGCTTTGACAGCCTTTAAAGCCAAATTTAGGGGCCTTTGCCACCAGTGGACACACAACTTTCAAAGGCCAGCCAAATAGTCCAGAGCTTCCTAGATTCACCAACCTGATGTGAAACCAACAAGCACAGTGTCCAAAGACATTGGTGACCTAAGTTTATTGAAAGGGGCAGGTTACCAACAACTTTGCCCTACCTGTATTATCTTGATCTAATATCCTTCAAAGGCTGAAAAACGTGGTCACTTCCACTGATGGACGCAATACTTTCAAGCAGCAACCATGTAGTCTAAACCTTTCTAGATTTGCGAAGCTGATATAGCCCCGATGACCACATTGTCCCAAAAGATTGTCGGTAAAATTCAAGGACTTGGCTGCAGAATAAAGGACTATTCCCCATTTTTTAAGATCTTCACTTCATGCCCATCAAATAGCAAGATAATGCGTCCTCCACCATGGCTGAGCACACTACTTTCAAAGGCCCACCAAACAGTCTAGAGCTTCCTAGATTCACAATCCTGATTAACACACAGATGACCAAAGTGTCCCAAAACGTTAGTGTGTCACATTCTAGGAGTAGGCTGTAGGATAAATAACTTTGCAGCAGTTTTAAAGATCTTGAAGTGACAGCCTTTAAGGCCGAATTTAGAGGCCTCTGCCACCAGTGGACACACAACTTTCAAAGGCCAGCCAAATAGTCTAGAGCTTCCTAGATTCAACCACCTGATATGAAACCAACAAGCACCGTGTCCAAAGACATTGTCGTCTTAAGTTTATTGAAAGGGGCAGGTTACCAACAACTTTGCCCTACCTGTAAGATCATGATCTGATATCCTTCAAAGGCTGAAAAACGTGGCCTCTGCCACTTATTGACCCAATACTTTCAAAAAGCGACCATGTAGTCTAGACCTTCCTAGATTCATGAAGCTGATATAGCCACGATAACCACATTGTCTAAAAAGATTGGAGTGTAAAATTCAGGGAATTGGCTGCAGGATAAAGGACTATGCCCCAGTTTTGAAGACATTGACTTCATGCCCTTCAAATAGCGAGATAAAGCAGCCTCCACAATGGCTGGGCACAATACTTTCAAAGGCCCACCAAACAGTCTAGAGCTTCCTAGATTCACAAACCTAATTAATGCACAGATGACAACATTGTCCCAAAATGTTGATGTGTCACATTCCCGGAGTAGGCTGTAGGATATATAAGTTTGCGGCAGTTTTAAAGATCTTGAAGTGACAGCCTTATAGGCCGAAATTAGGGGCCTCTGCTACCAGTGGACTCACCACTTTGTAAATGTCTAGAGCTTACTAGAATCACAAACCTGATGTAGCCCAGATGACCACATTGTTCCAAAAGATTGGTGTGTAAAATTCAAGGAGTTGGTTGCAGGATAAAGGACTATGCCCCACTTTGGAAGATCTTCACTTCATGCCCATCAAATAGCAAGATGAAGTGGCCTCCACCATGGCTGGGCACACTACTTTCAAAGGCCCACCAAACAGGCTAGAGCTTACTAGATTCACAAATCTGATTACCACACAAATGACCACATTGTACAGAAACGTCAAAATAGCCCCATTGAGAACAGTGTAGGCTGTAGGATAAATATCTTTGCAGCAGTTTTAAAGATCTTGAATTGAAGGCCGAAATTAGGGGCCTCTGCCACCGGTGGAGTCATCACTTTGAAAAGGCAACCATATAGTCTAGAGCTTCCTAGATTCACCCACCTGATATGAAACCAACAAGCACAGTGTCCAAATACATTGGTGTCTTAAGTTTATTGAAATGGGCAGGTTACCAACAACTTTGGGCTACCTGTAAGATAGTGAACGGATATCCTTCAAAGACTGAAAAACGTGGCCTCTGCCACTTATTGACGCAATACTTTCAAGCAGCAACCATGAAGTCTAGACCTTCCTAGATTAGCAAAGCTGATATAGCCCTGATGACCACATTGTCCCAAAAGATTGGTGTGTAAAATTCGAGGAGTTAGCTGCAAGATAAAGGACTGTGCCCCACTTTTGAAGATCTTAACTTCATGCCTATCAAATAGCAAGATGAAGCGGCCTCAACCATGGCTGGGAATATTACTTTCAAAGGCCCACCGAACAGGTTAGAGCTTCATAGATTCACAAACCTGATTACCGCACAGATGACCACAGTGTCCCAAAACGTTGGTTTGTCACATTCCAGGAGTACACTGTAGGATAAATAACTTTGCAGCAGTTTTAAATATCTTGTATTCACAGCCTTGAAGGCAGAATTTAGGGGCCTCTGCCACCAGTGAACACGCAACATTCAAAGGCCAGCCAAATAGTCTAGAGCTTCCTAGATTCATGAACCTGATACGGCCACAATGAGCCCAGTGTCCAAAGACACGAGTGTTGAAACTTCATTGACGGGTATGCAGGAAAAACAACTTTTGCCACAGCTTCCACTTGAAGAGACACAATGGCATTGCCCAAAAAGTGGCCCCTGCCATGGGTACATGCACAACTTTCAAAGGCCCACCAAACAGTCTAGAGCTTCCTAGATTCACAATCCTGATTCCAGCACAGATGACCACAGTGTCCCAAAACGTTGGTATGTCACATTCCAGGACTAGGCTGCAGGATAAATAACTTTGCAGCAGTTTTAAAGATCTTGCTTTTACAGCCTTGAAGGCCGAATTTAGGGGCCTCTGCCACCAGTGGACACAAAACTTTCAAAACCCAGCCAAATAGTCTAGAGCTTCCTAGATTCACCCACCTGATATGAATCCAACAAACACAGTGTCCAAAGACATTGGTGTCTTAAGTTTATTGAAAGGGCAGGTTAGCAACAACTTTGCAGGATAAAGGACTATGCCCCATTTTTGAAGACCTTGGTTTCATGCCCTTCAAATAGCAAGATAAAGAGGCCTCCGCCATTGCTGGACACACTACTTTCAAATGCCAACCAAATAGTCTAGAGCTTCCTAGATTCATGAACCTGATTGAGCCCCAATGACCCCAGTGTCAAAAGATTTGAGTGTGTAAACTTCATTGATGGGCATGTAGGAAAAACAACTTTTGCCAGAGCTTCCACTTGAAGAGACAGAGCCTGGCAGTGCCCGAAAAGTGGCCCTGCCATGTGTGTATGCACAACTTTCAAAGGCCCACCAAACAGGCTAGAGGTTCCTAGATTCACAAACCTGATTACCGCAGGGATGACATCATTATCCTTAAACGTTGGTCTGTCACATTCAAGGACTAGGCTGCAGGATGAATAACTTTGCCGCAGTTTCAAAGATCTTGAAGGGACAGCCTTGAAGGCCGAATTTAGGGGTCTCTGCCACCAGTGGACACACAACTTTCAAAGGCCAGCCAAATAGTGTAGAGCTTCCTAGATTCATAAACCTGATATAGCCCCAATGACCCCAGTGTCCAAAGACACGGTTGTTGAAACTTCATCGACAGGTATGCAGGAAAAACAACTTTTGCCACAGCTTCAACTTGAAGAGACACCCTGGCATTGCCCAAAAATTGGCCCCTGCCATGGGTGCATGCAGAACTTTCAAATGCCCACCATGTAGTTTAGAGCCTCCTAGATTAACAAACCTGATTACCACACAGATGACCACATTATCCCAAAACTTGGTGTGTCACATTCCAGGACTAGGCTGCAGGATAAATAACTTTGCAGCAGTTTTAAAGATCTTGCTTTGACAGCCTTGAAGGCCGGATTTAGGGGCATCTGCCACCGGTGGACACACCACTTTCAAAGGCCAGCCAAATAGTCTAGAGCTTCCTAGATTCACCCACCTGATATAAATCCAACAAGCTCAGTGTCCAAATACATAGGTGTCTTAAGTTTATTGAAAGGGGCAGGTTACCAACAACTTTGCCCTACCTGTAAGATCTTGAACTGATATCCTTCAAAGGCTGAAAAACGTGGTCACTGCCACTGATGGACGCAATACTTTCAAGCAGCAACCATGTAGTCTAAACCTTCCTAGATTTGCGAAGCTGATATAGCCCCGATGACCACATTGTCCCAAAAGATTAGTGTCTAAAATTCAAGGAGTTGGCTGCACAATAAAGGACTATTCCCCGTTTTTTAAGATCTTCACTTCTTGCCCATCAAACAGCAAGATAATGTGTCCTCCACCATGGCTGGGCACACTACTTTCAAAGGCCCACCAAACAGTCTAGAGCTTCCTAGATTCACAATCCTGATTAACACACAGATGACCACAGTGTCCCAAAACGTTGGTAAGTCACATTCCAGGCGTAGGCTGTAGGATAAATACATTTGCAGCAGTTTTAATAATCTTGCTTTAACAGCCTTTAAGCTCGAATTTAGGGGCCTTTGCCACCAGTGGACACACAACTTTCAAAGGCCAGCCAAATAGTCTCGAGCTTCCTAGATTCAACCACTTGATATGAAACCAACAAGCACAGTGTCCATCGACATTGGTGACTTAAGTTTATTGAAAGGGGCAGGTTACCAACAACTTTGCCCTTCCTGTAAGATCATGATCTGATATCCTTCAAAGGCTGAAAAATGTGGCCTCTGCCACTTATTGACGCAATACTTTCAAACAGCGACCATGTAGCCTAGACCTTCCTGGATTCATGAAGGTGATATAGCCATGATAACCACATTGTCTAAAAAGATTGGGGTGTAAAATTCAGGGAATTGGCTGCAGGATAAAGGACTATGCCCCAGTTTTGAAGACATTGACTTCATGCCCTTCAAATAGCAAGATAAAGCGGCCTCCACCATGGCTGGGCACATTGCTTTCTAAGGCCCACCAAACAATCTAGAGCTTCCTAGATTCACAAACCTGATTACCGCAGAGATAACCACAGTGTCCCAAAATGTCGGTGTGTCACATTCAAGGACTAGGCTGCAGGATAAATAACTTTGCAGCAGTTTTAAAGATCTTGATGTGACAGCCTTGAAGGCCAAAATTAGGGGCCTCTGCCACCAGTGGACTCACCACTTTGAAAAAGCAACCATATTGCCTAGAGCTTACTAGATTCACAACCCTGATGTAGCCCCAATGAGAACATTGTCCAAAGACAATGGGGTGTCAAATTCATTGACCAGCGTCCAGGATAGATAACTTTGCCCCAGCTTAGACTTGAACAGACATAGCTTTCAAAAGGGAGAAAAAGTGGACTCCTCCATCAGTGGACACACAACTTTCAAAGGCCAGCCGAATAGTCTAGAGCTTCCTAGATTCACCCACCTGATATGAAACCAACAAGCACAGTGTCCATGGACATTGGTGACTTAATGTTTATTGAAAGGGGCAGGTTACCAACAATCTTGCCCTACCTGTAAGATCTTTAACTGATATCCTTCAAAGGCTGAAAAACGTGGTCACTGCCACTGATGGACGCAATATTTTCAAGCAGCAACCATGTAGTCTAAACCTTCTTAGATTCGCAAAGCTGATATAGCCCCGATGACCACATTGTCCCAAAAGATTGGTCTGTAAAATTCAAGGAGTTGGCTGCAGAATAAAGGACTATTCCCCGTTTTTGAAGATCTTCACTTCATGCCCATCAAATAGCAAGATAATGCGTCCTCCACCATGGCTTGCCACACTACTTTCAAAGGCCCACCAAACAGTCTAGAGCTTCCTAGATTCACAATCCTGATTAACGCACAAATGACCACAGTGTCCCAAAACATTGGTAAGTCACATTCCAGGAGTAGGCTGTAGGATAAATACCATTGCAGCAGTTTTAAAGATCTTGCTTTGACAGCCTTTAAAGCCGAATTTAGGGGCCTTTGCCACCAGTGGACACACAACTTTCAAAGATCAGCCAAATAGTCTAGAGCTTCCTAGATTCAACCACCTGATATGAAACCAACAAGCACAGTGTCCAAAGACATTGGTGTCTTAAGTTTATTGAAAGGGGCATGTTACCAACAACTTTGCCCTACCCGTAAGATCTTGAACTGATATCCTTCAAAGGCTGCAAAACGTGGCCTTTCCTACTGATGGAAGCAATACTTTCAAACAGCAACCATGTAGTCTAGACGTTCCTAGATTCGCGAAGCTGATATAGCCCCGAAGACCACATTGTCCCAAAAGATTGGTGTGTAAAATTCAAGGAGTTGGCTGCAGAATAAAGGACTGTTCCCCGTTTTTGAAGATCTTCACTTCATGCTCATCAAATAGCAAGATAATGCATCCTCCACCATGGCTTGCCACACTACTTTCAAAGGCCCACCAAACAGTCTAAAGCTTCCTAGATTCACAATCCTGATTCCAGCACAGATGACCACAGTGTCCCAAAACGTTGGTGTGTCACATTCCAGGACTAGGCTGCAGGATAAATAACTTTGCAGCAGTTTTAAAGATCTTGCTTTTACAGCCTTGAAGGCCGATTCTAGGGGCCTCTGCCACCAGTGGACACAAAACTTTCAAAACCCAGCCAAATAGTCTAGAGCTTCCTAGATTCACCCACCTGATATGAAACCAACATTGACAGTGTCTAAATAAATTGGTGTCTTAAGTTTATTGAAAGGGCAGGTTACCAACAACTTTGCAGGATAAAGGACTATGCCCCAGTTTTGAAGACCTTGGCTCTAGACTATATGGTTGCTTTTTCAAAGTGGTGAGTCCACTGGTGGCAGAGGCCCCTAATTTTGGCCTACAAGGCCATCCAAATAGTCTAGAGCTTCCTAGATTCACCCAGCTGATATGAAACCAACAAGCACAGTGTCCAAAGACATTGGTGTCTTAAGTTTATTGAAAGGGGCATGTTACGAACAACTTTGCCCTACCCGTAAGATCTTGAACTGATATCCTTCAAAGGCTGAAAAACGTGGCCTGTCCTACTGATGGAAGCAATACTTTCAAACAGCAACCATGTAGTCTAGACCTTCCTAGATTCGCGAAGCTGATATAGGCTTGGAGACCACATCGTTGGCTGAGTAACATAAGGTCGTATCTGACAAATGTTAGATTTGAGATATTGCTAATTAAAGAAATATGACGTCCTTTGAAGGGTTATATGATTAAAAATATCTGCTCAATAAATAAAATATTCCATTTCTAGGAAGAATAAGTAGCTAGAAATTAGTTGGTGAGATATTTCTATATCCATAGGTTATTAGGATGATACTATGGCAACAAGAAGAGAATTCATTTCAGATACGACCTTATGTTACTGAGTTTTATGGAAAAAAGTTGGAAATCAGTGAGTAACATAAGGTCTTATCTGACAAATATAAATTATAGATAAATACAAATTAAATCAATTTAGCTATTCCAAATAACATAAAATAACATTTGTAAAGTTCAGGAAGTATGCTAAGATTTACTACACTTGTTTACACTAAAATAGTAAGGACTTATATGACATTTACACCATCACATTTAAATACAGACAAGATACAACCTTATGTTACTCAACATCTGAACCATTTCTTCAGTAATCAAAGGTCGTATCCAGCAATTCAAAACTATATTACTATATCTACCTTTGATTCGATTAACGATGTGTTAATAATGTTTTGATAATGTTTGTAGGATAGTTGTCTAATAAACTGAATTATAGAATATTTTTATTTTGTATAGATTAACATAATTTACTGAAAATAAAACTTTGGTTTATAGCAGATACGACCTTATGTTACTCACTGAAAAGTGACATTGTGCAGATACGACCTTTGTTTACTGGTTTATAACATGCCAAAGATTTCGAAAATTCGAAAAATTCCAAAATTTCTGGATATTTTAGGGGGTAGGGAAGCCGGTTCAAAAATAATAAAAAATTTGATTTTTTTGAGATACAACCTTATGTTACTCAGCCAACGACATTGTCCAAAATGATTGGGGTGCAAAATTCAGGGAATCTGCTGCAGGATTAGGGACTATACCCCAGTTTCGAAGACGGCTTGAAGAGACACCCTGGCAGTGCCCTAAAAGTGGCCCCTGCCATGGGTGCATGCACAACTTTCAAAGGCCCACCAAACAGTCTAGAGCTTCCTAGATTCACAAACCTGATTACCGCACAGATGACCGATGTATCCCAAAACGTTGGTGTGTCACATTCAAGGAGTAGGATGCAGGATAAATAACTTTGCAGCAGTTTCAAAGATCTTGAAGTGACAGCCTTGTGGGCCAAATTAGGGGACTCTGTCACCAGTGGACTCACCACTTTGAAAAAGCAACCATATAGTCTAGAGCTTACTAGATTTACAAACCTGATATAGCCCCAATGAGAACATTGTTCAAAGACAATGGGGTGTCAAATTCATTGACCAGCGCCCAGGATAGACAACTTTGCCCCAGCTTAGACTTGAACAGACATAGCTTTCAAATGGCAGAAAAAGGGGCCTCCTCTATCAGCGGAAACAGAACGTTCAAAGACTAGCCAAATAGTCTAGAGCTTCCGAGATTCACCCACCTTATATGAAACCAACAAGCACAGTGTCCAAAGACATTGGTGTCTTAAGATTATTGAAAGGGGTAAGTTACCAACAACTTTGCTTTACCTCTAAGATCTTGAACTGATGTCCTTCAAGGGCTGAAAAAGGTGGCCTCCGCCACTAATGGACGCAATACTTTCAAACAGCAACCATGTAGTCTAGACCTTCCTAGATTCATGAAGCTGATATAGCCCAAATGACCACATTGTCCCAAAAGATTGGTGTGTAAAATTCGAGTAGTTAGCTACAAGATAAAGGACTATGCCCCACTTTTGAAGATCTTAACTTCATGCCCATCAAATAGTAAGATGAAGCGGCCTCAACCATGGCTGGGAACACTACTTTCAAAGGCCCACCAAATAGGCTATCAGGTGGGTGAATCTAGGAAGCTCTATACTATTTGTGTCCACTGGTGGCAGAGGCCCCTAAATTCGGCCTTCAAGGCTGTAAAAGCAAGATCTTTAAAACTGCTGCAAAGTTATTTATCCTGCAGCCTAGTCCTGGAATGTGACATACCAACGTTTTGGGACACTGTGGTCATCTGTGCTGGAATCAGGATTGTGAATCTAGGAAGCTCTAGACTGTTTGGTGGGCCTTTGAAAGTTGTGCATGTACCCATGGCAGGGGCCACTTTTTGGGCAATGCCATTGTGTCTCTTCAAGTGGAAGCTGTGGCAAAAGTTGTTTTTCCTGCATACCCGTCAATGAAGTTTCAACACTCGTGTCTTTGGACACTGGGCTCATTGTGGCCGTATCAGGTTCATGAATCTAGGAAGCTCTAGACTATTTGGCTGGCCTTTGAAAGTTTTGTGTCCATTGGTGGCAGAGGCCCCTAAATTCATCCGTCAAGGCTGTCAAAGCAAGATCTTTAAAACTGCTGCAAAGTTATTTATCCTACAGTCTACTCCTGGAATGGGACACACCAACGTTTTGGGACACTGTGGTCATCTGTCCTGGAATCAGGTTTGTGAATGTAGGAAGCTCTAGCCTGTTTGGTGGGCCTTTGAAAGTACTGTTCCCGGCAATGGTTGGGGCCGCTTCATTTTGCTATTTGATGGGCATGAAGTTAAGATCTTCAAAAGTGGGGCATAGTCCTTTATCTTGCAGCTAACTCCTCGAATTTTACACACCAATCTTTTGGGACAATGTGATCATCAGGGCTATATCAGCTTTGCAAATCTAGGAAGGTCTAGACTACATGGTTGCTGCTTGAAAGTATTGTGTCAAAACGTGGCAGAGGCCATGTTGTTCAGCCTTTGAAGGATATTAGATCAAGATATTACAGGTAGGGCAAAGTTGTTGGTAACCTGCCCCTTTCAATAAACTTAAGACACCAATGTCTTTGGACACTGTGCTTGTTGGTTTCATATCAGGTAGGTGAATCTAGGAAGCTCTAGACTATTTGGCTGGCTTTTGAAAGTTATGTGTCCACTGGTGTCAGAGGCCCCTAGATTCGGCCTCCAAGGCTGTCAAAGCAAGATCTCTAAAACTGCTGCAAAGTTATTTATCCTGCAGCCTGCTCCTGGAATGTGACACACCAACGTTTTGGGACAGTGTGGTCATCTGTGTGGTAATCGGGTTTGTTAATCTAGGAGGCTCTAGACTGTTTGGTGGGCATTTGAAAGTTGTGCATGCAAACATGGCAGGGGCCACTTTTTGGGCAATGCCAGGGTGTCTCTTCAAGTGGAAGCTGTGGCAAAAGTTGTTTTTCCTGCATACCCGTCAATGAAGTTTCAACACCCGTGTCTTTGGACACTGGGGTCATTGGGGCTATATCAGATTTATGGATATAGGAAACTCCAGACTATTTGGATGGCCTTTGAAAGTTTTGTGTCCATTGGTGGCAGAGACCCCTAAATTCGGCCTTCAAGGCTGTCACTTCAAGATCTTTGAAACTGCTGCAAAGTTATTTATCCTGCAGCCTATTCCTTCAATGTGACACACCAACGTTTTGGGATAATGAAGTTATCCCTGCAGTAATCAGGTTTGTGAATCTAGGAAGCTCTAGACTGTTTGGTGGGCCATTTAAAGTTGTGCATGCACCCTTGGCAGGGGCCACTTTTTCGGCACTGCCAGGGTGTCTCTTCAAGTGGAAGCTGTGGCAAAAATTGTTTTTTCTACATGCCCATCAATGAAGTTTGCACACCCATATCTTTTGACACTGGGGTCATTGGGGCTCCATAAGGTTCATGAATTTAGGAAGCTCTAGACTATTTGGTTGGCATTTGAAAGTAGTGTGTCCACCAATGGTGGAGGCCACTTTATCTTGCTATTTGAAGGGCATGAAGCCAAGGTCTTCAAAACTGGGTCATAGTCCTTTATCCTGCAAAGTTGTTGGTAACCTGCCCCTTTCCATAAAATTAAGACATCAATGTCTTATCATACTGTGCTTGTTGGTTTCATATCAGGTGGGTGAATCTAGGAAGCTCTAGACTATTTGGTAGGCCTTTGAAAGTTGTGTGTCCACTGATGGAGGAGACCATTTTTTCCGCGCTTCGAAAGCTATGTCTGTTCAATTCTAAGCTGTGGCAAAGTTGTCTATCCTGGACCCTGGTAATTGAATTTGACACCCCGTTGTCTTTGGACACTGTTCTCACTGGGGCTATATCAGGTTTGTGAATCTAGTAACCTCTAGACTATATGGTTGCTTTTTCAAAGTGGAGAGTCCACTGGTGGCCCGAGGCCCCTGAATTCGGCCTTCAGGGCTGTCAATTCAAGATCTTTAAAACTGCTGCAAAGTTATTTATCCTGCAGCCTAGTCCTTGAATGTGACACACCTATGTTTTTGGACACTGTGCTCATTGGTGCGGTAATCAGGTTTGTGAATCTAGGGAGCTCTAGACTGTTTGGTGGGCCTTTGAAGGTTGTGTGTCCACTGATGGAGGAGGCCACTTTTTCTCCCCTTTGAATGCTATGTCTGTTCAAGTCTAAACTGGGGCAAGCTTGTCTATCCTGGCAAAGTGGTTGGTAACCTGCCCGTATCAATAAACTTAAGACATCAATGTCTTTGGACACTGTGCTTGTTGGTTTCATATCATGTGGGTGAATCTAGGAAGCTCTAGACTATTTGGCTGGCCTTTGAAAGTTGTGTGTCCACTGATGGAGGAGGCCACTTTTTCTCCTCTTTGAAAGCTATGTCTGTTCAAGTCTAAGCTGGGGCAAAGTTGTCTATCCTGGGCACTGGTCAATGAATTTGACACCCCATTGTCTTTTGACACTGTTCTCATTGGGGCTATATCAGGTTTGTGAAGCTAGTAAGCTCTAGACTATATGGTTCCCTTTCCAAAGTGGTGAGCCTACCGGCGGCAGAGGCCCATAAATTCGGCCTCCAAGGCTGTCAATTCAAGATCTTTAAATCTGCTACAAAGTTATTTATCCTACAGCCTACTCCTGGAATGTGACACACCCAAGTTTCTGGACACTGTGGTCATCTGTGCGGTAATCAGGTTTGTGAATCTAGGAAGCTCTAGACTATTTGGTGGGCCTTTGAAAGTAGTGTTCCCAGCCATGGTGGAGGCCGCTTTATCCCGGTATTTTTTGATGGGCATGATGTGAAGATCTTCCAGAGTGGGGCATAGTCTTTTATATTGCAGCCAACTCCTTGAATTTTACACACCAGTCTTTTGGGACAATGTGGTCATCGGGGCTATATCAGCTTCGCGAATCTAGGAATGTCTAGACTATATGGTTGCTGCGTGAAAGTATTGCGTCGATCAGTGGCAGAGGACATGTTTTTCAGCCTTTGAAGGATATCAGTTCAAGATCTTAGAGGTAGACCAAAGTTGTTGGTAACTTGCCCCATTCAATTTAAATTAATACACCAATGTCTTTGGACACTGTGCTTGTTGGTTTCATATCAGGTGGGTGAATCTAGGAAGCTCTAGACTATTGGGCTGGCTTTTGAAAGTTGTGTGTCCACTGGTGGCAGAGGCCCCTAAATTCGGCCTTCAAGGCTGTCACTTCAAGATCTTTGAAACTGCTGCAAAGTTAATTATCCTGCAGCCTAGTCCTTGAATGTGACAGACCAACGTTTTGGGATAATGTGGTTATCCCTGCGGTCATCAGGTTCATGAATCTAGGAAGCTCTAGACTGTTTGGTGGGCCTTTGAAAGTTGTGCATGCACCCATGGCAGAGGCCACTTTTTTAGCACTGCCAGGGTGTCTCTTCAAGTGGTCTTCAAAACTGGGGCATAGTCCTTAATCCTGCAGCCAATTCTCTGAATTTTACACCCCAATCTTTTTGAACAATGTGGTCTCTATGCCTATATCTGCTTTATGAATCTAGTAAGTTCTAGACTACATGGTTGCTGTTTGAAAGTATTGCGACCGTCAGTGGCAGAGGCCCCGTTTTTCAGCCTTTGAAGGATATCAGTTCAAGATCTTAAAGGTAGGGCAAAGTTGTTGGTAACCTGCCCATTTCAATGAACTTAAGACATCAATGTCTTTGGACACTGTGCTTGTTGGATTCATATCAGCTGGGTGAATCTAGGAAGCTCTAGACTATTTGGCTGGCCTTTGAATGTTGCGTGTCCACTGGTGGCAGAGGCCCCTAAATTCGGCCTTAAAGGCTGTCAATACAAGATATTTAAAACTGCTGCAAAGTTATTTATCCTACAGTCTACTCCTGGAAAGTGACACACCAACGTTTTGGGACACTGTGGTCATCTGTGCGGTAATCAGGTTTGTGAATCTAGGAAGCTCTAGCCTATTTGGTGGGCCTTTGAAAGTAGTGTTCCCAACCATGGTTGAGGCCGCTTCATCTTGCTATTTGATGGGCATGAAGTTAAGATTATCAAAAGTGGGCCATAGTCCTTTATCTTGTAGCTAACTCCTCGAATTTTACACACCAATCTTTTGGGACAATTTGATCATCTGGGCTATATCAGCTTCATGAATCTAGGAAGGTCTAGACTACATGGTTGCTGTTCGAAAGTATTGCGTCCATTAGTGGCGGAGGCCACGTTTTTCAGCCCTTGAAGGACATCAGTTCAAGATCTTAGAGGTAAAGCAAAGTTGTTGGTAACTTACCCCTTTCAATAAACTTAAGACACCAATGTCTTTGGACACTGTGCTTGTTGGTTTCATATAAGGTGGGTGAATCTATGAAGCTCTAGACTATTTGGCTAGTCTTTGAACGTACTGTTTCCACTGATAGAGGAGGCCACTTTTTCTGCCCTTTGAAAGTTATGTCTGTTCAAGTCTAAGCTGGGGCAAAGTTGTCTATCCTGGGTACTGGTCAATGAATTTGACACCCATTGTTTTTGGACACTGTTCTCATTGGGGCTATATCAGGTTTGTGAATCTAGTAAGCACTAGACTATATGGTTGCTTTTTCAAAGTGGTGAGTCCACTGGTGGCAGATGCCCCAAAATTTTGGCCTACAAGGCCATCCAAATAGTCTAGAGCTTCCTAGATTCACAATCCTGATTACTGCACAGATGACCACAGTATCCCAAAATGTTGGTGTGTCACATTCAAGGACTAGGCTGCAGGATAAATAACATTGCAGCAGTTTTAAAGATCTTGCTTTCACAGCCTTTAAGGCCGAATTTAGGGGCCTTTGCCACCAATGGACACACAACTTTCAAAGGCCAGCCAAATAGTCTAGAGCTTCCTAGATTCGACCACCTGATATGAAAGCAACAAGCACAGTGTCCAAAGACATTGGTGTCTTAAGTTTATTGAAAGGGGCAGGTTACCAACAACTTTGCCCTACCTCTAAGATCTTGAACTGATATCCTTTAAAGGCTGAAAAACCGGGCCTATGCCACTGATGGACACACTACTTTCAAGGAGCAACCATGTAGTCTAGACCTTCCTAGATTCGCAAAGCTGATATAGCCCCGATGACGACATTGTCCCAAAAGATTGGTGTGTAAAATATATGGAGTTGGCTGCAAGATAAAGGCCTATGCCCCACTTGGGAAGATCTTCACTTCATGCCCATCAAACAGCAAGATAAAGCGGACTCCACCATGGCTGGGCACACTACTTTCGAAGGCCGACCAAATAGTCTAGAGCTTCCGAGATTCACAAACCTGATTAACGCACAGACGACAACATTGTCCCAAAATGTTGGTGTTTCACATTCACGGAGTAGGCTTTAGGATAAATAACTTTGCAACAGTTTCAAAGATCTTGAAGTGACATCCTTGAAGGCCAAATTCAGGGGCCTCTGCCACTGGTGGACTCACCACCTTGAAAAGGCAACCATATAGTCTAGAGCTTACTAGATTTACAAACCTTATATAGCCCCATTGAAAACAGTGTCCAAAGACAATGAGGTGTCAAATTCATTGACCAGTGCCAAGGATAGACAACTTTGCCCCAGTTTATACTTGAACAGACATAGCTTTCAAAGGGCAGAAAAAGTTACCTCCTCCATCAGTGGACACACAACTTTCAAAGGCCAGCCGAATAGTCTAGAGCTTCCTAGATTCACCCACCTGATATGAAACCAACAAGCACAATGTCCAAAGACATCGGTGTCTTAAGTTTATTGAAATGGGCAGGTTATCAACACCTTTGCCCTACCTCTAAGATCTTGAACTGATATCCTTCAAAGGCTGAAAAATGTGGCCTCTACCATTGATGGTCGCAATACTTTCAAACATCAACCATGTAGTCTAGACCTTCTTAGATTCGCGAAGCTGATATAGGTTTGGAGACCTATTTGTCCAAAAAGATTGGGGTGTAAAATTCAGGGAATCTGCTGCATGATTAAGGACTATGCCCCAGTTTTGAAGACGGCTTGAAGAGACACCCTGGCAGTGCCCTAAAAGTGGCCCCTGCCATGGGTGCATGAACAACTTTCAAAGGCCCACCAAACAGTCTAGAGCTTCCTAGATTCACAAACCTGATTACCGCACAGATAACCACAGTGTCCCAAAACGTTGGTGTGTCACATTCAAGGATTAGGCTGCAGGATAAATAACTTTGCAGTAGTTTCAAAGATCTTGAATTGACAGCCTTGTATGCCGAAATTAGGGGCCTCTGCCACCACTGGACTGACCACTTAGAAAAGGCAACCATATAGTCTAGAGCTTACTAGATTCACAAACATGACATAGCCCCAACGAGAACAGTGTCCAAAAACAATGGGGTGTCAAATTCAATGACCAGTTCCCAGGATCGACAACTTTGCCCCAGCTTAGACTTGAACAGACATAGCTTTTAAAGTGGAAAAAAAGTGGCCTCCTCCATCAGTTGACACACAACTTTCAAAGGCCAGCCAAATAGTCTAGAGCTTACTAGATTCACCCAGCTGATATGAAACCAACAAGCACAGCGTCCAAAGACATTAGTGTCTTAAGTTTATTGAAAGGGGCAGGTTAACAACAACTTTGCCCTACCTGTAAGAACTTGAACGGATATCCTTCAAATGCTGAAAAATGTGGCCTCTGCCACTGATGGACCGTTACTTTCAAGCAGCAACCGTGTAGTCTAGACCTATCTAGATTCGCGAAGCTGATATAGTCCAGATGACCACATTGTCCCAAAAGATTGGTGTGTAAAATTCAAGGAGTTAACTACAAGATAAAGGACTATGCCCAACTTTGGAAGATCTTCACTTCATGCCCATCAAAAAATAGCAAGATAAAGCGGCCTCCACCATGGCTGGGAACACTACTTTCAAAGGCCCACCAAACATTCCAGAGCTTCCTAGATTCACAAACTTTATTACCGCACAGATGACCAAAGTGTCCCAAAACGTTTGTGTGTCACATTCCAGGAGTAGGCTGAAGGATAAATAATTTTGCAGGAGTTTTTAAGATCTTGAATGAATAGCCCCGAAGGCTGAATTTAGGGGCCTCTGTCACCAGTGGACTTACCACATTGAATAGGCAACCATATAGTCTAGAGCTTATTAGATTCACAATCCTGATATAGCTCCAATGAGAACAGTGTCCAAAGACAATGGGGTGTCAAATTCATTGACCAGTGCCCAGGATAGACAACTTTGCCCCAGATTATACTTGAACAGACATAGCTTTCAAAGGGCGGAAAAAGTGGCCTTCTCCATCAGTGGACACACAACTGTCAAAAACCAGCCAAATAGTCTAGAGCTTACTATATTCACCCACCTGATATGGTACAATGACCACATTGTTCCAAAAGATGGTGTGTGAAATTCAAGGAGTTGGCTGCAGGATAAAGGACTATGCCTCACTTTTGGAGATCTTCACTTCATGCCCATCAAAATGATGAACGCCTGGAAAAGTTCAAGAAAGGACTACAAGATGACCTGGTCGTAACGAACATAAAATCCAATGCTGGTACGTGGACGGCCAAAGAGTGGAAAAACTGGGTCACCGTCTTAATAGGGAGACAAAGCGGCCTCCACCATGGCTTGGCACAATACTTTCAAAGACCCACCAAACAATCTAGAGCTTCCTAGATTCACAAACCTGATTACCGCACAGATAACCTCAGTGTCCCAAAATGTCGGTGTGTCACATTCCAGGACTAGGCTGCAGGATAAATAACTTTGCAGCAGTTTTAAAGATCTTGAAGTGACAGCCTTGAAGGCCGAAATTAGGGGCCTCTGCCACCAGTGGACTCACCACTTTGAAAAAGCAACCATATAGTCTAGAGCTTACTAGATTCACAACCCTGATGTAGCCCAAATGAGAACAGTGTCCAAAGACAATGGGGTGTCAAATTCATTGACCAGTGCCCAGGATAGACAACTTTGGCACAGCTTAGACTTGAACAGACATAACTTTCAAAGGGGAGAAAAAGTGGCCTCCTCCATCAGTGGACACACAACGTTCAAAGGCCAGCCAAATAGTCTAGAGCTTCCTAGATTCACCCACCTGATATGAAACCAACAAGCACAGTGTCAAAAGACATTGGTGTCTTAAGTTTATTGAAAGGGGCAGGTTACCAACAACTTTGCCCTACCTGTAAGATCTTGAACTGATATCCTTCAAAGGCTGAAAAACGTGTCCTCTGTCACTGATGGACTCCATAATTTCAAACAGCAACCATGTAGTATAGACCTTCCTAGATTCGCGAAGCTGATATAGCCCCGATGACCACATTCTCCCAAAAGATGGTGTGTGAAATTCAAGGCGTTGGCTGCAGTATAAAGGACTATGCCCCACTTTTGAAGATCTTAACTTCGTGCCCATCAAAAAGCAAGATGAAGCGGCCTCAACCATGGCTGGGAACACTGCTTTCAAAGCCCCACCAAATAGGCTAGAGCTTCCTAGATTCACAAACCTGATTACCGCACAGATGACCACAGTGTCCCAAAACGTTGGTGTGTCACTTTCCAGGAGTAGCCTGTAGGATAAATAACTTTGCAGCAGTTTTAAATATCTTGTATTGACAGCTTTGAAGGCCGAATTTAGGGGCCTCTGCCACCAGTGGACACGCAACATTCAAAGGCCAGCCAAATAGTCTAGAGCTTCCTAGATTCACCCAGCTGAAATGAATCCAACAAGCACAGTGTCCAAAGACATTGGTGTCTTCGGTTTATTGAAATGGGCAGGTTACCAACAACTTTGCCTTACCTTTAAGATCTTGAACTGATATCCTTCAAAGGCTGAAAAACGGGGCCTCTGCCACTGATGGTCGCAATACTTTCAAACAGCAACCATGTAGTCTAGAACTTACTAGATTCACAAAGCTGATATAGGCGTGGAGACCACATTGTTCAAAAAGATTGGGGTGTAAAATTCAGAGAATTGGCTGCAGGATTAAGGACTATGCCCCAGTTTTGAAGAAACACCCTGGCAGTGCCGAAAAAGTGGCCCCTGCCATGGGTGCATGCACAACTTTCAAAGGCACACCAAACAGTCTAGAGCTTCCTAGATTCACAAACCTGATGACCGCAGGAATGACCACATTATCCCAAAACGTTGGTCTGTCACATTCAAGGACTAGGCTGCAGGATAATTAACTTCGCAGCTGTTTCAACGATCTTGAAGTGACAGCCTTGAAGGCCGAATTTAGGGGTCTCTGCCACCAGTGGACACACAACTTTCAAAGGCCAGCCAAATAGTCTAGAGCTTCCAAGATTCACCCACCTGATATGAAACCAACAAGCACAATGTCCAAAGACATTGGTGTATTAAGTTAAATTGAAAGGGGCAAGTTACCAACAACTTTGGTCTACCTCTAATATCTTGAACTGATATCCTTCAAAGGCTGAAAAATGTGTCCTCTGCCACTTATGGATGGAATACTTTCAAGCAGCAACCATATAGTCTAGACATTCCTAGATTCGCGAAGCTGATATAGCCCCGATGAACACATTGTCCCAAAAGATTGGTGTGTAAAATTCATGGAGTTGGCTGCAATATAAAAGACTATGCCCCACTTTGGAAGATCTTCACTTCATGCTCATCAAATAGCAATATAAAGCGTCCTCCACCATGGCTGGGCACACTTCTTTGAAACCAACAAGCACAGTGTCCAAAGACATTCTATTTGAAGGGCATGAAGCCAAGGTCTTCCAAACTGGGGCATAGTCCTTTATCCTGCAAAATTGGTAACCTGCCACTTTCAATAAACTTAAGACACCTATGTCTTTGGAGACTGTTCTTGTTGCTTTCATAGGAAGCTCTAGCCTATTTGGCTGGCCTTTGAAAGTTGTGTGTCCACTGATGGAGGAGGCCACTTTTTCTGCCCTTTGAAAGCTATGTCTGTTCAAGTCTAAGCTGGGGCAAAGTTGTCTATCCTGGGCACTGGTCAATGAATTTGACACCCCATTGTCTTTGGACACTGTTCTCATTGGGGCTATATTAGGTTTGTGAATCTAGTAAGCTCTAGACTATATGGTTGCCTTTTCAAAGAGGTGAGTCCACCTTTAGCAGAGCCCCCTAAATTCGGCCTTCAAGGCTGTCAATGTAAGATCTTTAAAACTGCTGCAAAGTTATTTATCCTACAGCCTAGTCCTGGAATGTGACACACCAATGTTTTGGGACACTGTGATCATCTGTGCATTAATCAGGTTTGTGAATCTAGGAAGCTCGAGCCTGTTTGGTGGGCTTTTGAAAGTAGTGTGCCCACCCATGGTAGAGGACGCTTTATCTTGCTATTTGATGGGCATGAAGTGAAGATCTTCCAAAGTGGGGCATAGTCCTTTATCTAGATGCCAACTCCTTGAATTTTACACACCAATCTTTTGGGACAATGTGGTCATCGAGGCTATATCAGATTCGCGAATCTAGGAAGGTCTAGACTACATGGTTGCTGTTTGAAAGTATTGGGCCAATAAGTGGCAGAGGCCACGTTTTTCAGCCTTTGAAGGATATCATATCACGATCTTACAGGTAGGGCAAAGTTGTTGGTAACCGGCCCTTTTCAATAAACTTAAGACACCAATGTCTTTGGACACCGTGCTTGTTGGTTCCATATCAGGTGGTTGAATCTAGGAACCTCTAGACTATTTGGCTGGCCTTTGAAAGTTGTGTGTCCACTGGTGGCAGAGGCCCCTGAATTCGGCCTTAAAGGCTGTCAAAGCAAGATCTTTAAAACTGCTGCAACGGTATTTATCCTACAGCCTACTCCTGGAATGTGACTTACCAATGTTTTGGGACACTGTGGTCATCTGTGCGTTAATCAGGATTGTGAATCTAGGAAGCTCTAGACTGTTTGGTGGGCCTTTGAAAGTAGTGTGGGAAGCCATGGTGGAGGACGCATTATCTTGCTATTTGATGGGCATGAAGTGAAGATCTTCCAAAGTGAGGCATAGTCCTTTATCTTGCAGCCAACTCCTTGAATTTTACACACCAATCTTTTGGGACAATGTGGTCATTGGGGCTATATCAGCTTCGCGAATCTAAGAAGGTTTAGACTACATGGTTGCTGCTTGAAAGTATTGCGTCCATCAGTGGCAGTGACCACATTTTTCAGCCTTTGAAGGATATTAGTTCAAGATCTTAGAGGTATGGCAAAGTTGTTGCTAACTTACCCCTTTCAATTTAACTTTAGACACCAATGTCTTTGGACACTGTGCTTGTTGGTTTCATATCAGGTGGGTGAATCTAGGAAGCTCTAGACTATTTGGCTGGCCTTTGAAGGTTGTGTGTCCACTGGTGGCAGATACCCCTAAATTCGGCCTTCAATGCTGTCAAAGTCAGATCTTTAAAACTGCTGCAAAGTTATTTGTCATCCAGCCTAGTCCTATAATGTGACACACCAACGTTTTGGGACACTGTGGTCATCTGCGCGGTAATCAGGTTTGTGAATCTAGGAAGCTCTAGACTGTTTGGTGGGCCTTCGAAAGTAGTGTGCCCAGCCATGGTGGAGGCCGGTTTATCTTGCTATTTAATGGGCATGAAGTGAAGATCATCAAAATTGGGGCATAGTCCTTTATCTTGCAGCTAACTCCTTGAAATTTACACACCAATCTTTTGGGACAATGTGGTCATCGGGGCTATATCAGCTTCGCGAATCTAGGAAGGTCTAGACTACATGGTTGCTGCTTCAAAGTATTGCGTCCATCAGTGGCTGAGGACACGTTTTTCAGCCTTTGAAGGATAACAGTTCAAGATATTAGAGGTAGACCAAAGTTGTTGGTAACTTGCCCCTTTCAATTTAACTGAAGACACCAATGTGCTGTGCTTGTTGGTTTCATATCAGGTGGGTGAATCTAGGAAGCTCTAGACTATATGGTTGCCTTTTCAAAGTGGTGAGTCCACTGGTGGCAGAGGCCCCTAAATTCAGCCTTCTGGGCTGTCCATTCAAGATCTTAAAAACTCCTGCAAAGATATTTATCCTGCAGCCTATTCCTGGAATGTGACTTACCAACGTTTTGGGACACTGTGGTCATCTGTGTGTTAATCAGGATTGTGAAACTAGGAAGCTCTAGACTATTTGGCTGGCCTTCGAAAGTTTTATGTCCACTGGTGGCAGAGACCCCTAAATTCAGCCTTTAAGGCTTTCACTTCAAGATTTTTGAAACTGCTGCAAAGTTCTTTATCCTGCATCCTACACCTTGAATGTGACACACTAACGTTTTGGGATACTGTGGTCATCCGCACAGTAATCAGGTTTGTAAATCTAGGAAGCTCTAGACTGTTTGGTGGGCCTTTAAAAGTTCTGCATACACACATGGCAGGGGCCACTTTTCGGGCACTGCCAGGCTCTGTCTCTTCAAGTGGAAGCTGTGACAAAAGTAGTTTTTCCTACATGCCCATCAATGAATTTTACACACCCAAATCTTTTGACACTGGGGTCATTGGTGCTCAATCAGGTTCATGAATCTAGGAAGCTCTAGACTGTTTGGGGGGCCTTTAAAGACAATCGCTCCATTACAGTTCTAACGTTGACATTTACTTTAAATTTTAGAAAATACAAGTTTAGGGTGTAAGAATTCCAGAAATGAAGAAAAAATAGGGGATCACCGTGCTAACTTTTGAAATAAAAATATCACAAAATTAGCAAAAAACGTAAATTTCAGTATTTTCACAAATTAAAATAACTTTAAGAGATTCCTTAATAACATTAATGAAAACCATAGATAATGTTTTTAACCCATTTGGATATGAAGTCAATATGTTAATCTTTATATATAATGCATTATTTGCCAAAAATACAAAAATAAAGTTACTTTGGGGAAATTTGATTTCATGAATCTGGTGATAAAAAATAATAAGTTCTTATCAAATTGGTAATTAAAACATTATCAATGTTGAAAATTACTTGAAATATTTACATTTGAATGGGATAAGTGTTGGCTATCATTTAATGGAAAAAAATTAGGGGGTCACCGTTTTAACTTTTTCAGAAAATCCACATATCTATTAATAAAAGTTGGTCGAAAATAATACTTTTATTACAAATAAATTCATAGTAAATTGACCATCATAAATTTATAAAATCTGATAAAATATATGAATTAGTAACGTTTTGGACTACAACTTTGTTGCTTACTGTTTTGCAATTGGATGAGCCATAAGAGAGATATGAGCAAAAACCCATTTCCATCCCATAGGGTTCTATAGTTAAGCATTTTCACCCTTGGTGGTCATGGTCCACTGCACACCCATACGGCCAGGCTGCGCAGTGTGCATGCGCGTCAACAAATAGCGCGATTGCCCTTAAAAGTTGAGCATACACCCATGGCAGGGGCCACTGTTCGGGCACTGCCAGGCTCTGTCTCTTCAAGTGGAAGCTGCAGCAAAAGTTGTTTTTCCTACATTATCCGTTCAATATCTTACAGGTAGGGCAAAGTTGTTGGTAACCTGCCCCTTTCAATAAACTTAAGACACCAATGTCTTTGGACACTGTGCTTGTTGGTTTCATATCAGGTGGGTGAATATAGGAAGCTCTAGACTATTTGGCTGGCCTTTGAAAGTTGTGTGTCCACTAATGGAGGAGGCCACTTTTTCTCTCCTTTGAAAGCTATGTCTGTTCAAGTCTAAGCTTGGGGAAAGCTGTCTATCCTGGGCACTGGTCAATGAATTTGACACCCCATTGTCTTTGAATATTGTTCTCATTGGGACTATATCAGGTTTGTGAATCTAGGAAGCTCTAGACTATATGGTTGCCTTTTCAAATTGATGAGTCCACTGGTGGCAGAGGCCCCTATATTCGGCCATCAAGGCTGTCAATGCAAGATCTTTGAAACTGCTGCAAAGTTATTTATCCTACAGTCTAGGCCTGGAATGTGAAACACCAACGTTTTGGGACCCTGTGGTCATCTGTGCGGTAATCAGGTTTGTGAATCTAGGAAGCTCTAGCCTGCTTGGTGGGCCTTTGAAAGTAGTGTTCCAAGCCATGGTGGAGGCCGCTTTATCTTGCTATTTGATGGGCATGAAGTTAAGATCTTCAAAAGTGGGGCATAGTCCTTTATCTCGCAGCTAACTCCTTGAATTTTACACACCAATCTTTTGGGACAATGTGGTCATCGGGGCCATATCAGCTTTGCGAATCTAGGAAGGTCAAGACTACATGGTTGCTGCTTGAAAGTATTGCGTCCATCAGTGGCAGAGGCCACGTTTTTCAGCCTTTGAAGGATATCAGTTCAAGATCCTAGAGGAAGAGCAAAGTTGTTGGTAACTTGCCCCTTTCAATTTGACTTAAGACACCAATGTCTTTGGACACTGTGCTTGTTGGTTTCATATTATGTGGATGAATCTAGGAAGCTCTAAACTATTTGGCTGGCCTTTGAAAGTTGTGTGTCCACTGGTGGCAGAGACCCCTAAATTCGGCCTTCAAGGCTGTCACTTCAAGATCTTTAAAACTGCTGCAAAGTTATTTATCCTGCAGCCTAGTCCTTGAATGTGACACAACAACGTTTTGGGATACTGTGGTCATCTGTGTGGTAATCAGGTTTGTGAATCCAGGAAGCTCTAGACTGTTTAGTGGGCCTTTGAAAGTTGTGTGTCCACTGATGGGGGAGGCCACTTTTTCTCCACTTTGAAAGCTATGTCTGTTCAAGTCTAAGCTGGGGCAAGGTTGTCTATCCTGGCAAAGTTGTTGGTAACCTGCCCCTTTCAATAAACTTAAGACACCAATGTCGTTGGACACTGCGCTTCTTGGTTTCATATCAGGTGGGTGAATCTAAGAATCTCTACACTATTTGGCTGGCCTTTGAAAGTTGTGTGTCCACTGATGGAGGAGGCCACTTTTTCTGCCCTTTGAAAGCTATGTCTGTTCAAGTCTAAGCTGGGGCAAGCTTGTCTATCCTGGCAAAGTTGTTGGCTACCTGCCCGTTTCAATAAACTTAAGACACCAATGTCTTTGAACACTGAGCTTGTTGGATTCATATCAGGTGGGTGAATCTAGGAAGCTCTAGATTATTTGGCTGGCCTTTGAAAGTTGTTTGTCCACTGATGTAGGAGGCCACTTTTTCTCCACTTTGAAAGCTATGTCTGTTCAAGTCTAAGCTGGGGCAAAGTTGTCGATCCTGCGCACTGTTCATTGAATTTGAAACCCCATTGTTTTTGGACACTGTTCTCGTTGGGGCTATGTCATGTTTGTGAATCTAGTAAACTCTAGACTATATGGTTGCCTTTTCTAAGTGGTGAGTCCAGTGGTGGCAGAGGCCCCTAATTTCGGCGTACAAGGCTGTCAACTCAAGATCTTTGAAACTACTGCAAAGTTATTTACCCTGTAGCCTAATCCTTGAATTTTACACACCAATATTTTGGGACACTGTGGTTATCTGAGTGGTAATCAGGTTTGTGAATCTAAGAAGCTCTAGACTGTTTGGTGGGCCTTTGAAAGTAGTGTGCCCAGTCATGGTTGAGGCCACTTTATCCGGCTATTTGATGGGCATGAAGTGAAGATCTTTAAAAACGGGGCACGGTCCTTTACCCTGCAGCCAACTACTTGAAGTTTACACACCAATCTTTTTGGGACAATGTGGTCTTCGGGGCTATATCAGCTTCGCGAATCTAGGAAGGTCTAGACTACATGGTTGCTGCTTTAAAGTATTGCGTCCATCAGTGGCAAAGGCCATGTTTTTCAGCCTAAGAAGGATATCAGTTCAAGATCTTACGGGTAGGGCAAAGTTATTGGTAACCTGCCCCTTTCAATAAACTTAATACATCAATGTCTTTGGACACTGCGCTTCTTGGTTTCATATCAGGCTGGTGAATCTAGGAAGCTCTAGACTATTTGGCTGGCCTTTGAAAGTTGTGTGTCCACTGGTGGCAAAGGCCCCTAAATTCGGCCTTCAAGGCTGTCAAAGCAAGATCTTTAAAACTACTGCAAAGTTATATATCCTACAGCCTGCTCCGGGAACGTGACACACCAACATTTTGGGACAATTTGGTCATCTGTGCTTTAATTAGGTTTGTGAATCTAGGAAGCTCTAGACTGTTTGGTGGGCCTTTGAAAGTTGTGTGTCCACTGATGGAGGAGGCCACTTTTTCTCCTCTTTGAAAGCTATGTCTGTTCAAGTCTGAGCTGGGGCACGGTTGTCTATCCTGGCAAAGTTGTTGGTGATCTGCCCCTTTCAATAAATCTAAGATACCAATGTCGTTGGACACTGTGCATCTTGGTTTCATATCAGGTTGGTGAATCTAGAAAGCTCTAGACTATTTGGCTGGCCTTTGAAAGTTGTGTGTCCACTGATGGAGGAGGCCACTTTTTCTGCCCTTTGAAAGCTATGTCTGTTGAAGTCTAAGCTGGGGCAAAGTTGTCGATCCTGGGCACTGGTCATTGAATTTGACACCCCATTGTTTTTGGACACTGTTCTCATTGGGGCTATATCAGGTTTGTGAATCTAGTAAGCTCTAGACTATATGGTTGCCTTTTCAAAGAGGTGAGTCCACCGTTGGCAGAGCCCCCTAAATTCGGCCTTCAAGGTTGTCAATTCAAGATCTTTAAAACTGTTGCAAAGTTACTTATCCAGCCTAGTCCTGGAATGTGACACACCAACGTTTTGGGACACTGTCTTCATCTGTGCGGTAATCACGTTTGTGAATCTAGGAAGCTCTAGCCTGTTTGGTGGGCCTTTGAAAGTAGTGTGCCCAGCCATGGTGGAGGCCGCTTTATCTTGCTATTTGATGGGCATGAAGTTAAGATCTTCAAAAGTGGGGCATAGTCCTTTTTCTTGCAGCCAACTCCTTGAATTTTACACACCAATCTTTTGGCACAATGTGGTCATCGGGGCTATATCAGCTTCGCGAATATAGGAAGGTCTAGACTACATGGTTGTTGCTTGAAAGTATTGCGTCCATCAGTGGCAGAGGCCATGTTTTTCAGCCTTTGAAGGATATCCGTTCAAGATCTTACAGGTAGGGCAAAGTTGTGGGTACCCTGCCCCTTTCAATAAACTTAAGACACCAATGTCTTTGCACACTGTCCTTGTTGGTTTCATATCAGGTGGGTGAACCTAGGAAGCTCTAGAGTATTTGGCTGGCCTTTGAATGTTGCGTGTCCACTGGTGGCAGAGGCCCCTAAATTCGGCCTTCAAGGCTGTCAATACAAGATATTTAAAACTGCTACAAAGTTATTTATCCTACAGTCTACTCCTGCAAAGTGACACACCAACATTTTGGGACACTGTGGTCATCTGTGCGGTAATCAGGTTTGTGAATCTAGGAAGCTCTAGCCTATTTGGTGGGCCTTTGAAAGTAGTGTTCCCAGCCATGGTTGAGGCCGCTTCATCTTGCTATTTGATGGGCATGAAGTTAAGATCTTCAAAAGTAGGGCATAGTCCTTTATCTTGTAGCTAACTCCTCAAATTTTACACACCAATCTTTTGGGACAATGTGATCATCTGGGCTATATCAGCTTCATGAATCTAGAAAGGTCTAGACTACATGGTTGCTGTTTGAAAGTATTGCGTCCATTAGTGGCGGAGGCCACGTTTTTCAGCCTTTGAAGGACATCAGTTCAAGATCGTAGAGGTAAAGCAAAGTTGTTGGTAACTTACCCCTTTCAATAATCTTAAGACACCAATGTCTTTGGACACTGTGCTTGTTGGTTTCATATAAGGTGGGTGAATCTAGGAAGCTCTAGACTATTTGGCTAGTCTTTGAACGTTCTGTTTCAACTGATAAAGGAGGCCACTTTTTCTGCCCTTTGAAAGCTATGTCTGTTCAAGTCTAAGCTGGGGCAAAGTTGTCTATCCTGGGCACTGGTCAATGAATTTGACACCCCATTGTCTTTGAACATTGTTCTCATTGGGGCTATATCAGGTTTGTGAATCTAGTAAGCTCTAGACTATATGGTTGCTTTTTCAAAGTGGTGAGTCCACTGTTGGCAGAGGCCCCTAATTTGGCCGACAAGGCTGTCACTTCAAGATCTTTGAAACTGCTGTAAAGTTATTTATCCTGCAGCCTCATCCTGGAATGTGACAAACCAACGTTTTCGGAGACTATGGTCATCTGTGCAGTAATCAGGTCTGTGAATCTAGGAGGATCTAGACTGTTTGGTGGGCCTTTGAAAGTTGTGCATGTGCCCATGACAGGGGCCACTTTTTGGGCAATGTCAGGGTGTCTCTTCAAGTGGAAGCTGTGACAAAAGTTGTTTTTCCTGCATGCCCGTCAATGAAGTTTCAACATCCGTGTCTTTGGACACTGGGGTCATTGGGGCTATATCAGGTTCATAAATCTAGGAAGCTATAGAATATTTGGCTGGCCTTTGAAAATTGTGTGTCCACTGGTGGCAGAGGCCCCTAAATTCGGCCTTCAAGGCTGTCAATTCAAGATCTTTAAAACTGCTGCAAAGTTATTTATCCTATAGCCTACTCCTGGAATGTGACACACCAACGTTTTGGGACACTGTGGTCATTTGTGCGGTAATCAGGTTTGTGAATCTAGGAAGCTCTAGCCTGTTTGGTGGGCCTTTGAAAGTAGTGTGCCCAACCATGGTGGAGGCCGCTTCGTCTTGCTATTTGAGGGGCATGATGTGAAGATCATCCAAAGTGGGGCATAGTCCTTTATTCTGCAGCCAACTTCTTGAATTTTACACACCAATCTTTTGGCACAATGTGGTAATCGGGGCTACATCAGCTTCGCGAAGCTAGTAAGGTCTAGACTACATGCTTGCTGCTTGAAAATATTGCATCCATCAGTGGCAGAGGCCACGTTTTTCAGCCTTTGAAGGATATCAGTTGAAGATCTTACGGGGAGGGCAAAGTTATTTGTAACCTGCAGCCTAGTCCTGGAATGTGACTTACCAACGTTTTGGGACACTGTGGTCATCTGTGCATTAATCAGGATTGTGTATCTAGGAAGCTCTAGACTGTTTGGTGGGCCTTTGAAAGTAGTGTGGCAAGCCATGGTGCAGGACGCATTATCTTGCTATTTGATGGGCATGAAGTGAAGATCTTCAAAAACGGGGAATAGTCCTTTATTCTGCAGCCAACTCCTTGAATTTTACACACCAAACTTTTGGGACAATGTGGTCATGGGGGCAATATCAGCTTCGCGAATCTAGGAAGGTTTAGACTACATGGTTGCTGCTTGAAAGTGTTGCGTCCATCAGTGGCAGTGACCGCGTTTTTCGGTCTTTAAAGGATATCAGTTCAAGATCTTACAGGTAGGGCAAAGTTGTTGGCAACCTGCCCCTTTCAATAAACTTAAGACACCAATGTCTTTGGACACTGTCCTTGTTGGTTTCATATCAGCTGGGTGAATCTAGGAAGCTCTAGACTATTTGGCTGGCCTTTGAAAGTTGTGTGTCCACTGGTGGCAGAGACCCCTAAATTCGGCCTTCAAGGCTGTCACTTCAAGATCTTTAAAACTGCTGCAAAGTTATTTATCCTGCAGCCTAGTCCTTGAATGTGACACAACAACGTTTTGGGATACTGTGGTCATCTGTGCGGTAATCAGGTTTGTGAATCCAGGAAGCTCTAGACTGTTTGGTGGGCCTTTGAAAGATGTGTGTCCACTGATGGAGGAGGCCACTTTTTCTCCACTTTGATAGGTATGTCTGTTTAAGTCTAAGCTGGGGCAAGGTTGTCTATCCTGGCAAAGTTGTTGGTGATCTGCCCCTTTCAATAAACTTAAGACCCCAATGTCGTTGGACACTGCGCTTCTTGGTTTCATATCAGGTGGGTGAATCTAGGAATCTCTAGACTATTTGGCTGGCCTTTGAAAGTTGTTTGTCCACTGATGGAGGAGGCCACTTTTTCTCCCCTTTGAAAGCTATGTCTGTTCAAGTCTAAGCTGGGGCAAAGTTGTCGATCCTGGGCACTGTTTATTGAATTTGACACCCCATTGTTTTTGGACACTGTTCTCCTTGGGGCTATGTCATGTTTGTGAATCTAGCAAGCTCTAGACTATATGGTTGCCTTTTCTAAGTGGTGAGTCCAGTGGTGGCAGAGGCCCCTAATTTCGGCGTACAAGGCTGTCAATTCAAGATCTTTGAAACTACTGCAAAGTTATTTATCCTGCAGCCTAATCCTTGAATGTGACACACCAACGTTTTGGGACACTGTGGTTGTCTGAGCGGTAATCAGGTTTGTGAATCTAAGAAGCTCTAGACTGTTTGGTGGGCCTTTGAAAGTAGTGTGCCCAGTCATGGTGGAGGCCGCTTTATCCGGCTATTTGATGGGCATGAAGTGAAGATCTTTAAAAACGGGGCACGGTCTTTTACCCTGCAGCCAACTCCTTGAAGTTTACACACCAATCTTTTTGAGACAATGTGGTCATCGGGGCTATATCAGCTTCGCGAATCTAGGAAGGTCTAGACTACATGGTTGCTGCTTCAAAGTATTGCGTCCATCAGTGGCAAAGGCCACATTTGTCAGCCTAAGAAGGATATCGGTTCAAGATCTTACGGGTAGGGCAAAGTTGTTGGTAACCTGCCCCTTTCAATAAACTTAATACATCAATGTCTTTGGACACTGCGCTTGTTGGTTTCATATCAGGCTGGTGAATCCAGGAAGCTCTAGACTAATTGGCTGGCCTTTGAAAGTTGTGTGTCCACTGGTGGCAAAGGCCCCTAAATTCGGCATTCACGGCTGTCAAAGCAAGATCTTTAAAACTACTGCAATGTTATATATCCTACAGCCTGCTCTGGGAATGTGACACACCAACGTTTTGGGACAATTTGGTCATCTGTGCGTTAATTAGGTTTGTGAATCTAGGAAGCTCTAGACTGTTTGGTGGGCCTTTGTAAGTTGTGCATACACACATGGCAGGGACCACTTTTCGGGCACTGCCAGGCTCTGACTCTTCAAGTGGAAGCTGTGGCAAAAATTGTTTTTTCTACATGCCCATCAATGAAGTTTGCACACCCATATCTTTTGACACTGGGGTCATTGGGGCTTCATCAGGTTCATGAATCTAGGAAGCTCTAGACTATTTAGTTGGCATTTGAAAGTAGTGTGTCCACCAATGGTGGAGGCCTCTTTATCTTGCTA
Source organism: Lepidonotus clava (assembly GCA_936440205.1). Lineage (NCBI taxonomy): Eukaryota > Metazoa > Annelida > Polychaeta > Phyllodocida > Polynoidae > Lepidonotus > Lepidonotus clava. Next base: position 43,653,958 of record OW387146.1, on the reverse strand, counting down.
TTTGAAGGGCATGAAGCCAAGGTCTTCAAAACTGGGGCATAGTCCTTTATCCTGCAAAGTTCTTGGTAACCTGCCCCTTTCAATAAAATGAAGACATCAATGTCTTTGCACACTGAGCTTGTTGGTTTCATATCAGGTGGGTGAATCTAGGAAGCTCTACACTATTTGGTTGGCTTTTGAAAGTAGTGTGTCCAGCAATGGTGGAGGCCTCTTTATCTTGCTAATTGAAGGGCATGAAGCCAAGGTCTTCAAAACTGGGGCATAGTCCTTTATCCTGCAAAGTTGTTGGTAACCTGCCTCTTTCAATAAACTTAAGACACCAATGTCTTTGGACACTGTGCTTGTTGGTTTCATATCAGGTGGGTGAATCTAGTAAGCTCTAGACTATATGGTTGCCTTTTCAAAGTGGTGAGTCCACCTGTGGCAGAGGCCTCTAAATTCAGCGTTCAAGGCTGTCAATTCCAGATCTTTAAAACTGCTGCAAAGTTATTTACCCTGCAGCCTAGTCCTGAAATGTGACTCAACAACTTTTTGGGACGCTGTGGTCATCTGTGCGGTTATCAGGTTTGTGAATCTAGGAAGCTCTAGCCTGTTTGGTGGGCCTTTGAAAGTAACATGCCCAGCCATGGTGGAGGCCGCTTTATCTTGCTATTTGATGGGCATGAATTGAAGATCTTCCAAAGTGGGGCACAGTCCTTTATCTTGCAGCCAACTCCTCAAATTTTACACACCAATCTTTTGGGACAATGTGGTCATTGGGGCTATATCAGCTTTGCGAATCTAGTAAGGTCTAGACTACATGGTTGCTGCTTGAAAGTATTGCGTCCATCAGTGGCAGAGGCCACGTTTTTCAGGCTTTGAAGGATATCCATTCAAGATCTTACAGGTAGGGCAAAGTTGTTGGTAACCTGCCCCTTTCAAAAAACTTAAGACACCAATGTCTTTGGACACTGCGCTTGTTGGTTTCATATCAGCTGGGTGATTCTAGGAAGTTCTAGACTATTTGGTTGGCCTTTGAAAGTTGTGTGTCCACTGATGGAAGAGACCACTTTTTCCGCCCTTTGAAAGCTATATCTGTTCAAGTCTAAGCAGGGGTAAAGTTGTCTATCCTGGGCATTGGTCAATGAATTTGAGACACCATTGTCTTCGGACACTGTTCTCATTGGAGCTATATCAGGTTTGTGAATCTAGTAAGCTCTAGACTATATGGTTGCCTTTTCAAAGTGGTGAGTCCACTGGTGGCAGAGGTCCCTGAATTCGGTGTTCGCGGCTGTCAATTCAAGATCTTTAAAACTGCTGCAAAGTTATTTATCCTATAGCCTACTCCTGGAATGTGACATACCAACGTTTTGGGACACTGTGGTCATCTGCGTGTTAATTAGGATTGTGAATCTAGGAAGCTCTAGACTGATTGGTGGGCCTTTCAAAGTAGTGTTCCCAGCCATGGTTGAGGCCGCTTCATCTTGCTATTTGATGGGCATGAAGTTAAGCTCTTCAAAAGTGGGGCATAGTCCTTTATCTTGCAGCTAACTCCTGGAATTTTACACACCAATCTTTTGGGACAATGTGGTCATCTGGGCTATATCAGCTTTGCGAATCTAGGAAGGTCTAGACTACATGGTTGCTGCTTGAAAGTATTGCGTCAATAAGTGGCAGAGGCCATGTTTAGCAGCCTTTGAGGGATATTAGATCAAGGTATTCCAGGTAGGGCAAAGGTGTTGATAACCTGCCCATTTCAATAAACTTAAGACACCAATGTCTTTGGACACTGTGCTTGTTGGATCCATATCAGGTGGGTGAATCTAGGAAGCTCTAGACTATTTGGCTGGCCTTCGAAAGTTTTGTGTCCACTGATGGAGGAGGCCACTTTTTCTGCCCTTTGAAAGCTATGTCTGTTCAAGTCTAAGTTGGGGCAAAGTTGTCTATCCTGGGCATTAGTCAATGAATTTGACACCCTATTGTCTTTGGAGACTGTTCTCATTGGAGCTATATCAGGTTTGTGAATCTAGTAAGCTCTAGACTATATGGTTGCCTTTTCAAAGTGATGAGTCCACCGGTGGCAGAGGCCACTAAATTCGGCCTTTAAGGCTGTCAATTCAAGATCTTTAAAACTAATGCAAAGTTATTTATCCTGCAGCCTAGTCCTGGAATGTGACACACCAACGTTTTGGGACACTGTGGTCATCTGTGCGATAATCAGGTTTTTGAATCAAGGATTCTTTAGTCTGTTTGGTGGACCTTTGAAAGTTGTGCATACACCCATGGCAGGGGCCACTTTTTGGGCACTGCCAGGGTGTCTCTTCAAGTGGAAGCTGTGGCAAGAGTTGTTTTTCCTGCATGCCCGTCAATGAAGTTTCAACACCTGTGTCTTTGGACACTAGGGTCCTTGGGGCTATATAAGGTTTATGAATCTAGGAAGCTCTAGACTATTTGGCTGGCCTTTGAAAGTTGTGTGTCCACTGGTGGCAAAGACCCCTAAATTTGGCATTCAAGGCTGTCAATGCAAGATCTTTAAAACTGCTGCAAAGTCAATTATCCTACAGCTTACTCCTGGAATGTGACACACCAACGTTTTGGGACACTGTGGTCATCTGTGCGGTAATCAGGTTTGTGAATCTAGGAAGCTCTAGCCTGTTTGGTGGGCCTTTGAATGTAGTGTTCCCAGTCATGGTTGAGGCTGCTTCATCTTGCTATTTGAGAGGCATGAAGTGAAGATCTTCCAAAGTGTGGCATAGTCCTTTATCCTGCAGCAAACTCCTTGAATTTTACACACCAATATTTTGGGACAATGTGGTTATCGGGGTTATATCAGCTTTGCGAATCTAGGAAGGTCTAGACTACATGGTTGCTGTTTGAAAGTATTGCGACCATCAGTGGCAGAGGCCCGGTTTTTCAGCCTTTAAAGGATATCAGTTCAAGATCTTAGAGGTAGGGCAAAGTTGTTGGTAACCTGCCCATTTCAATAAGCTTAAGACACCAATGTCTTTGGACACTGTGCTTGTTGGTTTCATATCAGGTGGGTGAATCTAGGAAGCTCTAGACTATTTGGCTGGCCTTTGAAAGTTGTGTGTCCACTGATGGAGGAGGCCACTTTTTCTCCCCTTTGAAAGCTATGTCTGTTCAAGTCTAACCTGGGGCAAAGTTGTCTATCCTGGGCATTGGTCAATGAATTTGACACTCCATTGCCTTCACACACAGTTCTCAACAGAGCTATATCAGGTTTGTGAATCTAGTAAGCTCTAGAATATATGGTTGCCTTTTCAAAGTGGTGAGTCCACTGGTGGCAGAGGCCCCTGAATTTGGCTTTAAGGGCTGTCAATTCAAGATCTTTAAAACTGCTGCAAAGTCAATTATCCTACAGCTTACTCCTGGAATGTGACACACCAACGTTTTGGGACACTGTGGTCATCTGTGCGGTAATCAGGTTTGTGAATCTAGGAAGCTCTAGCCTGTTTGGTGGGCCTTTGAATGTAGTGTTCCCAGTCATGGTTGAGGCTGCTTCATCTTGCTATTTGAGAGGCATGAAGTGAAGATCTTCCAAAGTGTGGCATAGTCCTTTATCCTGCAGCAAACTCCTTGAATTTTACACACCAATATTTTGGGACAATGTGGTCATCGGGGTTATATCAGCTTTGCGAATCTAGGAAGGTCTAGACTACATGGTTGCTGTTTGAAAGTATTGCGACCATCAGTGGCAGAGGCCCGGTTTTTCAGCCTTTAAAGGATATCAGTTCAAAATCTTAGAGGTAGGGCAAAGTTGTTGGTAACCTGCCCCTTTCAATAAGCTTAAGACACCAATGTCTTTGGACACTGTGCTTGTTGGTTTCATATCAGGTGGGTGAATCTAGGAAGCTCTAGACTATTTGGCTTGCCTTTGAAAGTTGTGTGTCCACTGATGGAGGAGGCCACTTTTTCTCCCCTTTGAAAGCTATGTCTGTTCAAGTCTAACCTGGGGCAAAGTTGTCTATCCTGGGCATTGGTCAATGAATTTGACACTCCATTGCCTTCAGACACAGTTCTCAACGGAGCTATATCAGGTTTGTGAATCTAGTAAGCTCTAGAATATATGGTTGCCTTTTCAAAGTGGTGAGTCCACTGGTGGCAGAGGCCCCTGAATTTGGCTTTAAGGGCTGTCAATTCAAGATCTTTAAAACTACTGCAAAGTCATTTATCCTACAGCCTACTCCTGGAATGTGACTTACTAACGTTAAGGGACACTGTGGTCATCTGTGAGTTAATCAGGATTGTGAATCTAGGAAGCTCTAGACTGTTTGGTGGGCCTTTGAAAGTAGTGTGCCCAGCCATGGTGGAGGACGCATTATCTTGTTATTTGATGGGCGTGAAGTGAAGATCTTGAAAAACGGGGAATAGTTCTTTATTCTGCAGCCAACTCCTTGAATTTTACACACCAATCTTTTGGGACAATGTGGTTATCGGAGCTATATCAGTTTCGCGAATCTAGGAAGGTCTAGACTACATGGTTGTTGCTTGAAAGTATTGCGTCCATCAGTGGCGGAGGCCACGTTTTTCATTCTTGGAAGGATGTCAGTTCAAGATCTTACAGGTAGGGCAAAGTTGTTGGTAACCTGCCCCTTTCAATAAGCTTAAGACACCAATGTCTTTGGACACTGTGCTTGTTGGTTTCATATCAGGTGGGTGAATCTAGGAAGCTCTAGACTATTTGGCTGGCCTTTGAAAGTTGTGTGATCACTGGTGGCAGAGGCCCCTAAATTCGGCCTTCAAGGATGTCAAAGCAAGATCTTTAAAACTGCTTCAAAGTTATTTATCCTGCAGCCTAGTCCTGGAATGTGACACACCAATGTTTTGGGACACTAAGGTCATCTGTGCAATAATCAGGTTTCTGTATCTAGGAGGCTCTAGACTGTTTGGTGGGCCTTTGAAAGTTGTGCATGCACCCATGACAGGGGTCACTTTTTGGGCAATGCCAGCGTGTCTCTTCAAGTGGAAGCTGTGGCAAAACATGTTTTTCCTACATGCCCGTCAATGAAGTTTCAACACCCGTGTCTTTAGACACTGGGATCCTAGGGTCTATATCAGGTTTATGAATCTAGGAAGCTCTAGACCAATTGGCTGGCCTTTGAAAATTGTGTGTCCACTGGTGGCAGAGGCCCCTAAATTCGGCCTTCAAGGCCGTCAATGCAAGATCTTAAAAATGGCTGCAAAGTCATTTATCCTACAGCCTACTCCTGGAATGTGACACACCAATGTTTTGGGACACTGTGGTCATCTGTGCGGTAATCAGGTTTGTGAATCTAGGAAGCTCTAGCCTGTTTGGTGGATCTTTGAAAGTATTGTGCCCAGGCATGGTGGAGGCCGCTTTCTCTTGCTATTTGAAGGGCATGAATTCAATGTCTTCAACATTGGGGCATAGTCCTTTATCCTGCAGCCAATTCCCTGAATTTTACACACCAATCTTTTTAGATAATGTGGTTATCGTGGTTATATCAGCGTCATGAATCTAGGAAGGTCTAGGCTACATGGTCGCTGTTTGAAACTATTGGGTCAATAAGTGGCAGAGGCCACGTTTTTCAGCCTTTGAAGGATATCATATCATGATCTTACAGTTAGGGCAAAGTTTTTAATAACCTGCCCCTTTCAATAAACTAAAGACACCAATGTCTTTGGACACTGTGCTTGTTGGTTTCATGTCAGGTGGTTGAATCTAGGAAGCTCTAGACTATTTGGCTGACCTTTGAAAGTTGTGTGTCCACTGGTGGCAAAGACCCCTAAATTCGGCCGTAAAGGCTGTCATAGCAAGATTTTTAAAACTGCAGCAACGGTATTTATCCTACAGCCGACTCCTGGAATGTGACTTACCAATGTTTTGGGACACTGTGGTCATCTGTGCGTTAATCAGGATTGTGAATCTAGGAATCTCTAGACTGTTTTGTGGGCCTTTGAAAGTAGTGTGGCAAGCCATGGTGGAGGACGTATTATCTTGCTATTTGATGGGCATGAAGTGAAGATCTTCAAAAACGGGGAATAGTCCTTTATTCTGCAGCCAACTCCTTGAATTTTACACACCAATCTTTTGGGACAATGTGGTCTTCAGGGCTATATCAGCTTCCCGAATCTAAGAATGTTTAGACTACATGATTGCTGCTTGAAAGTATTGCGTCCATCAGTGGCAGTTACCACATTTTTCAGCCTTTGAAGGATATCAGTTCAAGATCTTACAGGTAGGGCAAAGATGTTAGTAACCTGCCCCTTTCAATAAACTTAAGTCACCAATGTCGATGGACACTGTCCTTGTTGGTTTCATATCAGGTGGGTGAATCTAGGAAGCTCTAGACTATTTGGCTGGCCTTTGAAAGTTGTGTGTCTACTGGTGGCAAAGGCCCCTAAATTCGGCTTTAAAGGCTGTCAAAGCAAGATCTTTAAAACTGCTGTAAAGTTATTTACCATATACCCTACTCCTGGGATGTGACACACCAACGTTTGGGGACAATGTGGTCATCTGTGCTGGAATCAGGTTTGTGAATCTAGGAAGCTCTAGACTGTTTGGTGGGCCTTTGAAAGTTGTGCATGCACCCATGGCAGGGGCCACTTTTAGGGCACTGACAGGGTGTCTCTTCAAGCCGTCTTCAAACCTGGGGTATAGTCCCTAATCCTGCAGCAGATTCCCTGAATTTTACACCCCAATCTTTTTGGACAATGTGGTCTCCAAACCTATATCAGCTTCGCGAATCTAGGAAGGTCTAGACAACATGGTTGCTGTTTGAAAGTATTGCTTCCATCAGTAGGAAAGGCCACGTTTTGCAGCCTTTGAAGGATATCAGTTCAAGATCTTACGGGTAGGGCAAAGTTGTTGGTAACATGCCCCTTTCAATAAACTAAAGACACCAATGTCTTTGGACACTGTGCTTGTTGGTTTCATATCAGCTGGGTGAATCTAGGAAGCTCTAGACTATTTGAATGGCCTTGTAGGCCAAAATTAGGGACCTCTGCCACCAGTGGACTCTCAACTTTGAAAAAGCAACCATATAGTCTAGAGCTTACTAGATTCACAAACCTGATATAGCACCAATAAGAACAGTGTCAAAAGACAATAGGGTGTCAAATTCATTGACCAGTGCCCAGGATAGACAAATTTGCCCCAGCTTAGACTTGAACAGACATAGCTTTCAAAGGGCGGAAAAAGTGGTCTCCTCCATCAGTGGACACACAACTTTCAAAGGCCAGCCAAATAGTCTAGAGCTTCCTAGATTCACCCACCTGATATGAAACCAACGAGCAGAGTGTCCATATACATTGGTGTCTTAAGTTTTTTGAAAGGGCAGGTTACCAACAACTTTGCAGGATAAAGGACTATGCCCCAGTTTTGAAGACCTTGGCTTCATGCCCTTCAAATAGCAAGATAAAGAGGCCTCAGCCATTGCTGGACACACTACTTTCAAATGCCAACCAAATAGTCTAGAGCTTCCTAGATTCATGAACCTGATTGATCCCCAATGACCCCAGTGTCAAAAGATATGGGTGTGTAAACTTCATTGATGGGCATGTAGGAAAAACAACTTTTGCCACAGCTTCCACTTGAAGAGACAGAGCCTGGCAGTGCCCGAAAAGTGGCCCCTGCCATGTGTGTAAGCACAACTTTCAAAGGCCCACCAAACAGTCTAGAGCTTCCTAGATTCACAAACCTGATTACCGTGCGGATGACCACAGGATCCCAAAACGTTGGTGTCTCACATTCAAGGAGTAGGATGCAGGATAAATAACTTTGCAGCAGTTTCAAAAATCTTGAAGTGACAGCCTTAAAAGCTGAATTTAGGGGTCTCTGTCACCAGTGGACACACAACTTTCAAAGGCCAGCCAAATAGTCTAGAGCTTCCTAGATTCACCATCCTGATATGAAACAAACAAGCGCAGTGTTTAAAGACATTACTGTCTTAAGTTTATTGAAAGGGGCAGGTTACCAACAACTTTGCCCTACCTGTAATATCTTGATCTAATATCCTTCAAAGGCTGATAAACATGGCCTCTGCCACTTATTGACGCAATACTTTCAAGCAGCAACCAAGTAGTCTAGACCTTCCTAGATTCACAAAGCTGATATAACCCTGATGACCACATTGTCCCAAAAGATTGGTGTGTAAAATTCGAGGAGTCAGCTGCAAGATAAAGGACTATGCCCCACTTTTGAAGAGCTTAACTTCATGCCCATCAAATAGCAAGATGAAGCGGCCTCTACCATGGCTTTGAACACTACTTTCTAAGGCCCACCAAACAGTCTAGAGCTTCCTAGATTCACAATCCTGATTAAGACACAGATGACCACAGTGTCCCAAAATGTTGGAAAGTCGCATTCCAGGAGTAGGCTGTAGGATAAATAACTTTGCAGCAGTTTTAAAGATCTTGAATTGACAGCCCTGAAGGCCGAATTCAGGGGCCACTGCCACTAGTGGAATCACCTCTTTGAAAAGGCAACCATATAGTCTAGAGCTTACTAGATTCACAGACCTGATATAGCTCCAATGAGAACAGTGTCCAAAGACAATGGAGTGTCAAATTCATTGAACAATGCCCAGGATAGACAACTTTGCCCCTGCTTAGACTTGAACAGACATAGCTTTCAAAGGGGAGAAAAAGTGGCCTCCTCCATCAGTGGACACACAACTTTCAAATCTAGAGCTTAATAGATTCACAAACCTGATTCCAGCACAGATGACCACAGTGTCCCAAAACGTTGTTGTGTCACATTCCAGGACTAGGCTGCAGGATAAATAACTTTGCAGCAGTTTTAAAGATCTTGAATTGACAGTCTTGAAGGCCGAAATTAGGGGGCTCTGACAACGGTGGACTCACCTCTTTCAAAAGGCAACCGTATAGCCTAGAGCTTACTAGATTCACAAACCTGATATATCCCCAATGAGAACAGTGTCCAAAGACAATGGGGTGTCAAATTCATTGACCAGTGTCCAGGATCGACAACTTTGCCTCAGCTTAGACTTGAACAGACATAGCTTTCAAAGGGCAGAAAATGTGGCCTCCTCCATCAGTGGACACACAACTTTCAAAGACCAGCCAAATAGTCTAGAGCTTCCTAGATTCACCCACCTGATAGGAAACCACCAAGCTCAGTGTCGAAAGACATCGGTGTCTTAAGTTTATTGAAAGGGGCAGGTTACCAACAACTTTGCCAGGATAGACAACCTTGCCCCAGCTTAGACTTGAACAGACTTAGCTTTCAAAGGAGAGAAAAAATCGCCTCCTCAATCAGATGACACACAACTTTCAAGGGCCAGCCAAATAGTCTAGAGCTTCCTAGATTCACCCACCTGATATGAAACCAACAAGCACAGTGTCCAAAGACATTGGTGTCTTAAGTTTATTGAAAGGGGCAGGTTACCAACAACTTTGCCCTACCTGTATTATCTTGATCTAATATCCTTCAAAGGCTGAAAAACGTGGTCACTTCCACTGATGGACGCAATACTTTCAAGCAGCAACCATGTAGTGGAAACCTTTCTAGATTCGCGAATCTGATATAGCCCCGATGACCACATTGTCCCAAAAGATTGGTGTGTAAAATTCAAGGAGTTGGCTGCAGAATAAAGGACTATTCCCCGTTTTTTAAGATCTTCACTTCATGCCCATCAAATAGCAAGATAATGCGTCTTCCACCATGGCTGAGCACACTACTTTCAAAGGCCCACCAAACAGTCTAGAGCTTCCTAGATTCACAATCCTGATTAACGCACAGATGACCACAGTGTCCCAAAACGTTGGTAAGTCACATTTCAGGAGTAGGCTGTAGGATAAATACATTAGCAGCAGTTTCAAAGATCTTGATTTGACAGCCTTCAAGCTCTAATTTAGGGGCCTTTGCCACCAGGGGACACACAACTTTCAAAGGCCAGCCAAATAGTCTAGAGCTTCCTAGATTCAACCACGTGATATGAAACCAACAAGCACAGTGTCCAAAGACATTGGTGTCTTAAGTTTATTGAAAGGGGCAGGTTACCAACAACTTTGCCCTTCCTGTAAGATCATGATCTGATATCCTTCAAAGGCTGAAAAACGTGGCATCTGCCACTTATTGACCCAATACTTTCAAACAGCGACCATGTAGCCTAGACCTTCCTACGTTACTGAACCTGATATAGCCACGATAACCACATTGTCTTAAAAGATTGGGGTGTAAAATTCAGGGAATTGGCTGCAGGATAAATGACTATGCCCAAGTTTTGAAGACGTTGACTTCATGCCCTTCAAATAGCAAGATAAAGCGGCCTCCACCATGGCTGGGCACAATACTTTTAAAGACCCACCAAACAGTCTAGAGCTTCCTAGATTCACAAACCTGAATAACGCACATATGACAATATTGTCCCAAAATGTTGATGTGTCACATTCCCGGAGTAGGCTGGAGGATATATAACTTTGCAGCAGTTTGAAATATCTTGAAGTGACAGCCTTATAGGCCGAAATTAGGGGCCTCTGCCACCACTGGACTCACCACTTTGAAAATGTCTAGAGCTTACTAGAATCACAAACCCGATGTAGCCCAGATGACCATATTGTCCCAAAAGATTGGTGTGTAAAATTCAAGGAGTTGGCTGCAGAATAAAGGACTATTCCCTGCTTTTGAAGATCTTAACTTCATGCCCATCAAATAGCAAAATAATGCATCCTCCACCGTGGCTAGGCACACTACTTTCAAAGGCCAACCAAACAGTCTAGAGCTTCCTAGATTCACAATCCTGATTAATGCACAGATGACCACAGTGTCCCAAAATGTTGGTAAGTCACATTCCATGAGTAGGTTGTAGGATAAATAACTTTGCAGCAGTTTTAAAGATCTTGAATTGACAGCCCTGAAGGCCAAATTCAGGGGCCTTTGACACCGGTGGATTCACCACTTTAAAAAGGCAAAAATATGCAGCCTAGTCCTTGAATGTGAAACACCAATGTTTTGGGACACTGTGGTCATCGGTGCGGTAATCAGGTTTGTGAATCTAGGAAGCTCTAGACTGTTTGGTTGGCCTTTGAAAGTAGTGTGCCCAGCCATGGTTGAGGACTCTTTATCTTGCTATTTGAAGGGCATGAAGCCAAGGTCTTCAAAACTTGAGTATCGTCCTTTATCATGCAAAAATTGTTGGTAACCTGCCCCTTTCAATAAACTTAACACACCAATGTCTTTGGACACTGTGCTCGTTGGTTTCATATCAGATGGGTGAATCTAGGAAACTCTAGACTATTTGGCTGGCATTTGAAAGTTGTGTGTCCACTGATGGAGGAGGCCACTTTTTCTCCCCTTTGACAGCTATGTCTGTTCAAGTTTAAGCTGGGGCAAAGTTGTCTATCCTGGGCATTGGTCAATGAATTTGACACACCATTGTCTTTGGACACTGTTCTCATTGGAGCTATATCAGGTTTGTGAATATAATAATCTCTAGACTATATGGTTGCCTTTTCAACGTGGTAAGTCCACTGGTGGCAGAGGCCCCTAAATTCAGCCTTCAGGGCTATCCATTCAAGATCTTAAAAACTCCTGCAAAGTTATTTATCCTTCAGCCTACTCCTGGAATGTGACACACAAACGTTTTGGGACACTGCGGTCTTCTGTGCGGTAATCAGGTTTGTGAATCTAGGAAGCTCTAGAATGTTTGGTGGGCCTTTGAAAGTAGTGTTCCCAGCCATGGTGGAGGACGCATTATCTTGCTATTTGATGGGCATGAAGTGGAGATCTTCAAAAGTGGGGCATAGTCCTTTATCTTGCAGTTAACTCCTTGAATTTTACACCCCAATCTTTTGGGACAATGTGGTCATCGGGGCTATATCAGCTTCTTGAATCTAGGAAGTTCTAGACTACATGGTTGCTGCTTGAAAGTATCATGTCCATTAGTGGCAGAGGACACGTTTTTCAGGCTATGAAGGATATCACATCATGATCTTACAGTTAGGGCAAAGTTGTTGGTAACCTGCCCCTTTCAATAAACTTAAGACACCAATGTCTTTGGACACTGTGCTTGTTGGTTACATATCAGGTGGTTGAATCTAGGAAGCTCGAGACTATTTGGCTGACCTTTGAAAGTTGTGTGTCCACTGGTGGCAAAGGCCCCTAAATTCGGCTTTAAAGGCTGTCAAAGCAAGATCTTTAAAACTGCTGCAATGGTATTTATCCTACAGCCTACTCCTGGAATGTGACTTACCAACGTTTTGGGACACTGTGACTGTTTGGTGGGCCTTTGAAAGTAGTGTGGCAAGCCATTGTGGAGGACGCATTATCTTGCTATTTGATGGGCATGAAGTGAAGATCTTCAAAAACGGGGAATAGTCCTTTATTCTGCAGCCAACTCCTTGAATTTTACACACCAATCTTTTGGGACAATGTGGTCATCGGGGCTATATCAGCTTCACGAATATAAGAAGGTTTAGACTACATGGTTGCTGCTTGAAAATATTGCATCCATCAGTGGCAGTGACCACGTTTTTCAGCCTTTGAAGGATATCAGTTCAAGATCTTACAGGTAGGGCAAAGTTATTTATCCTGCAGCCTAGTCCTTGAATGTGACACACCGACATTTTGGGACACTGTGGTTATCTGTGCGGTAATCAGGTTTGTGAATCTAGGAAGCTCTAGATTGTTTGGTGGGCCTTTGAAAGCAGTGTGCCCAGCCATGGTGGAGGCCACTTTATCTTGCTATTTGAAGGGCATGAAGTCAATGTCTTCAAAACTGGGGCATAGTCCTTTATCCTGCAGCCAATTCCCTGAATTTTACACCCCAATCTTTTTAGACAATGTGGTTATCATGGCTATATCACCTTCATGAATCTAGGAAGGTCTAGGCTACATGGTCACTGTTTGAAAGTATTGGGTCAATAAGTGGCAGAGGCCACCTTTTTCAGCCTTTTAAGGATATCAGATCATGATCTTACAGGTGGGGCAAAGTTGTTGGTAACCTGCCCCTTTCAATAAACTTAAGTCACCAATGTTGATGGACACTGTGCTTGTTGGTTTCATATCAGGTGGTTGAATCTAGGAAGCTCGAGACTATTTGGCTGGCCTTTGAAAGTTGTGTGTCCACTGGTGGCAAAGGCCCCTAAATTCGAGCTTAAAGGCTGTTAAAGCAAGATCATTAAAACTGCTGCAAATGTATTTATCCTACAGCCTACTCCTGGAATGTGACTTACCAACGTTTTGGGACACTGTGGTCATCTGTGCGTTAATCAGGATTGTGAATCTAGGAAGCTCTAGACTGTTTGGTGGGCCTTTGAAAGCTGTGCATACACCCATGGCAGAGGCCACTTTTCGGGCACTGCCAGGATCTGTCTCTTCAAGTGGAAGCTGTGGCAAAAGTTGTTTTTCCTACATGCCCATGAATGAAGTTTGCACACCCATATCTTTTGACACTGGGGTCATAGGGGCTCCATCAGGTTCATGAATCTAGGAAGCTTTAGACTATTTGGTTGGAATTTGAAAGTAGTGTGTCCAGCAATGGTGGAGGCCTATATATCTTCCTATTTGAAGGGCATGAAGCCAAGGTCTTCGAAACTGGGGCATAGTCCTTTATCCTGCAAAGTTGTTGGTAACCTGCCCCTTTCAATAAACTTAAGACACCAATGTCTTTGGACACTGTGTTTGTTGGTTTCATATCAGCTGGGTGAATCTAGGAAGCTCTAGACTATTTGGCTGGCCTTTGAAAGTTGTGTGTCGAGTGATGGAGGAGGCCACTTTTTCTGCCATTTGAAAGCTATGTCTGTACAAGTCTAAGCTGGGCCAAAGTTGTCTTTCCTGGGTACTTGTCAATGAATTTGACGCCCCATTGTCTTTGGACACTGTTCTCATTGGGGCTATATCAGGTTTATGAATCTAGTAAGCTCTAGACTATATGGTTGCCTTTTCAAAGAGGTGAGTCCACCGTTGGCAGAGCCCCCTAAATTCGGGCTTCAAGGCTGTCAATTCAAGATCTTTAAAACTGCTGCAAAGTTATTTATCCTACAGTCTACTCCTGGAATGTGACACACCAACCTTTTGGGACACTGTGGTCATCTGGGCGGTAATCAGGTTTGGAATCTAGAAAGCTCTAGCCTGTTTGGTGGGCCTTTGAAAGTAGTCTACCCAGCCATGGTTGAGGCTGCTTTATCTTGCTATTTGATGGGCATGGAGTTAAGATCTTTAAAAGTGGGGCATAGTCCTTTATCTTGCAGCTAACTCCTCGAATTTTACAGACCATTCTTTTGGGACAATGTGGTCATCACGGCTATATCAGCTTTGCGAATCTAGGAAGGTCTAGACTACATGGTTGCTGCTTGAAAGTATTGCGTCAATAAGTGGCAGAGGCCATGTTTTTCAGCCTTTGAGGGATATTAGATCAAGATATTACAGGTAGGGCAAAAGTTGTTGGTAAGCTGCCCCTTTCAATAAACTTAAGACACAATTGTCTTTGGACACTGCGCTTGTTGGTTTCATATCAGGTGGGTGAATCTAGGAAGCTCTAGACTATTTGGCTGGCCTTTGAAAGTTGTGTGTCCACTAGTGGCAGAGATCCCTAGATTCGGCCTTTAAGGCTGTCACTTCAAGATCTTTGAAACTGCTGCAAAGTTATTTATCCTGCATCCTACTCCTTGAATGTGACACACCAACATTTTGGGATACATCGGTCATCTGTGCGGTAATCAGGTTTATGAATCTAGGAAGCTCTAGACTGTTTGGTGGGCCTTTGAAAGTTGTGCATGCACCCATGGCAGGGGCCACTTTTAGGGCACTGCCAGGGTGTCTCTTCAAGCCGTCTTCAAAACTGGGGTATAGTCCCTAATCCTGCAGCAGATTCCCTGAATTTTACACCCCAATCATTTTGGACAATGTCGTTGGCTGAGTAACATAAGGTCGTATCTCAAAAAAATCAAATTTTTTATTATTTTTGAACCGGCTTCCCTACCCCCTAAAATATCCAGAAATTTTGGAATTTATCGAATTTTCGAAATCTTTGGCATGTTATAAACCAGTAAACAAAGGTCGTATCTGCACAATGTCACTTTTCAGTGAGTAACATAAGGTCGTATCTGCTTTAAACCAAAGTTTTATTTTCAGTAAATTATGTTAATCTATACAAAATAAAAATATTCTATAATTCAGTTTATTAGACAACTATCCTACAAACATTATCAAAACATTATTAACACATCGTTAATCGAATCAAAGGTAGATATAGTAATATAGTTTTGAAATGCTGGATACGACTTTTGAGTACTGAAGAAATGGTTCAGATGTTGAGTAACATAAGGTCGTATCTTGTCTGTATTTAAATTTGATGGTGTAAATGTCATATAAGTCCTTACTATTTTAGTGTAAACAAGTGTAGTAAATCTTAGCATACTTCCTGAACTTTACAAATGTTATTTTATGTTATTTGGAATAGCTAAATTGATTTAATTTGTATTTATCTATAATTTATATTTGTCAGATACGACCTTATGTTACTCACTGATTTCCGACTTTTTTCCATAAAACTCAGTAACATAAGGTCGTATCTGAAATGAATTCTCTTCTTGTTGCCATAGTATCATCCTAATAACCTATGGATATAGAAATATCTCACCAACTAATTTCTAGCTACTTATTCTTCCTAGAAATGGAATATTTTATTTATTGAGCAGATATTTTTAATCATATAACCCTTCAAAGGACGTCATATTTCTTTAATTAGCAATATCTCAAATCTAACATTTGTCAGATACGACCTTATGTTACTCAGCCAACGATGTGGTCTCCAAGCCTATATCAGCTTCGCGAATCTAGGAAGGTCTAGACTACATGGTTGCTGTTTGAAAGTATTGCTTCCATCAGTAGGAAAGGCCACGTTTTTCAGCCACTGAAGGATATCAGTTCAAGATCTTACGGGTAGGGCAAAGTTGTTAGTAACCTGCCCCTTTCAATAAACTTAATACATCCATGTCTTTGGACACTGCGCTTGTTGGTTTCATATCAGGCTGGTGAATCTAGAAAGCTCTAGACTATTTGGCTGGCCTTTGAAAGTTGTGTGTCCACTGGTGGCAAAGGCCCCTAAATTCGGCCTTCAAGGCTGTCAAAGCAAGATCTTTAAAACTACTGCAAAGTTATATATCCTACGGCCTGCTCCGGGAATGTGACACACCAACGTTTTGATACAATTTGGTCATCTGTGCGTTAATTAGGTTCATGAATCTAGGAAGCTCTAGACTGTTTGGTGGGCCTTTGTAAGTTGTGCATACACCCATGGCAGGGGCCACTTTTCGGGCACTGCCAGGCTCTGTCTCTTCAAGTGGAAGCTGTGGCAAAAATTGTTTTTTCTACATGCCCATCAATGAAGTTTGCACACCCATATCTTTTGACACTGGGGTCATTGGGCCTTCATCAGGTTCATGAATCTAGGAAGCTCTAGACTATTTGATTGGCATTTGAAAGTAGTGTGTCCACCAATGGTGGAGGCCTCTTTATCTTGCTATTTGAAGGGCATGAAGCCAAGGTCTTCAAAACTGGGGCATAGTCCGTTATCCTGCAAAGTTGTTGGTAACCTGCCCCTTTCAATAAAATGAAGACATCAATGTCTTTGCACACTGACCTTGTTGGTTTCATATCAGGTGGGTGAATCTAGGAAGCTCTAGACTATTTGGTTGGCTTTTGAAAGTAGTGTGTCCAGCAATGGTGGAGGCCTCTTTATCTTGCTAATTGAAGGGCATGAAGCCAAGGTCTTCAAAACTGGGGCATAGTCCGTTATCCTGCAAAGTTGTTGGTAACCTGCCTCTTTCAATAAACTTAAGACACCAATATCTTTGGACACTGTGCTTGTTGGTTTCATATCAGGTGGGTGAATCTAGTAAGCTCTAGAATATATGGTTGCCTTTTCAAAGTGGTGAGTCCACCGGTGGCAGAGGCCTCTAAATTCAGCCTTCAAGGCTGTCAATTCAAGATCTTTAAAACTGCTCCAAAGTTATTTATCCTGCAGCCTAGTCCTGGAATGTGACTCAACAACTTTTTGGAACGCTGTGGTCATCTGTGTGTTAATCAGGTTTGTGAATTTAGGAAGCTCTAGACTGTTTGGTGGGCCTTTGAAAGTAGTATGCCCAGCCATGGTGGAGGCCGCTTTATCTTGCTATTTGATGGGCATGAATTGAGGATCTTCCAAAGTGGGGCATAGTCCTTTATCCTGCAGCCAACTCCTTGAATTTTACACACATATCTTTTGGGACAATGTGGTCATCTGGGCTACATCAGGTTTGTGATTCTAGTAAGCTCTAGACATTTTCAAAGTGGTGAGTCCACTGGTGGCAGAGGCCTTTAATTTCGGCCGATAAGGCTGTCACTTCAAGATCTTTAAAACTGCTGCAAAGTTATATATCCTACAGCCTACTCCAGGAATGTGACACACCAACATTTTGGGACAATGTTGTCATCTGTGCGTTAACCAGGTTTGTGAATCTATGAAGCTCTAGACTATTTGGTGCGCTTTTGAAAGTAGTGTGCCCAGCCATGGTGGAGGCCGCTTTATCTTGCTATTTGATGGGCATGAAGTAAAGATCTTCAAAATTGGGGCATAGTCCTTTATCTTGCAGCTAACTCCTTGAATTTTACGCACCAATCTTTTGGGAAAATGTGGTCATCGGGGCTATATCAGCTTCGTGAATCTAGAAATGTCTAGACTACATGGTTGCCACTTAAAAGTAATGGTCCATCAGTGGCAGAGGCCACGTTTTTCAGCCTTTGAAGGATATCCGTTCAAGTTCTTTCAGGTAGGGCAAAGTTGTTGGTAACCTGCCCCTTTCAATAAACTTAAGACACCAATGTCTTTGGACGCTGTGTTTGTTGGTTTCAAATCAGGTGGGTGAATCTAGGAAGCTCTAGACTATTTGGCTGACCTTTGAAATTTGTGTGTCAACTGATGGAGGAGGCCACTTTTTTTCCCCTTTGAAAGCTATGTCTGTTCAAGTCTAAGCTGGGGCAAAGTTGTCGATCCTGGGCACTGGTCAGTGAATTCGACACCGCATTGACTTTGAACACTGTTGTCATCAGGGCTATATCAGATTTCTTACTCTAGTAAGCTCTAGACTATATGGTTGCCCTTTCAAAGAGGTGAGAGAACTGCTGTAAAGTTATTTACCCTGCAGCCTAGTCCTTGAATGTGACACACCAACGTTTTGGGATACTGTGGTGATCTGTTCGGTAATCAGTTTTGTGAATCTAGGAAGCTCTAGACTGCTTCGCGGGCCTTTGAAAGCTGTGCATACACCCATGGCAGAGGCCACTTTTCGGGCACTGCCAGGATCTGTCTCTTCAAGTGGAAGCTGTGGCAAAAGTTGTTTTTCCTACATGCCCGTGAATGAAGTTTGCGCACCCTTATCTTTTACGTTTTTCAGCCTTTGGAGGATATCAGTTCTCGATCTTATGGGTAGGGCAAAGTTGTTTGTAACCTGCCCCTTTCAAAAACTTAAGACACCTATGTATTTGGACACTGTGCTTGTTGGTTTCATATCAGGTGGTTGAATCTAGGAAGCTCTAGACTATTTGGCTGACCTTTGAAAGTTGTGTGTCCACTGGTGGCAAAGGCCCCTAAATTCAAGCTTAAAGGTTGTCAAAGCAAGATCTTTAAAATTGCTGCAAATGTATTTATCCTACAGCCTACTCCTGTAATGTGACTTACCAACGTTTTGGGACACTGTGGTCATCTCTGCGTTAATCAGGATTGTGAATCTAGGAAGCTCTAGACTGTTTGGTGGGCCTTTGAAAGTAGTGCGACAAGCCATGGTGGAGAACGCATTATCTTGCTATTTGATGGGCATGAAGTGAAGATCTTAAAAAATGGGGAATAGTCCTTTATTCTGCAGCCAACTCCTTGAATTTTACACACCAATCTTTTGGGACAATGTGGTCATCTGGGCTATATCAGCTTCGCGAATCTAGTAGGGTTTAGACTACATGTTAGCTGCTTGAAAGTATTGCGTCCATCAGTGGAAGTGACCACGTTTTTCAGCCTTTGAAGGATATTAGATCAAGATAATACAGGTAGGGCAAAGTTGTTGGTAACCTGCCCCTTTCAATATACTTAAGACACCAATGTCTTTGGACACTGTGCTTGTTGGTTTCATATCAGGTGGGTGAATCTAGGAAGCTCTAGACTATTTGGCTGGCCTTTGAAAGTTGTGTGTCATCTGATGGAGGAGGCGATTTTTTCTCCCCTTTGAAAGCTATGTGTGTTCAAGTCTAAGCTGGGGCACAGTTGTCGATCCTGGACACTGGTCAATGAATTTGACACCCCATTGTCTTTGGACACTGTTCTCATTGGGGATATATCAGGTTTGTGAATCTAGTAAGCTCTAGGCTATATGGTTGCCTTTTCAAAGAGGTGAGTCCACCGTTGGCAGAGCCCCCTTATTTCGGCCTTCAAGGCTGTCAATTCAAGATCTTTATAACTGCTGCAAAGTTATTTATCCTGCAGCCTAGTCCTGGAATGTGACACAACAACGTTTTGGGAAACTGTGGTCATCCGTGTGGTAATCAGGTTTGTGAATCCAGGAAGCTCTAGACTGTTTGGTGGGCCTTTGAAAGTAGTCTGCCCAGCCATGGTTGAGGACTCTTTATCTTGCTATACTATGGGCATGAAGCCAAGGTCTTCAAAACTGGGGCATAGTCCTTTATCCTGCAAAGTTGTTGGTAACCTGCCTCTTTCAATAAAATTAAGACATCAATGTCTTTGCACACTTTGCTTGTTGGTTTCATATCAGATGGGTGAATCTAGGAAGCTCTAGACTATTTCGCTGGCATTTGAAAGTTGTGTGTCCACTGATGGAGGAGGCCACTTTTTCTGCCCTTTGAGAGCTATGTCTGTTCAAGTCTAAGCTGGGGCAAAGTTGTCTATCTTGGGCATTGGTCAATGAATTTGACACCCCATTGTCTTTGGACACTGTTCTCATTGGAGCTATATCAGGTTTGTGAATCTAATAAGCTCTAGACTATATGGTTGCCTTTTCAAAGTAGTAAGTCCACTGGTGGCAGAGGCCCCTAAATTCAGCCTTCAGCGCTGTCCATTCAAGATCTTCAAAACTCCTGCAAAGTTATTTATCCTGCAGCCTATTCCTGGAATGTGACTTACCAAAGTTTTGGGACACTGTGGTCATCTGTGTGTTAATCAGGATTGTGAATCTAGGAAGCTCTAGACTGTTTGGTGGGCCTTTGAAAGTAGTGTTCCCAGCCATGGTTGAGGCTGCTTCATCTTGCTATTTGATGGGCATGAAGTTAAGATCTTCAAAAGTGGGGCATAGTCTTTTATCTGGCAGCTAACTCCTCAAATTTTACACACCAATCTTTTGGGACAATGTGGTCATCCGGGCTATATCAGCTTTGCGAATCTAGGAAGCTCTAGACTACATGGTTGCTGCTTGAAAGTATTGCGTCAATAAGTGGCAGAGGCCATGTTTTTCAGCCTTCGAGGGATATTAGATCAAGATATTACAGGTAGGGCAAAGTTGTTGTTAACCTGCCCCTTTCAATAAACATAAGACAGCTATGTCTTTGGACACTGCGCTTGTTGGTTTCATATCAGGACGGTGTATCTAGGAAGCTCTAGACTATCTGGCTGGGCTTTGAAAGTTGTGTGTCCACTGGTGGCAGAGATGCCTAAATTCAGCCTTTAAGGCTGTCACTTCAAGATTTTTGAGACTGCTGCAAAGTTATTTATCCTGCATCCTACTCCTTGAATGTGACACACCAACGTTTTGGGATACTGTGGTCATCCGCATGGTAATCAGGTTTGTGAATCTAGGAAGCTCTAGACTGTTTGGTGGGCCTTTGAAAGTTGTGCATACACACAGGGCAGGGGCCACTTTTCGGGCACTGCCAGGCTCTGTCTCTTCAAATGGAAGCTGTGGCGAAAGTTGTTTTTCCTACATGCCCATCAATGAAGTTTACACACCCAAATCTTTTGACACTGGGGTCAGTGGGGCCGTATCAGGTTTATGAATCTAGGAAGCTCTAGACTATTTGGCTGGCCTTTGAATGTTGCGTGTCCACTGCTGGCAGAGGCCCCTAAATTCGGCCTTCAAGGCTGTGAATGCAAGAAATTTAAAACTGCTGCAAAGTTATTTATCCTACAGTCTACTCCTGGAATGTGAGACACCAACGTTTTGGGACACTGTGGTCATCTATGAGGTAATCAGGTTTGTGAATCTACGAAGCTCTAGCCTGTTTGGTGGGCCTTTGAAAGTAGTGTTCCCGGCAATGGTTGAGGCCGCTTCATCTTACTTTTTGATGGGCATGAAGTTAAGATCTTCAAAAGTGGAGCATAGTCCTTTATCTTGCTGCTAACTCCTCGAATTTTACACACCAATCTTTTGGGACAATGTCTTCATCGGGGCTATATGAGCTTCGCAGATTTAGGAAGGTCTAGACTACATGGTTGCTGCTTGAAAGTATTGCATCCATCAGTGACAGAGGCCACGTTTTTCAGCCTAAGAAGGATATCAGTTCAAGATCTTAGAGGTGGACCAAAGTTGTTGGTAACTTGCCCTTTTCAATTTACCTTAAGACACCAATGTCTTTGGACACTGTCCTTGTTGGTTTCATATCAGGTGGGTGAATCTAGGAAGCTCTAGACTATTTGGCTGGCCTTTGAAAGTTGTGTGTCCACTGATGGAGGAGGCCACTTTTTCTCAATTGGTGTCAATTCAAGATCTTCAAAACTGCTGCAAAGTTATTCATCCTGCAGCCTAGTCCTGGAATGTGACACACCAAGATTTTGAGACACTGGGGGCATCTGTGCAGTAATCAGGTTTGTGAATCTAGGAAACTCTAGCCTGTTTGGTGGGCCTTTGAAAGTAGTGTGCCAAGCCATGGTGGAGGCCACGTTATCTTACTATTTGATGGGCATGAAGTGAAGATCTTCCAAAGTGAGGCATAGTCCTTTATCTTGCAGCCAACTCCTTGAATTTTGCACACCAATCTTTTGGGACAATGTGGTCATCTGGGCTACATCAGGTTTGTGATTCTAGTAAGCTCTAGACATTTTCAAAGTGGTGAGTCCACTGGTGGCAGAGGCCTCTAATTTCGGCCTATAAGGCTGTCACTTCAAGATCTTTAAAACTGCTGCAAAGTTATATATCCTAAAGCCTACTCCGGGAATGTGACACACCAACATTTTGGGACAATGTTGTCACTTGTGCGTTAATCAGGTTTGTGAATCTAGGAAGCTCTAGACTGTTTGTCGGGCCTTTGAAAGTAGTGTGCCCAGTAATGGTGGAGGCCGCTTTATCTTGCTATTTGATTGGCATGAAGTGAAGATCTTCAAAATTGGGGCATAATCCTTTATCTTGCAGCTAACTCCTTGAATTTTACGCACCAATCTTTTGGGAAAATGTGGTCATCGGGGCTATATCAGCTTCGCGAATCTAGGAATGTCTAGACTACATGGTTGCTGCTTCAAAGTATTGCGTCCATCAGTGGCAGAGGCCATGTTTTTCAGCCTTTGAAGGATATCAGTTCAAGATCTTAGAGGTAGAGCAAAGTTGTTGGTAACTTGCCCTTTTCAATTTAACTTAAGACATAAATGTCTTTGGACACTGTGCTTGTTGGTTTTATATCAGGTGGGTGAATCTAGGAAGCTCTAGACTAATTGGCTTGCCTTTGAAAGTTGTGTGTCCACTGGTGGCAGAGACCCCTAAATTCGGCCTTCAAGGCTGTCACTTCAAGATCTTTGAAACTGCTGCAAAGTTTTTTATCCTGCAGCCTAGTCCTTTAATGTGACAGACCGATGTTTTGGGATAATGTTATCATCCCTGCGGTAATCAGGTTTGTGAATCTAGGAAGCACTAGACTGTTTGGTGGGCCTTTGAAAGTTGTGCATGCACCCATGGCAGCGGCCACTTTTTGGATACTGCCAGGGTGTCTCTTTAAGTGGTCTTCAAAACTGGGTCATAGTCCTTAATCCTGCAGCCTATTCCCTGAATTTTACAAACCAATCTTTTTGGACAATGTGGTCTCCAAGCCTATATCAGCTTTGTGAATCTAGGAAGGTCTAGACTAAGTGGTTGCTGTTTGAAAGTATTGCGACCATCAGTGGTAGAGGCCACATTTTTCAACCTTTGAAGGATATCAGTTCAATAACTTACAGGTAGGGCAAAGGTGTTGATAACCTGCCCATTTCAATAAACTTAAGACACCGATGTCTTTGGATATTGTGCTTGTTGGTTTCATATCAGGTGGGTGAATCTGGGAAACTCTAGACTATTCGGCTGGCCTTTGAACGTTGTGTGTCCACTGATGGAGGAGGTCACTTTTTCTGCCCTTTGAAAGCTATGTCTGTTCAAGTATAAACTGGGGCAAAGTTGTCTATCCTGGGCACTGGTCAATGAATTTGACACCTCATTGTCTTTGGACACTGTTCTCATTGGGGCTATATCAGGTTTGTGAATCTAGTAAGTTCTAGACTATATGGTTGCCTTTTCAAAGTGGTGAGTCCACCAGTGGCAGAGGCCCCTGAATTCGGCCTTCATGGCTGTCACTTCAAGATCTTTGAAACTGTCGCAAAGTTATTTACCCTGCAGGCTCGTCCTGGAATGTGACACACCAACTTTTTGGGATACTGTGGTCATCTGTGCGGTAATCAGGTTTGTGAATCTAGGAAGCTCTAGCCTGTTTGGTGGGCGTGTGAAAGTAGTGTGCCCAGCCATGGTGGAGGCCGCTTTATCTTGCTATTTGATTGGCATGAAGTGAAGATCTTCCAAAGTGGGGCACAGTCCTTTATCTTGCAGCGAACACCTCAAATTTTACACACCAATCTTTTAGAACAATGTGGTCATTGGGGCTATATGAGCTTTGCAAATCTAGGAAGGTTTAGACTACATGGTTGCTGCTTGAAAATATTGCGTCCATCAATGGCAGAGGCCACGTTTTTCAGGCTTTGAAGGATATCCGTTCAAGATCTTACAGGTAGGGCAAAGTTGTTGGTAACCTGCCCCTTTCAATGAACTTAAGACACCAATGTCTTTGGACACTGCGCTTGTTGGTTTCATATCAGCTGGGTGATTCTAGGAAGTTCTAAACTATTTGGCTGGCCTTTGAAAGTTGTGTGTCCACTGATGGAGGAGACCACTTTTTCCGCCCTTTGAAAGCTATATCTGTTCAAGTCTAAGCAGGGGTAAAGTTGTCTATCCTGGGCATTGGTCAATGAATTTGACACTCCATTGTCTTCGGACACTGTTCTCATTGGAGCTATATCAGGTTTGTGAATCTAGTAAGCTCTAGACTATATGGTTGCCTTTTCAAAGTGGTGAGTCCACTATTGGCAGAGGTCCCTGAATGCGGCCTTCGCGGCTGTCAATTCAAGATCTTTAAAACTGCTGCAAAGTTATTTATCCTACAGCCTACTCCTGGAATGTGACTTACCAACGTTTTGGGACACTGTGGTCATCTGCGTGTTAATTAGGATTGTTAATCTAGGAAGCTCTAGACTGTTTGGTGGGTCTTTCAAAGTAGTGTTCCCAGCCATGGTTGAGGCCGCTTCATCTTGCTATTTGATGGGCATGAAGTTAAAGGTAAATGTGGGTGTTAGGGGTGATTTCTTAAAAACCGTGACAAAATTCTGAAACTCACAGGGTGGTTAGTTGGATGTATAAGGAACATAAAGAAACTTTAAAAATCATATGTCACCATATCAATTTCAGAGATATGAGCATCTGAAAAAATAGTTCTTTACTATTGGAGTCTATGGGAAAAACAAGATTTTTCAACATTTAAAAATAAATAACCGTGATTTTTACTTTAAATGCTGACAATAGGTTTGTAGGGCCCCAATGAGTATTTTATGCCAAAGAAAACCATAGGTCACCATGGAAAATCTCATATTATTCTCGAAAATGAGGGAAAAGTGAAGAAAAACTACTTAATTAACTATATTTGACTAATTATCCCTAGTTTTTTTCCATTCAAAAATTCATATTTATCATTCCTAAGTGTTCCTTGAAATATTTCTGAAAGTTGAAGAAATTCCTGCAATAAAAATAAGATCACACCAGGTGGCGCTGCTGTGGTCACCCATATTTACCTTTAAGATCTTCAAAAGTGGGGCATAGTCCTTTATCTTCCAGCTAACTCCTCGAATTTTACACACCAATCTTTTGGGACAATGTGGTCATCTGGGCTATATCAGCTTTGCGAATCTAGGAAGGTCTAGACTACATGGTTGCTGCTTGAACGTATTGCGTCAATAAGTGGCAGAGGCCATGTTTATCAGCCTTTGAGGGATATTAGATCAAGATATTAGAGGTAGGCCAAAGGTGTTGATAACCTGCCCATTTCAATAAACTTAAGACACCGATGTCTTTGGACACTGTGCTTGTTGGATCCATATCAGGTGGGTGAATCTAGGAAGCTCTAGACTATTTGGCTGGCCTTCAAAAGTTTTGTGTCCACTGATGGAGGAATCCACTTTTTCTGCCCTTTGAAAGCTATGTCTGTTCAAGTCTAAGTTGGGGCAAAGTTGTCTATCCTGGGCATAAGTCAATGAATTTGACACCCTATCGTCTTTGGAGACTGTTCTGATTGGGGCTATATCAGGTTTGTGAATCTAGTAAGCTCTAGACTATATGGTTGCCTTTTCAAAGTGATGAGTCCACCGGTGGCAGAGGCCCCTAAATTCGGCCTTTAAGGCTGTCAATTCAAGATTTTTAAAACTGTTGCAAAGTTATTTATCCTGCAGCCTAGTCCTGCAATGTGACACACCAACGTTTTGGGACACTGTGGTCATCTGTGCGATAATCAGGTTTTTAAATCGAGGAGGCTCTAGTCTGTTTGGTGGACCTTTGAAAGTTGTGCATACACCCATGGCAGGGGCCACTTTTTGGGCACTGCCAGGGTGTCTCTTCAAGTGGAAGCTGTGGCAAGAGTTGTTTTTCCTGCATGCCCGTCAATGAAGTTTCAACACCTGTGTCTTTGGACACTAGGTTCCTTGGGGCTATATCAGGTTTATGAATCTAGGAAGCTCTAGACTATTTGGCTGGCCTTTGAAAGTTGTGTGTCCACTGGTGGCAGAGACCATTAAATTTGGCCTTCAAGGCTGTCAATGCAAGATCTTTAAAACTGCTGCAAAGTCAATTATCCTACAGCCTACTCCTGGAATGTGACACAACAACGTTTTGGGACACTGTGGTCATCTGTGTGGTAATCAGGTTTGTGAATCTAGGAAGCTCTAGCCTGTTTGGTGGGCCTTTGAATGTAGTGTTCCCAGTCATGGTTGAGGCTGCTTCATCTTGCTATTTGAGAGGCATGAAGTGAAGATCTTCCAAAGTCTGGCATAGTCCTTTATCCTGCAGCCAACTCCTTGAATTTTACACACCAATATTTTGGGACAATGTGGTCATCGGGGTTATATCAGCTTTGCGAATCTAGGAAGGTCTAGACTACATGGTTGCTGTTTAAAAGTATTGCGACCATCAGTGGCAGAGGCCCGGTTTTTCAGCCTTTAAAGGATATCAGTTCAAGATCTTACAGGTAGGGCAAAGTTGTTGGTAACCTGCCCCTTTCAATAAACTTAAGACACCAATGTCTTTGGACACTGTGCTTGTTGGTTTCATATCAGGTGGGTGAATCTAGGAAGCTCTAGACTATTTGGCTGGCCTTTGAAAGTTGTGTGCTCACTGGTGGCAGAGGCCCCTAAATTCGGCCTTCAAGGATGTCAAAGCAAGATCTTTAAAACTGCTTCAAAGTTATTTATCCTGCAGCCTAGTCCTGGAATGTGACACACCAATGTTTTGGGACACTATGGTCATCTGTGCAATAATCAGGTTTGTGTATCTAGGAGGCTCTAGACTGTTTGGTGGGCCTTTGAAAGTTGTGCATACACCCATGACAGGGGTCACTTTTTGGGCAATGCCAGGGTGTCTCTTCAAGTGGAAGCTGTGGCAAAAAATATATTTCATACATGCCCGTCAATGAAGTTTCAACACCCGTGTCTTTAGACACTGGGATCCTTGGGTCTATATCAGGTTTATAAATCTAGGAAGCTCTAGACCAATTGGCTGGCCTTTGAAAATTGTGTGTCCACTGGTGGCAGAGGCCCCTAAATTCGGCCTTCAAGGCCGTCAATGAAAGATCTTAAAAATGGCTGCAAAGTCATTTATCCTACAGCCTACTCCTGGAATGTGACCCACCAATGTTTTGGGACACTGTGGTCATCTGTGCGGTAATCAGGTTTGTGAATCTAGGAAGCTCTAGCCTGTTTGGTGGATCTTTGAAAGTTTTGTGCCCAGGCATGGTGGAGGCCGCTTTCTCTTGCTATTTGAAGGGCATGAAGTCAATGTCTTCAAAATTGGGGCATAGTCCTTTATCCTGCAGCCAATTTCCTGAATTTTACACACCAATCTTTTTAGACAATGTGGTTATCGTGGTTATATCAGCTTCATGAATCTAAGAAGGTCTAGGCTACATGGTCGCTGTTTGAAAGTATTGGGTCAACAAGTGGCAGAGGCCACATTTTTCAGCCTTTGAAGGATATCATATCATGATCTTACAGTTAGGGCAAAGTTGTTGATAACCTGCCCCTTTAAATAAACTAAAGACACCAATGTCTTTGGACACTGTGCTTGTTGGTTTCATATCAGGTGGTTGAATCTAGGAAGCTCTAGACTATTTGGCTGACCTTTGAAAGTTGTGTGTCCACTGGTGGCAAAGGCCCCTAAATTCGGCCATAAAGGCCGTCAAAGCAAGATTTTTAAAACTGCAGCAACGGTATTTGTCCTACAGCCTACTCCTGGAATGTGACTTACCAATGTTTTGGGACACTGTGGTCATCTGTGCGTTAATCAGGATTGTGAATCTAGGAAGGTCTAGACTGTTTGGTGGGCCTTTGAAAGTAGTGTGGCAAGCCATGGTGGAGGACGCATTATCTTGCTATTTGATTGGCATGAAGTGAAGATCTTCAAAAACGGGGAATAGTCCTTTATTCTGCAGCCAACTCCTTGAATTTTACACACCAATCTTTTGGGACAATGTGGTCTTCAGGGCTATATCAGCTTCGTGAATCTAAGAAGGTTTAGACTACATGGTTGCTGCTTGAAAGTATTGCGTCCATCAGTGGCAGTTACCACATTTTTAAGCCTTTGAAGTTTATCACTTCAAGATCTTACAGGTAGGGCAAAGATGTTAGTAACCTGCCCCTTTCAATAAACTTAAGTCACCAATGTTGATGGACACTGTGCTTGTTGGTTTCATATCAGGTTGGTGAATCTAGGAAGCTCTAGACTATTTGGCTGGCCTTTGAAAGTTGTGTGTCCACTGGTGGCAAATGCCCCTAAATTCGGCTTTAAAGGCTGTCAAAGCAAGATCTTTAAAAATGCTGTAAAGTTATTTACCATATACCCTACTCCTGGGATGTGACACACCAACGTTTGAGGACAATGTGGTCATCTGTGCTGGAATCAGGTTTGTGAATCTAGGAAGCTCTAGACTGTTTGGTGGGCCTTTGAAAGTTGTGCATGCACCCATGGCAGGGGCCACTTTTAGGGCACTGACAGGGTGTCTCTTCAAGCCGTCTTCAAAACTGGGGTATAGTCCCTAATCCTGCAGCAGATTCCCTGAATTTTACACACCAATCTTTTTGGACAATGTGGTCTCCAAACCTATATCAGCTTCACGAATCTAGGAAGGTCTAGACTACATGGTTGCTGTTTGAAAGACATTGGTGTCTTCTGTTTATTGAAATGGGCAGGTTTCCATCAACTTTGCCCTACCTTTAAGATCTTGAACTGATATCCTTCAAAGGCTGAAAAACGGGGCCTCTGCCACTGATGGTCGCAATACTTTCAAACAGCAACCATGTAGTCTAGAACTTACTAGATTCACAAAGCTGATATAGGCGTGGAGACCACATTGTTCAAAAAGATTGGGGTGTAAAATTCAGAGAATTGGCTGCAGGATTAAGGACAATGCCCCAGTTTTGAAGACCACTTGAAGAGACACCCTGACAGTGCCGAAAAAGTGGCCCCTGCCATGGGTGCATGCACAACTTTCAAAGGCACACCAAACAGTCTAGAGCTTCCTAGATTCACAAACCTGATGACCGCAGGGATGACCACATTATCCCAAAACATTGGTCTGTCACATTCAAGGACTAGGCTGTAGGATAATTAACTTTGCAGCTGTTTCAACGATCTTGAAGTGACAGCCTTGAAGGCCGAATTTAGGGGTTTCTGCCACCAGTGGACACACAACTTTCAAAGGCCAGCCAAATAGTCTAGAGCTTCCTAGATTCACCCACGTGATATGAAACCAACAAGCACAATGTCCAAAGACATTGGTGTATTAAGTTAAATTGAAAGGGGCAAGTTACCAACAACTTTGGTCTACCTCTAAGATCTTGAACTGATATCCTTGAAAGGCTGAAAAACGTGTCCTCTGCCACTGATGGACGGAATACTTTCAAGCAGCAACCATATAGTCTAGACATTCCTAGATTCATGAAGCTGATATAGCCCCGATGACCACATTGTCCCAAAAGATTGGTGTGTAAAATTCAAGGAGTTGGCTGCAATATAAAAGACTATGCTCCACTTTGGAAGATCTTCACTTCATGCCCATCAAAATTAATAGCAAGATAAAACGGCCTCCAGAATGGCTGGGCACACTACTTTCAAAGTCCCACCAAATAGTCTAGAGCTTCCTAGATTCACAAACCTGATTACCGCACAGATGACCACAGTGTCCAGAAACTTGGGTGTGTCACATTACAGGAGTAGGCTGTAGGATAAATAACTTTGTAGCAGTTTTAATGATTTTGAATTGACAGCCTTGAAGGCCGAATTCAGGGGCCTCTGCCGCCAGTAGGCTCACCACTTTGAAAAGGCAACCATATAGTCTAGAGCTTACTAGCTTCACAAACCTAATATAGCCCCAATGAGAAGAGTGTCAAAACACAATGGGGTGTCAAATTCATTGACCAGTGCCCAGGATAGACAACTTTGCCCCAGCTTAGACTTGAACAGACATAGCTTTCAAAGGGCAGTAAAAGTGGTCTCCTCCATCAGTGGACACACAACTTTCAAAGGCCAGCCAAATAGTCTAGAGCTTCCTAGATTCACCCACCTGATATGAAACCAACAAGCACAGTGTCCAAAGACATTGATGTCTTAAGTTTATTGAAACGGGCAGGTTACCAACAACTTTGCCAGGATAGACAAGCTTGCCCCAGCTTAGACTTGAACAGACATAGCTTTCAAAGGGCAGAAAAAGTGGCCTCCTCCATCAGTGGACACACAACTTTCAAAGGCCTGCCAAATAGTCTAGAGCTTCCTAGATTCACCCACCTGATATGAAAACAAGAAGCACAGTGTCCAAAGACATTGATGTCTTAAGTTTATTGAAATGGGCAGGTTACATACAACTTTGCTAGGATAGACAAGCTTGCCCCAGCTTAGACTTGAACAGATGAACAGACACCGCATTCAAAGGGGAGAAAAAGTGGCCTACTTCATCAGTGGACACACAACCTTCAAAGGCCCACCAAACAGTCTAGAGCTTCCTAGATTCACAAACCTGATTACCGCACAGATGACCACAGTATCCCAAAACGTTGGTGTGACACATTCAAGGACTAGGCTGCAGGATAAATAACTTTGCAGCAGTTTCAAAGATCTTGAATTGACAGCCCTGAAGGCCGAATTCATGGGCCTCTGCCACCAGTGGACTCACCACTTTGAAAAGGCAACCATATAGTCTAGAGCTTACTAGATTCACAAACCTGATATAGCCCCAATGAGAACAGCGTCCAAAGACAATGGGGTGTCAAATTCGTTGACCAGTGTCCAGGATAGACAACTTTGCCCCAGTTTATACTTTAACAGAAATAGCTTTCAAAGGGCGGAAAATGTGACCTTCTCCATGAGTGGACACACAACTTTCAAAGGCCAGGCGAATAGTCTAGAGCTTCCTAGATTCACCTACCTGATATGAAACCAACAAGCACAGTGTCGAAAGACATTGGTGTCTTAAGTTTATTGAAAGGGGCAGGTTACCAACAACTTTGCCCTACCTGTAATATCTTGATCTAATATCCCTCAAAGGCTGATAAACATGGCCTCTGCAAATTATTGACGCAATACTTTCAAGCAGCAACCATGTAGTTTAGACCTTCCTAGATTCGCGAAGCTGATATAGCCCTGATGACCACATTATCCCAAAAGATTGGTGTGTAAAATTCGATGAGTTAGCTGCAAGATAAAGGACTATGCCCCACTTTTGAAGATCTTAACTTCATGCCCACCAAATAGCAAGATGAAGCGGCCTCAACCATGGCTGGGAACACTACTTTCAAAGGCCCACCAAACAGTCTAGAGCTTCCTAGATTCAGAATCCTAATTAACATGCAGATGACCACAGTGTCCCAAAACGTTGGTAAGTCACATTCCAGGTGTAGGCTGTAGGATAAATAACTTTGCAGCAGTTTTAAATATCTTGTATTGACAGCCTTGAAGGCCGAATTCAGGGGCCTCTGCCACCAGTGGACTCACCACTTTGAAAAGGCAACCATATAGTCTAGAGCTTACTAGATTCACAAACTTGATATAGCTCCAATGAGAACAGTGTCCGAAGACAATGGAGTGTCAAATTCATTGACCAATGCCCAGGATAGACAACTTTACCCCTGCTTAGACTTGAACAGATATAGCTTTCAAAGGGCGGAAAAAGTGGTCTCCTCCATCAGTGGACACACAACTTTCAAAGGCCAGCCAAATAGTCTAGAACTTCCTAGAATCACCCAGCTGATATGAAACCAACAAGCGCATTGTGCAAAGACATTGGTGTCTTAAGTTTATTGAAAGGGGCAGGTTACCAACAACTTTGCGCTACCTGTAAGATCTTGAACGGATATCCTTCAAAGCCAGAAAAACGTGGCCTCTGCCACTGATGGACGCAATACTTTCAAGCAGCAACCATGTAGTCTAGACCTTCCTAGATTGGCAAAGCCGATATAGCCCCAATGACCACATTGTCCCAAAATATTGATGTGTAAAATTTGAGGAGTTGGCTGCAAGATAAAGGACTGTGCCCCACTTTGGAAGATCTTCACTTCATGCCAATCAAATAGCAAGATAAAGCGTCCTCCACCGTGGCTGGGCACACTACTTTCAAAGGCCCACCAAACAGGCTAGAGCTTCCTAGATTCACAAACCTGATTACCGCACAGATGACCACCGTATCCCAAAACATTGGTAAGTCACATTCCAGGAGTAGGCTGCAGGATAAATAACTTTGCAACAGTTTCAAATATCTTGAAGTGACAGCCTTGAAGGCCAAATTCAGGGGCCTCTGCCTCTGGTGGACTCACCACTTTGAAAAGGCAACCATATAGTCTAAAGCTTACTAGATTCACAAACCTGATATAGCCCCAATGAGAACAGTGTCCAAAGACAATGAGGTGTCAAATTCATTGACCAGTGCCCAGGATAGACAACTTTGCCCCAGTTTATACTTGAGCAGACATAGCTTTCAATGGGCAGAAAAAGTGACCTCCTCCATGAGTGGACACACAACTTTCAAAGGCCAGCCAAATAGTCTAGAGCTTCCTAGATTCACCCACCTGATATGAAACAAACAAGCACAATGTCCAAAGACATCGGTGTCTTAAGTTTATTGAAATGGGCAGGTTATCAACACCTTTGCCCTACCTCTAAGATCTTGAACTGATATCCTTCAAAGGCTGAAAAATGTGGCCTCTACCACTGATGGTCGCAATACTTTCAAACATCAACCATGTATTCTAGACCTTCCTAGATTCGCGAAGCTGATATAGGCTTGGAGACCTTATTGCCCAAATAGATTGGGGTGTAAGATTCAGGGAATCTGCTGCAGGATTAAGGACTATGCCCCAGTTTTGAAGACGGCATGAAGAGACACCCTGGCAGTGCCCTAAAAGTGGCCCCTGCCACGGGTACATGAACAATTTTCAAAGGCCCACCAAACAGTCTAGAGCTTCCTAGATTCACAAACCTGATTACCGCACGAATGACCACCGTATCCCAAAACGTTGGTGTGTCACATTCAAGTACAAGGCTGCAGGATAAATGAATTTGCAGCAGTTTCAAAGATCTTGAAGTGACAGCCTTGAAGGCCGAATTTAGGGGTCTCTGCCACCAGTGGATACACAACTTTCAAAGGCCAGCCAAATAGTCTAGAGCTTCCTAGATTCACCCACCTGATATGAAACCAACAAGCACAGTGTCCAAAGACATTGGTGTCTTAAGTTAAATTGAAAGGGGCAAGTTACCAACAACTTTGCTCTACATCTAAGATCTTGAACTGATATCCTTCAAAGGCTGAAAAAACGTGTCCTCTGCCACTGATGGACGCAATACTTTCAAGCAGCAACCATATAGTCTAGACATTCCTAGATTCGCGAAGGTGATTTAGCCCCGATGACCACATTGTCCCAAAAGATTGGTGCGTAAAATTCAAGGAGTTAGCTGCAAGATAAAGGACTATGCCTCAATTTAGAAGATCTTCACTTCATGCTCATCAAATAGCAATATAAAGCGGCGTCCACCATGGCTGGGCACACTTCTCTGAAACCAACAAGCACAGTGTCCAAAGATATTCTTTTTGAAGGGCATGAAGCCAAGGTCTTCCAAACTGGGGCATAGTCCTTTATCCTACAAAATTGATGGTAACCTGCCACTTTCAATAAACTTAAGACACCAATGTCTTTGGACACTGTGCTTGTTGGTTTCATATCAGGTGGGTGAATCTAGGAAGCTCTAGACTATTTGGCTGGCCTTTGAAAGTTGTGTGTCATCTGATGGAGGAGGCGATTTTTTGTCCCCTTTGAAAGCTATGTCTGTTCAAGTCTAAGCTGGGGCAAGGTTGTTTATCCTGGCAAAGTTGCTGGTAACCTGCCCCTTTCAATAAACTTAAGACACCGATGTCTTTCGACACTGAGCTTGGTGGTTTCCTATCAGGTGGGTGAATCTAGGAAGCTCTAGACCATGTGGCTGGCCTTTGAAAGTTGTGTGTCCACTGATGGAGGAGGCCACATTTTCTGCCCTTTGAAAGCTATGTCTGTTCAAGTCCAAGCTGGGGCAAAGTTGTCGATCCTGGGCACTGGTCAATGAATTTGACACCCCATTGTCTTTGGACACTGTTCTCATTGGGGCTATATTAGGTTTGTGAATCTAGTAAGCTCTAGACTATATGGTTGCCTTTTCAAAGAGGTGAGTCCACCGTTAGCAGAGCCCCCTAAATTCGGCCTTCAAGGCTGTCAATTTAAGATCTTTAAAACTGCTGCAAAGTTATTTATCCTACAGCCTTGTCCTGGAATGTGACACACCAACGTTTTGAGACACTGTGGTCATCTGTGCGTTAATCATTTTTGTGAATATAGGAAGCTCGAGCCTGTTTGGTGGGCCTTTGAAAGTAGTGTGCCTAGCCATGGTGGAGGACGCTTTATCTTGCTATTTGATGGGCATGAAGTGAAGATCTTCCAAAGTGGCGCATAGTCCTTTATCTAGATGCCAACTCCTTGAATTTTACACACCAATCTTTTGGGACAATGTGGTCATCGTGGCTATATCAGATTCGCGAATCTAGGAAGGTCTAGACTACATGGTTGCTGTTTGAAAGTATTGGGCCAATAAGTGGCAGAGGCAACGTTTTTCAGCCTTTGAAGGATATCATATCATGATCTTACAGGTAGGGCAAAGTTGTTGGTAACCTGCCCCTTTCAATAAACTTAAGACACCGATGTCTTTGGACACTGTGCTTGTTGGTTTCATATCAGGTGGTTGAATCTAGGAAGCTCTAGACTATTTGGCTGACCTTTGAAAGTTGTGTGTCCACTGGTGGCAAAGGCTCCTAAATTCGGCCTTAAAGGCTGTCAAAGCAAGATCTTTAAAACTGCTGCAATGGTATTTATCCTACAGCCTACTCCTGGAATGTGACTTACCAATGTTTTGGGATACTGTGGTCATCTGTGCGTTAATCAGGATTATGAATCTAGGAAGCTCTAGACTGTTTGGTGGGCCTTTGAAAGTAGTGTTGCAAGCCATGGTGGAGGACGCATTATCTTGCTATTTGATGGGCATGAAGTGAAGATCTTCTAAAACGGGGAATAGTCCTTTATTCTGCAGCCAACTCCTTGAATTTTACACACCAATCTTTTGGGACAATGTGGTCATTTGGGCTATATCAGCTTCGCGAATCTAAGAAGGTTTAGACTACATGGTTGCTGCTTGAAAGTATTGCGTCCATCAGTGGCAGTGACCACATTTTTCAGCCTTTGAAGGATATCAGTTCAAGATCTTACAGGTAGGGCAAAGTTCTTGGTAACCTGCCCCTTTCAATAAACTTAGGACACCAATGTCTTTGGACACTTTGCTTGTTGGTTTCATATCAGGTGTGTGAATCTAGGAAGCTCTAGACTATTTGGCTGGCCTTTGAAAGTTGTGTTTCCACTGGTGGCAGAGACCCTAAATTCGGCCTTCAAGGATGTCAAAGCAAGATCTTTAAAACTGCTGCAAAGTTATTTGTCATGCAGACTAGTCCTGGAATGTGACACACCAACGTTTTGGGACACTGTGGTCATCTGTGTGGTAATCAGGTTTGTGAATCTAGGAAGCTCTAGACTGTTTGGTGGGCCTTTGAAAGTTGTGTGTCCACTGATGGAGGAGGCCACTTTTTCTCCACTTTGAAAGCTCTCTCTGTTCAAGTCTAAGCTGGGGCAAGGTTGTCTATCCTGGCAAAGTTGTTGGTAACCTGCCCCTTTCAATAAACTTAAGACACCAATGTCGTTGGACACTGTGCTTCTTAGTTTCATATCAGGTGGGTGAACCTAGGAAGCTCTAGACTATTTGGCTGGCCTTTGAAAGTTGTGTGTCCACTTTTTCTGCCCTTTGAAAGCTATATCTGTTCAAGTCTAAGCTTAGTCTAGATTCGCGAAGCTGATATAGCCACGATGACCACATTGTCCCAAAAGATGGTGTGTGACATTCAAGGAGTTGGCTGCAGGATAAAGTACTATGCCCCATTTTTGAAGATCTTCACTTCATGCCCATCAAATACCAAGATAAAGCGGCATTCACCATGGCTGGGCGCAATACTTTCAAAAGCCCACCGAACAGACTAGAGCTTCCTAGATTCACAAACCTGATTCCAGCACAGATGACCACAATGTCCCAAAACGTTGGTAAGTCACATTCCAGGAGTACCCTATAGGATAAATAACTCTGCAGCAGTTTTAAAGATCTTAATTTGACAGCCTTGAAGACCGAATTTAGGGGCCTCTGCCACCAGTGGACACACAACTTTCAAAGGCCAGCCAAATAGTGTAGAGCTTCCTAGATTCACCCAGCTGATATGCAACCAACAAGGACAGTCTCCAAAGACATTGATGTCTTAAGTTTATTGAAAGGGGCAGGTTACCAACAACTTTGCCAGGATAGACAACTTTGCCCCAGCTCAGACTTGAACAGACATAGCTTTCAAAGGGCAGAAAAAATGGCCTCCTCCAACAGTGGACACACAACTTTCAAAGGCGAGCAAAATAGTCTAGAGCTTCCTAGATTCACCCACCTGATATGAAACCAACAAGCACAGTGTCCAAAGACATCGGTGTCTTAAGTTTATTGAAATGGGCACGTTAACAACAACTTTGCACTACCTCTAAGATCTTGAACTGATATCCTTCAAAGGCTGAAAAACATGGCCTCTGCCACTGATGGTCGCAATACTTTCAAACAGCAACCATGTAGTCTAGACCTTCCTAGATTCGCAAAGCTGAGATGGGTTTGGTGTCCACATAGTCCAAAAAGATTGGTGTGTAAAATTCAGGGAATCAGCTGCAGGATTAAGGACTATGCCCGAGTTTTGAAGACGGCTTGAAGAGCCACTCTGGAAGTGCCCTAAAAGTGGCCCCTGCCATGGGTGCATGAACAACTTTCAAAGACCCACCAAACAGTCTAGAGCTTCCTAGATTTACAAACCTGATTAATGCACAGATGACAACATTGTCCCAAAATGTTGGTGTGTCACATTCCCGGAGTAGGCTGTAGGATATATAACTTTTCAGCAGTTTTAAAGATCTTGAAGTGACAGCCTTATAGGCCGAAATTAGAGGCCTCTGCCACCAGTGGACTCACCACTTTGAAAATGTCTAGAACTTACTAGAATCACAAACCTGATATAGCCCAGATGACCACATTGTCCCAAAAGATTGGTGTGTAAAATTCAAGGAGTTGGCTGCAAGATAAAAGACTATGCCCCACTTTGGAAGATCTTCACTTCATGCCCATCAAATAGCAAGATAAAGCGGCCTCCACCATGGCTTGGAACACTACTTTCCAAGGCCCACCAAGCAGGCTAGAGCTTCCTAGATTCACAAACCTGATTACCGCACAGATAACCACAGTGTCCCAAAACGTTGGTGTGTCACATTCCAGGATTAGACTGTAGGATAAATAACTTTGCAGCAGTTTCAAAGATCTTGCATTGACAGCCTTGATGGCTGAATATAGGGGGCTCTGCCACCAGTAGACTTATCAATTTGAAAAGGCAACCATATAGTCTAGAGCTTCCTAGATTCACAAACCTGATATAGTCCCAATGAGAACAATGTTCAAAGACAATGGGGTGTCAAATTCATTGACCAGTGCCCAGGATAGACAGCTTTACCCAAGCTTAGACTGGAACAGACATAGCTTTCAAACGGCAGAAAAAGTATCGTAATCCATTAGTGGACACACAACTTTCAAGTCCAGCCAAATAGTCTAGAGCTTCCTAGATTCACCCACCTGATATGAAACCAACAAGCACAGTGTCCAAAGACATTGGTGTCTTAAGTTTATTGAAAGGGGCAGGTTACCAACAACTTTGCCTTACCCGTAAGATCTTGAACTGATATTCTTCAAAGGCTGAAAAATGTGGTCACTGACACTGATGGACGCAATACTTTGAAGCAGCAACCATGTAGTCTAGACCTTCCTAGATTCGCAAAGCTGATATAGCCCCGATGACCACATTGTCCCAAAAGATTGGTGTGTAAAATTCAAGGAGTTAGCTGCAAGATAAAGGACTATGCCCCACTTTTGAAGATCTTAACTTCATGCCCATCAAATAGCAAGATGAAGGGGCCTCAACCATGGCTGGGAACACTACTTTCAAAGGCCCACCAATCAGGTTATAGCTTCCTAGATTCAAAAACCTGACTACCGCACAGATGACCACAGTGTCCCAAAATGTTGGTGTGTCACATTCCAGTAGTAGACTGTATGATAAATAACTTTGCAGCAGTTTTAAATATCTTGCATTCACAGCCTTGAAGGCCGAATTTAGGGGCCTCTGCCACCAGTGGTCACGGAACATTCAAAGGCCAGTAAAAGAGTCTAG
Organism: Lepidonotus clava; assembly: GCA_936440205.1. Classification (NCBI taxonomy): domain Eukaryota; kingdom Metazoa; phylum Annelida; class Polychaeta; order Phyllodocida; family Polynoidae; genus Lepidonotus; species Lepidonotus clava. Next base: position 43,615,599 of record OW387146.1, on the reverse strand, counting down.
AGCTTCCTAGATTCATAAACCTGATATGGCGCCAATGACCCCAGTGTCCAAAGACACGGATGTTGAAACTTCATTGACGGGCATGCAGGAAAAACAACTTTTGTCACAGCTTCCACTTGAAGAGACACCCTGGCATTGCCCAAAAAGTGGCCCCTGTCATGGGCGCATGCACAACTTTCAAACGCCCACCAAACAGTCTAGAGCTTCCTAGATTCACAAACCTGATTACCGCACAGATGACCACAGTATCCCAAAACGTTGTTGTGTCACATTCCAGGACTAGGCTGCAGGATAAATAACTTTGCAGCAGTTTTAAAGATCTTGAATTGACAGCCTTGAAGGCCGAATTGAGTGGGCTCTGCCAACGGTGGACTCACTTCTTTGAAAAGGTAACCATATAGTCTAGAGCGCACTAGATTCGCAAACCTGATGTATCCCCGATGAGAACAGTGTCCAAAGACAATGGGGTGTCAAATTCATTGACCAGTGTCCAGGATCGACAATTTTGCGCCAGCTTAGACTTGAACAGACATAGCTTTCAAATGGCAGAAAAAGTGGCCTCCTCCATCAGTGGACACAAAAGTGGCCCCTGCCATGGGTGTATGCACAACTTACAAAGGCCTACCAAACAGTCTAGAGCTTCCTAGATTCACAAACCTAATTAACGCACAGATGACCAAATTGTCCCAAAACGTTGGTGTGTCACATTCCCGGAGCAGGCTGTAGGATATATAACTTTGCAGCAGTTTTAAAGATCTTGCTTTGACAGCCCTGAAGGCCGAATTTAGGGGCCTTTGCCACCAGTGGACACACAACTTTCAAAGGCCAGCCAAATAGTCTAGAGGTTCCTAGATTCACCAGCCTGATATGAAACCAACAAGCGCAGTGTCCAAAGACATTGATGTATTAATTTTATTGAAATGGGCAGGTTACCAGCAACTTTGCCCTACCCGTAAGATCTTGAACTGATATCCTTCTTAGGCTGAAAAACGTGGCCTTTGCCACTGATGGACGCAATACTTTGAAGCAGCAACCATGTAGTCTAGACCTTCCTAGATTCGCGAAGCTGATATAGCCCCGATGACCACATTGTCCCAAAAGATTGGTGTGTAAACTTCAAGGAGTTGGCTGCAGGGTAAAGGACCGTGCCCCGTTTTTGAAGATCTTCACTTCGTGCCCATCAAATAGCCAGATAAAGCAGCCTCCACCATGACTGGGCACACTTCTTTCAAAGGCCCACCAAACAGTCTAGAGCTTCCTAGATTCACAAACCTTATTACCACACAGACAACCACAGTGTCCCAAAACGTTGGTGTGTCACATTCAAGGATTAGGCTGCAGGATAAATAACTTTGCAGCAGTTTCAAAGATCTTGAAGTGACAGCCATGAAGGCCGATTTTAGGGGTCTCTGCCACCAGAGGACTCACCACTTTGAAAAAGCAACCAGATAGCCTAGAGCTCAATAGATTCAGAACCCTGATGTAGCCCCAATGAGAACAGTGTCCAAAGACAATGGGATGTCAAATTCTTTAACCAGTGCCCAGGATAGACAACTTTGCCCCACCTTAGATTTGAACAGACATAGCTTTCAAAGGGCAGAAAAAGTGGCCGCCTCCATCAGCGGACACACAACTTTCAAAGGCCAGCCAAATAGTCTAGAGCTTATTAGATTCACCCACCTGATATGAAACCAACAAGCACAGTGTTCAAAGACATTGGCGTCTTAAGTTTATTGAAAGGGGCAGGTTACTAACAACTTTACCATTATAGACAACTTTGCCCCAGCTTAGACTTGAACAGACATAGGTTTCAAAAGGCAGAAAAAATGGCCTCCTCCATCAGTGGACCCACAACTTTCAAAGGCCAGCCAAATAGTCTAGAGCTTCCTAGATTCACCCACCTGATATGAAACCAACAAGGACAGTGTCCAAAGACATTGGTGTGTGAAGTTTATTGAAAGGGGCAGGTTACCAACAACTTTGCCTTACCCGTAAGATCTTGAACTGATATAATTCTAAGGCTGAAAAACGTGGTCACTGCCACTGATGGACGCAATACTTTCAAGCAGCAACCATGTAGTCTAGACCTTCCTAGATTCGCGAAGCTGGTATAACACAGATGACCACATTGTCCCAAAAGATTGGTGTGTAAAATTTAAGGAGTTGGCTTCAGGATAAAGGACTATGCCCAAATTTTGAAGATCTTTACTTCATGCCCTATAAATAACAAGATGAAGCGGCCTCCACCATGGCTTGGCACACTACTTTCAAAGGCCCAACAAACAGTCTAGAGCTTCCTAGATTCACAAACCTGATTACCGCACAGATGACCACAGTGGCCCAAAACGTTGGTGTGTCACATTCCAGGACTAGGCTGCAGGATAAATAACTTTGCAGCAGTTTTAAAGATCTTGAATTGACAGCCTTGAAGGCCGAAGTTAGGGGCCTCTGACACCAGTGGACACACAACTTTCAAAGGCCAGCCAAATAGTCTAGAGCTTCCTAGATTCACCAACCTGATGTGAAACCAACAAGCACAGTGTCCAAAGACATTTGTGACCTAAGTTTATTGAAAGAGGCAGGTTACCAACAACTTTGCCCTACCTGTATTATCTTGATCTAATATCCTTCTCAGGCTGAAAAACGTGGTCACTTCCACTGATGGACGCAATTCTTTCAAGCAGCAACCATGTAGTCTAAACCTTTCTAGATTTGCGAAGCTGATATAGCCCCGATGACCACATTGTCCAAAAAGATTGTCGGTAAAATTCACGGAGTTGGCTGCAGAATAAAGGACTATTCCCCGTTTTTTAAGATCTTCACTTCATGCCCATCAAATAGCAAGATAATGCATCCTCCACCATGGCTGAGCACACTACTTTCAAAGGCCCACCAAACAGTCTAGAGCTTCCTAGATTCACAATCCTGATTAACACACAGATGACCACAGTGTCCCAAAAAGTTGGTAAGTCACATTCTAGGAGTAGGCTGTAGGATAAATACATTTGCAGCAGTTTTAAAGATCTTGCTTTGACAGCCTTTAAGCTCGAATTTAGGGGCCTTTGCCACCAGTGGACACACAACTTTCAAAGGCCAGACAAATAGTCTATAGCTTCCTAGATTCAACCACTTGATATGAAACCAACAAGCACAGTGTCCAAAGACTTTGGTGTCTTAAGTTTATTGAAAGGGGCAGGTTACCAACAACTTTGCCCTACCTCTAAGATCATGATCTGATATCCTTTAAAGGCTGAAAAACCGGGCCTATGCCACTGATGGACACACTACTTTCAAGGAGCAACCATGTAGTCTAGACCTTCCTAGATTCGCGAAGCTGATATAGCCCCGATGACCACATTGTCCCAAAAGATTGGTGTGTAAAATTCAAGGAGTTGGCTGAAGAATAAAGGACTATTCCCCGTTTTTGAAGATCTTCACTTCATGCCCATCAAATAGCAAAATAATGCGTCCTCCACCATGGCTGGGAACACTAGTTTCAAAGGCGCACCAAACAGTCTAGAGCTTCCTAGATTCACAATCTTGATTAATGCACATATGACCACAGTGTCCCAAAACGTTGGTAATTCACATTCCAGGAGTAGGTTGTAGGATAAATAACTTTGCAGCAGTTTTAAAGATCTTGAATTGACAGCCCTGAAGGCCAAATTCAGGGGCCTCTGCCACCAGTGGACTCACCATTTTCAAAGGCCAGCCAAATAGTCAAGAGCTTCCTAGATTCACCATCCTGATATATAACCAACAAGCGCAGTGTCCAAAGACATTGGTGTCTTAAGTTTATTGAAAGGGGCAAGTTACCAACAACTTTGCCCTACCTGTAATATCTTCATCTAATATCCCTCAAAGGTTGAGAAACATGGCCTCTGCCACTTATTGACGCAATACTTTCAAGCAGCAACCATGTAGTCTAGACCTTCCTAGATTCGCGAAGCTGATATAGCCCCGATGACCACATTGTCCCAAAAGATTGGTGTGTAAAATTCAAGGAGTTGGCTGCAAGATAAAGGACTATGCCCCACCTTGAAAGGTCTTCACGTTATGCCCATCAAATAGCAAGATGAAAGGGCCTCAACCATGGCTGGGAACACTACTTTCAAAGGCCCACCAAACAGGTTAGAGCTTCCTAGATTCACAAATCTGATAACCACACAGATCACCACAGTGTCCCAAAACATTGGTGTGTCACATTCTATACAGTACACGTTATGCCCATCAAATAGCAAGATGAAGGGGCCTCAACCATGGCTGGGAACACTACTTTCAAAGGCCCACCAAACAGGTTAGAGCTTCCTAGATTCACAAATCTGATAACCACACAGATCACCACAGTGTCCCAAAACATTGGTGTGTCACATTCTATACAGTAGGACTAGGCTGCAGGATAAATAACTTTGGAGCAGTTTTAAATATCTTGCATTCACAGCCTTGAAGGCCGAATTTAGGGGGCTCTGCCAACGGTGGACTCACCTCTTTGAAAAGTCAACCATATAGTCTAGAGCTTACTAGATTCACAAACCTGGTATAGCCCCGAAGAGATCAGAATCTAAAGACAATGGGGTGTCAAATTCATTGACCAGTGTCCAGGATCGACAATTTTGCCCCAGCTTAGAGTTGAACAAGCATAGCTTTCAAAGGGCAGAAAAAGTGGCCTCCTCCATTAGTGGACACACAACTTTCAAAGGCCAGCCAAATAGTCTAGAGCTTCCTAGATTCACAGTCCTGATTAACACACAGATGACCACAGTGTCCCAAAACGTTGGTAAGTCACATTCCAGGAATAGGCTGCAGGATAAATAACTTTGCAGGAGTTTTTAAGATCTTGAATGGACAGCCCAGAAGGCTGAATTTAGGGGCCTCTGCCACCAGTTGACTCACCACTTTGAAAAGGCAACCATATAGTCTAGAGCTTACTAGATTCACCCACCTGATATGAAACCAACAAGCACAGTGTCCAAAGACATTGGTGTCTTAAGTTTATTGAAAGGGGCAGGTTACCAACAACTTTGCAGGATAAAGGACTATGCCCCAGTTTTGAAGACCTTGGCTTCATGCCCTTCAAATAGCAAGATAAAGAGGCCTCCACCATTGCTGGACACACTACTTTCAAAAGCCAACCAAATAGTCTAGAGCTTCCTAGATTTATTAACCTGATGGAGTCCCAATGACCCCAGTGTCAAAAGATTTGGGTGTGTAAACTTCATTGACGGGCATGTAGGAAAAACAACTTTTGCTGCAGCTTCCACTTGAAGAGACACAGCCTGGTAGTGCCCGAAAAGTGGCCCCTGCCATGGGCGTATGCTCAACTTTTAAAGGCCCCATAACAGTCTAGAGCTTCCTAGATTCACAAACCTGATTACCGCATGGATGACCACAATGCCCCAAAACGTTGGTGTTTCACATTCCAGGACTAGGCTGCATTTAAATAACTTTGCAGCAGTTTTAAATATCTTGAAATAACAGTCTTGAAGGCCGAATTCAGGGGTCTCTGCCACCAGTGGACACACAACTTTCAAAGGCCAGCCAAATAGTCTAGAGCTTCCTAGATTCACCCACCTGATATGAAACCAACAAGCACAGTGTGCAAAGAGCTTGATGTCTTCATTTTATTGAAAGGGGCAGGTTACCAACAACTTTGCAGGATAACGGACTATGCCCCAGTTTTGAAGACCTTGGCTTCATGCCTTTCAAAGAGCAATATAAAGAGTCCTCAACCATGGCCTCAACCAACGGCCCACCAAACAGTCTAGAGCTTCCTAGATTCACAAACCTGATTACCGCACCGATGTCCCAAAACATAGGTGTGTCACATTCAAGGACTAGGCTGCAGGATAAACAAGTTCGGAGTAGTTTTAAAGATCTTGAAGTGACAGCCTCGTAGGCCGAAATTAGGGGCCTCTGCCACCAGTGGACTCACCACTTTGAAAAAGCAACCATATAGTCTAGAGGTTACTAGATTCACAAACCTGATATAGCCCCAGTGAGAACAGTGTTCAAAGACAACGGGGTGTCAATTTCATTGACCAGTGTCCAGGATAGACAACTTTGCCCCAGCTTAGAATTGAACAGACATAGCTTTCGAAGGGCGGAAAAAATGGTCTCCTCCATCAGTGAACACACAACTTTCAAAGGCCTGCCAAATAGTCTAGAGCTTCCTAGATTCACAATCCTGATTAACGCACAGATGACCACAGTGTCCCAAAACGTTGGTAAACCACATTTCAGGAGTAGGCTGTAGGATAAATACATTTGCAGCAGTTTTAAAGATCTTGATTTGACAGCCTTTAAGCTCTAATTTAGGGGCCTTTGCCACCAGGGGACACACAACTTTCAAAGGACAGCCAAATAGTCTAGAGCTTCCTAGATTCAACCACCTGATATGAAACCAACAAGCAACCTGTCCAAAGACATTGGTGTATTAAGTTTATTGAAAGGGGCAGGTTACCAACAACTTTGCCCTTCCTGTAAGATCATGGTATGATATCCTTCAAAGGCTGAAAAACGTGGCATCTGCCACTTATTGACCCAATACTTTCAAACAGCGACCATGTAGCCTAGACCTTCCTAGATTCATGAAGCTGATATAGCCACGATAACCACATTGTCTAAAAAGATTGGGGTGTAAAATTCAGGGAATTGGCTGCAGGATAAATGACTATACCCCAGTTTTGAAGACACTACTTTTAAAGGCTGAGCAAATAGTCTAGAGCTTCCTAGATTCACAAACCTGATTACTGCAAAGATGACCACAGTGTCCAGAAACTTGGGTGTGTCACATTCCAGGAGTAGGCTGTAGGATAAATAACTTTGTAGCAGTTTTAAAGATCTTGAATTGACAACTTTGAAGGCCGAATTTATGGGCCTCTGCCGCTCTTAGGCTCACCAGTTTTGAAAGGCAACCATATAGTCTAGAGCTTACTAGCTTCACAAACCTGATATAGCCCCAATGAGAAGAGTGTCAAAAGACAATGAGGTGTCAAATTTATTGACCCGTGCCCAGGATAGACAACTTTGCCCCAGCTTAGACTTGAACAGACATAGCTTTCAAAGGGGAGAAAAAGTGGCCTCCTCCATCAGTGGACACACAACTTTCAAAGGCCAGCCAAATAGTCTAGAGCTTCCTACATTCACCCACCTGATATGAAACCAAGAAGCACAGTGTCCAAAGACATTGATGACTTAAGTTTATTGAAAGGGGCTGGTTACCAACAACTTTGCCAGGATAGACAAGCTTGCCCCAGCTTAGACTTGAACAGACATAACTTTCAAAGTGGAGAAAAAGTGGCCTCCTCCATCAGTGGACACACAACTTTCAAAGGCCCACCAAACAGTCTAGAGCTTCCTAGATTCACAAACCTGATAAACGAACAGATGACCACAGTATCCCAAAACGTTGGTGTGTCACATTCAAGGACTAAGCTGCAGGATAAATAACTTTGCAGCAGTTTTAAAGATCTTGAAGTGACAGCTTTAAGGGCCAAATTTATGGCCTCTGCCACCAATGGACTCAGCACTTTGAAAAGGCAACCATATAGTCTAGAGCTTACTAGATTCACAAACCTGGTATAGCTCCAATGAGAACAGTGTCCAAAGACAATGGGGTGTCAAATTCATTGACCAATGCCCAGGATAGACAACTTTGCCCCAGGTTAGACTTGTACAGACATATCTTTCAAAGGGCAGAAAAAGTGGCCCCCTCCATCAGTGGACACACAACTTTCAAAGGCCAGCCAAATAGTCTAGAGCTTCCTAGATTCACCCACCTGATATGAAACCAACAAGCACCGTGTGCAAAGACATTGATGTCTTCATTTTATTGAAAGGGGTAGGTTACCAACAACTTTGCAGGATAAAGGACTATGCCCAAGTTTTGAAGACCTTGGCTTCGTGCCCTTCAAATAGCAAGATAAAGAGGCCTCCACCATTGCTGGACACACTACTTCCAAATGCCAATAAAATATTCTAGAGCTTCCTAGATTCCTGAACCTGATGGAGTCCCAATGACCCCAGTGTCAAAAGATATGTGTGTGTCAACTTCATTGACGGGCATGTAGGAAAAACAACTTTTGCCGCAGCCTCCACTTGAAGAAACACAGCCTGGTAGTGCCCGAAAAGTGGCCCCTGCCATGGGTGTATGCGCAACTTTAAAAGGCCCACCAAACAGTCTAGAGCTTCCTAGATTCACAAACCTGATTACCGCACAGATGACCACAGCATCCCAAAACGTTGGTGTGTCACATTCCAGGACTAGGCTGCAGGATAGATAACTTTGCAACAGTTTCAAAGATCTTGAAGTGACAGCCTTGAAGGCCGAAATTAGTAGCCTCTGCCACCAGTGGACTCACCACTTTGAAAAGGTCTAGAGCTTACTAGAATCACAAACCTGATATAGCCCCAACGAGAACAGTGTCAAAAGACAATGGGGTGTCAAATTCATTGACCAGTGCCCAGGATAGACAACTTTGCCCCGGTTTATACTTGAACAGACATAGCTTTCAAAGGGGAGAAAAAGTGACCTCCTCCATCAGTGGACACACAACTTTCAAAGGCCAGCCAAATAGTCTAGAGCTTCCTAGATTCACCCACCTGATATGAAACCAACAAGCACAGTGTCCATCGACATCGGTGTTTTAAGTTTATTGAACGGGGCAGGTTATCAACAACTTTGCCTTACCTCTAAGATCTTGCACTAATATCCTTCAAAGGCTGAAAAACGTGGCCTCTGCCACTGATGGTCCCAATACTTTCAAACAGCAACCATGCAGTCTAGACCTTCCTAGATTCATGAAGCTGATATAGGCCTGGAGACCACATTGTCCAAAAAGATTGGGGTGTAAAATTCAGGGAATTGGCTGCAGGATTAAGGACTATGCCCCAGTTTTGAAGACCTCTTGAAGAGACACCCTGGCAGTACCCAAAAAGTGGGCCCTGCCATAGGTACATGCACAACTTTCAACGGCCCACCAAACAGTCTAGAGCTTCCTAGATTCACAAACCTGATTACCACAGGGATGACAACATTATCCCAAAACATTGGTCTGTCACATTCAAGGACTAGGCTGCAGGATGAATAACTTTGCCGCAGTTTGAAAGATCTTGAAGGGACAGCCTTGAAGGCCGAATTTAGGGGTCTCTGCCACCAGTGGACACACAACTTTCAAAGGCCAGCCAAATAGTCTAGAGCTTCCTAGATTCATGAAACCTGATATAGCCCCAATGACCCTAGTGTCCAAAGACACAGGTGTTGAAACTTCATTGACGGGTATGCAGGAGAAACAACTTTTGCCACAGCTTTGACTTGAAGAGACACCCTGGCATTACCCAAAAAGTGGCCCCTGTCATGGGTGCATGCACAACTTTCAAATGCCCACCATGTAGTCAAGAGCCTCCTAGATTAACAAACCTGATTACCACACAGATGACCACAGTGTCCCAAAACGTTGGTGTGTCACATTCCAGGACTAGGCTGCAGCATAAATAACTTTGCAGCAGTTTTGAAGATCTTGCTTTGACAGCCTTGGAGGCCGAATTTAGGGGCCTCTGACACCAATGGACACACAACTTTCAAAAGCCAGCCAAATAGTCTAGAGCTTCCTAGATTCACCCACCTGATATGAAACCAACAAGCACATTGTCCAAAGACATTGGTGTCTTAAGTTTATTGAAAGGGGAAGGTTACCAACAACTTTGCCCTACTTGTAATATCTTGATCTGATATCCTTCAAAGGCTGACAACATGGCCTCTGCCACTTTTTGACGCAATACTTTCAAGCAGTAACCATGTAGTCTAGACCTTCCTAGATTCGCAAAGCTGATATGGCCCCAATGACCACATTGTCCCAAAAGATTGGTGTCTAAAATTCGAGGAGTTAGCTGCAAGATAAAGGACTATGCCCCACTTTTGAAGATCTTAACTTCATGCCCATCAAATAGCAAGATGAAGCGGCCTCTACCATTGCTGGGAACACTACTTTCAAAGGCCAACTAAACAGGCTAGAGCTTCCTAGATTCACAAACCTGATTACCGCTCAGATGACCACAGTGTCCCAAAATGTTGGTGTGTCCCATTCCAGGAGTAGACTGTAGGATAAATAACTTTGCAGCAGTTTTAAATATCTTGCATTGACAGCCTTGAAGGCCGAATTTAGGGGCCTCTGCTACCAGTGGACACGCAACATTCAAAGGCCAGCCAAATAGTCTAGAGCTTCCTAGATTCAAAAAACCTGATATAGCTCCAATGACCCCAGTGTCCAAAGACACGGGTGCTGAAACTTAATTGACGGGTATGCAGGAAAAACAACTTTTGCCACAGCTTCCACTTGAAGAGACACCCTGGCATTGCCCAAAAAGTGGCCCCTGCCATGGGTGCATGCACAACTTTCAAAGGCCCACCAATCAGTTTAGAGCTTCCTAGATTCACAATCCTGATTACTGCGCAGATGCCCCCGGTGTCCCAAAACGTTGGTGTGTCACATTTCAGGACTAGGCTGCAGGATAATTAACTTTGCAGAAGTTTTAAATATCTTGCTTTTACAGCCTTGACGGCTGAATTTAGGGGCCTCTGCCACCAGTGGACACACAACTTTCGAAGGCCAGCCAAATAGTCTAGAGCTTCCTAGATTCACCCACCTGATATAAATCCAAGAAGCACAGTGTCCAAATACATAGGTGTCTTAAGTTTATTGAAAGAGGCAGGTTACAAACAATTTTGCCCTACCCGTAAGATCTTGAACTGATATCCTTCAAAGCCTGAAAAACGTGGCCTCTGCCACTGATGGATGCAATACTTTCAAGCAGCCACCATGTAGTCTAGACCTTCCTAGATTCGCGAAGCTGATATAGCCCAAATTACCACATTGTCCCAAAAGATTGGTGTGTAAAATTCAAGGAATTGGCTGCAAGATAAAGGACTATGCCTCACTTTGGAAGATCTTCACTTCATGCCCATCAAATAGTAAGATAACGCGGCCTCCAACATGACTTGGCACACTACTTTCAAAGGCCCACCAAACAGGCTAGAGCTTCCTAGATTCACAAACCTGATTACCGCGCATATGCCCCCAGTGTCCCAAAATCTTGATGTGTCACATTCCAGGACTAGGCTGCAGGATAAATAACTTCACAGCAGTTTTGAAGATCTTGAATTGACACCAATTGAGAAAAAGTAGCCTCCTCCATCAGTAGACACGCAACTTTCAAAGGCCAGCCAAATAGTCTAGAGCTTCCTAGATTCACCCACCTGATATGAAACCAACAAGCGCAGTGTCCAAAGACATTGATGTCTTAAGTTTATTGAAAGGGGCAGGTTACCAACAACTTTGCCCTACCTGTAAGATCATGATCTGATATCGTTCAAAGGCTGAAAAATGTGGCCTCTCCCACTGATGGGCCCAATACTTTCAAACAGCGACCATGTAGCCTAGACCTTCCTACATTCCTGAACCTGATATAGCCACGACAACCACATTGTCTTAAAAGATAGGGGTGTAAAATTCAGGGAATTGGCTGCAGGATAAAGGACTATGCCCCAGTTTTGAAGACGTTGACTTCATGCCCTTCAAATAGCAAGATAAAGCGGCTTCCACCATGGCTGGGCACAATACTTTTAAAGACCCACCAAACAGTCTAGAGCTTCCTAGATTCACACACCTGAATAACGCACATATGACAATATTGTCCCAAAATGTTGATGTGTCACATTCCCGGAGTAGGCTGGAGGATATATAACTTTGCAGCAGTTTGAAATATCTTGAAGTGACAGCCTTATAGGCCGAAATTAGGGGCCTCTGCCACCACTGGACTCACCACTTTGAAAATGTCTAGAGCTTACTAGAATCACAAACCCGATGTAGCCCAGATGACCACATTGTCCCAAAAGATTGGTGTGTAAAATTCAAGGAGTTGGCTGCAGAATAAAGGACTATTCCCTGTTTTTGAAGATCTTAACTTCATGCCCATCAAATAGCAAAATAATGCATCCTCCACCGTGGCTAGGCACACTACTTTCAAAGGCCAACCAAACAGTCTAGAGCTTCCTAGATTCACAATCCTGATTAATGCACAGATGACCACAGTGTCCTAAAATGTTGGTAAGTCACATTCCATGAGTAGGTTGTAGGATAAATAACTTTGCAGCAGTTTTAAAGATCTTGAATTGACAGCCCTGAAGGCCAAATTCAGGGGCCTCTGACACCGGTGGATTCACCACTTTAAAAAGGCAACCATATGCGGCCTAGTCCTTGAATGTGACACACCAATGTTTTGGGACACTGTGGTCATCGGTGCGGTAATCAGGTTTGTGAATCTAGGAAGCTCTAGACTGTTTGGTTGGCCTTTGAAAGTAGTGTGCCCAGCCATGGTTGAGGACTCTTTATCTTGCTATTTGAAGGGCATGAAGCCAAGGTCTTCAAAACTTGAGTATCGTCCTTTATCATGCAAAAATTGTTGGTAACCTGCCCCTTTCAATAAACTTAACACACCAATGTCTTTGGACACTGTGCTCGTTGGTTTCATATCAGATGGGTGAATCTAGGAAACTCTAGACTATTTGGCTGGCATTTGAAAGTTGTGTGTCCACTGATGGAGGAGGCCACTTTTTCTCCCCTTTGACAGCTATGTCTGTTCAAGTTTAAGCTGGGGCAAAGTTGTCTATCCTGGGCATTGGTCAATGAATTTGACACACCATTGTCTTTGGACACTGTTCTCATTGGAGCTATATCAGGTTTGTGAATCTAATAATCTCTAGACTATATGGTTGCCTTTTCAACGTGGTAAGTCCACTGGTGGCAGAGGCCCCTAAATTCAGCCTTCAGGGCTACCCATTCAAGATCTTAAAAACTCCTGCAAAGTTATTTATCCTTCAGCCTTCTCCTGGAATGTGACACACAAACGTTTTGGGACACTGCGGTCTTCTGTGCGGTAATCAGGTTTGTGAATCTAGGAAGCTCTAGAATGTTTGGTGGGCCTTTGAAAGTAGTGTTCCCAGCCATGGTGGAGGACGCATTATCTTGCTATTTGATGGGCATGAAGTGGAGATCTTCAAAAGTGGGGCATAGTCCTTTATCTTGCAGTTAACCCCTTGAATTTTACACCCCAATCTTTTGGGACAATGTGGTCATCGGGGTTATATCAGCTTCTTGAATCTAGGAAGTTCTAGACTACATGGTTGCTGCTTGAAAGTATCGCGTCCATTAGTGGCAGTGACCACGTTTTTCAGCCTTTGAAGGATATCAGTTCAAGATCTTACAGTTAGGGCAAAGTTGTTGGTAACCTGCCCCTTTCAATAAACTTAAGTCACCAATGTCGATGGACACTGTGCTTGTTGGTTTCATATCAGGTGGGTGAATCTAGGAAGCTCTAGACTATTCGGCTGACCTTTGAAAGTTGTGTGTCCACTGATGGAGGAGGCCACTTTTTCTCCCCTTTGAAAGCTATGTCTGTTCAAGTCTAAGCTGGGGCAAAGTTATCTATCCTGGACGCTGGTCAATGAATTTGACACCCCATTGTCTTTGGACACTGTTCTCATTGGGGCTACATCAGGGTTGTGAATCTAGTAAGCTCTAGGCAATATGGTTGCTTTTTCAAAGTGGTGAGTCCACTGGTGGCAGAGGCCCCTAATTTTGGCCTTCAAGGCTGTCACATCAAGATCTTTAAAACTGCTGCAAAGTTATTTATCCTGCAGCCTAGTCCTTGAATGTGACACACCGACATTTTGGGACACTGTGGTTATCTGTGCGGTAATCAGGTTTGTGAATCTAGGAAGCTCTAGATTGTTTGGTGGGCCTTTGAAAGCAGTGTGCTCTGCCATGGTGGAGGCCGCTTTATCTTGCTATTTGAAGGGCATGAAGTCAACGTCTTCAAAACTGTGGCATAGTCCTTTATCCTGCAGCCAATTCCCTGAATTTTACACCCCAATCTTTTTAGATAATGTGGTTATCATGGCTATATCACCTTCATGAATCTAGGAAGGTCTAGGCTACATGGTCGCTGTTTGAAAGTATTGGGTCCATCAGTGGGATAGGCCACGTTTTTCAGCCTTTGAAGGATATCAGATCATGATCTCACAGGCAGGGCAAAGTTGTTGGTAACCTGCCCCTTTCAATAAACTTAAGTCACCAATGTTGATGGACACTGTGCTTGTTGGTTTCATGTCAGGTGGTTGAATCTAGGAAGCTCGAGACTATTTGGCTGGCCTTTGAAAGTTGTGTGTCCACTGGTGGCAAAGGCCCCTAAATTCGAGCTTAAAGGCTGTTAAAGCAAGATCATTAAAACTGCTGCAAATGTATTTATCCTACAGCCTACTCCTGGAATGTGACTTACCAACGTTTTGGGACACTGTGGTCATCTGTGCGTTAATCAGGATTGTGAATCTAGGAAGCTCTAGACTGTTTGGTGGGCCTTTGAAAGCTGTGCATACACCCATGGCAGAGGCCACTTTTCGGGCACTGCCAGGATCTGTCTCTTCAAGTGGAAGCTGTGGCAAAAGTTGTTTTTCCTACATGCCCATGAATGAAGTTTGCACACCCATATCTTTTGACACTGGGGTCATAGGGGCTCCATCAGGTTAATGAATCTAGGAAGCGCTAGACTATTTGGTTGGAATTTGAAAGTAGTGTGTCCAGCAATGGTGGAGGCCTATATATCTTCCTATTTGAAGGGCATGAAGCCAAGGTCTTCGAAACTGGGGCATAGTCCTTTATCCTGCAAAGTTGTTGGTAACCTGCCCCTTTCAATAAACTTAAGAGACCAATGTCTTTGGACACTGTGTTTGTTGGTTTCATATCAGCTGGGTGAATCTAGGAAGCTCTAGACTATTTGGCTGGCCTTTGAAAGTTGTGTGTCCAGTGATGGAGGAGGCCACTTTTTCTGCCATTTGAAAGCTATGTCTGTACAAGACTAAGCTGGGCCAAAGTTGTCTTTCCTGGGTACTTGTCAATGAATTTGACGCCCCATTGTCTTTGGACACTGTTCTCATTGGGCTATATCAGGTTTGTGAATCTAGTAAGCTCTAGACTATATGGTTGCCTTTTCAAAGAGGTGAGTCCACCGTTGGCAGAGCCCCCTAAATTCGGGCTTCAAGGCTGTCAATTCAAGATCTTTAAAACTCCTGGAAAGTTATTTATCCTACAGTCTACTCCTGGAATGTGACACACCAACCTTTTGGGACACTGTGGTCATCTGGGCGGTAATCAGGTTCGGAATCTAGAAAGCTCTAGCCTGTTTGGTGGGCCTTTGAAAGTAGTCTACCCAGCCATGGCTGAGGCTGCTTTATCTTGCTATTTGATGGGCATGAAGTTAAGATCTTTAAAAGTGGGGCATAGTCCTTTATCTTGCAGCTAACTCCTCGAATTTTACAGACCATTCTTTTGGGACAATGTGGTCATCAGGGCTATATCAGCTTTGCGAATCTAGGAAGGTCTAGACTACATGGATGCTGCTTGAAAGTATTGCGTCAATAAGTGGCAGAGGCCATGTTTTTCAGCCTTTGAGGGATATTAGATCAAGATATTACAGGTAGGGCAAAAGTTGTTGGTAAGCTGCCCCTTTCAATAAACTTAAGACACAATTGTCTTTGGACACTGCGCTTGTTGGTTTCATATCAGGTGGGTGAATCTAGGAAGCTCTAGACTATTTGGCTGGCCTTTGAAAGTTGTGTGTCCACTAGTGGCAGAGACCCCTAAATTCGGCGTTTAAGGCTGTCACTTCAAGATCTTTGAAACTGCTGCAAAGTTATTTATCCTGCATCCTACTCCTTGAATGTGACACACCAACGTTTTGGGATACATCGGTCATCTATGCGGTAATCAGATTTATGAATCTAGGAAGCTCTAGACTGTTTGGTGGGCCTTTGAAAGTTGTGCATGCACCCATGGCAGGGGCCACTTTTAGGGCACTGCCAGGGTGTCTCTTCAAGCCGTCTTCAAAACTGGGGTATAGTCCCTAATCCTGCAGCAGATTCCCTGAATTTTACACCCCAATCATTTTGGACAATGTCGATGGCTGAGTAACATAAGGTCGTATCTCAAAAAAATCAAATTTTTTATTATTTTTGAACCGGCTTCCCTACCCCCTAAAATATCCAGAAATTTTGGAATTTATCGAATTTTCGAAATCTTTGGCATGTTATAAACCAGTAAACAAAGGTCGTATCTGCACAATGTCACTTTTCAGTGAGTAACATAAGGTCGTATCTGCTTTAAACCAAAGTTTTATTTTCAGTAAATTATGTTAATCTATACAAAATAAAAATATTCTATAATTCAGTTTATTAGACAACTATCCTACAAACATTATCAAAATATTATTAACACATCGTTAATCGAATCAAAGGTAGATATAGTAATATAGTTTTGAAATGCTGGATACGACCTTTGATTACTGAAGAAATGGTTCAGATGTTGAGTAACATAAGGTCGTATCTTGTCTGTATTTAAATTTGATGGTGTAAATGTCATATAAGTCCTTACTATTTTAGTGTAAACAAGTGTAGTAAATCTTAGCATACTTCCTGAACTTTACAAATGTTATTTTATGTTATTTGGAATAGCTAAATTGATTTAATTTGTATTTATCTATAATTTATATTTGTCAGATACGACCTTATGTTACTCACTGATTTCCAACTTTTTTCCATAAAACTCAGTAACATAAGGTCGTATCTGAAATGAATTCTCTTCTTGTTGCCATAGTATCATCCTAATAACCTATGGATATAGAAATATCTCACCAACTAATTTCTAGCTACTTATTCTTCCTAGAAATGGAATATTTTATTTATTGAGCAGATATTTTTAATCATATAACCCTTCAAAGGACGTCATATTTCTTTAATTAGCAATATCTCAAATCTAACATTTGTCAGATACGACCTTATGTTACTCAGCCAACGATGTGGTCTCCAAGCCTATATCAGCTTCGCGAATCTAGGAAGGTCTAGACTACATGGTTTCTGTTTGAAAGTATTGCTTCCATCAGTAGGAAAGGCCACGTTTTTCAGCCTTTGAAGGATATCAGTTCAAGATCTTACGGGTAGGGCAAAGTTGTTCGTAACATGCCCCTTTCAATAAACTTAAGACACCGATGTCTTTGGACACTGTGCTTGTTGGTTTCATATCAGCTGGGTGAATCTAGGAAGCTCTAGACTATTTGGATGGCCTTGTAGGCCAAAATTAGGGGCCTCTGCCACCAGTGGACTCACCACTTTAAAAAAGCAACCATATAGTCTAGAGCTTACTAGATTCACAAACCTGATATAGTCCCAATGAGAACAGTGTCCAAAAACAATGGGGTGTCAAATTCATTGACCAGTGCCCAGGATATACAACTTTGCCCCAGCTTAGACTTGAACAGACATAGCTTTCAAAGGGCGGAAAAAGTGGTCTCCTCCATCAATGGACCCACAACTTTCAAAGGCCAGCCAAATAGTCTAGAGCTTCCTAGATTCAGCCACCTGATATGAAACCAACGAGCACAGTGTGCAAAGACATTGATGTCTTAATTTTATTAAAAGGCGCAGGTTACCAACAACTTTGCAGGATAAAGGACTATGACCCAGTTTCGAAGACGTTGGCTGCATGCCCTTCAAATAGGAAGATATATAGGCCTCCATCATTGCTGGACATACTACTTTCAAATTCCAACCAAATAGTCTAGAGCTTCCTAGATTCATGAACCTGATGGAGCCCCTATGACCCCAGTGTCAAAAGATATGGGTGTGCAAACTTCATTCACGGGCATGTAGGAAAAACAACTTTTGCCACAGCTTCCACTTGAAGCGACAGATCCTAGCAGTGCCCGAAAAGTGGCCTCTGCCATGGGTGTATGTAAAACTTTCAAACGCCCACCAAACAGTCTAGAGCTTCCTAGATTCACAATCATGATTAACGCACAGATGACCACAGTGTCCCAAAACGTTTTTGTGTCACATTCCAGGACTAGGCTGCAGGATAAATAACTTTGCAGCAGTTTTAAAGATCTTGCTTTTACAGCCTTGAAGTCTGAATTGAGGGGCCCATGCCACCAGTGGACACTAAACTTTCAAAAGCCAGCCAAATAGTCTAGAGCTTCCTAGATTCACCCACCTGATATGAATCCAACAAACACAGTGTCCAAAGACATTGGTGTCTTAAGTTTGATGAAGGAGGCAGGTTACCATCAATTTTGCAGGATAAAGGACTATGCCCCAGTTTTGAAGACCTTGGCTTCATGCCCTTCAAATAGCAAGATAAAGAGCACTCCACCATTGGTGGACAGACTACTTTCAAATGCCAACCAAATAGCCTAGAGCTTCCTAGATTCATGAACCTGATGGAGCCCCAATGACCCCAGTGTCAAAAGATATGGGTGTGCAAACTTCATTGATGGGCATGTAGGAAAAACAACTTTTGCCACAGCTTCCACTTGAAGACATAGACCTGGCAGTGCCTGAAAAGTGGCCCCTGCCATGGGTGTATGCACAACTTTGAAAGGTCCACCAAACAGTCTAGAGCTTCCTAGATTCACAAACCTGATTAGCGTGCGGATAGCCACAGTATCCCGAAACGTTGGTGTGTCACATTCAAGGAATAGGATTCAGGATAAATAACTATTCAGCAGTTTCAAAAATCTTGAAGTGAAAGCCTTAAAGGCTGAATTTAGGGGTCTCTGCCACCAGTGGACACATGACTTTCAAAGGCCAGCCAAATAGTCTAGAGCTTCCTAGATTCACAATCCTGATATGAAACCAACAATCGCAGTGTCTAAAGACATTGCTGTCTTAAGTTTATTAAAAGGGGCAGGTTACCAAAAACTTTGCCCTACCTGTAATATCTTGATCTAATATCCCTCAAAGGCTGATAAACATGGCCTCTGCCACTTATTGATGCAATACGTTCAAGCAGCAACCATGTAGTCTAGACCTTCCTAGTTTCGCAAAGTTGATATAGCCCTGATGACCACATTGTCCCAAGAGATTGGTGTGTAAAATTCGAGGAATTAGCTGCAAGATAAAGGACTATGTCCCACTTTTGAAGATCTTAACTTCATGCCCATCAAATAGCAAGATGAAGCGGCCTCAACCATGGCTGGGAACACTACTTTCAAAGGCCCACCAAACAGTCTAGAGCTTCCTAGATTCACAAACCTGATAACCGCATAGATGACCACAGTATCCCAGAACGTTGGTGTGTCACATTCCAGGACTAGGCTGCAGGATAAATAACTTTGCAGCAGTTTTAAAGATCTTGAAGTGACAGCCTTGAAGGCCGGATTTAGGGGTCTCTGCCACCAGTGGGCACACAATTTTCAAAGACCAGCCAAATAGTTTAGAGCATCCTAGATTCACCCACCTGATATGAAACCAACAAGCACAGTGTCCAAAGACATTGGTGTCTTAAGTCAAATTGAAAGGGTCAAGTTACCAACAACTTTGCTCTACCTCTAATATCTTGAACTGATATCCTTCAAAGGCTGAAAAACGTGTGCTCTGCCACTGATGGACGCAATACTTTCAAGCAGCAACCATGTAGTCTAGACCTTCCTAGATTTGCAAAGCTGATATATCCCCGATGACCACATTGTCCCAAAAGATTGGTGCAAAAAATTCAAGGAGTTAGCTGCAAGATAAAGGACTATGCCCCAATTTTGAAGATATTCACTTCATGCCCATCAAATAGCAAGATAAAGCGGCCTCCACCATGGCTGGGCACACTACTTTCAAAGGCCCACCAAACAGGCTAGAGCTTCCGAGATTCACAAACCTGATTAACGCGCAGATGACAACATTGTCCCAAAACGTTAGTGTGTCACATCCCAAGAGTAGGCTATAGGATAAATAACTTTGCAGCAGTTTTAAAGATCTTGAAGTGACAGCCTTGAAGGCCGAATTTAGAGGCCTCTGCCACCAGTGGACACACAACTTTCAAAGGCCAGCCAAATAGTCTAGAGCTTCCTAGATTCAACCACCTGATATGAAACCAACAAGCACCGTGTCCAAAGACATTGTCGTCTTAAGTTTATTGAAAGGGGCAGGTTACCAACAACTTTGCCCTACCTGTAAGATCATGATCTGATATCCTTCAAAGGCTGAAAAACGGGGCCTCTGCCACTTATTGACCCAATACTTTCAAACAGAGACCATGTAGTCTAGACCTTCCTAGATTCATGAAGCTGATATAGCCACGATAACCACATTGTCTAAAAAGATTGGAGTGTAAAATTCATGGAATTGGCTGCAGGATAAAGGACTATGCCCCAGTTTTGAAGACATTGACTACATGCCCTTCAAATAGCGAGATAAAGCAGCCTCCACAATGGCTGGGCACAATACTTTCAAAGGCCCACCAAACAGTCTAGAGCTTCCTAGATTCACAAACCTAATTAATGCACAGATGACAACATTGTCCCAAAATGTTGATGTGTCACATTCCCGGAGTAGGCTGTAGGATATATAACTTTGCAGCAGTTTTAAAGATCTTTAAGTGACAGCCTTATAGGCCGAAATTAGGGGCCTCTGCTACGGGAGCAATTATGCACGCGGACCTCACCCCCTCGGTACCGCGTATATATAATTCCTTGTCTACGCGGACCCCGTTCCCGCGCATTGTAACAAAGATTATCTACGCGGGAGTGCTTCCGCGTGTGTCGAGAACATTATATACGCGGACCCTAACTCGAAGTCGCGCACGGAAGGTACTTTATATACGCGGTCATCCGCGTATGTTGGTAGTTCTATATCCGCGGTACTAAACCCCCTGATATTTCGAAGTCGCGGATATAAGTGGTGTTAACTACGCGGGGTTTACCGTTTTAGGAAATGTCCTCCATATACCGATTTGTATTTGAACAGATGTCTCCATACAGGTGTTCAATACGAATATTTCGAACCTTCTGTAATACGTATCCGAACAGCATCACTTTAAATCATGTTCCTTACCTATTTGTATGGGAACAGCACCACATTTAACTATGTTCATTACAAAAAAGTCCCCCCCCCCCGTCTGCTAGTGACACCTGGCGGCCTTCATAGACATCGACTTATGGAGCCCAATTTGTATGTCAAACCCATTATCCAAGTATATGTTCTTTCCAAATTACTATTAAGATGGGCCTCTTATTAGCACCAATGGCAGAGGAACAAAGACCGCCC
Source organism: Lepidonotus clava (assembly GCA_936440205.1). Classification (NCBI taxonomy): domain Eukaryota; kingdom Metazoa; phylum Annelida; class Polychaeta; order Phyllodocida; family Polynoidae; genus Lepidonotus; species Lepidonotus clava. The sequence goes on along the minus strand of OW387146.1, from coordinate 43,594,460 downwards.
GTACGCTAGCGTCACCTAGCGACGTCCTTTGGTATTCATGTTGCGGTCCCCCCCTCCTTTGCAGACTACAAATTATTATTATTAATATTGGCCTCTTATTAGCACCAATGCATGAGGAACAAAGACCGCCCGTACGCTAGCGTCACCAAGCGACGTCCTTTGGTATTAATGTTGCAGTTCCCCCCCTCCTTTGCAGACCCGAGTAAACCTAATAGTAATAATTAAAATATTGTCTCAGAATTCCCTAAAAGCGGGCCCTTGCGATCTTGACCATCAGCCTGCCAATATAATTCCGTAAAGCGCCAAACAAACAAAAGCATTGTCTCCCCGCCATCCGCTAGAGGCACCTGGTGGCCACTGTTGGCAACGTAACTAGTTAACATAGGTAATGCACTGACCCCGCGCTGGGTAGCTAGACTTATCTGCGCGGGACTCCAATAAGCGTCATCATTTCTGGCTTATGTAAGTTTTATTCGTAATTTACCTAATTTATCTGTCGTCCTATTGGCTCATTGTGATTATCGTCTGAGTTACAATTGAACTACAATTATATAATGTTATTTAAAATTCTTTGTTTTTACACAACTGAATCGATGTCTTTTGTGTTTGCTGCGGTAATAACCAAAGAAGAGACAATTTCTACACAAAATATGGTGTGAGATAGTATTTATTCACTCAGTCAATATCAGTCAAAATAAAAAGGGTCGGTTGCCATGCCTTAAATAATAAGACTATGCTGTGGTCGAGACACATACACAGTCATGGCATCCAAATCGTTGGGTTCGATCAATTATCAAAGTATCCAACGTTGTCAACCTAACATCATCAGTATCCGGCAATTGTGTTACATGAAATTTAATACATTTCAGTCCATCTAGCTCCGCAATGTTCATTACAAATCATTGTTTTCTTTACAATTTCATTACAAACTTTTATTGCAACTAAAAAGAAAAACCAGCGCCGACTGCTAGCGTCACCTGGTGGCCTCCGTAGACAGCCCAATTCACTTTCTGTTCAGGTTGCTGCGTTACAAATATAGTTAAGAACCTGACACGCTCTACAAGGGATATAACTCGCATTGGTATTACATTGCCATTTTGCATTCAAAAATAGGTTCAATTGAAGTTTTCGCCGTGTACGAATTTAAAAATCGTACTTTCTTTAGCGACTTTCATGGTTGTATTTCAGCTTCTACGGTTACCCAAGTAATATTCGATCAATATCATTTATTGCTCAGAACATCATATATTTAAGCTTGTTAAATGTGACTATACTCCTCTCACTTCCATATTGGGAATTGAATGTTTACATTTCATGCTGTACCCGCGATTTCCAATACATATATACTAACATACTAAATCAACTAAATCACATCTCTTTCATTTCCTCCCTTCTGGCTTGTAGTCCCCTTACGTTTCCCTGCTGTACTTATTCAACGCAATACGGGCAGCACCAATGCTGAAGGTGATGCGGCTTCTCCCTTAATCCGCCACATGGCAAGTGCGCCCATTTTCCGCAGTTGTCACAGTTCTGCATTGGTGGCGGCCCATCCTCATCAGTCTCCACTCCAGTGCAATCCGGCATCTCGCACACCGGCTCTTTGCTCAGGTGCATCTCTTCCTTTATCGTCGCTGCCACATGCACCCGGAAGTTCTTGGCATGCCCCATTCGCATGGTTTCAGTGCGCATCCCTCGCAGGATGGCCGTCGCATTCTGAAATGAATAGGATAATTGAAAATTCTTGGCTACATTATCAATTTTTTCAGACTTACAATTTTTATGTATTGCTCGCATTTTTTCAAGAATCCATATGGTTCTTACTCGTAGCTTAATATTTTGCAGTTCATGACAGGGTTAATCGCGTTTAGTCACACCAAACACACACCCGCCCCCCCCCCACCCCTTCTACATTCACCGATCTCATCCCGGCAATAAACTCACCATCAAGGTGAATAGGCCACAGCTGTCTCCATCGTGCTGGGGGTTCGACTGTCTCTCGCTTACGGTCCAATTTCCTTGTGCTTCACCCAAAGCCTTGTTTCTAGCGGCAATGAAGCGCCTACAATATATCAAAAAATCAAAAAAGTGTCAATATCATTTGTTTTAACATAATATGAAACAAAGTCTCTGCATCTAAGCTTTATTATTGTTAGTATACCCATGCTCATTCAAATTATCAAAGACCAATTGTTATTACATTATTGAATTATCCGTTGGCAATCTGACCGCGGAAGCCATAGTCCACTCAATTATCTTTCTTTAGCATCAAGTAAATATTGCCTCTATACTATATACTGTATTGAGACGTTTCCATTCCTGTTACCTGCCGCTAAAAATGCACTTACATCCAACGTTGTGTCCAGGTCCTGATTCGTGGTAAGCTGCTGAGCGAATCGTAGATGGTCACCTCTAGGTTTTCCATGTTCATCACCATCAGGAACCAGTGATGACCTGGGTTCACTGGTAGCATCACCCACTTGTACTCCATAAGTGGGATCTGAAATAGATTAATAAGGCATAATTTACCTTCCCCTATAAGCTCCTCTCTTAAGACATAGACGTTTGGAAAAACGTACCAAAATTGTGCATTGCACCATGTTCGTCGCCGAAAACATTTTTATCTTGATCATATCTACAAAAAAAAATTTGTTTCTGTTCACCGCAGGGCTCGACAAATAATTTATAAAGCTTCTCATTTGGTTGCCCGGCTTTAAACTTCGATGTCCAGATGCTTCCTTGTGGAAAACTTGCCAAATGTTAAATGTAATTCATAACGCTTTTATTAGTTCATTTTAATAAATTTTCAAGATTTACAATTTTGCAAGACAAAAAACTTCAGGAATGACATGGGGACATATTTTCTGGTTGTCCCTGGCGTCCGGGCACCCGATTTGTTTAGCCCTGTGTCACCTGTCGTCATTGTGTATCTGATAATAGTTAAGGGTTTACTGTACTACCTTTGTGAATATGCTGCGGTAGTTGCTTCTTGCCCACATTTGCGCCGTCTGACTGGGCATCATGAAGACGGTCTTGGGATTTAGTAGGTTCTCCTGTTGCGCCAAATAACCCAAGTATATGTTGATGACCTGCAGCACAAACACAATAAGGAAATGAAGTCAGAAGGCAAGGCCATACAAAAAGACCATGGTTGATAAAAGTTATCGAAGGTCAATACTTTGAGTAACAGACTTTGAATTTCTTAATGTATACTGAATAAGTCCTACACCTACATTCATTAATAGAGTATTTCATCAAATATTAACTCACATTGTCACACAGCCATTCTCCCCTGTTGAGGTTGTTGAGATCCGCGATCGTTATGGTATTGTTCCCTATGCTATACTTTCTCAAATCCCGGAGTCGCAGCTTAGGCTTCACCAAGTCGTTAGCTTTGCAATTAGGCAGGTGTGGCACCGGCCACAACGTTGGGATTGCCTCAACGATATGCATCTGTTTTATGAATGCATGAGTAGTTAGCAGGGCCATGATGTGGGCAATCTCCTTCTGTCTCTCCCTAGTGTGTTTGGCTAGTTGTTCTCTCATAATCAGATTTAGGCTGGCCCTAGCCTCGTTGATTGTATCGGTGTGGTCGTCACCCCTCCTAGTCAATTCCTCCTCTAAGGAAACTATGGGATCATCGCTGCTTTCTGTTGGCACCTCGAGCTTTTCCACTGAATGTAACAGGTTTCGGAGTTGTCCCGGTCCGTGTCTGCTGAGGAAGGCATACACTTGGGAATCTCGGTAACCTCTAGGTGGTACCCGTTCATCACTCATAGTCTGTGCGTTTTCTGTTTCTGTGTCCTTCCTGCCTCGTCTTGCTCTTGGTTCTTTCTCCGGCGATGGCCACTCCTCCGGCTCCGTTTTTTTTTTCCTTTTAACCCGCAACCTTGTAGCAGCTTCTTCCTCATTTTCAGGTGACTTTAGTAACTCTTCCCTTCGGCGTCTCCTCTCTCCAAGGCTTCCCTTCCTTGGCTTTTTTGGGCCTCGCTTCCGTCCTTTTCCCACCTTTCCCTGTTCTTCAGTAATACTTTCATCAGAGTCTTCACCACTCACTTCTGTTGGCATATCGGGATCACTAGCCCTCACACTCTCTTTTTTCCCCTTCCGCGATGTTCCCTTTCCCTTCGCCTTGCCCTTTGATTTAGATTTCCCTTTGCCACTCGTGTCATCTGCATCAATTGGCCGGTCCTTTACTCTTACATAAGTACCTTTCTTTTTTTTCACTCTCCTCAGTGGTGGACGTTCGAAAAGGGTCCTCTGGAAAGAAATTCCTCCCTCCCGGTATACACGTTTACCGGCCGCGTCCAGAATTACCACCTTCGTGTGTTTTCTGGGTTTGAAGGTCACTTCCTTCTCACTGTCTCCACTATCCTGAGAAGGACCATCTCCTCTGTTAACACTTGCCCCTGGAACTGTGTCGTTTAAGTTGCCCGATTGTTCCCCCTCGGCTGTGGTCTCCACCCCCGCATCTTCTTCTGTATCTCGCTCCTCTTCCCCATCCGTCACCACCATGGGCTCCACTCCTGAACCGTCTTCTGTATCTCGCTCCTCTTCCCCATCCGTCTCCACCATGGGCTCCACTCCCGAACCGTCTTCTGTATTTCGCTCCTCTTCCCCATCCGTCTCCACCATGGACTCCACTTCTGAACCTTTTTCTGTATCCCTTTCCTCCTCCTCATCGGTCTCCTCCACAAAGTACTTCGTGTCTGAATCATCTATTTTTTCTGTCTCCTCTTCTCCATCTGTGTCCTCGTCGCCCTTTCTCTCCTCAGTCGGGCGTTCTGGTCTGTCGGATTCTTCATGGACTTGTGTTTTAATGGGGTCTTCTTTCCCCTTTCCCGTACCACTTGAAATATGATCTTTGCTTACATCCTCACTGCCCATATTACCATCTTGTTCAGGACATTGTGCTGTGTTATCATCCGCATCAATAGTGTCGTCCCTATTCCCCGACTGCTTGTGTTCGTCCTTCTTTTTTACAGGGTTGTTTTCCTGGTCATCCATTTTCTCTGGCGCGTTACCCAATTTCAAGTCTGCCGCCCCACGTGGTTCATCCTCGTTTTTGAACAAGGTGCCTGCCCCCATCTGCTCTTCTCCTTCTCTGGGTTCTGTGTCCTCGTTCATTGTACTTTTTTTCTTCACCTCCTCGAACGGCTTTCCATTCATACTCGCGCCGGCTTTCTTCATGTCTTTGTGGTTCCCGTCTCTAATGAAGCCACCCTCAGTCTCGTGCACGTTCCCTGCCATGTTACCCTTCTCCTCCAACACGCTCGCTCCTTTGATCCCCTCGTCAGTCAATGTTCCAGTATCACTGAAGTCGTCTTCCCTTATAAATCCGCCCTCTGTGCTTCCTGTGCCCACAGGATCACAGTCTGGGTACTGCTGCTCCTTTGACTTTTCTGGTAACAATTCTGTGTCAGAAAGTGCTTCCCCTTCCATGTTTTTTGCTTCTGTCCCCTCGCTATTGTCACATGACTCATTTTCACCCTCCCATTCTGTGTTTCTTGCCAAATCATCCTGTAACAACCCATCACCAGAAATGTCTGTGCCATCTTCAGAGGGCGCTCTCCTTCCACCACTGTCTGTCACGTTATCATGTTCCCCTCCCTGTTCTGTGGTTTCCTCAATTTCTGCGTTGTTGGACATGTTATCCGCCGGACTCTCATTTTCTGGAACCTCGTCCACAGGTCCTTCGTTCTCCTCGTCATCTGACTCAATTACTCTCACTCGCCGCCTTTTCCGTGTTGTTTTTTTCTGACCACTATCTTGGTGATCGTCGTCGTCCTCCTCTTCATTTCCCATCGTCTTTCCCTTTGCATTCCTTTTCCTTTTCGCACCAGTTTTCCTTGGAGGTGGCGATTTTTCATGTGTGTTTTCAGCTTCCTCATTTCCGACAAGAACTCTCACCAACTTTCCGGCCAACCAAGCTTTCCAGTACTTGATCAGGTTTGCTAGATGGTGGCGGAACTCATCATTTCCCGCCACCGAGAACAGGTTCCCGATCTTTGTTAGGGTTCCCATGGACTCGTTGAATCGCAACGGTGCGGTAGAAGGTACCGGCCTTTGTGTATCCGGCACAACTCCAGTTGTGACACTAGAGTGTCGCATGTCATAATCTTGGCGCCAACGTTGTGCAACCCAGTTGCAGTTCAGTGCCCAATCCTGCTGGGCCATAATGAAAAACCCATGGCGACATACCGAAAGTTGGTCCTGTTGAAAAGTGCAGGAGCACTTCAACCGAGTCTCATCCATCTGAACCACATACTCTTGTTTGTTTTCCATCACTATGAAGGTTCCGTCTGGGAGCTCTGTGAGGCGAAATTTGATATCCTTGTCCTTCAACTTAGCCTTTTCTGCGAGCATTTTCCTGGCCGCTGCTTTAGTGTACACAAGGTACAATCTCTGGGCTGTTGGTGATCTGTCTGTTGCATTGTACGAGTACTTCATTCCCCGGATGATCTCCTCCGCATTCTCCTGCACCTCTTTCCTTTGCGTGTACTTGTACATGAGAAGCACACAGTTGTACAGGGTCGCATTCGGGGGTACCTGGTCCTTTATATGGCGGTGGAAGCTTTCCAAGTGATTTGTCGTGCGAGTATTCATTGTGGGTAGGCCTTTCCGCATGTATTGTGCCCATACATGGTTACATTTCAACCACTCACGGTTAAAGTATCCCAGGTAGTCAGCAATACCTTCTTGTTCGAACAGGGTCTCCACGGCCTCATCGAATTCCTCTCTGGTGTGTGCATCGACGATATCGTCAATCAAATCTTCCAACTCGGCTTTATACCTCTTGTTCAATTGCCTACCAGCCAGCTGACCGTACAGGGCCTTCTTCACGTGGAACAGGCAAAGATGTACTGGTATGTTGGGGAGCACCGCCTCGATGGCCCTGGTTTCTGATGTCGACTTGTCCACTATCATCAGCTTCGTCCTTGTCAGCTCGTCTCCATTACACTCCACAAAGTGCTTGAGAAATCGGACCATCATCTCCTTTGATTCGTTTGCCATTAAGGCATGGGCTGCAACTTGACCTCGATTGTAATTGTCGATGACCATTATGGTCGTGCGTTTCATTTCTTTGTTGTTCATATTATGTGTGGTGTCCATAATGAGAAGTTCTGGGAACTTTGCCAGGTTCCTTTTCATCGTAGCCGACTGGAAGTAGATCATGTCTACGTCCCTCTCTTCATCCTCCCACATGCACCCCTCATTTCCAGGCTCCATTGCAAGGATCTGATCAAAGCCCTCCACAAAAGCATAGTTATGTGAGTCAGTCACCACTCGTATGTTTCGTATATCCCTGCTTAAGACTCTCTTCCCCGACATTTCAGTTATATACTGTGCAATCTGTGATGAGGAGACGTTGCAGGAGAGCAGTTTCTTTGCTTGGTAGAAGTAGTCATCCTTCAGGCGCCGGTTCTGAAAAATAGTATGTAAATCATACACCCAATTTCCATGAAATGTTCACGACCCACATTGACTTTTTTCAGGAAATCTCTTGTTCCATCTAAAGAATGAGGCACAACCACGCTGATGAACGTTGTGAGAAATCTCGTGTTCCATTAACAAAATACGGGATCACTATTTTTATCTACAGTTATTTTCTGAGCTGTCATTGTAATAGGCAAATTGGGTAATAAGGTAATAGGGTACTGAATTCTCCATTTCTTTTCACTTAGGGATACAGTATACAATGGGAGGTGTAAATACAGAAACAATTACCCTCCTCTTTGATATGGATGAACATATATCATTCTGTTCACTCTTCCACTGTCTAGAAATGTCTGATTTATTACTTTTATTACTTTTGTCGGATATGTAAAAGTCAGTAAACCTAACTCAATTTCGATATAACCTACCTCTGGGTATAGTTCGAAGCGTTGACGATTGACCTTGTGATTATGGTTCTCGTTAAAACTGTTGATCTGTAGGTATTTTCCCATCCTGGAACATCCAATTTTCGCCGCACATGGGCACTCGATTTTGATTGAACTGCAACATAGAATATTGTTTTTTAGATTAAATAACGCCCATATCTGTAAGTCCTGCACATGGAAGACATCACCCCTAATGGCTTAGATTATGTTATTTAATCTGGTGCATGATAGCCCAGTTCCCGGGACAATAGCCGGGAACTTAATCACGGTTATCAAATATACAATATGTGGCTATACTTGTCACTACTCTATAAAGTGGGGCTGATCTCTATCATTTTTGTACTAGAACAGGATGTATGTGGGACATGTTCCTCTCTTAGATCGTTATATTTGAATTCAGCGAAACAGAAGCCAGCATTAAGGGTCGTATATCCCGCCCGTTTCCTCCCTGGTTTCAAAGGCTGACCTGCTCGGAGGCGCTCGGCAGGGGATGAGCGGGGGTGGTGGAGGGGGAAGGGGAGGGTAGGGGCGGGAAAGGGGATGGGAGGGCGATAGACCTGTACACGGAAATCAATCCATTATTTAATAAGTAAGGAGCACTTTCAATTCTGTAAGAAAAATAAACTTGACAAAATAAGCCAATATGCACTTGGTATAATACAGTGAATCAGGTTCCTGAAATACTGGAAGTAAGAAAATAATAAATGAATTATGCAGCTGACACTAACAAAAATCAGTAGCCTAATATAACCATCAGGCCTATAAACATAACTAGTGACTGTCGCACATGTCCGTTGTTTGGACTGCTACGTCCCACATATTTCGACAAAAAAAGTCTGACATTGGAGCCCACTGGAGACCCAGGATTGTTATGGTGATTCTCTATGAAAGGAAAAACAAAGTCACATACATAATTACTTCTCTACAATCTCGATGGCACTGGAATCAAGGCCCTGATATACACCAAATAATCGACCAAAAGAATTTCGACTTCCAATGCATAATCAAAACATACATCCCGCATAATATACACATCCAGGATCCTTAAGTAAAGGAATTAATCAAAACAATAATTTATTAATGCTGCTGAAAAAAATCAACTACAGATAGGTTAAGACTCAAAGTGAGAATACTAAAAATGAACAGGATATGAAATGGGTAATCCAAAGAGAGTTCCGAGTGGTCCTTGGTCCATCTTAGGTCCGTGCTCAGTGCCTACAGATAGAGAAATGACCATGCATGATGGGGCTGCAGGTTATTTACCCATGCCCAGTGATTTTACCAACAGACCCCCGACCCCCACAGCCGGTCTAGACCCCTCACATTTTTTATTTCAAATCTCCTGTTCTAAGTCTGTCACTTCCCGCCCGGGATGTTGTATGTCAACAAAGAGAGTAAAGTTAGTTTTATTTTAGTCTCCATGATGTGATTAAGATCTCTCGGCTTCGCTTCAGCAAAGATATATGTATGAAAGTGACCAAAGGACAAAAAGATATTTAAACCAATAATTTACATGTTTGCAAGTAGCCCCCACCACCCCCACCGCCCCCCCTCCTCCTCCAAGAACGTATTATACAAGTATAACTAGCGGCGCGTAGCGAGACTCGTGGGGAGTTGGGAGAGAGGGGCGTGTCCGCATGGCTTGGTGCTCACTCCCAGGTCCGCGCTCCCGGTGTGAATCCATTCATTACATAATTTGTTGAAGCTCCAACCTTTGAAGTGGGCGCGTGTTTGCCCCATGGTTTTATATGGTTTTATATATAATGATGTAAGATACATAATACGATATAGCATTTGTATAATAAGATATAATATGGTCAACGAACAAAAGTTCGTAAAGCCGATGGAAACGTTTTCTCCGTACAATACCTTGCCCCAGGAAATTGACTTAGTTAGAACATACAGTAGAGACCCACCCAACGACCACTTCACTAAGCAGACCACCTCTTTTAAAGACCACTTGTTGGTCAGACCGGAATATCTTCGTCTTTTTCTTGTTTCTTTGTGCTTCACTTTACAGCATTTAATTCAACTGGCACTCTGCCTCCGGCTCTAACTATTCTGTAACTGTTAAAGCATCGAAAAGATGGGGCTTGGTGACATATAATACCTTTTTAGAAAGCTTATATTTTTCTGTATAAGATGATATATTCATAATTCTTTTGTTCCAAATATGATTAAAATTATTTATTAAAAGTTCATTTTATCACATTTATTTTGTGAACAGTGATATCTACCTTAATATTCAAATTGTCTGTGTATATTCTTAAGGTTCTTGTCGCGGGAAGGGTGTCTCCAATTTTTCATCTACTTATTACTGCATTTTTAAAATTTGAAGTAGTTTTTTGGAATATTAAGTGAGAAATCTTTCGTTCAACAAATAGTCACAAAAATTGCAATTTTCCTTTTTCCCAGGGTTATGGTTAGGGTTTTTCCTTTTCATTTTCATTTTCAATTTTCATTTTTCCCGACCATTATTTGAGTCACTTCCTAATCTATTTTTCTGTGCTTTATATTGTCAGAGAGAATATGCAATAACGTGATGTTTATGCGTTTGGTACATTTTAAATAGTAGAAATGTCAATGGGGTTCTAAAAAATGTGAAGCGACATCTGGTTGCACGCCTAGACTAAAAGGAAGGTAACTACTGTGACCATTTCGCAGGTCTTGCAAAATTGTAGAATAATTAATTAATTCCTACTATCTATTTTAATGTCGATTACATATTATTTGATATAAGTTGAAATACAGGTTTTTTGATGTTGAATGTCTAAATTTTTGATATAGCCTAAACATGGGCGGATCTTAATGTCGATTACATATGATTTGATATAAGTTGAAATACTTTTTGATAGATAAAAATTAAATATAAATATGGGTTTTAAAATAGGAATAGAAATTGATCGGAAATGTGAAAATCGTGTTTAATACTTTATTTTTTTGAACTCAAATATCTCACTCAATTATTAAGGGTAACCCATAATATGTCTTGCTTACATATAGATAATAGTCATATAGAGGGAACAGTGTCTCAGATTTTCTATTAAGGACCTATTTTTCTTTGTAAGCAGTCTAGAAAATGAAGTTGTAAAAATTGACAAAAAATGAGAAAAAGTTACCGTTTTTTTGTCTAAAAAACTTAACTAAGGCATAAATGGATAATCTGATAACCTTAATCCTACTAAACACTCAAGACTATCAAGTCTTTAATCTTCAAAAGGTTCATTTTACTTTAGTCTCTGTATGTGACTGGGCCATAGTTAAGACTAGTAGGGGCATGGGAGAGGGGAGGGGACGGGAGTGGAGGAGAGTGGTGGGGAGGGGAGGGAAGGCGAGGGGACAGCAAAAGTGAAACATTACAACACATCCTGAGCGGAAATATAGCCTAAACATGCGCCCCTCCCATTTTTGGGAAAATTGTGCATTTTTTTAATGTAAAACTCGGCCAAAAAGTCATGAAGGAAAAATGTTTCCAATGGCGCACCCCCCCTTTTCTAATCTCTGGATCCGCCAGTGCTAAAGACCTGGACACATATACCAACTCGATCGTGGCGAGTCAAACCGAATGGATTGTCGGGGACTGAACAGTCGTAAGGATAGTTTTAGGGGGTGCCACACACAACAACTATTTGGTCAGAGATACATAGTGCATAGGTACACAGTCTATACTGCTGATGACATTCGGGATAACAATTCAGAGAAATATATATTAATGTACCTGCTTTTTGGTAAATATTTTTTGTGTACTCATACAGAGAAAAATAGGATATTCTTCTGTTTACAAAGGTTTAGGCCATTTTACCCCGTTTATACATACATAATGGTCGGAGGGAAAAAAACAATATACCAACAATATACCATTGTAAAGCCTATTACATGCTGCATGTAGATGTACACTGTATTTGCAAGAAGATATATGTATAAATCAGGTCAGGAATTTACCTAGCCATACAGACCCGACAGTTGACTTGTTAATCTTCAACATCTCATGATTCCCGACCCGACGAATCCGTCGGGAATAAGCCCAACTGAACAGTCGTAACCCCATGACACATACACCAACTGACCCAAACTCAACTCAACTGTAGGGTCGGTGTCCGGGCCTTTCGAGTACTGAATTGGCTGTATAGACCTTGTGCAGATGAGGTCACGTGATCACTTTTTGGTGATCACCACGTGGTGATCATGACCACGTGGCTGTGGAATTAATTCATAATTCAAAATTCTACAGGGTGAGGATGTTGAACGACTTGGTTTTGATGAAATATAGCAAAAGTATTTGTTCTAAATGTTCACAAATTTATGATAATATTGAAAATAAATTGATCACCAATATGGCGGCCAGCTATTTTTGTATGGTGTGACATCATCTGCACAACTTCTATATCAGTGTAGTTATTAATAAAAGTGTCATTGGCTGTATACTCCTGAACAAACAAGTAAGTCAGTGTAGTTATTACCGACGGTGCAAAAACTCAATCACAAAGGGTAGGTTGGAGACAAACCTGCGCATCCCTGTAACAATCATTTTAACACCACCCACCCCCCTATCTAGTCCACCGGAGCAATTAATGCAATATATTATCCGATGCAATTTAAGGAAATTAACTACGGACCCATTTTCATAACCCCCAAACATCTTACCTTTGCTCTGGTCGCTCGTAGTTGCCCGTCATTCGTGTCACCCCATGATGTTTGCAGGCAAGGGTTCCACTTGCGTAAACAAACTCCTCAGGGTACCTGGTATGGTGAGGTTGCAACTTGGCGTTCAGATTATCGACCTTTTTCATGTTCTCTGCAAAAGCACAGAAAAGAAAGAATGAGGTAAATAACTGTTTGTTTAATAATCATAAAACCATCCCAATTCAGATTCTTGGGGTAAAATTACACCACCATTGTTACAGATCGTCTCGGCAAGTAACAGAGTCCTTCTGGTTTTATCTCCACCCCATACCCCACCCCCTCTCATTTTGGCACTTGAGATATCCGACTCATACAATATAAATGCCTGTACACGACATTTAGCAAAGTATCGCATCTTACTAGTTAGCCCAGCGTGACCCAGGGCGACCTGTATCCGCCATAACAGCGAATTTTTTTAGAAAGTTAAGTTAAGCGTAGATTAGAATTGTAGTTGAACATATACAATACCACCGACTTAAGGTATGCGTTCAAGCACCAACGGCTGCACAAAACCCACTGGTTAAAAATGTTATACCCCCAAATGAAATTTAGCTTACCTTTGGAAAACACAATGTTGCGGCGCACGGCGTATCTCTGCGCTGCTGTCCACAGGTGAGCCCATGTCCGATACCTGGCGCCTTCCTTGAATTCCGGTATCTCATCCTCGCTGTAATCCGGAGGTTGATCATCTTGTGTTCCCTTAGAGGAACCACCCTCTGCCATTGCTTAGCGTGCGAAACGTATATGTCCTATCTCCCTGTTCAAGTACGTTTAAATCTCTGTGCTGCGATTTGTGTTTAATTCCACGGCGCCGTTAATGGTTCCGACGTATCTGTTCTCCGGTATGACAAGAATAAGACTGGACACACCCTTAAGTCAGGTAGGTTTGGATCCAGCGCCGAGGGTGAATTGCGCTTTCTGATTGGTCATAATATGTCACGTGGTGTTGACCGCTAATCAAAAATGCAAATTAAGGCACGAAACATTGTATCCAGGCCAGGTCAAGGTAACTGACCCACCCACCCACCCACCCAACACCTCCCCCTTTAAAAACACCCAGTCGCTCGGGCCGACTCACAGGTCAAGTTATGGGGGGTCGCGGTTGGGTTCACCCACCCACACACCCACCCACCCACCCACCCACCCACCCACCCAACACCTCCCCCTTTAAAAACACCCAGTCGCTCGGGCCGACTCACAGGTTTTTAAAAACACCAAGTCGCTCGGGCCGACTCACAGGTCAAGTTATGGGGGGTCGCGGTTGGGTTCTCGGGGGGTGGGGGTGGGGGGTGGGGGGGGGTCACACTGCACATGAACAGTTTCTTATACCACTCTATTTTGTCGCCCGAAAAAATTCTTGATATGATTAGGTGGACACCTACCCACTTCCATTTCCACCCGAGGTGCAAATTATTTTGAAATTAGTCCTTAACGGCAAAATGAGTATTATGTGCTTAATCATGTGTGTTCTCAAACAATTCTGAAAGTCAACTCTTTAAATAATAATTTATTAGTGCCAAAAAATCAACTAGTATATAGACGAGCCAACTATTAGTGAGGGACAAATATTTAAAGAACATTTCAATGGCGAAACTAAGAATATCCCCCTCTCCCGGGTGGGTGCCTTATGGGACTACCACCTGGTTGTGATGGTTACAAGTTAGCGATGCGTATCAGTCACGTGCTCAAGTGTGCCCACACGGCACAAGCCGTGGGCATAGGCGTTTGGCTGGGTTACGTAAAGGCACATCTATATTTAGCCAAGGTGAATGTGTAGATGGAGGGTCTGAACGTAATCGCGGATAATGCGGGAATAAATACGTGCAAGAACCTGATATTGTTCTACCAACACCCAATAATTAATTATTATTGATGTCAATTGAGACTGATTGATGAAATGTTTTTATAAGATGAGGTACTGACAGGGGGGCGGGGCCCACACGCAGTGCCCATATACACACAAATAGATGAAAAATAAATGAAAAATATTACTATTCGGACAATACTATACTAAGAGAATATCAGTTCACTTACAAACAAAACAAATCAGACAACGACGCCTGGTGTAATAACTTTACAATTAGGTTAAAGCATTGATAGCTTATCTCACCCAAGTCGTGTGTACCACAATAAGTGATTGTGCGTCGAGAGTCCAGTTGCGGATCCTGGTGATGTGCGTGATTGGCGAAATATGTCACTACGAAGACTAAGGCTTTACATTGAATTCTACCAATACAAAATTTGGTAAACTTTTCCAGCTAATGCTTGAGTGCGCACACTTGCAACCGAATGACCACCCCTCCCACCTCCCCCACTCACCCCAAAAAGATACCACCCTTACGACCAGATACCTGGTCGAACAGTTCCTGGAGATCAGGTGTTGAGCGACTCATGCCAGGTACCCGGCCATAACTCTTTCATGCTCTGGGCCAACACCGGCCTCGACCGTTTGAGCGAAGCCCTGTTCTCCCCGGTGGCGGTTGGGGAAGGGCATTTCAAAGAGGCTGCATCCTGGAGCCGCTCTTGGGGCGCGACCCAGTGGCCTTTGAACTGTTGTCGCTCTCCAGGTGTGTGGAGCACGGGCTTCGCGGTAAGGGTCCTAGACGCGCCTTTGCCAAAAAATGAGAGTCGCTCTTGGTCCTGAACAGGGCTGTGAGGCGACTTCGCCCCGGGGACTGGTCAAGTGGGCGGAGCGCCTGGGATTCCATTAAATACCCGGGGTGAACATGAACAGGTACACTTCTTGGTTACCTGAGATTCGCAACAGACCTCCTCTGACAACGATGACCAGCCTTTCAGTCAAGACCTCCATGTCGGCACGGGCTGGGCGACCTAAGAAGGTGTACCCCTGTGTGGTGTGTTCATACCAGGTTCGCCCCCGACAGGAGGCGATCCAGTGTGACGGTTGCGGTATGTGGTGCCACAGGAAATGTCAGTCACTTATAACAAGAGACTTTTACCGATATTTAGTTGTTGTTGGCTGTCATTTTGAATGGAGCTGTAATAATTGCTCCACCACTCAGACTCAGACCCCAGTACCGGCGCTTCCCCTACCTACTCGCACAGGCTCAGCGTCCTCACGCTCGGGATCTACCTCATCCACTGGCTCCCGCCATGAGAACATCCCGGCTTCTGCAGTGAGTCATCCCCAAAAACCCATCCCGGGAGACACACACGATGGAGACGATGTGGTGTTTGACGGCATATACTTCCTAGATGACGTCTTCGAGCTACCTTGTGGTGGTGAGGAGCATGACTCAACTTCTACCAACTCCAACCCAGATAACGATGATGTGTTCCTCCCAGAGAACCACGATCGGCCGGAAGAGTTTCTGGGCTTTGAGTTTCTCCTGCCAGTGGAACCCACCAAGTTTGGTAAGAATCTCTCCGCCGATTTTTATTCATAAGCGTCTCATGTATAATTTTAAACGGAACTGGAAATGGCAAATTTGAAACAGGCGTGTACTAGTTTGAAATGTCTTAAAAGCTAACAGCTGAGGACTGCTCACTTGCCCATCAAACGTTATATCATGCTTTTTGTGGCTGGAATTGGTTTACCTCCGTGTAATTATTAAGTCCATCTAGCTTTTAATCACATAATAGCCGCCTTAGTGCTAACATCTTAGGTGGTGCTAATTTGTGACTTTATCAATATAAGTTGGTTATAACCAGAACATGGTTTCCCATTTGCGTGTTCTTTCCTTATAGTCATTGTTTGGTTTTACCGTTTCAGAAACTGATATCGGACTTCCAGTCAATTGGTGCCAGTGTCCAGCTGCCTGCTACGCCGACTACATGATCTCTACAGCACCAGTCATCCCAGGCACCATCCAGTCTACCTATTAAAATATCGGTTGCCGCAGGGAAAGGCCAATACTGTAATTGATTAATGGGCAAGACCTGAAATAACCATAAATTAATTCGACCCAAACTTATTATGATATTGAAGTTTCCTAAGAGTTATTTCACTCGTCTACTACTTTGATGTATTTGTTGTCTAACGATTTATAAAAACATTGTAAAATTGCAAAATTTGTTACCGTTTATTTATTTCTTCGTTATTAAAACGATAGCAATGAAAGTTGTACTGTTAGTCACGAGTCCACAATTGTCCACGTAGCTTCCCCAATTGTATTTCCCAACCATACGCACCACTACCCCTTTAAACACCACTTCTGCCTCCGTTGATATGGACCAATTAATTTACGATATTTACCAACTTTTTTGGAAACTCCTAATCCCAAACTTGAAATAAATCGGAGTTCATCAAAGTTAACTTTTATTGAACAGATTCCGCTTTACATATAACTGTCTTAAGACCCTAGCTGTGAGTTATGCTTAATCCTGTGGTAAAAGACCAAATCTGTTAACATTATACTTCGTCACAAGACCAAATCTGTTAACATTATACTTCGTGACATATACATTTCTGGCAATCCGGTCGTAAAACACCAAATATGTGAGAACAATAGACTTCCTACAATATATATTTTTTATGAATTACCTCCTGTAAGAGCAAATCTATCAGAATAATATACTTCTTAAAATATCTACGAGGTACCGAAAAAATAACGGTGTTGGTTCTTTAGGTCAAGATTAATTCGGCCACACTTACAAGATGAGCAAAAAAATAAATGGGTTGCTACCATCTTGCTAAGATAAAAGTGACATTTACTATAGTACTAATACATGATTTTGTACGTCTTGCGAAATAACAGTGTAAACTCTGCAGTATTATCTTACAAACGATTACAGATTTACTGACGATGCTTGCATGTCAGTTGTTAATAAAGGAATTGGTCAGTGATTTAAAAACAAGTACTTATGTGAATTAAACGATTAGTTAATCAACAAGGGTGCCGGGGGAAAATAAAGCCACACATAATTGTAACGTCCCTCTTACACATATTTAAGATATTCAGGCGAAAAAAATATTTAATAGCCACAAGCTCCTTCTCCACGCTTAGGCCCAACGTCCAAGTACACAGTGGCGAAACAGTATTACTTTAGTTACTACCTCCTCGGAATCAAATGGACAAACATTAAAACATGCCCATGTCTACAGCACATAATCCCCGAAGTCCAAAGTGCTAAGGCAAACATTTCTTAAACAGCTACGTGAGAAAATACCAATAATGTTTACTTTTTAAACAACCCAGAACAATACAATGTAACATAAATCTCCTTTAAACTCGCGCTACATCTCTCTACCTAGACACTGGATAATTATCTGCCCCCAACAAGGCAACCATGGAGGTGGACCAGGCCATACAGATTTTAATGTTCTGGTAACAAGCACTATCATGATGCGACCGTGTTTAACTAGATCACCATCCGGAAACTGTCAAAAGTCTGCCATAACAACCTGAGATGTTCTTCACAGCTTGTCCCACATTTGGTCTTCTTCCGCTTCACTTTGGCACCGGTTTCGCATCGGGATTTTCCTGAGCCAATGGAAGAGGTGCTTCTTTTCTGAAAATTTACATACCGACAGTTTAATTTAAAGTCATGAACCAGTTAATGAATCGATTACACAGAGCGGTTAACTTTAAATGGAATCTAGCAACGAAAAAATAAAAAACAATTATATTAGGATAAACTGCATAAATAAAAATAATATTATATCATATTCAATATGCTGAAATCATGGGGATAAATGATTCTCCTTACATTCAATTTGTCTCTCTGACTTGTAATAAACCATAACATCAAGCATTTACCAAGTACAATGAAAGAACCCAAACACCCCACAACCCGGGTTAAAAGGTAGGCTCCTGAGGTTCGGCCATATTTGTTTTCGCCACAATTCACTGAAATCACCTGAGATCACCTTGACAACTTAACCATTGAGGCAAAATTAGGGCCGGGTAGGAAAATCGGCATGTCCGCGTGTCCTCGACGACCAGAAAGTCGTCCTCCTGACTCCTTATTGGTATTCCCCCCCCCCCCCCTTAAGAACCTACACTTTCCTCGTTTCTAAACTGTCAAAATAATCCGGACGACCTATCAATTTAGGTGGAGTACCAGGTCTTCATTTTCGGTCGTCCTCTGACGACAAAAAAATTAGAAGAATTTTCCTAGCCTGTAGGGATACATACCTTTGTGAATAGGCCTGCGTCCAAGGCGTCTATGTATCCGCTTGGTGGATGGCCAGCCCTCAACACGTTGTCTGCAAACTAACCCATGGCCATACAATGTTAGGGATCTTGGACATGTTCATCTTGTTCAGGTTGTATCGATTCTTTTAAATGTTACAGTGCCTTATGCCAATATACTGCCATAATATTTGAATTTTTTTTCTCTAGAATCATGTTATCTTAGCTTTTACACGTTTGCTTTTCTTACATCTCAGTTACAGCATAGCATGCCTTTCATAACAAATCACATACTATGTATTATGAATCATCTCTAATTTCTAACACATCTGCAACACCGGAATGGACTTACCTCCGCCACGGTCCCCACATGCACACCCAGCACTCACGAATGAGTCGTCACTTGAGAGGGACTCCAGCCTTCCTTCTGGAATACAATGGCAATGTTGCACTGTCCAAATCAACGTCGAGAGATCAAATGCTTCGTGTGCTTTTCACGAAATAAAACGAGGGGGAGGTATGATATCGATTTTATCGAAATACACTACATCCCGTAATTTGCACTTTGACAATTTATACTAAGCCACAGTTAATTCGAAAATATATCATCCTCCAACTGTTTACCTAGAATTAGGAATACCACACTACGAATAATATTTAGAGTTTCTCTGATTTGTCTACCATGGTTAATCGGATGCCAGACAATATAAAAGTTATTTAAAAATAACATTGCCAAACCCGGTACAAAAAGGCGATTTTTCCTGTTTGGCCATGCATTTTCTTAACCGGTGGTATTGCTGCTCGAATTATGCTACCTAGACACTGGAATTATACTATTAATAACTACATTACCCGTGATGGAATTGAAAAATAGAATGTACCTTCCCCTTGACAGGCAGTGGTATAGAGAGGCTGCCCGATACCGGCTCCTTCGACTGGCAACTTTCCATTGGCGGGGTTTCGTGTAGCGGTGGATTGTGAGTTATTTGACGAAAAACCTGGTAATCGCCGGCACCAAGTAGAGTCATCACCAGATCGTATCGTGTCACAGGAGGACAGGGTTGATGGCTCGGCCATGTAGCTGGGCTTGACAGAGTCTGGTTCACTGTTGAGGTCACCAGATCGTATGGTGTCACAGGAGGACAGGGTTGATGGCTCAGCCATGTAGCTGGGCTCGACAGAGTCTGGTTCACTGGTGAGGTCCATGAGAGAGTCGGTGGAGGAGTTCTCGTAGAGGGCCATGTCATCTGACTCATCAGACAACTCGGACTCTGACAACTCAGCCCGATGTTGACAGCTTTCCTCCCCTTTCTCCCCCTCGGGGTTGTGAGGAGCATCCGATTGAGATAAAGCTGAAAAATCCTCATGCGAGTCAGACAATTCTGACTCAGGACTGTAATAGCTTTCATTCACCGAATCTACCATGTTTGATTCAGGGGTCGGGCTGCTTACAAGACTACTTTTCGCTGTGGTAGAACTGTCTTCACTTTCCAGCCCAGCAAAGTATTGATTGACTTCTTCAGTGGCACTCTCCGTCAGAGTGTTCTCCTGGGATGGGCTGCTTTCTAGACTAATTTTCGGCGTAGGAGAATTGTCTTCACTTTCCAGCCCGGCAAAGTATTTATTGACTTCTTCAATGTCACTCTCTGTCACATTATTCTCTGGGGCGAGATCATGGTCAAGAGGGTATGTTTGTATAAGAGAACTTCCCCTTTCAAATGAGGTACCTAACCGGCCCATATACAGTACACTAGAGGTGGCGATTACGACTCCTGAAATGGTCTCCTGAGGGTGCAGTGAACAGGAGGATAAGTGTCTATCTGCCCTGTTGACACGAATGTTTAATGGGGTGACTTGGCTGGATGTACTGATACTATTCATCCGGGACGACTTGGGACAGTATAATTCCAGGTCGGCAAAATTGTCAGCCAGTGATGGTTCAGGGGGATAAGGGGGAACTTCAGGGACGGAACATTCTATGGTCTCAAGCCTGTTTTCACACAAGGGCCCCTCTCCAGCTGATCCAGAGGATTCTAATTCCCCTTCCCCATTATCTTGGGGTGTACGGCACACTTGAGGTTCGGCTTCTCCCTCGACGTGTTCCATGTCAGATGGGGGAAGGTTACTACCCTGCCCATCATCATCTTTGGGTGTAAAGGTTACCAGAGGTTCAGCTTCTCCCATGACTGGTTCGATGTCATTATCAGACGGGGGATGTTTAATCCCCTGGTCGCACCCACCGTCATCCTTAGGTGTACAGGACAATCGAGGGTCAACTTCAGTACGAGGAGGGGAATGGTTACTGGCCTGGTCACACCAGTCATCGTTATTTGACTCCTCCTCCACACAAAGCTCGCAACATGCTTCAATAGGACCTGAACCCATCACATATTCTACGAATAGATCCGACACATTATTTGCTGAGTAGTCCAATAAATAACTACTTTCATCCAGGGTCACCAGTCTCATGTATTTTGCATCTTCATAGGCCTCCTCCTCTTCATCTTCAGATAGCGAGCTATCTGATTGAGCTATGGGTTGGACGTCAGAACCCACATTACGTCTATCAGTAATACCTTCATGGAGGTATCCGTTTGAACATTGGGCGGGAACTTGTACCTGTCCACACAATGTCGGTGCACTGTCTGATTGAGCCATTGGTTTGACGTCAGGACACACATTTATTCTATCAGTACTACCTTCATGGCGGTAACCATTTATAAATGGACTGGGAACTTGTACCTGTCCACACCAGGGAAGTGCACTGTCTGATTGAGCCATCGGTTCGACGTCAGGACACACATTACTTATATCATTGCTACCTTCATGGAGGTAACCGTTGGTAACTCGACTGGGAACTTGTACCTGTCCACGCCATGGCCTCCATCTAGGTCGACTGTCCAACTGAGCCATAGATTGGACATCAGGATGCACAGGACTTCCAAGCCCAGGAACTTGTACCTGTCCACACCATGGCCTCCATGGTGGTTGACTGTCCGACTGAGCCATCGGTTGGACGTCAGGATGCACAGGACTTACCCGCCCGGGACCTTGCACCTGTCCACACAATGACGGTGGACTGACTGATTGAGCCATAGGTTGAACAGTGGGAGATACGCTACTTCTGTCAGTACTAACTAACTGTACGTCGGCCTCTACAGACGGCCCTGGATGCATCGGTGAACACGATGACAGTTGCTTGTCTGGGGGCGGGGTTGGGCGAGGCTCACCCTCTATGGGCAGACTCTGGGGCTTGGCAGAGCAATACATTTCTGCCACATCCCCAACGTTTTCTTCTGGGATCTGTGAACACGATGACAGTTGATTGTCTGGGGCCTGGCAATACATTTCTGCCACATCCCCAACGTTTTCTTCTGGGATCTGTGAACACGATGACAGTTGATTGTCTGGGGCCTGGCAATACATTTCTGCCACATCCCCAACGTTTTCTTCTGGGATCTGTGAACACGATGACAGTTGATTGTCTGGGGCCTGGCTTGGGCGAACCCCATGTTCTGCAGACGGAATATGGGGCTTGGCTGAGCAAGAAGGTTCTGCCACATCCCCTACATTTGCGTGTGGGGAAAGGCTGGGAGTGCGAGGGCACCGACCCCCTGTTTTAACTAGTTCGTTACCATGCTCGGCACTGTCGCCAGCCATGGCCAGTTCTTCAATAGTACGTCCCCATATAATGTATTCACCTGTCTTTTCTTCTCCGGGGAGGCTGGGCCACCCGCACCCTTTGTCGACCATTCCTTCACGATATTCAACATAGTTGCGAGCTTTGGCGATTTCTTCACTGGTACGGGCCCATATAATGTAGTTGGAAGGATCATCAGTGTCAGGATGCTCCCAGTCGTGGGGGGTCTGCGTCTCCCTCGCGTTGGCCCATGCGATGGCACCTGCAAATAAAACAGTAGTTTTTATATTTATTCAGAAGACAGCTGAATTCTAAAGTCAAAACGTTTAATAAAGTATATGTCTTTATTTGTAGGGGTCGTTGCTGAAGAGTTTTCGACTTAGGGCAACCTCAAAAGATGATTGTGATTTATTCTTACAATTGTTTTTGACCAGAATCGTGGGGGAAACCGTTGTAAGAGGATACCTACACATTTTCTCTCGTTTTTCCCTTGCCCTGTTCTCTCTCATCCGGAGCATGTTACGGTAGTTGTACATTTCTAATTCCTCTTCAGTCATCTGGTCTTTCGTCTTACGGTACTTCTGTAAAGAAAAATTATATGGAAATTAGCTCTGTAAGGCCCACCTACACAAATTAAACAGTCAATTAAACAGGGCTGTTTATTTCCTTTTTCTATTAAACACCCACGTTGGCCCTGTTCAGGTAGGTGTAACCGTCAGAAGATCTGCAGTGAACTTATGTTTGGTTTGGTCTTGAAATTTATCCAGTTTTGTAAGGTTAAAGAGATATCTTCTCTCAGAAAAATATCACTGACGGACGCCCAGTCAATCTTTATTTACGCCATCCGCTGGACAATTGAACAAGTATTTTTAAAAAGCACTACTGGAAATAAACGGTAGCTGTCTTCATAGATCATGGGTCTGATGCAGTGGGATTGGTCAATTTGCCTTCTCTTGATGGTACCCTGGTTATAGTACTTGGATTCTGCCTGGTACCCACTCCCACTGCAACCGTTATGGGATTTCTAAAAAATATTAGAATTTCTTAAGTAGATGTGAGATTTACTTTGTATGAACAGAAAAGCCACGTTGTAAGGCAGTTTCCCATCCCCAGATAGTGAGCACCACTGGCTTGTACCTGGTCCTGACGACTTGATAAAACTAGTCGCGAAGGCCAACTATGTTATTAATAGATGAGGTAGTACAGCAGTTACTAAGAAGGACTCTGATGAACAAATGGACAGTACATATGTTGGAAAATAAGCGCTGATAACCTCAGTTGCCAAAAGTATGTTTATGATTAAGCCCAGTATATAGAATCTATTAAACAAGGTCGATAAAAAACTAGACTACAACTTTTTTTTTATTACTGCTTTCTTTTAAGAAATGGCCCGTACCACAGAAGAAATGCTATGAAATACGATATTGAACTGTGATGGACAGGGTAAAATTGCATGTGTTGAAAGGTTACCCAACTGAAGGCTAGAGAAGTGGATATCGTCCAACACTTATATTTTTCGGTCAGATACTTACTGAAGTACGTTTAGACTCGTCCTTGCCATAGGAAGGAACTAGAATTCGGCGCAACGTCCTCCACCGACTGCCATTCATGGCCCTCTGGTCACGCCGTGCTTCGTCCATAGCGGACTGAAATTTCGAAAGCAAAAACATGTACATGGCACAAAAAAGACCATACTTGTATTATAAGGTTTTTATACGAATCGATTTACGATGACAATTAGTATCTGAACGGAATACATATGTACAGTACAGTATATTAACAAGTTTGGTTATAATTAGGTTCTAGAAGAGAGATGCAGCTCTTTTAAACTCACACCCAGCAACACTAGGTAGCATAGTAGAGAGTCGTAAATGAGGATTATATAGTAACTGTATTTCAAAGGTAACGCAGGAAATCTACAAGACTAATTTTAAAAAATAAATCAGGTTCAGGTTCCCATAGCAACCCAAATTTTTGTCCAAAAGTATGACATTGTGTGTTTTTAACATCTGGTGTTATTAAATCGTGAAAATATGAATTCAATCAATACTATATCGATATCACCAGATAGAATACCCAACCAACTCATTCACCTATACATTGTTTTAAAAACATATTGATGGATAAGGAACGTAAATCCATAACAAATTATCATGTTGGAATATGGATGAAAATGTTTCCCTGGTACCTGAACGATCATACTCGTTAGTCACTTCAACGATCATACTCTTTAGTCGCTTGTAATCATGATTAGAAGGGAATCTGAAGCGACGTGGAGTATGGCTGAACGATCAGGAAACTGCTGACTCGTATGAATTTTCCACTTATTTGGAATGCTTTAAATAAGTTTCAGGACAATAATACATGTTACAGAGCACATAACGTTGGTTTTGAAAAATCAAAAGTTAGATCTTCCGTAAAAAGGGCTAATGTATACAAGTGTGTCCTGCCTGGTATGAAAATCCTGGGACTGCTGAGAACCCACAGTTCCCGGCAGACTTTAGAAGGAACCCCCATCCCAAATCCCCAAGGGTTGCAATTCACACAGTATACATACTGTATATATAAATTTATGAGAGAATTACTTTGGCTCCGGCCCACATTTTGTTTTTCATAGAGCCTATATATATTAGCAACGTATATGTTAAACAACTATTAAAAAACTGTTCAACAGGGTCTTTTGAGATGGTTTGAAATTGTTTATCTTTAACACGACCGACAGAGTGAGCACGCAAGGGGGCCTTCCATAAATGTCATGCTATTTTTGAGCATTTTGACCCCCCCCCCCTCGTCATGTTTGGACATGCATCACTTCCTAAAAATATGTTTTAAAATATTTATTTTCTAGTTTAAGGCATCTTTTTTGTAAATTCCCAACACAGGCACCGTGGCCATGGGCCTCAACATTAATATTATAGTTTATATGAAATGATAGGGGTACCCAAACGTTATTCAATGCTTTTTGTACTACACTTGTGCACTACAATTGCAAAATTTATAGGACCATGCAAAGGGAGCAAATTGGCTACGCTGAGGCGTGGTATATCCTTACAAGGATTATTGGATTCGGTTGCGATATTACAAGTGAATGGTGTAATAAAATTGCCATGTTTTGCGGTCTGTCAGCACAGTACAGCAAAATTCAAGCACTCATATTTGTCCTAAGCTACGGCAAATTGGTGTTCAACCGTGTTCCCAAAAAATGTCTTAAATAGACTAAGCAACAAGTGTATTCCCGTAATATCCATGTTATTCCAATAAAAAAATTATTTCACAAAAAAGGGAAACATCGCAACCTACATAAACAAATATTTTATGTCATCACAACACCTTTAGGTCAGATATTTAATTTTTACCTAACTAAGGTGGCATTGGTGAGTGCCACTGCAGGGGCGGACCCAGGAATTTGTAGAGGGGGGGGCCCAAAAACATGAATGTACACAGGGACGGATTTAGGGGGGTGCCCACTGGGCGCGGGCCCCCCCCCCTATTTTTGGCGAAATTTAGATTTTTTTAATGTAAAACTGTTTATCCCAGACGGGCAGCCGGGACTTTTTTTAATATAGGCGCCCCCCTTTCTTGAATTCCTGGATCCGCCCCTGGTACAGGGGGTGGGCCCCCCATCAAACATGATTTAACAGGGCAAGAGGGGGAGGGGGGGGGGGCCAAGGCCCGTCCGCCCCCCCCCCCTCTGGATCCGCCCCTGAGTGGTGGGTGAGGGTGCCTAGGTAGTCTTTGGGTCAGGCTGCGGGTGTTACTTTTGGTGTGGTCATGTCCAGCTGAAAATGTCCCTCCCTGTCAATGTCCCTACCGCCAGCCCGCGTAAGCATTATAGTCGCGGGGTCCCGCGTAACCATAATGGACGCGGACGTCCGCGTAAGCACTATGGACGCGGGCGTCCGCGCACGCTGTACTTCCGCGGACTTCCGCGTATACTTACAACTCGCGGACCTGGCCTTGCACAGATATTTAAAGCTGGAACTCCCCCAAGCCAACATCAACCACCGAACGAACAAACGCCATCCAACCCTCCCCCCCCCCCCTCCATCACCCACACCTGCACGCCGATCAAATCTTCCAGATGTACCGATTTGCACCAGTCATGGTAAAAGTTGCAAACAATTTGACATGTTCCTTACCTTACAAGGGTCACCGGGGTTTTCTCACATGCGGCAATCGTCCGGGGGGTGGCAGAAGTTTCGGTTTAAAGAAGGAAGACAGAGAAATTCCAGACAGTCAGGCGTCCCGCGGTGCGATCAATCAAGTTCGATCCGGAACTGATAAGTAGGTCAATCCAGAGACAACGCGTGACGAATCGCCGCGCAGCACCAGTGGGAAGTGTGGTCAAGGTGAGCGTTGTCAATTGTATAACTAATAACATTTGGAAATGTTATTTCTAGAGATGAGCAAAGGACTTGGAGTGGCCGGGGTGGGTGCAGTTGGTTTATTGGGCCTCAGACGTCTGGCACGATGTCAAATTGGTGCAGAAGATGAAGAGGTTTCGGACGTCGGCCCACAACAGGAGACGCGTGCCAATGATGAGGAGGAGACAGAGGGGGAAACCCACGCTAAGGGCGAGGGACCCGGTTTTTTCGGAAATGCAATGGCCAAGCCCAGGCTAGAGTTAACCGGGGCCAATGGGGAAGAAGAGCAGAAGAAAATTAAGGTTGAACCTGAGGACGACCTAGTTGAAGCAGTTGGAGCAGATGCAAAAGGTGACAGCCTACCCAGATACAGCTTTAACTGCGAGGCTTGTGGAGCGAAACTTCTGGTCAGGTCTTGGGATTACAGCCCAGAAATCGGGTACCCAAGTAACAACCACCACTTCATAAGTCAGAGAAGGCAGCAAAGAAGGTAATAAGGTCTACAATATATTCAGACGATTCGGCATGCAGAACCACATTATTATTTGATAACCAGGAAATTGTACTTTGTCGATCATAAATTAAGTACTACCAGGTAAAAAACAAAAAAAATTATCTCTGAATTTTACGATATTCCAATGGAAAGAACATTGCTTTTTGGCAAATGTTTTTATGTTTCCTAGAACAAGAGATATTTAAGAAAATATTAATGAAAATACGGTATGAATTCTGTCACTTTTTTGTGACAATGCACAAATTTAGGTGCATGGTAAATGGTAATTGCTCATTTTTTTTTTTTGGCCTAAGGCCAAACAAAAAGACATTGTTGCGTTCAGGTAAACCTACCTACCCTGAATTTTAGGCCCTAACCTAACTTCTGTTTAGGAAATTTGTAATCATTTTTTTCAGAATCAAAAGAATTGACCTAAAGTAACATAAAAAACCCATAAGCAGCACATACTCAGGGCATGTCTTTAAGATGCTAAAAATACGTTTTGGGAATATTTTGAATATC
This sequence comes from Lepidonotus clava, assembly GCA_936440205.1. Lineage (NCBI taxonomy): Eukaryota > Metazoa > Annelida > Polychaeta > Phyllodocida > Polynoidae > Lepidonotus > Lepidonotus clava. The sequence goes on along the minus strand of OW387146.1, from coordinate 43,566,783 downwards.
TTTTTTATTTCAAACACTGGTCGGGTCACTTTGGCAAGTGAAAAAAAAAAGTGAAAAAAACAAGTTTTTTCGACCTACCAACCCTATTTTTTTCAACCTATGTGACCTGAACACAACAATTTTTTTTCTTTGGCCTAAATCCTGCCACACATTATATAATCTAATATCGCCATTGTTTCAGTATTACAGCTGGTTAACACGGGCACATACCGGATTAGAAGGAAAATTAGAAGTATGCACACCCTGCACACCCTCTATTTGTAATAACAAAGGGCGCATGCTATAAAAAAAAAAAAAATATATATATATAACAAAACAATGAAACCAAACGTCCTGCACCCTCAAGTCAGCCAGGGGGGGGGGGGGGGGGGGCACCAATCTGCGCCTGTTTGGGTATGGTCCTAATGTTCCAGTTTTCTTGTAAATGTAATGGGCTGACAACGGGGCAACAGTTCTTTTTTAGACAAACATGGGGAGGGGTTTGCCCGGAAATTTCTATAATTAGTCACGGATAGCCTAGGGGGCATCTTGGCCTAGCATATGAACCAGCGGCAGGTGTCCAGTTCCCCCAAACATGTTGTAACAGGGCACAACAAAAAAAAAAGGCTTGGAATTGGCATAATTATACTAAATTACCTGAGGTTTCAAGAATATTTACTATAAAGAGTGGTAAATGTTATACATCATCGGTGTTCATTACAATTTATTGAAGGACCACTTTTTTTTTCAGAACATTTGTTTTGATTAGAGAGCTCAATTGGGGCCGAGGTGAGATGTGCATGTGATAGTCCAATTCTGCAAATAGGCCCAACCCACCATGATTGATAGTTCTTTAAGTGACCTATGAATTATTTCAGGAGAGGGGTACCGGTAAGGCGCTCAGCAAGGTTGGCAAGGAGACGGGGGACTTCTTCAAGGCCGGCGGGGGTAACAGGTGAGTTACAATTACAATATATAAGCAAGATTGAAATCAATGAGTAAGATTGAGAACTGAAGAATGGCAACTATTAATAGATTATAAACAATCGATATATTGAAACAAAGAAACATACTAACATGACAAACAAAGAGTGGAACAGGCATCTCAGAACCATACTCCGAATCAGACAGTGGTAGAGCTATGTTTAACTCAAGCCCCAAGTTGGAGCTGATTTGTATGTGAGCCATTATAATTATGTCCGAGGTGGACTGTTTAGGCAGTGAACGTACGAATTAGTACAACAGTGGGTAAGCATCATTGTTTTGATTTTTATATTCAATTGATCAGAAACTTAAAATTTACAGCTGTTCCCACACCATCAGGGACCCAAACTTAATCTGGCATTTTCGCGAAGGACCAACACTTAGAGACATTGGTAGGTGCATAAGACATGCATAAGAATAATGCGCTCCACCTGAGTTCTGGTCGAAGGGGTGGGTAAGAGTGCTCGGAAGGGACAATGTATTGACATGACTATTCAGTTTAATGTCGAGTTTCTTCATTTCCTTTGGCCGCCTTCCTATTGTGTGGATTGACCAATTGTTGACTATAATGTGATTCTATTTCATGGTGTTATAATCCAAATAAAACCATTAACTTTAGTACATGAAATAACTGCGCTTTCATTATATTACAGGGAAACGGGACGAGGACCTTGACTTGGCAGGCCAAAGCACAGAGACCACCAGACCCACGTCTAAGGAGGAAGAGAGGGCAAGTGCCACGAACTGAGCAAGTGATTGACATTGATCACAACATTCTGGTGGAGAGATGATTTGGCTTACAAAGAAAGCTTTGATTGAAAGTTGGAGAACAAATCTCTATAACCAGCTAACGGACGCGCGTTTGTGACATGACTATTGTGATCAAACCTTGTATTTTACTTTAAACAATTGTTACTTAGTAGTCTGATTAACTAATGGCTATAATTGGAACAAGATACGGGAGACAAGAAGAGAGACCATACCGCATGATTTAGCATTTTCGTCCAATCATGATAAGTGTTTATACGAAAAAGTGTGAGACCTGATTATTGTTTGGTTAGTAGTCATATTAGGTTTTTTACCTGTAATAGGTTGTTGTGAGATTAGCTAATGGGCCTATTGTAGACAAATTTCGGCACAGAGGGAAACAGATTGCTACGCATCAACTTGATTAAGGTTGCGTTTTAGTGTAATAATGGTTTGTTATTGTATCCAGGAAAAAAAGATAACTAAATAGTTATAATAAAAATATTGCGTGCGTCCGCATGCAGCATGATGCGAAATATGTACAAAAGAGGCACGCATCCATCTAGCAGAGACAGCAAGAATTGTTCAAAAATTAGGAATGGTGCTGGAATTAAAATATATCGGAATATGAGGAAACAAAATTGACATTTGTTTTCCATGCTCCTGTGATTCATTGTTTAGTTAGGGAGTTGGTTCATTTTCTTCAAAACTATGCGAGTGCTGTAGGGTAAGACTGAGGTGTGACGGGTTAGTAAAGGTCACAGGTTGGGGAAAGAGTAAAGGGTAGGAGTCTCCAATCGTTATTACGGCATACAATAGTTGTCATCTACTAATGATTCAATAAATGGATGGAAAATATAGTTGTGAATTATTTTGTTTCTTTTCATTGGATGAATAATTAGGTACATAGTCAGGTGGATGCACACGACAAAATACTTTCGAGGCATGTATTTTTGTTTGTAAAAAATGAAAAAAAACATTGTTAGTATTTAAGCGCATCCAAGGGAAATCTTATTAATTGGATGGTAATGTCGATTTTTCCAATTTCAAAGTGAACAACACCTGTAGTCGGGGGATATAGGGGTATTTTTAGTCGCAAAACAGTCAATCTGGGAATAAGTAAGGAGGGCCCGACTTTGGAAACATTTCGAATATCGTAATCCTAGTACTCGATAAAGGTTGCATTAATTAGGACAACAATGGGGGTGGGGAGCCCCCCCCCCCCCCACACACACACACACAATTAGTCTTGCACAGGGGGCGTTGAGATACTATAATGCAACAACTTGTAATTTGTCACGGAACTACAAGTGGAATTCAGTTTTGGCTCAATGGGACACATGCGCCGCCTGGTGGAATAATAAAGAACGAGCGCTTTACGCTGTTCAAATCTGAACACCGTGTGGCGCGCCATCTGGTGTAGAAAAAATAAACTACGAAAACGGTCAGAACAGGTTGAGAACACCGATTAAAGCAGAATAGAGGTAAACGACGCAAGTTTGTCTTTATTTGTAACCGAACAAATACCACACAGAATAAGTTAAATTACAAACCGTCGTAAATCAGAGTGATTTGTATCTGAACAAGAGGTATATGAATTAGGTTCTGTTACAAAAGGGACAGGTGCGCGCCAGAAATGTAAGCTGTACTTAGGGTAGGGCAGAAGATTTTAGGAGATGGGGCTAGGGGGCTGGAGGGCACGCGCCCCCGGCTTTTATGCATGCTTTACTTATGTTGCAAATTAGGGGAGGTGCGACCCTAGTTTTTTGGCAATGTTTTAATTAAAAACATCTTGGTCAGCAAAAGCAACAGATATTTTATGAGATAGGCCTACTTGGCCAACCACAGGAGTTTTGTGAGAATTTTCCCTAATGGTATCGGCCGTTTCCAAGCCAATTTCAACTACATTGGCCGTTTCCCTAACCAGGTATGCTCACAGGTATGCGAATATGTTTTTGGCCGTTTTTTGTATTTTTTTGTATTAGAACACTAGGAGGAACGGGCCCGCGTGTATAGACTCCTTAATGAACGCGGGCGTGGAGACTCCCGCGCATATAGTGGTTTGTATAAACGCGGACTTCGAGTTAGGGTCCGCGTAAGCGGACGCGGGTTCGACATAATAGGGGCAGCTGTTTTCCATACGATTTACACTTCAGACTGTTTAACGAACATATAAAACAGGTCCGCGTATATAAGTAAATTTATAAACGCGACTGTCGCGTACGCGACTCCCGCGCGTATAGCCAGCCTCCTCTGCTACCAGTGGACTCACCACTTTGTAAATGTCTAGAGCTTACTAGAATCACAAACCTGATGTAGCCCAGATGACCACATTGTTCCAAAAGATTGGTGTGTAAAATTCAAGGAGTTGGTTGCAGGATAAAGGACTATGCCCCACTTTGGAAGATCTTCACTTCATGCCCATCAAATAGCAAGATGAAGTGGCCTCCACCATGGCTGGGCACACTACTTTCAAAGGCCCACCAAACAGGCTAGAGCTTACTAGATTCACAAATCTGATTACCACACAGATGACCACATTGTACAGAAACGTCAAAATAGCCCCATTGAGAACAGTGTAGGCTGTAGGATAAATATCTTTGCAGCAGTTTTAAAGATCTTGAATTGAAGGCCGAAATTAGGGGCCTCTGCCACCGGTGGACTCATCACTTTGAAAAGGCAACCATATAGTCTAGAGCTTTGCACCAGCTTAGACTTGAACAGACATAGCTTTCAAAAGGCAGAAAAAGTGGCCTCCTCCATTAGTGGACACACAACTTTAAAAGGCCAGCTAAATAGTCTAGAGCTTCCTAGATTCACCCACCTGATATGAAACCAACAAGCACAGTGTCCAAATACATTGGTGTCTTAAGTTTATTGAAATGGGCAGGTTACCAACAACTTTGCCCTACCTGTAAGATAGTGAACGGATATCCTTCAAAGCCTGAAAAACGTGGCCTCTGCCACTTATTGGTGTGTAAAATTCGAGGATTTAGCTGCAAGATAAAGGACTGTGCCCCACTTTTGAAGATCTTAACTTCATGCCTATCAAATAGCAAGATGAAGCGGCCTCAACCATGGCTGGGAATATTACTTTCAAAGGCCCACCGAACAGGTTAGAGCTTCATAGATTCACAAACCTGATTACCGCACAGATGACCACAGTGTCCCAAAACGTTGGTTTGTCACATTCCAGGAGTACACTGTAGGATAAATAACTTTGCAGCAGTTTTAAATATCTTGTATTCACAGCCTTGAAGGCAGAATTTAGGGGCCTCTGCCACCAGTGAACACGCAACATTCAAAGGCCAGCCAAATAGTCTAGAGCTTCCTAGATTCATGAACCTGATACGGCCACAATGACCCCAGTGTCCAAAGACACGAGTGTTGAAACTTCATTGACGGGTATGCAGGAAAAACAACTTTTGCCACAGCTTCCACTTGAAGAGACACAATGGCATTGCCCAAAAAGTGGCCCCTGCCATGGGTACATGCACAACTTTCAAAGGCCCACCAAACAGTCTAGAGCTTCCTAGATTCACAATCCTGATTCCAGCACAGATGACCACAGTGTCCCAAAACGTTGGTATGTCACATTCCAGGACTAGGCTGCAGGATAAATAACTTTGCAGCAGTTTTAAAGATCTTGCTTTTACAGCCTTGAAGGCCGAATTTAGGGGCCTCTGCCACCAGTGGACACAAAACTTTCAAAACCCAGCCAAATAGTCTAGAGCTTCCTAGATTCACCCACCTGATATGAATCCAACAAACACAGTGTCCAAAGACATTGGTGTCTTAAGTTTATTGAAAGGGCAGGTTAGCAACAACTTTGCAGGATAAAGGACTAAGCACCATTTTTGAAGACCTTGGTTTCATGCCCTTCAAATAGCAAGATAAAGAGGCCTCCGCCATTGCTGAACACACTACTTTCAAATGCCAACCAAATAGTCTAGAGCTTCCTAGATTCATGAACCTGATTGAGCCCCAATGACCCCAGTGTCAAAAGATTTGAGTGTGTAAACTTCATTGATGGGCATGTAGGAAAAACAACTTTTGCCACAGCTTCCACTTGAAGAGACAGAGCCTGGCAGTCCCCGAAAAGTGGCCCTGCCATGTGTGTATGCACAACTTTCAAAGGCCCACCAAACAGGCTAGAGGTTCCTAGACCACAAACCTGATTACCGCATGGATGACCACAGTATCCCAAAATATTGGTGTGTCACATTCCAGGACTAGTCTGCAGGATAAATAACTTCGCAACAGTTTCAAAGATCTTGAAGTGACAGCCTTGAAGGCCGAAATTAGAGGCCTCTGCCACCAGTGGACTCACCACTCGGAAAAGGTCTAGAGCTTACTAGAATCACAAACCTGATATAGCCCCAACGAGAACAGTGTCAAAAGACAATGAGGTGTCAAATCCATTGACCAGTGCCCAGGATAGACAACTTTGCCCCGGTTTATACTTGAACAGACATAGCTTTCAAAGGGGTGAAAAAATGACCTCCGACATCAGTGGACACACAACTTTCAAAGGCCAGCCGAATAATCTAGAGATTCCTAGATTCACCCACCTGATATGAAACCAACAAGCACAGTGTCCAAAGAGATCCTTGTCTTAGGTTTATTCAACGGGGCAGGTTATCAACAACTTTGCCTTACCTCTAAGATCTTGCACTAATATTCTTCAATGGCTGAAAAACGTGGCCTCTGCCACTGATGGTCGCAATACTTTCAAACAAAAACCATGTAGTCTAGACCTTCCTAGATTCACTAACCTGATATAGGCCTGGAGACCACATTGTCCAAAAAGATTGGGGTGTAAAATTCAGGGAATTGGCTGCAGGATTAAGGACTATGCCCCAGTTTTGAAGACCTCTTGAAGAGACACCCTGGCAGTACCCAAAAAGTGGGCCCTGCTATAGGTACATGCACAACTTTCAAAGGCCCACCAAACAGTCTAGAGCTTCCTAGATTCACAAACCTGATTACCGCAGGGATGACATCATTATCCTTAAACGTTGGTCTGTCACATTCAAGGACTAGGCTGCAGGATGAATAACTTTGCCGCAGTTTCAAAGATCTTGAAGGGACAGCCTTGAAGGCCGAATTTAGGGGTCTCTGCCACCAGTGGACACACAACTTTCAAAGGCCAGCCAAATAGTGTAGAGCTTCCTAGATTCATAAACCTGATATAGCCCCAATGACCCCAGTGTCCAAAGACACGGTTGTTGAAACTTCATCGACGGGTATGCAGGAAAAACAACTTTTGCCACAGCTTCAACTTGAAGAGACACCCTGGCGTTGCCCAAAAATTGGCCCCTGCCACGGGTGCATGCACAACTTTCAAATGCCCACCATGTAGTTTAGAGCCTCCTAGATTAACAAACCTGATTACCACACAGATGACCACAGTGTCCCAAAACTTGGTGTGTCACATTCCAGGACTAGGCTGCAGGATAAATAACTTTGCAGCAGTTTTAAAGATCTTGCTTTGACAGCCTTGAAGGCCGGATTTAGGGGCATCTGCCACCGGTGGACACACCACTTTCAAAGGCCAGCCAAATAGTCTAGAGCTTCCTAGATTCACCCACCTGATATAAATCCAACAAGCTCAGTGTCCAAATACATAGGTGTCTTAAGTTTATTGAAAGGGGCAGGTTACCAACAACTTTGCCCTACCTGTAAGATCTTGAACTGATATCCTTCAAAGGCTGAAAAACGTGGTCACTGCCACTGATGGACGCAATACTTTCAAGCAGCAACCATGTAGTCTAAACCTTCCTAGATTTGCGAAACTGATATAGCCCCGATGACCACATTGTCCCAAAAGATTAGTGTCTAAAATTCAAGGAGTTGGCTGCACAATAAAGGACTATTCCCCGTTTTTTAAGATCTTCACTTCTTGCCCATCAAATAGCAAGATAATGTGTCCTGCACCATGGCTGGGCACACTACTTTCAAAGGCCCACCCAAACAGTCTAGAGCTTCCTAGATTCATAATCCTGATTAACACACAGATGACCACAGTGTCCCAAAACTTTGGTAAGTCACATTCCAGGCGTAGGCTGTAGGATAAATACATTTGCAGCAGTTTTAATAATCTTGCTTTAACAGCCTTTAAGCTCGAATTTAGGGGCCTTTGCCACCAGTGGACACTCAACTTTCAAAGGCCAGCCAAATAGTCTCGAGCTTCCTAGATTCAACCACCTGATATGAAACCAACAAGCACAGTGTCCATCGACATTGGTGACTTAAGTTTATTGAAAGGGGCAGGTTACAAACAACTTTGCCCTACCTGTAAGATCATGATCTGATATCCTTCAAAGGCTGAAAAACGTGGCCTCTGCCACTTATTGACGCAATACTTTCAAACAGCGACCATGTAGCCTAGACCTTCCTGGATTCATGAAGGTGATATAGCCATGATAACCACATTGTCTAAAAAGATTGGGGTGTAAAATTCAGGGAATTGGCTGCAGGATAAAGGACTATGCCCCAGTTTTGAAGACATTGACTTCATGCCCTTCAAATAGCAAGATAAAGCGGCCTCCACCATGGCTGGGCACACTGCTTTCTAAGGCCCACCAAACAATCTAGAGCTTCCTAGATTCACAAACCTGATTACCGCAGAGATAACCACAGTGTCCCAAAATGTCGGTGTGTCACATTCAAGGACTAGGCTGCAGGATAAATAACTTTGCAGCAGTTTTAAAGATCTTGATGTGACAGCCTTGAAGGCCAAAATTAGGGGCCTCTGCCACCAGTGGACTCACCACTTTGAAAAAGCAACCATATTGCCTAGAGCTTACTAGATTCACAACCCTGATGTAGCCCCAATGAGAACAGTGTCCAAAGACAATGGGGTGTCGAATTCATTGACCAGCGTCCAGGAAAGATAACTTTGCCCCAGCTTAGACTTGAACAGACATAGCTTTCAAGGGGGAGAAAAAGTGGCCTCCTCCATCAGTGGACACACAACTTTCAAAGGCCAGCCGAATAGTCTAGAGCTTCCTAGATTCACCCACCTGATATGAAACCAACAAGCACAGTGTCCATGGACATTGGTGACTTAAGTTTATTGAAAGGGGCAGGTTACCAACAATCTTGCCCTACCTGTAAGATCTTTAACTGATATCCTTCAAAGGCTGAAAAACGTGGTCACTGCCACTGATGGACGCAATATTTTCAAGCAGCAACCATGTAGTCTAAACCTTCTTAGATTCGCAAAGCTGATATAGCCCCGATGACCACATTGTCCCAAAAGATTGGTCTGTAAAATTCAAGGAGTTGGCTGCAGAATAAAGGACTATTCCCCGTTTTTGAAGATCTTCACTTCATGCCCATCAAATAGCAAGATAATGCGTCCTCCACGATGGCTTGCCACACTACTTTCAAAGGCCCACCAAACAGTCTAGAGCTTCCTATATTCACAATCCTGATTAACGCACAGATGACCACAGTGTCCCAAAACATTGGTAAGTCACATTCCAGGAGTAGGCTGTAGAATAAATACCATTGCAGCAGTTTTAAAGATCTTGCTTTGACAGCCTTTAAAGTCGAATTTAGGGGCCTTTGCCACCAGTGGACACACAACTTTCAAAGATCAGCCAAATAGTCTAGAGCTTCCTAGATTCAACCACCTGATATGAAACCAACAAGCACAGTGTCCAAAGACATTGGTGTCTTAAGTTTATTGAAAGGGGCATGTTACCAACAACTTTGCCCTACCCGTAAGATCTTGAACTGATATCCTTCAAAGGCTGCAAAACGTGGCCTTTCCTACTGATGGAAGCAATACTTTCAAACAGCAACCATGTAGTCTAGACGTTCCTAGATTCGCGAAGCTGATATAGGTTTGGAGACCACATTGTCCAAAAAGATTGGGGTGTAAAATTCAGGGAATCTGCTGCAGGATTAGGGACTATACCCCAGTTTTGAAGACGGCTTGAAGAGACACCCTGTCAGTGCCCTAAAAGTGGCCCCTGCCATGGGTGCATGCACAACTTTCAAAGGCCCACCAAACAGTCTAGAGCTTCCTAGATTCACAAACCTGATTCCAGCACAGATGACCACATTGTCCCCAAACCTTGGTGTGTCACATCTCAGGAGTAGGGTATACGGTAAATAACTTTACAGCAGTTTTAAAGATCTTGCTTTGACAGCCTTAAAAGCCAAATTTAGGGGCCTTTGCCACCAGTGGACACACAACTTTCAAAGGCCAGCCAAATAGTCTAGAGCTTCCTAGATTCACCAACCTGATTTGAAACCAACAAGCACAGTGTCCATCGACATTGGTGACTTAAGTTTATTGAAAGGGGCAGGTTACTAACAACTTTGCCCTACCTGTAAGATCTTGAACTGATATCCTTGAAAGGCTGAAAAATGTGGTAACTGCCACTGATGGATGCAATACTTTTAAGCAGCAACCATGTAGTCTAAACCTTCTTAGATTCGCGAAGCTGATATAGCCCCGAAGACCACATTGTCCCAAAAGATTGGTGTGTAAAATTCAAGGAGTTGGCTGCAGAATAAAGGACTGTTCCCCGTTTTTGAAGATCTTCACTTCATGCTCATCAAATAGCAAGATAATGCGTCCTCCACCATGGCTTGCCACACTACTTTCAAAGGCCCACCAAACAGTCTAAAGCTTCCTAGATTCACAATCCTGATTCCAGCACAGATGACCACAGTGTCCCAAAACGTTGGTGTGTCACATTCCAGGACTAGGCTGCAGGATAAATAACTTTGCAGCAGTTTTAAAGATCTTGCTTTGACAGCCTTGAAGGCCGAATCTAGGGGCCTCTGCCACCAGTGGACACAAAACTTTCAAAACCCAGCCAAATAGTCTAGAGCTTCCTAGATTCACCCACCTGATATGAAACCAACATTGACGGTGTCTAAATAAATTGGTGTCTTAAGTTTATTGAAAGGGCAGGTTACCAACAACTTTTCAGGATAAAGGACTATGCCCCAGTTTTGAAGACCTTGGCTTCATGCCCTTCAAATAGCAAGATAAAGAGGCCTCCGCCATTGCTGGGCAAACTACTTTCAAATGCCAACCAAATAGTCTAGAGCTTCCTAGATTCATGAACCTGATTGAGCCCCAATGACCCCAGTGTCAAAAGATTTGGGTGTGTAAAATTTATTGATGGGCATGTAGGAAAAACAACTTTTGTCACAGCTTCCACTTGAAGAGACAGAGCCTGGCAGTGCCCGAAAAGTGGCATTTGCCATGTGTGTATGCACAACTTTTAAAGGCCCACCAAACAGTCTAGAGCTTCCTAGATTCACAAACCTGATTACTGTGTGGATGACCACAGTATCCCAAAACGTTGGTGTGTCACATTCAAGGTGTAGGATGCAGGATAAATAACTTTGCAGCAGTTTCAAAAATCTTGAAGTGAAAGCCTTAAAGGCTGAATTTAGGGGTCTCTGCCACCAGTGGACACAAAACTTTCAAAGGCCAGCCAAATAGCCAAATAGACTGTTAGGTGGGCGTTTGAAAGTTGTGCATACACCCATGGCAGAGGCCACTTTTCGGGCACTGCCAGGATCTGTCTCTTCAAGTGGAAGCTGTGGCAAAAGTTGTTTTTCCTACATGCCCGTGAATGAAGTTTGCACACCCATATCTTTTGACACTGGGGTCATAGGGGCTCCATCAGGTTCATGAATCTAGGAAGCTCTAGACTATTTGGTTGGCATTTGAAAGTAGTGTGTCCAGCAATGATGGAGGCCTATATATCTTCCTATTTGAAGGGCATGAAGCCAAGGTCTTCGAAACTGGGTCATAGTCCTTTATCCTGCAAAGTTGTTGGTAACCTGCCCCTTTCAATAAAATTAAGACATCAATGTCTTTGCACACTGTGCTCGTTGGTTTCATATCAGGTGGGTGAATCTAGGAAGCTCTAGACTATTTGGCTGGCCTTTGAAAGTTGTGGGTCCACTGATGGAGGAGACCACTTTTTCCGCCCTTTGAAAGCTATATCTGTTCAAGTCTAAGCTGGGGCAAAGTTGTCTATCCTGGGCACTGGTCAATGAATTTGACACCCCATTGTTTTTGGACACTGTTCTCATTGGGACTATATCAGGTTTGTGAATCTAGTAAGCTCTAGATTATATGGTTGCTTTTTCAAAGTGGTGAGTCCACTGGTGGCAGAGGCCCCTAATTTTGGCCTACAAGGCCATCCAAATAGTCTAGAGCTTCCTAGATTCACCCAGCTGATATGAAACCAACAAGCACAGTGTCCAAAGACATTGGTGTCTTAAGTTTATTGAAAGGGGCATGTTACGAACAACTTTGCCCTACCCGTAAGATCTTGAACTGATATCCTTCAAAGGCTGAAAAACGTGGCCTGTCCTACTGATGGAAGCAATACTTTCAAACAGCAACAATGTAGTCTAGACCTTCCTAGATTTGCGAAGCTGATATAGGCTTGGAGACCACATCGTTGGCTGAGTAACATAAGGTCGTATCTGACAAATGTTAGATTTGAGATATTGCTAATTAAAGAAATATGACGTCCTTTGAAGGGTTATATGATTAAAAATATCTGCTCAATAAATAAAATATTCCATTTCTAGGAAGAATAAGTAGCTAGAAATTAGTTGGTGAGATATTTCTATATCCATAGGTTATTAGGATGATACTATGGCAACAAGAAGAGAATTCATTTCAGATACGACCTTATGTTACTGAGTTTTATGGAAAAAAGTTGGAAATCAGTGAGTAACATAAGGTCTTATCTGACAAATATAAATTATAGATAAATACAAATTAAATCAATTTAGCTATTCCAAATAACATAAAATAACATTTGTAAAGTTCAGGAAGTATGCTAAGATTTACTACACTTGTTTACACTAAAATAGTAAGGACTTATATGACATTTACACCATCACATTTAAATACAGACAAGATACGACCTTATGTTACTCAACATCTGAACCATTTCTTCAGTAATCAAAGGTCGTATCCAGCAATTCAAAACTATATTACTATATCTACCTTTGATTCGATTAACGATGTGTTAATAATGTTTTGATAATGTTTGTAGGATAGTTGTCTAATAAACTGAATTATAGAATATTTTTATTTTGTATAGATTAACATAATTTACTGAAAATAAAACTTTGGTTTAAAGCAGATACGACCTTATGTTACTCACTGAAAAGTGACATTGTGCAGATACGACCTTTGTTTACTGGTTTATAACATGCCAAAGATTTCGAAAATTCAAAAAGTTCCAAAATTTCTGGATATTTTAGGGGGTAGGGAAGCCGGTTCAAAAATAATAAAAAATTTGACTTTTTTGAGATACGACCTTATGTTACTCAGCCAACGACATTGTCCAAAATGATTGGGGTGCAAAATTCAGGGAATCTGCTGCAGGATTAGGGACTATACCCCAGTTTCGAAGACGGCTTGAAGAGACACCCTGGCAGTGCCCTAAAAGTGGCCCCTGCCATGAGTGCATGCACAACTTTCAAAGGCCCACCAAACAGTCTAGAGCTTCCTAGATTCACAAACCTGATTACCGCACAGATGACCGATGTATCCCAAAACGTTGGTGTGTCACATTCAAGGAGTAGGATGCAGGATAAATAACTTTGCAGCAGTTTCAAAGATCTTGAAGTGACAGCCTTGCGGGCCAAATTAGGGGCCTCTGTCACCAGTGGACTCACCACTTTGAAAAAGCAACCATATAGTCTAGAGCTTACTAGATTTACAAACCTGATATAGCCCCAATGAGAACATTGTTCAAAGACAATGGGGTGTCAAATTCATTGACCAGTGCCCAGGATAGACAACTTTGCCCCAGCTTAGACTTGAACAGACATAGCTTTCAAATGGCAGAAAAAGGGGCCTCCTCTATCAGCGGAAACAGAACGTTCAAAGACTAGCCAAATAGTCTAGATCTTCCGAGATTCACCCACCTTATATGAAACCAACAAGCACAGTGTCCAAAGACATTGGTGTCTTAAGATTATTGAAAGGGGTAAGTTACCAACAACTTTGCTCTACCTCTAAGATCTTGAACTGATGTCCTTCAAGGGCTGAAAAACGTGGCCTCCGCCACTAATGGACGCAATACTTTCAAACAGCAACCATGTAGTCTAGACTTTCCTAGATTCATGAAGCTGATATAGCCCAGATGACCACATTGTCCCAAAAGATTGGTGTGTAAAATTCGAGTAGTTAGCTACAAGATAAAGGACTATGCCCCACTTTTGAAGATCTTAACTTCATGCCCATCAAATAGTAAGATGAAGCGGCCTCAACCATGGCTGGGAACACTACTTTCAAAGGCCCACCAAATAGGCTATCAGGTGGGTGAATCTAGGAAGCTCTATACTATTTGGCTGGCCTTTGAAAGTTTTGTGTCCATTGGTGGCAGAGGCCCCTAAATTCATCCGTCAAGGCTGTCAAAGCAAGATCTTTAAAACTGCTGCAAAGTTATTTATCCTACAGTCTACTCCTGGAATGGGACACACCAACGTTTTGGGACACTGTGGTCATCTGTCCTGGAATCAGGTTTGTGAATGTAGGAAGCTCTAGCCTGTTTGGTGGGCCTTTGAAAGTACTGTTCCCGGCAATGGTTGGGGCCGCTTCATTTTGCTATTTGATGGGCATGAAGTTAAGATCTTCAAAAGTGGGGCATAGTCCTTTATCTTGCAGCTAACTCCTCGAATTTTACACACCAATCTTTTGGGACAATGTGATCATTAGGGCTATATCAGCTTTGCAAATCTAGGAAGGTCTAGACTACATGGTTGCTGCTTGAAAGTATTGTGTCAAAACGTGGCAGAGGCCATGTTGTTCAGCCTTTGAAGGATATTAGATCAAGATATTACAGGTAGGGCAAAGTTGTTGGTAACCTGCCCCTTTCAATAAACTTAAGACACCAATGTCTTTGGACACTGTGCTTGTTGGTTTCATATCAGGTAGGTGAATCTAGGAAGCTCTAGACTATTTGGCTGGCTTTTGAAAGTTATGTGTCCACTGGTGTCAGAGGCCCCTAGATTCGGCCTCCAAGGCTGTCAAAGCAAGATCTCTAAAACTGCTGCAAAGTTATTTATCCTGCAGCCTACTCCTGGAATGTGACACACCAACGTTTTGGGACAGTGTGGTCATCTGTGTGGTAATCGGGTTTGTTAATCTAGGAGGCTCTAGACTGTTTGGTGGGCATTTGAAAGTTGTGCGTGCACCCATGGCAGGGGCCACTTTTTGGGCAATGCCAGGGTGTCTCTTCAAGTGGAAGCTGTGGCAAAAGTTGTTTTTCCTGCATACCCGTCAATGAAGTTTCAACACCCGTGTCTTTGGACACTGGGGTCATTGGGGCTATATCAGATTTATGGATATAGGAAACTCCAGACTATTTGGATGGTCTTTGAAAGTTTTGTGTCCACTGGTGGCAGAGACCCCTAAATTCGGCCTTCAAGGCTGTCACTTCAAGATCTTTGAAACTGCTGCAAAGTTATTTATCCTGCAGCCTATTCCTTGAATGTGACACACCAACGTTTTGGGATAATGAGGTTATCCCTGCAGTAATCAGGTTTGTGAATCTAGGAAGCTCTAGACTGTTTGGTGGGCCATTTAAAGTTGTGCATGCACCCTTGGCAGGGGCCACTTTTTCGGCACTGCCAGGGTGTCTCTACAAGTGGAAGCTGTGGCAAAAATTGTTTTTTCTACATGCCCATCAATGAAGTTTGCACATCCATATCTTTTGACACTGGGGTCATTGGGGCTCCATAAGGTTCATGAATCTAGGAAGCTCTAGACTATTTGGTTGGCATTTGAAAGTAGTGTGTCCACCAATGGTGGAGGCCACTTTATCTTGCTATTTGAAGGGCATGAAGCCAAGGTCTTCAAAACTGGGTCATAGTCCTTTATCCTGCAAAGTTGTTGGTAACCTGCCCCTTTCCATAAAATTAAGACATCAATGTCTTATCATACTGTGCTTGTTGGTTTCATATCAGGTGGGTGAATCTAGGAAGCTCTAGACTATTTGGTAGGCCTTTGAAAGTTGTGTGTCCACTGATGGAGGAGACCATTTTTTCCGCGCTTCGAAAGCTATGTCTGTTCAATTCTAAGCTGTGGCAAAGTTGTCTATCCTGGACCCTGGTCAATGAATTTGACACCCCGTTGTCTTTGGACACTGTTCTCACTGGGGCTATATCAGGTTTGTGAATCTAGTAACCTCTAGACTATATGGTTGCTTTTTCAAAGTGGAGAGTCCACTGGTGGCCCGAGGCCCCTGAATTTGGCCTTCAGGGCTGTCAATTCAAGATCTTTAAAACTGCTGCAAAGTTATTTATCCTGCAGCCTAGTCCTTGAATGTGACACACCTATGTTTTGGGACACTGTGCTCATTGGTGCGGTAATCAGGTTTGTGAATCTAGGGAGCTCTAGACTGTTTGGTGGGCCTTTGAAGGTTGTGTGTCCACTGATGGAGGAGGCCACTTTTTCTCCCCTTTGAATGCTATGTCTGTTCAAGTCTAAACTGGGGCAAGCTTGTCTATACTGGCAAAGTGGTTGGTAACCTGCCCGTATCAATAAACTTAAGACATCAATGTCTTTGGACACTGTGCTTGTTGGTTTCATATCATGTGGGTGAATCTAGGAAGCTCTAGACTATTTGGCTGGCCGTTGAAAGTTGTGTGTCCACTGATGGATGAGGCCACTTTTTCTCCTCTTTGAAAGCTATGTCTGTTCAAGTCTAAGCTGGGGCAAAGTTGTCTATCCTGGGCACTGGTCAATGAATTTGACACCCCATTGTCTTTTGACACTGTTCTCATTGGGGCTATATCAGGTTTGTGAAGCTAGTAAGCTCTAGACTATATGGTTCCCTTTCCAAAGTGGTGAGCCTACCGGCGGCAGAGGCCCATAAATTCGGCCTCCAAGGCTGTCAATTCAAGATCTTTAAAACTGCTACAAAGTTATTTATCCTACAGCCTACTCCTGGAATGTGACACACCCAAGTTTCTGGACACTGTGGTCATCTGTGCGGTAATCAGGTTTGTGAATCTAGGAAGCTCTAGACTATTTGGTGGGCCTTTGAAAGTAGTGTTCCCAGCCATGGTGGAGGCCGCTTTATCCCGGTATTTTTTGATGGGCATGAAGTGAAGATCTTCCAAAGTGGGGCATAGTCTTTTATATTGCAGCCAACTCCTTGAATTTTACACACCAGTCTTTTGGGACAATGTGATCATCGGGGCTATATCAGCTTCGCGAATCTAGGAATGTCTAGACTATATGGTTGCTGCGTGAAAGTATTGCGTCCATCAGTGGCAGAGGACATGTTTTTCAGCCTTTGAAGGATATCAGTTCAAGATCTTAGAGGTAGACCAAAGTTGTTGGTAACTTGCCCCATTCAATTTAACTTAATACACCAATGTCTTTGGACACTGTGCTTGTTGGTTTCATATCAGGTGGGTGAATCTAGGAAGCTCTAGACTATTGGGCTGGCTTTTGAAAGTTGTGTGTCCACTGGTGGCAGAGGCCCCTAAATTCGGCCTTCAAGGCTGTCACTTCAAGATCTTTGAAACTGCTGCAAAGTTAATTATCCTGCAGCCTAGTCCTTGAATGTGACAGACCAACGTTTTGGGATAATGTGGTTATCCCTGCGGTCATTAGGTTTATGAATCTAGGAAGCTCTAGACTGTTTGGTGGGCCTTTGAAAGTTGTGCATGCACCCATGGCAGAGGCCACTTTTTTAGCACTGCCAGGGTGTCTCTTCAAGTGGTCTTCAAAACTGGGGCATAGTCCTTAATCCTGCAGCCAATTCTCTGAATTTTACACCCCAATCTTTTTGAACAATGTGGTCTCCATGCCTATATCTGCTTGATGAATCTAGTAAGTTCTAGACTACATGGTTGCTGTTTGAAAGTATTGCGACCATCAGTGGCAGAGGCCCCGTTTTTCAGACTTTGAAGGATATCAGTTCAAGATCTTAAAGGTAGGGCAAAGTTGTTGGTAACCTGCCCATTTCAATAAACTTAAGACATCAATGTCTTTGGACACTGTGCTTGTTGGATTCATATCAGCTGGGTGAATCTAGGAAGCTCTAGACTATTTGGCTGGCCTTTGAATGTTGCGTGTCCACTGGTGGCAGAGGCCCCTAAATTCGGCCTTAAAGGCTGTCAATACAAGATATTTAAAACTGCGGCAAAGTTATTTATCCTACAGTCTACTCCTGGAAAGTGACACACCAACGTTTTGGGACACTGTGGTCATCTGTGCGGTAATCAGGTTTGTGAATCTAGGAAGCTCTAGCCTATTTGGTGGGCCTTTGAAAGTAGTGTTCCCAACCATGGTTGAGGCCGCTTCATCTTGCTATTTGATGGGCATGAAGTTAAGATTATCAAAAGTGGGCCATAGTCCTTTATCTTGTAGCTAACTCCTCGAATTTTACACACCAATCTTTTGGGACAATTTGATCATCTGGGCTATATCAGCTTCATGAATCTAGGAAGGTCTAGACTACATGGTTGCTGTTCGAAAGTATTGCGTCCATTAGTGGCGGAGGCCACGTTTTTCAGCCCTTGAAGGACATCAGTTCAAGATCTTAGAGGTAAAGCAAAGTTGTTGGTAACTTACCCCTTTCAATAAACTTAAGACACCAATGTCTTTGGACACTGTGCTTGTTGGTTTCATATAAGGTGGGTGAATCTATGAAGCTCTAGACTATTTGGCTAGTCTTTGAACGTACATGGGTGTCTTAAGTTTATTGAAAGGGAAATGTTACCAGCAACTTTGCCAGGATAGACAACCTTGCCCCAGCTTAGACTTGAACAGACATAGGTTTCAAAGGGGACAAAAGATCGCCTCCTCCATCAGATGACACACAACTTTCAAAGGCCAGCCAAATAGTCTAGAGCTTCCTAGATTCACCCACCTGATATGAAACCAACAAGCACAGTGTCCAAAGACATTGGTGTCTTAAGTTTATTGAAAGTGGCAGGTTACCATCAATTTTGCAGGATAAAGGACTATGCCCCAGTTTGGAAGACCTTGGCTTCATGCCCTTCAAATAGAATGTCTTTGGACACTGTGCTTGTTGGTTTCAAAGTAGTGTGCCCAGCCATGGTGGAGGCCGCTTTATATTGCTATTTGATGAGCATGAAGTGAAGATCTTCTAAATTGAGGCATAGTCCTTTATCTTGCAGCTAACTCCTTGAATTTTACGCATCAATCTTTTGGGACAATGTGGTCATTGGGGCTATATCAGCTTTGCGAATCTAGGAAGGTCTAGACTACATGGTTGCTGCTTGAAAGTATTGCGTCCATCAGTGGCTGAGGCCACGTTTTTCAGGCTTTGAAGGATATTCGTTCAAGATCTTACAGGTAGCGCAAAGTTGTTGGTAACCTGCCCCTTTCAATAAACTTAAGACACCAAGGTCTTTGGACACTACGCTTGTTGGCTTCATACCAGCTGGGTGATTCTAGGAAGTTCTAGACTATTTGGCTGGCCTTTGAAAGTTGTGTGTCCACTGATGGAGGAGACCACTTTTTCCGCCCTTTGAAAGCTATATCTGATCAAGTCTAAGCAGGGGTAAAGTTGTCTATCCTGGGCATTGGTCAATGAATTTGACACTCCATTGTCTTTGGACACTGTTCTCATTGGAGCTATATCAAGTTTGTGAATCTAGTAAGCTCTAGACTATATGGTTGCCTTTTCAAAGTGGTGAGTCCACTGGTGGCAGAGGCCCCTGAATTCGGCCTTCGGGGCTGTCAATTCAATGTCTTTAAAACTGCTGCAAAGTTATTTATCCTACAGCCTACTCCTGGAATGTGACTTACCAACGTTCTGGGAAACTGTGGTCATCTGCATGTTAATTAGGATTGTGAATCTAGGAAGCTCTAGACTGTTTGGTGGGCCTTTCAAAGTAGTGTTCCCAGCCATGGTTGAGGCCGCTTCATCTTGCTATTTGTTAGGCATGAAGTTAAGATCTTCAAAAGTGGGGCATAGTCCTTTATCTTGCAGCTAACTCCTCGAATTTTACACACCAATCTTTTGGGACAATGTGGTCAGCAGGGCTATATCAGCTTCGCGAATCTAGGAAGGTCTAGACTAAATGGTTGCTGCTTGAAAGTATTGCGTCAATAATTGGCAGAGGCCATGTTTATCAGCCTTTGAGGGATATTAGATCAAGATATTACAGGTAGGGCAAAGTTGTTGGTAACCTGCCCCTTTCAATAAACTTAAGACACCAATGTCTTTGGACACTGTGCTTGTTGGTTTCATATCAGGTAGGTGAATCTAGGAAGCTCTAGACTATTTGCCTGGCCTTTGAAAGTTGTGTGTCCACTCATGGAGAAGGTCACATTTTCCGCCCTTTGAAAGCTATGTCTGTTCAAGTATAAACTGGGGCAAAGTTGTCTATCCTGGACACTGGTCAATGAATTTAAAACCCCATTGTCTTTGGACACTGTTCTCATTGGGGCTATATCAGGTTTGTGAATTTAGTAAGCTCTAGAGTATATGGTTGCCTTTTCAAAGTGGTGAGTCCACTGGTGGCAGAGGCCCCTGAATTCGGCCTTCAGGGCTGTCAATTCAAGATCTTTGAAACTGCTGCAAAGATATTTATCCTGCAGCCTAGTCCTTGAATGTGACACACCAACGTTTTGGGATACTGTGGTCATCTGTGTGGTAATCAGGTTTGTGAATCTAGGAAGCTCTAGACTGTTTGGTGGGCCTTTGAAGGTTGTGTGTCCACTGATGAAGGAGGCCACTTTTTCTCCCATTTGAATGCTATGTCTGTTCAAGTCTAAGCTGGGGCAAGCTTGTCTATCCTGGCAAAGTTGTTGGTAACCTACCCGTTTCAATAAACTTAAGACATCAATGTCTTTGGACACTGTGCTTCTTGTTTTCATATCAGGTGGGTGAATCTAGGAAGCTCTAGACTATTTGGCTGGCCTTTGAAAGTTGTGTGTCCACTGATGGAGGAGGCCACTTTTTCTGCCCTTTGAAAGCTATGTCTGTTCAAGTCTAAGCTGGGGCAAAGTTGTCGATCCTGGGCACTGGTCATTGAATTTGACACCCCATTGTTTTTGGACACTGTTCTCGTTGGGGCTATGTCATGTTTGTGAATCTAGTAAGCTCTAGACTATATGGTTGCCTTTTCTAAGTGGTCAGTGCAGTGGTGGCAGAGGCCCCTAATTTCGGCATACAAGGCTCTCAATTCAAGATCTTTGAAACTACTGCAAAGTTATTTATCCTGCAGCCTAATCCTTGAATGTGAAACACCAACGTTTTGGGACACTGTGGTTATCTGTGTGTTAATCAGGTTTGTGAATCTAGGAAGCTCTAGACTGTTTGGTGGGCCTTTGAAAGTAGTGTGCCCAGTAATGGTGGAGGCCGCTTTATCTTGCTATTTGATGTGCATGAAGTGAAGATCTTCAAAAACGGGGCATAGTCCTTTATCTTGCAGCTAACTCCTTGAAGTTTACACACCAATCTTTTGGGACAATGTGGTCATCGGGGCTATATCAGCTTCGCGAATCTAGGAAGGTCTAGACTACATGGTTGCTGCTTCAAAGTATTGCGTCCATCAGTGGCAAAGGCCACGTTTTTCAGCCTAAGAAGGATATCAGTTCAAGATCTTACGGGTAGGGCAAAGTTGTTGATAACCTGCCCCTTTCAATAAACTTAATACATCAATGTCTTTGGACACTGCGCTTGTTGGTTTCATATCAGGCTGGTGAATCTAGGAAGCTCTAGACTATTTGGCTGGCCTTTGAAAGTTGTGTGTCCACTGGTGGCAAAGGTACCTAAATTCGGCTTTCAAGGCTGTCAATTCAAGATCTTTAAAACTGCTGCAAAGGCATTTATCCTGCAGCCTAGTCCTGGAATGTGACACAACAACGTTTTGGGACACTGTGGTCATCTGTGCTGTAATCAGGTTTGTGAATCTATGAAGCTCTAGCTTTGAAAGTTGTGTGTCCACTGATGGAGGAGGCCACTTTTTCTCCCCTTTGAAAGCTATGTCTGTTCAAGTCTAAGCAGGGGCAAATTTGTCTATCCTGGGCATTGTTCAATGAATTTGACACTCCATTGTCTTTGGACACTGTTCTCATTGGAGCTATATCAGGTTTGTGAATCTAGTAAGCTCTAGACTATATGGTTGCCTTTTCAAAGAGGTGAGTCCACTGGTGGCAGTGGCCCCTGAATTCGGCATTCAGGGCTGTCAATTCAAGATCTTTAAAACTGCTGCAAAGTTATTTATCCTACAGTCTACTCCTGGAATGTGACTTTCCAACATTTTGGGACACTGTGGTCATCTGTGTGTTAATCAGGATTGTGAATCTAGGATGCTCTAGACTGTTTGGTGGGCCTTTGAAAGTAGTGTTCCCAGCCATGGTAGAGGCCGCTTCATCTTGCTATTTGATGGGCATGAAGTTAAGATCTTCAAAAGTGGGGCATAGTCCTTTATCTTGCAGCTGACTCCTCGAATTTTACACACCAATCTTTTGGGACAATGTGGTCATCTGGGCTATATCAGCTTTGTGCATCTAGGAAGGTCTAGACTACTTGGTTGCTGCTTGAAAGTATTGCGTCAATAAGTGGCAGAGGCCATGTTTATCAGCCTTTGAAGAATATTAGATCAAGATATTACAGGTAGGGCAAAGTTGTTGGTAACCTGCCCCTTTCAATAAACTTAAGACAATAATGTCTTTAAACACTGCGCTTGTTTGTTTCATATCAGGATGGTGAATCTAGAAAACTCTAGACTATTTGGCTGGCCTTTGAAAGTTGTGTGTCCACTGGTGACAGAGACCCCTAAATTCAGCCTTTAGGGCTGTCACTTCAAGATTTTTGAAACTGCTGCAAAGTTATTTATCCTGCATCCTACTCCTTGAATGTGACACACCAACGTTTTGGGATCCTGTGGTCATCTGTGTGGTAATCAGGTTTGTTAATCTAGGAGGCTCTAAACTACATGGTGGGCATTTGAAAGTTGTGCATGCACCCATGGCAGGGGCCACTTTTTGGGCACTGTCAGGCTCTGTCTCTTCAAGTGGAAGCTGTGGCAAAAGTTGTTTTTCATACATGCCCATCAATGAAGTTTCAACACCCGTGTCTTTGGACACTGGGGTCATTGGGGCTCAATCAGGTTCATGAATCTAGGAAGCTCTAGACTATTTGGTTGGCATTTGAAAGTTGTGTGTCCAGCAATGGCGGAGGCCTCTTTATCTTGCTATTTGAAGGACATGAAGCCAAGGTCTTCAAAACTGGGGCATAGTCCTTTATCCTGCAAAGTTGTTGGTAACCTGCCCTTTCAATAAACTTAACACACCAATGTATTTGGACACTGAGCTTGGTGGTTTCCTATCAGGTGGGTGAATCTAGGAAGCTCTAGACTATTTGGCTGGCCGTTGAAAGTTGTGTGTCCACTGATGGAGGAGGCCACTTTTTCTCTCCTTTGAAAGCTATGTCTGTTCAAGTCTAAGCTGGGGCAAAGTTGTCGATCCTGGGCACTGGTCAATGAATTTGACACCCCATTGTCTTTGGACACTGTTCTCATTGGGGCTATATTAGGTTTCTGAATCTAGTAAGCTCTAGACTATATGGTTGCCTTTTCAAAGAGGTGAGTCCACCGTTAGCAGAGCCCCCTAAATTCGGCCTTCAAGGCTGTCAATTCAAGATCTTTAAAACTGCTGCAAATTTATTTATCCCACAGCCTAGTCCTGGAATGTGACACACCAATGTTTTGGGACACTGTGGTCATCTGTGCATTAATCAGGTTTGTGTCTTTGGACACTGGGGTCATTAGGGCTATCAGGTTTATGATTCTAGGAAGCTCTAGACTATTTGGCTGGCCTTTGAAAGTTGTGTGTCCACTGGTGGCACAGACCCCTAAATTCGGCCTTCTAGGCTGTCCCTTCAAGATCTTTGAAACTGCGGCAAAGTTATTCATCCTGCAGCCTTGTCCTTGAATGTGACAGACCAACGTTTTGGGATAATGTTGTCATCCCTGCGATAATCAGGTTTGTGAATCTAGGAAGCTCTAGACTGTTTGGTGGGCCTTTGAAAGTTGTGCATGTACCTATGGCAGGGCCCACTTTTTGGGGACTGCCAGGGTGTCTCTTCAAGAGGTCTTCAAAACTGGGGCATAGTCCTTAATCCTGCAGCCAATTCCCTGAATTTTACACCCCAATCTTTTTGGACAATGTGGTCTCCAGGCCTATATCAGCTTCACGAATCTAGGAAGGTCTTGACTAAATGGTTGCTGTTTGAAAGTATTGCGACCATCAGTGGCAGAGGCCACGTTTTTCAGCCTTTGAAGGATATTAGTGCAAGATCTTAGAGGTAAGGCAAAGTTGTTGATAACCTGCCACGTTCAATAAACTTAAGACACCGATGTCATTGGACACTGTGCTTGTTGGTTTCATATCAGGTGGGTGAATCTAGGAAGCTCTAGACTATTCGGCTGGCCTTTGAAAGTTGTGTGTCCACTGATGGAGGAGGTCACTTTTTCTCCCCTTTGAAAGCTATGTCTGTTCAAGTATAAACCGGGGCAAAGTTGTCTATCCTGGGCATTGGTCAATGAATTTGACACCCCATTGTCTTTTGACACTGTTCTCGTTGGGGCTATATCAGGTTTGTGATTCTAGTAAGCTCTAGACCTTTTCAAAGTGGTGAGTCCAATGGTGGCAGTGACCACTAATTTCGGCCTTCAAGGCTGTCACTTCAAGATCTTTGAAACTGTTGCAAAGTTATCTATCCTGCAGCCTAGTCCTTGAATGTGACACACCAACGTTTTGGTATACTGTGGTCATCTGTGCGGTAATCAGGTTTGTGAATCTAGGATGCTCTAGACTGTTTGGTGGGCCTTTAAAAGTTTTCCATACACCCATGGCAGGGGCCACTTTTCGGGCACTACCAGGCTGTGTTTCTTCAAGTGGAAGCTGAGGCAAAAGTTGTTTTTCCTACATGCCCGTCAATGAAGTTGGCACACCCATATCTTTTGACACTGGGGTCATTGGGACTCCATCAGGTTCATGAATCTAGGAAGCTCTAGAATATTTTATTGGCATTTGGAAGTAGTGTGTCCAGCAATGGTGGAGGCCTCTTTATCTTGCTATTTGAAGGGCATGAAGCCAAGGTCTTCGAAACTGGGGCATAGTCCTTTATCCTGCAAAGTTGTTGGTAACCTGCCCCTTTCAATAAAATGAAGACATCAATGTCTTTGCACACTGTGCTTGTTGGTTTCATATCAGGTGGGTGAATCTTGGAAACTCTAGACTATTTGGCTGGCATTTGAAAGTTGTGTGTCCACTGATGAAGGAGGCCACTTTTTCTGCCCTTTCAAAGCTATGTCTGTACAAGTCTAACCTGGGGCAAAGTTGTCGATCCTGGGCATTGGTCAATGAATTTGACATCCCATTGTCTTTGGACACTGTTCTCATTGGAGCTATATCAGGTTTGTGAATCTAGTAAGCTCTAGACTATATGGTTGTCTTTTCAAAGTGCTGAGTCCATTGGTGGCAGAGGCCCTAAGTTCGGCCTTTAAAGCTGTCACTTCAAGATCTTTAAAACTGCTGCAAAGTTATTTATCCTGCAGCCTAGTCCTTGAATGTGACACACCAACGTTTTGGGATACTGTGGTCATCTGCACGTTAATCAGGTTTGTGAATCTAGGAAGCTCTAGACTGTTTGGTGGGCCTTTGAAAGTAGTGTGCTCAGCCATGGTGGAGGACGCATTATCTTGCTATTTGATGGGCATGAAGTGAAGATCTTAAAAAACGGGGACTTGTCCTTTATTCTGCAGCCAACTCCTTGAATTTTACACACCAATCTTTTGGGACAATGTGGTCATCGGGGCTATATCAGCTACGCGTATCTAGAAAGGTTTAGACTACATGGTTACTGCTTGAAAGTATTGCATCCATCAGTGGAAGTGACCACGTTTTTCAGCCTTTGAAGGATATTAGATCAAGATAATACAGGTAGGGCAAAGTTGTTGGTAACCTGCCCCTTTCAATAAACTTAAGACACCAATGTCTTTGGACACTGTGCTTGTTGGTTTCATATCAGGTGGGTGAATCTAGGAAGCTTCAGACTCTTTGGCTGGCCTTTGAAAGTTGTGTGTCATCTGATGGAGGAGGCCACATTTTCTGCCCTTTGAAAGCTATGTCTGTTCAAGTCTAAGCCGAGGCAAAGTTGTCGATCGTGGACATTGGTCAATGAATTTGACACCCCATTGTCTTTGGACACTGTTGTCATTGGGGCTATATCAGGTTTGTGAATCTAGCAAGCTCTAGACTATATGGTTGCCTTTTCAAAGAGGTGAGTCCACCGTTAGCAGAGCTCCCTAAATTCGGCCTTCAAGGCTGTCAATTCAAGATCTTTAAAACTGCTGCAAAGATATTTATCCTACAGCCTACACTGTTCTCAATGGGGCTATTTTGACGTTTCTGTACACTGTGGTCATCTGTGCGGTAATGAGATTTGTGAATCTAGTAAGCTCTAGCCTGTTTGGTGGGCCTTTGAAAGTAGTGTGCCAAGCCATGGTGGAGGCCACTTTATCTTGCTATTTGAAGGGCATGAAGTGAAGATCTTCCAAAGTGGGGCATAGTCCTTTATCCTGCAGCCTACTCCTTGAATTTTACACACCAATCTTTTGGGACAATGTGGTCATCTGGGCTACATCAGGTTTGGGATTCTAGTAAGCTCTAGACATTTTCAAAGTGGTCAGTCCACTGGTAGCAGAGGCCCCTAATTTCGGCCTATAAGGCTGTCACTTCAAGATCTTTAAAACTGTTGCAATGTTATATATCCTACAGACCTACTCCGGGAATGTGACACATCAACATTTTGGGACAATGTTGTCATGTGTGCGTTAATTAGGTTTGTGGATCTAGGAAGCTCTAGACTGTTTCGTGGGTCTTTGAAAGTATTGTGCCCAGCCATGGTGGAGGCTGCTTTATCTCGCTATTTGAAGGGCATGAAGTCAATGTCTTCAAAACTGGGGCATAGTCCTTTATCCTGCAGCCAATTCCCTGAATTTTACACCCCAATCTTTTTAGACAATGTGGTTATCGTGGCTATATCAGCTTCATGAATCTAGGAAGGTCTAGACTACATGGTCACTGTTTGAAAGTATTGGGTCAATAAGTGGCAGAGGCCACGTTTTTCAGCCTTTGAAGGATATCAGATCATGATCTTACAGGTAGGGCAAAGTTGTTGGTAACCTGCCCCTTTCAATAAACTTAAGACACCAATGTCTTTGGACACTGTCCTTGTTGGTTTCATATCAGGTAGTTGAATCTCGGTAGCTCTAGACTATTTGGCTGGCCTTTGAAAGTTGTGTGTCCACTGGTGGCAGAGGCCCCTAAATTCAGACTTCAAGGCTGTCAAAGCAATATCTTTAAAACTGCTGCAAAGTTATTTATCCTGCAGCCTAGTCCTGGAAAGTGACACACTAACATTTTGGAACACTGTGGTCATCTGCACGTTAATCAGGTTTGTGAATCTAGGAAGCTCTAGACTGTTTGGTGGGCCTTTGAAAGTAGTGTTACCAGCCATGGTGGAGGCCGCTTTATCTTGCTATTTGATGGGCATGAAGTGAATATCTTCAAAATTGGGGCATAGTCCTTTATCTTGCAGCTAACTCCTTGAATTTTATGCACCAATCTTTTGAGACAATGTGGTCATCTAGGCTATATCAGCTTCACGAATCTAGGGAGGTCTAGAGTACATGGTTGCTGCTTGAAAGTATTGCGTCCATCAGTGGCAGAGCACATGTTTTTCAGCCTTTGAAGGATATCAGTTGAAGTATATCAAGATAGTAGAGGAAGAGCAAAGTTGTTGGTAACCTGCCCCTTTCAATAAACTTAAGACACAAATGTCTTTGGACACTGCGCTTGTTGGTTTCATATCAGGTGGGTGAATCTAGGAAGGTCTAGAATATTTGGCTGGCCTTTGAAAGTTCTGTGTCCCTAAATTCGGCCTTCAAGGGTGTAAAAGCAAGATATTTAAAACTGCTGCAAATTTATTTATCCTGCAGCCTAGTCCTACAATGTGACACACCAATGTTTTGGGATACTGTGGTCATCTGCGCAGTAATCAGGATTGTGAATCTAGGAAGTTCTAGACTGTTTGGTGGGCCTTTGAAAGTTGTGCATGCACCCATGGGAGGGGCCACTTTTTGGGCAATGCCGGGGTGTCTCTTCAAGTGGAAGCTGTGGCAAAAGTTGTTTTTCCTGCATACCAGTCAATGAAGTTTCAACACCCATGTCTTTGGACACTGGGGTCATTGGGGCCATATCAGGTTTATGAATCTAGGAAGCTCTAGACTCTTTTGCTGGCCTGTGAATGTTCCGCGTCCACTGGTGGCAGAGGCCCCTAAATTCGGCCTTCAAGGCTGTGAATGCAAGATATTTAAAACTGCTGCAAAGTTATTTATCCTGCAGCCTAGTCCTTGAATGTGACACACCAACGTTTTGGGATACTTTGGTCATCTGTGCGATAATCAGGTTTGTGAATCTAGGAAGCTCTAGACTGTTTGGTGGGCCTTTGAAAGTTGTGTGTCCACTGATGGAGGAGGCCACTTATTCTCCACTTTGAAAGCTATGTCTGTTCAAGTCTAAGCTTGGGCAAAGTTGTCTATCCTAGCAAAGTTGTTGGTAACCTACCCCTTTCAATAAACTTAATACATCAATGTCTTTGGACACTGTGCTTGTTGGTTTCATATCATGTTGGTGAATCTAGGAAGCTCTGGAATATTCGGCTGGCCTTTGAAAGTTGTGTGTCCACTGGTGGCAAAGGCCCCTAAATTCGGCCTTCAAGGCTGTCAAGTCAAGATCTTTAAAACTGCTGCAAAGTTATTTATCCTGCAGCCTAGTCCTGGAATGTGACACACCAACATTTTGGGACACTGTGGTCATCTGTGCTGGAATCAGGTTTGTGAATCTAGGAAGCTCTAGCCTGTTTGGTGTGCCTTTGAAAATAATGTGCCAAGCCATGGTGGAGGCCGCTTTATCTTGCTATTTGATGGACATGAAGTGAAGATCCTCAAAAACGGGGAATAGTCCTTTATTCTGCAGCCAACTCCTTGAATTTTGCACACCAATCTTTTGGGACAATGTGGTCATCGGGGCTATATCAGCTTTGCGAATCTAGGAAGGTTTAGACTACATGGTTGCTGCTTGAAAGTATTGCATCCATCAGTGGCAGTGACCATGTTTTTCAACCTTTGAAGGATATCAGTTCAAGATCTTACAGGTAGGGCAAAGTTGTTGGTAACCTGCCCCTTTCAATAAATTCAAGACACCAATGTCGATGGACACTGTGCTTGTTGGTTTAATATCAGGTGGGTGAATCTCTGAAGCTCTAGACTATTTGTAGAGCTTCTGTTTTTGAAGATCTTCACTTCATGCCCATCAAATAGCAAAATAATGCGTCCTCCACCATGGCTGGCCACAGTACTTTCAAAGGCCCACCAAACAGTCTAGAGCTTCCTAGATTCACAATCCTGATTAACTCGCAGATGACCACAGTATCCCAAAACGTTGGTGTGTCACATTCCAGGACTAGGCTGCAGGATAAATAACTTTGCAGCAGTTTTAAAGATCTTGTAGTGACAGCCCTGTAGGCCGAATTCAGGGGCCTCTGCCACCAGTGGAATCACATCTTTGAAAAGGCAACCATATAGTCTAGAGCTTACTAGATTCACAAACCTGATATAGCTCCAATGAGAACAGTCTCCAAAGACAATGGAGTGTCAAATTCATTGACCAATGCCCAGGATAGACAACTTTGCCCCTATTTAGACTTGAACAGACATAGCTTTCAAAGGTGAGAAAAAGTGGCCTCCTCCATCAGTGGACACACAAGTTTCAAAGGCCAGCCAAATAGTCAAGAGCTTCCTAGATTCACCCACCTGATATGAAACCAACAAGCACAGAGTGCAAAGACATTGATGTCTTGATTTTTTTGAAAGGGGCAGGTTACCAACAACATTGCCCTACCTCTAAGATCTTGAACTGATATCCTTCAAAGGCTGAAAAACCAGGCCTCTGCCACTGAGGGTCGCAATACTTTCAAACAGCAAAGATGTAGTCTAGACCTTCCTAGATTCGCGAAGCTGATTTAGCCCCGATGAGCACATTGTCCCAAAATATTGGTGTGTAAAATTCAAGGAGTTGGCTGCAGGATAAAGGACTATGCCCCACGTTGGAAGATCTTCACTTCACGCCCCTCAAATAGCAAGATGAAGCAGCATCCACCATGGCTGGGAACACTACTTTCAAAGGCCCACCAAACAGGCTAGAGCTTCCTAGATTCACAAACCTGATTACTGCACAGATGACCACAGTGTCCCAAAACGTTGGTATGTTACATTCCAGGAGTAGGCTGTAGGATAAATGACTTTGCAGCAGTTTTTAAGATCTTGCATTGACAACCTTGAAAGCCGAATTAAGGGGTCTCTGCCACCAGTGGACACACAACTTTCAAAGGCCAGCCAAATAGTCTAGAGCTTCCTAGATTCATGAACCTGATATAGCCCCAAGGACCCTAGTGTCCAAAGACACGGGTGTTGAAACTTCATTGACGGGCACGCAGGAAAAACAACTATTGCCACAGCTTCCACTTGAAGAGACACCCTTGCAGTGCCCAAAAAGTGGCCCCTGCCATGGGTGTATGCACAACTTTCAAAGGTCCACAAAACAGACTAGATCCTCCTAGATTCTGAAACCTGATTATCGCACAGATGACCACAGTGTCCTAAAACGTTGGTGTGTCACATTCCAGGTTGGTTGGTTGGTTGGTTATTGGTTTCTTTACACCCTAATTAACTGCCAGGGTCATATCAAGGGTGGTGATGGTGATCGAATCTATGAGAAGATAGAGACCATACCCCTACACTTTTACCGAGGCAGGTGTTCTTTAATGTGCCTGGTCCCATAGACAGGGCAAGACACACAACAGCCGGTGGCACAAGGCCTTTGATATCCCTGTCATTGTCACAGGGAGACATACAGAGGGGTATAGCAGTCAGTAGCACAGCCCAGGATCGAACCCAGGCCGCCCACACAACAGGTGGACGCTCTAACCACTTCACCACCCGACACGCCTGTCACATTCCAGGACTAGGCTGCAGGATAAAAAACTTTGCAACAGTTTTAAAGATCTTGCTTTGACAGCCTTGAAGGCCAAATTTAGGGGCCTCTGCCACCAGTGGACACAAAACTTTCAAAGGCCAGCCAAATAGTCTAGAGCTTCTTAGATTCACCCAGCTGATATGAAACCAACAAGGACAGTGTCCAAAGACATTAGTGTCTTAAGTTTATTGAAAGGGGCAGGTTACCAACAACTTTGCCAGGATATACAACTTCGCCCCAGCTCAGACTTGAACAGACATATCTTTCAAAGGGCAGAAAAAATGGCCTCCTCCATCAGTGGACAAATAACGTTCAAAGGCGAGCCGAATAGTCTAGAGCTTCCTAGATTCACCCACCTGATATGAAACCAACAAGCACAGTGTCCAAAGACATCGGTGTCTTAAGTTTATTGAAAGGGGCAGGTTACCAACAACTTTGCAGGATAAAGGACTATGCCCCAGTTTTGAAGACCTTGGCTTCATGCCCTTCAAATAGCAAGATAAATAGGCCTCCACATTTGCTGGACACTCTATTTCCAAATGCCAATAAAATAATCTAAAGCTTGCTAGATTCATGAACCTGATGGAGTCCCAATGACCCCAGTGTCAACAGATATGGGTGTGTAAACTTCATTGACGGTCATGTAGGAAAAACAACTTTTGCTGCAGCTTCCACTTGAAGAAACACAGCCTGGGAGTGCCCGAAAAGTGGCCCCTGCCATAAGTGTATGCACAACTTTTAAAGGCCCACCAAACAGTCTAGAGCTTCCTAGATTCACAAACCTGATTACCACACAGATGACCACAGTATCCCAAAACGTTGGTGTGTCACATTCCAGGACTAGGCTGCAGGATAAATAACTTTGCAACAGTTTCAAAGATCTTGAAGTGACAGCCTTGAAGGCCGAAATTAGTGGCCTCTTCCACCAGTGGACTCACCACTTTGAAAAGGTCTAGAGCTTACTAGAATCACAAACCTGATATAGCCCCAATGAGAACAATGTCCAAAGACAATGGGGTATCAAATTCATTCACCAGTGCCCAGTATATACAATTTTTCCCCGGTTTATACTTGAACAGACATAGCTTTCAAAGGGGAGAAAAAGTGACCTCCTCCATCAGTGGACACACAACTTTCAAAGGCCAGCCGAATAACCTAGAGCTTGCTAGATTCACCCACTTGATATGAAACCAACAAGCACAGTGTCCAAAGACATCGGTGTCTTAAGTTTATCGAACGTGGCAGGTTATCAACAACTTTGCCTTACCTCTAAGATCTTGCCCTGATATCCTTCAAAATCTTAAAAACGTGGCCTCTGCCACTGGTGGTCGCAATACTTTCAAACAGCAACCATGTAGTCTAGACCTTCCTAGATTCACGAAGCTGATATAGGCCTGGAGACCACATTGTGTAAAAAGATTGGGGTGTAAAATTCAGGGAATTGGCTGCAGGATTAAGGTCTATGCCCCAGTTTTGAAGACCTCTTGAAGAGACACCCTGGCAGTACCCAAAAAGTGGACCCTGCCATAGGTACATGCACAACTTTCAAAGGCCCACCAAACAGTCTAGAGCTTCCTAGATTCACAAACCTGATTACCGCAGGGATGACAACATTATCCCAAAACGTTGGTCTGTCACATATAAGGACTAGGCTGCAGGATGAATAACTTTGCCGCAGTTTCAAAGATCTTGAAGGGAAGGCTTTGAAGGCCGAATTTAGGGGTCTCTGCCACCAGTGGACACACAACTTTGTAAAGCCAGCCAAATCGTCTAGAGCTTCATAGATTCATGAACCTGATATAGTTCCAATGACCCCAGTGTAGAAAGACACAGGTGTTGAAACTTCATTGATGGGTATGCAGGAAAAACAACTTTTGCCACAGCTTCGACTTGAAGAGACACCCTGGCATTGCCCAAAAAGTGGCCCCTGCCATGGGTGCATGCACAACTTTCAAATGCCCACCATGTAGTCTAGAGCCTCCTAGATTAACAAACCTGATTACCACACAGATGACCACAGTGTCCCAAAATGTTGGAGGTCACATTCCAGGACTAGGCTGCAGGATAAATAACTTTGCAGCAGTTTTAAAGATCTTGCTTTGACGGCCTTGGAGGCTGAATTTAGGGCCTCTGACACCAGTGGACACACAACTTTCAAAAGCCAGCCAAATAGTCTAGAGCTTCCTAGATTCACCTACCTGATATGAAACCAACAAGCACAGTGTCCAAAGACATTGGTGTCTTAAGTTTATTGAAAGGGGCAGGTTACCAACAACTTTGCCCTACCTGTAATATCTTGATCTAATATCCTTCAAAGGCTGAACAACATGGCCTCTGCCACTTTTTGACGCAATACTTTCAAGCAGCAACCGTGTAGTCTAGACCTTCCTAGATTCGCAAAGCTGATATAGCCCCAATGAACACATTGTCCCAAAAGATTGGTGTGTAAAATTCGAGGAGTTAGCTGCAAGATAAAGGACTATGCCCCACTTTTGAAGATACTAACTTCATGCCCATCAAATAGCAAGATGAAGCGGCCTCTACCATGGCTGGGAACACTACTTTCAAAGGCCCACCAAACAGGCTAGAGCTTCCTAGATTCACAATCCTGATTAACTCACAGATGACCACAGTATCCCAAAACGTTGGTGTGTCACATTCCAGGAGTAGACTGTAGGATAAATGACTTTGCAGCAATTTTAAATATCCTGCATTGACAGCCTTCAAGGCCAAATTTAGGGGCCTCTGCTACCAGTGGACTCACCACTTTGAAAATGTCTAGAGCTTACTAGAATCACAAACCTGATGTAGCCCAGATGACCACATTGTCCCAAAAGATTGGTGTGTAAAATTCAAGGAGTTGGCTGCAGGATAAAGGACTATGCCCCACTTTGGAAGATCTTCACTTCATGCCCATCAAATAGCAAGATGAAGTGGCCTCCACCATGGCTGGGCACAGTACTTTCAAAGGCCCACCAAACAGGCTAGAGCTTACTAGATTCACAAATCTGATTACCACACAAATGACCACATTGTACAGAAACGTCAAAATAGCCCCATTGAGAACAGTGTAGGCTGTAGGATAAATATCTTTGCAGCAGTTTTAAAGATCTTGAATTGACAGCCTTGAAGGCCGAATTTAGGGGGCTCTGCTAACGGTGGACTCACCTCTTTGCAAAGGCAACCATATAGTCTAGAGCTTACTAGTTTTACAAACCTGGTATAGCCCCAATGACAACAGTGTCCATAGACAATGGGGTCTCAAATTCATTGACCAGTGCCCAGGATCGACAACTTTGCCCCAGCTTAGACTCGAACAGACACAGCTTTCAAAGGGCAGAAAAAGTCACCTGTTCCATCAGTGGACACACAACTTTCAAAGGCCAGCCAAATAGTCTAGAGCTTCCTAGATTCACCCACCTGATAGGCATCCACCAAGCTCAGTGTCGAAAGACATCAGTGTCTTAAGTTTATTGACAGGGGCAGGTTACCAACAACTTTGCCAGGATAGACAACCTTGCCCCAACTTAGACTTGAACAGACATAGCTTTCAAAGGGGAGAAAAAATCGCCTCCTCCATCAGATGACACACAAATTTCAAAGGCCAGCCAAATAGTCGAGAGCTTCCTAGGTTCACCCAGCTGATATGAAACCAACAAGCACAGTGTCCAAAGACATTGGTGTCTTAAGTTTATTGAAAGGGGCAGGTTAACAACAACTTTGCCCTACCCGTAAGATCTTGAAATGATATCCTTCAATGGCTGAAAAACATGGCCTCTGCCACTGATGGACGCAATAAAGCAGCAACCATGTAGTCTAGACCTTCCTAGATTCGTGAAGCTGATATAGCCCAGATGACCACATTGCCCCAAAAGATTGATGTGTAAAATTCAAGGAGTTGGCATCTAGATAAAGGACTATGCCCCACTTTGGAAGATCTTCACTTCATGCCCATCAAATAGCAAGATAAAGCGTCCTCTACCATGGCTGGGCACATTACTTTCAAAGGCCCACCAAACAGGCTAGAGCTTCCTATATTCACAAACCTGATTACCACACATATGACCACAGTGTCCGAAAACGTTGGTGTGTCACATTCCAGGACTAGGCTGCAGGATAAATAACTTTGCAGCAGTTTTAAAGATCTTGAATAGAGCCCCTTGAAGGCCGAATTTAGGGGGCTCTGCTGACGGTGGACTCACCTCTTTGAAAAGGCAACCATATAGTCTAGAGCTTACTAGATTCACAAACCTGATATAGCCCCAATGAGAACAGTGTCCAAAGACAATGGGGTGTCAAATTCATTGACCAGTGCCCAGGATCGACAACTTTGCCCCAGCTTAGACTTGAACAGACATAGCTTTCAAAGGGCAGAAAATGCGGCCTCCTCCATCAGTGGACACACAACTTTCAAAGGCCAGCCAAATAGTGTAGAGCTTCCTAGATTCACCCACCTGATAGGAAACCACCAAGCTCAGTGTCAAAAGACATCGGTGTCTTAAGTTTATTGAAAGGGGCAGGTTACCAACAACTTTGCCAGGATAGACAACCTTGCCCCAGCTTAGACTTGAACAGACATAGATTTCAAAGGGCACAAAAAATCGCCTCCTCCATCAGATGACACACAACTTTCAAAAGCCAGCCAAATAGTCTAGAGCTTCCTAGATTAACCCACCTGATATGAAACCAACAAGCACAGTGTTCAAAGACATTGGTGTCTTAAGTTAAATTGAAAGGGGCAAGTTACCAACAACTTTGGTCTACCTCTAAGATCTTGAACTAATATCCTTCAAAGGCTGAAAAACCTGAAAGTGGTGAGCCTAACGGTGGCAGAGGCCCCTAAATTCGGCCTTCAAGGCTGTCAATTCAAGATCTTTAAAACTGCTACAAAGTTATTTATCCTACAGCCTACTCCTGGAATGAGACACACAAACGTTTCTGGACACTGTGGTCATCTGTACAGTGATCAGGTTTGTGAATCTAGTAACCTCTAGCCTGTATGGTGGGCCTTTGAAAGTAGTGTGCCCAGCCATGGTGGAGGCCACTTTATCTTCCTATTTGATGGGCATGAAGTGAAGATCTTCCAAAGTGGGCTATAGTCCTTTATCCTGCAGCCAACTCCTTGAATTTTACACACCAATATTTTGGGACAATGTGGTCATCTGGGCTATATCAGGTTTGTGATTCTAGTAAGATCTAGACATTTTCAAAGTGGTGAGTCCACTGGTGGCAGAGGCCTCTAATTTCGGCCTATAAGGCTGTCACTTCAAGATCTTTAAAACTGCTGCAAAGTTATATATCCTACAGCCTACTCCAGGAATGTGACACACCAATGTTTTGGGACAATGTTGTCATCTGTGCGTTAATCAGGTTTGTGAATCTAGGAAGCTCTAGACTGTTTGGTGGGCCTTTGAAAGTTGTGTGTCCATTGATGGAGGAGGCCACTTTTTCTCCACTTTGAAAGCTATCTCTGTTCAAGTCTAAGCTGGGGCAAGGTTGTCTATCCTGGCAAAGTTGTTGGTAACCTGCCCCTTCCAATAAACTTAAGACACCAATGTCGTTGGACACTGTGCCTCTTGGTTTCATATCAGGTGGGTGAATCTTGGAAGCTCTAGACTATTTGGCTGGCCTTTGAAAGTTGTGTGTCCACCGATGGAGGAGGCCACTTTTTCTGCCCTTTGAAAGCTATGTCTGTTCAAGTCTAAGCTTAGTCTAGATTCGCGAAGCTGATATAGCCACGATGACCACATTGTCCCAAAAGATGGTGTGTGAAATTCAAGGAGTTGGCTGCAGGATAAAGTCCTATGCCCCATTTTTGAAGATCTTCACTTCATGCCCACCAAATACCTAGATAAAGCGGCAATTACCATGGCTGGGCGCAATACTTTCAAAAGCCCACCAAACAGACTAGAGCTTCCCAGATTCACAAACCTGATTCCAGCACAGATGACCACAATGTCCCAAAACGTTGGTAAGTCACATTCCAGGAGTACCCTATAGGATAAATAACTCTGCAGCAGTTTTAAAGATCTTGATTTGATAGCCTTGAAGACCGAATTTAGGGGCTTCTGCCACCAGTGGACACACAACTTTCAAAGGCCAGCCAAATAGTGTAGAGCTTCCTAGATTCACCCAGCTGATATGAAACCAACAAGGACGGTCTCCAAAGACATTGGTGTCTTAAGTTTATTGAAAGGGGCAGGTTACCAACAACTTTGCCAGGATAGACAACTTTGCCCCAGCTCAGACTTGAACAGACATAGGTTTCAAAGGTCAGAAAAAATGGCCTCCTCCAACAGTGGAAACACAACTTTCAAAGGCGAGCAAAATAGTCTAGAGCTTCCTAGATTCACCCACCTGATATGAAACCAACAAGCACAGTGTCCAAAGACATCGGTGTCTTAAGTTTATTGAAAGGGGCACGTTACCAACAACTTTGCCCTACCTCTAAGATCTTGAACTGATATCCTTCAAAGGCTGAAAAACGTGGCCTCTGCCACTGATGGTCGCAATACTTTCAAACAGCAACCATGTAGTCTAGACCTTCCTAGATTCGTGAAGCTGAGATAGGGTTGGAGACCACATAGTCCAAAAAGATTGGTGTGTAAAATTCAGGGAATCTGCTGCAGGTTTAAGGACTATGCCTGAGTTTTGAAGACGGCTTGTAGAGCCACTCTGGAAGTGCCCTAAAAGTGGCCCCTGCCATGGGTGCATGAACAACTTTCAAAGGCCCACCAAACAGTCTAGAGCTTCCTAGATTTACAAACCTGATTAATGCACAGATGACAACATTGTCCCAAAATGTTGGTGTGTCACATTCCCGGAGTAGGCTGTAGGATATATAACTTTTCAGCAGTTTTAAAGATCTTGAAGTGACAGCCTTAGAGGCCGATATTAGAGGCCTCTGCCACCAGTGGACTCACCCCTTTGAAAATGTCTAGAACTTACTAGAATCACAAACCTGATATAGCCCAGATGACCACATTGTCCCAAAAGATTGGTGTGTAAAATTCAAGGAGTTGGCTGCAAGATAAAAGACCATGCCCCACTTTGGAAGATCTTCGCTTCATGCCCATCAAATAGCAAGATAAAACGGCCTCCACCATGGCTTGGAACACTACTTTCCAAGGCCTACCAAGCAGGATAGAGCTTCCTAGATTCACAAACCTGATTACCGCACAGATAACCACAGTGTCCCAAAACGTTGGTGTGTCACATTCCAGGATTAGACTGTAGGATAAATAACTTTGCAGCAGTTTCAAAGATCTTGCATTGACAGCCTTGATGGCCGAATATAGGGGCCTCTGCCACCAGTGGACTCATCAATTTGAAAAGGCAACCATATAGTCTAGAGCTTCCTAGATTCACAAACCTGATATAGTCCCAATGAGAACAATGTTCAAAGACAATGGGGTGTCAAATTCATTGACCGGTGCCCAGGATAGACAGCTTTGCCCAAGCTTAGACTTGAACAGACATAGCTTTCAAACGGCAGAAAAAGTATCCTAATCCATTAGTGGACACACAACTTTCAAGTCCAGCCAAATAGTCTAGAGCTTCCTAGATTCACCCACCTGATATGAAACCAACAAGCACAGTGTCCAAAGACATTGGTGTCTTAAGTTTATTGAAAGGGGCAGGTTACCAACAACTTTGCCTTACCCGTAAGATCTTGAACTGATATTCTTCAAAGGCTGAAAAATGTGGTCACTGACACTGATGGACGCAATACTTTCAAGCAGCAACCATGTAGTCTAGACCTTCCTAGATTCGCAAAGCTGATATAGCCCCGATGACCACATTGTCCAAAAAGGTTGGTGTGTAAAATTCAAGGAGTTAGCTGCAAGATAAAGGACTATGCCCCACTTTTGAAGATCTTAACTTCATGCCCATCAAATTGCAAGATGAAGGGGCCTCAACCATGGCTGGGAACACTACTTTCAAAGGCCCACCAATCAGGTTATAGCTTCCTAGATTCAAAAACCTGACTACCGCACAGATGACCACGGTGTCCCAAAATGTTGGTGTGTCACATTCCAGGAATAGACTGTATGATAAATAACTTTGCAGCAGTTTTAAATATCTTGCATTCACAGCCTTGAAGGCCGAATTTAGGGGCCTCTGCCACCAGTGGTCACGCAACATTCAAAGGCCAGTAAAAGAGTCTAGAGCTTCCTAGATTCATAAACCTGATATGGCCCGAATGACCCCAGTGTCCAAAGACACAGATGTTGAAACTTCATTGACGGGCATGCAGGAAAAACAACTTTTGTCACAGCTTCCACTTGAAGAGACACCCTGGCATTGCCCAAAAAGTGGCCCCTGTCGTGGGCGCATACACAACTTTCAAAGGCCCACCAAACAGTCTAGATCCTCCTAGATTCACAAACCTGATTACTGCACAGATGACCATAGTGTCCCTAAACGTTGGTTTGTCACCTTCCAGGACTTGGCTGCAGGATAAATAACTTTACAGCAACTTTAAAGATCTTGCTTTGACAGCCTTGAAGGCCAAATTTAGGGGCCTCTGCCACCAGTGGACACACAACTTTTAAAGGCCAGCCAAATAGTCTAAAGCTTCCTAGATTCACCCAGCTGATATGAAACCAACAAGGACAGCGTCCAAAGACATTGGTGTTTTAAGTTTATTGAAAGGGGCAGGTTACCAATAACTTTGCCCTACCTGTAAGATCTTGAACGGATATCCTTCAAAGGCTGAAAAACATGGCCTCTGCCACTGATGGACGCAATACTTTCAAGCAACAACCATGTAGTCTAGAACTTCCTATATTCGCGAAGCTGATATAGCCCCGATGACCACATTGTGCCAAAAGATTGGTGTGTAAAATTCAAGGAGTTGGCTGCAAGAAAAAGGACTATGCCCCACTTTGGAAGATCTTCACTTCATGCCCATCAAATAGCAAGATAAAGCGGCCTCCACCATGGCTGGGCACACTACTTTCAAAGGCCCACCAAACAGGCTAGAGCTTCCTAGATTCACAAACGTGAATACCGCACAGATGACCACAGTGTCCCAAAATGTTGGTGTGTCACATTCCAGGACTAGGCTGGATAAGTAACTTTGCAACTGTTTTAAAATTCTTGAATTGAGAGCCTTGAAGGCTAAATTTAGGGGGCTCTGCCAACGGTGGACTCACCTATTTGAAAAGGCAACCATATAATCTAGAGCTTACTAGATTCACAAACCTGATATAGCCCCAATGAGAACAATGTCCAATCTATTGTTTTTGGGTGAATCTAGGAATCTCTAGACTATTTGGCTGGCCTTTGAAAGTTGTTTGTCCCCTGATGGAGGAGGCCACTTTTTCTGCCCTTTGAAAGCTATGTCTGTTCAAGTCTAAGCTGGGGCAAAGTTGTCGATCCTGGGCACTGTTTATTGAATTTGACACCCCATTGTTTTTGGACACTGTTCTCGATGGGGCTATGTCATGTTTGTGAATCTAGTAAGCTCTAGACTATATGGTTGCCTTTTCTAAGTGGTGAGTCCAGTGGTGGCAGAGGCCCCTAATTTCGGCGTACAAGGCTGTCAATTCAAGATCTTTGAAACTACTGCAAAGTTATTTATCCTGCAGCCTAATCCTTGAATGTGACACACCAACGTTTTGGGACACTGTGGTTATCTGAGCGGTAATCAGGTTTGTGAATCTAAGAAGTTCTAGACTGTTTGGTGGGCCTTTGAAAGTAGTGTGCCCAGTCATGGTGGAGGCCGCTTTATCCGGCTATTTGATGGGCATGAAGTGAAGATCTTTAAAAACGGGGCACGGTCCTTTACCCTGCAGCCAACTCCTTGAAGTTTACACACCAATCTTTTTGGGACAATGTGGTCACCGGGGCTATATCAGCTTCGCGAATCTAGGAAGGTCTAGACTACATGGTTGCTGCTTCAAAGTATTGTGTCCATCAGTGGCAAAGGCCACGTTTTTCAGCCTAAGAAGGATATCAGTTCAAGATCTTACGGTTAGGGCAAAGTTGTTGGTAACCTGCCCCTTTCAATAAACTTAATACATCAATGTCTTTGGACACTGCGTTTGTTGGTTTCATATCAGGCTGGTGAATCTAGGAAGCTCTAGACTATTTGGCTGGCCTTTGAAAGTTGTGTGTCCACTGGTGGCAAAGGCCCCTAAATTCGGCCTTCAAGGCTGTCAAAGCAAGATATTTAAAACTACTGCAAAGTTATATATCCTACAGCCTGCTCTAGGAATGTGACACACCAACGCTTTGGGATAATTTGGTCATCTGTGCGTTAATTAGGTTTGTGAATCTAGGAAGCTCTAGACTGTTTGGTGGGCCTTTGTAAGTTGTGCATACATCCATGGCAGGGGCCACTTTTCGGGCACTGCCAGGCTCTGTCTCTTCAAGTGGAAGCTGTGGCAAAAGTTGTTTTTTCTACAAGCCCATCAATGAAGTTTGCACACCCATATCTTTTGACACTTGGGTCAATGGGGCTTCATCAGGTTCATGAATCTAGGAAGCTCTAGACTATTTGGTTGGCATTTGAAAGTAGTGTGTCCAGCAATGGTGGAGGCCTCTTTATCTTGCTATTTGAAGGGCATGAAGCCAAGGTTTTCAAAACTGGGGCATAGTCCTTTATCCTGCAAAGTTGTTGGTAACCTGCCCCTTTCAATAAAATGAGGACATCAATGTCTTTGCACACTGAGCTTGTTGGTTTCATATCAGGTGGGTGAATCTAGGAAGCTCTACACTATTTGGTTGGCTTTTGAAAGTAGTGTGTCCAGCAATGGTGGAGGCCTCTTTATCTTGCTAATTGAAGGGCATGAAGCCAAGGTCTTCAAAACTGGGGCATAGTCCTTTATCCTGCAAAGTTGTTGGTAACCTGCCTCTTTCAATAAACTTAAGACACCAATGTCTTTGGCCACTGTGCTTGTTGGTTTCATATCAGGTGGGTGAATCTAGTAAGCTCTAGACTATATGGTTGCCTTTTCAAAGTGGTGAGTCCACCTGTGGCAGAGGCCTCTAAATTCAGCCTTCAAGGTTGTCAATTCCAGATCTTTAAAACTGCTGCAAAGTTTTTTATCCTGCAGCCTAGTCCTGGAATGTGACTCAACAACTTTTTGGGACGCTGTGGTCATCTGTACGGTAATCAGGTTTGTGAATCTAGGAAGCTCTAGCCTGTTTGGTGGGCCTTTGAAAGTAATATGCCCAGCCATGGTGGAGGCCGCTTTATCTTGCTATTTGATGGGCATGAATTGAAGATCTTCCAAAGTGGGGCACAGTCCTCTATCTTGCAGCCAACTCCTCAAATTTTACACACCAATCTTTTGGGACAATGTGGCCATTGGGGCTATATCAGCTTTGCGAATCTAGGAAGGTCTAGACTACATGGTTGCTGCTTGAAAGTATTGCGTCCATCAGTGGCAGAGGCCACGTTTTTCAGGCTTTGAAGGATATCCGTTCAAGATCTTACAGGTAGGGCAAAGTTGTTGGTAACCTGCCCCTTTCAATAAACTTAAGACACCAATGTCTTTGGACACTGTCCTTGTTGGTTTCATATCAGGTGGGTGATTCTAGGAAGTTCTAGACTATTTGGCTGGCCTTTGAAAGTTGTGTGTCCACTGATGGAAGAGACCACTTTTTCCGCCCTTTGAAAGCTATATCTGTTCAAGTCTAAGCAGGGGTAAAGTTGTCTATCCTGGGCATTGGTCAATGAATTTGACACTCCATTGTCTTCGGACACTGTTCTCATTGGAGCTATATCAGGTTTGTGAATCTAGTAAGCTCTAGACTATATGGTTGCCTTTTCAAAGTGGTGAGTCCCCTGGTGGCAGAGGTCCCCGAATTCGGCCTTCGCGGCTGTCAATTCAAGATCTTTAAAACTGCTGCAAAGTTATTTATCCTATAGCCTACTCCTGGGATGTGACAAACTAACGTTTTGGGACAATGTTGTCATCTGCGCGTTAATCAGGTTTGTGAATCTAGGAAGCTCTAGACAGTTTGGTGGGCCTTTGAAAGTAGTGTGCCCAGCCATGGTGGAGGCCGCTTTGTCTTGATATTTGATGGGCATGAAGTGAATATCTTCAAAATTGGGGCATAGTCCTTTATCTTGCAGCTAACTCCTTGAATTTTACGCACCAATCTTTTGGGACAATTTGGTCATCGGGGCTATATCAGCTTTGCGAATCTAGGAAGGTCTAGACTATATGGTTGCTGCTTGAAAGTTGTGCGTCTATCAGTGGCAGAGCACACGTTTTTCAGCCTTTGAAGGATATCAGTTCAAGATCTTACAGGTAGAGCAAAGTTGTTGGTAACTTGACCCTTTCAATTTGACTGAAGACACCAATGTCTTAGGACACTGTGCTTGTTGGTTTCATATCAGGTGGGTGAATCTAGGAAGCTCTAAACTATTTGGCTGGCCTTTGAAAGTTGTGTGTCCACTGGTGGCAGAGACCCCTAAATTCCGCCTTCAAGGCTGTCACTTCAAGATCTTTAAAACTGCTGCAAAGTTATTTATCCTGCAGCCTAGTCCTTGAATGTGACACACCAACGTTTTGGGATACTGTGGTCATCTGTGCGGTAATCAGGTTTGTGAATCTAGGAAGCTCTAGACTGTTTGGTGGGCCTTTGAAGGTTGTGTGTCCATTGATGGAGGAGGCCACTTTTTCTCCACTTTAAAAGCTATGTCTGTTCAAGTCTAAGCTGGGGCAAGGTTGTCTATCCTGGCAAAGTTGTTGGTAACCTGCCCCTTTCAATAAACTTAAGACACCAACGTCGTTGGATACTTTGCTTCTTGGTTTCATATCAGGTGGGTGAATCTAGGAAGTTCTAGACTATTTGGCTTGCCTTTGAAAGTTGTGTGTCCACTGATGGAGGAGGCCGCTTTTTCTGTCCTTTGAAAGCTATGTCTGTTCAAGTCTAAGCTGGGGCAAAGTTGTCTATCCTGGGCACTGGTCAATGAATTTGACACCCCATTGTCTTTGGACGCTGTTCTCATTGGGGCTATATCAGGTTTGTGAATCTAGTAAGCTCTAGACTATATGGTATATTTTTCAAAGTGGTGAGTCCACTGGTGGCAGAGGCCCCTAATTTGGCCTACAAGGCTGTCACTTCAAGATGTTTGAAACTGCTGCAAAGTTATTTATCCTGCAGCCTAGTCCTTGAATGTGACACACCAACGTTTTGGGACACTGTAGTTATTTGTGCGGTAATCAGGTTTGTGAATCTAGGAAGCTCTAGACTGTTTGGTGGGCCTTTGAAAAGAGTGTGCCAGCCATGGTACAGGCCGCTTTATCTTGCTATTTGATGGGCATGAAGTGAAAATCTTCAAAAGTGGGGCATAGTCCTTTATCCTGCAGCCAACTCCTTGAATTTCACACACCATTACTGGGACAATGTGGTCATCGGGGCTATATCAGCTTCGCGAATCTAGGAAGGTTTATACTACATAGTTGGTGTTTGAAATTATTGAGTCCATCAGTGACAGATTACACGTTTTTCAGCCTTTGAAGGATATCAGTTCAAGATCTTACAGGTAGAGCAAAATTGTTGGTAATCTGCCCTTTCAATAAACTTAAGACACCAATGTCTTTGGACACTGCGCTTTTTGGTTTCATATCAGGTGGGTGAATCTAGGAAGCTCTAGACTATTTGGCTGGCCTTTGAAAGTTGTGTGTCCA
Source organism: Lepidonotus clava (assembly GCA_936440205.1). Taxonomy (NCBI): domain Eukaryota; kingdom Metazoa; phylum Annelida; class Polychaeta; order Phyllodocida; family Polynoidae; genus Lepidonotus; species Lepidonotus clava. The sequence goes on along the minus strand of OW387146.1, from coordinate 43,522,314 downwards.
ATGGTGGCAGAGACCCCTAAATTCGACGTTTAAGGCTGTCACTTCAAGATCTTTGAAACTGCTGCAAAGTTATTTATCCTGCATCCTACTCCTTGAATGTGACACACCAAAGTTTTGGGATACTGTGGTCAACTGTGCGGTAATCAGGTTTGTGAATCTAGGAAGCTCTAGACTGTTTGGTGGCCTTTGAAAGTTGTGCATGCACCCTTTGCAGGGGCCACTTTTAGGGCACTGCCAGGGTGTCTCTTCAAGCCATCTTCAAAACTGGGGCATAGTCCCTAATCCTGCAGTAGATTCCCTGAATTTTACACCCCAATCATTTTGGACAATGTCGTTGGCTGAGTAACATAAGGTCGTATCTCAAAAAAATCAAATTTTTTATTATTTTTGAACCGGCTTCCCTACCCCCTAAAATATCCAGAAATTTTGGAATTTTTCGAATTTTCGAAATCTTTGGCATGTTATAAACCAGTAAACAAAGGTCGTATCTGCACAATGTTACTTTTCAGTGAGTAACATAAGGTCGTATCTGCTATAAACCAAAGTTTTATTTTCAGTAAATTATGTTAATCTATACAAAATAAAAATATTCTATAATTCAGTTTATTAGACAACTATCCTACAAACATTATCAAAACATTATTAACACATAGTTAATCAAATCAAAGGTAGATATAGTAATATAGTTTTGAAATGCTCGATACGACCTTTGATTACTGAAGAAATGGTTCAGATGTTGAGTAACATAAGGTCGTATCTTGTCTGTATTTAAATGTGATGGTGTAAATGTCATATAAGTCCTTACTATTTTAGTGTAAACAAGTGTAGTAAATCTTAGCATACTTCCTGAACTTTACAAATGTTATTTTATGTTATTTGGAATAGCTAAATTGATTTAATTTGTATTTATCTATAATTTATATTTGTCAGATACGACCTTATGTTACTCACTGATTTCCGACTTTTTTCCATAAAACTCAGTAACATAAGGTCGTATCTGAAATGAATTCTCTTCTTGTTGCCATAGTATCATCCTAATAACCTATGGATATAGAAATATCTCACCAACTAATTTCTAGCTACTTATTCTTCCTAGAAATGGAATATTTTATTTATTGAGCAGATATTTTTAATCATATAACCCTTCAAAGGACGTCATATTTCTTTAATTAGCAATATCTCAAATCTAACATTTGTCAGATACGACCTTATGTTACTCAGCCAACGATGTGGTCTCCAAGCCTATATCAGCTTCCCGAATCTAGGAAGGTCTAGACTACATGGTTGCTGTTTGAAAGTATTGCTTCCATCAGTAGGAAAGGCCACGTTTTTCAGCCTTTCAAGGATATCAGTTCAAGATCTTACGGGTAGGGCAAAGTTGTTCGTAACATGCCCCTTTCAATAAACTTAAGACACCAATGTCTTTGGACAGTGTGCTTGTTGGTTTCATATCAGCTGGGTGAATCTAGGAAGCTCTAGACTATTTGGATGGCCTTGTAGGCCAAAATTAGGGGCCTCTGCCACCAGTGGACTCACCACTTTGAAAAAGCAACCATATAGTCTAGAGCTTACTAGATTCACAAACCTGATATAGTCCCAATGAGAACAGTGTCCAAAAACAATGAGGTGTCAAATTCATTGACCAGTGCCCAGGATAGACAACTTTGCCCCAGCTTAGACTTGAACAGACATAGCTTTCAAAGGGCGGAAAAAGTGGTCTCCTCCATCAGTGGACCCACAACTTTCAAAGGCCAGCCAAATAGTCTAGAGCTTCCTAGATTCACCCACCTGATATGAAACCAACGAGCACAGTGTTCAAAGACATCGATGTCTTAATTTTATTGAAAGGGGCAGGTTACCAACAACTTTGCAGGATAAAGGACTATGACCCAGTTTCGAAGACCTTTGCTTCATGCCCTTCAAATAGGAAGATATATAGGCCTCCACCATTGCTGGACACACTACTTTCAAATTCCAACCAAATAGTCTAGAGCTTCCTATATTCATGAACCTGATGGAGCCCCTATGACCCCAGTGTCAAAAGATATGGGTGTGCAAACTTCAATCACGGGCATGTAGGAAAAACAACTTTTGCCACAGCTTCCACTTGAAGAGACAGATCCTGGCAGTGCCCGAAAAGTGGCCTCTGCCATGGGTGTATGCACAACTTTCAAACGCCCACCAAACAGTCTAGAGCTTCCTAGATTCACAAACCTAATCCTTGAATGTGACACTAACGCTGCACTAAGGCTGCAGGATAAATAACTTTGCAGCAGTTTTAAAGATCTTGAATTGACAGCCTTGAAGGCTGAATTTAGAGGCCTCTGCCACCGGTGGACTCACCACTTTGAAAAGGCAACCATATAGTCTAGAGCTTACTAGATTCACCCACCTGTTATGAAACCAACAAGCACAGTGTCCAAAGACATTGGTGTCTTAAGTTTATTGAAAGACGCAGGTTACCAACAACTTTGTAGGATAAAGGACTATGCCACAGTTTTGAAGACCTTGGCTTCATGCCCTTCAAATAGCAAGATAAAGAGGCCTCCACCGTTGCTGGACACACTACTTTCAAAAGCCAACCAAATAGTCTAGAGCTTCCTAGATTCACCCACCTGATATGAAACCAACAAGCTCAGTGTGGAAAGACATTGATGTCTTCATTTTATTGAAAGGGGCAGGTTACGAAGAACTTTGCAGGATAACGGACTATGCCCCAGTTTTGAAGACCTTGGCTTCATGCCCTTCAAATACCAAGATAAAGAGGCCTCCACCATTGCTGGACACACTACTTTCAAATGCCAACCAAATAGTCTATAGCTTCCTAGATTCATGAACCTGATGAAGCCCCAATGACCCCAATGTCAAAAGATATGGGTGTGCAAACTTCATTGATGGGCATGTAGAAAAAACAATTTTTGCCACAGCTTCCACTTGAAGAGACAGAGCCTGGCAGTGCCCGAAAAGTGGCCCCTGCCATGGGTGTATGCAAAACTTACAAAGGCCCACCAAACAGTCTAGAGCTTCCTAGATTCACAAACCTAATTAACGCACAGATGACCAAATTGTCCCAAATCGTTGGTGTGTCACGTTCCCGGAGCAGGCCGTAGGATATATAACTTTGCAGTAGTTTTAAAGATCTTGCTTTGACAGCCTTGAAGGCCGAATTTAGGGGCCTTTGCCACCACTGGACACACAACTTTCAAAGGCCAGCCAAATAGTGTAGAGCTTCCTAGATTCACCAGCCTGATATGAAACCAACAAGAGCAGTGTCCAAAGACATTGATGTATTAAGTTTATTGAAAGGGGCAGGTTACCAACAACTTTGCCCTACCCGTAAGATCGTGAACTGATATCCTTCTTAGGCTGAAAAACATGGCCTTTGCCACTGATGGACGCAATATTTTGAAGCAGCAACCATGTAGTCTAGACCTTCCTAGATTCACGAAGCTGATATAGCCCCTATGACCACATTGTCCCAAAAAGATTGGTGTGTAAACTTCAAGTAATTGGCTGCAGGGTAAAGGACCGTGCCCCGTTTTTAAAGATCTTCACTTCATGCCCATCAAATAGCCGGATAAAGCGGCCTACACCATGACTGGGCACACTACTTTCAAAGGCCCACCAAACAGTCTAGAGCTTCTTAGATTCACAAACGTGATTACCGCTCAGATAACCACAGTATCCCAAAACGTTGTTGTGTCACATTCCAGGACTAGGCTGCAGGATAAATAACTTTGCAGCAGTTTTAAAGATCTTGAAGTGACAGCCTTGAAGGCCGAATTTAGGGGTCTCTGCCACCAGTGGACACACAACTTTCAAAGGCCAGCCAAATAGTTTAGAGCTTCCTAGATTCATCCACCTGATATGAAACCAACAAGCACAGTGTCCAAAGACATTGGTGTCTTAAGTCAAATTGAAAGGGGCAAGTTACCAACAACTTTGCTCTTCCTCTAGGATCTTGAACTGATATCCTTCAAAGGCTGAAAAACGTGGCCTCTGCCACTGATGGACGCAATACTTTCAAGCAGCAACCATGTAGTCTAGACCTTCCTAAATTCGCAAAGCTGATATAGGCTTGGAGACCACATCGTTGGCTGAGTAACATAAGGTCGTATCTGACAAATGTTAGATTTGAGATATTGCTAATTAAAGAAATATGACGTCCTTTGAAGGGTTATATGATTAAGATCTTCACTTCATGCCCATCAAATAGCCGGATAAAGCGGCCTCCACCATGACTGGGCATACTACTTTCAAAGGCCCACCAAACAGTCTAGAGCTTCCTAGATTCACAAACCTGATTACTGCACAGATAACCACAGTGTCCCAGAACGTTGGTGTGTCACATTCCAGGACTAGGCTGCAGGATAAATAACTTAGGAGCAGTTTTAAAGATCTTGAATTGACAGACTTGAAGGCCGAATTTAGGGGGCTCTGCCAACGGTGGACTCACCTCTTTGAAAAGGCAACCATATAGTCTAGAGCTTACTAGATTCACAAACCTGATATAGCCCCGAAGAGATCAGAATCCAAAGACAATGGAGTGTCAAATTCATTGACCAGTGTCCAGGATCGACAACTTTGCCCCAGCTTAGACTTGAACAAGCATAGCTTTCAAAGGGCAGCCAAACAGGCTAGAGCTTCCTAGATTCACAACATTCCAGGACTAGGCTGCAGGATAAATAACTTTGCAGCAGTTTTAAAGATCTTGCTTTTACAGCCTTGAAGGCCGAATTTAGGGGCCTCTGCCACCAGTGGACACAAAACTTTCAAAACCCAGCCAAATAGTCTTTAGCTTCCTAGATTCACCCACCTGATATGAATCCAACATGCACAGTGTCTAAATACATTGGTGTCTTAAGTTTATTGAAAGAGCAGGTTACCAACAACTTTGCAGGATAAAGGATTATGCCCCAGTTTTGAAGACCTTGGCTTCATGCCCTTCAAATAGCAAGATAAAGAGGCCTCCGCCATTGCTGGACACACTACTTTGAAATGCCACCCAAATAGTCTTGAGCTTCCTAGATTCATGAACCTGATGGAGTCCCAATGACCCCAGTGTCAAAGTATTTGGGTGTGTAAACTTCATTGATGGGCATGTAGGAAAAACAACTTTTGCCACAGCTTCCACTTGAAGAGACAGAGCCTGGCAGTGCCCGAAAAGTGGCCCCTGCCATGTGTGTATGCACAACTTTTAAAGGCCCACCAATCAGTCTAGAGCTTCCTAGATTCACAAACCTGATTACCATGTGGATGACCACAGTATCCCAAAACGTTGGTATGTCACATTCAAGGAGTAGGATGCACGATAAATAACTTTGCAGCAGTTTCAAAAATCTTGTAGTCAAAGCCCTAAAGGCTGAATTTAGGGGTCTCTGCCACCAGTGGACACAAAACTTTCAAAGGCAAGTCAAATAGTCTAGAGCTTCCTAGATTCACAATCCTGATTAACACACAGATGACCACAGTGTCCAAAACGTTGGTAAGTCACATTCCAGAAATAGGCTGCAGGATAAATAACTTTGCAGGAGTTTTTAAGATCTTGAATGGACAGCCCTGAAGGCTGAATTTAGGGGCCTCTGCCACCAGTGGACTTACCACTTTGAGAAGGCAACCATATAGTCTAGAGCTTATTAGATTCACAAACCTGATATAGCTCCAATGAGAACGGTGTCCAAAGACAATGGGTTGTCAAATTCATTGACCAATGCCCAGAATAGACAACTTTGCACCAGCTTAGACTCAGACAGACATAGCTGTCAAAGGGCAGAAAAAGTGGCCTCCTCCATCAGTGGAAACACAACTTTCAAATGCCAGCCTAATAGTCTAGAGCTTCCTAGATTCACCCACCTGATATGAAACCAACGAGCACAGTGTGCAAAGACATCGATGTCTCAATTTTATTGAAAGGGCGGGTTACCAACAATTTTGCAGGATAAAGGACTATGCCCCAGTTTTGACGACCTTGGCTTCATGCCCTTAAAATAGCAAGATAAAGAATCTTCAACCATGGCTGGGCACACTACTTTCAAAGGTCAACCAAACAGTCTAGAGCTTTCTAGATTCACAAACCTGATTACCGCACCGATGACCACAGTGTCCCAAAACATTGGTGTGTCACATTCAAGGACAATGTGGTCTTAAGGGCTATATCAGCTTCGCGAATCTAAGAAGGTCAGGTGAACGTGGGGGGGTCTTCTCAGGACGACGGCTACCGCAACAATGGATGCATTCACCCAAAGTTAACACTATAGACCTGCTAGCCTCTCTATCAGTCAGTGCTCTGATTGGATGGGCCGAGTTCCTTTGCCCAGAGTATGTTTTGAACAACCCTAAGGTGTTACTGTCTTATGTCAGTGTTGCCATCTGGTGTCAGGTATAGGCAGCGGATGGTACAAAGGGGTTCATGTCAAGAGTCACTGCTGTAGTTTTTGAATGGAGCCCTGTTGAAATTGATGCCTTGTTAAAGGCAAACGAGAACATTGATCCCATGTTGATGGGAAAAACCAGGGGGTCATTGGTTACGGTTTCGGTACATTACCTCATCAGGCCATGTATTAGGTTTAGCGGTGTCCACACATTAGGGATCTTTAATTGGTGTTGTTGGTACAGATACTTTGTAGACGATCCAATTAAAGGTGAGTGGTGTGGCAATGGTAAATCTGTAGAGGCTGGTCGGTCAATACCCATCTTGTGTTAATTTGTGACGTTTAAAGACTATCACTCTGTTCGACAGGAGCCGTGTGGACTGAGAGGCTGATGTATACGAAGGTATAGGTGTTTTATGTGGGGGTCCGTCTTATCCCTGGCTCTCTGTCACAGTGTATAATGCACACTGTGGGAATATCAGTGTACGTTGTCTAGGGAATTTAATCCCTGAGGTATAAGAGTACGTAAGCATTGAATCCAATTGAATTCCACATGGAGTCGTCTCAACGTGCCCGTCTCTTCTAGATTGCCGTCGGCGTGGATGAAGTCCAGAATATGAATCTCGACGTCATCCAGTCCACGGTGTTGCCCAGCGTTGAAGTGTCTAGACACCTCATTGTTCTCTGGGTTGTGAGCAAAGTGATAGAAGTGATTCTTGAATCGCTCTTGAAGGGCATTCTTTGTTTGCCCAACATATTGTTTCCCACACAATTTGCAGCTGATGCAATAAATCAAATTGTTGCTCTTGCAGCTTGCATTGTGTCGGGTGGTGTACTGTCGTTTAGTGATGTTTGATCTGATTCGACCAGTTACATTCAATCTGGGACACTATCGACATTTCGAGTTGGTGCATTCCTTTGTTCCTGCACGAGCTCTGTTGGGTTTTTCGACGACCGCGGCTGGTTTTAGCTTCGACGTGACCAATAGGTCGCGGAGGCTCTTGGGTTTTCTATACCCGATCTTCAGTTGCCGCGTGTGTAGGGCCCGGGTACTCTTTGAACGGTCAAGCAGGTCCCAAGTTTTCAACACTTGGTCCCTAAGGCCGTCGTACGTGGGATTGAACATAGTTGTCAGGTACACCCGGTCACTTTCTGAATCTGATGTGGTGCCATTGGACACTTTTGGTTGTAGCAGGTCCTCGCGGGATCTCGAGGCCGCTCGTTCATAGGCTTCTGATATCAGCTTGAGGGGGTAACCCTTCTGGATCAGGAGGGCAGCCTTTCTGGCGCAATTTGTCACGAAATCCTCTCGTTTGCTGCAAATACGGCCAATTCGCAGGAACTGGCCATATGGTAAGCCCTTTTTACAGTGATATGGATGGGCTGAATCATAAGGCAAGTAGTTGTTCCGGTCTGTTGGCTTGCAGTATAGGGTCGTGGTCAGTGTATTGCCCGAGCAGGTCACCGTGGTGTCCAGGAAATTGATATTTTCCTGTGACCGTTCAATGGTGAATTTGATCGTTTCGTGGACATTGTTTAAGTGACGGGTGAATTCATCCAATTCCTCCAGACCATGTTGCCAAATACAGAAGATGTCGTCAATGTATCTGTACCAAGCACGTGGTTGTAGTGGATAAGTATATACATACTTTTCCTCGAAATTAGTCATGAATATGTTGCCATATGAAGGGGCTACTCTAGTGCCCATTGCTGTGCCACCTACTTGTAGGTAGTTCTTACCGTCAAACTGAAAGTTGTTAAATGAGAGGACTTGTCCTAATAGCTCTATCAAGGAAAGATTTCCCGGTTGGGAATCATCATTCCGATGTTTCATAAGGGCCTCATAGGCCGATTGACAACCTTCAGAATTGGGTATATTTGTGTAGAGGGACGAGACATCGTAGGTGACCAGGTATTCGTTGCCACTCAAGTCGCGGTTCTCTTGCAACTTATTGAGGAAGTCGCTAGTGTCCCTGACGTAGGAGTGACCATGTTTCACTATAGGAGCCAGGAACCTATCCACAAAGGCTGAAATGCGTTCTGTGGGGCTCTCGTTGGCTGAAACGATAGGTCTAAATGGTACTGGTCTCGTGTCTTTATGGATCTTCGGGAGTAAGTAGAGCTGAGGAGTACGTGGGGAAGATGTAGTTAGGAACTTTTTAGTTCACTCAGTTATCTCTCCCCTCAAGCCCATATTCTCCAGTTGTTCTACTACTCGACGGTGGTGATCAAAAGTAAGATCTGTGTCCTCTTGTCTGTAGAAGGCTGGATCAGAGAGTTGTCGTACACCCTCAGCCACATAGTCGGTCCTATTCATGACGACAGTGGCGCCTCCTTTGTCCGCTGGTTTAATGACTATATTTCTATTGTCACCCAACGACTTCAAGGATCGTTTCTCTTCGTTACTTAGAATCTAAGAAGGTTTAGACTACATGGTTGCTGTTTGAAAGTATTGCGTCCATCAGTGGCAGTTACCACATTTTTCAGCCTTTGAAGGATATCAGTTCAAGATCTTACAGGTAGGGCAAAGATGTTAGTACCCTGCCCCTTTCAATAAACTTAAGTCACCAATGTCGATGGACACTGTGCTGGTTAGTTTCATATCAGGTTGGTGAATCTAGGAAGCTCTAGACTATTTGGCTGGCCTTTGAAAGTTGTGTGTCCACTGGTGGCAAAGGCCCCTAAATTCGGCTTTAAAGGCTGTCAAAGCAAGATCTTTAAAACTGCTGTAAAGTTATTTACCATATACCCTACTCCTGGGATGTGACACACCAACGTTTGGGGACAATGTGGTCATCTGCGCTGGAATCAGGTTTGTGAATCTAGGAAGCTCTAGACTGTTTGGTGGGCCTTTGAAAGTTGTGCATGCACCCATGGCAGGGGCCACTTTTAGGGCACTGACAGGGTGTCTCTTCAAGCCGTCTTCAAAACTGGGGTATAGTCCCTAATCATGGAGCAGATTCCCTGAATTTTACACCCCAATCTTTTTGGACAATGTGGTCTCCAAACCTATATCAGCTTCGCGAATCTAGGAAGGTCTAGACTACATGGTTGCTGTTTGAAAGTATTGCTTCCATCAGTAGGAAAGGCCACGTTTTGCAGCCTTTGAAGGATATCAGTTCAAGATCTTACGGGTAGGGCAAAGTTGTTGGTAACATGCCCCTTTCAATAAACTAAAGACACCAATGTCTTTGGACACTGTGCTTGTTGGTTTCATATCAGGTGGGTGAATCTAGGAAGCTCTAGATTATTTGGCTGGCCTTTGAAAGTTGTTTGTCCAATGATTGAGGAGGCCACTTTTTCTCCCCTTTGAAAGCTATGTCTGTTCAAGTCTAAGCTGGGCAAAGTTGTCTGCAAATTTATTTATCCTGCAGTCTAGTCCTTGAATGTGACACACCAATGTTTCGGGACACTGTGGTCATCGGTGCGGTAATCAGGTTTGTGAATCTAGAAAGCTCTAGACTGTTTGATTAGCCTTTGAAAGTAGTGTGCCCAGCCATGGTTGAGGACTCTTTATCTTGTGTTTTAAGGGCATGAAGCCAAGTTCTTCAAAACTGGGGCATAGCCCTGTATCCTGCAAAGTTGTTGGTAACCTGCCCCTTTCAATAAAATTAAGACATCAATGTCTTTGCACACCGTGCTCGTTGGTTTCATATCAGGTGGGTGAATCTAGGAAGCCCTAGACTATTTGGCTGGCATTTGAAAGTTGTGTGTCCACTGATGGAGGAGGCCACTTTTTCTGCCCTTTGACAGCTATGTCTGTTCAAGTCTAAGCTGGGGCAAAGTTGTCTATCCTGGGCACTGGTCAATGAATTTGACACCCCATTGTCTTTGGACACTGTTCTCATTGGAGCTATATCAGGTTTGTGAATCTAATAAGCTCTAGACTATATGGTTGCCTTTTCAAAGTGGTAAGTCCACTGGTGGCAGAGGTCCCTAAATTTGGCCTTCAGGGCTGTCCATTCAAGATCTTAAAAACTCCTGCAAAGTTATTTATCCTGCAGCCTTTTCCTGGAATGTGACTTACCAACGTTTTGGGACACTGTGGTCATCTGTGTGTTAATCAGGATTGTGAAACGAGGAAGCTCTAGACTGTTTGGTGGGCCTTTGAAAGTAGTGTTCCCAGCCATGGTTGAGGCCGCTTCATCTTGCTATTTGATGGGCATGAAGTTAAGATCTTCAAAAGTGGGGCATAGTCTTTTATCTTGCAGCTAACTCCTCGAATTTTACACACCAATCACTTGGGACAATGTGGTCATCAGGGCTATATCAGCTTTATGAATCTAGGAAGCTCTAGACTACATGGTTGCTGCTTGAAAGTATCGCGTCAATAAGTGGCAGAGGCCATGTTTTTCAGCCTTTGAGGGATATTAGATCAAGATATTACAGGTAGGGCAAAGTTGTTGGTAACCTGCCCCTTTCAATAAACTTAAGACAGCAATGTCTTTGGACACTGCGCTTGTTGGTTTCATATCAGGATGGTGAATCTAGGAAGCTCTAGACTATTTGGCTGGGCTTTGAAAGTTGTGTGTCCACTGGTGGCAGAGACGCCTAAATTCAGCCTTTAAGGCTGTCACTTCAAGATTTTTGAGACTGCTGCAAAGTTATTTATCCTGCATCCTACTCCTTGAATGTGACACACCAACGTTTTGGGATACTGTGGTCATACGCACGGTAATCAGGTTTGTGAATCTAGGAAGCTCTAGACTGTTTGGTGGGCCTTTGAAAGTTTTGCATACACACATGGCAGGGGCCACTTTTCGGGCACTGCCAGGATCTGTCTCTTCAAATGGAAGGTGTGGCAAAAGTTGTTTTTAATACATGCCCATCAATGAAGTTTACACACCCAAATCTTTTGACACTGGGGTCATTGGGGCCGTATCAGGTTTATGAATCTAGGAAGCTCTAGACTATTAGGCTGGCCTTTGAATGTTGCGTGTCCACTGCTGGCAGAGGCCCCTAAATTCGGCCTTCAAGGCTGTGAATGCAAGATATTTAAAACTGCTGCAAAGTTATTTATCCTACAGTCTACTCCTGGAATGTGAGACACCAACATTTTGGGACACTGTGGTCATATATGCGGTAATTAGGTTTGTGAATCTAGGAAGCTCTAACCTGTTTGGTGGGCCTTTGAAAGTAATGTTCCCAGCCATGGTTGAGGCTGCTTCATCTTGCTATTTGATGGGCATGAAGTTAAGATCTTCAAAAGTGGGGCATAGTCCTTTATCTTCCAGCTAACTCCTCGAATTTTACACACCAATCTTTTGGGACAATGTGGTCATCAGGGCTATATCAGCTTTTCTAATCTAGGAAGGTATAGACTACATGGTTGCTGCTTGAAAGTATTGCATCAATAAGTGGCAGAGGCCACATTTTTCAGCCTTTGAAGGATATCAGTTCAAAATCTTACGGGTAGGGAAAACTTGTTTGTAACCTGCCCCTTTCAATAAACTTAAGACACCTATGTATTTGGTCACTGTGCTTGTTGGTTTCATATCAGGTGGGTGAATCTAGGAAGCTCTAGACTATTTGGCTGGCCTTTGAAAGTTGTGTGTCCACTGGTGGCAGAGGCCCCTAAATTCGGCCTTCAAGGCTGTAAAAGCAAGATCTTTAAAACTGCTCCAAAGTTATTTATCCTGCAGCCTATTCCTGTAATGTGACATACCAACGTTTTGGCACACTGTGGTCATCTGTGCAGTAATCAGGATTGTGAATCTAGGAAGCTCTAGACTGTTTGGTGGGCCTTTGAAAGTTGAGCATGCATCCATGGCAGGGGCCACTTTTTGGGCAATGCCGGGGTGTCTCATCAAGTTGAAGCTGTGGCAAAAGTTGTTTTTCCTGCATACTCGTCAATGAAGTTTCAACACCTGTGTTTTTGGACACTGGGGTCATCGGGGCCATATCAGGTTTATGAATCTAGGAAGCTCTAGACTCTTTTGCTGGCCTTTGAATGTTGAGTGTCCACTGGTGGCAGAGGCCCCTAAATTCGGCCTTCAAGGCTGTGAATACAAGATATTTAAAACTGCTGCAAAGTTATTTATCCTACAGTCTACTCCTGGAATGTGACACACCAACATATTGGGACACTGTGGTCATCTGTGCGGTAATCAGGTTTGTGAGTCTAGGAAGGTCTAACCTGTTTGGTGGGCCTTTGAAAGTAGTGTGCCCAGCCATGGTTGAGGCCACTTCATCTTGCTATTTGATGGGCATGAAGTTAAGATCTTCAAAAGTGGGGCATAGTCCTTTATCCTGCAGCCAACTCCTTGAATTTCACACACCATCTTTTGGGACAATGTGGTCATTGTGACATATCAGGCGGGTGAATATAGTAAGCTCTAGACTATTTGGCTGGTCTTTGAAAGTTGTGTGTCCACTAATTGAGGAGGCCACTTTTTCCGCCGTTTGAAAGCTATGTTTCTTCAAGTATAAGCTGGGGCAATGTTGTCTATCCTGGGCACTGGTCAATGAATTTGACACCCCATTATCTTTGGACACTGTTCTCATTGGAGCTATATCAGGTTTGTGAATCTAATAAGCGCTTGACTATATGGTTGCCTTTTCAAAGTGGTAAGTCCACTGGTGGCAGAGGCCCCTAAATTCAGCCTTCAAGGCTGTCAATTCGAGATCTTTAAAACTGCTGCAAAGTTATTTATCCTGCAGCCTATTCCTGGAATGTGACTTACCAAAGTTTTGGGACACTGTGGTCATCTGTGTGTTAATCAGGATTGTGAATCTAGGAAGCTCTAGACTGTTTCGTGGGCCTTTGAAAGTAGTGTTCCCAGCCATGGTTGAGGCTGCTTCATCTTGCTATTTGATGGGCATGAAGTTAAGATCTTCAAAAGTGGGGCATAGTCTTTTATCTGGCAGCTAACTCCTCAAATTTTACACGCCAATCTTTTGGGACAATGTGGTCATCCGGGCTATATCAGCTTTGCGAATCTAGGAAGCTCTAGACTACATGGTTGCTGCTTGAAAGTATTGCGTCAATAAGTGGCAGAGGCCATGTTTTTCAGCCTTTGAGGGATATTAGATCAAGATATTACAGGTAGGGCAAAGTTGTTGTTAACCTGCCCCTTTCAATAAACATAAGACAGCTATGTCTTTGGACACTGTGCTTGTTGGTTTCATATCAGGACGGTGTATCTAGGAAGCTCTAGACTATTTGGCTGGGCTTTGAAAGTTGTGTGTCCACTGGTGGCAGAGATGCCTAAATTCAGCCTTTAAGGCTGTCACTTCAAGATTTTTGAGACTGCTGCAAAGTTATTTATCCTGCATCCTACTCCTTGAATGTGACACACCAACGTTTTGGGATACTGTGGTCATCCGCATGGTAATCAGGTTTGTGAATCTAGGAAGCTCTAGACTGTTTGGTGGGCCTTTGAAAGTTGTGCATACACACAGGGCAGGGGCCACTTTTCGGGCACTGCCAGGCTCTGTCTCTTCAAATGGAAGCTGTGGCGAAAGTTGTTTTTCCTACATGCCCATCAATGAAGTTTACACACCCAAATCTTTTGACACTGGGGTCATTGGGGCCGTATCAGGTTTATGAATCTAGGAAGCTCTAGACTATTTGGCTGGCCTTTGAATGTTGCGTGTCCACTGCTGGCAGAGGCCCCTAAATTCGGCCTTCAAGGCTGTGAATGCAAGATATTTAAAACTGCTGCAAAGTTATTTATCCTACAGTCTACTCCTGGAATGTGAGACACCAACGTTTTGGGACACGGTGGTCATCTATGCGGTAATCAGGTTTGTGAATCTAGGAAGCTCTAGCCTGTTTGGTGGGCATTTGAAAGTAGTGTTCCCGGCAATGGTTGAGGCCGCTTCATCTTACTTTTTGATGGGCATGAAGTTAAGATCTTCAAAAGTGGAGCATAGTCCTTTATCTTGCTGCTAACTCCTCGAATTTTACACACCAATCTTTTGGGACAATGTCTTCATCGGGGCTATATGAGCTTCGCAGATTTAGGAAGGTCTAGACTACATGGTTGCTGCTTGAAAGTATGGCATCCATCAGTGGCAGAGGCCACGTTTTTCAGCCTAAGAAGGATATCAGTTCAAGATCTTAGAGGTGGACCAAAGTTGTTGGTAACTTGCCCTTTTCAATTTACCTTAAGACACCAATGTCTTTGGACACTGTCCTTGTTGGTTTCATATCAGGTGGGTGAATCTAGGAAGCTCTAGACTATTTGGCTGGCCTTTGAAAGTTGTGTGTCCACTGATGGAGGAGGCCACTTTTTCTCAATTGGTGTCAATTCAAGATCTTCAAAACTGCTGCAAAGTTATTCATCCTGCAGCCTAGTCCTGGAATGTGACACACCAAGATTTTGAGACACTGGGGGCATCTGTGCAGTAATCAGGTTTGTCAATCTAGGAAACTCTAGCCTGTTTGGTGGGCCTTTGAAAGTAGTGTGCCAAGCCATGGTGGAGGCCACGTTATCTTACTATTTGATGGGCATGAGGTGAAGATCTTCCAAAGTGAGGCATAGTCCTTTATCTTGCAGCCAACTCCTTGAATTTTGCACACCAATCTGTTGGGACAATGTGGTCATCTGGGCTACATCAGGTTTGTGATTCTAGTAAGCTCTAGACATTTTCAAAGTGGTGAGTCCACTGGTGGCAGAGGCCTCTAATTTCGGCCTATAAGGCTGTCACTTCAAGATCTTTAAAACAGCTGCAAAGTTATATATCCTAAAGCCTACTCCGGGAATGTGACACACCAACATTTTGGGACAATGTTGTCAGTTGTCTGTTAATCAGGTTTGTGAATCTAGGAAGCTCTAGACTGTTTGTCGGGGATTTGAAAGTAGTGTGCCCAGCCATGGTGGAGGCCGCTTTATCTTGCTATTTGATTGGCATGAAGTGAAGATCTTCCAAAGTGGGGCATAGTCTTTTATATTGCAGCCAACTCCTTGAATTTTACACACCAATCTTTTGGGACAATGTGGTCATCGGGGCTATATCAGCTTCGCGAATCTAGGAATGTCTAGACTATATGGTTGCTGCTTGAAAGTATTCCGTCCATCAGTGGCAGAGGACACGTTTTTCAGCCTTTCAAGGATATCAGTTCAAGATCTTAGAGGTAGACCAAAGTTGTTGGTAACTTGCCCCTTTCAATTTAACTTAATACACCAATGTCTTTGGACATTGTGCTTGTTGGTTTCATATCACGTGGGTGAATCTAGGAAGCTCTAGACTATTTTACTGGCCTTTGAAAGTTGTGTGTCCACTGGTGGCAGAGACCCCTAAATTCAGCCTTCAAGGCTGTCACTTCAAGATCGTTGAAACAGCTGCAAAGTTAATTATCCTACAGCCTAGTCCTTGAATGTGACAGACCAATGTTTTGGGATAATGTGGTCATCCCTGCGGTCATCAGGTTTGTGAATCTAGGAAGCTCTAGACTGTTTGGTGTGCCTTTGAAAGTTGTGCATGCACCCATGGCAGGGGCCACTTTTTCGGCACTGTCAGGGTGTCTCTTCAAGTGGTCTTCAAAACTGGGGCATTGTCCTTAATCCTGCAGCCAATTCTCTGATTTTTACACCCCAATCTTTTTGAACAATGTGGTCTCCACGCCTATATCAGCTTTGTGAATCTAGTAAGTTCTAGACTACATGGTTGCTGTTTGAAAGTATTGCGACCATCAGTGGCAGAGGCCCCGTTTTTCAGCCTTTGAAGGATATCAGTTCAAGATCTTAAAGGTAGGGCAAAGTTGATGGTAACCTGCATATTTCAATAAACAGAAGACACCAATTTCTTTCAAACAGTAACCATGTAGTCTAGACCTTCCTAGATTCGTGAAGCTGATATAGGTTTGGAGACCACATTGTCCAAAAAGATTGGTGTGTAAAATTCAGGGAATCTGCTGCAGGATTAGGGACTATACCCCAGTTTTGAAGACGGCTTGAAGAGACACCCTGTCAGTGCCCTAAAAGTGGCCCCTGCCATGGGTGCATGCACAACTTCCAAAGGCCCACCAAACAGTCTAGAGCTTCCTAGATTCACAAACCTGATTCCAGCACAGATGACCACATTGTCCTCAAAGGTTGGTGTGTCACATCCCAGGAGTATGGTATATGGTAAATAACTTTACAGCAGTTTTAAAGATCTTGCTTTGACAGCCTTTAAAGCCAAATTTAGGGGCCTTTGCCACCAGTGGACATACAACTTTCAAAGGCCAGCCAAATAGTCTAGAGCTTCCTAGATTCACCAACCTGATATGAAACCAACAAGCACAGTGTCCATCAACATTGGTGACTTAAGTTTATTGAAAGGGGCAGGTTACTAACATCTTTGCCCTACCTGTAAGATCTTGAAGTGATGAACTTCAAAGGCTTAAAAATGTGGTAACTCCCACTGACGGACGCAATACTTTCAAGCAGCAACCATGTAGTCTAAACCTTCTTAGATTCACGAAGCTGATATAGCCCTGAAGACCACATTGTCCCAAAAGATTGGTGTGTAAAATTCAAGGAGTTGGCTGCAGAATAAAGGACTATTCCCCGTTTTTGAAGATCTTCACTTCATGCCCATCAAATAGCAAGATAATGCGTCCTCCACCATGGCTTGCCACACTACTTTCAAAGGCCCACCAAACAGTCTAGACCTTCCTAGATTCACAATCCTGATTAACGCACAGATGACCACAGTGTCCCAAAACATTGGTAAGTCACATTCCAGGAGTAGGCTGTAGGACAAATACCGTTGCTGCAGTTTTAAAAATCTTGCTTTGACAGCCTTTATGGCCGAATTTAGGGGCCTTTGCCACCAGTGGACACACAACTTTCAAAGGTCAGCCAAATAGTCTAGAGCTTCCTAGATTCAACCACCTGATTTGAAACCAACAAGCACAGTGTCCAAAGACATTGGTGTCTTTAGTTTATTTAAAGGGGCAGGTTATCAACAACTTTGCCCTAACTGTAAGATCATGATATGAAATCCTTCAAAGGCTGAAAAATGTGGCCTCTGCCACTTGTTGACCCAATACTTTCAAACAGCGACCATGTAGCCTAGACCTTCCTAGATTCATGAAGCTGATATAACCACGAAAACCACATTGTCTAAAAAGATTGGTGTGTAAAATTCAGGAAATTGGCTGCAGGATAAAGGACTATGCCCCGATTTTGAAGACATTGACTTCATGCCCTTCAAATAGCAAGAGAAAGCGGCCTCCACCATGCCTGGGCACAATACTTTCAAAGATCCACCAAACAGGCTAGAGCTTCCTAGATTCACAAACCTGATTACCGCACAGATGACCACAGTGTCCCAAAACATTGGTGGGTCACATTCCAGGAGTAGGCTGTAGGATAAATGACTTTGCAGCCATTTTTAAGATCTTGCATTGACGGCCTTGAAGGCCGAATTTAGGGGCCTCTGCCACCAGTGGACACACAATTTTCAAAGGCCAGCCAATTGGTCTAGAGCTTCCTAGATTCATAAACCTGATATAGACCCAAGGATCCCAGTGTCTAAAGACACGGGTGTTGAAACTTCATTGACGGGCATGTATGAAATATATTTTTTGCCACAGCTTCCACTTGAAGAGACACCCTGGCATTGCCCAAAAAGTGACCCCTGTCATGGGTGCATGCACAACTTTCAAAGGCCCACCAAACAGTCTAGAGCCTCCTAGATACACAAACCTGATTATTGCACAGATGACCATAGTGTCCCAAAACATTGGTGTGTCACATTCCAGGACTAGGCTGCAGGATAAATAACTTTGAAGCAGTTTTAAAGATCTTGCTTTGACATCCTTGAAGGCCGAATTTAGGGGCCTCTGCCACCAGTGATCACACAACTTTCAAAGGCCAGCCAAATAGTCTAGAGCTCCCTAGATTCACCCACCTGATATGAAACCAACAAGCACAGTGTCCAAAGACATTGGTGTCTTAAGCTTATTGAAAGGGGCAGGTTACCAACAACTTTGCCCTACCTGTAAGATCTTGAACTGACATCCTTCCAAGAATGAAAAACGTGGCCTCCGCCACTGATGGACGCAATACTTTCAAGCAACAACCATGTAGTCTAGACCTTCCTAGATTCGCGAAGCTGATATAGCTCCGATAACCACATTTTCCCAAAAGATTGGTGTGTAAAATTCAAGGAGTTGGCTGCAGAATAAAGGACTATTCCCCGTTTTTCAAGATCTTCACTTCACGCCCATCAAATAACAAGATAATGCGTCCTCCACCATGGCTGGGCACACTACTTTCAAAGGCCAACCAAACAGTCTAGAGCTTCCTAGATTCACAATCCTGATTTACTCACAGATGACCACAGTGTCCCAAAACTTTAGTAAGTCACATTCCAGGAGTAGGCTGTAGGATAAATGACTTTGCAGTAGTTTTAAAGATCTTGAATTGACAGCCCTTAAAGCCGAATTGAGGGGCCTCTGCCACCAGTGGACTCACCACTTTGAAAAGGCAACCATATATTCTAGAGCTTACTAGATTCACAAACCTGATATAGCTCCAATGAGAACAGTGTCCAAAGACAATGGAGTGTCAAATTCATTGACCAATGCCCAGGATAGACAACATTGCCCCTGCTTAGACTTGAACAGACATAGCTTTCAAAGGGGAGAAAAAGTGGCCTCCTCCATCAGTGGACACACAACTTTCAAAGGCCAGCCAAATAGTCTAGAGCTTCCTAGATTCACCCACCTGATATGAAACCAACAAGCACAGTGTCCAAAGACATTGGTGTCTTAAGTTTATTGAAAGGGGCAGGTTACCAACAACTTTGCCCTACCTGTAAGATCTTGAACTGATATCCTTTAAAGGCTGAAAAACCGGGCCTCTGCCACTGATGGTCGCAATACTTTTAAACAGCAACCATGTAGTCTAGACCTTCCTAGATTCGCAAAGCTGATATAACCCCGATGACCACATTGTCCCAAAATATTGGTGTGTAAAATTCAAGGAGTTGGCTGCAGGATAAAGGACTATGCCAGACTTTGGAAGATCTTCACTTCATGCCTCTCAAATAGCAAGATGAAGCAGCCTCCACCATGACTGGGAACACTACATTCAAAGGCCCACCAAACAGGCTAGAGCTTCCTAGATTCACAAACCTGATTACCACACAGATGACCACAGTGTCCCAAAACGTTGTTGTGTCACATTCCAGGAGTAGGCTGTAGGATAATTGACTTTGCAGCAGTTTTAAAGATCTTGCATTGACAGCCTTGAAGGCCGAATTTAGGGGTCTCTGCCACCAGTGGACACACAACTTTCAAAGGCCAGCCAAATAGTCTAGAGCTTCCTAGATTCATAAACCTGATATAGCCCCAAGGACCCTAGTGTCCAAAGACACAGGTGTTGAAACTTCATTGACGGGCATGCAGGAAAAACAACTCTTGCCACAGCTTCCACTTGAAGAGACACCCTGGCAGTGCCCAAAAAGTGGCCCCTGCCATGGGTGTATGCACAACTTTCAAAGGTCCACCAAACAGACTAGAGCCTCCTGGTTTCAAAAACATGATTATCGCACAGATGACCACAGTGTCCCAAAACGTTGGTGTGTCACATTGCAGGACTAGGCTGCAGGATAAATAACTTTGCAACAGTTTTAAAAATCTTGAATTGACAGCCTTAAAGGCCGAATTTAGGGGCCTCTGCCACCGGTGGACTCATCACTTTGAAAAGGCAACCATATAGTCTAGAGCTTACTAGATTCACAAACCTGATATAGCCCCAATGAGAACAGTCTCCAAAGACAATGGGGTGTTAAATTCATTGACCAGTGCCCAGGATCGACAACTTTGCCCCAGCTTAGACTTGAACAGACATAGCTTTCAAAGGAGAGAAAAAGTGGCCTCCTCCATTAGTGGACACACAACTTTCAAAGGCCAGCCAAAAAGTCTAGAGCTTCCTAGATTGACCCACCTGATATGAAACCACCAAGCACAGTGTCCAAAGACATTGGTGTCTTAAGTTTAGTGAAAGGGGCAGGTTGCCAACAACTTTGCAGGATATAGGACTATGCCCCAATTTTGAAAACCTTGGCTTCATGCCCTTCAAATAGTAAGATAAAGAGGCCTCCGCCATTGCTGGACACACTACTTTCAAATGCCAACCAAATAGTCTAGAGCTTCCTAGATTCATGAACCTGATTGAGCCCCAATGACCCCAGTGTCAAAAGATTTGGGTGTGTAAACCTCATTGAAGGGCATGTAGGAAAAACAACTTTTGCCACAGCTTCCACTTGAAGAGAGATATCCTGAAAGTGCCCGAAAAGTTGCCCCAGCCATGGGTGTATGCACAACTTTCAAAGGCCCACCAAACAGTCTAGAGCTTCCTAGATTCACAATCCTGATTAACTCACAGATGACCACAGTGTCCCAAAACGTTGGTGTGTCACATTCCAGGACTAGGCTGCAGGATAAATAACTTTGAAGCAGTTTTAAAGATCTTGTAGTGACAGCCCTGTAGGCCGAATTCAGGGGCCTCTGCCACCAGTGGAATCACATCTTTGAAAAGGCAACCATATAGTCTAGAGCTTACTAGATTCACAAACCTGATATAGCTCCAATGAGAACAGTCTCCAAAGACAATGGAGTGTCAAATTCATTGACCAATGCCCAGGATAGACAACTTTGCCCCTGCTTATACTTGAACAGACATAGCTTTCAAAGGGGAGAAAAAGTGGCCTCCTCCATCAGTGGACACACAAGTTTCAAAGGCCAGCCAAATAGTCAAGAGCTTCCTAGATTTACCCACCTGATATGAAACCAACAAGCACAGTGTGCAAAGACATTGATGTCTTGATTTTTTTGAAAGGGGCAGGTTACCAACAACTTTGCCCTACCTCTAAGATCTTGAACTGATATCCTACAAAGGCTGAAAAACCGGGCCTCTGCCACTGATGGTCGCAATACTTTCAAACAGCAACAATGTAGTCTAGACCTTCCTAGATTCGCAAAGCTGATATAGCCCCGATGAGCACATTGTCCCAAAATATTGTTGTGTAAAATTCAAGGAGTTGGCTGCAGGATAAAGGACTATGCCCCACATTGGAAGATCTTCACTTCACGCCTCTCAAATAGCAAGATGAAGCAGCATCCACCATGGCTGGGAACACTACTTTCAAAGGCCCACCAAACAGGCTAGAGCTTCCTAGACTCACAAACCTGATTACTGCACAGATGACCACAGTGTCCCAAAACATTGGTATGTCACATTCCAGGAGTAGGCTGTAGGATAAATGACTTTGCAGCAGTTTTTAAGATCTTGCATTGACAACCTTGAAGGCCGAATTAAGGGGTCTCTGCCACCAGTGGACACACAACTTTCAAAAGCCAGCCAAATAGTCTAGAGCTTCCTAGATTCATGAACCTGATATAGCCCCAAGGACCCTAGTGTCCAAAGACACGGGTGTTGAAACTTCATTGACGGGCACGCAGGAAAAACAACTATTGCCACAGCTTCCACTTGAAGAGACACTCTGGCAGTGCCCAAAAAGTGGCCCCTGCCATGGGTGTATGCACAACTTTCAAAGGTCCACAAAACAGACTAGAGCCTCCTAGATTCACAAACCTGATTATCGCACAGATGACCACAGTGTCCTAAAACGTTGGTGTGTCACATTCCAGGTTGGTTGGTTGGTTGGTTATTGGTTTCTTTACACCCTAATTAACTGCCAGGGTCATATCAAGGGTGGTGGTGGTGATCGAATCTATGAGAAGATAGAGACCATACCCCTACACTTTTACCGAGGCAGGTGTTCTTTAATGTGCCTGGTCCCATAGACAGGGCAAGACACACAACAGCCGGTGGCACAAGCCCTTTGATATCCCTGTCATTGTCACAGGGAGACATACAGAGGGGTATAGCAGTCAGTAGCACAGCCCAGGATCAAACCCAGGCCGCCCACACAACAGGTGGACGCTCTAACCACTTCCCCACCCCACACGCCTGTCACATTCCAGGACTAGGCTGCAGGATAAATAACTTTGCAACAGTTTTAAAGATCTTGCTTTGACAGCCTTGAAGGCCAAATTTAGGGGCCACTGCCACCAGTGGACACACAACTTTCAAAGGCCAGCCAAATAGTCTAGAGCTTCTTAGATTCACCCAGCTGATATGAAACCAACAAGGACAGTGTCTAAAGACATTGGTGTCTTAAGTTTATTGAAAGGGGCAGGTTACCAACAACTTTGCAGGGATATACAACTTTGCCCCAGCTCAGACTTGAACAGACATATCTTTCAAACTGCAGAAAAAATGGCCTCCTCCATCAGTGGACAAATAACTTTCAAAGGCGAGCCGAATAGTCTAGAGCTTCCTAGATTCACCCACCTGATATGAAACCAACAAGCACAGTGTCCAAAGACATCGGTGTCTTAAGTTTATTGAAGGGGGCAGGTTACCAACAACTTTGCAGGATAAAGGACTATGCCCCAGTTTTGAAGACCTTGGCTTCATGCCCTTCAAATAGCAAGATAAATAGGCCTCCAAAATTGCTGGACACTCTATTTCCAAATGCCAATAAAATAATCTAAAGCTTGCTAGATTCACGAACCTGATGGAGTCCCAATGACCCCAGTGTCAACAGATATGGGTGTGTAAACTTCATTGACGGGCATGAAGGAAAAACAACTTTTGCTGCAGCTTCCACTTGAAGAAACACAGCCTGGGAGTGCCCGAAAAGTGGCCCCTACCATGAGTGTATGCACAACTTTTAAAGGCCCACCAAACAGTCTAGAGCTTCCTAGATTCACAAACCTGATTACCCCACAGATGACCACAGTATCCCAAAACGTTGGTGTGTCACATTCCAGGACTAGGCTGCAGGATAAATAACTTTGCAACAGTTTCAAAGATCTTGAAGTGACAGCCTTGAAGGCCGAAATTAGTGGCCTCTGCCACCAGTGGACTCACCACTTTGAAAAGGTCTAGAGCTTACTAGAATCACAAACCTGATATAGCCCCAATGAGAACAATGTCCAAAGACAATGGGGTGTCAAATTCATTCACCAGTGCCCAGTATATACAATTTTCCCCCGGTTTATACTTGAACAGACATAGCTTTCAAAGGGGAGAAAAAGTGACCTCCTCCATCAGTGGACACACAACTTTCAAAGGCCAGCCGAATAATCTAGAGCTTGCTAGATTCACCCACTTGATATGAAACCAAAAAGCACAGTGTCCAAAGACATCGGTGTCTTAAGTTTATTGAACGGGGCAGGTTATGAACAACTTTCCCTTACCTCTAAGACCTTGAACTAATATCCTTCAAAGGCTGAAAAACGTGTCCTCTGCCACTGATGGTCGCAATACTTTCAAACAGCAACCATGTAGTCTAGACCTTCCTAGATTAACATAGCTGATATAGGCCTGGAGATCACATTGTCTAAAAAGATTGAAGAGACACCCTGGCAGTACCCAAAAAGTGGACCCTGCCATAGGTACATGCACAACTTTCAAAGACCCACCAATCAGTCTAGAGCTTCCTACATTCACAAACTTGATTACCGCAGGGATGACAACATTATCCCAAAACGTTGGTCTGTCACATATAAGGACTAGGCTGCAGGATGAATAACTTTGCCGCAGTTTCAAAGATCTTGAAGGGACTCCTTTGAAGGCCGAATTTAGGGGTCTCTGCCACCAGTGGACACACAACTTTCAAAGGCCAGCCAAATAGTCTAGAGCTTGATAGATTCATGAACCTGATATAGCTCCAATGACCCCAGTGTAGAAAGACACCCTGGCATTGCCCAAAAATATAGTCATTTATCCTACAGCCTACTCCTGGAATGTGACTTACCAACGTTTTGGGACACTGTGGTCATCTATGAGTTGATCAGGATTGTCAATCTAGGAAGCTCTAGACTGTTTGGTGGGCCTTTGAAAGTAGTGTGCCCAGCCATGGTGGAGGACGCATTATCTTGCTATTTGATGGGCATGAAGTGAAGATCTTCAAAAACGGGGAATAGTCCTTTATTCTGCAGCCAACTCCTTGAATTTTACGCACCAATCTTTTGGGACAATGTGGTCATCGGGGGTATATCAGCTTCGCAAATCTAGTAAGGTCTAGACTACATGGTTGCTGCTTGAAAGTATTGTGTCCATCAGTGGCAGAGCACATGTTTTTCAGCCTTTGAAGGATATCAGTTCAAGATCTTAGAGGTAGAGCAAAGTTGTTGGTAACTTGCCCCTTTCAATTTGACTTAAGACACCAATGTCTTTGGACACTGTGCTTGTTGGTTTCATATCAGGTGGTTGAATCTAGGAAGCTCTAAACTAATTGGCTGGCCTTTGAAAGTTGGGTGTCCACTGGTGGCAGAGACCCCTAAATTCGGCCTTCAAGGCTGAAACTTCAAGATCTTTAAAACTGCTGCAAAGTTATTTATCCTGCAGACTAGTCCTTGAATGTGACACACCAACGTTTTGGGATACTGTGGTCATCTGTGTGGTAATCAGGTTTGTGAATCTAGGAAGCTCTAGACTGTTTGGTGGGCCTTTGAAAGTTGTGTGTCCACTGATGGAGGAGGCCACTTTTTCTCCACTTTGAAAGCTCTCTCTGTTCAAGTCTAAGCTGGGACAAGGTTGTCTATCCTGGCAAAGTTGTTGGTAACCTGCCCCTTTCAATAAACTTAAGACACCAATGTCGTTGGAAACTGTGCTTCTTAGTTTCATATCAGGTGGGTGAATCTAGGAAGCTCTAGACTATTTGGCTGGCCTTTGAAAGTTGTGTGTCCACTGATGGAGGAGGCCACTTTTTCTGCCCTTTGAAAGCTATATCTGTTCAAGTCTAAGCTTAGTCTAGATTCGCGAAGCTGATATAGCCACGATGACCACATTGTCCCAAAAGATGGTGTGTGACATTCAAGGAGTTAGCTGCAGGATAAAGTACTATGCCCCATTTTTGAAGATCTTCACTTCATGCCCATCAAATACCAAGATAAAGCGGCATTTACCATGGCTGGGCGCAATACTTTCAAAAGCCCACCAAACAGACTAGAGCTTCCTAGATTCACAAACCTGATTCCAGCACAGATGACCACAATGTCCCAAAACGTTGGTAAGTCACATTCCAGGAGTACCCTATAGGATAAATAACTCTGCAGCAGTTTTAAAGATCTTGATTTGACAGCCTTGAAGACCGAATTTAGGGGCCTCTGCCACCAGTGGACACACAACTTTCAAAGGCCAGCCAAATAGTGTAGAGCTTCCTAGATTCACCCAGCTGATATGCAACCAACAAGGACAGTCTCCAAAGACATCGATGTCTTAAGTTTATTGAAAGGGGCAGGTTACCAACAACTTTGCCAGGATAGACAACTTTGCCCAAGCTCAGACTTGAACAGACATAGCTTTCAAAGGGCAGAAAAAATGGCCTCCTCCAACAGTGGACACACAACTTTCAAAGGCGAGCAAAATAGTCTAGAGCTTCCTAGATTCACCCACCTGATATGAAACCAACAAGCACAGTGTCCAAAGACATCGGTGTCTTAAGTTTATTGAAATGGGCACGTTAACAACAACTTTGCACTACCTCTAAGATCTTGAACTGATATCCTTCAAAGGCTGAAAAACGTGGCCTCTGCCACTGATGGTCGCAATACTTTCAAACAGCAACCATGTAGTCTAGACCTTCCTAGATTCGCGAAGCTGAGATAGGGTTGGAGTCCACATAGTCCAAAAAGATTGGTGTGTAAAATTCAGGGAATCAGCTGCAGGATTAAGGACTATGCCCGAGTTTTGAAGACGGCTTGAAGAGCCACTCTGGAAGTGCCCTAAAAGTGGCCCCTGCCATGGGTGCATGAACAACTTTCAAAGACCCACCAAACAGTCTAGAGCTTCCTAGATTTACAAACCTGATTAATGCACAGATGACAACATTGTCCCAAAATGTTGGTGTGTCACATTCCCGGAGTAGGCTGTAGGATATATAACTTTTCAGCAGTTTTAAAGATCTTGAAGTGACAGCCTTATAGGCCGAAATTAGAGGCCTCTGCCACCAGTGGACTCACCACTTTGAAAATGTCTAGAACTTACTAGAATCACAAACCTGATATAGCCCAGATGACCACATTGTCCCAAAAGATTGGTGTGTAAAATTCAAGGAGTTGGCTGCAAGATAAAAGACTATGCCCCACTTTGGAAGATCTTCACTTCATGCCCATCAAATAGCAAGATAAAGCGGCCTCCACCATGGCTTGGAACACTACTTTCCAAGGCCCACCAAGCAGGCTAGAGCTTCCTAGATTCACAAACCTGATTACCGCACAGATAACCACAGTGTCCCAAAACGTTGGTGTGTCACATTCCAGGATTAGACTGTAGGATAAATAACTTTGCAGCAGTTTCAAAGATCTTGCATTGACAGCCTTGATGGCTGAATATAGGGGGCTCTGCCACCAGTAGACTTATCAATTTGAAAAGGCAACCATATAGTCTAGAGCTTCCTAGATTCACAAACCTGATATAGTCCCAATGAGAACAATGTTCAAAGACAATGGGGTGTCAAATTCATTGACCAGTGCCCAGGATAGACAGCTTTGCCCAAGCTTAGACTTGAACAGACATAGCTTTCAAACGGCAGAAAAAGTATCGTAATCCATTAGTGGACACACAACTTTCAAGTCCAGCCAAATAGTCTAGAGCTTCCTAGATTCACCCACCTGATATGAAACCAACAAGCACAGTGTCCAAAGACATTGGTGTCTTAAGTTTATTGAAAGGGGCAGGTTACCAACAACTTTGCCTTACCCGTAAGATCTTGAACTGATATTCTTCAAAGGCTGAAAAATGTGGTCACTGACACTGATGGACGCAATACTTTGAAGCAGCAACCATGTAGTCTAGACCTTCCTAGATTCGCAAAGCTGATATAGCCCCGATGACCACATTGTCCCAAAAGGTTGGTGTGTAAAATTCAAGGAGTTAGCTGCAAGATAAAGGACTATGCCCCACTTTTGAAGATCTTAACTTCATGCCCATCAAATAGCAAGATGAAGGGGCCTCAACCATGGCTGGGAACACTACTTTCAAAGGCCCACCAATCAGGTTATAGCTTCCTAGATTCAAAAACCTGACTACCGCACAGATGACCACAGTGTCCCAAAATGTTGGTGTGTCACATTCCAGTAGTAGACTGTATGATAAATAACTTTGCAGCAGTTTTAAATATCTTGCATTCACAGCCTTGAAGGCCGAATTTAGGGGCCTCTGCCACCAGTGGTCACGGAACATTCAAAGGCCAGTAAAAGAGTCTAGAGCTTCCTAGATTCATAAACCTGATATGGCGCCAATGACCCCAGTGTCCAAAGACACGGATGTTGAAACTTCATTGACGGGCATGCAGGAAAAACAACTTTTGTCACAGCTTCCACTTGAAGAGACACCCTGGCATTGCCCAAAAAGTGGCCCCTGTCATGGGCGCATGCACAACTTTCAAAGGCCCACCAAACAGTCTAGATCCTCCTAGATTCACAAACCTGATTACTGCACAGATGACCATAGTGTCCCAAAACGTTGGTTTGTCACATTCCAGGACTAGGCTGCAGGATAAATAACTTTACAGCAATTTTAAAGATCTTGCTTTGACAGCCTTGAAGGCCAAATTTAGGGGCCTCTGCCACCAGTGGACACACAACTTTTAAAGGCCAGCCAAATAGTCTAAAGCTTCCTAGATTCACCCAGCTGATATGAAACCAACAAGGACAGTGTCCAAAGACATTGGTGTTTTAAGTTTATTGAAAGGGGCAGGTTACCAATAACTTTGCCCTACCTGTAAGATCTTGAACGGATATCCTTCAAAGGCTGAAAAACATGGCCTCTGCCACTGATGGACGCAATACTTTCAAGCAACAACCTTGTAGTCTAGACCTTCCTTTATTCGCGAAGCTGATATAGCCCCGATGACCACATTGTGCCAAAAGATTGGTGTGTAAAATTCAAGGAGTTGGCTGCAAGAAAAAGGACTATGCCCCACTTTGGAAGATCTTCACTTCATGCCCATCAAATAGCAAGATAAAGCGGCCTCCACCATGGCTGGGCACACTACTTTCAAATGCCCACCAAACAGGCTAGAGCTTCCTAGATTCACAAACCTGATTACCGCACAGATGACCACAGTGTCCCAAAACATTGGTGTGTCACATTCCAGGACTAGGCTGGATAAGTAACTTTGCAACTGTTTTAAAATTCTTGAATTGAGAGCCTTGAAGGCTGAATTTAGGGGGCTCTGCCAACGGTGGACTCACCTCTTTGAAAAGGCAACCATATAATCTAGAGCTTACTAGATTCACAAACCTGATATAGCCCCATTGAGAACAGTGTCCAAAGACAATGGGGTGTCAAATTCATTGACCAGTGCTTTGGATAGACAACTTTGCCCCAGGTTAGACTTGAACAGACATAGCTTTCAAAAGGCAGAAAATGTGGCCTCCTCCATCAGTGGACACACAACTTTCAAAGGCCAGCCAAATAGTCTAGAGCTTCCTAGGTTCACCCACCTGATATGAAACCAACAAGCACAGTGTCCAAAGATATTGGTGTCTTAAGTTTATTGAAAGTGGCAGGTTACCATCAATTTTGCAGGATAAAGGACTATACCCCAGTTTGGGAGACCTTGGCTTCATGCCCTTCAAATAGAATGTCTTTGGACACTGTGCTTGTTGGTTTCAAAGTAGTGTGCCCAACCATGGTGGAAGCCGCTTTATCTTGCTATTTGATTGGCATGAAGTGAAGATCTTCCAAAGTGGGGCATAGTCCTTTATCTTGCAGCCAACTCCTCAAATTTTGCAGACCAATCTTTTGGGACAATGTGGTCAATGGGGCTATATCAGCTTTGCGAATCTAGGAAGGTCTAGACTACATGGTTGCTGCTTGAAAGTATTGCATCCATCAGTGGAAGTGACCACGTTTTTCAGCCTTTGAAGGATATTAGATCAAGATAATACAGGTAGGGCAAAGTTGTTGGTAACCTGCCCCTTTCAATAAACTTAAGACACCAATGTCGTTGGACACTGTGCTTCTTGGTTTCATATCAGGTGGGTGAATCTAGGAAGCTCTAGACTATTTGGCTGGCCTTTGAAAGTTGTGTGTCATCTGATGGAGGAGGCGATATTTTCTCCCCTTTGAAAGCAATGTCTGTTCAAGTCTAAGCTGGCGCAAAGTTGTCGATCCTGGACACTGGTCAATGAATTTGACACCCCATTGTCTTTGGACACTGTTCTCATCGGGGATATATCAGGTTTGTGAATCTAGTAAGCTCTAGTCTATATGGTTGCCTTTTCAAAGAGGTGAGTCCACCGTTGGCAGAGCCCCCTTATTTCGGCCTTCATGGCTGTCAATTCAAGATCTTTAAAACTGCTCCGAAGTTATTTATCCTGCAGCCTAGTCCTGGAATGTGACACAACAACGTTTTGGGACTCTGTGGTCATCCGTGTGGTAATCAGGTTTGTGAATCCAGGAAGCTCTAGACTGTTTGGTGGGCCTTTGAGAGTAGTCTGCCCAGCCATGTTTGAGGACTCTTTATCTTGCTATTTTATGGGCATGAAGCCAAGGTCTTCAAAACTGGGGCATAGTCCTTTATCCTGCAAAGTTGTTGGTAACCTGCCTATTTCAATAAAATTAAGACATCAATGTCTTTGCACACTGTGCTCGTTGGTTTCATATCAGGTGGGTGAATCTAGGAAGCTCTAGACTATTTGGCTGGCATTTGAAAGTTGTGTGTCCACTGATGGAGGAGGCCACTTTTTCTGCCCTTTGACAGGTATGTCTCTTCAAGTCTAAGCTGGGGCAAAGTTGTCTATCCTCAGCATTGGTCAATGATTTTGACACCCCATTGTCTTTGGATACTGTTCTCATTGGAACTATATCAGGTTTGTGAATCTAATAAGCTCTAGACTATATGGTTGCCTTTTCAAAGTGGTAAGTCCACTGGTGGCAGAGATCCCTAAATTCAGCCTTCAGCGCTGTCCATTCAAGATCTTCAAAACTCCTGCAAAGTTATTTATCCTGCAGCCTATTCCTGGAATGTGACTTACCAAAGATTTGGGACACTGTGGTCATCTGTGTGTTAATCAGGATTGTGAATCTAGGAAGCTCTAGACTGTTTGGTGGGCCTTTGAAAGTAGTGTTCCCAGCCATGGTTGAGGCCGCTTCATCTTGCTATTTGATGGGCATGAAGGTAAGCCCTTCAAAAGTGGGGCATAATCCTTTATCTTGCAGCTAACTCCTCAAATTTTACAGACCAATCTTTTGGGACAATGTGGTCATCAGGGCTATATCAGCTTTGCGAATCTAGGAAGGTCTAGACTACATGGTTGCTGCTTGAAAGTATTGCGTCAATAAGTGACAGAGGCCATGTTTTTTAGCCTTTGAGGGATATTAGATCAAGATATAACAGGTAGGGCAAAGTTGTTGGTAACCTGCCCCTTTCAATAAACTTAAGACACCAATGTCTTTGGACACTGTGCTTGTTGGTTTCATATCAGGATGGTGAATCTAGGAAGCTCTAGACTATTTGGCTGGCCTTTGAAAGTTGTGTGTCCACTCGTGGCAGAGACCCCTAAATTCGGCCTTCAAGGATGTCACTTCAAGATCTTTGAAACTGCTGCAAAGTTATTTATCCTACAGTCTACTCCTGGAAAGTGACACACCAACGTTTTGGGACACTGTGGTCATCTGTGCAGTAATCAGGTTTGTGAATCTAGGAAGCTCTAGCCTGTTTGGTGGGCCTTTGAAAGTAGTGTGCCCAGCCATGGTGGAGGGCGCTTCATCTTGCTATTTTAGAGGCATGATGTAAAGATCTTCCAAAGTGGGGCATAGTCCTTTATCCGGCAGCCAACTTCTTGAATATTACACACCAATCTTTTGGCACAATGTGGTCATCGGGGCTGTATCAGCTTCGCGAATCTAGGAAGGTCTAGACTACATGGTTGCTGTTTGAGAGTATTGCTTCCATCAGTAGGAAAGGCCACGTTTTTCAGCCTTTGAAGGATATCAGTTCAAGATCTTACGGGTAGGGCAAAGTTGTTTGTAACGTGCCCCTTTCAATAAACTTAAGACACCTATGTATTTGGACACTGTGCTTGTTGGATTCATATCAGGTGGGTGAATATAAGAAGATCTAGACCATTTAGCTGGCCTTTGAAAGTTGTGTGTCCACTGGTGGCAGAGGCCCCTAAATTCGGCCTTCAAGGCTGGCAATTCAAGATCTTTAAAACTGCTGGAAAGTTATTTATCCTGTAGCCTAGTCCTGGAATGTGACATAACAACGTTTTCGGACACTGTGGTCATCTGTGTGTTAATCAGGATTGTGAATCTAGGAAGCTCTAGACTGTTTGGTGGGCCTTTGAAAGTAGTGTGCCAAGCCATGGTGGAGGCCGCTTTATTATACTTTTTCGGAATTGACAAATAGGCATACAGTGAACGAGCAAAGTGTACAGATATGAAATCCGTATCCGCACAGTGTACGGATACGGAAAAGTAGTGCGACCTAGTTTAAACCAATCAGAATACATGTACACACAGAGAGTTGGACCCCTGACCTACGCTGACCTGACGTTGACCTACGCCGACCTAATTAACGGACCAATGATACACGCGGATTTGATCATGTGACACGGACGCGCTTCATTCAGTCTGCACAGAACAACAACAAATCCACGAGACCAAAACACGTCGGAAATATCCGTTAATAACGGCGAAAACGTCGGAAATGACGTCAGAAACGACGTTTACTATGGATTAGCGGATGCACAGATACGGGAAATGCTAATGTTCGACTCCGACGTCAGCGAGACAGACTTAAACGGAGTTTTGGACGTTTTTGAGGCGCCCGACGTCTTTTGGCACTCCCCTCCCGCCAGCCCCACCATCATTGTGTACAGAGAAGAGCATACAGAAAACCCAGCTCAGCCTACAGAAAACCCAGCTCAGCCTACAGAAAACCCAGCTCAGCCTACAGAAAACCCAGCTCAGCCTACTGAAACCCCTGCTCAGCCTACTGAAACTCCTGCTCAGCCTACTGAAACCCCTCCAGAGGCGTCCGAGCACGTGAATTTCCACGATTTTGACATGGAGGATCCTGACTACCTCCCACCAGGTAAGCACATCCCCCTCCCACCAATAATATAATGTAGCCTGCCTATTGAGTATCTAAAAACATGTAAAATGCGTTCAAAAATGCGTTTAAAAACGCGTGTATAGTACGTGCATAGTACGTGTATAG
The DNA here is from genome assembly GCA_936440205.1 of Lepidonotus clava. Classification (NCBI taxonomy): domain Eukaryota; kingdom Metazoa; phylum Annelida; class Polychaeta; order Phyllodocida; family Polynoidae; genus Lepidonotus; species Lepidonotus clava. Next base: position 43,489,753 of record OW387146.1, on the reverse strand, counting down.
TACGTGTATAGTACGTGTATAGTACATGTATAGTATGGGGAAATGTTACCCTCACTTCTCAGGAATTCTCTCATTCAGATACAGTTTAGGCCAAAAATGCCTGGGATCCCCCTGACTAGCCTCTCTGGTCATAGAGTGGAGCTCATTATTCTCCAGGTAGACACACCCATTTTCATCTTCCCTGTTTCTATCAACTTTCAGATACTGATGAGGAGGACTACATGGAGGAGGGCATGGACGAGGGCATGGACGAGGGCATGGACGAGGACATGGACGAGGACATGGACGAGGACATGGACGAGGACATGGAGGAACAGAGAGCCATAGGAGGGGTGAACGTGGCCGACATAGAGGCCTACATTGACTCGGGCAAGAACAAGAACACCAAGAAAAAGACACAACAGGTGGTCAAAAGGTTCCACGAGTACTGCCTGGAACAGGGGTATGACGACTTCGTGGCCCTCCCGCCCTCAACCCTCAATGTCATGGTGAGTGCCTTCTTCATGGTCGTAAAAAAGAAGGAAGGGGGCGAATATGAACCGGACACCCTCACCAGCATGCACCGGGCCATTGACCGTCACCTCAAGGAACAGAAGTATGGATATACCCTAAAGGACTCCCCGGAGTTCCAGAGTAGCCGGGATGTCCTGGCCACCCGCAGGAAGGCCCTCAAGGCAGAGGGGTATGGCAACAAACCCAACCGATCGCAGCCCCTCACTGCGCAACATATGAATATCTTCTGGGAGAAGGGAGCCATCTCTAAGACCAGCCCGGAACCTCTGCAACGAGGGCTGTTTATCTATATGGTGGAGTGTTTCGGGCTGAGGGGCATGCACGAGGGCCGACAAATGAACTGGGGGGACATTAAGTACATTAAATGAGAGGCATCCCGAGAGGTGTGCAGTCCACATGTACGAAATATTCAAGTCGCACCGCCCACCCCAAATGTTGACCCCTGAGAGCCCATTCTTCGTGGCCATAAACAAGAGCCCCAGGGCCAGGACCTGGTACAAGAACCAGCCCCTGGGCGTTCACCGACTGCGGAAGATTGTGCCCGAAATGGCCAAGGCCTGCAATCTGAAGGGGAGGCTCACTAACCACAGCATCAGAAAAAAAACAGCGACTGACCTGCTTCACAGCGGGGTAAATCCCACTGTGATTGTGCAGCTGACAGGCCACAGCAATGTGGCCAGCCTGAACAATTATGCAACAGCGGACATGAGCATGCAATACGAGATGTGCGACCTCCTGCAAAGTGACCAGGAGAGGGCACAACTCTCAAGGAAAAGGTGCCTACCTGCTGCCACCCCTCACAGCGAAGTCGTCTCAGCACTGACAGCATCCACAGCTCTGTCACACAGGAGGAGGCCTGTGTCCTGTGCCCTTGGAGCCCCTCCTCCTGTCCCAAACCAAGGTGAACAATGCGCAACTCCTCCAGGAGGGTCAGCAATTGAAGCACCAAGGCCTACCACCTCTCCTATGAGGCAGGGTGCCACGCCCCCTCCCATAGCATCACCCCACAACAGTACAACTCCTCCAGGAGGGATAAGTCCAGCGGTGAGGGCCCTAAGTCCAGCAGTCAGGGCCCTAAGTCCAGCGGTCAGGGCCCTAAGTCCTCCAGGGCAGGCGGCGGCGACTCCAGGGCAGGCGGCGGCGACTCCAGGGCAGGCGGCGGCAGGATCCATGGACTTGACCATCGTCCCAGCAGCTCAGGGGCAGGGGCAGGCTGGCCCCCTCTTCCAGTCCTCCTCATCAAGCCTATCCCAGGCGTCGGCGCTCCTGAGTGGGGCAGTCTTCCACGGATCTGTAAACATCAACTTTAACTATTACAGTGGGAACAATCATTCAATGTGAAGTCATGGCAAAGTCTAAGAAATCCGGGCAAAGTCTAAGAAATCCGGGCAAAATCTAAGAAATCCGGGCAAAATCCGGGCAAAATCCGACGTAGTTTAAGAAATATTCAAAGTTAAATCATATCTATAAGATTCCGGGCACTCCTGTCCTTGTTGAAGATGTAAAATGAAAAAATATTCAAAGTTATCTATAGGATTCCGGGGTCTCTTGTCGGTATCCTCTTGTCCATGTTGAAGATGTAAAAATCAATGTAAGTTGTAAGCTGAAAGTTGTAATCAATCTATATAAGAAATGAGAAAGTTGTACTCAGCTTTGAGAAGTCCTGTCGCTGTTGCAGGGAAGAGCTGCGTCGTTGCAGGACCGATGGGCACCGTTGCAGGTGCTGGAATGAATTAATAGTAAAAATAATTCAAAGTCATTTTTTCAAACTTGTAAAATATTCTAAGGTAAAATTGACCACTCCACGTTGTTATATATGTCTATTTGTTATGTATTTCATAGCAAATAAGTATCTAATGTGAATATTTAGTAGGTTTTCTCCGAGTTGAAGTTGTAAAATTCAATCTATATAAGAATCCAGAAAGTTGCACTGACCTTTGACCCGACCCGACCTGACCCGAGGAGGTCGCCTGTACTTGCACTGTTGCCGGGGGGAGTTGCAGTCCCTGTTGCCGAGTGCTTAGAATTGAATAAATCCATAATGTCACGCACTGCCATTGATCCACGTTGTTCTCCACGCATTTTTCCACGCATATAACGCATTCTCCACGTAGATATGTCATATTTTGAAGCAATTCTGACGGGTGGAAGAGGGGGCCTCGGCGAGCTGCAAGGTCGGGCGCACTGTCACTGTTGCCGGGCGGCAAGCACCGTTGACGGGCCCTGTTGCCGGGAGGCTGGGATTCAATAAATCCATGATGTCACGCACTGCCACTGATCCACGTTGGTCTCCACGCATTTGTCCACGCATTTTGGGCTTTCTCCACGTAAATATGTAATATTTTGAAGCAATTCTGGCGGGTGGAAGAGGTGGCTTCTCGGCGTAAGCACCGGCAAGCATGGCGTCAGGCGCGCGAGCTGGCGAGTGAAATACCCAATCTTCTTGGTCGAATAATTCCATATTTAGCGGATGACACGTACATTTCACACATCCTCGTACATCCCGGGTATGTTATTCACGTGCAGGAGGCAGGATGAGCTCGTTGAATCAGTCTTTTCAGGGTAAAATGAAGAATTGCGGAGGACCAATTTGCCCTCTTCGCGCCATAACCGCCGGCTTGTTCAAACGGAAAGTAGGTCATTCGGCCTCTTCACTCCGGTCAATTGTAGTCCCCCGCGAAACATAGTTCCAAATGAATCCGGCCGGTCGAATAATTTTAAAGGCTAATAATTAAAAATAATTATGGAATATCTTTCACTGAGCCTGTATAATGGCGACAAATTATAGAAATACCCAAATACTTCGATAATTTTCAAAGACAGAGCCTTTTCACCTGCGCGAACCCGCGTAAGAATACCAGAAAGTCTGAAGTCGGCGTGAAGTCGGTCAAATAGCCTCTGCGCCTTCATCAAACGTAGTCCGCCGCGCATATAGTTCCAAATTATTTGGCCTTGTCGAGTAAATCTATCGGATGAAATACTTGAAATAACCCCAAATCTTCTTCTATATATGTCATTTAACCTTCACAATTCCGTTAAAGTATAATAAATACAAAACCGGACTCGTGTGTGGATACGGATGGCCGGATCACGCGAGGCGGGAAGCGTATCACGACGCGTCCTTCGGACTTGTCGTGATACGCTTCCCGCCTCGCGTGATCCGGCCATCCGTATCCACACACTCGTCCAGTTTTGTTTATTTATCTTTCTATTTGATGGGCATGAAGTGAAGATCTTCCAAAGTGGGGCATTGTCCTTTTTCTTGCAGCCAACTCCTCGAATTTTACACACCAATTTTTTGGCACAATGTGGTCATCGGGGCTATGTCAGCTTCGCGAATATAGATAGGTCTAGACTACAAGGTTGTTGCTTGAAAGTATTGCGTCCATCAGTGGCAGAGGCCATGTTTTTCAGCCTTTGAAGGATATCCGTTCAAGATCTTACAGGTAGGGCAAAGTTGTTGGTAACCAGCCCCTTTCAATAAACTTAAGACAACAATGTCTTTGGACACTGTCCTTGTTGGTTTCATATCAGCTGGGTGAATCTAGGAAGCTTTAGACTATTTGGCTGGCCTTTAAAAGTTGTGTGTTCACTGGTGGCAGAGGCCTTTAAATTTGGCCTTCAAGGCTGTCAAAGCAAGATCTTTAAAACTGCTGTAAAGTTATTTATCCTGCAGCCTAGTCCTGGAATGTGACAAACCATCGTTTTGGGACACTATGGTCATCTGTGCAGTAATCAGGTTTGTGAATCTAGGAGGATCTAGACTGTTTGGTGGGCCTTTGAAAGTTGTGCATGCGCCCATGACAAGGGCCACTTTTTGGGCAATGCCAGGGTGTCTATTGGTGTCCAGGTTACAAACAACTTTGCCCTACCCGTAAGATCTTGAACTGATATCCTTTAAAGGCTGAAAAACGTGGCCTCTGCCACTGATGGATGCAATAGTTTCAAGCAGCCACCATGTAGTCTAGACCTTCCTAGATTCACGAAGCTGATATAGCCCAAATGACCACATTGTCCCAAAAGATTGGTGTGTAAAATTCAAGGAGTTGGCTGCAAGATAAAGGACTATGCCTCACTTTGGAAGATCTTCACTTTATGTCCATCAAATAGTAAGATATCGCGGCCTCCACCATGACTTGGCACACTACTTTCAAAGGCCCACCAAACAGGCTAGAGCTTCCTAGATTCACAAACCTGATTACCGCGCAGATGCCCCCAGTGTCCCAAAATCTTGATGTGTCACATTCCAGGACTAGGCTGCAGGATAAATAACTTCACAGCAGTTTTGAAGATCTTGAATTGACACCAATTGAGAAAAAGTAGCCTCCTCCATCGGTAGACACGCAACTTTCAAAGGCCAGCCAAATAGTCTAGAGCTTCCTAGATTCACCCACCTGATATGAAACCAACAAGCGCAGTGTCCAAAGACATTGATGTCTTAAGTTTATTGAAAGGGGCAGGTTACCAACAACTTTGCCCTACCTGTAAGATCATGATCTGATATCCTTCAAAGGCTGAAAAATGTGGCCTCTCCCACTTATTGACCCAATACTTTCAAACAGCGACCATGTAGCCTAGACCTTCCTACATTCCTGAACCTGATATAGCCATGATAACCACATTGTCTTAAAAGATAGGGGTGTAAAATTAAGGGAATTGGCTGCAGGATAAAGGACTATGCCCCAGTTTTGAAGACGTTGACTTTATGCCCTTCAAATAGCAAGATAAAGTGGCCTCCACCATGGCTGGGCACAATACTTTTAAAGACCCACCAAACAGTCTAGAGCTTCCTAGATTCACAAACCTGAATAACGCACATATGACAATATTGTCCCAAAATGTTGATGTGTCACATTCCCGGAGTAGGCTGGAGGATATATAACTTTGCAGCAGTTTGAAATATCTTGAAGTGACAGCCTTATAGGCCGAAATTAGGGGCCTCTGTTGTGTGTTCACTGTCGGCAGAGGCCTTTAAATTTGGCCTTCAAGGCTGTCAAAGCAAGATCTTTAAAACTGCTGTAAAGTTATTTATCCTGCAGCCTAGTCCTGGAATGTGACAAACCATCGTTTTGGGACACTATGGTCATCTGTGCAGTAATCAGGTTTGTGAATCTAGGAGGATCTAGACTGTTTGGTGGGCCTTTGAAAGTTGTGCATGCGCCCATGACAAGGGCCACTTTTTGGGCAATGCCAGGGTGTCTATTGGTGTCCAGGTTACAAACAACTTTGCCCTACCCGTAAGATCTTGAACTGATATCCTTTAAAGGCTGAAAAACGTGGCCTCTGCCACTGATGGATGCAATAGTTTCAAGCAGCCACCATGTAGTCTAGACCTTCCTAGATTCACGAAGCTGATATAGCCCAAATGACCACATTGTCCCAAAAGATTGGTGTGTAAAATTCAAGGAGTTGGCTGCAAGATAAAGGACTATGCCTCACTTTGGAAGATCTTCACTTTATGTCCATCAAATAGTAAGATATCGCGGCCTCCACCATGACTTGGCACACTACTTTCAAAGGCCCACCAAACAGGCTAGAGCTTCCTAGATTCACAAACCTGATTACCGCGCAGATGCCCCCAGTGTCCCAAAATCTTGATGTGTCACATTCCAGGACTAGGCTGCAGGATAAATAACTTCACAGCAGTTTTGAAGATCTTGAATTGACACCAATTGAGAAAAAGTAGCCTCCTCCATCGGTAGACACGCAACTTTCAAAGGCCAGCCAAATAGTCTAGAGCTTCCTAGATTCACCCACCTGATATGAAACCAACAAGCGCAGTGTCCAAAGACATTGATGTCTTAAGTTTATTGAAAGGGGCAGGTTACCAACAACTTTGCCCTACCTGTAAGATCATGATCTGATATCCTTCAAAGGCTGAAAAATGTGGCCTCTCCCACTTATTGACCCAATACTTTCAAACAGCGACCATGTAGCCTAGACCTTCCTACATTCCTGAACCTGATATAGCCACGATAACCACATTGTCTTAAAAGATAGGGGTGTAAAATTAAGGGAATTGGCTGCAGGATAAAGGACTATGCCCCAGTTTTGAAGACGTTGACTTTATGCCCTTCAAATAGCAAGATAAAGTGGCCTCCACCATGGCTGGGCACAATACTTTTAAAGACCCACCAAACAGTCTAGAGCTTCCTAGATTCACAAACCTGAATAACGCACATATGACAATATTGTCCCAAAATGTTGATGTGTCACATTCCCGGAGTAGGCTGGAGGATATATAACTTTGCAGCAGTTTGAAATATCTTGAAGTGACAGCCTTATAGGCCGAAATTAGGGGCCTCTGCCACCAGTGGACTCACCACTTTGAAAATGTCTAGAGCTTACTAGAATCACAAACCCGATGTAGCCCAGATGACCACATTGTCCCAAAAGTTAGGTGTGTAAAATTCGAGGAGTTGCCTGCAGAATAAAGGACTATTCCCTGTTTTTGAAGATCCTAACTTCATGCCCATCAAATAGCAAAATAATGCATCCTCCACCATGGCTAGGCACACTAGTGCGTTAATCAGGATTGTGAATCTAGGAAGCTCTAGACTGTTTGGTGGGCCTTTGAAAGTAGTGTGGCAAGCCATCGTGGAGGACGCATTATCTTGCTATTTGATGGGCATGAAGTGAAGATCTTCAAAAACGGGGAATAGTCCTTTATTCTGCAGCCAACTCCTTGAATTTTACACACCAATCTTTTGGGACAATGTGGTCATCGGGGCTACATCAGCTTCACGAATATAAGAAGGTTTAGACTACATGGTTGCTGCTTGAAAATATTGCGTCCATCAGTGGCAGTGACCACGTTTTTCAGCCTTTGAAGGATATCAGTTCAAGATCTTACCGGTAGGGCAAAGTTGTTGGTAACCTGCCCCTTTCAATAAACTTAAGTCACCAATGTCGATGGACACTGTGCTTGTTGGTTTCATATCAGGTGGGTGAATCTAGGAAGCTCTAGACTATTCGGCTGGCCTTTGAAAGTTGTGTGTCCACTGATGGAGGAGGCCACTTTTTCTCCCCTTTGAAAGCTTTGTCTGTTCAAGTGTAAGCTGGGGCAAAGTTATCTATCCTGGACGCTGGTCAATGAATTTGACACCCCATTGTCTTTGGACACTGTTCTCATTGGGGCTACATCAGGGTTGTGAATCTAGTAAGCTCTAGGCAATATGGTTGCTTTTTCAAAGTGGTGAGTCCACGGGTGGCAGAGGCCCCTAATTTTGGCCTTCAAGGCTGTCACATCAAGATCTTTAAAACTGCTGCAAAGTTATTCATCCTGCAGCCTACTCCTTGAATGTGACACACCGACATTTTGGGACACTGTGGTTATCTGTGCGGTAATCAGGTTTGTGAATCTAGGAAGCTCTAGATTGTTTGGTGGGCCTTTGAAAGCAGTGTGCCCTGCCATGGTGGAGGCCGCTTTATCTTGCTATTTGAAGGGCATGAAGTCAATGTCTTCAAAACTGGGGCATAGTCCTTCATCCTGCAGCCAATTCCCTGAATTTTACACCCCAATCTTTTTAGACAATGTGGTTATCATGGCTATATCACCTTCATGAATCCAGGAAGGTCTAGGCTACATGGTCGCTGTTTGAAAGTATTGGGTCAATAAGTGGCAGAGGCCACGTTTTTCAGCCTTTGAAGGATATCAGATCATGATCTTACAGGTAGGGCAAAGTTGTTGGTAACCTGCCCCTTTCAATAAACTTAAGTCACCAATGTTGATGGACACTGTGCTTGTGGGTTTCATATCAGGTGGTTGAATCTAGGAAGCTCGAGACTATTTGGCTGGCCTTTGAAAGTTGTGTGTCCACTGGTGGCAAAGGCCCCTAAACTTGAGCTTAAAGGCTGTTAAAGCAAGATCATTAAAACTGCTGCAAATGTATTTATCCTACAGACTACTCCTGGAATGTGACTTACCAACGTTTTGGGACACTATGGTCATCTGTGCGTTAATCAGGATTGTGAATCTAGGAAGCTCTAGACTGTTTGGTGGGCCTTTGAAAGAAGTGTGCCCAGCCATGGTGGAGGGCACATTATCTTGCTATTTGATAGGCAAGAAGTGAAGATCTTAAAAAACGGGGAATAGTCCTTTATTGTGCAGCCAACTCCTTGAATTTTGCACACTAATCTTTTGGGACAATGTGGTCATCGGGGCTATATCAGCTTCGCGAATCTAGGAAGGTTTAGACTACATGGTTGCTGCTTGAAAGTATTGCATCCATCAGTGGCAGTGACCACGTTTTTCAGCCTTTGAAGGATATCAGTTCAAGATCTTACAGGTAGGGCAAAGTTGTTGGTAACCTGCCCATTTCAATAAACTTAAGACACCTATGTATTTGGACACTGAGCTTCTTGGATTTATATCAGGTGGGTGAATCTAGGAAGCTCTAGACTATTTGGCTGGCCTTTGAAAGTTGTGTGTCCACCGGTGGCAGATGCCCATAAATCCGGCCTTCAAGGCTCTCAAAGCAAGATCTTTAAAACTGCTGCAAAGTTATTTTTCCTGCAGCCTAGTCCTGGAATGTGACACACCAAGTTTTGGGACAATGTGGTCATCTGTGTGGTAATCAGGTTTGTTAATCTAGGAGGCTCTAAACTACATGGTGGGCATTTGAAAGTTGTGCATGCACCCATGGCAGGGGCCACTTTTTGGGCATGCCAGGGTGTCTCTTCAAGTCGAAGCTGTGGCAAAAGTTGTTTTTCCTGCATCCCCGTCAATGAAGTTTCAACACTCGTGTCTTTGGACACTGGGGTCATTGGGGCTATTTCAGGTTTATGAATCTAGGAAGCTCTAGACTCTTTGGCTGGCTTTTGAAAGTTGTGTGTCCACTGGTGGCAGAGACCCCTAAATTCGGCCTTCAAGGCTGTCCCTTCAAGATCTTTGAAAGTGCGGCAAAGTTATTCATCCTGCTGCCTAGTCCTTGAATGTGACAGACCAACGTTTTGGGATAATGTTGTCATCCCTTTGGTAATCAGGTTTGTGAATCTAGGAAGCTCTAGACTGTTTGGTGGGCCTTTGAAAGTTGTGCATGTACCTATGGCAGGGCCCACTTTTTGGGTACTGACAGGGTGTCTCTTCAAGAGGTCTTCAAAACTGGGGCATAGTCCTTAATCCTGCAGCCAATTCCCTGAATTTTACACCCCAATCTTTTTGGACAATGTGGTCTCCAGGCCTATATCAGCTTCGTGAATCTAGGAAGGTCTAGAATACATGGTTGCTGTTTGAAAGTATTGCGACTATCAGTGGCAGAGGCCACGTTTTTCAGCCTTTGAAGGATATTAGTGCAAGATCTTAGAGGTAAGGCAAAGTTGTTGATAACCTGCCCCGCTCAATAAACTTAAGACACCGATGTCTTTGGATACTGTGCTTGTTGGTTTCATATCAGGTGGGTGAATCTAGAAATCTCTAGACTATTCGGCTGGCCTTTGAAAGTTGTGTGTCACTTCAAGATCTTTGAAACTGTTGCAAAGTTATTTATCCTGCAGACTAGTCCTGGAATGTGACACACCAACGTTTTGGGATACTGTGGTCATCTGTGCGGTAATCAGTTTGTGAATCTAGGAACCTCTAGCCTGTTTGGTGGGCCTTTCAAAGTAGTGTTCCCAGCCATGGTGGAGGCCGCTTCATATTGCTATTTGATGGTCATGAAGTAAATATGTTCAAAAGTGGGGCATAGTCCTTTATCTTGTAGCTAACTCCTTGAATTTTACACACCAATCTTTTGGGACAATCAGGTCATCGGGGCTATATCAGCTTCGCGAATCTAGGAAGGTCTAGACTACATGTTTGCTGCTTGAAAGTATTGAATCCATCAGTGACAAAGGACACGTTTTTCCGCCTTTGAAGGATATCAGTTCAAGATCTTACAGGTAGGACAAAGTTGTTTGTAACCTGCCCTTTTCAATAAACTTAAGACACCAATGTCTTTGGACACTGTGCTTGTTGGTTTCATATCAGGTGAGTGAATCTAGGAAGCTCTAGACTATTTTGCTGGCCTTTGAAAGTTGTGTGTCCACTGATGGAGGAGGCCACTTTTTCTCCCCTTTGAAAGCTATGTCTGTTCAAGTCTAAGCTGGATGAAAGTTGTCTATCCTGAGCACTGGTCAGTGAATTTGACACCGCATTGACTTTGGAGACTGTTGTCGTCGGGGCTATATCAGGTTTTTTAATCTAGTAAGCTCTAGACTATATGGTTGCCTTTTCAAGGGGTGAGAGAACTGCTGTAAAGTTATTTATCCCGCTGAACGTTATTGTATGTTTTGGTGTTAATTATCATTTCCGTGCATTATCAGATATAACTAGTACGGCTGGTATTGTCTTTACTGGGAGGGCTAGTCGAGTGGTCAGCGAGTCCACGGTATGGGCGCTCAATCCATAACATGAACAACGTCTGGCAGTGCGGTAAGTTTATTGGTGGTTATAGTGATGCGTACAGCTGCTCGTGGAGGCAATGAATCCAAGGTATTACAGTTCAGTTTGAGGGATGCAAGCTTCCTCCGTGAAGTCCGCTTGCTCTCGCCCCCGGCCGTTTCGTAACGACGTAGTATAAGTCACCAGATGTCCCTTGATTGTATGGCTATCTAAACCCCTTCCGAATCTCCCGATTCGTCTGATCCAAGTGCTACTGTTCTCTCAACCCCGACTCTCCTACACTCTCGCTTATAAAGCAGTCTAATATTGATTTTTCCCAGGGCCTCAGTGCTTGCGGGGAAGTGTGTCCCGATGATCATTGTCGTCAGGTATACCGACACTTGCCAGCGGCACCGGCCACTATATATATGTATGTTTTTATAACCTAAGTAATTTGGAAGAATTCTTATCATGTATGTTCATCTGGTGACTCTTACACTAATTCAATAGACATGCACAAAGCAAACGTTAACTTCTACCTTTGTGCACCGCAGCCTAGTCCTTGAATGTGACACACCAACGTTTCGGGATACTGTGGTCATCTGTGTGGTAATCAGGTTTGTGAATCTGGGAAGCTCTAGACTGTTTGGTGGGCCTTTGAAAGCTGTGCATACACCCATGGCAGAGGCCACTTTTCGGGCACTGCCAGGATCTGTCTCTTCAAGTGGAAGCTGTGGCAAAAGTTGTTTTTCCTACATGCCCATGAATGAAGTTTGCACACCCATATCGTTTGACACTGGGGTCATAGGGGCTCCATCAGGTTCATGAATCTAGGAAGCTCTACACTATTTGGTTGGAATTTGAAAGTAGTGTGTCCAGCAATGGTGGAGGACTATATATCTTCCTATTTGAAGGGCATGAAGCCAAGGTCTTCGAAACTGGGGCATAGTCCTTTCTCCTGCAAAGTTGTTGGTAACCTGCCCCTTTCAATAAACTTAAGACACCAATGTCTTTGGACACTGTGTTTGTTGGTTTCATATCAGCTGGGTAAATCTAGGAAGCTCTAGACTATTTGGCTGGCCTTTGAAAGTTGTGTGTCCAGTGATGGAGGAGGCCACTTTTTCTGCCATTTGAAAGCTATGTCTGTACAAGTCTAAGCTGGGCCAAAGTTGTCTTTCCTGGGTACTGGTCAATGAATTTGACACCCCATTGTCTTTGGACACTGTTCTCATTGGGGCTATATCAGGTTTGTGAATCTAGTAAGCTCTAGACTATATGGTTGCCTTTTCAAAGAGGTGAGTCCACCGTTGGCAGAGCCCCCTAAATTCGGGCTTCAAGGCTGTCAATTCAAGAACTTTAAAACTGCTGCAAAGTTATTTATCCTACAGTCTACTCCTGGAATGTGACACACCAACCTTTTGGGACACTGTGGTCATCTGGGCGGTAATCAGGTTTGTGAATCTAGGAAGCTCTAGCCTGCTTGGTGGGCCTTTGAAAGTAGTCTACCCAGCCATGGTTGAGGCTGCTTTATCTTGCTATTTGATGGGCATGAAGTTAAGATCTTTAAAAGTGGGGCATAGTCCTTTATCTTGCAGCTAACTCATCAAATTTTACAGACCATTCTTTTGGGACAATGTGGTCATCAGGGCTATATCAGCTTTGCGAATCTAGGAAGGTCTAGACTACATGGTTGCTGCTTGAAAGTATTGCGTCAATAAGTGGCAGAGGCCATGTTTTTCAGCCTTTGAGGGATATTAGATCAAGATATTACAGGTAGGGCAAAAGTTGTTGGTAAGCTGCCCCTTTCAATAAACTTAAGACACAATTGTCTTTGGACACTGCGCTTGTTGGTTTCATATCAGGTGGGTGAATCTAGGAAGCTCTAGACTATTTGGCTGGCCTTTGAAAGTTGTGTGTCAACTAGTGGCAGAGACCCCTAAATTCGGCCTTTAAGGCTGTAACTTCAAGATTTTTGAAACTGCTGCAAAGTTATTTATCCTGCATCCTACTCCTTGAATGTGACACACCAACGTTTTGGGATACATCGGTCATCTGTGCGGTAATCAGGTTTATGAATCTAGGAAGCTCTAGACTGTTTGGTGGGCCTTTGAAAGTTGTGCATGCACCCATGGCAGGGGCCACTTTTAGGGCCCTGCCAGCGTGTCTCTTCAAGCCGTCTTCAAAATTGGGGTATAGTCCCTAATCCTGCAGCAGATTCCCTGAATTTTACACCCCAATCATTTTGGACAATGTCGTTGGCTGAGTAACATAAGGTCGTATCTCAAAAAAATCAAATTTTTTATTATTTTTGAACCGGCTTCCCTACCCCCTAAAATATCCAGAAATTTTGGAATTTATCGAATTTTCGAAATCTTTGGCATGTTATAAACCAGTAAACAAAGGTCGTATCTGCACAATGTCACTTTTCAGTGAGTAACATAAGGTCGTATCTGCTTTAAACCAAAGTTTTATTTTCAGTCAATTATGTTAATCTATACAAAATAAAAATATTCTATAATTCAGTTTATTAGACAACTATCCTACAAACATTATCAAAACATTATTAACACATCGTTAATCGAATCAAAGGTAGATATAGTAATATAGTTTTGAAATGCTGGATACGACCTTTGATTACTGAAGAAATGGTTCAGATGTTGAGTAACATAAGGTCGCATCTTGTCTGTATTTAAATTTGATGGTGTAAATGTCATATAAGTCCTTACTATTTTAGTGTAAACAAGTGTAGTAAATCTTAGCATACTTCCTGAACTTTACAAATGTTATTTTATGTTATTTGCAATAGCTAAATTGATTTAATTTGTATTTATCTATAATTTATATTTGTCAGATACGACCTTATGTTACTCACTGATTTCCAACTTTTTTCCATAAAACTCAGTAACATAAGGTCGTATCTGAAATGAATTCTCTTCTTGTTGCCATAGTATCATCCTAATAACCTATGGATATAGAAATATCTCACCAACTAATTTCTAGCTACTTATTCTTCCTAGAAATGGAATATTTTATTTATTGAGCAGATATTTTTAATCATATAACCCTTCAAAGGACGTCATATTTCTTTAATTAGTAATATCTCAAATCTAACATTTGTCAGATACGACCTTATGTTACTCAGCCAACGATGTGGTCTCCAAGCCTATATCAGCTTCGCGAATCTAGGAAGGTCTAGACTACATGGTTGCTGTTTGAAAGTATTGCTTCCATCAGTAGGAAAGGCCATGTTTTTCAGCCTTTGAAGGATATCAGTTCAAGATCTTACGGGTAGGGCAAAGTTGTTCGTAACATGCCCCTTTCAATAAACTAAAGACACCAATGTCTTTGGACACTGTGCTTGTTGGTTTCATATCAGGTGGGTGAATCTAGGAAGCTCTAGACTATTTGGATGGCCTTGTAGGCCAAAATTAGGGGCCTCTGCCACCAGTGGACTCACCACTTTGAAAAAGCAACCATATAGTCTAGAGCTTACTAGATTCACAAACCTGATATAGTCCCAATGAGAACAGTGTCCAAGAACAATGGGGTGTCAAATTCATTGACCAGTGCCCAGGATAGACAAATTTGCCCCAGCTTAGACTTGAACAGACATAGCTTTCAAAGGGCGGAAAAAGTGGTCTCCTCCATCAGTGGACCCACAACTTTCAAAGGCCAGCCGAATAGTCTAGAGCTTCCTAGATTCACCCACCTGATATGAAACCAACGAGCACAGTGTGCAAAGACATTGATGTCTTAATTTTATTGAAAGGGGCAGGTTACCAACAACTTTGCAGGATAAAGGACTATGACCCAGTTTCGAAGACCTTGGCTTCATGCCCTTCAAATAGGAAGATATATAGGCCTCCATCATTGCTGGACACACTCCTTTCAAATTCCAACCAAATAGTCTAGAGCTTCCTAGATTCATGAACCTGATGGAGCCCCTATGACCCCAGTGTCAAAAGATATGGGTGTGCAAACTTCATTCACGGGCATGTAGGAAAAACAACTTTTGCCACAGCTTCCACTTGAAGAGACAGATCCTGGCAGTGCCCGAAAAGTGGCCTCTGCCATGGGTGTATGCACAACTTTCAAACGCCCACCAAACAGTCTAGAGCTTCCTAGATTCACAAACCTGATTACCGCACAGATGACCACAGTGTCCCAAAACGTTGTTGTGTCACATTCCAGGACTAGGCTGCAGGATAAATAACTTTGCAGCAGTTTTAAAGATCTTGAATTGACAGCCTTGAAGGCCGAATTGAGTGGGCTCTGCCAACGGTGGACTCACTTCTTTGAAAAGGCAACCATATAGTCTAGAGCGCACTAGATTCGCAAACCTGATGTATCCCCGATGAGAACAGTGTCCAAAGACAATGGGGTGTCAAATTCATTGACCAGTGTCCAGGATCGACAATTTTGCACCAGCTTAGACTTGAACAGACATAGCTTTCAAATGGCAGAAAAAGTGGCCTCCTCCATCAGTGGACACAAAAGTGGCCCCTGCCATGGGTGTATGCACAACTTACAAAGGCCTACCAAACAGTCTAGAGCTTCCTAGATTCACAAACCTAATTAACGCACAGATGACCAAATTGTCCCAAAACGTTGGTGTGTCACATTCCCGGAGCAGGCTGTAGGATATATAACTTTGCAGCAGTTTTAAAGATCTTGCTTTGACAGCCTTGAAGGCCGAATTTAGGGGCCTTTGCCACCAGTGGACACACAACTTTCAAAGGCCAGCCAAATAGTCTAGAGCTTCCTAGATTCACCAGCCTGATATGAAACCAACAAGCGCAGTGTCCAAAGACATTGATGTATTAATTTTATTGAAAGGGGCAGGTTACCAGCAACTTTGCCCTACCTGTAAGATCTTGAACTGATATCCTTCGTAGGCTGAAAAACGTGGCCTTTGCCACTGATGGACGCAATACTTTGAAGCAGCAACCATGTAGTCTAGACCTTCCTAGATTCGCAAAGCTGATAGAGCCCCGATGACCACATTGTCCCAAAAGATTGGTGTGTAAACTTCAAGGAGTTGGCTGCAGGGTAAAGGACCGTGCCCCGTTTTTGAAGATCTTCACTTCGTGCCCATCTAATAGCCAGATAAAGCAGCCTCCACCATGACTGGGCACACTTCTTTCAAAGGCCCACCAAACAGTCTAGAGCTTCCTAGATTCACAAACCTTATTACCACACAGAAAACCACAGTGTCCCAAAACGTTGGTGTGTCACATTCAAGGATTAGGCTGCAGGATAAATAACTTTGCAGCAGTTTCAAAGATCTTGAAGTGACAGCCATGAAGGCCGATTTTAGGGGTCTCTGCCACCAGAGGACTCACCACTTTGAAAAAGCAACCACATAGCCTAGAGCTCAATAGATTCAGAACCCTGATGTAGCCCCAATGAGAACAGTGTCCAAAGACAATGGGATGTCAAATTCTTTAACCAGTGCCCAGGATAGACAACTTTGCCCCACCTTAGATTTGAACAGACATAGCTTTCAAAGGGCAGAAAAAGTGGCCTCCTCCATCAGTGGACACACAACTTTGAAAGGCCAGCCAAATAGTCTAGAGCTTATTAGATTCACCCACCTGATATGAAACCAACAAGCACAGTGTCCAAAGACATTGGCGTCTTAAGTTTATTGAAAGGGGCAGGTTACTAACAACTTTGCCATTATAGACAACTTTGCCCCAGCTTAGACTTGAACAGACATAGGTTTCAAAGGGCAGAAAAAATGGCCTCCTCCATCAGTGGACCCACAACTTTCAAAGGCCAGCCAAATAGTCTAGAGCTTCCTAGATTCACCCACCTGATATGAAACCAACAAGCACAGTGTCCAAAGACATTGGTGTGTGAAGTTTATTGAAAGGGGCAGGTTACCAACAACTTTGCCTTACCCGTAAGATCTTGAACTGATATAATTCAAAGGCTGAAAAACGTGGTCACTGCCACTGATGGACGCAATACTTTCAAGCAGCAACCATGTAGTCTAGACCTTCCTAGATTCGCGAAGCTGGTATAACACAGATGACCACATTGTCCCAAAAGATTGGTGTGTAAAATTTAAGGAGTTGGCTTCAGAATAAATGACTATGCCCAAATTTTGAAGATCTTTACTTCATGCCCTATAAATAACAAGATGAAGCGGCCTCCACCATGGCTTGGCACACTACTTTCAAAGGCCCAACAAACAGTCTAGAGCTTCCTAGATTCACAAACCTGATTACCGCACAGATGACCACAGGGGCCCAAAACGTTGGTGTGTCACATTCCAGGACTAGGCTGCAGGATAAATAACTTTGCAGCAGTTTTAAAGATCTTGAATTGACAGCCTTGAAGGCCGAAGTTAGGGGCCTCTGACACCAGTGGACACACAACTTTCAAAGGCCAGCCAAATAGTCTAGAGCTTCCTAGATTCACCAACCTGATGTGAAACCAACAAGCACAGTGTCCAAAGACATTGGTGACCTAAGTTTATTGAAAGAGGCAGGTTAACAACAACTTTGCCCTACCTGTATTATCTTGATCTAATATCCTTCTCAGGCTGAAAAACGTGGTCACTTCCACTGATGGACGCAATTCTTTCAAGCAGCAACCATGTAGTCTAAACCTTTCTAGATTTGCGAAGCTGATATAGCCCCGATGACCACATTGTCCCAAAAGATTGTCGGTAAAATTCAAGGAGTTGGCTGCAGAATAAAGGACTATTCCCCGTTTTTTAAGATCTTCACTTCATGCCCATCAAATAGCAAGATAATGCGTCCTCCACCATGGCTGAGCACACTACTTTCAAAGGCCCACCAAACAGTCTAGAGCTTCCTAGATTCACAATCCTGATTAAAACACAGATGACCACAGTGTCCCAAAACGTTGGTAAGTCACATTCTAGGAGTAGGCTGTAGGATAAATACATTTGCAGCAGTTTTAAAGATCTTGCTTTGACAGCCTTTAAGCTCGAATTTAGGGGCCTTTGCCACTAGTGAACACACAACTTTCAAAGGCCAGACAAATAGTCTATAGCTTCCTAGATTCAACCACCTGATATGAAACCAACAAGCACAGTGTCCAAAGACTTTGGTGTCTTAAGTTTATTGAAAGGGGCAGGTTACCAACAACTTTGCCCTACCTGTAAGATCATGATCTGATATCCTTCAAAGGCTGAAAAACGTGGCCTCTGTCACTTATTGACCCAATACTTTCAAACAGCGACCATGTAGCCTAGACCTTCCTAGATTCATGAAGCTGATATAGTCACGATAACCACATTGTCTAAAAAGATTGGGGTGTAAAATTCAGGGAATTGGCTGCAGGATAAAGGACTATGCCGCAGTTTTGAAGACATTGACTTCATGCCCTTCAAATAGCAAGATAAAACAGCCTCCACCATGGCTGGGCACACTACTTTCAAAGGCCCACCAAATAGTCTAGAGCTTCCTAGATTCACAAACCTGATTACCGCACAGATGACCACAGTGTCCAGAAACTTGGGTGTGTCACATTCCAGGAGTAGGCTGTAGGATAAATAACTTAGTAGCAGTTTTAAAGATCTTGAATTGACAGCTTTGAAGGCCGAATTTATGGGCCTCTGCCGCCGGTAGGCTCACCACTTTGGAAAGGCAACCATATAGTCTAGAGCTTACTAGCTTCACAAACCTGATATAGCCCGAATGAGAAGAGTATATCCTGTAGCCTAGTCCTGGAATGTGACATAACAACGCTTTGGGACACTGTGGTCATCTGTGTGTTAATCAAGATTGTGAATCTAGGAAGCTCTAGACTGTTTGGTGGGCCTTTGAAAGTAGTGTGCCCAGCCATGGTGGAGGGTGCATTATCTTGCTATTTGTTGGGCATGAAGTGAAGATCTTCAAAAGTGAGGCATAGTCCTTTATCTTGCAGCTAACTCCTTGAATTTTACACACCAATCTTTTGGGACAATGTGGTCATCAGGGCTATATCAGCTTTGCTAATCTGGGAAGGTCTAGACTACATGGTTGCTGCTTGAAAGTATTGTGTCAATAAGTGGCAGAGGCCTTGTTTTTCAGGCTTTGAAGGATATCCGTTCAATATCTTACAGGTAGGGCAAAGTTGTTGGTAACCTGCCCCTTTCAATAAACTTAAGACACCAATGTCTTTGGACACTGTGCTTGTTGGTTTCATATCAGGTGGGTGAATCTAGGAAGCTCTAGACTATTTGGCTGGCCTTTGAAAGTTGTGTGTCCACTAATGGAGAAGGCCACTTTTTCTGCCCTTTGAAAGCTATGCTTGTTCAAGTCTAAGCTGGGGCAAAGTTGTCGATCCTGGACACTGGTCAATGAATTTGACACCCCATTGTCTTTGGATTCTGATCTCTTCGGGGCTATATCAGGTTTGTGAATCTAGTAAGCTCTAGACTATATGGTTGACTTTTCAAAGAGGTGAGTCCACTGTTGGCAGAGCCCCCTAAATTCGGCCTTCAAGGCTGTCAATTCAAGATCTTTAAAACTGCTCCAAAGTTATTTATCCTGCAGCCTAGTCCTAGAATGTGACACAACAACGTTTTGGGACACTGTGGTCATCTGTATGGTAATCAGGTTTGTGAATCTAGGAAGCTCTAGCCTGATTGGTGGGCCTTTGAAAGTAGTCTACCCAGCCATGGTAAAGGCCGCTTTGTCTTTTTATTTGATGGGCATGAAGTGAAGATCTTCAAAAATGGGGCATAGTCCTTTATCTTGCAGCTAACTCCTTGAATTTTACACACCAATCTTTTGAGACAATGTCGTCATTGGGGCTATATCAGCTTCGCGAATCTAGGAATGTCTAGACTACATGGTTGCTGCTTGAAAGTATTGCGTCTATCAGTGGCAGTGGCCTCGTTTTTCAGCCTGAGAAGGATATCAGTTCAAGATCGTAGAGGAAGAGCAAAGTTGTTGGTAACCTGCCCCTTTTAATAAACTTAAGACACCAATGTCTTTGGACACTGTGCTTGTTGGTTTCATATCAGTTGGGTAAATCTAGGAAGCTCTAGACTATTTGGTTGGCCTTTGAAAGTTGTGTGTTCACTGATGGAGGAGGCCACTTTTTCTCCCCTTTGAAAGCTATGTCTGTTCAAGTCTAAGCAAGGGCAAAGTTGTCTATCCTGGGCATTGGTCAATGAATTTGACACTCCATTGTCTTTGGACAGGTGGGTGATGGGCTGAAAAACGTGGCCTCTGCCACTGATGGTCGCAATACTTTCAAACAGCAACCATGTAGTCTAGACCTTCCTAGATTCGCGAAGCTGACATAGGGTTGGAAACTACGTTGTCCTAAAAGATTGGGGTGTAAAATTCAGGGAATCTGCTGCAGGATTAAGGACTATGCCCCAGTTTTGAAGACGCCTTGAAGAGACACCCTGGCAGTGCCCTAAAAGTGGCCCCTGCCATGGGTGCATGAACAACTTTCAGAGGCCCACCAAACAGTCTAGAGCTTCCTAGATTCACAAACTTGATTACCGCACGGATGACCATAGCTTTCAAATGGCAGAACAAGTGGCCTCCTCCATTAGTGGACACACAACTTTCAAAGGCCAGCCAAATAGTCTAGAGCTTCTTAGATTCACCCAGCTGATATGAAACCAACAAGCACAGTGTCCAAAGACATTGGTGTCTTAAGTTTTTTGAAAGTGGCAGGTTACCATCAATTTTTCGGTATAAAGGACTATGCCCAAGTTTTGAAGACCTTGGCTACATGCGCTTCAAATAGAATGTCTTTGGACACTGTGCTTGTTGGTTTCAAAGTAGTGTGCCCAGCCATGGTGTGGGCCGCTTTATATTGCTATTTGATGAGCATGAAGTGAAGATCTTCTAGCTAACTCCTTAAACTTTATGCACCAATCTTTTGGGACAATGTGGTCATCGGGGCTATATCAGCTTCACAAATCTAGGAAGGTCTAGACTACATGGTTGCTGCTTCAAAGTTTTGCGTCCATCAGTGGCAGAGGACACGTTTTTCCGCCTTTGAAGGATATCAGTTCAAGATCTTAGAGGTAGACCAAAGTTGTTGGTAACTTGCCCCTTTCAATTTAACTTAAGACACCAATGTCTTTGGACACTGTGCTTGTTGGATTTATATCAGGTAGGTGAATCTAGGAAGCTCTAAACTATTTGGCTGGCCTTCGAAAGTTGTGTGTCCACTGATGAAGGAGGCCACTTTTTTTGCCCTTTGAAAGCTATGTCTGTTCAAGTCTACGCTGGGGCAAAGTTGTCTATCCTGGGCACTGGTCAATGAATTTGACACCTCATTGTCTTTTGACACTGTTCTCATTGGGGCTATATCAGGTTTGTGAATCTAGTAAGCTCTAGACTATATGGTTGCCTTTTCAAAGTATTGAGTCCACCAGTGGCAAAGGCCCCTGAATTCGGCCTTCAAGGCAGTCACTTCAAGATCTTTGAAACTGTTGCAATGTTATTTATCCTCCAGGATTGTCCTGGAATGTGACACACCAACGTTTTGGGACACTGTGGTCATCTGTGCTGGAATCAGGTTTGTGAATGTAGGAAGCTCTAGCCTGTTTGGTGGGCCTTTGAAAGTAGTGTTCCCGGCAATGGTTGGGGCTGCTTCATTTTGCTATTTGATGGGCAAGTTAAGATTTTCAAAAGTGGGGCATAGTCCTTTATCTTGCAGCTAACTCCTCAAATTTTACACACCAATCTTTTGGGACAATGTGATCATCAGGGCTATATCAGCTTTGCAAATCTAGGAAGGTCTAGACTACATGGTTGCTGCTTGAAAGTATTGCGTCAAAACGTGGCAGAGGCCATGTTGTTCAGCCTTTGAAGGATATTAGATCAAGATATTACAGGTAGGGCTAAGTTGTTGGTAACCTGCCCCTTTCAATAAACTTAAGATACCAATGTCTTTGGACACTGTGCTTGTTGGTTTCATATCAGGTAGGTGAATCTAGGAAGCTCTAGACTATTTGGCTGGCTTTTGAAAGTTATGTGTCCACTGGTGTCAGAGGCCCCTAGATTCGGCCTCCAAGGCTGTCAAAGCAAGATCTTTAAAACTGCTGCAAAGTTATTTATCCTGCAGCCTACTCCTGGAATGTGACAAACCAACGTTTTGGGACAGTGTGGTCATCTGTGTGGTAATCGGGTTTGTTAATCTAGGAGGCTCTAGACTGTTTGGTGGGCATTTGAAAGTTGTGCATGCACCCATGGCAGGGGCCACTTTTTGGGCAATGCCAGGGTGTCTCTTCAAGTGGAAGCTGTGGCAAAAGTTGTTTTTCCAGCAAACCCGTCAATGAAGTTTCAACACCTGTGTCTTTGGACACTGGGGTCATTGGGGCTATATCAGATTCATGGATATAGGAAACTCCAGACTATTTGGATGGCCTTTGAAAGTTTTGTGTCTACTGGTGGCAGAGACCCCTAAATTCGGCCTTCAAGGCTCTCACTTCAAGATCTTTGAAACTGCTGCAAAGTTATTTATCCTGCAGCCTAGTCCTTGAATGTGACAGACCAACGTTTTGGGATAATGAGGTTATCCCTGCGGTAATCAGGTTTGTGAATCTAGGAAGCTCTAGACTGTTTGGTGGGCCTTTGAAAGTAGTGTTCCCAACCATGGTTGAGGCCGCTTCATCTTGCTATTTGATGGGCATGAAGTTAAGATCATCAAAAGTGGGGAATAGTCCTTTATCTTGTAGCTAACTCCTCTAATTTTACACACCAATCTTTTGGGACAATTTGATCATCTGGGCTATATCAGCTTCATGAATCTTGGAAGGTCTAGACTACATGGTTGCTGTTTGAAAGTATTGCATCCATTAGTGGCGGAGGCCACGCTTTTCAGCCCTTGAAGGACATCAGTTCAAGATCTTAGAGGTAAAGCAAAGTTGTTGGTGACTTACCCCTTTCAATAAACTTAAGATACCAATGTCTTTGGACACTGTGCTTGTTGGTTTCATATAAGGTGGGTGAATCTATGAAGCTCTAGACTATTTGGCTAGTCTTTGAACGTAATGTTTCCACTGATAGAGGACGCCACTTTTTCTGCCCTTTGAAAGCTATGTCTGTTCAAGTCTAAGCTGGGGCAAAGTTGTCTATCCTGGGTACTGGTCAATGAATTTGACACCCAAATGTTTTGGACACTGTTCTCATTGGGGCTATATCAGGTTTGTGAATCTAGTAAGCACTAGACTATATGGTTGCTTTTTCAAAGTGGTTAGTCCACTGGCGGCAGAGGCCCCAAAATTTTGGCCTACAAGGCCATCCAAATAGTCTAGAGCTTCCTAGATTCACAATCCTGATTACTGCACAGATGACCACAGTATCCCAAAATGTTGGTGCGTCACATTCAAGGACTAGGCTGCAGGATAAATAACATTGCAGCAATTTTAAAGATCTTGCTTTGACAGCCTTTAAGGCCGAATTTAGGGGCCTTTGACACCAATGGACACACAACTTTCAAAGGCCAGCAAAATAGTCTAGAGCTTCCTAAATTCACCAGCCTGATATGAAACCAACAAGCGCAGTGTCCAAAGACATTGATGTATTAAGTTTATTGAAAGGGGCAGGTTACCAACAACTTTGCCCTACCAATAAGATCTTGAGCTGATATCCTTCTTAGGCTGAAAAACGTGGCCTTTGCCACTGATGGACGCAATACTTTGAAGCAGCAACCATGTAGTCTAGACCTTCCTAGATTCGCGAAGCTGATATGGCCCCGATGACCACGTTGTCCCAAAAGATTGGTGTGTAAACTTCAAGGAGTTAGCTGCAAGATAAAGGACTATGCCCCGTTTTTGAAGACCTTCACTTCATGCCCATCTAATAGCCGGATAAAGCGGCCTCCACCATGACTGGGCACACTACTTTCAAAGGCTGACCAAACAGTCTAGAGCTTCCTAGATTCACAAACCTGATTACCGCACAGATAACCACAGTGTCCCAAAACGTTGGTGTGTCACATTCAAGGATTAGGCTGCAGGATAAATAACTTTGCAGTAGTTTCAAAGATCTTGAATTGACAGCCTTGTACGCCGAAATTAGGGGCCTCTGCCACCACTGGACTGACCACTTAGAAAAGGCAACCATATAGTCTAGGGCTTGCTAGATTCACAAACATGACATAGCCCCAATGAGAACAGTGTCCAAAGACAATGGGGTGTCAAATTCAATGACCAGTGCCCAGGATCGACAACTTTGCCCCAGCTTAGACTTGAACAGACATAGCTTTCAAAGGGCAGAAAAAGTGGCCTCCTCCATCAGTGGACACACAACTTTCAAAGGCCAGCCAAATAGTCTAGAGCTTCCTAGATTCACCCACCTGATATGAAACCAACGAGCACGGTGTGCAAAGACATTGATGTCATAATTTTATTGAAAGGGGCAGGTTACCAACAACTTTGCAGGATAAAGGACTATGCCCCAGTTTTGAAGACCTAGGCTTCATGCCCTTAAAATACAAGATAAAGAGTCCTCAACCATGGCTAGGCACACTACTTTCAAAGGCCAACCAAACAGTCTAGAGCTTTCTAGATTCACAAACCTGATTACCGCACCGATGACCACAGTGTCCCAAAACATTGGTGTGTCACATTCAAGGACTAGGCTACAAGATAAATAAATTTGCAGAAGTTTTAAAGATCTTGAAGTGACAGCCTTGTAGGCCGAAATTAGGGGCCTCTGCCACCAGTGGACTCACCACTTTGAAAAAGCAACGGTATAGTCTAGAGCTTACTAGATTTACAAACCTGATATAGCCCCAATGAGAACAGTGTCCAAAGACAATGGGGTGTCAAATTCATTGACCAGTGCCCTGGATAGACAACTTTGCCCCAGGTTAGACTTGTACAGACATAGCTTTCAAATGGCAGAAAAAGTGTCTTAAGTTTATTGAAAGGGGCAGGTTACCAACAACTTTGCCAGGATAGATAAGCTTGCCCCAGCTTAGACTTGAACAGACATAGCTTTCAAAGGGCAGAAAAAGTGGCCTCCTCCATCAGTGGACACACAACTTTCAAAGGCCAGCCAAATAGTCTAGAGCTTCCTAGATTCACCCACCTGATATGAAACCAACGAGCACGGTGTGCAAAGACATTGATGTCTTAATTTTATTGAAAGGGGCAGGTTACCAACAACTTTGCAGGATAAAGGACTATGCCCCAGTTTTGAAGACCGAGGCTTCATGCCCTTAAAATACAAAATAAAGAGTCCTCAACCATGGCTAGGCACACTACTTTCAAAGGCCAACCAAACAGTTTAGAGCTTTCTAGATTCACAAACCTGATTACCGCACCGATGACCACAGTGTCCCAAAACATTGGTGTGTCACATTCAAGGACTAGGCTACAAGATAAATAAATTTGAAGAAGTTTTAAAGATCTTGAAGTGACAGCCTTGTAGGCCGAAATTAGGGGCCTCTGCCACCAGTGGACTCACCACTTTGAAAAAGCAACGGTATAGTCTAGAGCTTACTAGATTCACAAACATGACATAGCCCCAATGAGAAAAGTGTCCAAAGACAATGGGGTGTCAAATTCATTGACCAATGCCCAGGATAGACAACTTTTCCCCAACTTTTCCCCAACTTAGACTTGAACAGACATAGCTAGCAGACATAGTGAAGGAAGGTTTATACTACATGGTTGCTGTTTAAAATTAATGAGTCCATCAGTGACAGAGGACACGTTTTTCAGCCTTTGAAGGATATCAGTTCAAGATCTTACAGGTAGGGCAAAGTTGTTGGTAATCTACCCCTTTCAATAACCTTAAGACACCAATGTCTTTGGACACTGTACTTGTTGGTTTCATATCAGGTGGGTGAATCTAGGAAGCTCTAGACTATTTGGCTGGCCTTTGAAAGTTGTGTGTCCACTGGTGGCAGAGACCCCTAAATTCGACCTTTAAGGCTGTCACTTCAAGATCTTTGAAACTGCTGCAAAGTTATTTATCCTGCATCCTAGTCCTGGAATGTGACATAACAACGTTTTGGGACACTGTGGTCATCTGTGTGTTAATCAGGATTGTGAATCTAGGAAGCTCTAGACTGTTTGGTGGGCCTTTGAAAGTAGTGTGCCCAGCCATGGTGGAGGACGTATTATCTTGC
This sequence comes from Lepidonotus clava, assembly GCA_936440205.1. NCBI lineage: Eukaryota > Metazoa > Annelida > Polychaeta > Phyllodocida > Polynoidae > Lepidonotus > Lepidonotus clava. The sequence continues at coordinate 43,463,808 of OW387146.1, read as the reverse complement.
TTTTTGATGGGCATGAAGTGAAGATCTTCCAAAGTGAGGCATAGTCCTTTATCTCGCAGCCAACTCCTTGAATTTTACACACCAATCTTTTGGCACAATGTGGTAATCGGGGCTACATCAGCTTCGCGAATCTAGGAAGGTCTAGACTACATGCTTGCTGCTTGAAAATATTGCATCCATCAGTGGCAGAGGCCACGTTTTTCAGCCTTTGAAGGATATCAGTTGAAGATCTTACGGGGAGGGCAAAGTTATTTATAACCTGCAGCCTAGTCCTGGAATGTGACTTACCAACGTTTTGGGACACTGTGGTCATCTGTGCGTTAATCAGGATTGTGTATCTAGGAAGCTCTAGACTGTTTGGTGGGCCTTTGAAAGTAGTTTGGCAAGCCATGGTGCAGGACGCATTATCTTGCTATTTGATGGGCATGAAGTGAAGATCTTCAAAAACGGGGAATAGTTTTTGAAGAACCAAACAGTCTAGCTTCATGAATCTAGAAAGGTCTAGACTACATGGTTGCTGCTTGAAAGTGTTGCGTCCATCAGTGGCAGTGACCGCGTTTTTCGGTCTTTAAAGGATATCAGTTCAAGATCTTACAGGTAGGGTAAAGTTGTTGGCAACCTGCCCCTTTCAATAAACTTAAGACACCAATTTCTTTGGATACTGTCCTTGTTGGTTTCATATCAGGTGGGTGAATCTAGGAAGCTCTAGACTATTTGGCTGGCCTTTGAAAGTTGTGTGTCCACTGGTGGCAGAGACCCCTGAATTCGGCCTTCAAGGCTGTCACTTCAAGATCTTTAAAACTGCTGCAAAGTTATTTATCCTGCAGCCTAGTCCTTGAATGTGACACGACAACGTTTTGGGATACTGTGGTCATCTGTGCGGTAATCAGGTTTGTGAATCCAGGAAGCTCTAGACTGTTTGGTAGGCCTTTGAAAGTTGTGTGTCCACTGATGGAGGAGGCCACTTTTTCTCCACCTGATAGATATGTCTGTTCAAGTCTAAGCTGGGGCAAGGTTGTCTATCCTGGCAAAGTTGTTGGTAACCTGCCCCTTTCAATAAACTTAAGACCCCAATGTCGTTGGACACTGCGCTTCTTGGTTTATATATCAGGTGGGTGAATCTAGGAATCTCTAGACTATTTGGCTGGCCTTTGAAAGTTGTTTGTCCACTGATGGAGTAGGCCACTTTTTCTGCCCTTTGAAAGCTATGTCTGTTCAAGTCTAAGCTGGGGCAAAGTTGTCGATCCTGGGCACTGTTTATTGAATTTGACACCCCATTGTTTTTGGACACTGTTCTCCTTGGGGCTATGTCATGTTTGTGAATCTAGCAAGCTCTAGACTATATGGTTGCCTTTTCTAAGTGGTCAGTCCAGTGGTGGCAGAGGCCCCTAATTTCGGCGTACAAGGCTGTCAATTCAAGATCTTTGAAACTACTGCAAAGTTATTTATCCTGCAGCCTAATCCTTGAATGTGACACACCAACGTTTTGGGACACTGTGGTTATCTGAGCGGTAATCAGGTTTGTGAATCTAAGAAGCTCTAGACTGTTTGGTGGGCCTTTGAAAGTAGTGTGCCCAGTCATGGTGGAGGCCGCTTTATCCGGCTATTTGATGGGCATGAAGTGAAGATCTTTAAAAACGGGGCACAGTCCTTTACCCTGCAGCCAACTCCTTGAAGTTTACACACCAATCTTTTTGGGACAATGTGGTCATCGGGGCTATATCAGCTTCGCGAATCTAGGAAGGTCTAGACTACATGGTTGCTGCTTCAAAGTATTGCGTCCATCAGTGGCAAAGGCCACATTTTTCAGCCTAAGAAGGATATCAGTTCAAGATCTTACGGGTAGGGCAAAGTTGTTGGTAACCTGCCCCTTTCAATAAACTTAATACATCAATGTCTTTGGACACTGCGCTTGTTGGTTTCATATCAGGCTGGTGAATCTAGGAAGCTCTAGACTATTTGGCTGGCCTTTGAAAGTTGTGTGTCCACTGGTGTTAAAGGCCCCTAAATTCGGCCTTCAAGGCTGTCAAAGCAAGATCTTTAAAACTACTGCAAAGTTATATATCCTACAGCCTGCTCTGGGAATGTGACACACCAACGCTTTGGGACAATTTGGTCATCTGTGCGTTAATTAGGTTTGTGAATCTAGAAAGCTCTAGACTGTTTGGTGGGCCTTTGTAAGTTGTGCATACATCCATGGCAGGGGCCACTTTTCGGGCACTGCCAGGCTCTGTCTCTTCAAGTGGAAGCTGAGGCAAAAATTGTTTTTTCTATATGCCCATCAATGAAGTTTGCACACCCATATCTTTTGAAACTGGGGTCATTGGGGCTTCATCAGGTTCATGAATCTAGGAAGCTCTAGACTATTTGGTTGGCTTTGAAAGTAGTGTGTCCACCAATGGTGGAGGCCACTTTATCTTGCTATTTGAAGGGCATGAAGCCAAGGTCTTCAAAACTGGGGCATAGTCCTTTATCCTGCAAAGTTGTTGGTAACCTGCCCCTTTCAATAAAATGAAGACATCAATGTCTTTGCACACTGAGCTTGTTGGTTTCATATCAGGTGGGTGAATCTAGGAAGCTCTAGACTATTTGGTTGGCTTTTGAAAGTAGTGTGTCCAGCAATGGTGGAGGCCTCTTTATCTTGCTATTTGAAGGGCATGAAGCCAAGGTCTTCAAAACTGGGGCATAGTTATTTATCCTGCAAAGTTGTTGGTAACCTGCCTCTTTCAATAAACTTAAGACACCAATGTCTTTGGACACTGTGCTTGTTGGTTTCATATCAGGTGGGTGAATCTAGTAAGCTCTAGACTATATGGTTGCCTTTTCAAAGTGGTGAGTCCACCTGTGGCAGAGGCCTCTAATTTCAGCCTTCAAGGCTGTCAATTCCAGATCTTTAAAACTGCTGCAAAGTTATTTATCCTACAGCCTAGTCCTGGAATGTGACTCAACAACTTTTTGGGACGCTGTGGTCATCTGTGCGGTAATCAGGTTTGTGAATCTAGGAAGCTCTAGCCTGTTTGGTGGGCCTTTGAAAGTAATATGCCCAGCCATGGTGGAGGCCGCTTTATCTTGCTATTTGATGGGCATGAATTGAAGATCTTCCAAAGTGGGGCACAGTCCTTTATCTTGCAGCCAACTCCTCAAATTTTACACACCAATCTTTTGGGACAATGTGGTCATTGGGGCTATATCAGCTTTGCGAATCTAGGAAGGTCTAGACTACATGGTTGCTGCTTGAAAGTATTGCGTCCATCAGTGGCAGAGGCCACGTTTTTCAGGCTTTGAAGGATATCCGTTCAAGATCTTACAGGTAGGGCAAAGTTGTTGGTAACCTGCCCCTTTCAAAAAACTTAAGACACCGATGTCTTTGGACACTGCGCTTGTTGGTTTCATATCAGCTGGGTAATTCTAGGAAGTTCTAGACTATTTGGCTGGCCTTTGAAAGTTGTGTGTCCACTGATGGAAGAGACCACTTTTTCTGCCCTTTGAAAGCTATATCTGTTCAAGTCTAAGCAGGGGTAAAGTTGTCTATCCTGGGCATTGGTCAATGAATTTGACACTCCATTGTCTTCGGACACTGTTCTCATTGGAGTTATATCAGGTTTGTGAATCTAGTAAGCTCTAAACTATATGGTTGCCTTTTCAAAGTGGTGAGTCCACTGGTGGCAGAGGTCCCTGAATTCGGCCTTCGCGGCTGTCAATTCAAGATCTTTAAAAACTGCTGCAAAGTTATTTATCCTACAGCCTAATCCTGGAATGTGACATACCAACGTTTTGGGACACTGTGGTCATCTGCATGTTAATTAGGATTGTGAATCTAGGAAGCTCTAGACTGTTTGGTGGGCCTTTCAAAGTAGTGTTCCCAGCCATGGTTGAGGCCGCTTCATCTTGCTATTTGATGGGCATGAAGTTAAGCTCTTCAAAAGTGGGGCATAGTCCTTTATCTTGCAGCTAACTCCTCAAATTTTACACACCAATCTTTTGGGACAATGTGGTCATCTGGGCTATATCAGCTTTGCGAATCTAGGAATGTCTAGACTACATGGTTGCTGCTTGAAAGTATTGCGTCAATAAGTGGCAGAGGCCATGTTTAGCAGCCTTTGAGGGATATTAGATCAAGATATTACAGGTAGGGCAAAGGTGTTGATAACCTGCCCATTTCAATAAACTTAAGACACCAATGTCTTTGGACACTGTGCTTATTGGATCCATATCAGGTGGGTGAATCTAGGAAGCTCTAGACTATTTGGCTGGCCTTCGAAAGTTTTGTGTCCACTGATGGAGGAGGCCACTTTTTCTGCCCTTTGAAAGCTATGTCTGTTCAAGTCTAAGTTGGGGCAAAGTTGTCTATCCTGGGCATTAGTCAATGAATTTGACACCCTACTGTCTTTGGAGACTGTTCTCATTGGAGCTATAGCAGGTTTGTGAATCTAGTAAGCTCTAGACTATATGGTTGCCTTTTCAAAGTGATGAGTCCACCGGTGGCAGAGGCCCCTAAATTCGGCCTTTAAGGCTGTCAATTCAAGATCTTTAAAACTGTTGCAAAGTTATTTATCCTGCAGCCTAGTCCTGGAATGTGACACACCAACGTTTTGGGACACTGTGGTCATCTGTGCGATAATCAGGTTTTTGAATCCAGGAGGCTCTAGTCTGTTTGGTGGACCTTTGAAAGTTCTGCATACACCCATGGCAGGGGCCACTTTTTGGGCACTGCCAGGGTGTCTCTTCAAGTGGAAGCTGTGGCAAGAGTTGTTTTTCATGCATGCCCGTCAATGAAGTTTCAACACCTGTGTCTTTGGACACTAGGGTCCTTGGGGCTATATCAGGTTCATGAATCTAGGAAGCTCTAGACTATTTGGCTGGCCTTTGAAAGTTGTGTGTCCACTGGTGGCAGAGACCCCTAAATTTGGCCTTCAAGGCTGTCAATGCAAGATCTTTAAAACTGCTGCAAAGTCAATTATCCTACAGCTTACTCCTGGAATGTGACACACCAACGTTTTGGGACACTGTGGTCATCTGTGCGGTAATCAGGTTTGTGAATCTAGGAAGCTCTAGCCTGTTTGGTGGGCCTTTGAATGTAGTGTTCCCAGTCATGGTTGAGGCTGCTTCATCTTGCTATTTGAGAGGCATGAAGTGAAGATCTTCCAAAGTGTGGCATAGTCCTTTATCCTGCAGCCAACTCCTTGAATTTTACACACCAATATTTTGGGACAATGTGGTCATCGGGGTTATATCAACTTTGCGAATCTAGGAAGGTCTAGACTACATGGTTGCTGTTTGAAAGTATTGCGACCATCAGTGGCAGAGGCCCGGTTTTTCAGCCTTTAAAGGATATCAGTTCAAGATCTTAGAGGTAGGGCAAAGTTGTTAGTAACCTGCCCCTTTCAATAAGCTTAAGACACCAATGTCTTTGGACACTGTGCTTGTTGGTTTCATATCAGGTGGGTGAATCTAGGAAGCTCTAGACTATTTGGCTGGCCTTTGAAAGTTGTGTGTCCACTGATGGAGGAGGCCACTTTTTCTGCCCTTTGAAAGTTATGTCTGTTCAAGTCTAACCTGGGGCAAAGTTGTCTATCCTGGGCATTGGTCAATGAATTTGACACTCCATTGCCTTCAGACACAGTTCTCAACGGAGCTATATCAGGTTTGTGAATCTAGTAAGCTCTAGAATATATGGTTGCCTTTTCAAAGTGGTGAGTCCACTGGTGGCAGAGGCCCCTGAATTTGGCTTTAAGGGATGTCAATTCAAGATCTTTAAAACTACTGCAAAGTCATTTATCCTACAGCCTACTCCTGATATGTGACTTACTAACGTTAAGGGACACTGTGGTCATCTGTGAGTTAATCAGGATTGTGAATCTAGGAAGCTCTAGACTGTTTGGTGGGCCTTTGAAAGTAGTGTGCCCAGCCATGGTGGAGGACGCATTATCTTGTTATTTGATGGGCGTGAAGTGAAGATCTTATAAAACGGGGAATAGTTCTTTATTCTGCAGCCAACTCCTTGAATTTTACACACCAATCTTTTGGGACAATGTGGTTATCGGAGCTATATCAGTTTCGCGAATCTAGGAAGGTCTAGACTACATGGTTGTTGCTTGAAAGTATTGCGTCCATCAGTGGCGGAGGCCACGTTTTTCATTCTTGGAAGGATGTCAGTTCAAGATCTTACAGGTAGGGCAAAGTTGTTGGTAACCTGCCCCTTTCAATAAGCTTAAGACACCAATGTCTTTGGACACTGTGCTTGTTGGTTTCATATCAGGTGGGTGAATCTAGGAAGCTCTAGACTATTTGGCTGGCCTTTGAGAGTTGTGTGATCACTGGTGGCAGAGGCCCCTAAATTCGGCCTTCAAGGATGTCAAAGCAAGATCTTTAAAACTGCTTCAAAGTTATTTATCCTGCAGCCTAGTCCTGGAATGTGACACACCAATGTTTTGGGACACTAAGGTCATCTATGCAATAATCAGGTTTCTGTATCTAGGAGGCTCTAGACTGTTTGGTGGGCCTTTGAAAGTTGTGCATGCACCCATGACAGGGGTCACTTTTTGGGCAATGCCAGGGTGTCTCTTCAAGTGGAAGCTGTGGCAAAACATGTTTTTCCTACATGCCCGTCAATGAAGTTTCAACACCCGTGTCTTTAGACACTGGGATCCTAGGGTCTATATCAGGTTTATGAATCTAGGAAGCTCTAGACCAATTGGCTGGCCTTTGAAAATTGTGTGTCCACTGGTGGCAGAGGCCCCTAAATTCGGCCTTCAAGGCCGTCAATGCAAGATCTTAAAAATTGCTGCAAAGTCATTTATCCTACAGCCTACTCCTGGAATGTGACACACCAATGTTTTGGGACACTGTGGTCATCTGTGCGGTAATCAGGTTTGTGAATCTAGGAAGCTCTAGCCTGTTTGGTGGATCTTTGAAAGTATTGTGCCCAGGCATGGTGGAGGCCGCTTTCTCTTGCTATTTGAAGGGCACGAATTCAATGTCTTCAAAATTGGGGCATAGTCCTTTATCCTGCAGCCAATTCCCTGAATTTTACACACCAATCTTTTTAGACAATGTGGTTATCGTGGTTATATCAGCTTCATGAATCTAGGAAGGTCTAGGCTACATGGTCGCTGTTTGAAACTATTGGGTCAATAAGTGGCAGAGGCCACGTTTTTCAGCCTTTGAAGGATATCATATCATGATCTTACAGTTAGGGCAAAGTTTTTAATAACCTGCCCCTTTCAATAAACTAAAGACACCAATGTCTTTGGACACTGTGCTTGTTGGTTTCAAATCAGGTGGTTGAATCTAGGAAGCTCTAGACTATTTGGCTGACCTTTGAAAGTTGTGTGTCCACTGGTGGCAAAGACCCCTAAATTCGGCCGTAAAGGCTGTCATAGCAAGATTTTTAAAACTGCAGCAACGGTATTTATCCTACAGCCGACTCCTGGAATGTGACTTACCAATGTTTTGGGAAACTGTGGTCATCTGTGCGTTAATCAGGATTGTGAATCTAGGAATCTCTAGACTGTTTGGTGGGCCTTTGAAAGTAGTGTGGCAAGCCATGGTGGAGGATGTATTATCTTGCTATTTGATGGGCATGAAGTGAAGATCTTCAAAAACGGGGAATAGTCCTTTATTCTGCAGCCAACTCCTTGAATTTTACACACCAATCTTTTGGGACAATGTGGTCTTCGGGGCTATATCAGCTTCGCGAATCTAAGAAGGTTTAGACTACATGATTGCTGCTTGAAAGTATTGCGTCCATCAGTGGCAGTTACCACATTTTTCAGCCTTTGAAGGATATCAGTTCAAGATCTTACAGGTAGGGCAAAGATGTTAGTAACCTGCCCATTTCAATAAACTTAAGTCACCAATGTCGATGGACACTGTCCTTGTTGGTTTCATATCAGGTGGGTGAATCTAGGAAGGTCTAGACTATTTGGCTGGCCTTTGAAAGTTGTGTGTCTACTTGTGGCAAAGGCCCCTAAATTCGGCTTTAAAGGCTGGCAAAGCAAGATCTTTAAAACTGCTGTAAAGTTATTTACCATATACCCTACTCCTGGGATGTGACACACCAACGTTTGGGGACAATGTGGTCATCTGTGCTGGAATCAGGTTTCTGAATCTAGGAAGCTCTAGACTGTTTGGTGGGCCTTTGAAAGTTGTGCATGCACCCATGGCAGGGGCCACTTTTAGGGCACTGACAGGGTGTCTCTTCAAGCCGTCTTCAAACCTGGGGTATAGTCCCTAATCCTGCAGCAGATTCCCTGAATTTTACACCCCAATCTTTTTGGACAATGTGGTCTCCAAACCTATATCAGCTTCGCCAATCTAGGAAGGTCTAGACTACATGGTTGCTGTTCGAAAGTATTGCTTCCATCAGTAGGAAAGGCCACGTTTTGCAGCCTTTGAAGGATATCAGTTCAAGATCTTACGGGTAGGGCAAAGTTCTTGGTAACATGCCCCTTTCAATAAACTAAAGACACCAATGTCTTTGGACACTGTGCTTGTTGGTTTCATATCAGCTGGGTGAATCTAGGAAGCTCTAGACTATTTGAATGGCCTTGTAGGCCAAAATTAGGGACCTCTGCCACCAGTGGACTCTCAACTTTGAAAAAGCAACCATATAGTCTAGAGCTTACTAGATTCACAAACCTGATATAGCACCAATGAGAACAGTGTCCAAAGACAATAGGGTGTCAAATTCATTGACCAGTGCCCAGGATAGACAACTTTGCCCCAGCTTAGACTTGAACAGACATAGCTTTCAAAGGGCGGAAAAAGTGGTCTCCTCCATCAGTGGACACACAACTTTCAAAGGCCAGCCAAATAGTCTAGAGCTTCCTAGATTCAACCACCTGATATGCAACCAACAAGCACAGTGTCCAAAGACATTGGTGTCTTAAGTTTATTGAAAGGGGCAGGTTACCAACAACTTTGCCCTTCCTGTAAGATCATGATCTGATATCCTTCAAAGGCTGAAAAACGTGGCATCTGCTACTTATTGACCCAATACTTTCAAACAGCGACCATGTAGCCTAGACCTTCCTAGATTCATGAAGCTGATATAGCCATGATAACCACATTGTCTAAAAAGATTGGGGTGTAAAATTCAGGGAATTGGCTGCAGGATAAATGACTATACCCCAGTTTTGAAGACACTACTTCTAAAGGCTGAGCAAATAGTCTAGAGCTTCCTAGATTCACAAACCTGATTACTGCAAAGATGACCACAGTGTCCAGGAACTTGGGTGTGTCACATTCCAGGAGTAGGCTGTAGGATAAATAACTTTGTAGCAGTTTTAAAGATCTTGAATTGACAGCTTTGAAGGCCGAATTTATGGGCCTCTGCCGCTCTTAGGCTCACCAGTTTTAAAAGGCAACCATATAGTCTAGAGCTTACTAGCTTCACAAACCTGATATAGCCCCAATGAGAAGAGTGTCAAAAGACAATGAGGTGTCAAATTCATTGACCCGTGCCCAGGATAGACAACTTTGCCCCAGCTTAGACTTGAACAGACATAGCTTTCAAAGGGGAGAAAAAGTGGCCTCCTCCATCAGTGGACACACAACTTTCAAAGGCCAGCCAAATAGTCTAGACCTTCCTACATTCACCCACCTGATATGAAACCAAGAAGCACAGTGTCCAAAGACATTGATGACTTAAGTTTATTGAAAGGGGCTGGTTACCAACAACTTTGCCAGGATAGACAAGCTTGCCCCAGCTTAGACTTGAACAGACATAACTTTCAAAGTGGAGAAAAAGTGGCCTCCTCCATCAGTGGACACACAACTTTCAAAGGCCCACCAAACAGTCTAGAGCTTCCTAGATTCACAAACCTGATAAACGCGCAGATGACCACAGTATCCCAAAACGTTGGTGTGTCACATTCAAGGACTAAGCTGCAGGATAAATAACTTTGCAGCAGTTTTAAAGATCTTGAAGTGACAGCTTTAAAGGCCAAACTTATGGCCTCTGCCACCAATGGACTCAGCACTTTGAAAAGGCAACCATATAGTCTAGAGCTTACTAGATTCACAAACCTGGTATAGCTCCAATGAGAACAGTGTCCAAAGACAATGGGGTGTCAAATTCATTGACCAATGCCCAGGATAGACAACTTTGCCCCAGGTTAGACTTGTACAGACATATCTTTCAAAGGGCAGAAAAAGTGGCCTCCTCCATCAGTGGACACACAACTTCAAAGGCCAGCCAAATAGCCTAGAGTTTCCTAGATTCACCCACCTGATATGAAACCAACAAGCACCGTGTGCAAAGACATTGATGTCTTCATTTTATTGAAAGGGGTAGGTTACCAACAACTTTGCAGGATAAAGGACTATGCCCCAGTTTAGAAGACCTTGGCTTCGTGCCCTTCAAATAGCAAGATAAAGAGGCCTCCACCATTGCTGGACACACTACTTCCAAATGCCAATAAAATATTCTAGAGCTTCCTAGATTCCTGAACCTGATGGAGTCCCAATGACCCCAGTGTCAAAAGATATGTGTGTGTCAACTTCATTGACGGGCATGTAGGAAAAACAACTTTTGCCGCAGCCTCCACTTGAAGAAACACAGCCTGGTAGTGCCCGAAAAGTGGCCCCTGCCATGGGTGTATGTACAACTTTAAAAGGCCCACCAAACAGTCTAGAGCTTCCTAGATTCACAAACCTGATTACCGCACAGATGACCACAGCATCCCAAAACGTTGGTGTGTCACATTCCAGGACTAGGCTGCAGGATAGATAACTTTGCAACAGTTTCAAAGATCTTGAAGTGACAGCCTTGAAGGCCGAAATTAGTGGCCTCTGCCACCAGTGGACTCACCACTTTGAAAAGGTCTAGAGCTTACTAGAATCACAAACTTGATATAGCCCCAACGAGAACAGTGTCAAAAGACAATGGGGTGTCAAATTCATTGACCAGTGCCCAGGATAGACAACTTTGCCCCGGTTTATACTTGAACAGACATAGCTTTCAAAGGGGAGAAAAAGTGACCTCCTCCATCAGTGGACACACAACTTTCAAAGGCCAGCCAAATAGTCTAGAGCTTCCTAGATTCACCAGCCTGATATGAAACCAACAAGCACAGTGTCCATCGACATCGGTGTTTTAAGTTTATTGAACGGGGCAGGTTATCAACAACTTTGCCTTACCTCTAAGATCTTGCACTAATATCCTTCAAAGGCTGAAAAACGTGGCCTCTGCCACTGATGGTCCCAATACTTTCAAACAGCAACCATGCAGTCTAGACCTTCCTAGATTCATGAAGCTGATATAGGCCTGGAGACCACATTGTCCAAAAAGATTGGGGTGTAAAATTCAGGGAATTGGCTGCAGGATTAAGGACTATGCCCCAGTTTTGAAGACCTCTTGAAGAGACACCCTGGCAGTACCCAAAAAGTGGGCCCTGCCATAGGTACATGCACAACTTTGAAAGGCCCACCAAACAGTCTAGAGCTTCTTAGATTCACAAACCTGATTACCGCAGGGATGACAACATTATCCCAAAACATTGGTCTGTCACATTCAAGGACTAGGCTGCAGGATGAATAACTTTGCCGCAGTTTGAAAGATCTTGAAGGGACAGCCTTGAAGGCCGAATTTAGGGGTCTCTGCCACCAGTGGACACACAACTTTCAAAGGCCAGCCAAATAGTCTAGAGCTTCCTAGATTCATGAAACCTGATATAGCCCCAATGACCCCAGTGTCCAAAGACACAGGTGTTGAAACTTCATTGACGGGTATGCAGGAGAAACAACTTTTGCCACAGCTTTGACTTGAAGAGACACCCTGGCATTACCCAAAAAGTGGCCCCTGCCATGGGTGCATGCACAACTTTCAAATGCCCACCATGTAGTCTAGAGCCTCCTAGATTAACAAACCTGATTACCACACAGATGACCACAGTGTCCCAAAACGTTGGTGTGTCACATTCCAGGACTAGGCTGCAGCATAAATAACTTTGCAGCAGTTTTGAAGATCTTGCTTTGACAGCCTTGGAGGCCGAATTTAGGGGCCTCTGACACCAATGGACACACAACTTTCAAAAGCCAGCCAAATAGTCTAGAGCTTCCTAGATTCACCCACCTGATATGAAACCAACAAGCACAGTGTCCAAAGACATTGGTGTCTTAAGTTTATTGAAAGGGGAAGGTTACCAACAACTTTGCCCTACTTGTAATATCTTGATCTGATATCCTTCAAAGGCTGAACAACATGGCCTCTGCCACTTTTTGACGCAATACTTTCAAGCAGTAACGATGTAGTCTAGACCTTCCTAGATTCGCAAAGCTGATATGGCCCCAATGACCACATTGTCCCAAAAGATTGGTGTGTAAAATTCGAGGAGTTAGCTGCAAGATAAAGGACTATGCCCCACTTTTGAAGATCTTAACTTCATGCCCATCAAATAGCAAGATGAAGCGGCCTCTACCATTGCTGGGAACACTACTTTCAAAGGCCAACTAAACAGGCTAGAGCTTCCTAGATTCACAAACCTGATTACCGCTTAGATGACCACAGTGTCCCAAAATGTTGGTGTGTCCCATTCCAGGAGTAGACTGTAGGATAAATAACTTTGCAGCAGTTTTAAATATCTTGCATTGACAGCCTTGAAGGCCGAATTTAGGGGCCTCTGCTACCAGTGGACACGCAACATTCAAAGGCCAGCCAAATAGTCTAGAGCTTCCTAGATTCAAAAAACCTGATATAGCTCCAATGACCCCAGTGTCCAAAGACACGGGTGCTGAAACTTAATTGACGGGTATGCAGGAAAAACAACTTTTGCCACAGCTTCCACTTGAAGAGACACCCTGGCATTGCCCAAAAAGTGGTCCCTGCCATGGGTGCATGCACAACTTTCAAAGGCCCACCAATCAGTTTAGAGCTTCCTAGATTCACAATCCTGATTACTGCGCAGATGACCCCGGTGTCCCAAAACGTTGGTGTGTCACATTTCAGGACTAGGCTGCAGGATAATTAACTTTGCAGAAGTTTTAAATATCTTGCTTTTACAGCCTTGACGGCTGAATTTAGGGGCCTCTGCCACCAGTGGACACACAACTTTCGAAGGCCAGCCAAATAGTCTAGAGCTTCCTAGATTCACCCACCTGATATAAATCCAACAAGCACAGTGTCCAAATACATAGGTGTCTTAAGTTTATTGAAAGGGGCAGGTTACCAACAACTTTGCCCTACCCGTAAGATCTTGAACTGATATCCTTCAAAGCCTGAAAAACGTGGCCTCTGCCACTGATGGATGCAATACTTTCAAGCAGCCACCATGTAGTCTAGACCTTCCTAGATTCGCGAAGCTGATATAGCCCAAATTACCACATTGTTCCAAAAGATTGGTGTGTAAAATTCAAGGAGTTGGCTGCAAGATAAAGGACTATGCCTCACTTTGGAAGATCTTCACTTTATGCCCATCAAATAGTAAGATAACGTTGCCTCCAACATGACTTGGCACACTACTTTCAAAGGCCCACCAAACAGGCTAGAGCTTCCTAGATTGACAAACCTGATTACCGCGCGTATGCCCCCAGTGTCCCAAAATCTTGATGTGTCACATTCCAGGACTAGGCTGCAGGATAAATAACTTCACAGCAGTTTTGAAGATCTTGAATTGACACCAATTGAGAAAAAGTAGCCTCCTCCATCAGTAGACACGCAACTTTCAAAGGCCAGCCAAATAGTCTAGAGCTTCCTAGATTCACCCACCTGATATGAAACCAACAAGCGCAGTGTCCAAAGACATTGATGTCTTAAGTTTATTGAAAGGGGCAGGTTACCAACAACTTTGCCCTACCTGTAAGATCATGATCTGATATCGTTCAAAGGCTGAAAAATGTGGCCTCTCCCACTGATGGACCCAATACTTTCAAACAGCGACCATGTAGCCTAGACCTTCCTACATTCCTGAACCTGATATAGCCACGACAACCACATTGTCTTAAAAGATAGGGGTGTAAAATTCAGGGAATTGGCTGCAGGATAAAGGACTATGCCCCAGTTTTGAAGACGTTGACTTCATGCCCTTCAAATAGCAAGATAAAGCGGCTTCCACCATGGCTGGGCATAATACTTTTAAAGACCCACCAAACAGTCTAGAGCTTCCTAGATTCACAAACCTGAATAACGCACATATGACAATATTGTCCCAAAATGTTGATGTGTCACATTCCCGGAGTAGGCTGGAGGATATATAACTTTGCAGCAGTTTGAAATATCTTGAAGTGACAGCCTTATAGGCCGAAATTAGGGGCCTCTGCCACCACTGGACTCACCACTTTGAAAATGTCTAGAGCTTACTAGAATCACAAACCCGATGTAGCCCAGATGACCACATTGTCCCAAAAGATTGGTGTGTAAAATTCAAGGAGTTGGCTGCAGAATAAAGGACTATTCCCTGTTTTTGAAGATCTTAACTTCATGCCCATCAAATAGCAAAATAATGCATCCTCCACCGTGGCTAGGCACACTACTTTCAAAGGCCAACCAAACAGTCTAGAGCTTCCTAGATTCACAATCCTGATTAATGCACAGATGACAACAGTGTCCTAAAATGTTGGTAAGTCACATTCCATGAGTAGGTTGTAGGATAAATAACTTTGCAGCAGTTTTAAAGATCTTGAATTGACAGCCCTGAATGCCAAATTCAGGGGCCTCTGACACCGGTGGATTCACCACTTTAAAAAGGCAACCATATGCGGCCTAGTCCTTGAATGTGACACACCAATGTTTTGGGACACTGTGGTCATTGATGCGGTCATCAGGTTTGTGAATCTAGGAAGCTCTAGACTGTTTGGTTGGCCTTTGAAAGTAGTGTGCCCAGCCATGGTTGAGGACTCTTTATCTTGCTATTTGAAGGGCATGAAGCCAAGGTCTTCAAAACTTGAGTATCGTCCTTTATCAATGTCTTTGGACACTGTGCTCGTTGGTTTCATATCAGATGGGTGAATCTAGGAAACTCTAGACTATTTGGCTGGCATTTGAAAGTTGTGTGTCCACTGATGGAGGAGGCCACTTTTTCTCCCCTTTGACAGCTATGTCTGTTCAAGTTTAAGCTGGGGCAAAGTTGTCTATCCTGGGCATTGGTCAATGAATTTGACACACCATTGTCTTTGGACACTGTTCTCATTGGAGCTATATCAGGTTTGTGAATCTAATAATCTCTAGACTATATGGTTGCCTTTTCAACGTGGTAAGTCCACTGGTGGCAGAGGCCCCTAAATTCAGCCTTCAGGGCTATCCATTCAAGATCTTAAAAACTCCTGCAAAGTTATTTATCCTTCAGCCTTCTCCTGGAATGTAACACACAAACGTTTTGGGACACTGCGGTCTTCTGTGCGGTAATCAGGTTTGTGAATCTAGGAAGCTCTAGAATGTTTGGTGGGCCTTTGAAAGTAGTGTTCCCAGCCATGGTGGAGGACGCATTATCTTGCTATTTGATGGGCATGAAGTGGAGATCTTCAAAAGTGGGGCATAGTCCTTTATCTTGCAGTTAACTCCTTGAATTTTACACCATAATCTTTTGGGACAATGTGGTCATCGGGGCTGTATCAGCTTCTTGAATCTAGGAAGTTCTAGACTACATGGTTGCTGCTTGAAAGTATCGCGTCCATTAGTGGCAGTGACCACGTTTTTCAGCCTTTGAAGGATATCAGTTCAAGATCTTACAGTTAGGGCAAAGTTGTTGGTAACCTGCCCCTTTCAATAAACTTAAGTCACCAATGTCGATGGACACTGTGCTTGTTGGTTTCATATCAGGTGGGTGAATCTAGGAAGCTCTAGACTATTCGGCTGACCTTTGAAAGTTGTGTGTCCACTGATGGAGGAGGCCACTTTTTCTCCCCTTTGAAAGCTATGTCTGTTCAAGTCTAAGCTGGGGCAAAGTTATCTATCCTGGACGCTGGTCAATGAATTTGACACCCCATTGTCTTTGGACACTGTTCTCATTGGGGCTACATCAGGGTTGTGAATCTAGTAAGCTCTAGGCAATATGGTTGCTTTTTCAAAGTGGTGAGTCCACTGCTGGCAGAGGCCCCTAATTTTGGCCTTCAAGGCTGTCACATCAAGATCTTTAAAACTGCTGCAAAGTTATTTATCCTGCAGCCTAGTCCTTGAATGTGACACACCGACATTTTGGGACACTGTGGTTATCTGTGCGGTAATAAGGTTTGTGAATCTAGGAAGCTCTAGATTGTTTGGTGGGCCTTTGAAAGCAGTGTGCCCTGCCATGGTGGAGGCCGCTTTATCTTGCTATTTGAAGGGCATGAAGTCAATGTCTTCAAAACTGTGGCATAGTCCTTTATCCTGCAGCCAATTCCCTGAATTTTACACCCCAATCTTTTTAGACAATGTGGTTATCATGGCTATATCACCTTCATGAATCTAGGAAGGTCTAGGCTACATGGTCGCTGTTTGAAAGTATTGGGTCAATAAGTGGCAGAGGCCACGTTTTTCAGCCTTTGAAGGATATCAGATCATGATATTACAGGCAGGGCAAAGTTGTTGGTAACCGGCCCCTTTCAATAAACTTAAGTCACCAATGTTGATGGACACTGTGCTTGTTGGTTTCATATCAGGTGGTTGAATCTAGGAAGCTCGAGACTATTTGGCTGGCCTTTGAAAGTTGTGTGTCCACTGGTGGCAAAGGCCCCTAATTTCGAGCTTAAAGGCTGTTAAAGCAAGATCATTAAAACTGCTGCAAATGTATTTATCCTACAGCCTACTCCTGGAATGTGACTTACCAACGTTTTGGGACACTGTGGTCATCTGTGCGTTAATCAGGATTGTGAATCTAGGAAGCTCTAGACTGTTTGGTGGGCCTTTGAAAGCTGTGCATACACCCATGGCAAAGGCCACTTTTCGGGCACTGCCAGGATCTGTCTCTTCAAGTGGAAGCTGTGGCAAAAGTTGTTTTTCCTACATGCCCATGAATGAAGTTTGCACACCCATATCTTTTGACACTGGGGTCATAGGGGCTCCATCAGGTTCATGAATCTAGAAAGCTCTAGACTATTTGGTTGGAATTTGAAAGTAGTGTGTCCAGCAATGGTGGAGGCCTATATATCTTCCTATTTGAAGGGCATGAAGCCAAGGTCTTCGAAACTGGGGCATAGTCCTTTATCCTGCAAAGTTGTTGGTCACCTGCCCCTTTCAATGAACTTAAGACACCAATGTCTTTGGACACTGTGTTTGTTGGTTTCATATCAGCTGGGTGAATCTAGGAAGCTCTAGACTATTTGGCTGGCCTTTGAAAGTTGTGTGTCCAGTGATGGAGGAGGCCACTTTTTCTGCCATTTGAAAGCTATGTCTGTACAAGTCTAAGCTGGGCCAAAGTAGTCTTTCCTGGGTACTTGTCAATGAATTTGACGCCCCATTGTCTTTGGACACTGTTCTCATTGGGGCTATATCAGGTTTGTGAATCTAGTAAGCTCTAGACTATATGGTTGCCTTTTCAAAGAGGTGAGTCCACCGTTGGCAGAGCCCCCTAAATTCGGGCTTCAAGGCTGTCAATTCAAGATCTTTAAAACTGCTGCAAACTTATTTATCCTACAGTCTACTCCTGGAATGTGACACACCAACCTTTTGGGACACTGTGGTCATCTGGGCGGTAATCAGGTTCGGAATCTAGAAAGCTCTAGCCTGTTTGGTGGGCCTTTGAAAGTAGTCTACCCAGCCATGGTTGAGGCTGCTTTATCTTGCTATTTGATGGGCATGAAGTTAAGATCTTTAAAAGTAGGGCATAGTCCTTTATCTTGCAGCTAACTCCTCGAATTTTACAGACCATTCTTTTGGGACAATGTGGTCATCAGGGCTATATCAGCTTTGCGAATCTAGGAAGGTCTAGACTACATGGATGCTGCTTGAAAGTATTGCGTCAATAAGTGGCAGAGGCCATGTTTTTCAGCCTTTGAGGGATATTAGATCAAGATATTACAGGTAGGGCAAAAGTTGTTGGTAAGCTGCCCCTTTCAATAAACTTAAGACACAATTGTCTTTGGACACTGCCCTTGTTGGTTTCATATCAGGTGGGTGAATCTAGGAAGCTCTAGACTATTTGGCTGGCCTTTGAAAGTTGTGTGTCCACTAATGGAGGAAGCCACTTTTTCTGCCCTTTGAAAGCTATGCTTGTTCAAGTCTAAGCTGGAGCCTTTGACACCTCATTGTCTTTGGACACTGTTCTCATTGGGGCTATATCAGGTTTGTGAATCTAGTAAGCTCTAGACTATATGGTTGCCTTTTCAAAGTGGTGAGTCAACCAGTGGCAGAGGCCCCTGAATTCGGCCTTCAAGGCTGTCACTTCAAGATCTTTGAAACTGTTGCAATGTTATTTATCCTCCAGGATTGTCCTGGAATGTGACACACCAACTTTTTGGGATACTGTGGTCATCTGTTTGGTAATCAGGTTTGTGAATCTAGGAAGCTCTAGCCTGTGTGGTGGGCCCTTGAAAGTAGTGTGCCCAGCCATGGTGGAGGCCGCTTTATCTTGCTATTCGATTGGCATGAAGTGAAGATCTTCCAAAGTGGGGCATAGTCTTTTATCTTGCAGCCAACTCCTGAAATTTTACACACCAATCTTTTGGAACAATGTGGTCATCGGGGCTATATCAGCTATGCGAATCTAGGAAGGTCTAGACTACATAGTTGCTGCTTGAAAGTATTGCGTCCATCAGTGGCAGAGGCCACGTTTTTCAGGCTTTGAAGGATATCCGTTCAAGATCTTAGAGGTAGGGCAAAGTTGTTGGTAACCTGCCCCTTTCAATAAACTTAAGACACCAATGTCTTTGGACATTGTGCTTGTTGCTTTCATATCAGGTGGGTGAATCTAGGAAGCTCTAGACTATTCGGCTGGCCTTTGAAAGTTATGTGTCCACTGATGGAGGAGGTCACTTTTTCTGCCCTTTGAAAGCTATGTCTGTTCAAGTATAAACTGGGGCAAAGTTGTCTATCCTTGGCACTGGTCAATGAATTTGACACCTCATTGTCTTTGGACACTGTTTTCAATGTGGCTATATCAGGTTTGTGAATCTAGTAAGCTCTAGACTATATGGTTGCCTTTTCAACGTGGTGAGTCCACATGTGGCAGAGGCCCCTGAATTTGGCCTTCAAGGATGTCACTTCAAGGTCTTTGAAACTGTTGCAAAGTTATTTATCCCAAAGCCTACTCCGTGAATGTGACACACCAACATTTTGGGACAATGTTGTCGTCTGTGCATTAATCAGGTTTGTGAATCTAGGAAGCTCTAGACTGTTTGGTCGGCCTTCGAAAGTAGTGTGCCCAGCCATGGTGGAGTCCGCTTTATCTTGCTGTTTGATGGGCATGAAGTGAAGATCTTCCCAAGTGGGGCATAGGCCTTTATCTTGCAGCCAACTCCATATATTTTACACACCAATCTTTTGGGACAATGTGGTCATCGGGGCTATATCAGCTTCGCGAATCTAGGAAGGTCTAGACTACATGGTTGCTCCTTGAAAGTAGTGTGTCCATCAGTGGCATAGGCCTGGTTTTTCAGCCTTTAAAGGATATCAGTTCAAGATCTTAGAGGTAGGGCAAAGTTGTTGGTAACCTGCCCCTTTCGATAAACTTAAGACACCAATGTCTTTGGACACTGTGCTTGTTGCTTTCATATCAGGTGGTCGAATCTAGGAAGCTCTAGACTATTTGGCTGGCCTTTGAAAGTTGTGTGTCCATTGGTGGCAAAGGCCCCTAAATTCGGCCTTAAAGGCTGTCAAAGCAAGATCTTTAAAACTGCTGCACTGTTATTTATCCTGCAGCCTAGTCCTTGAATGTGACGCACCAACATTTTGGGATACTGTGGTCATCTGTGCAGTAATCAGGATTGTGAATCTAGGAAGCTCTAGACTATTTGGATGGCCTTGTAGGCCAAAATTTTGGGGCCTCTGCCGCCAGTGGACTCACCACTTTGAAAAAGCAATCATATAGGCTAGAGGTTACTAGATTCACAAACCTGATATAAACCCAGTGAGAACAGTGTCCAAAGACAACGGGGTGTCAATTTCATTGACCTGTGTCCAGGATAGACAACTTTGCCCCAGCTTAGAATTGAACAGACATAGCTTTCGAAGGGCGGAAAAAGTGGCCTCCTCCATCAGTGGACACACAACTTTCAAAGGCCTGCCAAATAGTCTATAGCTTCCTAGATTCACCCACTTGATATGAAACCAACAAGCACAATGTGCAAAGACATTGATGTCTTAATTTTATTGAAAGGGGCAGGTTACCAACAACTTTCCAGGATAAAGGACTATGACCCAGTTTTGAAGACCTTGGCTTCATGCCCTTCAAATAGTAAGATAAAGAGCCCTCCACCATAGGTGGACACACTACTTTCAAATGCGAACCAAATAGTCTAGAGCTTCCTAGATTCATGAACCTGATGGAGCCCCAATGACCCCAGTGTCAAAAGATATGGGTGTGCAAACTTCATGGATGGGCATGTAGAAAAAACAATTTTTGCCACAGCTTCCACTTGAAGAGACAGAGCCTGGCAGTGCCCGAAAAGTGGCCCCTGCCATGGGTGTATGCACAACTTACAAAGGCCCACCAAACAGTCTAGAGCTTCCCAGATTCACAAACCTAATTAACGCACAGATGACCAAATTGTCCAAAAACGTTGATGTGTCACATTCCCGGAGCAGGCTGTAGGATATATAACTTTGCAGCAGTTTTAGAGATCTTGCTTTGACAGCCTTGAAGGCCGGATTTAGGGGCCTTTGCCACCAGTGGACACACAACTTTCAAAGGCCAGCCAAATAGTCTAGAGCTTCCTAGATTCACCAGCCTGATATGAAACCAACAAGCGCAGTGTTCAAAGACATTGATGTATTAAGTTTATTGAAAGGGGAAGGTTACCCACAACTTTGCCCTACCCGTAAGATCTTGAACTGATATCCTTCTGGGGCTGAAAAACGCGGCCTTTGCCACTGATGGACGCAATACTTTGAAGCAGCAATCATGTAGTCTAGACCTTCTAGATTCGCGAAGCTGATATAGCCCCGATGACCACATTGTCCCAAAAGATTGGTGTATAAACTTCAAGGAGTTGGCTGCAGGGTAAAGGACCGTGCCCCGTTTTTGAAGATCTTCACTTCAGGCCCATCAAATAGCCAGATGCAGCGGCCTCCACCATGACTGGGCACACTACTTTCAAAGGCCCACCAAACAGTGTAGAGCTTCCTAGATTCACAAACCTGATTACTGCACAGATAACCACAGTGTCCCAAAACGTTGGTGTGTCACATTCAAGGATTAGGCTGCAGGATAAATAACTTTGCAGTAGTTTCAAAGATCTTGAAGTGACAGCCTTGTACACCGAAATTAGGGGCCTCTGCCACCACTGGACTCACCACTTTGAAAAGGCAACCATATAGTCTAGATCTTAATAGATTCACTAACATGACAAAGCCCCAACGAGAACAGTGTCCAAAAACAATGGGGTGTCAAATTCATTGATCAGTGCCCAGGATCGACAACTTTGCCCCAGCTTAGACTTGAACAGACATAGCTTTCAAAGGGCAGAAAAAGTGGCCTCCTACATCAGTGGACACACAACTTTCAAAGGCCAGCCAAATAGTCTAGAGCTTCCTAGATTCACCCACTTGATATGAAACCAAGAAGCACAGTGTCCACCGACATTGGTGTCTTAAGTTTAATGAAAGGGGCAGGTTACCAACAACTTTGCCAGGATAGACAACCTTGCCCCAGCTTAGACTTGAACAGACATAGCTTTCAAAGTGGAGAAAAAGTGGCCTCCTCCATCAGTGGACACACAACTTTCAAAGGCCCACCAAACAGTCTAGAGCTTCCTAGATTCACAAACCTGATTACCACACATATGACTACAGTATCCCAAAACGTTGGTGTGTCACATTCAAGGACTAGGCTGCAGGATATATAACTTTGCAGCAGTTTTAAAGATCTTGAAGTGACAGCTTTGAAGGCCGAATTTGGGGGTCTCTGCCACCAGTGGACACACAACTTTCAAAGGCCAGCCAATTAGTTTCGAGCTTCCTAGATTCACCCACCTGATATGAAACCAACAAGGACAGTGTCCAAAGACATTGGTGCCTTAAGTTAAATTGAAAGGGACAAGTAACAAACAACTTTGCTCTACCTCTAAGATCTTGAACTGATATCCTTCAAAGCCTGAAAAACGTGTGCTCTGCCACTGATGGACGCATACTTTCAAGCAGCAACCATGTAGTCTAGACCTTACTAGATTCGCAAAGCTGATACACCCCCGATGACCACATTGTCCCAAAAGATTGGTGCGTAAAATTCAAGGAGTTAGCTGCAAGATAAAGGACAATGCCCCAATTTTGAAGATATTCACTTCATGCCCATCAAATAGCAAGATAAAGCGGCCTCCACCATGGCTGGGCACACTACTTTCAAAGGCCCACGAAACAGTCTAGAGCTTCCTAGATTCACAAACCTGATTAACGCGCAGATGACAACATTGTCCCAAAACGTTAGTGTGTCACATCCCAAGAGTAGGCTATATGATAAATAACTTTGCAGCAGTTTTAAAGATCTTGCTTTGGCATCCTTGAAGGCCGAATTTAGGGGCCTCTGCCACCAGTGCACACACAACTTTTAAAGGCCAGCCAAATAGTCTAGAGCTTCCTAGATTTACCCACCTGATATGAAACCAACAAGGACAGTGTCCAAAGACATTGGTGTCTTAAGTTTATTGAAAGGGGCAGGTTACCAACAACTTTGCCCTACCTGTAAGATCTTGAACTGATATCCTTCAAAGACTGAAAAAGTGGCCTCCGCCACTGATGGACGCAATACTTTCGAGCAACAACCATGTAGTCTAGACCTTCCTAGATTCGCGACGCTGATATAGCTCCGATAACCACATTGTCCCAAAAGATTGGTGTTTAAAATTCAAGGAGTTAGCTGCAGAATAAAGGACTATTCCCCGTTTTTGAAGGTCTTCACTTCATGCTATCAAATAGCAAGATAATGTGTCCTCCGCCATGGCTGGGCACACTACTTTCAAAGGCCCACCAAACAGTCTAGAGCTTCCTAGATTCACAATCCTGATTAACTCACAGATGACCACAGTGTCCCAAAACGTTGGTAAGTCACATTCCAGGAGTAGGCTGTAGGATAAATGACTTTGCAGTAGTTTTAAAGATCTTGAATTGACAGCCCTGAAGGCCGAATTCAGGGGCCTCTGCCACCAGTGGACTCACCATTTTTTAAAGGCAACCATATAGTCTAGAGCTTACTAGATTCACAAACTTGATATAGCTCCAATGAGAACAGTCCCTAAAGATGATTGGGTCTCAAATTCATTGACCAATGCCCAGGATAGACAACTTTACCCCAACTTAGACTTGAACAGACATAGCTTTCAAAGGGCAGAAAAAGTGGCCTCCTCCATCAGTGGACACACAACTTTCAAAGGCCAGCGAAATAGTCTAGAGCTTCCTAGATTCACCCACCTGATATGATACCAACAAGAACAGTGTCCAAAGACATTGGTGTCTTAAGTTTATTGAAAGGGGCTGGTTACCAACAACTTTGCTCTACCTCTAAGATCTTGAACTGATATCCTTCAAAGGCTGAGAAACGTGGCCTCTGCCACTGATGGACGCAATACTTTCAAGCAGCAACCATGTAGTCTAGACCTTCCTAGATTCGTGAAGCTGATATAGTGTAGGCATGCACAGCATGCACATGTCTAAGTGAAGACAAATGAAGACAAAGTCCCAGGTTCTCTGTTGTTGGAGATTGTGATATTTCAGGAAACAGGAATCATGGTACAGAGTGACAGATGTTCCCCTTGGCACTAGGCCCCAGCTCAAAGCTGCTCACAAGCTGGGCAGTTGGGTATATATAGGAGCCTGCATGCTTAGGCCCTGCCCTCTGGTATGCAGTTCCAACATTTAAATATTTGTCTAGGGGTGACAAGGAGTAATTGTCTGGAACTAAGTCGTCCCTTGTGGAACTCTCCCAGAGGGTAAACAACTACCGTAAACTCTCTACTATGTTACAATAGCCCCGATGACCACATTGTCCCAAAAGATCCGTGTGTAAAATTTGAGGAGTTGGCTGCGAGATAAAGGACTATGCCCCACTTTTGAAAATCTTTACTTCATGGACACTGTGCTTGTTCGTTGCTTGTTCAGGTGGGTGAATCTAGGAAGCTCTAGACTATTTGGCTGGCCTTTGAATGTTGCGTGTCCACTGGTGGCAGAGGCCCCTAAATTCGGCCTTCAAGGCTGTCAATTCAAGATCTTTAAAACTGCTGCACAGTTATTTATCCTACAGCCTACTCCTGGAATGTGACTTACCAACGTTTTGGGACACTGTGGTCATCTGCGTGTTAATTAGGATTGTTAATCTAGGAAGCTCTAGACTGTTTGGTGGGTCTTTCAAAGTAGTGTTCCCAGCCATGGTTGAGGCCGCTTCATCTTGCTATTTGATGGGCATGAAGTTAAGATCTTCAAAAGTGGGGCATAGTCCTTTATCTTGCAGCTAACTCCTCGAATTTTACACACCAATCTTTTGGGACAATGTGGTCATCAGGGCAATATCAGCTTTGCGAATCTAGGAAGGTCTAGACTACATGGTTGCTGCTTGAACGTATTGCGTCAATAAGTGGCAGAGGCCATGTTTATCAGCCTTTGAGGGATATTAGATCAAGATATTACAGGTAGGGCAAAGGTGTTGATAACCTGCCCCTTTCAATAAACTTAAGACACCGATGTCTTTGGACACTGTGCTTGTTGGTTTCATATCAGGTGGGTGAATCTAGGAAGCTCCAGACTATTTGGCTGGCCTTTGAAAGTTGTGTGTCAACTGATGGAGGAGACCACTTTTTCCGCCCTTTGAAACCTATGTCTGTTCAAGTATAAACTGGGGCAAAGTTGTCGATCCTGGGCACTGGTCAATGAATTTGACACCTCATTATCTTTGGACACTGTTCTCATTGGGGCTATATCAGGTTTGTGAATGTAGTAAGCTCTAGACTATATGGTTGCCTTTTCAAAGTGGTGAGTCCACCAGTGGCAGAGGCCCCTGAATTCGGCCTTCAAGGCTGTCACTTCAAGATCTTTGAAACTGTTGCAAAGTTATTTATCCTGCAGGCTTGTCCTGGAATGTGACACACCAACTTTTTGGGATACTGTGGTCATCTGTGCGGTAATTAGGTTTGTGAATCTAGGAAGCTCTAGCCTGTTTGGTGGGCCTTTGAAATTAGTGTGCCCAGCCATGGTGGAGGCTGCTTTATCTTGCTATTTGATGGGCATGAAGTGAAGATCTTCCAAAGTGGGGCACAGTCCTTTATCTTGCAGCCAACTCCTCAAATTTTACACACCAATCTTTTGGGACAATGTGGTCATTGGGGCTTTATCAGCTTTGCGAATCTAGGAAGGTCTAGACTATATGGTTGCTCCTTGAAAGTATTCCGTCCATCAGTGGCAGAGACCACGTTTTTCAGGCTTTGAAGGATATCCGTTCAAGATCTTAGAGGTATACCAAAGTTGTTGGTAACTGGCCCCTTTCAATTTAACTTAATACACCAATGTCTTTGGAAACTGTGCTTGTTGGTTTCATATCAGGTGGGTGAATCTAGGAAGCTCTAGACTATTTGGCTGGCCTTTGAAAGTTGTGTGTCCACTGGTGGCAGAGACCCCTAAATTCGGCCTTCAAGGCTGTCACTTCAAGATCGTTGAAACTGCTGCAAAGTTAATTATCCTGCAGCCTAGTCCTTGAATGTGACAGACCAACATTTTGGGATAATGTGGTTATCCCTGCGTTCATCAGGTTTGTGAATCTAGGAAGCTCTAGACTGTTTGGTGGGCCTTTGTAAGTTGTGCATGCACCCATGGCAGGGACCACTTTTTCGGCACTGCCAGGGTGTCTCTTCAAGTGGTCTTCAAAACTGGGGCATAGTCCTTAATCCTGCAGCCAATTCTCTGAATTTTACACCCCAATCTTTTTGAACAATGTAGTTTCCACGCCTATATCAGCTTTGTGAATCTAGTAAGTTCTAGACTACGTGGTTGCTGTTTGAAAGTATTGCGACCATCAGTGGCAGAGGCCCCGTTTTTCAGCCTTTGAAGGATATCAGTTCAAGAATTTAAAGGTCGGTCAAAGTTGTTGGTAACCTGCCCATTTCAATAAACCTAAGACACCAATGTCTTTGGAGACTGTGCTTGTTGGATTCATATCAGCTGGGTGAATCTAGGAAGCTCTAGACTATTTGGCTGGCCTTTGAAAGTTGTGTGTCCACTCGTGGCAGAGACCCCTAAATTCGGCCTTCAAGGATGTCACTTCAAGATCATTGAAACTGCTGCAAAGTTATTTATCCTACAGTCTACTCCTGGAAAGTGACACACCAACGTTTTGGGACACTGTGGTCATCTGTGCAGTAATCAGGTTTGTGAATCTAGGAAGCTCTAGCCTGTTTGGTGGGCCTTTGAAAGTAGTGTGCCCAGACATGGTGGAGGGCGCTTCATCTTGCTATTTTAGAGTCATGATGTGAAGATCTTCCAAAGTGGGGCATAGTCCTTTATCCTGCAGCCAACTTCTTGAGTATTACACACCAATCTTTTGGCACAATGTGGTCATCGGGGCTTTATCAGCTCCGCGAATCTAGGAAGGTCTAGACTACATGGTTGCTGTTTGAGAGTATTGCTTCCATCAGTAGGAAAGGCCACGTTTTTCAGCCTTTGAAGGATATCAGTTCAAGATCTTACGGGTAGGGCAAAGTTGTTTGTAACCTGCCCCTTTCAATAAACTTAAGACACCTATGTATTTGGACACTGTGCTTGTTGGATTTATATCAGGTGGGTGATTCTAGGAAGCTCTAGACTATTTGGCTGGCCTTTGAAAGTTGTGTGTCCACCGGTGGCAGATGCCCCTAAATCCGGCCTTCAATGCTGTCAAAGCAAGATCTTTAAAACTGCTGCAAAGTTATTTATCCTGCAGCCTAGTCCTGGAATGTGACACACCAAGTTTTGGGACACTGTGGTCATCTGTGTGGTAATCAGGTTTGTTAATCTAGGAGGCTATAAAGTACTTGGTGGGCATTTGAAAGTTGTGCATGCACCCATGGCAGGGGCCACTTTTTGGGCAATGCCAGGGTGTCTCTTCAAGTCGAAGCTGTGGCAAAAGTTGTTTTTCCTGCATACCCGTCAATGAAGTTTCAACACCTGTGTCTTTGGACACTGGGGTCATTGGAGCTATATCAGGTTCATGAATCTAGGAAGCTCTAGACTATTTGGCTGGCCTTTGAAAGTTGTGTGTCCACTGGTGGCATAGACCCCTAAATTCGGCCTTCAAAGCTGTCCCTTCAAGATCGTTGAAACTGCTGCAAAGTTATTCATCCTGCAGCCTAGTCCTTGAATGTGACAGACCAACGTTTTGGGATAATGTTGTCATCCCTGCGGTTTTCAGGTTTGTGAATCTAGGAAGCTCTAGACTGTTTGGTGGGCCTTTGAAAGTTGTGCATGTACCTATGGCAGGGTCCAATTTTTGGCTACTGCCAGGGTGTCTCTTCAAGAGGTCTTCAAAACTGGGGCATAGTCCTTAATCCTGCAGCCAATTCCCTGAATTTTACACCCCAATCTTTTTAGACAATGTGGTCTCCAGGCCTATATCAGCTTCGTGAATCTGGGAAGGTCTAGACTACATGGTTGCTGTTTGAAAGTATTGCGACCACCAGTGGCAGAGGCCACGTTTTTCAGGTTTTGAAGGATATCAGTGCAAGATCTTAGAGGTAAGGCAAAGTTGTTTGTAACCTGCCCCGTTCAATAAACCTAAGACACCGATGTCTTTGGACACTGTGCTTGTTGGTTTCATATCAAGTGGGTGAATCTAGCAAGCTCTAGACTATTCAGCTGGCCTTTGAAAGTTGTGTGTCCACTGATGGA
The DNA here is from genome assembly GCA_936440205.1 of Lepidonotus clava. Classification (NCBI taxonomy): domain Eukaryota; kingdom Metazoa; phylum Annelida; class Polychaeta; order Phyllodocida; family Polynoidae; genus Lepidonotus; species Lepidonotus clava. The sequence goes on along the minus strand of OW387146.1, from coordinate 43,435,898 downwards.
GGAGGTCACTTTTTCTCCCCTTTGAAAGCTATGTCTGTTCAAGTATAAACCGGGGGAAAATTGTATATCCTGGGCACTGGTGAATGAATTTGACACCCCATTGTCTTTGGATACTGTTCTCATTGGGGCTATATCAGGTTTGTGATTCTAGTAAGCTCTAGACCTTTTCAAAGTGGAGAGTCCACTGGTGGCAGAGGCCACTAATTTCGGCCTTCAAGGCTGTCACTTCAAGATCTTTGAAACTGTTGCAAAGTTAGTTATCCTGCAGCCTAGTCCTGGAATGTGACACACCAACGTTTTGGGATACTGTGGTCATCTGTGCGGTAATCAGGTTTGTGAATCTAGGAAGCTCTAGACTGTTTGGTGGGCCTTTAAAAGTTGTGCATACACTCATGGCAGGGGCCAGTTTTCAGGCACTCCCAGAGTGTGTTTCTTCAAGTGGAAGCTCCAGCAAAAGTTGTTTTTCCTACATGCCCGTCAATGAAGTTTACACACCCATATCTTTTGACACTGGGGTCATTTGGACTCCATCAGGTTCATGAATCTAGCAAGCTTTAGATTATTTTATTGGCATTTGGAAATAGTGTGTCCAGCAATGGTGGAGGCCTATTTATCTTGCTATTTGAAAGGCATGAACCCAAGGTCTTCAAAACTGGGGCATAGTCCTTTATCCTGCAAAGTTGTTGGTAACCTGCCCCTTTCAATAAACTTAAGACACCGATGTCTTTGCACACTGTGCTTGTTGGTTTCATATCAGGTGGGTGAATCTAGGAAGCTCTAGACTATTCGGCTCGCCTTTGAAAGTTATTTGTCCACTGATGGAGGAGGCCATTTTTTCTGCCCTTTGAAAGTTATGTCTGTTCAAGTCGAAGCTGGGGCAAAGTTATCTATCCTGGGCGCTGGTCAATGAATTTGACACCCCATTGTCTTTGGACATTGTTCTCATTGGGGCTACATCAGGGTTGTGAATCTAGTAAGCTCTAGACTATATGGTTGCTTTATCAAAGTGGTGAGTCCACTGGTGGCAGAGGCCCCTAATTTTGGCCTTCAAGGCTGTCACTTCAAGATCTTTGAAACTGCTGCAAAGTTATTTATCCTGCAGCCTAGTCCTGGATTGTGACACACCGACATTTTTGGACACTGTGGTTATCTGTGCGGTAATCAGGTTTGTGAATCTAGGAAGCTCTAGATTGTTTGGTTGGCCTTCGAAAGCAGTGTGCCCAGCCATGGTGGAGGCCGCTTTATCTTGCTATTTGAAGGGCATGAAGTCAATGTCTTCAAAACTGGGGCATAGTCCTTTATCCTGCAGCCAATTCCCTGGATTTTACACCCCAATCTTATTAGACAATGTGGTTATCATGGCTATATCACCTTCATGAATCCAAGAAGGTCTAGGCTACATGGTCGCTGTTTGAAAGTATTGGGTCAATAAGTGGCAGAGGCCACGTTTTTTTAGCCTTTGAAGAATATCAGATCATGATCTTACAAGCAGGACAAAGTTGTTGGTAACCTGCCCCTTTCATTAAACTGAAGTCACCAATGTCGATGGACACTGTACTTGTTGGTTGCATATCAGGTGGTTGAATCTAGGAAGCTCTAGACTATTTGGCTGGCCTTTGAAAGTTGTGTGTCCACTGGTGGCAAAGGCCCCTAAATTCGAGCTTAAAGGCTGTTAAAGCAAGATCATTAAAACTGCTGCAAATGTATTTATCCTACAGCCTACTCCTGGAATGTGACTTACCAACGTTTTGGGACACTGTGGTCATCTGTGCGTTAATCAGGATTGTGAATCTAGGAAGCTCTAGACTGTTTGGTGGGCCTTTGAAAGTAGTGTGCCCAGCCATGGTGGAGGACACATTATTTTGCTATTTGATGGGCATGAAGTGAAGATCTTAAAAAACGGGGAATAGTCCTTTATTCTGCAGCCAACTCCTTGAATTTTACACACCAATCTTTTGGGACAATGTGGTCATCGGGGCTATATCAGCTTCGCGAATCTAGGAAGGTCTCGACTACGTGGTTGCTGCTTGAAAGTATTGCGTCCATCAGTGGCAGTGACCACGTTTTTCAGCCTTTGAAGGATATCAGTTCAAGATCTTACAGGTAGGGCAAAGTTGTTGGTAACCTGCCGCTTTCAATAAACTTAAGTCACAAATGTCGATGGACACTGTGCTTGTTGGTTTCAAATCAGATGGGTGAATCTAGGAAGCTCTTGACTATTTGGCTGGCATTTGAAAGTTGTGCGTCCACTGGTGGCAAAGGCCCCTAAATTTGGCTTTAAAGGCTGTCAAAGCAAGATCTTTAAAACTGCTGTAAAGTTATTTATCATATAGCCAGTGTCCCAAAACGTTGATGTGTCACATTCCAGGACTAGGCTGCAGGATAAATAACTTTGCAGCAGTTTTAAAGACCATGCTTTGACAGCCTTGAAGGCCAAATTTAGGGGCCTCTGCCACCAGTGGACACACAACTTTAAAAGGCCAGCCAAATAGTGTAGAGCTTCCTAGATTCACCCACCTGGTATGAAACCAACAAAGACAGTGTCCAAAGACATTGGTGTCTTAAGTTTATTGAAAGGGGCAGGTTACCAACAACTTTGCCAGGATAGGCAACTTTGCCCCAGCTCAGACTTGAACAGACATAGCTTTCAAAGGGCAGAAAAAATGGCCTCCTCCATCAGTGGACACATAACTTTGAAAGGTGAGCTGAATAGTTGGCCACAGTGTCCCAAACCATAGGTGTGTCACATTCAAGGACTAGGCTGCAGGATAAATAACTTTGGAGAAGTTTTAAAGATCTTGAAGTGACAGCCTTGTAGGCCGAAATTAGGGGCCTCTGCCACCAGTGGACTCACCACTTAAAAAAAGCAACCATATAGTCTAGAGGTTACTAGATTCACAAACCTGATATAGCCCCAATGAGAACAGTGTCCAAAGACAACGGGGAGTCAAATTCATTGACCAGTGTCCAGGAAAGACAACTTTGCCACAGCTTAGAATTGAACAGACATAGCTTTCGAAGGGCAGAAAAAATGGTCTCCTCCATCAGTGGACACACAACTTTCAAAGGCCTACCAAATAGTCTAGATCTTCTTATATTCACCCACCTGATATGAATCCAACAAGCACAGTGTCCAAATACATAGGTGTCTTAAGTTTATTGAAAGGGGCAGGTTACAAACAACTTTGCCCTACCTGTAAGATCTTGAACTGATATCCTTCAAAGGCTGAAAAACGTGGCCTTTCCTACTTATGGAAGCAATACTCTCAAACAGCAACCATGTAGTCTAGACCTTCCTAGATTCACAAAGCTGATATAGGTTTGGAGACCACATTGTCCAAAAAGATTGGGGTGTAAAATTCAGGGAATCTGCTGCAGGATTAGGGACTATACCCCAGTTTTGAAGACGGCTTGAAGAGACACCCTGGCAGTGCCCTAAAAGTGGCCCCTGCCATGGGTGCATGCACAACTTTCAAAGGCCCACCAAACAGTCTAGAACTTCCTAGATTCACAAACCTGATTACCGCACAGATGACCGATGTATCCCAAAACGTTGGTGTGTCACATTCAAGGAGTTGGATGCAGGATAAAGAACTTTGCAGCAGTTTCAAAGATCTTGAAGTGACAGCCTTAAAGGCCGAATTTAGGGGTCTCTGCCACCAGTGGACACACAACTTTCAAAGGCCAGCCAAATAGTCTAGAGCTTCCTAGATTCATAAACCTGATATAGCCCCAATGACCCCAGTGTCCAAAGACACGGGTGTTGAAACTTCATTGACGGGTATGCAGGAAAAACAACTTTTGCCACAGCTTCGACTTGAAGAGACACCCTGGCATTGCCCAAAAAGTGGCCCCTGCCATGGGTGCATGGACAACTTTCAAATGCCCACCATGTAGTTTAGAGCCTCCTAGATTCACAAACCTGATTACCACACAGATGACCACAGTGTCCCAAAACTTGGTGTGTCACATTCCAGGACTAGGCTGCAGGATAATAACTTTGCAGCAGTTTTAAAGATCTTGCTTTGACAGCATTGAAGGCCAAATTTAGGGGCATCTGCCACCGGTGGACACACAACTTTTAAAGGTCAGCCAAATAGTCTAGAGCTTCCTAGATTCACCCACCTGATATAAATCCAACAAGCACAGTGTCCAAATACATAGGTGTCTTAAGTTTATTGAAAGGGGCCGGTTACAATCAACTTTGCCCTACCAATAAGATCTTGAACTGATATCCTTCAAAGGCTGAAAAACGTGGCCTCTGCCACTGATGGACGCAATACTTTGAAGCAGCAACCATGTAGTCTAGACCTTCCTAGATTCGCGAAGCTGATATAGCCCCGATGACCACATTGTCCCAAAAGATTGGTGCATAAAGTTTAAGCAGTTAGCTGCAAGATAAAGGACTATGCCTCAATTTAGAAGATCTTCAGTTTATGCTCATCAAATAGCAATATAAAGCGGCTTCCACCATGGCTGGGCACACTACTTTGAAACCAACAAGCACAGTGTCCAAAGACATTCTATTTGAAGGGCATGAAGCCAAGGTCTTCAAAACTGGGGCATAGTCCTTTATCCCGAAAAATTGATGGTAACCTGCCACCTTCAAAAAACATAAGACACCAATGTCTTTGGACACTGAGCTTGTTGGTTTCGTATCAGCTTGGTGAATCTAGGAAGCTCTAGACTATTTGGCTGGCCTTTGAAAGTTGTGTGTCCACTAATGGAGGAGGCCACTTTTTCTGCCATTTGAAAGCTATGTCTGTTCAAGTATAAACCGGGGCAAAGTTGTCTATCCTGGGCACTGGTCAATGAATTTGACACCCCATTGTCTTTGGACACTGTTCTCGTTGGGGCTATATCAGGTTTGTGATTCTAGTAAGCTCTAGACCTTTTCAAAGTGGTGAGTCCACTGGTGGCAGAGGCCACTAATTTCGGCCTTCAAGGCTGTCACTTCAAGATCTTTGAAACTGTTGCAAAGTTATCTATCCTGCAGCCTAGTTCTTGAATGTGACACACCAACGTTTTGGGATACTGTGGTTATCTGTGCGGGAATCAGGTTTGTGAATCTAGGAAGCTCTAGACTGTTTGGTGGGCCTTTAAAAGTTGTGCATACACCCATGGCAGGGGCCACTTTTCGGGCACTACCAGGCTGTGTTTCTTCAACTGGAAGCTGCGGCAAAAGTTGTTTTTCCTACATGCCCGTCAATGAAGTTGACACACCCATATCCTTTGACACTGGGGTCATTGGGACTCCATCAGGTTCATGAATCTAGGAAGCTCTAGAATATTTTATTGGCATTTGGAAGTAGTGTGTCCAGCAAAGGTGGAGGCTTCTTTATCTTGCTATTTGAAGGGCATGAAGCCAAGGTCTTCAAAACTGGGGCAAAGTCCTTTATCCTGCAAAGTTGTTGGTAACCTGCCCCTTTCAATAAAATGAAGACATCAATGTCTTTGCTCACTGTGCTTGTTGGTTTCATATCAGGTGGGTGAATCTAGGAAACCCTAGACTATTTGGCTGGCATTTGAAAGTTGTGTATCCACTGATGAAGGAGGCCACTTTTTCTGCCCTTTGAAAGCTATGTCTGTACAAGTCTAACCTGGGGCAAAGTTGTCTATCCTGGGCATTGGTCAATGAATTTGACACCCCATTGTCTTTGGACACTGTTCTCATTGGAGCTATATCAGGTTTGTGAATCTAGTAAGCTCTATACTATATGGTTGCCTTTTCGAAGCGCTGAGTCCATTGTTGGTAGAGGCCCTAATTTCGGCCTACAAGGCTGTCACTTCAAGATCTTTAAAGCTTCTGCAAAGTTATTTATCCTGCAGCCTAGTCCTTGAATGTGACACACCAACGTTTTGGGATACTGTGGTCATGTGTGCGGTAATCAGGTTTGTGAATCTAGGAAGCTCTAGACTGTTTGGGGGGCCTTTGGTTGAGGCCATGGTTGAGGACTCTTTATATACCTATTTGAAGGACATGAAGTCAAGGTCTTCAAAACTGGGGCATAGTCCTTTATCCTGCAAAGTTGTTGGTAACCTGCCCCTTTCAATAAAATTAAGACATCAATGTCTTTGCACACTGTGCTTCTTGGTTTCATATCAGGTGGGTGAATCTAGGAAGCTCTAGACTATTTGGCTGGCATTTGAAAGTTGTGTGTCCACTGATGGAGGAGGCCACTTTTTCTGCCCTTTGACAGCTATGTCTGTTCAAGTCTAAGCTGGGGCAAACTTGTCTATCCTGGGCATCGGTCAATGAATTTGACACCCCATTGTCTTTGGACACTGTTCTCAATGGGGCTATATCAGGCTTGTGAATCTAGTAAGCTCTAGACTATATGGTTGCCTTTTCAAAGTGGTGAGTCTACCGGTGGCAGAGGCCCCTAAATTCGGCCTTCAAGGCTGTCAATTCAAGATCTTTAAAACTGTTGCAAAGTTTTTTATCCTACAGCCTACATTATTCTCATTGGGGCTATTTTGACTTTCTGTACACTGTGGTCATCTGTGCGGTAATCAGATTTGTGAATCTAGTAAGCTCTAGCCGGTTTGGTGGGCCTTTGAAAGTAATGTGCCCAGCCATGGTGGAGGCCACTTTATCTTGCTATTTGATGGGCATGAAGGGAAGATCTTCCAAAGTGGGGCATAGTCCTTTATCCTGCTGCCAACTCCTTGAATTTTACACACCAATCTTTTGGGACAATGTGGTCATCTGGGCTACATCAGGTTTGTGATTCTAGTAAGCTCTAGACATTTTCAAAGTGGTGAGTCCACTGGTGGCAGAGGCCCCTAATTTCGGCCTAAAAGGTTGTCAAAGCAAGATCTTTAAAACTGCTGCAAAGTTATATATCCTACAGCCTACTCCGGGAATGTGACGCATCAACATTTTGGGACAATGTGGTCATATGTGCGTTAATCAGGTTTGTGAATCTAGGAAGCTCTAGACTGTTTGGTGGGTCTTTGAAAGTATTGTGCCCAGCCATGGTGGAGGCCGCTTTATCTTGCTATTTGAAGGGCATGAAGTCAATGTCTTCAAAACTGGGGCATAGTACTTTATCTTGCAGCTAACTCCTTGAATTTTACACCCCAATCTTTTTAGACAATGTGGTCATTGTGGCTATATCAGCTTCATGAATCTAGGAAGGTCTATGCTACATGGCTGCTGTTTGAAAGTATTGCATCCATCAGTGGCAGAGGCCACATTTTTCAGCCTTTCAAGGATATCAGATCATGATCTTACAGGTAGGGCAATGTTGTTGGTAACTTGCCACTTTCAATAAACTTAAGACACCAATGTCTTTGGACACTGTGCTTGTTGGATTCATATCAGGTGGGTGAATCTAAGAAGCTCTAGACTATATGGTTGCCTTTTCAAAGAGGTGAGTCCACCGGTGGCAGAGGCCCCTAACTTGGGCCTTCAAGGCTGTCAATTCAAGATTTTTGAAACCGCTGCAAAGTTATTTATCCTGCCTCCTAGTCCTGGAATGTGACACATCAACGTTTTGGGCCACTGTGGTCATCTGTGCGGTAATCAGGTTTGTGAATCTAGGAAGGTCTAGCCTGTTTGGTGTGCCTTTGAAAGTAATGTTCCCAGCCATGGTGGAGGCCACTTCATTTTGCTATTTGATGGTCATAAAGTAAAGATGTTCAAAAGAGGGACATAGTCCTGTATCTTGTAGCTAACTCCTTGAATTTTACACACCAATCTTTTGGGACAATGTGGTCATTGGCGCTATATCAGCTTCGTGAATCTAGGAAGGTCTATACTACATGGTTGCTGCTTGAAAGTATTGCGTCCATCAGTGGCAGAGACCACGTTTTTCAGCCTTTGAAGGATATCAGTTCAAGATCTTAGAGGTAGACCAAAGTTGTTGGTAACCTGCCCCTTTCAATAAACTTAAGACACGAATGTCTTTGCACACTGTGCTTGTTGGTTTCATATCCGGTGGTTGAATCTAGGAAGCTCTAGACTATTTGGCTGGCCTTTGAAAGTCCTGTGTCCACTGGTGGCAGAGGCCCCTAAATTCTGCCTTCGAGGCTCTCAAAGCAAGATCTTTAAAACTGTTGCAAAGTTATTCATCCCAGTATATATCCGGTTTGTGAATCTAGTAAGCTCTAGTCTGTTTGGTGTTCCCAGCCATGGTGGAGGCTGCATCATATTGCTATTTGATGGGCATAAATTGAATCCCTTACTAGATTCACAAACATGATATAGCCCCAATGAGAACAATGTCCAACGACAATGGGGTGTCAAATTCATTGACCAATGCCCAGGATCGACAACTTTGCACCAGCTTAGACTTGAACAGACATAGCTTTCAAAAGGCAGAAAAAGTGGCCTCCTCCATTAGTGGACACACAACTTTAAAAGGCCAGCTAAATAGTCTAGAGCTTCCTAGATTCACCCACCTGATATGAAACCAAGAAGCACAGTGTCCAAAGACATTGGTGTCTTAAGTTTGATGAAGGAGGCAGGTTACCATCAATTTTGCAGGATAAAGGACTATGCCCCAGTTTTGAAGACCTTGGCTTCATGCCCTTCAAATAGCAAGATAAAAAGCACTCCACCATTGGTGGACAGACTACTTTCAAATGCCAACCAAATAGCCTAGAGCTTCCTAGATTCATGAACCTGATGGAGCCCCAATGACCCCAGTGTCAAAAGATATGGGTGTGCAAACTTCATTGATGGGCATGTAGGAAAAACAACTTTTGCCACAGCTTCCACTTGAAGACATAGACCTGGCAGTGCCTGAAAAGTGGCCCCTGCCATGGGTGTATGCACAACTTTGAAAGGTCCACCAAACAGTCTAGAGCTTCCTAGATTCACAAACCTGATTAGCGTGCGGATAGCCACAGTATCCCGAAACGTTGGTGTGTCACATTCAAGGAATAGGATTCAGGATAAATAACTATTCAGCAGTTTCAAAAATCTTGAAGTGAAAGCCTTAAAGGCTGAATTTAGGGGTCTCTGCCACCAGTGGACACATGACTTTCAAAGGCCAGCCAAATAGTCTAGAGCTTCCTAGATTCACAATCCTGATATGAAACCAACAATCGCAGTGTCTAAAGACATTGCTGTCTTAAGTTTATTAAAAGGGGCAGGTTACCAAAAACTTTGCCCTACCTGTAATATCTTGATCTAATATCCCTCAAAGGCTGATAAACATGGCCTCTGCCACTTATTGATGCAATACTTTCAAGCAGCAACCATGTAGTCTAGACCTTCCTAGTTTCGCAAAGTTGATATAGCCCTGATGACCACATTGTCCCAAGAGATTGGTGTGTAAAATTCGAGGAATTAGCTGCAAGATAAAGGACTATGTCCCACTTTTGAAGATCTTAACTTCATGCCCATCAAATAGCAAGATGAAGCGGCCTCAACCATGGCTGGGAACACTACTTTCAAAGGCCCACCAAACAGTCTAGAGCTTCCTAGATTCACAAACCTGATAACCGCATAGATGACCACAGTATCCCAGAACGTTGGTGTGTCACATTCCAGGACTAGGCTGCAGGATAAATAACTTTGCAGCAGTTTTAAAGATCTTGAAGTGACAGCCTTGAAGGCCGGATTTAGGGGTCTCTGCCACCAGTGGACACACAATTTTCAAAGACCAGCCAAATAGTTTAGAGCATCCTAGATTCACCCACCTGATATGAAACCAACAAGCACAGTGTCCAAAGACATTGGTGTCTTAAGTCAAATTGAAAGGGTCAAGTTACCAACAACTTTGCTCTACCTCTAATATCTTGAACTGATATCCTTCAAAGGCTGAAAAACGTGTGCTCTGCCACTGATGGACGCAATACTTTCAAGCAGCAACCATGTAGTCTAGACCTTCCTAGATTTGCAAAGCTGATATATCCCCGATGACCACATTGTCCCAAAAGATTGGTGCAAAAAATTCAAGGAGTTAGCTGCAAGATAAAGGACTATGCCCCAATTTTGAAGATATTCACTTCATGCCCATCAAATAGCAAGATAAAGTGGCCTCCACCATGGCTGGGCACACTACTTTCAAAGGCCCACCAAACAGGCTAGAGCTTCCGAGATTCACAAACCTGATTAACGCGCAGATGACAACATTGTCCCAAAACGTTAGTTCGTCACATCCCAAGAGTAGGCTATAGGATAAATAACTTTGCACAAGTTTTAAAGATCTTGAAGTGACAGCCTTGAAGGCCGAATTTAGAGGCCTCTGCCACCAGTGGACACACAACTTTCAAAGGCCAGCCAAATAGTCTAGAGCTTCCTAGATTCACCCACCTGATATGAAAAAAACAAGCACCGTGTCCAAAGACATTGTCGTCTTAAGTTTATTGAAAGGGGCAGGTTACCAACAACTTTGCCCTACCTGTAAGATCATGATCTGATATCCTTCAAAGGCTGAAAAACGGGGCCTCTGCCACTTATTGACCCAATACTTTCAAACAGAGACCATGTAGTCTAGACCTTCCTAGATTCATGAAGCTGATATAGCCACGATAACCACATTGTCTAAAAAGATTGGAGTGTAAAATTCATGGAATTGGCTGCAGGATAAAGGACTATGCCCCAGTTTTGAAGACATTGACTTCATGCCCTTCAAATAGCGAGATAAAGCAGCCTCCACAATGGCTGGGCACAATACTTTCAAAGGCCCACCAAACAGTCTAGAGCTTCCTAGATTCACAAACCTAATTAATGCACAGATGACAACAACATTGTCCCAAAATGTTGATGTGTCACATTCCCGGAGTAGGCTGTAGGATATATAACTTTGCAGCAGTTTTAAAGATCTTTAAGTGACAGCCTTAATAGGCCGAAATTAGGGGCCTCTGCTACCAGTGGACTCACCACTTTGTAAATGTCTAGAGCTTACTAGAATCACAAACCTGATGTAGCCCAGATGACCACATTGTTCCAAAAGATTGGTGTGTAAAATTCAAGGAGTTGGTTGCAGGATAAAGGACTATGCCCCACTTTGGAAGATCTTCACTTCATGCCCATCAAATAGCAAGATGAAGTGGCCTCCACCATGGCTGGGCACACTACTTTCAAAGGCCCACCAAACAGGCTAGAGCTTACTAGATTCACAAATCTGATTACCACACAGATGACCACATTGTACAGAAACGTCAAAATAGCCCCATTGAGAACAGTGTAGGCTGTAGGATAAATATCTTTGCAGCAGTTTTAAAGATCTTGAATTGAAGGCCGAAATTAGGGGCCTCTGCCACCGGTGGACTCATCACTTTGAAAAGGCAACCATATAGTCTAGAGCTTCCTAGATTCACCCACCTGATATGAAACCAACAAGCACAGTGTCCAAATACATTGGTGTCTTAAGTTTATTGAAATGGGCAGGTTACCAACAACTTTGCCCTACCTGTAAGATAGTGAACGGATATCCTTCAAAGCCTGAAAAACGTGGCCTCTGCCACTTATTGACGCAATACTTTGAAGCAGCAACCATGAAGTCTAGACCTTCCTAGATTAGCAAAGCTGATATAGCCCTGATGACCACATTGTCCCAAAAGATTGGTGTGTAAAATTCGAGGAGTTAGCTGCAAGATAAAGGACTGTGCCCCACTTTTGGAGATCTTAACTTCATGCCTATCAAATAGCAAGATGAAGCGGCCTCAACCATGGCTGGGAATATTACTTTCAAAGGCCCACCGAACAGGTTAGAGCTTCATAGATTCACAAACCTGATTACCGCACAGATGACCACAGTGTCCCAAAACGTTGGTTTGTCACATTCCAGGAGTACACTGTAGGATAAATAACTTTGCAGCAGTTTTAAATATCTTGTATTCACAGCCTTGAAGGCAGAATTTAGTGGCCTCTGCCACCAGTGAACACGCAACATTCAAAGGCCAGCCAAATAGTCTAGAGCTTCCTAGATTCATGAACCTGATACGGCCACAATGACCCCAGTGTCCAAAGACACGAGTGTTGAAACTTCATTGACGGGTATGCAGGAAAAACAACTTTTGCCACAGCTTCCACTTGAAGAGACACAATGGCATTGCCCAAAAAGTGGCCCCTGCCATGGGTACATGCACAACTTTCAAAGGCCCACCAAACAGTCTAGAGCTTCCTAGATTCACAATCCTGATTCCAGCACAGATGACCACAGTGTCCCAAAACGTTGGTATGTCACATTCCAGGACTAGGCTGCAGGATAAATAACTTTGCAGCAGTTTTAAAGATCTTGCTTTTACAGCCTTGAAGGCCGAATTTAGGGGCCTCTGCCACCAGTGGACACAAAACTTTCAAAACCCAGCCAAATAGTCTAGAGCTTCCTAGATTCACCCACCTGATATGAATCCAACAAACACAGTGTCCAAAGACATTGGTGTCTTAAGTTTATTGAAAGGGCAGGTTAGCAACAACTTTGCAGGATAAAGGACTATGCTCCATTTTTGAAGACCTTGGTTTCATGCCCTTCAAATAGCAAGATAAAGAGGCCTCCGCCATTGCTGGACACAATACTTTCAAATGCCAACCAAATAGTCTAGAGCTTCCTAGATTCATGAACCTGATTGAGCCCCAATGACCCCAGTGTCAAAAGATTTGAGTGTGTAAACTTCATTGATGGGCATGTAGGAAAAACAACTTTTGCCACAGCTTCCACTTGAAGAGACAGAGCCTGGCAGTGCCCGAAAAGTGGCCCTGCCATGTGTGTATGCGCAACTTTCAAAGGCCCACCAAACAGGCTAGAGGTTCCTAGACCACAAACCTGATTACCGCATGGATGACCACAGTATCCCAAAACATTGGTGTGTCACATTCCAGGACTAGTCTGCAGGATAAATAACTTTGCAACAGTTTCAAAGATCTTGAAGTGACAGCCTTGAAGGCCGAAATTAGAGGCCTCTGCCACCAGTGGACTCACCACTCGGAAAAGGTCTAGAGCTTACTAGAATCACAAACCTGATATAGCCCCAACGAGAACAGTGTCAAAAGACAATGAGGTGTCAAATCCATTGACCAGTGCCCAGGATAGACAACTTTGCCCCGGTTTATACTTGAACAGACATAGCTTTCAAAGGGGTGAAAAAATGACCTCCTCCATCAGTGGACACACAACTTTCAAAGGCCAGCCGAATAATCTAGAGATTCCTAGATTCACCCACCTGATATGAAACCAACAAGCACAGTGTCCAAAGAGATCCGTGTCTTAAGTTTATTCAACGGGGCAGGTTATCAACAACTTTGCCTTACCTCTAAGATCTTGCACTAATATCCTTCAATGGCTGAAAAATGTGGCCTCTGCCACTGATGGTCGCAATACTTTCAAACATCAACCATGTAGTCTAGACCTTCCTAGATTCACGAACCTGATATAGGCCTGGAGACCACATTGTCCAAAAAGATTGGGGTGTAAAATTCAGGGAATTGGCTGCAGGATTAAGGACTATGCCCCAGTTTTGAAGACCTCTTGAAGAGACACCCTGGCAGTACCCAAAAAGTGGGCCCTGCTATAGGTACATGCACAACTTTCAAAGGCCCACCAAACAGTCTAGAGCTTCCTAGATTCACAAACCTGATTACCGCAGGGATGACATCATTATCCTTAAACGTTGGTCTGTCACATTCAAGGACTAGGCTGCAGGATGAATAACTTTGCCGCAGTTTCAAAGATCTTGAAGGGACAGCCTTGAAGGCCGAATTTAGGGGTCTCTGCCACCAGTGGACACACAACTTTCAAAGGCCAGCCAAATAGTGTAGAGCTTCCTAGATTCATAAACCTGATATAGCCCCAATGACCCCAGTGTCCAAAGACACGGTTGTTGAAACTTCATCGACGGGTATGCAGGAAAAACAACTTTTGCCACAGCTTCAACTTGAAGAGACACCCTGGCATTGCCCAAAAATTGGCCCCTGCCACGGGTGCATGCACAACTTTCAAATGCCCACCATGTAGTTTAGAGCCTCCTAGATTAACAAACCTGATTACCACACAGATGACCACATTGTCCCAAAACTTGGTGTGTCACATTCCAGGACTAGGCTGCAGGATAAATAACTTTGCAGCAGTTTTAAAGATCTTGCTTTGACAGCCTTGAAGGCCGGATTTAGGGGCATCTGCCACCGGTGGACACACCACTTTCAAAGGCCAGCCAAATAGTCTAGAGCTTCCTAGATTCACCCACCTGATATAAATCCAACAAGCTCAGTGTCCAAATACATAGGTGTCTTAAGTTTATTGAAAGGGGCAGGTTACCAACAACTTTGCCCTACCTGTAAGATCTTGAACTGATATCCTTCAAAGGCTGAAAAACGTGGTCACTGCCACTGATGGACGCAATACTTTCAAGCAGCAACCATGTAGTCTAAACCTTCCTAGATTTGCGAAGCTGATATAGCCCCGATGACCACATTGTCCCAAAAGATTAGTGTCTAAAATTCAAGGAGTTGGCTGCACAATAAAGGACTATTCCCCGTTTTTTAAGATCTTCACTTCTTGCCCATCAAATAGCAAGATAATGTGTCCTCCACCATGGCTGGGCACACTACTTTCAAAGGCCCACCAAACAGTCTAGAGCTTCCTAGATTCATAATCCTGATTAACACACAGATGACCACAGTGTCCCAAAACGTTGGTAAGTCACATTCCAGGCGTAGGCTGTAGGATAAATACATTTGCAGCAGTTTTAATAATCTTGCTTTAACAGCCCTTAAGCTCGAATTTAGGGGCCTTTGCCACCAGTGGACACACAACTTTCAAAGGCCAGCCAAATAGTCTCGAGCTTCCTAGATTCAACCACCTGATATGAAACCAACAAGCACAGTGTCCATCGACATTGGTGACTTAAGTTTATTGAAAGGGGCAGGTTACAAACAACTTTGCCCTACCTGTAAGATCATGATCTGATATCCTTCAAAGGCTGAAAAACGTGGCCTCTGCCACTTATTGACGCAATACTTTCAAACAGCGACCATGTAGCCTAGACCTTCCTGGATTCATGAAGGTGATATAGCCATGATAACCACATTGTCTAAAAAGATTGGGGTGTAAAATTCAGGGAATTGGCTGCAGGATAAAGGACTATGCCCCAGTTTTGAAGACATTGACTTCATGCCCTTCAAATAGCAAGATAAAGCGGCCTCCACCATGGCTGGGCACACTGCTTTCTAAGGCCAACCAAACAATCTAGAGCTTCCTAGATTCACAAACCTGATTACCGCAGAGATAACCACAGTGTCCCAAAATGTCGGTGTGTCACATTCAAGGACTAGGCTGCAGGATAAATAACTTTGCAGCAGTTTTAAAGATCTTGATGTGACAGCCTTGAAGGCCAAAATTAGGGGCCTCTGCCACCAGTGGACTCACCACTTTGAAAAAGCAACCATATTGCCTAGAGCTTACTAGATTCACAACCCTGATGTAGCCCCAATGAGAACAGTGTCCAAAGACAATGGGGTGTCAAATTCATTGACCAGCGTCCAGGAAAGATAACTTTGCCCCAGCTTAGACTTGAACATACATAGCTTTCAAAGGGGAGAAAAAGTGGCCTCCTCCATCAGTGGACACACAACTTTCAAAGGCCAGCCGAATAGTCTAGAGCTTCCTAGATTCACCCACCTGATATGAAACCAACAAGCACAGTGTCCATGGACATTGGTGACTTAAGTTTATTGAAAGGGGCAGGTTACCAACAATCTTGCCCTACCTGTAAGATCTTTAACTGATATCCTTCAAAGGCTGAAAAACGTGGTCACTGCCACTGATGGACGCAATATTTTCAAGCAGCAACCATGTAGTCTAAACCTTCTTAGATTCGCAAAGGTGATATAGCCCCGATGACCACATTGTCCCAAAAGATTGGTGTGCAAAATTTGAGTAGTTAGCTACAAGATAAAGGACTATGCCCCACTTTTGAAGATCTTAACTTCATGCCCATCAAATAGTAAGATGAAGCGGCCTCAACCATGGCTGGGAACACTACTTTCAAAGGCCCACCAAATAGGCTATCAGGTGGGTGAATCTAGGAAGCTCTATACTATTTGGCTGGCCTTTGAAAGTTTTGTGTCCATTGGTGGCAGAGGCCCCTAAATTCATCCGTCAAGGCTGTCAAAGCAAGATCTTTAAAACTGCTGCAAAGTTATTTATCCTACAGTCTACTCCTGGAATGGGACACACCAACGTTTTGGGACACTGTGGTCATCTGTCCTAGAATTAGGTTTGTGAATGTAGGAAGCTCTAGCCTGTTTGGTGGGCCATTGAAAGTACTGTTCCCGGCAATGGTTGGGGCCGCTTCATTTTGCTATTTGATGGGCATGAAGTTAAGATCTTCAAAAGTGGGGCATAGTCCTTTATCTTGCAGCTAACTCCTCGAATTTTACACACCAATCTTTTGGGACAATGTGATCATCAGGGCTATATCAGCTTTGCAAATCTAGGAAGGTCTAGACTACATGGTTGCTGCTTGAAAGTATTGTGTCAAAACGTGGCAGAGGCCATGTTGTTCAGCCTTTGAAGGATATTAGATCAAGATATTACAGGTAGGGCAAAGTTGTTGGTAACCTGCCCCTTTCAATAAACTTAAGACACCAATGTCTTTGGACACTGTGCTTGTTGGTTTCATATAAGGTGGGTGAATCTATGAAGCTCTAGACTATTTGGCTTGTCTTTGAACGTACTGTTTCCACTGATAGAGGAGGCCACTTTTTCTGCCCTTTGAAAGTTATGTCTGTTCAAGTCTAAGCTGGGGCAAAGTTGTCTATCCTGGGTACTGGTCAATGAATTTGACACCCATTGTTTTTGGACACTGTTCTCATTGGGGCTATATCAGGTTTGTGAATCTAGTAAGCACTAGACTATATGGTTGCTTTTTCAAAGTGGTGAGTCCACTGGTGGCAGAGGCCCCAAAATTTTGGCCTACAAGGCCATCCAAATAGTCTAGAGCTTCCTAGATTCACAATCCTGATTACTGCACAGATGACCACAGTATCCCAAAATGTTGGTGTGTCACATTCAAGGACTAGGCTGCAGGATAAATAACGTTGCAGCAGTTTTAAAGATCTTGCTTTCACAGCCTTTAAGGCCGAATTTAGGGGCCTTTGCCACCAATGGACACACAACTTTCAAAGGCCAGCCAAATAGTCTAGAGCTTCCTAGATTCGACCACCTGATATGAAAGCAACAAGCACAGTGTCCAAAGACATTGGTGTCTTAAGTTTATTGAAAGGGGCAGGTTACCAACAACTTTGCCCTACCTCTAAGATCTTGAACTGATATCCTTTAAAGGCTGAAAAACCGGGCCTATGCCACTGATGGACACACTACATTCAAGGAGCAACCATGTAGTCTAGACCTTCCTAGATTCGCAAAGCTGATATAGCCCCGATGACCACATTGTCCCAAAAGATTGGTGTGTAAAATATATGGAGTTGGCTGCAAGATAAAGGCCTATGCCCCACTTTGGAAGATCTTCACTTCATGCCCATCAAACAGCAAGATAAAGCGGACTCCACCATGGCTGGGCACACTACTTTCGAAGGCCGACCAAACAGTCTAGAGCTTCCGAGATTCACAAACCTGATTAACGCACAGACGACAACATTGTCCCAAAATGTTGGTGTTTCACATTCACGGAGTAGGCTTTAGGATAAATAACTTTGCAACAGTTTCAAAGATCTTGAAGTGACATCCTTGAAGGCCAAATTCAGGGGCCTCTGCCACTGGTGGACTCACCACCTTGAAAAGGCAACCATATAGTCTAGAGCTTACTAGATTTACAAACCTGATATAGCCCCATTGAAAACAGTGTCCAAAGACAATGAGGTGTCAAATTCATTGACCAGTGCCAAGGATAGACAACTTTGCCCCAGTTTATACTTGAACAGACATAGCTTTCAAAGGGCAGAAAAAGTTACCTCCTCCATCAGTGGACACACAACTTTCAAAGGCCAGCCGAATAGTCTAGAGCTTCCTAGATTCACCCACCTGATATGAAACCAACAAGCACAATGTCCAAAGACATCGGTGTCTTAAGTTTATTGAAATGGGCAGGTTATCAACACCTTTGCCCTACCTCTAAGATCTTGAACTGATATCCTTCAAAGGCTGAAAAATGTGGCCTCTACCATTGATGGTCGCAATACTTTCAAACATCAACCATGTAGTCTAGACCTTCCTAGATTCGCGAAGCTGATATAGGTTTGGAGACCTATTTGTCCAAAAAGATTGGGGTGTAAAATTCAGGGAATCTGCTGCAGGATTAAGGACTATGCCCCAGTTTTGAAGACGGCTTGAAGAGACACCCTGGCAGTGCCCTAAAAGTGGCCCCTGCCATGGGTGCATGAACAACTTTCAAAGGCACACCAAACAGTCTAGAGCTTCCTAGATTCACAAACCTGATTACCGCACAGATAACCACAGTGTCCCAAAACGTTGGTGTGTCACATTCAAGGATTAGGCTGCAGGATAAATAACTTTGCAGTAGTTTCAAAGATCTTGAATTGACAGCCTTGTATGCTGAAATTAGGGGCCTCTGCCACCACTGGACTGACCACTTAGAAAAGGCAACCATATAGTCTAGAGCTTACTAGATTCACAAACATGACATAGCCCCAAAGAGAACAGTGTCCAAAAACAATGGGGTGTCAAATTCAATGACCAGTTCCCAGGATCGACAACTTTGCCCCAGCTTAGACTTGAACAGACATAGCTTTTAAAGTGGAAAAAAAGTGGCCTCCTCCATCAGTTGACACACAACTTTCAAAGGCCAGCCAAATAGTCTAGAGCTTCCTAGATTCACCCAGCTGATATGAAACCAACAAGCACAGCGTCCAAAGACATTAGTGTCTTAAGTTTATTGAAAGGGGCAGGTTAACAACAACTTTGCCTACCTGTAAGAACTTGAACTGATATCCTTCAAAGGCTGAAAAACAGGGCCTCTGCCACCGATGGTCGATATAGCCCCGATGACCACATTGTCCCAAAAGATTGGTGTGTAAAATTCAAGGAGTTGGCTGCAATATAAAAGACTATGCCCCACTTTGGAAGATCTTCACTTCATGCCCATCAAATAGCAAGATAAAACGGCCTCCACCATGGCTGGGCACACTACTTTCAAAGGCCCACCAAATAGTCTAGAGCTTCCTAGATTCACGAACCTGATTACCGCACAGATGACCAAAGTGCCCAGAAATTTGGGTGTGTCACATTCCAGGAGTAGGCTGTAGGATAAATAACTTTGTAGCAGTTTTAATGATTTTGAATTGACAGACTTGAAGGCCGAATTTATGGGCCTCTGCCGCCGGTAGGCTCACCACTTTGGAAAGGGAACCATATAGTCTAGAGCTTACTAGCTTCACAAACCTAATATAGCGCCAATGAGAAGAGTGTCAAAACACAATGGGGTGTCAAATTCATTGACCAGTGCCCAGGATAGACAACTTTGCCCCAGCTTAGACTTGAACAGACATAGCTTTCAAAATGCAGAAAAAGTGGCCTCCTCCATCAGTGGACACACAACTTTCAAATGCCAGCCAAATGGTCTAGAGCTTCCTAGATTCACCCGCCTGATATGAAAACAAGAAGCACAGTGTCCAAAGACATTGATGTCTTAAGTTTATTGAAACAGGCAGGTTGCCAACAACTTTGCCAGGATAGACAAGCTTGCCCCAGCTTAGACTTGAACAGACATAGCTTTCAAAGGGCAGAAAAAGTGGCCTCCTCCATCAGTGGACACAAAACTTTCAAAGGCCAGCCAAATAGTCTAGAGCTTCCTAGATTCACCAACCTGATATGAAAACAAGAAGCACAGTGTCGAAAGACATTGATGTCTTAAGTTTATTGAAACGGGCAGGTTACCAACAACTTTGCCAGGATAGACAATCTTGCCCCAGCTTGGACTTGAACAGACATAGCATTCAAATGGGAGAAAAAGTGGCCTCCTTCATCAGTGGACACACAACCTTCAAAGGCCCACCAAACAGTCTAGAGCTTCCTAGATTCACAAACCTGATTACCGCACAGATGACCACAGTATCCCAAAACGTTGGTGTGTCACATTCAAGGACTAGGCTGCAGGATAAATAACTTTGCAGCAGTTTCAAAGATCTTGAATTGACAGCCCTGAAGGCCGAATTCAGGGGCCTCTGCCACCAGTGGACTCACCACTTTGAAAAGGCAACCATATAGTCTAGAGCTTATTAGATTCACAAACCTGATATAGCCCCAATGAGAACAGTGTCCAAAGACAATGGGGTGTCAAATTCATTGACCAGTATCCAGGATAGACAACTTTGCCCCAGTTTATACTTGAACAGACATAGCTTTCAAAGGGCGGAAAATGTGACCTTCTCCATGAGTGGACACACAACTTTCAAAGGCCAGGCGAATAGTCTAGAGCTTCCTAAATTCACCTACCTGATATGAAACCAACAAGCACAGTGTCCAAAGACATTGGTGTCTTAAATTTATTGAAAGGGGCAGGTTACCAACAACTTTGCCCTACCTGTAATATCTTGATCTAATATCCCTCAAAGGCTGATAAACATGGCCTCTGCCAATTATTGACGCAATACTTTCAAGCAGCAACCATGTAGTCTAGACCTTCCTAGATTCGCGAATCTGATATAGCCCTGATGACCACATTGTCCCAAAATATTGGTGTGTAAAATTCGAGGAGTTAGCTGCAAGATAAAGGACTATGCCCCACTTTTGAAGATCTTAACTTCATGCCCATTAAATAGCAAGATAAAGCGGCCTCAACCATGGCTGGGAACACTACTTTCAAAGGCCCACCAAACAGTCTAGAGCTTCCTAGATTCACAATCCTAATTAACATGCAGATGACCACAGTGTCCCAAAACGTTGGTAAGTCACATTCCAGGAGTAGGCTGTAGGATAAATAACTTTGCAGCAGTTTTAAAGATATTGAATTGACAGCCCCGAAGGCCGAATTCAGGGGCCTCTGCCTCCAGTGGACTCACCACTTTGAAAAGGCAACCATATAGTCTAGAGCTTACTAGATTCACAAACTTGATATAGCTCCAATGAGAACAGTGTCCAAAGACAATGGAGTGTCAAATTCATTGACCAATGCCCAGGATAGACAACTTTACCCCTGCTTAGACTTGAACAGATATAGCTTTCAAAGGGCGGAAAAAGTGATCTCCTCCATCAGTGGACACACAACTTTAAAAGGCCAGCCAAATAGTCTAGAACTTCCTAGAATCACCCAGCTGATATGAAACCAATAAGCGCAGTGTCCAAAGACATTGGTGTCTTAAGTTTATTGAAAGGGGCAGGTTACCAACAACTTTGCGCTACCTGTAAGATCTTGAACGGATATCCTTCAAAGCCTGAAAAACGTGGCCTCTTCCACTGATGGACGCAATACTTTCAAGCAGCAACCCTGTAGTCTAGACCTTCCTAGATTCGCAAAGCTGATATAGCCCCTATGACCACATTGTCCCAAAAGATTGATGTGTAAAATTTGAGGAGTTGGCTGCAAGATAAAGGACTGTGCCCCACTTTGGAAGATCTTCACTTCATGCCAATCAAATAGCAAGATAAAGCGTCCACCACCATGGCTGGGCACACTACTTTCAAAGGCCCACCAAACAGTCTAGAGCTTCCTAGATTCACAAACATGATTACCGCACAGATGACCACAGTATCCCAAAACATTGGTAAGTCACATTCCAGGAGTAGGCTACAGGATAAATAACTTTGCAACAGTTTCAAATATCTTGAAGTGATAGCCTTGAAGGCCGAATTCAGGGGCCTCTGCCACTGGTGGACTCACCACTTTGAAAAGGCAACCATATAGTCTAGAGCTTACTAGATTCACAAACCTGATATAGCCCCAATGAGAACAGTGTCCAAAGACAATGAGGTGTCAAATTCATTGACCAGTGTCCAGGATAGACAACTTTGCCCCAGTTTATACTTGAACAGACATAGCTTGCAAAGGGCAGAAAAAGTGACCTCCTCCATGAGTGGACACACAACTTTCAAAGGCCAGCCAAATAGTCTAGAACTTCCTAGATTCACCCACCTGATATGAAACCAACAAGCACAATGTCCAAAGACATCGGTGTCTTAAGTTTATTGAAATGGGCAGGTTATCAACACCTTTGCCCAACCTCTAAGATCTTGAACTGATATCCTTCAAAGGCTGAAAAATGTGGCCTCTACCACTGATGGTCGCAATACTTTCAAACATCAACCATGTAGTCTAGACCTTCCTAGATTCGCGAAACTGATATAGGCTTGGAGACCTAATTGTCAAAATAGATTGGGGTGTAAAATTCAGGGAATCTGATGCAGGATTAAGGACTATGCCCCAGTTTTGAAGACGGCTTGAAGAGACACCCTGGCAGTGCCCTAAAAGTGGCCCCTGCCATGGGTACATGAACAACTTTCAAAGGCCCAACAAACAGTCTAGAGCTTCCTAGATTCACAAACCTGATTACCGCACGTATGACCACCGTATCCCAAAATGTTGGTTTGTCACATTCAAGTACTAGGCTGCAGGATAAATAAATTTGCAGCAGTTTCAAAGTTCTTGAAGTGACAGCCTTGAAGGCCGAATTTAGGGGTGTCTGCCACCAGTGGATACACAACTTTCAAAGGCCAGCCAAATAGTCTAGAGCTTCCTAGATTCACCCACCTGATATGAAACCAACAAGCACAGTGTCCAAAGACATTGGTGTCTTAAGTTAAATTGAAAAGGGCAAGTTACCAACAACTTTGCTCTACCTCTAAGATCTTGAACTGATATCCTTCAAAGGCTGAAAAAACGTGACCTCTGCCACTGATGGACACAATACTTTCAAGCAGCAACCATATAGTCTAGACATTCCTAGATTCGCGAAGCTGATATAGCCCCGATGACCACATTGTCCCAAAAGATTGGTGCGTAAAATTCAAGGAGTTAGCTGCAAGATAAAGGACTATGCCTCAATTCAGAAGATCTTCACTTCATGCTCATCAAATAGCAATATAAAGCGTCCTCCACCATGGCTGGGCACACTTCTTTGAAACCAACAAGCACAGTGTCCAAAGACATTCTATTTGAAGGGCATGAAGCCAAGGTCTTCCAAACTGGGGCATAGTCCTTTATCCTGCAAAATTGATGGTAACCTGCCACTTTCAATAAACTTAAGACACCTATGTCTTTGGACACTGTGCTTGTTGGTTTCATATCAGGTGGGTGAATCTAGGAAGCTCTAGACTATTTGGCTGGCCTTTGAAAGTTGCGTGTCATCTGATGGAGGAGGAGATTTTTTGTCTCCTTTGAAAGCTATGTCTGTTCAAGTCTAAGCTGGGGCAAGGTTGTCTATCCTGGCAAAGTTGCTGGTAACCTGCCCCTTTCAATAAACTTAAGACACCGATGTCTTTCAACACTGAGCTTGGTGGTTTCCTATCAGGTGGGTGAATCTAGGAAGCTCTAGACTATTTGGCTGGCCTTTGAAAGTTGTGTGTCCACTGATGGAGGAGGCCACATTTTCTGCCCTTTGAAAGCTATGTCTGTTCAAGTCTAAGCTGGGGCAAAGTTGTCGATCCTGGGCACTGGTCAATGAATTTGACACCCCATTGTCTTTGGACACTGTTCTCATTGGGGCTATATTAGGTTTGTGAATCTAGTAAGCTCTAGACTATATGGTTGCCTTTTCAAAGAGGTGAGTCCACCGTTAGCTCGAGCCTGTTTGGTGGGCCTTTGAAAGTAGTGTGTCCACCCATGGTAGAGGACGCTTTATCTTGCTATTTGATGGGCATGAAGTGAAGATCTTCCAAAGTGGGGCATAGTCCTTTATCTAGATGCCAACTCCTTGAATTTTACACACCAATCTTTTGGGACAATGTGGTCATCGTGGCTATATCAGATTCGCGAATCTAGGAAGGTCTAGACTACATGGTTGCTGTTTGAAAGTATTGGGCCAATAAGTGGCAGAGGCCACGTTTTTCAGCCTTTGAAGGATATCATATCACGATCTTACAGGTAGGGCAAAGTTGTTGGTAACCGGCCCCTTTCAATAAACTTATGACACCAATGTCTTTGGACACCGTGCTTGTTGGTTTCATATCAGGTGGTTGAATCTAGGAAGCTCTAGACTATTTGGCTGGCCTTTGAAAGTTGTGTGTCCACTGGTGGCAGAGGCCCCTGAATTCGGCCTTAAAGGCTGTCAAAGCAAGATCTTTAAAACTACTGCAACGGTATTTATCCTACAGCCTACTCCTGGAATGTGACTTACCAATGTTTTGGGACACTGTGGTCATCTGTGTGTTAATCAGGATTGTGAATCTAGGAAGCTCTAGACTGTTTGGTGGGCCTTTGAAAGTAGTGTGGGAAGCCATGGTGGAGGACGCATTATCTTGCTATTTGATGGGCATGAAGTGAAGATCTTCCAAAGTGAGGCATAGTCCTTTATCTTGCAGCCAACTCCTTGAATTTTACACACCAATCTTTTGGGACAATGTGGTCATTGGGGCTATATCAGCTTCGCGAATCTAAGAAGGTTTAGACTACATGGTTGCTGCTTGAAAGTATTGCGTCCATCAGTGGCAGTGACCACATTTTTCAGCCTTTGAAGGATATTAGTTCAAGATCTTAGAGGTATGGCAAAGTTGTTGCTAACTTACCCCTTTCAATTTAACTTTAGACACCAATGTCTTTGGACACTGTGCTTGTTGGTTTCATATCAGGTGGGTGAATCTAGGAAGCTCTAGACTATTTGGCTGGCCTTTGAAAGTTGTGTGTCCACTGGTGGCAGATACCCCTAAATTCGGCCTTCAATGCTGTCAAAGTCAGATCTTTAAAACTGCTGCAAAGTTATTTGTCATCCAGCCTAGTCCTATAATGTGACACACCAACGTTTTGGGACACTGTGGTCATCTGCGCGGTAATCAGGTTTGTGAATCTAGGAAGCTCTAGACTGTTTGGTGGGCCTTCGAAAGTAGTGTGCCCAGCCATGGTGGAGGCCGGTTTATCTTGCTATTTAATGGGCATGAAGTGAAGATCTTCAAAATTGGGGCATAGTCCTTTATCTTGCAGCTAACTCCTTGAAATTTACGCACCAATCTTTTGGGACAATGTGGTCATCGGGGCTATATCAGCTTCGCAAATCTAGGAAGGTCTAGACTACATGGTTGCTGCTTCAAAGTATTGCTTCCATCAGTGGCTGAGGACACGTTTTTCAGCCTTTGAAGGATAACAGTTCAAGATATTAGAGGTAGACCCAAGTTGTTGGCCCCTTTCAATTTAACTTAAGACACCAATGTCTTTGAACACTGTGCTTGTTGGTTTCATATCAGGTGGGTGAATCTAGGAAGCTCTAGACTATTTGGCTGGCTTTTGAAAGTTGTGTGTCATCTGATGGAGGAGGCGATTTTTTGTGCCCTTTGAAAGCTATGTCTATTCAAGTCTAAGCTGGGGCAAGGTTGTCTATCCTGGCAAAGTTGTTGGTATCCTGCCCCTTTCAATAAACTTAAGACACCGATGTCTTTCGACAATGAGCTTGGTGGTTTCCTATCAGGTGGGTGAATCTAGGAAGCTCTAGACTATTTGGCTGGCCTTTGAAAGTTGTGTGTCATCTGATGGAGGAGGCGATTTTTTCTCCCCTTTGAAAGCAATGTCTGTTCAAGTCTAAGCTGGGGCATAGTTGTCGATCCTGGGCACTGGTCAATGAATTTGACACCCCATTGTCTTTGGACCCTGTTCTCATCGGGGATATATCAGGTTTGTGAATCTAGTAAGCTCTAGGCTATATGGTTGCCTTTTCAAAAAGGTGAGTCCACCGTTGGCAGAGCCCCCTTATTTCGGCCTTAAAGGCTGTCAATTCAAGATCTTTAAAACTGCTCCAAAGTTATTTATCCTGCAGCCTAGTCCTGGAATGTGACACAACAACATTTTGGGACTCTGTGGTCATCCGTGTGGTAATCAGGTTTGTGAATCCAGGAAGCTCTAGACTGTTTGGTGGGCCTTTGAAAGTAGTCTGCCAAGCCATGTTTGAGGACTCTTTATATTGCTATTTTATGGGCATGAAGCCAAGGTCTTCAAAACTGGGGCATAGTCCTTTATCCAGCAAAGTTGTTGGTAACCTGCCTCTTTCAATAAAATTAAGACATCAATGTCTTTGCACACTGTGCTCGTTGGTTTCATATCAGGTGGATGAATCTAGGAAGCTCTAGACTATTTGGCTGGCATTTAAAAGTTTTGTGTCCACTGATGGAGGAGGCCACTTTTTCTGCCCTTTGACAGCTATGTCTGTTCAAGTCTAAGCTGGGGCAAAGTTGTCTATCCTGAGCAATGGTCAATGAATTTGACACCCCGTTGTCTTTGGACACTGTTCTCATTGGAGCTATATCAGGTTTGTGAATCTAATAAGCTCTAGACTATATGGTTGCCTTTTCAAAGTGGTAAGTCCACTGGTGGCAGAGATCCCTAAATTCAGCCTTCAGCACTGTCCATTCAAGCTCTTCAAAACTCCTGCAAAGTTATTTATCCTGCAGCCTAGTCCTGGAATGTGACTTATCAAAGTTTTGGGACACTGTGGTCATCTGTGTGTTAATCAGGATTGTGAATCTAGGAAGCTCTAGACTGTTTGGTGGGCCTTTGAAAGTAGTGTTCCCAGCCATGGTTGATGCCGCTTCATCTTGCTATTTGATGGGCATGAAGTTAAGACCTTCAAAAGTGGGGCATAATCCTTTATCTTGCAGCTAACTCCTCAAATTTTACAGACCAATCTTTTGGGACAATTTGGTCATCAGGGCTATATCAGCTTTGCGAATCTAGGAAGGTCTAGACTATGTGGTTGCTGCTTGAAAGTATTGCGTCAATAAGTGGCAGAGGCCATGTTTTTCAGCCTTTGAGGGATATTAGATCAAGATATAACAGGTAGGGCAAAGTTGTTGGTAACCTGCCCCTTTCAATAAACGTAAGACAGCAATGTCTTTGGACACTGCGCTTGTTGCTTTCATATCAGGATGGTGAATCTAGGAAGCTCTAGACTATTTGGCTGGCCTTTGAAAGTGGTGAGTCCACTGGTGGCAGAGGCCCCTGAATTTGGCCTTCAGGGCTGTCAATACAAGATCTTTAAAACTGCTGCAAAGTTATTTATCCTACAACCTACTCCTGGAATGTGACTTACCAACGTTTTGGGACACTGTGGTCATATGTGCATTAATCAAGATTGTGAATCTAGGAAGCTCTAGACTGTTTGGTGGGCCTTTGAAACTAGTGTTCCCAACCATAGTGGAGGACATATTATTTTGCTATTTGATGGGCATGAAGTGAAGATCTTCAAAAACGGGGAATAGTCCTTTATTCTGCAGCCAACTCCTTGAATTTTAAACACCAATCCTTTGTGACAATGTGGTCATCGGGGCTATATCAGCTTCGCGAATCTAGGAAGGTCTAGACTACATGGTTGCTGCTTGAAAGTATTGCGTCCATCTGAGGCAGAGGCCACGTTCTTCAGCCTTTGAAGGATATCAGTTCAAGATCTTAGAGGTAGAGCAAAGTTGTTGGTAACTTGCCCCTTTCAATTTAACTTAAGGCACCAATGTCTTTGGACACTGTGCTTGTTGATTTCATATCAGGTGGGTGAATCTAGGAAGCTCTAAACTAATTGGCTGGCCTTTGAAAGTTGTGTGTCCACTGGTGGCAGAGACCCCCAAATTCGGCCTTCAAGTCTGTCACTTCAAGATCTTTAAAACTGCTGCAAAGTTGTATATCCTGCAGCCTAGTCCTTGAATGTGACACACCAACGTTTTGGGATACTGTAGTCATCTGTGTGGTAATCAGGTTTGTGAATCTAGGAAGCTCTAGACGTTTTGGTGGGCCTTTGAAAGTTGTGTCTCCACTGATGGAGGAGGCCACTTTTTCTCCACTTTAAAAGCTATGTCTGTTCAAGTCTAAGCTGGGGCAAGGTTGTCTATCCTGGCAAAGTTGTTGGTAACCTGCCCCTTTCAATAAACTTAAGACACCAATGTCGTTGGACACTGTGCTTCTTGGTTTCATATCAGGTGGGTGAATCTAGGAAGCTCTAGACTATTTGGCTGGCCTTTGAAAGTTGTGTGTCCACTGATGGAGGAGGCCACTTTTTCTGCCCTTTGAAAGCTATGTCTGTTCAAGTCTAAGCTGGGGCAAAGTTGTCGATCCTGGGCACTGATCAATGAATTTGACACCTCATTGTTTTTGGACACTGTTCTCGTTGGGGGTATGTCATGTTTGTGAATCTAGTAAGCTCTAGATGGTCGCCTTTTCTAAGTGGTGAGTCCAGTGGTGGCAGAGGCCCCTAATTTTGGCGTACAAGGCTGTCAATTCAAGATCTTTGAAACTACTGCAAAGTTATTTATCCTGCATCCTATTCCTTGAATGTGACACACCAACGTTTTGGGACACTGTGGTTATCTGTGCGGTAATCTGGTTTGTGAATCTAGGAAGCTCTACACTGTTTGGTGGGCCTTTGAAAGTAGTGTGCCCAGTCATGGTGGAGGCCGCTGCATCTGGCTATTTGATGGGCATGAAGTGAAGATCTTCAAAAACGGGGCACGGTCCTTTACCCTGCAGCCAACTCCTTGAAGTTTACACACCAATCTTTTGGGACAATGTGGTCATCGGGGCTATATCAGCTTCGCGAATCTAGGAAGGTCTAGACTACATGGTTGCTGCTTCAAAGTATTGCGTCCATCAGTGGCAAAGGCCGCATTTTTCAGCCTAAGAAGGATATCAGTTCAAGATCTTACGGGTAGGGCAAAGTTGTGGGTAACCTTCCCCTTTCAATAAACTTAATACATCAATGTCTTTGAACACTGCGCTTGTTGGTTTCATATCAGGCTGGTGAATCTAGGAAGCTCTAGACTATTTGGCTGGCCTTTGAGAGTTGTGGTTCCACTGGTGGCAAATGCCCCTAAATTCGGCCTTCAAGGCTGTCAAAGCAAGATCTTTAAAATTGCTGCAAAGTTATATATCCTACAGCCTGCTCCGGGAATGTGACACACCAACGTTTTTGGACAATTTGGTCATCTGTGCGTTAATTAGATTTGTGAATATAGGAAGCTCTAGACTGTTTGGTGGGCTTTTGTAAGTTGTGCTTACACCCATGGCAGGGGCCACTTTTCGGGCACTGCCAGGCTCTGTCTCTTCAAGTGGAAGCTGTGGCAAAAATTGTTTTTTCTACATGCCCATTAATGAAGTTTGCAGACCCATATCTTTTGACACTGGGGTCATTGGGGCTCCATCAGGTTCATGAATCTAGGAAGCTCTAGACTATTTGGTTTGCATTTGAAAGTAGTGTGTCCACCAATGGTGGAGGCCTCTTTATCTTGCTATTTGAAGGGCATATTTTATCTTGCTATTTGAAGGGTGTCATTAGAGGATAGACAACTTTGCCCCAGCTTAGACTTAAACAGACATAGCTTTCAAAGGGCAGAAAAAGTGGCCTCCTCCATTAGTGGACACACAACTTTCAAAGGCAAGCCAAATAGTCTAGAGCTTCCTAGATTCACCCACCTGATATGAAACCAACAAGCACAGTGTCCAAAGACATTGGTGTCTTAAGTTTTTTGAAAGGGGCATGTTACCAACAATTTTGCAGGATAAAGGACTGTGCCCCAGTTTTGAAGACCTTGGCTTTATACCCTTCAAATAGTTAAGACGTTATCCTACAACAGACGCTATCCAACAAAATTTTGTCACTTAGCTTCTTTTTGTAGGATAGCATAACCACAAGCTGCTAAGCTACAAAAATGCTGCTAAGTGACAAAAGTTTTGTCACTTAGCATCTGCCAAAGATGCTAAGCTACAAAATAGCTACAGGATTTATTTTGCTGGGGTGACATAGGCTATCATTTATGGACAGCCCTTATACGCCGTATGCAGGTCTAAAATTAGAGCATCGCTTGGCGAATCATCGCAGAAATCGTGAACGGAGGTTGGGGGTGCTTTTAACATTGGCTTCTATGGGAGAAAACATGTTATTTTGCTCTAACTTGTTAAATATTCATCCGATCTTTAAAGGGACGTTCTCGTCCTTATGACGGACATAAATTGACGCGTTGTAACTACTGTGAATGGGCGCCAAATTTGTGACGTGACCACTAACGTCGCCGGATTACGTTCCAAAGTGAAAAACACGTCGCCGGCCGTGGCGTCGTTAGGCTAACGTTGGCGTACCTAAGCTTAACAACCACAGGACGAGACTGTCCCTTTCAACAGTAAATGAGTAAAAGTTGTAAATTTATCCCAGGCACCCCATACAAGCCTTCAAATTTTCCAAATAGGTAAATTTTCCGTACTATTACGAAAATTTCGTTTTTCCCCATAGGCACCAATGCAAAGTAGGGTCACTTCTGGAGCCCAATATTTCACCACGCGACGTCGGAAATGCCTAGGATACCGCTAACCCGTTTAATCTGTATAATGACATTGTACGAAGAACTCTATTTTCAAATCATCAAATTCTTCAACCAGGACCGATAACATTTACAATGGAAAAAATGGTTATTTTTTATATGTCCGAGATGAAAAAAAAGTAAACTAAATAAAAAAAAATTGTAGAAAAAAAGTTGTACTCGGATGTTGATGAATTGTTCTATGTGGATGCATGCTCATTAGAGGCTATTTGTCTGACGAAATCACGCATGGTGGCCGTGTTTGCGGCCATAGAGCACTTGTAACATGGTTCCTATGCAAATATTCGAAAAGGCCACTTAATTCTGATAAGTTTTAAAAAAAAGATTGGCAAAATCGATGCAGTAGAAGCTTTGATATCAAACATTTTCCAAACCAGTCATAACCGCGGCCGCCGATGCCTAGCAACGGCCGCTGACGCCTAGCAACGGCCGCCGACGCCTAGCAACAGCCGCCGGCGCCTAGCAACGGCCGCCGACGCCTAGCAACAGCCGCCGACGCCTAGCAACGGCCGCCGACGCCTAGCAACGGCCGCCGACGTAAGCAACGGCCGCCGACGTTAAGCAACGGCCGCAGACACCAACATCTTGTGTGATGCTAAATGAAATATTATAATAAGAAGACATGATTATGGAGTATGAGGTCCGTCATAATCACCGCTGGGTCCATTATCCTGAATTCTGATTGGCCAATACCATGGCAACAGTGATCACATGGTCCTTTTTTGATAAGGAACGTTTGGAGGTAAGTATAGAGTCCGGATATATTTACCTCGCCTCCATTTCCTACTTATTTCCTTCGAAACGGCCCTGTAAGCACCGCTGCTCCCCACAGCCATTACATAAAATCTTATGGACTTTTTGTTGGATAACATCCCTTTTGTAGGATAGCAGCATGACCTGAATGCTATCCAACAAACAGGTTTTGTTGGATAGCGTTCTTTTGTAGGATAGCATCTTAAGCTTGATGCTAAGTGACAAATGTAAACTTTTTGCTGGATAGCGTCCTTTTGTAGGATAGCGTCTTAACATACCCTTCAAATAGGAAGATAAAAAGGCCTCCACCATTGGTGGGCACACTACTTTCAAATGCCAACCAAATAGTCTAGAGCTTCCTAGATTCATGAACCTGATGGTGCCCCAATGACACCAGTGTCAAAAGATATGGGTGTGCATACTTCATTGAAGAGCATGTACGAAAAACAACTTTTACCAAAGCTTCCACTTGAAGAGACAGAGCCTGGCAGTGCCCGAAAAATGGCCCCTGCCATGGGTGCATGCACAACTTTCAAAGGCCCACCAAACAGTCTATAGCTTCCTAGATTCATTAACCTGATTACCGCACAGATGACCACAGTATCCCAAAACATTGGTGTGTCACATTCAAGGACTAGGCTGCAGGATAAATAATTTTTACAGCAGTTTTAAAGATCTTGAATTGACAGCCTTGAAGGCCGAATTTAGGGCTGGAGTTATACGCGCGGGCATAGCACCAGATGCCCGCACCCACAGATTTGCTTGTATACTCGGGAGTGAAATCCGCGCAAATAGATCTGCTCATATACGCGGATGTTGTGGCCGCGTATACAAGTACAGTAATGTACGCGGATGTATCTTTTTTGTTCATCATAATATCATTAGTAAATCGGGGGCAGAGCCCCCGAATCCCCCCTTTTTTTCTTATTTCTATGTTTTATTTTTAATGTTTTATTTTAAGAATGCAATACAGCCAGCTTACCTTATGTCCGCGTACATTATCAGATCTGTATGCGCGACTTTGTGTCCGCGTATATAAGAAATTCTATATACGCGACGTCCGCGTGCGCGACTATGGCGCGTATAGCCGGCCTCCGAATTTAGGGCGCTCTGCCAACGGTGGACTCACCTCTTTGAAAAGGCAACCATATAGTCTAGAGTTTCCATTGTCTTTAGACACTGTTCTCATTGGAGCTATATCAGGTTTGTGAATCTAATAAGCTCTAGACTATATGGTTGCCTTTTCAAAGTGGTGAGTCCACTGGTAGCAGAGATCCCTAAATTCATCCTTCAGCGCTGTCCATTCAAGATCTTCAAAACTCCTGCAAAGTTATTTATCCTGCAGCCTATTCCTGGAATGTGACTTACCAAAGTTTTGGGACACTGTGGTCATCTGTGTGTTAATCAGGATTGTGAATCTAGGAAGCTCTAGACTGTTTGGTGGGCCTTTGAAAGTAGTGTTCCCAGCCATGGTTGAGGACGCTTCATCTTGCTATTTGATGGGCATGAAGTTAAGACCTTCAAAAGTGGGGCATAATCCTTTATCTTGCAGCTAACTCCTCGAATTTTACACACCAATCTTTTCGGACAATATGGTCATCAGGACTATATCAGCTTGGCGAATCTAGGAAGGTCTAGACTACATGGTTGCTGCTTGAAAGCATTGTGTCAATAAGTGGCAGAGGCCATGTTTTTCAGCCTTTGACGGAGATTAGATCAAGATATTACAGGTAGGGCAAAAAGTTGTTGGTAAGCTGCCCCTTTTAATAAACTTAAGACACCAATGTCTTTGGACACTGTTCTCATTGGGACTATATCAGGTTTGTGAATCTAGTAAGCTCTAGACTATATGGTTGCCTTTTCAAAGAGGTCGGTCCACTGTTGGGAGAGCCCCCTAAATTCGGCCTTCAAGACTGTCAATTCAAAATCTTTAAAACTGCTGCAAAGTTATTTATCCTGCAGCCTACTCCTGGAATGGGACACACCAACATTTTGGGACACTGTGGTCATCTGTGCGGTAATCAGGTTTGTGAATCTAGGAAGCTCTAGCCTGTTTGGTGGGCCTTTTAAAGTAGTGTTCCCAGCAATGGGATATTAGATCAAAATATTACAGGTAGGGCAAAGTTGTTGGTAGCCTGCCCCTTTCAATAAACTTAAGACACCAATGTCTTTGGACACTGTGCTTTTTGGTTTCATATCAGGTAGGTGAATCTAGGAAGCTCTAGACTGTTTGGCTGGCTTTTGAAAGTTGTGTGTCCACTGGTGTCAGAGGCCCCTAAATTCAGCCTCCAAGGCCGTCAAAGCAAGATCTTTAAAACTACTGCAAAGTTATTTATCCTACAGCCTACTCCTGGAATGTGACTTACCAACGTTCTGGGACACTGTGGTCATCTGTGCATTAATCAGGATTGTGAATCTAGGAAGCTCTAGACTGTTTGGTGGGCCTTTGAAAGTTGTGCATGCACCCATGGCAGGGGCCACTTTTTGGGCAATGCCAGTGTGTCTCTTCAAGTCGAAGCTGTTGCAAAAGTTGTTTTTCCTGCATCCCCGTCAATGAAGTTTCAACACTCGTGTCTTTGGACACTGGGGTCATTGGGGCTATTTCAGGTTTATGAATCTATGAAGCTCTAGACTCTTTGGCTGGCTTTTGAAAGTTGTGTGTCCACTGGTGGCAGAGACCCCTAAATTCGGCCTTCAAGGCTGTCCCTTCAAGATCTTTGAAACTGCGGCAAAGTTATTCATCCTGCTGCCTAGTCCTTGAATGTGACAGACCAACGTTTTGGGATAATGTTGTCATCCCTTTGGTAATCAGGGTTGTGAATCTAGGAAGCTCTAGACTGTTTGGTGGGCCTTTGAAAGTTGTGCATGTACCTATGGCAGGGCCCACTTTTTGGGTACTGACAGGGTGTCTCTTCAAGAGGTCTTCAAAACTGGGGCATAGTCCTTAATCCTGCAGCCAATTCCCTGAATTTTACACCCCAATCTTTTTGGACAATGTGGTCTCCAGGCCTATATCAGCTTCGTGAATCTAGGAAGGTCTAGAATACATGGTTGCTGTTTGAAAGTATTGCGACTATCAGTGGCAGAGGCCACGTTTTTCAGCCTTTGAAGGATATTAGTGCAAGATCTTAGAGGTAAGGCAAAGTTGTTGATAACCTGCCCCGTTCAATAAACTTAAGACACCGATGTCTTTGGATACTGTGCTTGTTGGTTTCATATCAGGTGGGTGAATCTAGAAATCTCTAGACTATTCGGCTGGCCTTTGAAAGTTGTGTGTCACTTCAAGATCTTTGAAACTGTTGCAAAGTTATTTATCCTGCAGACTAGTCCTGGAATGTGACACACCAACGTTTTGGGATACTGTGGTCATCTGTGCGGTAATCAGTTTGTGAATCTAGGAACCTCTAGCCTGTTTTGTGGGCCTTTCAAAGTAGTGTTCCCAGCCATGGTGGAGGCCGCTTCATATTGCTATTTGATGGTCATGAAGTAAATATGTTCAAAAGTGGGGCATAGTCCTTTATCTTGTAGCTAACTCCTTGAATTTTACACACCAATCTTTTGGGACAATGTGGTCATCGGGGCTATATCAGCTTCGCGAATCTAGGAAGGTCTAGACTACATGGTTGCTGTTTGAAAGTATTGAATCCATCAGTGACAAAGGACACGTTTTTCCGCCTTTGAAGGATATCAGTTCAAGATCTTACAGGTAGGACAAAGTTGTTTGTAACCTGCCCTTTTCAATAAACTTAAGACACCAATGTCTTTGGACACTGTGCTTGTTGGTTTCATATCAGGTGAGTGAATCTAGGAAGCTTTAGACTATTTTGCTGGCCTTTGAAAGTTGTGTGTCCACTGATGGAGGAGGCCACTTTTTCTCCCCTTTGAAAGCTATGTCTGTTCAAGTCTAAGCTGGATGAAAGTTGTCTATCCTGAGCACTGGTCAGTGAATTTGACACCGCATCGACTTTGGAGACTGTTGTCGTCGGGGCTATATCAGGTTTTTTAATCTAGTAAGCTCTAGACTATATGGTTGCCTTTTCAAGGGGTGAGAGAACTGCTGTAAAGTTATTTATCCCGCTGAACGCTATTGTATGTTTTGGTGTTAATTATCATTTCCGTGCATTATCAGATATAACTAGTACGGCTGGTATTGTCTTTACTGGGAGGGCTAGTCGAGTGGTGAGTGAGTCCACGGTATGGGCGCTCAATCCATAACATGAACAACGTCTGGCAGTGCGGTAAGTTTATTGGTGGTTATAGTGATGCGTACAGCTGCTCTAGGAGGCAATGAATCCAAGGTATTACAGTTCAGTTTGAGGGATGCAAGCTTCCTCCGTGAAGTCCGCTTGCTCTCGCCCCCGGCCGTTTCGTAACGACGTAGTATAAGTCACCAGATGTCCCTTGATTGTATGGCTATCTAAACCCCTTCCGAATCTCCCGATTCGTCTGATCCAAGTGCTACTGTTCTCTCTACCCCGACTCTCCTACACTCTCGCTTATAAAGCAGTCTAATATTGATTTTTCCCAGGGCCTCAGTGCTTGCGGGGAAGTGTGTCCCGATGATCATTGTTGTCAGGTATACCGACACTTGCCAGCGGCACCGGCCACTATATATATGTATGTTTTTATAACCTAAGTAATTTGGAAGAATTCTTATCATGTATGTTCATCTGGTGACTCTTACACTAATTCAATAGACATGCACAAAGCAAACGTTAACTTCTACCTTTGTGCACCGCAGCCTAGTCCTTGAATGTGACACACCAACGTTTCGGGATACTGTGGTCATCTGTGTGGTAATCAGGTTTGTGAATCTAGGAAGCTCTAGACTGTTTGGTGGGCCTTTGAAAGCTGTGCATACACCCATGGCAGAGGCCACTTTTCGGGCACTGCCAGGATCTGTCTCTTCAAGTGGAAGCTGTGGCAAAAGTTGTTTTTCCTACATGCCCATGAATGAAGTTTGCACACCCATATCGTTTGACACTGGGGTCATAGGGGCTCCATCAGGTTCATGAATCTAGGAAGCTCTTGACTATTTGGTTGGAATTTGAAAGTAGTGTGTCCAGCAATGATGGAGGCCTATATATCTTCCTATTTGAAGGGCATGAAGCCAAGGTCTTCGAAACTGGGGCATAGTCCTTTCTCCTGCAAAGTTGTTGGTAACCTGCCCCTTTCAATAAACTTAAGACACCAATGTCTTTGGACACTGTGTTTGTTGGTTTCATATCAGCTGGGTAAATCTAGGAAGCTCTAGACTATTTGGCTGGCCTTTGAAAGTTGTGTGTCCAGTGATGGAGGAGGCCACTTTTTCTGCCATTTGAAAGCTATGTCTGTACAAGTCTAAGCTGGGCCAAAGTTGTCTTTCCTGGGTACTGGTCAATGAATTTGACACCCCATTGTCTTTGGACACTTTTCTCATTGGGGCTATATCAAGTTTGTGAATCTAGTAAGCTCTAGACTATATGGTTGCCTTTTCAAAGAGGTGAGTCCACCGTTGGCAGAGCCCCCTAAATTCGGGCTTCAAGGCTGTCAATTCAAGAACTTTAAAACTGCTGCAAAGTTATTTATCCTACAGTCTACTCCTGGAATGTGACACACCAACCTTTTGGGACACTGTGGTCATCTGGGCGGTAATCAGGTTTGTGAATCTAGGAAGCTCTAGCCTGTTTGGTGGGCCTTTCAAAGTAGTCTACCCAGCCATGGTTGAGGCTGCTTTATCTTGCTATTTGATGGGCATGAAGTTAAGATCTTTAAAAGTGGGGCATAGTCCTTTATCTTGCAGCTAACTCATCAAATTTTACAGACCATTCTTTTGGGACAATGTGGTCATCAGGGCTATATCAGCTTTGCGAATCTAGGAAGGTCTAGACTACATGGTTGCTGCTTGAAAGTATTGCGTCAATAAGTGGCAGAGGCCATGTTTTTCAGCCTTTCATGGATATTAGATCAAGATATTACAGGTAGGGCAAAAGTTGTTGGTAAGCTGCCCCTTTCAATAAACTTAAGACACAATTGTCTTTGGACACTGCGCTTGTTGGTTTCATATCAGGTGGGTGAATCTAGGAAGCTCTAGACTATTTGGCTGGCCTTTGAAAGTTGTGTGTCAACTAGTGGCAGAGACCCCTAAATTCGGCCTTTAAGGCTGTCACTTCAAGATTTTTGAAACTGCTGCAAAGTTATTTATCCTGCATCCTACTCCTTGAATGTGACACACCAACGTTTTGGGATACATCGGTCATCTGTGCGGTAATCAGGTTTATGAATCTAGGAAGCTCTAGACTGTTTGGTGGGCCTTTGAAAGTTGTGCATGCACCCATGGCAGGGGCCACTTTTAGGGCACTGCCAGGGTGTCTCTTCAAGCCGTCTTCAAAATTGGGGTATAGTCCCTAATCCTGCAGCAGATTCCCTGAATTTTACACCCCAATCATTTTGGACAATGTCGTTGGCTGAGTAACATAAGGTCGTATCTCAAAAAAATCAAATTTTTTATTATTTTTGAACCGGCTTCCCTACCCCCTAAAATATCCAGAAATTTTGGAATTTATCGAATTTTCGAAATCTTTGGCATGTTATAAACCAGTAAACAAAGGTCGTATCTGCACAATGTCACTTTTCAGTGAGTAACATAAGGTCGTATCTGCTTTAAACCAAAGTTTTATTTTCAGTAAATTATGTTAATCTATACAAAATAAAAATATTCTATAATTCAGTTTATTAGACAACTATCCTACAAACATTATCAAAACATTATTAACACATCGTTAATCGAATCAAAGGTAGATATAGTAATATAGTTTTGAAATGCTGGATACGACCATACGAAAAAGTGGTCTCCTCCATCAGTGGACCCACAACTTTCAAAGGCCAGCCAAATAGTCTAGAGCTTCCTAGATTCACCCACCTGATATGAAACCAACGAGCACAGTGTGCAAAGACATTGATGTCTTAATTTTATTGAAAGGGGCAGGTTACCAACAACTTTGCAGGATAAAGGACTATGACCCAGTTTCGAAGACCTTGGCTTCATGCCCTTCAAATAGGAAGATATATAGGCCTCCATCATTGCTGGACACACTCCTTTCAAATTCCAACCAAATAGTCTAGAGCTTCCTAGATTCATGAACCTGATGGAGCCCCTATGACCCCAGTGTCAAAAGATATGGGTGTGCAAACTTCATTCACGGGCATGTAGGAAAAACAACTTTTGCCACAGCTTCCACTTGAAGAGACAGATCCTGGCAGTGCCCGAAAAGTGGCCTCTGCCATGGGTGTATGCACAACTTTCAAACGCCCACCAAACAGTCTAGAGCTTCCTAGATTCACAAACCTGATTACCGCACAGATGACCACAGTATCCCAAAACGTTGTTGTGTCACATTCCAGGACTAGGCTGCAGGATAAATAACTTTGCAGCAGTTTTAAAGATCTTGAATTGACAGCCTTGAAGGCCGAATTGAGTGGGCTCTGCCAACGGTGGACTCACTTCTTTGAAAAGGCAACCATATAGTCTAGAGCGCACTAGATTCGCAAACCTGATGTATCCCCGATGAGAACAGTGTCCAAAGACAATGGGGTGTCAAATTCATTGACCAGTGTCCGGGATCGACAATTTTGCACCAGCTTAGACTTGAACAGACATAGCTTTCAAATGGCAGAAAAAGTGGCCTCCTCCATCAGTGGACACAAAAGTGGCCCCTGCCATGGGTGTATGCACAACTTACAAAGGCCTACCAAACAGTCTAGAGCTTCCTAGATTCACAAACCTAATTAACGCACAGATGACCAAATTGTCCCAAAACGTTGGTGTGTCACATTCCCGGAGAAGGCTGTAGGATATATAACTTTGCAGCAGTTTTAAAGATCTTGCTTTGACAGCCTTGAAGGCCGAATTTAGGGGCCTTTGCCACCAGTGGACACACAACTTTCAAAGGCCAGCCAAATAGTCTAGAGGTTCCTAGATTCACCAGCCTGATATGAAACCAACAAGCGCAGTGTCCAAAGACATTGATGTATTAATTTTATTGAAAGGGGCAGGTTACCAGCAACTTTGCCCTACCCGTAAGATCTTGAACTGATATCCTTCTTAGGCTGAAAAACGTGGCCTTTGCCACTGATGGACACAATACTTTGAAGCAGCAACCATGTAGTCTAGACCTTCCTAGATTCGCGAAGCTGATAGAGCCCCGATGACCACATTGTCCCAAAAGATTGGTGTGTAAACTTCAAGGAGTTGGCTGCAGGGTAAAGGACCGTGCCCCGTTTTTGAAGATCTTCACTTCGTGCCCATCAAATAGCCAGATAAAGCAGCCTCCACCATGACTGGGCACACTTCTTTCAAAGGCCCACCAAACAGTCTAGAGCTTCCTAGATTCACAAACCTTATTACCACACAGACAACCACAGTGTCCCAAAACGTTGGTGTGTCACATTCAAGGATTAGGCTGCAGGATAAATAACTTTGCAGCAGTTTCAAAGATCTTGAAGTGACAGCCATGAAGGCCGATTTTAGGGGTCTCTGCCACCAGAGGACTCACCACTTTGAAAAAGCAACCACATAGCCTAGAGCTCAATAGATTCAGAACCCTGATGTAGCCCCAATGAGAACAGTGTCCAAAGACAATGGGATGTCAAATTCTTTAACCAGTGCCCAGGATAGACAACTTTGCCCCACCTTAGATTTGAACAGACATAGCTTTCAAAGGGCAGAAAAAGTGGCCTCCTCCATCAGTGGACCCACAACTTTCAAAGGCCAGCCAAATAGTCTAGAGCTTCCTAGATTCACCCACCTGATATGAAACCAACAAGCACAGTGTCCAAAGACATTGGTGTGTGAAGTTTATTGAAAGGGGCAGGTTACCAACAACTTTGCCTTACCCGTAAGATCTTGAACTGATATAATTCAAAGGCTGAAAAACGTGGTCACTGCCACTGATGGACGCAATACTTTCAAGCAGCAACCATGTAGTCTAGACCTTCCTAGATTCGCGAAGCTGATATAGCCCCGATGACCACATTGTCACAAAAGATTGGTGTGTAAAATTCAAGGAGTTGGCTGCAGAATAAAGGACTATTCCCCGTTTTTTGAGATCTTCACTTCATGCCCATCAAATAGCAAGATAATGCGTCTTTCACCATGGCTGAGCACACTACTTTCAAAGGCCCACCAAACAGTCTAGAGCTTCCTAGATTCACAATCCTGATTAACGCACAGATGACCACAGTGTCCCAAAACGTTGGTAAGTCACATTTCAGGAGTAAGCTGTAGGATAAATACATTTGCAGCAGTTTTAAAGATCTTGCTTTGACAGCCTTTAAACTCTAATTTAGGGGCCTTTGCCACCAGTGGACACACAACTTTCAAAGGCCAGCCAAATAGTCTAGAGCTTCCTAGATTCAACCACCTGATATGAAACCAACAAGCACAGTGTCCAAAGACATTGGTGTCTTAAGTTTATTGAGAGGGGCAGGTTACCAACAACTTTGCCCTTCCTGTAAGATCATGATCTGATATCCTTCAAAGGCTGAAAAACGTGGCGTCTGCCACTTATTGACCCAATACTTTCAAACAGCGACCATGTAGCCTAGACCTTCCTAGATTCATGAAGCTGATACAGCCACGATAACCACATTGTCTAAAAAGATTGGGGTGTAAAATTCAGGGAATTGGCTGCAGGATAAATGACTATACCCCAATTTTGAAGACATTGACTTCATGCCCTTCAAATAGCAAGATAAAACAGCCTCCACCATGGCTGGGCACACTACTTTTAAAGGCTGAGCAAATAGTCTAGAGCTTCCTAGATTCACAAACCTGATTACTGCAAAGATGACCACAGTGTCCAGAAACTTGGCTGTGTCACATTCCAGGAGTAGGCTGTAGGATAAATAACTTTGTAGCAGTTTTAAAGATCTTGAATTGACAGCTTTGAAGGCCGAATTTATGGGCCTCTGCCGCTCGTAGGCTCACCAGTTTTGAAAGGCAACCATATAGTGTAGAGCTTACTAGCTTCACAAACCTGATATAGCCCCAATGAGAAGAGTGTCAAAAGACAATGAGGTGTCAAATTCATTGACCCGTGCCCAGGATAGACAACTCTGCCCCAGCTTAGACTTGAACAGACATAGCTTTCAAAGGGGAGAAAAAGTGGCCTCCTCCATCAGTGCACACACAACTTTCAAAGGCCAGCCAAATAGTCTAGAGCTTCCTACATTCACCCACCTGATATGAAACCAAGAAGCACAGTGTCCAAAGACATTGATGACTTAAGTTTATTGAAAGGGGCTGGTTACCAACAACTTTGCCAGGATAGACAAGCTTGCCCCAGCTTAGACTTGAACAGACATAGCTTTCAAAGTGGAGAAAAAGTGGCCTCCTCCATCAGTGGACGCACAACTTTCAAAGGCCCACCAAACAGTCTAGAGCTTCCTAGATTCACAAACCTGATTACCGCACAGATGACCACAGTATCCCAAAACGTTGGTGTGTCACATTC
The DNA here is from genome assembly GCA_936440205.1 of Lepidonotus clava. Lineage (NCBI taxonomy): Eukaryota > Metazoa > Annelida > Polychaeta > Phyllodocida > Polynoidae > Lepidonotus > Lepidonotus clava. The sequence continues at coordinate 43,394,284 of OW387146.1, read as the reverse complement.
AAGGACTAAGCTGCAGGATAAATAACTTTGCAGCAGTTTTAAAGATCTTGAAGTGACAGCTTTAAAGGCCGAACTTATGGCCTCTGCCACCAATGGACTCAGCACTATGAAAAGGCAACCATATAGTCTAGAGCTTACTAGATTCACAAACCTGGTATAGCTCCAATGAGAACAGTGTCCAAAGACAATGGGGTGTCAAATTCATTGACCAATGCCCAGGATAGACAACTTTGCCCCAGGTTAGACTTGTACAGACATATCTTTCAAAGGGCAGAAAAAGTGGCCTCCTCCATCAGTGGACACACAACTTTCAAAGGCCAGCCAAATAGTCTAGAGTTTCCTAGATTCACCCACCTGATATGAAACCAACAAGCACAGTGTGCAAAGACATTGATGTCTTCATTTTATTGAAAGGGGTAGGTTACCAACAACTTTGCAGGATAAAGGACTATGCCCCAGTTCAGAAGACCTTGGCTTCATGCCCTTCAAATAGCAAGATAAAGAGGCCTCCACCATTGCTGGACGCACTACTTCCAAATGCCAATAAAATATTCTAGAGCTTCCTAGATTCATGAACCTGATGGAGTCCCAATGACCCCAGTGTCAAAAGATATGGGTGTGTCAACTTCATTGACGGGCATGTAGGAAAAACAACTTTTGCCGCAGCTTCCACTTGAAGAAACACAGCCTGGTAGTGCCCGAAAAGTGGCCCCTGCCATGGGTGTATGCACAACTTTTAAAGGCCCACCAAACAGTCTAGAGCTTCCTAGATTCACAAACCTCATTACCGCACAGATGAACGCAGTGTCCCAAAACGTTGGTAAGTCACATTCCAGGACTAGGCTGCAGGATAGATAACTTTGCAACAGTTTCAAAGATCTTGAAGTGACAGCCTTGAAGGCCAAAATTAGTGGCCTCTGCCACCAGTGGACTCACCACTTTGAAAAGGTCTAGAGCTTACTAGAATCACAAACCTGATATAGCCCCAACGAGATCAGTGTCAAAAGATAATGGGGTGTCAAATTCATTGACCAGTGCCCAGGATAGACAACTTTGCCCCGGTTTATACTTGAACAGACATAGCTTTCAAAGGGGAGAAAAAGTGACCTCCTCCATCAGTGGACACACAACTTTCAAAGGCCAGCCAAATAGTCTAGAGCTTCCTAGATTCACCCACCTGATATGAAACCAACAAGCGCAGTGTCCAAAGACATTGATGTCTTAAGTTTATTGAAAGGGGCAGGATACCAACAACTTTGCCCTACCTGTAAGATCATGATCTGATATCCTTCAAAGGCTGAAAAATGTGGCCTCTGCCACTTATTGACCCAATACTTTCAAACGGCAACCATGTAGCCTAGACCTTCCTACATTCCTGAACCTGATATAGCCACGATAACCACATTGTCTTAAAAGATAGGGGTGTAGAATTCAGGGAATTGGCTGCAGGATAAAGGACTATGCCCCAGTTTTGAAGACGTTGACTTCATGCCCTTCAAATAGCAAGATAAAGCGGCCTCCACCATGGCTGGGCACAATACTTTTAAAGACCCACCAAACAGTCTAGAGCTTCCTAGATTCACAAACCTGAATAACGCACATATGACAATATTGTCCCAAAATGTTGATCTGTCACATTCCCGGAGTAGGCTGGAGGATATATAACTTTGCAGCAGTTTGAAATATCTTGAAGTGACAGCCTTATAGGCCGAAATTAGGGGCCTCTGCCACCAGTGGACTCACCACTTTGAAAATGTCTAGAGCTTACTAGAATCACAAACCCGATGTAGCCCAGATGACCACATTGTCCCAAAAGATTGGTGTGTAAAATTCAAGGAGTTGGCTGCAGAATAAAGGACTATTCGCTGTTTTTGAAGATCTTAACTTCATGCCCATCAAATAGCAAAATAATGCATCCTCCACCGTGGCTAGGCAAACTACTTTCAAAGGCCAACCAAACGGTCTAGAGCTTCCTAGATTCACAATCCTGATTAATGCACAGATGACCACAGTGTCCCAAAATGTTAGTAAGTCACATTCCATGAGTAGGTTGTAGGATAAATAACTTTGCAGCAGTTTTAAAGATCTTGAATTGACAGCCCTGAAGGCCAAATTCAGGGGCCTCTGACACCGGTGGACTCACCACTTTGAAAAGGCAACCATATGCAGCCTAGTCCTTGAATGTGACACACCAATGTTTTGGGACACTGTGGTCATCGGTGCGGTAATCAGGTTTGTGAATCTAGGAAGCTCTAGACTGTTTGGTTGGCCTTTGAAAGTAGTGTGCCCAGCCATGGTTGAAGACTCTTTATCTTGCTATTTGAAGGGCATGAAGCCAAGTTCTTCAAAACTTGAGTATTGTCCTTTATCATGCAAAAATTGTTGGTAACTTGCCCCTTTCAATAAACTTAACACACCAATGTCTTTGGACACTGTGCTCGTTGGTTTCATATCAGATGGGTGAATCTAGGAAACTCTAGACTATTTGGCTGGCATTTGAAAGTTGTGTGTCCACTGATGGAGGAGGCCACTTTTTCTCCCCTTTGAGAGCTATGTCTGTTCAAGTTTAAGCTGGGGCAAAGTTGTCTATCCTGGGCATTGGTCAACGAATTTGACACACCATTGTCTTTGGACACTGTTCTCATTGGAGCTATATCAGGTTTGTGAATCTAATAATCTCTAGACTATATGGTTGCCTTTTCAACGTGGTAGGTCCACTGGTGGCAGAGGCCCCTAAATTCAGCCTTCAGGGCTATCCATTCAAGTTCTTAAAAACTCCTGCAAAGTTATTTATCCTTCAGCCCACTCCTGGAATGTGACACACAAACGTTTTGGGACACTGCGGTCTTCTGTGCGGTAATCAGGTTTGTGAATCTAGGAAGCTCTAGAATGTTTGGTGGGCCTTTGAAAGTAGTGTTCCCAGCCATGGTGGAGGACGCATTATCTTGCTATTTGATGGGCATGAAGTGGAGATCTTCAAAAGTGGGGCATAGTCCTTTATCTTGCAGTTAACTCCTTGAATTTTACACCCCAATCTTTTGGGACAATGTGGTCATCGGGGCTATATCAGCTTCGTGAATCTAGGAAGTTCTAGACTACATGGTTGCTGCTTGAAAGTATCGCGTCCATTAGTGGCAGAGGCCATGTTTTTCAGGCTATGAAGGATATCATATCATGATCTTACAGTTAGGGCAAAGTTGTTGGTAACGTGCCCCTTTCAATAAACTTAAGACACCAATGTCTTTGGACACTGTGCTTGTTGGTTTCATATCAGGTGGTTGAATCTAGGAAGCTCTAGACTATTTGGCTGACCTTTGAAAGTTGTGTGTCCACTGGTGGCAAAGGCGCCTAAATTCGGCTTTAAAGGCTGTCAAAACAATATCTTTAAAACTGTTGCAACGGTATTTATCCTACAGCCTACTCCTGGAATGTGACTTACCAATGTTTTGGGACACTGTGGTCATCTGTGCGTTAATCAGGATTGTGAATCTAGGAAGCTCTAGACTGTTTGGTGGGCCTTTGAAAGTAGTGTGGCAAGCCATCGTGGAGGACGCATTATCTTGCTATTTGATGGGCAAGAAGTGAAGATCTTCAAAAACGGGGAATAGTCCTTTATTCTACAGCCAACTCCTTGAATTTTACACACCAATCTTTTGGGACAATGTGGTCATCGGGGCTACATCAGCTTCACGAATATAAGAAGGTTTAGACTACATGGTTGCTGCTTGAAAATATTGCGTCCATCAGTGGCAGTGACCACGTTTTTCAGCCTTTGAAGGATATCAGTTCAAGATCTTACAGGTAGGGTAAAGTTGTTGGTAACCTGCCCCTTTCAATAAACTTAAGTCACCAATGTCGATGGACACTGTGCTTGTTGGTTTCATATCAAGTGGGTGAATCTAGGAAGCTCTAGACTATTCGGCTGGCCTTTGAAAGTTCTGTGTCCACTGATGGAGGAGGCCACTTTTTCTCCCCTTTGAAAGCTATGTCTGTTCAAGTCTAAGCTGGGGCAAAGTTATCTATCCTGGACGCTGGTCAATGAATTTGACACCCCATTGTCTTTGGACACTGTTCTCATTAGGGCTACATCAGGGTTGTGAATCTAGTAAGCTCTAGGCAATATGGTTGCTTTTTCAAAGTGGTGAGTCCACTGGTGGCAGAGGCCCCTAATTTTGGCCTTCAAGGCTGTCACATCAACAGCTTTAAAACTGCTGCAAAGTTATTTATCCTGCAGCCTAGTCCTTGAATGTGACACACCGACATTTTGGGACACTGTGGTTATCTGTGCGGTAATCAGGTTTGTGAATCTAGGAAGCTCTAGATTGTTTGGTGGGCCTTTGAAAGCAGTGTGCCCTGCCATGGTGGAGGCCGCTTTATCTTGCTATTTGAAGGGCATGAAGTCAATGTCTTCAAAACTGGGGCATAGTCCTTTATCCTGCAGCCAATTCCCTGAATTTTACACCCCAATCTTATTAGACAATGTGGTTATCATGGTTATATCACCTTCATGAATCCAGGAAGGTCTAGGCTACATGGTCGCTGTTTGAAAGTATTGGGTCAATAAGTGGCAGAGGCCACGTTTTTTCAGCCTTTGAAGGATATCAGATCATCATCTTACAGGTAGGGCAAAGTTGTTGGTAAACTGCCCCTTTCAATAAACTTAAGTCACCAATGTTGATGGACACTGTGCTTGTTGGTTTCATATCAGGTGGTTGAATCTAGGAAGCTCGAGACTATTTGGCTGGCCTTTGAAAGTTGTGTGTCCACTGGTGGCAAAGGCCCCTAAATTCGAGCTTAAAGGCTGTTAAAGCAAGATCATTAAAACTGCTGCAAATGTATTTATCCTACAGCCTACTCCTGGAATGTGACTTACGAACGTTTTAGGACACTGTGGTCATCTGTGCGTTAATCAGGATTGTGAATCTAGGAAGCTCTAGACTGTTTGGTGGGCCTTTGAAAGTAGTGTGCCCAGCCATGGTGGAGGACACATTATCTTGCGATTTGATGGGCAAGAAGTGAAGATCTTAAAAAACGGGAAATAGTCCTTTATTGTGCAGCCAACTCCTTGAATATTGCACACTAATCTTTTGGGACAATGTGGTCATCGGGGCTATATCAGCTTCGCGAATCTAGGAAGGTTTAGACTACATGGTTGCTGCTTGAAAGTATTGCATCCATCAGTGGCAGTGACCACGTTTTTCAGTCTTTGAAGGATATCAGTTCAAGATCTTACAGGTAGGGCAAAGTTGTTGGTAACCTGCCCCTTTCAATAAACTTAAGACACCTATGTATTTGGACACTGAGCTTGTTGGATTTATATCAGGTTGGTAAATCTAGGAAGCTCTAGACTATTTGGCTGGCCGTTGAAAGTTTTGTGTCCACCGGTGGCAGATGCCCCTAAATCCGGCCTTCAAGGCTGTCAAAGCAAGATCTTTAAAACTGCTGCAAAGTTATTTATCCTGCAGCCTAGTCCTGGAATGTGACACACCAAGTTTTGGGACAATGTGGTCATCTGTGGGGTAATCAGGTTTGTTAATCTAGGAGGATCTAAACTACATGGTGGGCATTTGAAAGTTGTGCATGCACCCATGGCCCGGGCCAATTTTTGGGCAATGCCAGGGTGTCTCTTCAAGTCGAAGCTGTGGCAAAAGTTGTTTTTCCTGCATACACGTCGATGAAGTTTCAAACCCGTGTCTTTGGAAACTGGGGTCATTGGGGCCATATCAGGTTCATGAATCTAGGAAGCTCTAGACTATTTGGCTGGCCTTTGAAAGTTGTGTGTAAACTGGTGGCAGAGACCCCTAAATTCGGCCTTCAAGGCTGTCCCTTCAAGATCTTTGAAACTGCGGCAAAGTTATTCATCCTGCAGCCTAGTCCTTGAATGTGACAGACCAACGTTTTGGGATAATGATGTCATCCCTGCGGTAATCAGGTTTGTGAATCTAGGAAGCTCTAGACTGTTTGGTGGGCCTTTGAAAGTTGTGCATGTACCTATGGCAGGGCCTACTTTTTGGGTACTGCCAGGGTGTCTCTTCAAGAGGTCTTCAAAAATTGGGCATAGTCCTTAATCCTGCAGCCAATTCCCTGAATTTTACACCCCAATCTTTTTGGACAATGTGGTCTCCAGGCCTATATCAGCTTCGTGAATCTAGGAAGGTCTAGACTACATGGTTGCTGTTTGAAAGTATTGCGACCATCAGTGGCAGAGGCCACGTTTTTCAGCCTTTGAAGGATATTAGTGCAAGATCTTAGAAACTGCTGCAAAGTTATTTATCCTGCATCCTACTCCTTGAATGTGACACACCAACGTTTTGGGATACATCGGTCATCTGTGCGGTAATCAGGTTTATGAATCTAGGAAGCTCTAGACTGTTTGGTGGGCCTTTGAAAGTTGTGCATGCACCCATGGCAGGGGCCACTTTTAGGGCACTGCCAGGGTGTCTCTTCAAGCCGTCTTCAAAACTGGGGTATAGTCCCTAATCCTGCAGCAGATTCCCTGAATTTTACACCCCAATCATTTTGGACAATGTCGTTGGCTGAGTAACATAAGGTCGTATCTCAAAAGAAATCAAATTTTTTATTATTTTTGAACCGGCTTCCCTACCCCCTAAAATATCCAGAAATTTTGGAATTTTTTGAATTTTCGAAATCTTTGGCATGTTATAAACCAGTAAACAAAGGTCGTATCTGCACAATGTCACTTTTCAGTGAGTAACATAAGGTCGTATCTGCTATAAACCAAAGTTTTATTTTCAGTAAATTATGTCAATCTATACAAAATAAAAATATTCTATAATTCAGTTCATTAGACAACTATCCTACAAACATTATCAAAACATTATTAACACATCGTTAATCGAATCAAAGGTAGATATAGTAATATAGTTTTGAAATGCTGGATACGACCTTTGATTACTGAAGAAATGGTTCAGATGTTGAGTAACATAAGGTCGTATCTTGTCTGTATTTAAATGTGATGGTGTAAATGTCATATAAGTCCTTACTATTTTAGTGTAAACAAGTGTAGTAAATCTTAGCATACTTCCTGAACTTTACAAATGTTATTTTATGTTATTTGCAATAGCTAAATTGATTTAATTTGTATTTATCTATAATTTATATTTGTCAGATACGACCTTATGTTACTCACTGATTTCCAACTTTTTTCCATAAAACTCAGTAACATAAGGTCGTATCTGAAATGAATTCTCTTCTTGTTGCCATAGTATCATCCTAATAACCTATGGGTATAGAAATATCTCACCAACTAATTTCTAGCTACTTATTCTTCCTAGAAATGGAATATTTTATTTATTGAGCAGATATTTTTAATCATATAACCCTTCAAAGGACGTCATATTTCTTTAATTAGCAATATCTCAAATCTAACATTTGTCAGATACGACCTTATGTTACTCAGCCAACGATGTGGTCTCCAAGCCTATATCAGCTTCGCAAATCTAGGAAGGTCTAGACTACATGGTTGCTGTTTGAAAGTATTGCTTCCATCAGTAGGAAAGGCCACGTTTTTCAGCCTTTGAAGGATATCAGTTCAAGATCTTACGGGTAGGGCAAAGTTGTTCGTAACATGCCCCTTTCAATAAACTTAAGACACCAATGTCTTTGGACACTGTGCTTGTTGGTTTCATATCAGCTGGGTGAATCTAGGAAGCTCTAGACTATTTGGATGGCCTTGTAGGCCAAAATTAGGGGCCTCTGCCACCAGTGGACTCACCACTTTGAAAAAGCAACCATATAGTCTAGAGCTTACTAGATTCACAAACTGATATAGTCCCAATGAGAACAGTGTCCAAAAACAATGGGGTATCAAATTCATTGACCAGTGCCCAGGATAGACAACTTTGCCCCAGCTTAGACTTGAACAGACATAGCTTTCAAAGGGCCGAAAAAGTGGTCTCCTCCATCAGTGGACCCACAACTTTCAAAGGCCAGCCAAATAGTCTAGAGCTTCCTAGATTCACCCACCTGATATGAAACCAACGAGCACAGTGTGCAAAGACATTGATGTCTTAATTTTATTGAAAGGGGCAGGTTACCAACAACTTTGCAGGATAAAGGACTATGACCCAGTTTCGAAGACCTTGGCTTCATGCCCTTCAAATAGGAAGATATATAGGCCTCCATCATTGCTGGACACACTACTTTCAAATTCCAACCAAATAGTCTAGAGCTTCCTAGATTCATGAACCTGATGGAGCCCCTAAGACCCCAGTGTCAAAAGATATGGGTGTGCAAACTTTATTCACGGGCATGTAGGAAAAACAACTTTTGCCACAGCTTCCACTTGAAGAGACAGATCCTGGCAGTGCCCGAAAAGTGGCCTCTGCCATGGGTGTATGCACAACTTTCAAACGCCCACCAAACAGTCTAGAGCTTCCTAGATTCACAAACCTGATTACCGCACAGATGACCACAGTATCCCAAAACGTTGTTGTGTCACATTCCAGGACTAGGCTGCAGGATAAATAACTTTGCAGCAGTTTCAAAGATCTTGAATTGACAGCCTTGAAGGCCGAATTGAGTGGGCTCTGCCAACGGTGGACTCACTTCTTTGAAAAGGCAACCATATAGCTTAGAGCGCACTAGATTCGCAAACCTGATGTATCCCCGATGAGAACAGTGTCCAAAGACAATGGGGTGTCAAATTCATTGACCAGTGTCCAGGATCGACAATTTTGCCCCAGCTTAGACTTGAACAGACATAGCTTTCAAATGGCAGAAAAAGTGGCCTCCTCCATCAGTGGACACAAAATTGGCCCCTGCCATGGGTGTATGCACAACTTACAAAGGCCCACCAAACAGTCTAGAGCTTCCTAGATTCACAAACCTAATTAACGCACAGATGACCAAATTGTCCCAAAACGTTGGTGTGTCACATTCCCGGAGCAGGCTGTAGGATATATAACTTTGCAGCAATTTTAAAGATCTTGCTTTGACAGCCTTGAAGGCCGAATTTAGGGGTCTTTGCCACGAGTGGACACACAACTTTCAAAGGCCAGCCAAATAGTCTAGAGGTTCCTAGATTCACCAGCCTGATATGAAACCAACAAGCGCAGTGTCCAAAGACATTGATGTATTAATTTTATTGAAAGGGGCAGGTTACCAGCAACTTTGCCCTACCCGTAAGATCTTGAACTGATATCCTTCTTAGGCTGAAAAACGTGGCCTTTGCCACTGATGGACGCAATACTTTGAAGCAGCAACCATGTAGTCTAGACCTTCCTATTTTCGCGAAGCTGATATAGCCCCAATGACCACATTGTCCCAAAAGATTGGTGTGTAAACTTCAAGGAGTTGGCTGCAGGGTAAAGGACCGTGCCCCGTTTTTGAAGATCTTCACTTCAGGCCCATCAAATAGCCAGATAAAGCAGCCTCCACCATGACTGGGCACACTTCTTTCAAAGGCCCACCAAACAGTCTAGAGCTTCCTAGATTCACAAACCTTATTACCACACAGACAACCACAGTGTCCCAAAACGTTGGTGTGTCACATTCAAGGATTAGGCTGCAGGATAAATAACTTTGCAGCAGTTTCAAAGATCTTGAAGTGACAGCCTTGAAGGCCGAATTTAGGGGTCTCTGCCACCAGAGGACTCACCACTTTGAAAAAGCAACCACATAGTCTAGAGCTCAATAGATTCAGAACCCTGATGTAGCCCCAATGAAAACAGTGTCCAAAGACAATGGGATGTCAAATTCTTTAACCAGTGCCCAGGATAGACAACTTTGCCCCACCTTAGATTTGAACAGACAGCTTTCAAAGGGCAGAAAAAGTGGCCTCCTCCATCAGTGGACACACAACTTTCAAAGGCCAGCCAAATAGTCTAGAGCTTATTAGATTCACCCACCTGATATGAAACCAACAAGCACAGTGTCCAAAGACATTGGTGTCTCAAGTTTATTGAAAGGGGCAGGTTACCAGCAACTTTGCCCTACCTGTAGGTATGGTATCACAGAGAGTTTTCAGGGAGTTAACACAGAGCCACGTGGTTATAACCAAGTGATAGGGCTTAAAAAAAGAATAGCATATCTATTTTAATCTCCTGAATTGGTTGATTCCTTGATTTTCTATGATTTTTTTTGTATTAAAGATTTTAGTACTTTTTCGAATTATGCAATAAAGAGCATGATTTTCATGTAACTTTTTACACTGATAAAATCAAAATCTGAAAATTTTACACATACTGGGATGTACTTCAAGTTCTGTACTTTCCCACTATATGTGTGATGAACCCCCATATAGCATGGTGAAAATGCAAGAAGAATCAGAAAAGTCATCATAATCAATGATTTTGGCCAATTTGTCAAGGCCCGACAAATCACAAAATATGACTCTAACAAACTGCAACATTTGAACATGTTCCCAAAATTTGTCATTATTGTACCAGATACCATTGAACTCCTCTTGAATCAAGTTTTCCAACAGTATAAGTCTTGTCATGCCCAGACTCAGTGTGTTTCCATGAGTGATGCCTGAACATAGCCATTTTTTAGGGGATTTTGACTTTTTTTAGCTAAAAAAACACACTCTCATGATCCCTAATTTTATACAACAAAAAATCAAAATCTGAGAATTTTACACATACTGGGGTGTAAACCAAGACCTGAAGTGTCTCACTGTATATATGATAAAGCCCCTAATATCATGGTGAAAATGCAAGGACAATGCAAAGTCATCATGCATAATATGACCCAGTGACCAAAGGTGACAGATCACAAAATATGACTCTAACAAACTACGACATTTGAGCATGTTCCCAAAGTTTGTAATTATTGTACTATATACCATTGAACTCCTCTTGAATCAAGCTTTCCAACAGTATAAAGTTTGTAATGCTCAGACTGAGCATAAGTCCATGAGAGTTGACTGAACATGGCTCTTTTTGAGTGTTTTTAGACATTTTTCAGGTGTAAAAGCTCACTCTCCGGGATACCTACTGTAAGATCTTGAACGGATATCCTTCAAAGCCTGAAAAACGTGGCCTCTGCCACTAATTGACGCAATACTTTCAATCAGCAACCATGTAGTCTAGACCTTCCTAGATTAGCAAAACTGATATAGCCCTGATGACCAAATTGTCCCAAAACATTGGTGTGTAAAATTCCAGGAGTTAACTACAAGATAAAGGACTATGCCCAACTTTGGAAGATCTTCACTTCATGCCCATCAAATAGCAAGATAAAGCGGCCTCCAGCATGGCTGGGAACACTACTTTCAAAGGCCCACCAAACATTCCAGAGCTTCCTAGATTCACAAACCTTATTACCGCACAGATGACCGCAGTGTCCCAAAACGTTTGTGTGTCACATTCCAGGAGTAGGCTGAAGGATAAATAACTTTGCAGCAGTTTCAAAGATCTTGAAGTGACAGCCTTGTGGGCCAATTTAGGGGCCTCTGCCACCAGTGGACTCATCACTTTGAAAAAGCAACCATATAGTCTAGAGCTTACTAGATTCACAAACCTGATATAGCCCCAATGAGAACAATGTTCAAAGACAATGGGGTGTCAAATTCATTGACCAGTGCCCAGGATAGAAAACTTTGCCCCAGCTTAGACTTGAACAGACATAGCTTTCAAAGGGCAGAAAAAGTGGCCTCCTCTATCAGTGGAAACAGAACGTTCAAAGACTAGCCAAATAGTCTAGAGCTTCCTAGATTCGCCCACTTTATATGAAACCAACAAGCACAGTGTCCAAAGACATTGGTGTCTTAAGATTATTGAAATAGGTAAGTTACCAACAACTTTGCTTTACCTCTAAGATCTTGAACTGATGTCCTTCAAGGGCTGAAAAACGTGGCCTCCGCCACTAATGGACTCAATGCTTTCAAACAGCAACCATGTAGTCTAGACCTTTCTAGATTCATGAAGCTGATATAGCCCAGATGACCACATTGTCCCAAAAGATTGGTGTGTAAAATTCAAGGAGTTAGCTACAAGATAAAGGACTATGCCCCACTTTTGAAGATCTTAACTTCGTGCCCATCAAATAGCAAGATGAAGCGGCCTCAAACATGGCTGGGAACACTGCTTTCAAAGGCCCACCAAATAGGCTAGAGCTTCCTAGATTCACAATCCTGATTACCGCACATTTGACCACAGTGTCCCAAAACGTTGGTGTGTCACTTTCCAGGAGTAGCCTGTAGGATAAATAACTTTGCAGCAGTTTTAAATATCTTGTATTGACAGCCTTGAAGGCCGAATTTGGGGGCCTCTGCCACCAGTGGACACCCAACATTCAAAGGCCAGCCAAATAGTCTAGAGCTTTCTAGATTCACCCAGCTGAAATGAATCCAACAAGCACAGTGTCCAAAGACATTGGTGTATTCGGTTTATTGAAATGGGCAGGTTACCAATAACTTTGCCCTACCTTTAAGATCTTGAACTGATATCCTTCAAAGGCTGAAAAACGGGGCCTCTGCCACTGATGGTCGCAATACTTTCAAACAGCAACCATGTAGTCTAGAACTTACTAGATTCACAAAGCTGATATAGGCGTGGAGACCACATTGTTCAAAAAGATTGGGGTGTAAAATTCAGAGAATTGGCTGCATGATTAAGGACTATGCCCCAGTTTTGAAGAGACACCCTGGCAGTGCCGAAAAAGTGGCCCCTGCCATGGGTGCATGCACAACTTTCAAAGGCACACCAAACAGTCTAGAGCTTCCTAGATTCACAAACCTGATGACCGCAGGGATGACCACATTATCCCAAAACGTTGGTCTGTCACATTCAAGGACTAGGCTGCAGGATAAATAACTTTGCAGCAGTTTCAAAGATCTTGAAGTGACAGCCTTGTGGGCCAATTTAGGGGCCTCTGCCACCAGTGGACTCATCACTTTGAAAAAGCAACCATATAGTCTAGAGCTTACTAGATTCACAAACCTGATATAGCCCCAATGAGAACAATGTTCAAAGACAATGGGGTGTCAAATTCATTGACCAGTGCCCAGGATAGAAAACTTTGCCCCAGCTTAGACTTGAACAGACATAGCTTTCAAAGGGCAGAAAAAGTGGCCTCCTCTATCAGTGGAAACAGAACGTTCAAAGACTAGCCAAATAGTCTAGAGCTTCCTAGATTCGCCCACTTTATATGAAACCAACAAGCACAGTGTCCAAAGACATTGGTGTCTTAAGATTATTGAAATAGGTAAGTTACCCACAACTTCGCTTTACCTCTAAGATCTTGAACTGATGTCCTTCAAGGGCTGAAAAACGTGGCCTCCGCCACTAATGGACTCAATGCTTTCAAACAGCAACCATGTAGTCTAGACCTTTCTAGATTCATGAAGCTGATATAGCCCAGATGACCACATTGTCCCAAAAGATTGGTGTGTAAAATTCAAGGAGTTAGCTACAAGATAAAGGACTATGCCCCACTTTTGAAGATCTTAACTTCGTGCCCATCAAATAGCAAGATGAAGCGGCCTCAAACATGGCTGGGAACACTGCTTTCAAAGGCCCACCAAATAGGCTAGAGCTTCCTAGATTCACAATCCTGATTATCGCACATTTGACCACAGTGTCCCAAAACGTTGGTGTGTCACTTTCCAGGAGTAGCCTGTAGGATAAATAACTTTGCAGCAGTTTTAAATATCTTGTATTGACAGCCTTGAAGGCCGAATTTGGGGGCCTCTGCCACCAGTGGACACCCAACATTCAAAGGCCAGCCAAATAGTCTAGAGCTTTCTAGATTCACCCAGCTGAAATGAATCCAACAAGCACAGTGTCCAAAGACATTGGTGTATTCGGTTTATTGAAATGGGCAGGTTACCAATAACTTTGCCCTACCTTTAAGATCTTGAACTGATATCCTTCAAAGGCTGAAAAACGGGGCCTCTGCCACTGATGGTCGCAATACTTTCAAACAGCAACCATGTAGTCTAGAACTTACTAGATTCACAAAGCTGATATAGGCGTGGAGACCACATTGTTCAAAAAGATTGGGGTGTAAAATTCAGAGAATTGGCTGCAGGATTAAGGACTATGCCCCAGTTTTGAAGAGACACCCTGGCAGTGCCAAAAAAGTGGCCCCTGCCATGGGTGCATGCACAACTTTCAAAGGCACACCAAACAGTCTAGAGCTTCCTAGATTCACAAACCTGATGACCGCAGGGATGACCACATTATCCCAAAACGTTGGTCTGTCACATTCAAGGACTAGGCTGCAGGATAATTAACTTTGCAGCTGTTTCAACAATCTTGAAGTGACTGCCTTGAAGGCCGAATTTAGGGGTCTCTGCCACCAGTGGACACACAACTTTCAAAGGCCAGCCAAATAGTCTAGAGCTTCCTAGATTTACCCACCTGATATGAAACCAACAAGCACAATGTCCAAAGACATTGGTGTATTAAGTTAAATTGAAAGGGGCAAGTTACAAACAACTTTGGTCTACCTCTAAGATCTTGAACTGATATCCTTCAAAGCCTGAAAAATGTGTCCTCTGCCACTGATGGATGGAATACTTTCAAGCAGCAACCATATAGTCTAGACATTCCTAGATTCGCGAAGCTGATATAGCCCCGATGACCACATTGTCCCAAAAGATTGGTGTGTAAAATTCAAGGAGTTGGCTGCAATATAAAAGACTATGCCCCACTTTGGAAGATCTTCACTTCATGCCCATCAAATAGCAAGATAAAACGGCCTCCACCATGGCTGGGCACACTACTTTCAAAGGCCCACCAAATAGTCTAGAGCTTCCTAGATTCACAAACCTGATTACCGCACAGATGACCACAGTGCCCAGAAACTTGCATGTGTCACATTCCAGGAGTAGGCTGTAGGATAAATAACTTTGTAGCAGTTTTAATGATTTTGAATTGACAGCCTTGAAGGCCGAATATATGGGCCTCTGCCGCCGGTAGGCTCACCACTTTGGAAAGGGAACCATATAGTCTAGAGCTTACTAGCTTCACAAACCTAATATAGCCCCAATTACAAGAGTGTCAAATTCATTGACCAGTGCCCAGGATAGACAACTTTGCCCCAGCTTAGACTTGAACAGACATAGCTTTCAAAGGGGAGAAAAAGTGGCCTCCTCCATCAGTGGACACACAACTTTCAAAGGCCAGCCAAATAGTCTAGAGCTTCCTAGATTCACCCACCTGATATGAAAACAAGAAGCACAGTGTCCACAGACATTGATGTCTCAAGTTTATTGAAACGGGCAGGTTACCAACAACTTTGCCAGGATAGACAAGCTTGCCCCAGCTTAGACTTGAACAGACATAGCTTTCAAAGGGCAGAAAAAGTGGCCTCCTCCATCAGTGGACACACAACTTTCAAAGGCCAGCCAAATAGTCTAGAGCCTCCTAGATTCACCCACCTTATATGAAAACAAGGAGCAGAGTGTCGAAAGACATTGATGTCTTAAGTTTATTGAAACGAGCAGGTTACCAACAACTTTGCCAGGATAGACAAGCTTGCCCCAGCTTAGACTTGAACAGACATAGCATTCAAAGGGGAGAAAAAGTGGCCTCCTTCATCAGTGGACACACAACCTTCAAAGGCCCACCAAACAGTCTAGAGCTTCCTAGATTCACAAACCTGATTACCGCACAGATGACCACAGTATCCCAAAACGTTGGTGTGTCACATTCAAGGACTAGGCTGCAGGATAAATAACTTTGCAGCAGTTTCAAAGATCTTGAATTGACAGCCCTGAAGGCGGAATTCAGGGGCCTCTGCCACCAGTGGACTCACCAATTTGAAAAGGCAACCATATAGTCTAGAGCTTACTAGATTCACAAACCTGTTATAGCCCCAATGAGAACAGTGTCCAAAGACAATGGGGTGTCAAATTCATTGACCAGTGTCCAGCATAGACAACTTTGCCCCAGTTTATACTTGAACAGACATAGCTTTCAAAGGGCGGAAAATGTGACCTTCTCCATGAGTGGACATACAACTTTCAAAGGCCAGGCAAATATTCTAGAGCTTCCTAGATTCACCTACCTGATATCAAACCAACAAGCACAGTGTCCAAAGACATTGGTGTCTTAAGTTTATTGAAAGGGGCAGGTTACCAACAACTTTGCCCTACCTGTAATATCTTGATCTAATATCCCTCAAAGGCTGATAAACATGGCCTCTGCCAATTATTGACGCAATACTTTCAAGCAGCAACCATGTAGTTTAGACCTTCCTAGATTCGCGAAGCTGATATAGCCCTGATGACCACATTGTCCCAAAATATTGGTGTGTAAAATTCGAGGAGTTAGCTGCAAGATAAAGGACTATGCCCCACTTTTGAAGATCTTAACTTCATGCCCATCAAATAGCAAGATGAAGCGCCCTCAACCATGGCTGGGAACACTACTTTCAAAGGCCCACCAAACAGTCTAGAGCTTCCTAGATTCACAATCCTAATTAACATGCAGATGACCACAGTGTCCCAAAACGTTGGTAAGTCACATTCCAGGAGTAGGCTGTAGGATAAATAACTTTGCAGCAGTTTTAAAGATATTGAATTGACAGCTCCGAAGGCCGAATTCAGGGGCCTCTGCCACCAGTGGACTCACCACTTGAAAAGGCAACCATATAGTCTAGAGCTTACTAGATTCACAAACTTGATATAGCTCCAATGAGAACAGTGTCCAAAGACAATGGAGTGTCAAATTCATTGACCAATGCCCAGGATAGACAACTTTACCCCTGCTTAGACTTGAACAGATATAGCTTTCAAAGGGCGGAAAAAGTGGTCTCCTCCATCAGTGGACACACAACTTTCAAAGGCCAGCCAAATAGTCTAGAACTTCCTAGAATCACCTACCTGATATGAAACCAACAAGCGCAGTGTCCAAAGACATTGGTGTCTTAAGTTTATTGAAAGGGGCAGGTTACCAACAACTTTGCTCTACCTGTAAGATCTTGAACGGATATCCTTCAAAGCCTGAAAAACGTGGCCTCTGCCACTGATGGACGCAATACTTTCAAGCAGCAACCCTGTAGTCTAGACCTTCCTAGATTCGCAAAGCTGATATAGCCCCAATGACCACATTGTCCCAAAAGATTGATGTGTAAAATTTGAGGAGTTGGCTGCAAGATAAAGGACTGTGCCCCACTTTGGAAGATCTTCACTTCATGCCAATCAAATAGCAAGATAAAGCGTCCACCACCATGGCTGGGCACACTACTTTCAAAGGCCCACCAAACAGGCTAGAGCTTCCTAGATTCACAAACATGATTACCGCACAGATGACCACAGTATCCCAAAATATTGGTAAGTCACATTCCAGGAGTCGGCTGCAGGATAAATAACTTTGCAACAGTTTCAAATATCTTGAAGTGATAGCCTTGAAGGTTGAATTCAGGGGCCTCTGCCACTGGTGGACTCACCACTTTGAAAAGGCAACCATATAGTCTAGAGCTTACTAGATTCACAAACCTGATATAGCCCCAATGAGAACAGTGTCCAAAGACAATGAGGTGTCAAATTCATTGACCAGTGCCCAGGATAGACAACTTTGCCCCAGTTTATACTTGAACAGACATAGCTTTCAAAGGGCAGAAAAAGTGACCTCCTCCATGAGTGGACACACAACTTTCAAAGGCCAGCCAAATAGTCTAGAGCTTCCTAGATTCACCCACCTGATATGAAACCAACAAGCACAATGTCCAAAGACATCGGTGTCTTAAGTTTATTGAAATGGGCAGGTTATCAACACCTTTGCCCTACCTCTAAGATCTTTAACTGATATCCTTCAAAGGCTGAAAAATGTGGCCTCTACCACTGATGGTCGCAATACTTTCAAACATCAACCATGTAGTCTAGACCTTCCTAGATTCGCGAAGCTGATATAGGCTTGGAGACCTAATTGTCAAAATAGATTGGGGTGTAAAATTCAGGGAATCTGCTGCAGGATTAAGGACTATGCCCCAGTTTTAAAGACGGCTTGAAGAGACACCCTGGCAGTGCCCTAAAAGTGGCCCTGCCATGGGTACATGAACAACTTTCAAAGGCCCACCAAACAGTCTAGAGCTTCCTAGATTCACAAACCTGATTACCACACGGATGACCACCATATCCCAAAACGTTGGTGTGTCACATTCAAGTACTAGGCTGCAGGATAAATAAATTTGCAGCTGTTTCAAAGATCTTGAAGTGACAGCCTTGAAGGCCGAATTTAGGGGTCTCTGCCACCAGTGGATACACAACTTTCAAAGGCCAGCCAAATAGTCTAGAGCTTCCTAGATTCACCCACCTGATATGAAACCAACAAGCACAGTGTCCAAAGACATTGGTGTCTTAAGTTAAATTGAAAGGGGCAAGTTACCAACAACTTTGCTCTACCTCTAAGATCTTGAACTGATATCCTTCAAAGGCTAAAAAAACGTGTACTCTGCCACTGATGGACACAATACTTTCAAGGAGCAACCATATAGTCTAGACATTCTTAGATTCGCGAAGCTGATATAGCCCCGATGACCATATTGTCCCAAAAGATTGGTGCGTAAAATTCAAGGAGTTAGCTGCAAGATAAAGGACTATGCCTCAATTTAGAAGATCTTCACTTCATGCTCATCAAATAGCAATATAAAGCGTCCTCCACCATGGCTGGGCACACTTCTTTGAAACCAACAAGCACAGTGTCCAAAGACATTCTATTTGAAGGGCATGAAGCCAAGGTCTTCCAAACTGGGGCATAGTCCTTTATCCTGCAAAATTGATGGTAACCTGCCACTTTCAATAAACTTAAGACACCAATGTCTTTGGACACTGTGCTTGTTGGTTTCATATCAGGTGGGTGAATCTAGGAAGCTCTAGACTATTTGGCTGGCTTTTGAAAGTTGTGTGTCATCTGATGGAGGAGGCGATTTTTTGTGCCCTTTGAAAGCTATGTCTGTTCAAGTCTAAGCTGGGGCAAGGTTGTCTATCCTGGCAAAGTTGCTGGTAACCTGCCCCTTTCAATAAACTTAAGACACCGATGTCTTTCGACACTGAGCTTGGTGGTTTCCTATCAGGTGGGTGAATCTAGGAAGCTCTAGACTATTTGGCTGGCCTTTGAAAGTTGTGTGTCCACTGATGGAGGATGCCACATTTTCTGCCCTTTGAAAGCTATGTCTGTTCGAGTCTAAGCTGGGGCAAAGTTGTCGATCCTGGGCACTGGTCAATGAATTTGATACCCCATTGTCTTTGGACACTGTTCTTATTGGGGCTATATCAGGTTTGTGAATCTAGTAATCTCTAGACTATATGGTTGCCTTTTCAAAGAGGTGAGTCCACCGTCAGTAGAGCCCCCTAAATTCGGCGTTCAAGGCTGTCTATTCAAGATCTTTAAAACTGCTGCAAAGTTATTTATCCTGCAGCCTAGTCCTGGAATGTGACACACCAACGTTTTGGGACACTGTGGTCATCTGTGTGGTAATCAGGTTTGTGAATATAGGAAGCTCTAGCCTGTTTGGTGGGCCTTTGAAAGTAATGTGCCCAGCCATGGTGGAGGACGCTTTATCTTGCTATTTGATGGGCATGAAGTGAAGATCTTCCAAAGTGGGGCATAGTCCATTATCTAGATGCCAACTCCTTGAATTTTACACATCAATCTTTTGGGCCTATGTGGTCATCTGGGCTATATCAGCTTCGCGAATCTAGGAAGGTCTAGACTGCATGGTTGCTGCTTTATTGCGTCCATCAGTGGCAGAGGCCATGTTTTTCAGCCATTGAAGGATATCATTTCAAGATCTTACGGGTAGGGCAAAGTTGTTGTTAACCTGCCCCTTTCAATAAACTTAAGACACCAATGTCTTTGGACACTGTGCTTGTTGGTTTCATATCAGCTGGGTGAACCTAGGAAGCTCTAGACTATTTGGCTGGCCTTTGAAATTTGTGTGTCATCTGATGGAGAAGGCGATTTTTTCTCCCCTTTGAAAGCTATGTCTGTTCAAGTCTAAGCTGGGGCAAGGTTGTCTATCCTGGCAAAGTTGTTGGTAACCTGCCCCTGTCAATAAACTTAAGACCCTGATGTCTTTCGACACTGAGCTTGGTGGATTCCTATCAGGTGGGTGAATCTAGGAACCTCTAGACTATTTGGCTGGCCTTTGAAAGTTGTGTGTCCACTGATGGAGGAGGCCACTTTTTCTGCCCTTTGAAAGCTATGTCTGTTCAAGTCTAAGCTGGGGCAAAGTTGTCTATCCTGGACACTGGTCAATGAATTTGACACCCCATTGTTTTTGGACACTGTTCTCATTGGGGCTATATCAGGTTTGTGAATCTAGTAAGCACTAGACTATATGGTTGCTTTTTCAAAGTGGTGAGTCCACTGGTGGCAGAGGCCCTTAATTTTGGCCTACAAGGCCATCCTAGATTCACAATCCTGATTACTGCACAGATGACCACAGTATCCCAAAATGTTGGTGTGTCACATTCAAGGACTAGGCTGCAGGATAAATAACTTTGTAGCAGTTTCAAAGATGTTGAAGTGACAGCCTTGAAGGCTGAAATTAGGGGCCTCTGCCACCAGTGGACTCACCACTTTGAAAAGGTGTAGAGCTTACTAGACTCACAAACCTGATATAGCCCAGATGACCACATTTTCCCAAAGATCGGTGTGTAAAATTCAAGGAGTTGGCTACAAGATAAAGGACTATGCCCCACTTTGGAAGATCTTCACTTCATGCCCATCAAATAGCAAGATGAAGCAACCTCCACCATGGCTGGGCACACTACTTTCAAAGGCCCACCAAACAGTCTAGAGCTTCCTAAATTCACAATCCTGATTCCAGCACAGTTGACCACATTGTCCCCAAACGTTGGTGTGTCACATCCCAGGAGTAGGCTATATGATAAATAAATTTATAGCAGTTTTAAAGATCTTGCTTTGACAGCCTTTAAAGCCGAATTTAGGGGCCTCTGCCACCAGTAGACACACCACTTTCAAAGGCCAGCCAAATAGTCTAGAGCTTCCTAGATTCACCAACCTGATATAAAACCAACAAGTATAGTGTCCATCAACATTGGTGACTTAAGTTTATTGAAAGGGGCAGGTTACCAACAACTTTGCCCTACCTGTAAGATCTTGAACTGATATCCTTCAAAGACTGAAAAACGTGGCCACTGCCACTGATGGACGCAATACTTTCAAGCAGCAACCATGTAGTCTAAACCTTCCTAGATTTGTAAAGCTGATATTGCCCCGATGACCACATTGTCCCAAAAGATTGGTGTGTAAAATTCAAGGAGTTGGCTGCAGAATAAAGGACTATTCCCCGTTTTTGAAGATCTTCACTTCATGCCCATCAAATAGCAAGATAATGCGTCCTCCTCCATGGCTTGCCACACTACTTTCAAAGGCCCACCAACCAGTCTAGAGCTTCCTAGATTCACAATCATGATTAACGCACAGATAACCACAGTGTCCCAAAACATTGGTAAGTCACATTCCAGTAGTAGGCTGTAGGTTACAAATAACTTTGCCCTCCCTGTAAGATCATGAACTGATATCCCTCAAAGGCTGAAAAACTTGGCCTCTGCCACTGATGGATGCAATATTTTCAAGCAGCAACCATGTAGTCTAGACCTTCCTAGATTCGCAAAGCTGATGTAGCCCCTATGACCACATTGTGCCAAAAGATTGGTGTGTAAAATTCAAGAAGTTGGCTGCAGGATAAAGGACTATGCACCACTTTCGAAGATCTTCACATCATGCCCCTCAAATAGCAAGAGGAAGCGGCCTCCACCATGGCTGGGCACACTACTTTCAAAGGCCCACCAAACAGGCTAGAGCTTCCTAGATTCACAAACCTGATTACCGCACAGATGACCACAGTGTCCCAAAACGTTGGTAAGTCACATTCCAGGAGTAGGCTGTAGGATAAATAACTTTGCAGCAGTTTTAAAGATCTTGAATTGACAGCCCTGAAGGCCGAATTCAGGGGCCTCTGCCACCAGTGGACTCACCACTTTGAAAAGGCAACCATATAGTCTAGAGCTTCCTAGATTCACCCACCTGATATGAAACGAACAAGCACAGTGTCCATGAAGTGAAGATCTTCCAAAGTGGGGCATAATCCTTTATCCTGCAGCCAACTCCTTGAATTTTACACACCAATCTTTTGGGACAATGTGGTCATCGGGGCTATATCAGCTTCGCGAATCTTTGAAGGTCTAGACTGCATGGTTGCTGCTTCAAAGTATTGTGTCCATCAGTGGCAGAGGACAGGTTTTTCAGCCTTTGTAGGATATCCGTTGAAGATCTTAGAGGTAGACCAAAGTTGTTGGTAACTTGCCCCTTTCAATTTAACTTAAGACACCAATATCTTTGGACACTGTGGTTGTTGGTTTCATATCAGGTGGGTGAATCTAGGAAGCTCTAGACTATATGGTTGCCTTTTCAAAGGGGTGAGTACACCTGTGGCAGAGGCCCCTAACTTGGGCCTTCAAGGCTGTCAATTCAAGATCTTTGATACTGCTGCAAAGTTATTTTTCCTGCAGCTTAGTCTTGGAATGTGACACACCAAGATTTTGGGACACTGGGGGCATCTGTGTGGTAATCAGGTTTGTCAATCTAGGAAGCTCTAGCCTGTTTGGTGGGCCTTTGAAAGTAGTGTGCCAAGCCATGGTGGGGGCCGCGTTATCTTGCTATTTGATGGGCATGAAGTGAAGATCTTCCAAAGTGGGCCATAGTCCTTTATCTTTTAGCCAACTCCTTGAATTTTACACACTAATCTTTTGGGACAATGTGGTCATATGGGCTATATCAGGTTTGTGAGTCTAGTAAGTTCTATACCTTTTCAAAGTGGTGAGTCCACCCATGGCAGAGGCCCCTAATTTCAGCCTTTAAAGGTGAACAGACAAGCGGATTTAAAATTTTGTAACCCGTATTTAATATACTCCAATGATGACTGATGTAATTGATAGTATAATTTTCATTGAATTGATGAATTGGGGGTGTTTTGTGTGACAACCTCCAAAATTCAAAGAAAAACTATCATGGCCGCCATTACCCATGATACCTAGAAATGTGACGTCAGAGTATGGTCACGGTTCAGGGATGTACAATGGGGACTACCATAGAACAATTAGAATAATCAATTTGGCTGGGAATAACTCTTTTAAACTTCAATATTTTTTAGATATGAATATGGAATAAAAAAAAAACATCAACTCGCCCACTATTTAGGTACTTGTACAAGACAGGTTCTATTGAAATTTATCAAAATATGTTTAGCTGAAATCAGGACATCTTATGGCCGTATTTGGCCTCCCAAAAGTGATTGCCTACACCCTACATTGAGATACTTTCATTGGAGAGCAATAGGACAAAAACCAAATAAAGCATCCAGTGACGCAGAACAATTGCAGAAAGTTTCACGGCTTTGTCGCACTCACAAGTATTTATTTACCAGGCTGTGAAAGTTACAACTAAACGTGTCGGTCACACCTCCTGGTCCTAGTCAGCCTGGGGTCGCGCTAGCTGCTCGCCACCCTCGCATTTGCAAGTAACCCCTAGATTCACCACAGTGAGAGGCCTTATCCAAAACATTCCAAAACGTCCAGAAAACTATATTTTGCGATATGCTATTTTGATTTTTTTTGTAGTTCAGATTCTCAATTATGATTACTGTACCCTCATTCTTTTTTGACGTTTCATTGTTATCAATTTGGTAAGAAAATGTTCCTCTGATGAATTTCATTAAGTTTCATATCTCTTCTGTATACATGAGCGTGATATGTCAAATTTAAAATTAATGTATACATAAAAAAAGAAAAGCTTATAATGTTTCTAGTAAGTGCACATCAAGGTTTCTAAGATTTCAACTGATTGTTTTAATGTTTTTAAATTCACAAGTTATGATTTACAAAGCATTGTTCTTATGTATTTTGCCTCTCCCTGCTCACATCATCCTAAGATCTATACTTCGTATAGGTGATAGACAATGCCTTTCATAAATTGTCCCTAAAATGCCACCCTGATATAAATGTTCCTTTACAAAATAGTTCAAAATGAGTGGCTAATCAAACATGAATGTGGCTAATCCATCCAGCAACCAATTTGCCACAGTGGCTAGGGCATTCTGAATCCTAGTGCTCCTTATGGCTGTGATATTTCCTAGTCTATGAAGAAAGCCTAACCATACTCTGACGTCACACATCTCGTCGCGGTCCACTGGCTGCCTGCGACAACAAGAGGTGTGAGAGTGGTTTCACACTTCTTAAATGGTCTCCCAGAAATTTGTAGGCAATGCTACAGCCAAGAGCACCGATGATATGTGTACAATATGGACAAAAAAATATATTAAGGGACAAGGTAGAAGTTTGATAATTCTCTTGTCTGTTCACCTTTAAGGCTGTCACTTCAAGATCTTTGAAACTGCTACAAAGTTATTTATCCTGCAGCCTAGTCCTTGAATGTGACACATCAACGTTTTGGGAGAAAGTGGTCATCTGTGCGGTAATCAGGTTTGTGAATCTAGGAAGCTCTAGACTGTTTGGTGGGCCTTTGAAAGTTGTGCATACACCCATGGCAGGAGTCACATTTCGGGCACTGCCAGGCTCTGTCTCTTCGTGGAAGCTGTGGCAAAAGTTGTTTTTCCTACATGCCCGTCAATGAAGTTCGCACACCCATATCTTTTGACACTGGGGTCATTGGGGCTCCATCAGGTTCATGAATCTAGGAAGCTCTAGACTATTTGGCTGGCATTTGAAAGTAGTGTGTCGACCAATGGTGGAAAACTCTTTATCTTGCTATTTGAAGGGCATGAAGCCAAGGTCTTCAAAACTGGGGCATAGTCCTTTATACTGCAAAGTTGTTGGTAGCCTGCCACTTTCAAAAAACTTAAGACACCAATGTCTTTGGACACTGCGCTTGTTGGTTTGTTATCAGGTGGGTGAATCTAGGAAGCTCTAGACTATTTGCCTGGCCTTTGAAATTTGTGTGTCCACTGATGGAGGAGGCCACTTTTTCTGCCCTTTGAAAGCTATGTCTGTTCAAGTCTAAGCTGGGGCAAAGTTGTTGATCCTGGGCACTGGTCAATGAATTTGACACCCCATTGTCTTTGGACACTGTTCTCATTGACGCTAAATCAGGTTTGTGAATTTAGTAAGCTCTAGACTATATGGTTGCCTTTTCAAAGAGGTGAGTCCACCGTTAGCAGAGCCCCCTAAATTCGGCCTTGAAGGCTGTCAATTCAAGATCTTTAAAACTGCTGCAA
The DNA here is from genome assembly GCA_936440205.1 of Lepidonotus clava. NCBI lineage: Eukaryota > Metazoa > Annelida > Polychaeta > Phyllodocida > Polynoidae > Lepidonotus > Lepidonotus clava. Next base: position 43,369,111 of record OW387146.1, on the reverse strand, counting down.
AGTTATTTATCCTACAGCCTACACTATTCTCATTGGGGCTATTTTGACATTTCTGTACACTGTGGTCATCTGTGCGGTAATCAGATTTGTGAATTTAGTAAGCTCTAGCCTGTTTGGTGGGCCTTTGAAAGTAATGATCTTACAGGTAGGGCAAAGTTGTTGGTAACCTGCCCCTATCAATAAACTTAAGTCACCAACGTCGATGAACACTGTGCTTGAGCACTGATGGATGCATTATTTTCATGCAGCAACTATGTAGTCTAGACTTTCCTATTGGCTGCCCTTTGAAAGCTATGTCTGTTCAAGTCTAAGCAGGGGCAAAGTTGTCTATCCTGGGCATTGGTCAATGAATTTGACACTCCATTGTCTTTGGACATGTGGGTGATGGACTGAAAAACGTGGCCTCTGCCACTGATGGGCGCAATACTTTCAAACAGCAACCATGTAGTCTAGACCTTCCTAGATTCGCGAAGCTGATATAGGGTTGGAAACTACGTTGTCCAAAAAGATTGGGGTGTAAAATTCAGGGAATCTGCTGCAGGATTAAGGACTATGCCCCAGTTTTGAAGACGGCTTGAAGAGACACCCTGGCAGTGCCCTAAAAGTGGCCCCTGCCATGGGTGCATGAACAACTTTCAGAGGCCCACCAAACAGTCTAGAGCTTCCTAGATTCACAAACCTGATTACCGCACGGATGACCATAGCTTTCAAATGGCAGAAAAAGTGGCCTCCTCCATTAGTGGACACACAACTTTCAAAGGCCAGCCAAATAGTCTAGAGCTTCCTAGATTCACCCAGCTGATATGAAACCAACAAGCACAGTGTCCAAAGACATTGGTGTCTTAAGTTTTTTGAAAGGGGCAGGTTACCATCAATTTTGCGGTATAAAGGACTCTTCCCCAGTTTTGAAGACCTCGGCTTCATGCGCTTCAAATAGAATGTCTTTGGACACTGTGCTTGTTGGTTTCAAAGTAGTGTTGCGAAACACAACATTGTATTTTATGTATATCGATATTCTCTCTATGTATTCGTTGTCAGAAACAGTCACACAAAGGAAACCGTCAGACCGCCCTTAAGGCGATCCCATTAAGTGCGTTTTATGGTCATGGCGCCTGCCCCCCGCTCAGGTCGCTGGGTGCTTGGAGCTCACCCCACGCGCACCGGAGTGACTGATGAGTCACATCGGACTCAACGGATAGTCACCGGACGCGCATATCCGCCGGCGCTCCTCCCTCAATCGGCCCACGCATATAGGCGTCGGCCGCGCCCAAGCCGCCATTCATTGGCGCGGGGCAGTGAGCGACGGACCTCTCGGAGCTGAGCGGCAAGCTGGGCTTATAGGAACCAACCAAATTATATCGTATTTGCTGTGTGTAGGACTTGGACTTGGAAACAAACCAGGAGCACTTTTGGACTTAATTCTAGGACTCGGAACCCCTCTACAGGCATTGTGTTAGAAATTAGAATCATTCATATCACAGGACTCAATTAGGCAAAGGAACATTTAGAACATTTTAGGACTGTTTAGTTTAGAATTATTGAAAGGTTTGTACGAAAGGTTATTTGGAAATTACTTATTCATTTGTGCCACTGGTTCAATATCAATAAAGGACGTACCTCATTAAATTCACTGCCAATTCATCCAGCGAGTTTTAGCTTTACCCTCATTCCAATTCGTCTCCCCAACACGTCGTTTAATATAACCATTTACCCCTAGGTTTACCATTCGTAGTTCTGGTTAAGACTTCTCTCCCCTTCTTTATTAGACCAAACTTTATTCCATGTGAGGAGCCTGTGTTTGGGAACATTCTAAAATCCTGACTCAAGACTTCCTCACATCTGGTGATGGGACTTAAAAGATATTATTTGAACTAGTGGCACTTCTCTGGCTTTTTATTAGAACTTTAGGGTTTCTATTCAGTTAAATGAGTCTATTAGCCAGGCTTGGCGAGCTTGAACGCACGCATAAATTACCTCCCCCAACCCACGGACCCATTCTCCACAAAAGGCCCGCATTCCTAATGAGAGGGGCAGCTGTGATGTGATTGCCGATTCAGCGCAACCCACTTTATAGTAGGCAGTGTGTAAACTTGCTTTTCAGGACAATTTTGCAGGTAAGAACATATTGTGCTTATAAATAACTACAAAAGGTGCAGATTTCGATAAGGTACCTAAAATACCACCAGGTTTCATGGCAGAGGGACACTTGTGTCGAACTCCTTGACATTCTGGTGGGATATATACAGTACATTTCTTTATAGAAATACAATTTATCTAAAGGTGTGCATTTTTGATTGGGCATGTGTTCTGGTGGCCTTGCGGTGTCGCTCAGGGACCGCTCTAAGTAGAGTTGGATTCGTGCCGGAGGACGGCCGGAACATTGCCTTACAAAATTATGAGAGATATATTTTATCTGAATTTCTGGTTTCAATACAGAAAACAATACTGTTTGCTTTTCCATTCTGCCTGTGGAGCGCTTGGGCGGTCGACTCAGTCGTGTTGTACCTCACTCAGAATATTTTCTGAGGTCAAAGGCTAAGCAATTCTGGTCGTACCATCTGAGAAGCACCATAAGGTATACCTGGTTTAGCAGACTTTTCCATTCTGCCTGTGGAGCGCTTGGGCGGTCGACTCAGTCGTGTTGTACCTCACTCAGGAGATTTTCTGAGGTCAAAGGCTAAGCAATTCTGGTCGTACCATCTGAGAAGCACCATAAGGTATACCTGCTTAATCAGATACTTTGAAATATTCTTATACTTATTGAAAAGAACTCATCATTATTGAAATTTCTATAGGGGTTGTTACACCTAGGCAGCCTCATATAGTATCACTGATTGACACACCATTTTTACTTATCGGTAACAACTTGTCCATTTTTCAAAATTAAAGACTAACAGTTGTCTACACATACCACCCTAAAATTATCTGCCGACCTCCCCTTTCCGCCCACCAACAAACGGCCCGTAGACGCCTGGCAGCCCCGGACCCCGACCAAATAACCCCCAAACCCCATATCGCGCACCATCGAGAATCTGATTTTCTAAATAGCGCGGAGATCTGTTCACACTGATTGGTGAAAAGTGGCCGGTTTTTCCTTATTCCCTTAGCTAGTCCCAATGTTCTAAGGAGGTATAGTGAGGGTTTTTACTCGATAGGCGCCAAAAGAGTTGATTCTTAGCTATTTGCCCTTGGATTTGGATAATGCTTTGAGATATTGAATTAGGCTATGCAGAGGCATTGTGCTACGAGACCAATTTACTGATCTGTATTTTAGAGTTAGGGATAGGTTTATTGGGACGCCGATTTATCTTTCCTACCTGGAACTGTGAGAAGTTATTGGTGAACGGCGTTGCTTTCTGTTGACCCATCCAGTAAGTGAACATTATAGACTTATCTGTACAGATTTCTCTGTGACTTTTATATATATAAGTACTGCTCCTTCAAAATGACTATTATAAGAGACTATGTCCAGTCGGTCGGATTCTGAGGAAGACATCTATCACAGTCCCTCCACACACACACAGTTTATTTCGGAAGAAGAACCAGTTGATAACCCGTCTGGGACGGTTCCCCCTTCTATATTAAGGACTCATACGAGATCACAGGGACCAATCCCAGGGATACAATTGGAATCTGAACGTTTAAGAACTTTCTCTATTCACGGAAAAGTCTTCACAGCTGAAGAAGTAGCTGAGAGGACTGGTTGGCCTCCTGAGGTAGAACATACCTTGCCTGGTTTTCGCTCAGCAAGTCCCCCTGCTCAGCATCGGGACAGCCGAACTGTTCGTTTTGACTCGCCCTCTGCTTGTCGCGCTAGTGTCTCGGTCCCAGAAGTGAGACAGTTTCTATCACCGGAAGGTAGGACATTACGCCCTATTTTTCACGCTGCAAGTTCTGGTGCTGGGAGGCTTCCTCCACGGCCCGGAAAAGCCGGAACTTCAGGTCAGCAAGGGGCCGCGGATCTCTTTCCGACAGATGATTCTCGGTTAGCCTCTGATTTATTAACTGTTTCGCGCATCCTCTTCCCACATTCTGAAGGGGAGCCCTCAGCAAAGGGCAACGCTGGGACCTTAATTCAGCGGTCCGGGGATCCTCCATCATCACCTTTATCTTTACGGCTTCAGGGACAACAGGGTCAGGGAGCTCATCCTGCATTTCTTAGAGACGAAAGTGGATCGTCTATAGCTGCAAAGTCTGTGGAAACACCTGCAGACAATCTGAACAATCTAACCGAACAGGATCCCACCGCTCAAGGACAAGGAGTCGAATCTCCTCCGTCCTCACCACAACGACGGGTCAATCCTCTACCTGTCCAGCTCGTACCAGCTGGGCAGATTCCCCAGGATATTCCTGTCCTCCCACAAATACCAATTAATCAACCAAATTTCAACATGGCAGCAAAACAACCCGCTCTAAAACTACCCACTTTTTCTGGAGAAAGTGATGAATTTATTAACGCTTATTTTGACGAAATTGATTCGTTGGCAGTCCTTTGTGAATGGTCTCCTGCGAATAAGCTTGCTATGGCCAAACACCAACTTAAGGCCCAAGCTCGTGACTGGGTTTCTTCATTAGATCCCACTGACGTAGACACTTATGCTAAATTGAAAGCTCGTCTTACAGACATTTATGGAGATGTCAGGGCAGCCTGGCAAAAGCATCAGGATTTCTTTAATTATAAACAAGGTAAAGATCAGACTGTCAGGCAGTTTGCTGGAATCTTGCGACAGGCGCAGGCTCGATCTGGGGTGGATGCAGGTGTCCTCCTCGCCGCCTATATTAGGGGTCTAAAAGCTCCTATGTCAAGAGAGGTGGCAATTCAAAACCCTGCAAACTTCGAGCAGGCAGTTAACATTGCATCGAGGATGGAATCAGTGGACAGGCCCCAAAGAGCCCTGGCCGCTCTGCAACCATCTGAGCCTGAAAGCATGTTGAAACCCCCGGCAGCGGCCGGAGGGGACAGCACTCCTGACAACGTTCGTGAACTAAGAAAAATGACCGATACAATTCTGGCTGCGATTGCAACTCAGAATTCGCGCCAACAATGGACGCCTCCAAGAGGAAACGGTAGGCCTTTTAACAACAGCCCTAATTATAACAACCGCTCTGGCTTTGGTCGCGGTCAGGCAATGCGTACAACACCTGGCCGGGAAACGCGCTTTCCGGGGCCGAACGCCTGGACCCACGCACGACAGACCAGAGCCGAGGACGGAACACCGTGGTGTGTAGCCCACCAGCGGTACGGCCACGATTCAAATTCATGCAGATTCTTACAGGATATTTTGCGTACTAATAGACCACCATCTTTTGGTCAAGCTCAACAAAAATATTTTCCAAATAGAAACCAATATCCTCCAAAAAACTAGATAGCCTGCATGGTGAGATTCGCGTTTCACTGTGCACGATAAAAGCAAATCTTCAGGAGTCCCACTCTAGAGTTGATCCAATAGCAATTGATCTCTTATTCAATAATGTCCAAATTAATTCAGTTATCGATAGCGGAGCTAGTCACTGTTTTATAAGACAGGATGTTTTCGAACGAATTCCTAAAGAAAATATATTACATACATCATTCCCAACCTCAAGTTCTATAACATTGGGAGACTCTTCTGAAATTAAAGTTATTGCAGACGCAAGAATTAGATTTACACTCGCTAACGTTGAAGTTGATTTTAACTTTCAAGTTCTCTCAGACCTTATCTATGATATAGTTATTGGCCGTGACTTTCTAGCGGCAACTCAAGCTCATATTAACTTCCAAGATAATACAATAACATTCTTTCGGAATAACACTGTTACACCCATGGGATTAGAGGAAATTATGCCTATGAGTGAGGTTATAATCCCCGTGAATGTAAAGGACGTGACGGACGGCCAGCCATGGATCCTGGAACCGGCTGTGACAGCACCAGTCTTGGCGGAATGCTGCACATTCGCTGGAAAAGGTTTGGCATGGCTGAAAGTCATGAACCCTACAGATTCTCCTGTTAAACTTTCTAAATCAACTGTGTTAGCATTTGCTACTGATGAATATTATATACCCCCTATTCAAAATTCTGAAGTGTCTGCAGTTCTCAAACAAACCGATACTCCTCAACCAATATTGACATTACTTGAAAACAAAATTTGCCCGGAAACAACACGTTCTGCTAATCAAAATTATGACACTAAAGTCAAGGATAGAGATCTCATTGATTCAATCGATCTATCAAAATCTTCCTTGACTGAGGTTCAAAAGGAGCAACTTCGCGAACTCTTATTAAAAAATAGAGCAGCTTTGGCTTTTTCTATGGAAGAAATGGGACAATGTGACATTGCTCCAATGAGTATTAAAGTAGACGAAACCAAAGGTCCTGTAGCTTCTAGACCTTACAGGTATTCACCACAAAAAATGGACGTAATAGATGAGCAAATCAAACAACTTTTAGACCTTGGTATTATAGAACCTTCTTCATCTGCATGGAGAAGCCCATTAGTTGTTGTTCAAAAGAAGAATGGAAAACCGCGTTTATGCACTGACTTTAGGCTATTGAATGCAATAACTTATAAGGATAAATTCCCAATGCCTACAGCTCGTTCTTTGTTTCTATATATGGCATATAAAAAACCAATAATTTGGTCTGCATTGGATCTCTTAAGTGGTTACCACCAATGCAGTATTGATGAAAAATCAAGACATTACACCGCTTTTGAGTCACCAATGGGTCTGTTCCATTATGCAAGGATACCATTTGGCCTCGTCGGAGCGCCTTGGCAGTTCACCCGAATCTTAGCACTTGCTCTTAGAGGGCTTGTGCCGAGAGTTTGTTTGGCATACCTTGATGACATTATAGTCTACGATTCTACATTTGAAGAACATTTGGCTAGCTTGCAACTAGTGCTGCAAGCTCTTATCAAAGCCAACTTGAAACTTAAACCTGAAAAATGCGATTGGTGCAAGGATGAGATCGATTTCCTGGGCCATACGATTAATGCAGAAGGACTTAAAACGCAACCGCACATTATTACTAAAATTCACCATTTTGGAAAACCACATAATGTGAAAACAACGCAAGCCTTTCTTGGACTCTGTAACTATTACAGGGCTTTTATCAGTAAGTTCTCTGACATTGCAAAACCATTGTACGAGTTGACTAAAAAAGGAAGAAAATTCCAGTGGACTAAAGAAGCTGACGATGCATTTTTGACATTGAAAAGATCTGTTACAACAGATCAAATTTTGATTCATCCAAATTTTGGCCTAGACTTTTACTTGTTGACAGACTCTTCTGATGTAGCTGGTGGTGCAGCTTTGTGCCACAAGATTGATGAACTCTATCGCCCTATATCATTCTGGGGTTCAGTGTTAAATGATCGCGAACGTAATTATACTGTCTCTGAGAAAGAAGCTTTAGCAGTGATACAAGCACTACATAGTTTTGAAGACGTAGTACAAGGTTATAAAACAATTATCGTGACGGACCATAAACCACTTTTGACACTTTTGAAAAACGCTAATAAGAGCCCGACTCCGAGAATCAGGAGATGGGGCCTTTATCTATCAGCTTTCGACGTTGACATTATTTACGAAGCAGGTAAGACACACTTTCTAGCGGATTACTTATCACGCACACAAACAGGTGAACCAAATGCAGAGGAGTTTCTCCCTTCTGTAGGTGGCGAACTAATGCCACTGGCACTTGAGGACGATACCAATGACCCGCTCTCATTGGAAAGTATCCGCAAACATCAAAAGAAAGACACTGAGTGTGTTACCTTGTACCAGTACCTGAAAAACCAAATTGTACCAGAGGACCCAGACCAAGCTCGATCTGTGGTCGCTCAAGCTAATTTTCTTGACATTATGAAACCGGGAATTATTTGTCATTTTAAAAACATTAAGTCAAAGAAGACATCTAATGATATTTATTGCCCAAAACCACAAATTCTAATACCAGTTACATTAGTGTATCATGTGTTATCACGCTTACATGACGACATTCTCTCAGGAGGTCATGTCGGACAAAACGCTCTAGCTGCTAAAGTGACGGACAGATATTACTGGAAAAACATGCATCGTGACATTGTTAACTATGTGAGATCTTGTGATAGTTGTGCATTACGGAAACGTGTGCCCCATCCTAAAGCATTAGCAAAGTCGTGGGATGAGCCTACTCGCCCTTGGGAAATTGTTTCTTGCGACTTCATAGGACCTTTGACACCTGCTAAGGATGGCTCGCGCTATATTATGACGTTCATCGACCTGGCTACAGGATGGCCAGAAGCATTTGCAACTAAAGACTCTACCGGGTCAACAGCTGCATTTGCCTTCCTAACTGGTATAGTTGCCAGGTATGGAAGGGTTTCCAGAATACATTCGGATAGAGGACAATCGTTCTTATCAAAATTCCTAAAAGCTGTCACTCAGAGATTAAACTGTCATCATACTTTCACTTCTGGTAGAATGCCCACAGGCAATGCCAGGGTGGAAAGGTTGCATCGTACCCTGGAAGATGTGATCGCATGTTATGTCACTCAGGACCACAAAGACTGGCCACAGCTGTTGCCAATTGCCTTGTGGGCAGTGCGTTCAACTAATTCTGCACGTACAGGTTTTTCTCCTTATCAATTACTTTTTGGCCGTGAACCTGTTTCTATGGGACTTTCTGATATACCCATTGATGTTGCAACACCTGAAACAGACAATGAAAAATATGCTTTAGCAATGAAATTAGTTAACATGTTTACCAAATCAGCAAAACATGTCACCGAACGATATAATAAAGACATGCGTGAACGATTGGACAAAAAGGCTAAACCATTGGACCTACAGGTAGGCGACTTGGTGCATATTTATGATCCTACATGTGCCGATAACCGACGATCCAAATTTTCTGCTAAATATAAAGGTCCATTTAGAGTGATTGAAACAAAAGGTGATCATTTAGCAAGATTACTTTCTATACATAACCAAAAAGAAATTCCTCATCTAGTTAATGTTTCTAAACTTAAAAGAGCTTATGATTCTTGGAGTCCGGTCAATGCTCCTATACAGGATCTAAATCAATCGGGTGCTGACCATCAACACGATAACTCTGTCTCTAACGAAGCTATGATTAAAACTACCACTGAAGTAAAGGCGCCTGCAGGTCTAGAGGAAGCATTACCCTCACATACTCAACCTGACCAAAGAGTCGACGCTTTGGTTCAGGGTCCTCGTGGATGTAGTCACACGGGGAATGCGTCGCGACGGATTAACAAAAGCAAAACGGTACAGTTCGATATTCCTAGGGTCACCCCAGAGGGACCCGCACCATCGCCTAATTCATCAAAGCCCTCTTCTGAGGCACATATACCAGTGGTAAAGCCCACCAAAGAGGTGGCAAATTTCCCTGCTGACCGTGCCACTACGGATCAGGGAGCCGCTAAGGTGCAAGCGGTACAGGTTGGTAAATCCGACCCGACCAGTGACTTAAGCCACGGGAAGTCGGATCCTGTGCATTCCTCTAATTATTCATGCGGGAAAGTCGGATCCCAAGATGCTACACCGGACATTAACATTACACATAAGAAGAGGTGTGGATCAACCAACGGTGGCAGATTGCAGCCTGCTGCCGACGTACCCACATCCTCTTCTACAACTACACCTGATGCTGAGACTGGAGATTACTACAGCATTAGGTTTATCTCAGGAAAAAGGACTTTACCATCTGGAGAGGTGAGATACCTCACCAAATGGGTTGGTGTCAAAAGGAAGAGTTGGGTTCCTGCATCTGACTTCCACCCATCAATTGACCCTGAGGACTTATACTTACAATACAAAAACCGGAACAATTCATAGTTGATGCTTTCCAACTATTGTAGCATAAAGGACTATTGATGCCTTCCGATAGCCCTACACAATTAGTAGTTGATGTCTTCCGACTACTTTAACATAAAAAACTGTTGATGCCTTCCGACAGTCTCACCTAAACAATTACAACCCTACTACCATATTGTGAATCCCTTACATTTGCTGACACCTCTTGGCAGGAGATACTTACAATGTTGACTGAGTGAGTTGTCCTGGACTTCCTTCTATTTGGGAGGAGGACTTATGTCCATCTCACTACATAGGTTACGCCATACGTCATCATGGTTGGTGGCGAGACTCAGTGACACTGGATCAGGTGACGACGGATCAGTTAACGCCTTGAACAATATAGGATGTTGAGGATGGCTGCCCAACAAAGGGTCAGCGTACCTTGACACCGCAATGTCCATCGTCTCGACTACGTGCTGTGGAGTTGCAGTTTCATCACCTAGCTCATCCATTAAGGGTGTGTTGGGTCCCTGACAATCGACGCTGGATGGATCTCTAAAATCGCCACCGGTAAAGTTGTTGGTGTCTCCGGAAGGACCGGGGACGTCTCTGTGCTCCATGCTGACAGCCAGACTTGGTGATTCCTGACAGTCTTCTGCGTAATGGTGTGTTTCCTGACCATCTTCAGGTAAAGCGAGTGTGGGAATCTCTTCATCATTATGACCAGTGGAGTTGCTGGTGGACAGCGGCTGGCTGGTCGCGGGACTTATCGGGGATAATACGAGCATTCCCTGCTTGTTAGGAGAACAGTCATCTCTCCCCGGGACGGTGGTTACAGCTTCCCCGCAGGGCCCAGCAGACCTGGTCCCACGGACATCGGCCGGGGAACGCCCCGACACACCTGGAGACGCAGGCCGGCTTGATGCGGACCGGCCCTCCGTGTTGATGGCCCCCTGGTTAAATTGGCCATCCACCCCTGAGCCACCCCCCACCGCCCCCCGACCGCCACGACCGTCCCCACTCTCATCATCTGGTCTGTCGCTATCATCGGAATCATCATCATTTATGCTTCTTCCATCTTCCCCATTACTATTCCCGTCAGTTATCACACGAAAACCAAAACTGTGAGTACAGATAGGTATTCCCGATAGAGGTAACGGTCCAGCTTGAGACGTAACATTATGAAGTATCACACTTCCATCGGCAAAATCGCCATTTACCACTAGCACGTGGGTAACTCCTCCAATTCGTATAGTTGTACAAGTTATACCTTCACTAGCCATCTTCACTCTCTGCCACACAGTACACAAATGCAAACCGATATACATTAGGTACATACAAAACCCAGATATTCCCTAACAGACAAATTTTTATTTCTCTTTTTTATGTTTCCATCTATTGGGACTGCTTCCCCATCTTCTCGTCATAAAATAGTAAACACAACACAGAGGACATAAACATGTCTGTAAATTTTCCCTACGCTTCGGGTTGGCCACCTGGCTTGGCGCTCCTCCTTGTTCTGTGTGTCGCTGGCCAAGCGGCTCCACATGGACAGGGTGTGCTACACGCAAAGCCTATTATGAGAGAACAATACGGTGTGGTGTTCCTGCCAGGTAGGCTGATAAGCACCGCTGACTCAGACCATGTTTATAGCGGGTTTAGGGTTCACATCCCGTGGCTGAATGAGTCACTCTCCCTAAACAACCCGATGGCTTTTTGTGATAGCACGCGTCATTTTACCACGAGACACGCACAAAGGGCACATCATGACATCTGTGCTCATACTAAAGAAATAATTGATGTATTGCATGGCATCATTGCTGAGCTTTACAAACTCCAAAAATCACAAATCAAAGAAATACTCGAGTCAATCCCAGGTAGTGCCTATGTCTTAGATCCGGCAAGGCAAAGACGAGGTCTTCTTGACTTCGTGGGTGAGATCTCATATCACTTATTTGGGACAGCAAAAGCCTCGGACGTAGACGCAAATAAATTGCTTGTCTTAACGGCACAGCAAGGAGTAAATCTCAATGCTGAAAATCTTGCAAAATTAGCTAACATAACTGCAGTTAATTTTGATCATGTGGATTCATCTCTTACCAAATTACAGACAGATATAAAACGCATACAACAGAACGCATTTAATTTGCGTTCTGCTCTGAATGACATGGCTAATGATATGGAAAGACAAAAATTATTGCAAATTTTAACGACAACCATTCTCACAAATCATCTTTCCCTTATGGCATACATGCAAAACATGTTGCGGAAAACGTCTGACTTCGCGGATGGCATACAAAACCTTCTACGTGGTCAACTTACACAAGCAATAATACCCCCTCAAGATATAAAAAATTCTTTACTTGAATTAGCTGATACTCTAAGAAAAGACTTTCCACGATTCAAAATTGCCTTCCAATCTCCAAGTTTCTATTATGATAATAGTAAACCGCATTTTATGATCGCGGATAACCAACTGATTGTTTATGTTAAGGTTCCTGTCACAAGTGATGTTCATAAATTTCAAGTGTACAGAACCAGAAATTTTCATGTTCCAGTACATATGCACAATTCTTCTTTCACAGACGCGACAATTATGAATAACTTACCAACGGAAATTGCACTTTCTTTAGACAATAGATACTATATCCCTTTGGAATCTTACTCATATCACGATTGCACAGGTGACGAAATTGTCATCTGCCCTCATATCCCTTTTAGGAAACCAATAACAAGTGCGACATGCATAGCTGCACTGATTAGAAATGATAGAGAAGACATAGGAAAACTTTGTGTTTCTACCTATGTAGCAAACCCAGTTTTTCAGGAATTTGCAGTTTATCTTGACGAGACAGATCTCTTACTTGTTAGTAACAGTAAAAAGGCAGACATAATATGTAAAAATAGAAAACCGGAAACACTTTACATACATCACTTTGCAGTGGTAAAATTAGGTTGTCAGTGCTCGCTTCAATCATCAGATCTGTGGCTCCCATATCAACTGAAGGGATGCGCACGGACGAAGACAGACATAACAGTTAGATTTCCCGTTAATGATGCTTTCCTAATGGCGTTTAACCTTTCAAGTAAACTTAAGGCAGCAATAGGCATGGAACCATGGCGAGTTCCGAACCCGATACCAGACACGAAAAGAAATCAAATTTTACAAAATTCGCCGAATAATCAGCCTTTGATCGACCTGAAATCTTTGGCAGAAAAGATTCAAGAAGACGCTTTCAAACCCAAGAGTCCCGTCACGAGCCTGTGGCTTAGTGACGTGGCTCAGTGGGGAAAACAAACTTGGACAGTGTGTATTTCATTTTTGGCTGTGCTTGCATGTCTGTTCATCCTATGCGTCATCTGGCGTAAATACAAATCGGCATTGATTGCTCTTGCATTACCCAATCCGCAACCTGCCTCAGCAGCGGAAATTCCCAATCCATTAGTTCTTGAAGCAGATAACAACATTTCTATCTCTGGTCTGATTTTGGTGCTAATGTTAGCTATAATGGCTATTACTTTTGCCACTTTGATCATTATTCAGATTTGCAAAATTTACAGGGAAGAACTTAAAGATGGATTGTACCTACAAATAGTTATGCCAAATGACCACTACTCTGTTTTCCTGACAAGAATTGATTTTACTGGAGATTGTACATTTACACATACAGGACCGATCATTTCATCTTGTGAACTGAAAACTAAACTGACAAAAGCCATACTAAAAGTTAACTGGGGTATACAAATCTTGGTTATTACACCGGGTGGCACAGAAATTATTAAGATTCGCTTGCCAGCAAAAGTTGTTATACCTTTAGCTTTGGCTAGGGAAATGACCTCCACTACTGAAAGAACCAAGGTCAGGGTCGTTCGCATGGCCCATAACTTCCCAGTCCCCATTCGAAAGTATATGAACCCACCCTCTGACTTGGGGTGGTCATTCATCAGACCGACTCAGCCCACTTCACATGGTAGGCTGGAGTTACTACCAATCGACAATCAAGGTCCTAATATAGATAGTGGCTACAACACTTCTAATACACAACCTCATCCCATCATACACTCATCCCAAGAAAACATTACCCATTTGCCCTTACCTCCTGATCCCGATCAGACTGTGGTTGAATGCCACACTTCGTCGTAGAGCTACCATGATGTCTCTACTGCTAAAGGAACATTCATCTCTTAATTCGGCAACACCTTCTTCGAATTCTACAACTGCTGAAGATCGATGCCCTACTTGGCGCCCCACTCCGCCTAGTGGGGCAGACTATTCCACCAACGGAGGGGCAGGGACTGGCCACGGCACCCCCTGCCCACCTGTACCCTGCCCAAGCGCAGGCAATGCCTATGGTACGATGCCAACAAATCCTGTTCTGCCCGCATTTACCAGGCCCGTTTTCCAAAATGTTAACTCAGCGGGACAGAACCAGTGGGCAACGTTAACAACAAATCATCAGAGGAGGGAGCCCACCCCCCTCACACCGACCCCGCCGCAGAACATTCTACCAACGTACGGCCGGGGCGCGATGATTGCTCAGACGGCGACCTGGACATCCTTCCGGCCACCGCGGCCCATGCCCCCAACGACAACCATGTCTCGTGCGGGACGAGGAAGGGGCGCTCTGGGACTGCGGCCGTCGACGACTCCACCGCCGCCGGGCTTCCCACATGTGGATCCCCCGGGGGATACGCTGTCGCCGGCGGAAACCTGGAGGATGAACCACAGGTTTGCCTGTACAGTGTGTCATCGCCGCTACAGGTACGGCGCCAGGTTGGTGCGCCACATGGACATATGCCATACTATCGGCATATTTAAGTGCTTGCCGTGCTCTGCATTCTTTACAACAATACAACAATTCTTATTACATAGGGCTCAGGCACACCCACGGGCGCTTACGCCTGAATAGGAGCGGCAGTACCCAAACTATCTCCTGACTATCTATTCATTGGGTGACCTTCACCTTGCCCCTGAGCTTGTATCCTAATGTATATAGTCTAGTATCTTTGAACTCATCGATCAGTGCACATCAGGTCCCACTACAGTCGACATGTCCCTGGACTGCCCTCTCTGCACCACAATGGACTCGTTGTCTCTCGAAGATGCTCCTCCAGTCCGGCCGCGTGGACACCCTGGCTGCTGGGCAACACCTTTACGGCACCAACTTGCACGAGAGAGGCCTGCACCGAGACCCAAGGTCAGGTTCTCCCGTCGTCCCGTTGTCCTGCCGGCGGTTATCCGTAGGAGACACAGGACCATCCCACCGGCTTGGCTATTCTACGTCAAGGCCCAGTCCTATGGATTTGAGCGTACGGCCATAGAGTCTGTGTGGTTGCGGATGAGTGACAGTCTACGCTCCCCTTGGAAGATAAGGAGCTGTTCCCTACGAGACAACATAGCGCCCTCTAAAGCAAAGGATCCTCCTATCGAGGGTCGGGTGCTCAAGATGCTGAAAGAACAATCTAATGAGGAACGGACACGACGCGATGAGGTGCTGGAACTGGCCCTCAGAGACTGTAAAGAACATCAAGGATCTGACTATACTTTATCTGATTTCGTAGATCAAGTAGCTAAGAGACGTTATACTCTGTCTCGTTTTTCTTCACTGTAGAATGCCCAACTTTATATTGTAACTAATCTTTAAGGGGATCAATAGGTGGATTTCCCCGGGCAAGAATTACACACACACGTACAATGTAACTCTTTTGGGAAAAGTAACGCACATGAAACGGAAGTTTAGAACTAGCAAAGGAAAAGACACTGAAACAGAAATTGTAAGAAGAACTTGTAAGAAATTCTATGCCAAGTGACGGTGTCACTTGTCAAAGAAAACCCCGGCGAGTGTTGCGAAACACAACATTGTATTTTATGTATATCGATATTCTCTCTATGTATTCGTTGTCAGAAACAGTCACACAAAGGAAACCGTCAGACCGCCCTTAAGGCGATCCCATTAAGTGCGTTTTATGGTCATGGCGCCTGCCCCCCGCTCAGGTCGCTGGGTGCTTGGAGCTCACCCCACGCGCACCGGAGTGACTGATGAGTCACATCGGACTCAACGGATAGTCACCGGACGCGCATATCCGCCGGCGCTCCTCCCTCAATCGGCCCACGCATATAGGCGTCGGCCGCGCCCAAGCCGCCATTCATTGGCGCGGGGCAGTGAGCGACGGACCTCTCGGAGCTGAGCGGCAAGCTGGGCTTATAGGAACCAACCAAATTATATCGTATTTGCTGTGTGTAGGACTTGGACTTGGAAACAAACCAGGAGCACTTTTGGACTTAATTCTAGGACTCGGAACCCCTCTACAGGCATTGTGTTAGAAATTAGAATCATTCATATCACAGGACTCAATTAGGCAAAGGAACATTTAGAACATTTTAGGACTGTTTAGTTTAGAATTATTGAAAGGTTTGTACGAAAGGTTATTTGGAAATTACTTATTCATTTGTGCCACTGGTTCAATATCAATAAAGGACGTACCTCATTAAATTCACTGCCAATTCATCCAGCGAGTTTTAGCTTTACCCTCATTCCAATTCGTCTCCCCAACACGTCGTTTAATATAACCATTTACCCCTAGGTATACCATTCGTAGTTCTGGTTAAGACTTCTCTCCCCTTCTTTATTAGACCAAACTTTATTCCATGTGAGGAGCCTGTGTTTGGGAACATTCTAAAATCCTGACTCAAGACTTCCTCACAGTAGTGTGCTCAGCCATGGTGGAGGCCGCTTTATATTGCTATTTGATGAGCATGAAGTGAAGATCTTCTAGCTAACTCCTTAAACTTTATGCACCAATCTTTTTGGACAATGTGGTCATCGGGGCTATATCAGCTTCGCGAATCTAGGAAGGTCTAGACTACATGGTTGCTGCTTCAAAGTATTGCGTCCATCAGTGGCAGAGGACACGTGTTTCAGCCTTTGAAGGATATCAGTTCAAGATCTTAGAGGTAGACCAAAGTTGTTGGTAACTTGCCCCTTTCAATTTAACTTAAGACACCAATGTCTTTGGACACTGTGCTTGTTGGATTTATATCAGGTAGGTGAATCTAGGAAGCTCTAAACTATTTGGCTGGCCTTCGAAAGTTGTGTGTCCACTGATGGAGGAGGCCACTTTTTCTGCCCTTTGAAAGCTATGTCTGTTCAAGTCTAAGTTGGGGAAAAGTTGTCTATCCTGGGCATTGGTCAATGAATTTGACACCCCATTGTCTTTGGACACTGTTCTCATTGGGGCTATACCAGTTTTATGATTCTAGTTAGCTCTAGACCTTTTCAAAGTGGTGAGTCCACTGGTGGCAGAGGCCACTAATTTCGGCCTTCAAGGCTGTCACTTCAAGATCTTTGAAACTGTTGCAAAGTTATTTATCCTGCAGCCTAGTCCATGAATGTGACACACCAACGTTTTGGGATACTGTGGTCATCTGTGCGGTAATCAGGTTTGTGAATCTAGGAAGCTCTAGACTGTTTGGTGGGCCTTTGAAAGTTGTGCATGCACCCATGGCAGAGGCCACATTTTTAGCACTGCCAGGGTGTCTCTTCAAGTGGTCTTCAAAACTGGGGCATAGTCCTTAATCATGCAGCCAATTCTCTGAATTTTACACCCCAATCTTTTTGAACAATGTGGTCTCCACGCCTATATCTGCTTTATGAATCTAGTAAGTTCTAGACTACATGTTTGCTGTTTGAAAGTATTGCGACCATCAGTGGCAGAGGCCCCGTTTTTCAGCCTTTGAAGGATATCAGTTCAAGATCTTAAAGGTAGGGCAAAGTTGTTGGTAACCTGCCCATTTCAATAAACTTAAGACACCAATGTCTTTGGACACTGTGCTTGTTGGATTCATATCAGCTGGGTGAATCTAGGAAGCTCTAGACTATTTGGCTGGCCTTTGAATGTTGCGTGTCCACTGGTGGCAGAGGCCCCTAAATTCGGCCTTAAAGGCTGTCAATACAAGATATTTAAAACTGCTGCAAAGTTATTTATCCTACAGTCTACTCCTGAGAAGTGACACACCAACGTTTTGGGACACTGTGGTCATCTGTGCGGTAATCAGGTTAGTGAATCTAGGAAACTCTAGCCTATTTGGTGGGCCTTTGAAAGTAGTGTTCCCAACCATGGTGGAGGCCGCTTTATCTTGCTATTTGATGGGATTGAAATTAAGATCATCAAAAGTGGGGCATAGTCCTTTATCTTGTAGCTAACCCTCGAATTTTACACACCAATATTTTGGGACAATTTGATCATCTGGGCTATATCAGCTTCATGAATCTAGGAAGGTCTAGACTACATGGTTGCTGTTCGAAAGTATTGCGTCCATTAGTGGCGGAGGCCACGTTTTTCAGCCCTTGAAGGACATCAGTTCAAGATCTTAGAGGTAAAGCAAAGTTGTTGGTAACTTACCCCTTTCAATAATCTTAAGACACCAATGTCTTTGGACACTGTGCTTGTTGGTTTCATATAAGGTGGGTGAATCTAGGAAGCTCTAGACTATTTGGCTAGTCTTTGAACGTACTGTTTCCACTGATAGAGCAGGCCACTTTTTCTGCCCTTTGAAAGCTATGTCTGTTCAAGTCTAAGTTGGGGAAAAGTTGTCTATCCTGGGCATTGGTCAATGAATTTGACACCCCATTGTCTTTGGACACTGTTCTCATTGGGGCTATACCAGTTTTATGATTCTAGTTAGCTCTAGACCTTTTCAAAGTGGTGAGTCCACTGGTGGCAGAGGCCACTAATTTCGGCCTTCAAGGCTGTCACTTCAAGATCTTTGAAACTGTTGCAAAGTTATTTATCCTGCAGCCTAGTCCATGAATGTGACACACCAACGTTTTGGGATACTGTGGTCATCTGTGCGGTAATCAGGTTTGTGAATCTAGGAAGCTCTAGACTGTTTGGTGGGCCTTTGAAAGTTGTGCATGCACCCATGGCAGAGGCCACATTTTTAGCACTGCCAGGGTGTCTCTTCAAGTGGTCTTCAAAACTGGGGCATAGTCCTTAATCATGCAGCCAATTCTCTGAATTTTACACCCCAATCTTTTTGAACAATGTGGTCTCCACGCCTATATCTGCTTTATGAATCTAGTAAGTTCTAGACTACATGTTTGCTGTTTGAAAGTATTGCGACCATCAGTGGCAGAGGCCCCGTTTTTCAGCCTTTGAAGGATATCAGTTCAAGATCTTAAAGGTAGGGCAAAGTTGTTGGTAACCTGCCCATTTCAATAAACTTAAGACACCAATGTCTTTGGACACTGTGCTTGTTGGATTCATATCAGCTGGGTGAATCTAGGAAGCTCTAGACTATTTGGCTGGCCTTTGAATGTTGCGTGTCCACTGGTGGCAGAGGCCCCTAAATTCGGCCTTAAAGGCTGTCAATACAAGATATTTAAAACTGCTGCAAAGTTATTTATCCTACAGTCTACTCCTGAGAAGTGACACACCAACGTTTTGGGACACTGTGGTCATCTGTGCGGTAATCAGGTTAGTGAATCTAGGAAACTCTAGCCTATTTGGTGGGCCTTTGAAAGTAGTGTTCCCAACCATGGTGGAGGCCGCTTTATCTTGCTATTTGATGGGATTGAAATTAAGATCATCAAAAGTGGGGCATAGTCCTTTATCTTGTAGCTAACCCTCGAATTTTACACACCAATATTTTGGGACAATTTGATCATCTGGGCTATATCAGCTTCATGAATCTAGGAAGGTCTAGACTACATGGTTGCTGTTCGAAAGTATTGCGTCCATTAGTGGCGGAGGCCACGTTTTTCAGCCCTTGAAGGACATCAGTTCAAGATCTTAGAGGTAAAGCAAAGTTGTTGGTAACTTACCCCTTTCAATAATCTTAAGACACCAATGTCTTTGGACACTGTGCTTGTTGGTTTCATATAAGGTGGGTGAATCTAGGAAGCTCTAGACTATTTGGCTAGTCTTTGAACGTACTGTTTCCACTGATAGAGCAGGCCACTTTTTCTGCCCTTTGAAAGCTATGTCTGTTCAAGTCTAAGCTGGGGCAAAGTTGTCTATCCTGGGCACTGGTCAATGAATTTGACACCCCATTGTCTTTGAACATTGTTCTCATTGGGGGTATATCAGGTTTGTGAATCTAGTAAGCTCTAGACTATATGGTTGCTTTTTCAAATTGGTGAGTCCACTGGTGGCAGAGGCCCCTAATTTGGCCCACAAGGCTGTCACTTCAAGATCTTTGAACCTGCTGCAAAGTTATTTATCCTGCAGCCTAGTCCTTGAATGTGACACATCAACGCTTTGGGACACTGTGGTTATTGGTGCGGTAATCAGGTTTGTGAATCTAGGAAGCTCTAGACTGTTTGGTCGGCCTTTGAAAGTAGTGTGCCCAGCCATGGTGGAGGCCGCTTTATCTTTGTATTTGATGGGCATGAAGTGAAGATCTTCCAAAGTGGGGCATAGTCCTTTTTCTTGCAGCCAACTCCTCGAATTTTACACACCAATCTTTTGGCACAATGTGTTCATCTGGGCTATATCAGCTTCGCAAATATAGGAAGGTCTAGACTACACGGTTGTTGCTTGAAAGTATTGCGTCCATCAGTGGCAGAGGCCTTGTTTTTCAGCCTTTGAAGGATATCCGTTCAAGATGTTACAGGTAGGGCAAAGTTGTTGGTACCCTGCCCCTTTCAATAAACTTAAGACACCAATGTCTTTGGACACTGTCCTTGTTGGTTTCATATCAGCTGGGTGAATCTAGAAAGCTCTAGACTATTTGGCTGGCGTTTGAATGTTGTGTGTCCAATGGTGGCAGAGGCCCCTAAATTCGGCCTTCAAGGATGTCAATACAAGATATTTAAAACTGCTGCAAAGTTATTTATCCTACAGCCTACTCCTGGAATGTGACTTACCAACGTTTTGGGACACTGTGGTCATCTGTGCGTTAATCAGGATTGTGAATCTAGGAAGCTCTAGACTGTTTGGTGGGCCTTTGAAAGTAGCGTGCCCAGCCATGGTGGAGGACACATTATCTTGCTATTTGATGGGCATGAAGTGAAGATCTTAAAAAACGGGGAATAGTCCTTTATTCTGCAGCCAACTCCTTGAATTTTACACACCAATCTTTTGGGACAATGTGGTCATCGGGGCTATATCAGCTTCATGAATCTAGAAAGGTCTAGACTACATGGTTGCTGTTTGAAAGTATTGCATCCATTAGTGGTGGAGGCTACGTTTTTCAGCCCTTGAAGGACATCAGTTCAAGATCTTAGAGGTAAAGCAAAGTTGTTGGTAACCTACCCCTTTCAATAATCTTAAGACACCAATGTCTTTGGACACTGTGCTTGTTGGATTCATATCAGCTGGGTGAATCTAGGAAGCTCTAGACTATTTGGCTGGCCTTTGAATGTTGCGTGTCCACTGGTGGCAGAGGCCCCTAAATTCGGCCTTAAAGGATGTCAATACAAGATATTTAAAACTGCTGCAAAGTTATTTATCCTACAGTCTACTCCTGAGAAGTGACACACCAACGTTTTGGGACACTGTGGTCATCTGTGCGGTAATCAGGTTAGTGAATCTAGGAAACTCTAGCCTATTTGGTGGGCCTTTGAAAGTAGTGTTCCCAACCATGGTGGAGGCCGCTTTATCTTGCTATTTGATGGGATTGAAATTAAGATCATCAAAAGTGGGGCATAGTCCTTTATCTTGTAGCTAACCCTCGAATTTTACACACCAATATTTTGGGACAATTTGATCATCTGGGCTATATCAGCTTCATGAATCTAGGAAGGTCTAGACTACATGGTTGCTGTTCGAAAGTATTGCGTCCATTAGTGGCGGAGGCCACGTTTTTCAGCCCTTGAAGGACATCAGTTCAAGATCTTAGAGGTAAAGCAAAGTTGTTGGTAACTTACCCCTTTCAATAATCTTAAGACACCAATGTCTTTGGACACTGTGCTTGTTGGTTTCATATAAGGTGGGTGAATCTAGGAAGCTCTAGACTATTTGGCTAGTCTTTGAACGTACTGTTTCCACTGATAGAGCAGGCCACTTTTTCTGCCCTTTGAAAGCTATGTCTGTTCAAGTCTAAGCTGGGGCAAAGTTGTCTATCCTGGGCACTGGTCAATGAATTTGACACCCCATTGTCTTTGAACATTGTTCTCATTGGGGGTATATCAGGTTTGTGAATCTAGTAAGCTCTAGACTATATGGTTGCTTTTTCAAATTGGTGAGTCCACTGGTGGCAGAGGCCCCTAATTTGGCCCACAAGGCTGTCACTTCAAGATCTTTGAACCTGCTGCAAAGTTATTTATCCTGCAGCCTAGTCCTTGAATGTGACACATCAACGCTTTGGGACACTGTGGTTATTGGTGCGGTAATCAGGTTTGTGAATCTAGGAAGCTCTAGACTGTTTGGTCGGCCTTTGAAAGTAGTGTGCCCAGCCATGGTGGAGGCCGCTTTATCTTTGTATTTGATGGGCATGAAGTGAAGATCTTCCAAAGTGGGGCATAGTCCTTTTTCTTGCAGCCAACTCCTCGAATTTTACACACCAATCTTTTGGCACAATGTGTTCATCTGGGCTATATCAGCTTCGCAAATATAGGAAGGTCTAGACTACACGGTTGTTGCTTGAAAGTATTGCGTCCATCAGTGGCAGAGGCCTTGTTTTTCAGCCTTTGAAGGATATCCGTTCAAGATGTTACAGGTAGGGCAAAGTTGTTGGTACCCTGCCCCTTTCAATAAACTTAAGACACCAATGTCTTTGGACACTGTCCTTGTTGGTTTCATATCAGCTGGGTGAATCTAGAAAGCTCTAGACTATTTGGCTGGCCTTTGAATGTTGTGTGTCCAATGGTGGCAGAGGCCCCTAAATTCGGCCTTCAAGGATGTCAATACAAGATATTTAAAACTGCTGCAAAGTTATTTATCCTACAGCCTACTCCTGGAATGTGACTTACCAACGTTTTGGGACACTGTGGTCATCTGTGCGTTAATCAGGATTGTGAATCTAGGAAGCTCTAGACTGTTTGGTGGGCCTTTGAAAGTAGCGTGCCCAGCCATGGTGGAGGACACATTATCTTGCTATTTGATGGGCATGAAGTGAAGATCTTAAAAAACGGGGAATAGTCCTTTATTCTGCAGCCAACTCCTTGAATTTTACACACCAATCTTTTGGGACAATGTGGTCATCGGGGCTATATCAGCTTCATGAATCTAGAAAGGTCTAGACTACATGGTTGCTGTTTGAAAGTATTGCATCCATTAGTGGTGGAGGCTACGTTTTTCAGCCCTTGAAGGACATCAGTTCAAGATCTTAGAGGTAAAGCAAAGTTGTTGGTAACCTACCCCTTTCAATAATCTTAAGACACCAATGTCTTTGGACACTGTGCTTGTTGGATTCATATCAGCTGGGTGAATCTAGGAAGCTCTAGACTATTTGGCTGGCCTTTGAATGTTGCGTGTCCACTGGTGGCAGAGGCCCCTAAATTCGGCCTTAAAGGCTGTCAATACAAGATATTTAAAACTGCTGCAAAGTTATTTATCCTACAGTCTACTCCTGAGAAGTGACACACCAACGTTTTGGGACACTGTGGTCATCTGTGCGGTAATCAGGTTAGTGAATCTAGGAAACTCTAGCCTGTTTGGTGGGCCTTTGAAAGTAGTGTTCCCAACCATGGTGGAGGCCGCTTTATCTTGCTATTTGATGGGATTGAAATTAAGATCATCAAAAGTGGGGCATAGTCCTTTATCTTGTAGCTAACCCTCGAATTTTACACACCAATATTTTGGGACAATTTGATCATCTGGGCTATATCAGCTTCATGAATCTAGGAAGGTCTAGACTACATGGTTGCTGTTCGAAAGTATTGCGTCCATTAGTGGCGGAGGCCACGTTTTTCAGCCCTTGAAGGACATCAGTTCAAGATCTTAGAGGTAAAGCAAAGTTGTTGGTAACTTACCCCTTTCAATAATCTTAAGACACCAATGTCTTTGGACACTGTGCTTGTTGGTTTCATATAAGGTGGGTGAATCTAGGAAGCTCTAGACTATTTGGCTAGTCTTTGAACGTACTGTTTCCACTGATAGAGCAGGCCACTTTTTCTGCCCTTTGAAAGCTATGTCTGTTCAAGTCTAAGCTGGGGCAAAGTTGTCTATCCTGGGCACTGGTCAATGAATTTGACACCCCATTGTCTTTGAACATTGTTCTCATTGGGGCTATATCAGGTTTGTGAATCTAGTAAGCTCTAGACTATATGGTTGCTTTTTCAAATTGGTGAGTCCACTGGTGGCAGAGGCCCCTAATTTGGCCCACAAGGCTGTCACTTCAAGATCTTTGAACCTGCTGCAAAGTTATTTATCCTGCAGCCTAGTCCTTGAATGTGACACATCAACGCTTTGGGACACTGTGGTTATTGGTGCGGTAATCAGGTTTGTGAATCTAGGAAGCTCTAGACTGTTTGGTCGGCCTTTGAAAGTAGTGTGCCCAGCCATGGTGGAGGCCGCTTTATCTTTGTATTTGATGGGCATGAAGTGAAGATCTTCCAAAGTGGGGCATAGTCCTTTTTCTTGCAGCCAACTCCTCGAATTTTACACACCAATCTTTTGGCACAATGTGTTCATCTGGGCTATATCAGCTTCGCAAATATAGGAAGGTCTAGACTACACGGTTGTTGCTTGAAAGTATTGCGTCCATCAGTGGCAGAGGCCTTGTTTTTCAGCCTTTGAAGGATATCCGTTCAAGATGTTACAGGTAGGGCAAAGTTGTTGGTACCCTGCCCCTTTCAATAAACTTAAGACACCAATGTCTTTGGACACTGTCCTTGTTGGTTTCATATCAGCTGGGTGAATCTAGAAAGCTCTAGACTATTTGGCTGGCCTTTGAATGTTGTGTGTCCAATGGTGGCAGAGGCCCCTAAATTCGGCCTTCAAGGATGTCAATACAAGATATTTAAAACTGCTGCAAAGTTATTTATCCTACAGCCTACTCCTGGAATGTGACTTACCAACGTTTTGGGACACTGTGGTCATCTGTGCGTTAATCAGGATTGTAAATCTAGGAAGCTCTAGACTGTTTGGTGGGCCTTTGAAAGTAGCGTGCCCAGCCATGGTGGAGGACACATTATCTTGCTATTTGATGGGCATGAAGTGAAGATCTTAAAAAACGGGGAATAGTCCTTTATTCTGCAGCCAACTCCTTGAATTTTACACACCAATCTTTTGGGACAATGTGGTCATCGGGGCTATATCAGCTTCATGAATCTAGAAAGGTCTAGACTACATGGTTGCTGTTTGAAAGTATTGCATCCATTAGTGGTGGAGGCTACGTTTTTCAGCCCTTGAAGGACATCAGTTCAAGATCTTAGAGGTAAAGCAAAGTTGTTGGTAACCTACCCCTTTCAATAATCTTAAGACACCAATGTCTTTGGACACTGTGCTTGTTGGATTCATATCAGCTGGGTGAATCTAGGAAGCTCTAGACTATTTGGCTGGCCTTTGAATGTTGCGTGTCCACTGGTGGCAGAGGCCCCTAAATTCGGCCTTAAAGGCTGTCAATACAAGATATTTAAAACTGCTGCAAAGTTATTTATCCTACAGTCTACTCCTGAGAAGTGACACACCAACGTTTTGGGACACTGTGGTCATCTGTGCGGTAATCAGGTTAGTGAATCTAGGAAACTCTAGCCTATTTGGTGGGCCTTTGAAAGTAGTGTTCCCAACCATGGTGGAGGCCGCTTTATCTTGCTATTTGATGGGATTGAAATTAAGATCATCAAAAGTGGGGCATAGTCCTTTATCTTGTAGCTAACCCTCGAATTTTACACACCAATATTTTGGGACAATTTGATCATCTGGGCTATATCAGCTTCATGAATCTAGGAAGGTCTAGACTACATGGTTGCTGTTCGAAAGTATTGCGTCCATTAGTGGCGGAGGCCACGTTTTTCAGCCCTTGAAGGACATCAGTTCAAGATCTTAGAGGTAAAGCAAAGTTGTTGGTAACTTACCCCTTTCAATAATCTTAAGACACCAATGTCTTTGGACACTGTGCTTGTTGGTTTCATATAAGGTGGGTGAATCTAGGAAGCTCTAGACTATTTGGCTAGTCTTTGAACGTACTGTTTCCACTGATAGAGCAGGCCACTTTTTCTGCCCTTTGAAAGCTATGTCTGTTCAAGTCTAAGCTGGGGCAAAGTTGTCTATCCTGGGCACTGGTCAATGAATTTGACACCCCATTGTCTTTGAACATTGTTCTCATTGGGGGTATATCAGGTTTGTGAATCTAGTAAGCTCTAGACTATATGGTTGCTTTTTCAAATTGGTGAGTCCACTGGTGGCAGAGGCCCCTAATTTGGCCCACAAGGCTGTCACTTCAAGATCTTTGAACCTGCTGCAAAGTTATTTATCCTGCAGCCTAGTCCTTGAATGTGACACATCAACGCTTTGGGACACTGTGGTTATTGGTGCGGTAATCAGGTTTGTGAATCTAGGAAGCTCTAGACTGTTTGGTCGGCCTTTGAAAGTAGTGTGCCCAGCCATGGTGGAGGCCGCTTTATCTTTGTATTTGATGGGCATGAAGTGAAGATCTTCCAAAGTGGGGCATAGTCCTTTTTCTTGCAGCCAACTCCTCGAATTTTACACACCAATCTTTTGGCACAATGTGTTCATCTGGGCTATATCAGCTTCGCAAATATAGGAAGGTCTAGACTACACGGTTGTTGCTTGAAAGTATTGCGTCCATCAGTGGCAGAGGCCTTGTTTTTCAGCCTTTGAAGGATATCCGTTCAAGATGTTACAGGTAGGGCAAAGTTGTTGGTACCCTGCCCCTTTCAATAAACTTAAGACACCAATGTCTTTGGACACTGTCCTTATTGGTTTCATATCAGCTGGGTGAATCTAGAAAGCTCTAGACTATTTGGCTGGCCTTTGAATGTTGTGTGTCCAATGGTGGCAGAGGCCCCTAAATTCGGCCTTCAAGGATGTCAATACAAGATATTTAAAACTGCTGCAAAGTTATTTATCCTACAGCCTACTCCTGGAATGTGACTTACCAACGTTTTGGGACACTGTGGTCATCTGTGCGTTAATCAGGATTGTGAATCTAGGAAGCTCTAGACTGTTTGGTGGGCCTTTGAAAGTAGCGTGCCCAGCCATGGTGGAGGACACATTATCTTGCTATTTGATGGGCATGAAGTGAAGATCTTAAAAAACGGGGAATAGTCCTTTATTCTGCAGCCAACTCCTTGAATTTTACACACCAATCTTTTGGGACAATGTGGTCATCGGGGCTATATCAGCTTCATGAATCTAGAAAGGTCTAGACTACATGGTTGCTGTTTGAAAGTATTGCATCCATTAGTGGTGGAGGCTACGTTTTTCAGCCCTTGAAGGACATCAGTTCAAGATCTTAGAGGTAAAGCAAAGTTGTTGGTAACCTACCCCTTTCAATAATCTTAAGACACCAATGTCTTTGGACACTGTGCTTGTTGGTTTCATATAAGGTAGGTGAATCTAGGAAGCTCTAGACTATTTGGCTAGTCTTTGAATGTTCTGTTTCAACTGATAGAGGAGGCCACTTTTTCTGCCCTTTGAAAGCTATGTCTGTTCAAGTCTAAGCTGGGGCAAAGTTGTCTATCCTGGGCACTGGTCAATGAATTTGACACCACATTGTCTTTGAACATTGTTCTCATTGGGGCTATATCAGGTCTGTGAATCTAGTAAGCTCTGGACTATATGGTTGCTTTTTCAAAGTGGTGAGTCCACTGTTGGCAGAGGCCCCTAATTTGGCCCACAAGGCTGTCACTTCAAGATCTTTGAAACTGCTGTAAAGTTATTTATCCTGCAGCCTAATCCTTGAATGTGACACACCAACGTTTTGGGACACTGTGGTTATCTGAGCGGTAATCAGGTTTGTGAATCTAAGAAGCTCTAGATTGTTTGGTGGGCCTTTGAAAGTAGTGTGCCCAGTCATGGTGGAGGCCGCTTTATCCGGCTATTTGATGGGCATGAAGTGAAGATCTTTAAAAACGGGGCACGGTCCTTTACCCTGCAGCCAACTCCTTGAAGTTTACACACCAATCTTTTTGGGACAATGTGGTCATCGGGGCTATATCAGCTTCGCGAATCTAGGAAGGTCTAGACTACATGGTTGCTGCTTGAAAGTATTGCGTCCATCTGTGGTAAAGGCCACGTTTTTCAGCCTAAGAAGGATATCAGCTCAAGATCTTACGGGTAGGGCAAAGTTGTTGGTAACCTGCCCCTTTCAATAAACTTAATACATCAATGTCTTTGGACATTTCGCTTGTTGCTTTCATATCAGGCTGGTGAATCTAGAAAGCTCTAGACTATTTGCCTGGCCTTTGAAAGTTGTGTGTCCACTGGTGGCAAAGGCCCCTAAATTCGGCCTTCAAGGCTGTCAAAGCAAGATCTTTAAAACTACTGCAAACTTATATATCCTACGGCCTGCTCCAGGAATGTGACACACCAATGTTTTGGGACAATTTGGTCATCTGTGGGTTAATTAGGTTTATGAATCTAGGAAGCTCTAGACCGTTTGGTGGGCCTTTGTAAGTTGTGCATACACCCATGGCAGGGGCCACTTTTCGGGCACTGCCAGGCACTGTCTCTTCAAGTGGAAGCTGTGGCAAAAATTGTTTTTTCTACATGCCCATCAATGAAGTTTGCACACCCATATCTTTTGACACAGGGGTCATTGGGGATTCATCAGGTTCATGAATCTAGGAAGCTCTAGACTATTTGGTTGGCATGTGAAAGTAGTGTGTCCACCAATGGTGGAGGCCTCTTTATCTTGCTATTTAAAGGGCATGAAGCCAAGGTCTTCAAAACTAGGGCATAGTCCGTTATCCTGCAAAGTTGTTGGTAACCTGCCCCTTTCAATAAAATGAAGACATTAATATCTTTGCACACTGACCTTGTTGGTTTCATATCAGGTGGGTGAATCTAGGAAGCTCTAGACTATTTGGTTGGCTTTCGAAAGTAGTGTGTCCAGTGATGGTGGAGGCCTCTTTATCTTGCTAATTGAAGGGCATGAAGCCAAGGTCTTCAAAACTGGGGCATAGTCCTTTATCCTGCAAAGTTGTTGGTAACCTGCCTCTTTCAATAAACTTAAGACACCAATGTCTTTGGACACTGTGCTTGTTGGTTTCATATCAGGTGGGTGAATCTAGGAAGCTCTAGACTAATTGGCTGGCCTTTGAAAGTTGTGTGTCCACTGGTGGCAGAGACCCCTAAATTCGGCCTTCAAGGCTGTCACTTCAAGATCTTTGAAACTGCTGCAAAGTTTTTTATCCTGCAGCCTAGTCCTTTAATGTGACAGACCAACGTTTTGGGATAATGTTATCATCCCTGCGGTAATCAGGTTTGTGAATCTAGGAAGCTCTAGACTGTTTGGTGGGCCTTTGAAAGTTGTGCATGCACCCATGGCAGCGGCCACTTTTTGGGTACTGCCAGGGTGTCTCTTTAAGTGGTCTTCAAAACTGGGTCATAGTCCTTAATCATGCAGCCTTTTCCCTGAATTTTACAAACCAATCTTTTTGGACAATGTGGTCTCCAAGCCTATATCAGCTTCGTGAATCTCGGAAGGTCTAGACTACGTGGTTGCTGTTTGAAAGTATTGCGACCATCAGTGGTAGAGGCCACATTTTTCAACCTTTGAAGGATATCAGTTCAATATCTTACAGGTAGGGCAAAGGTTTTGATAACCTGCCCATTTCAATAAACTTAAGACACCGATGTCTTTGGACATTGTGCTTGTTGGTTTCATATCAGGTGGGTGAATCTAGGAAACTCTAGATTATTCGGCTGGCCTTTGAAAGTTGTGTGTCCACTGATGGAGGAGGTCACTTTTTCTGCCCTTTGAAAGCTATGTCTGTTCAAGTATAAACTGAGTCAAAGTTGTCTATCCTGGGCACTGGTCAATGAATTTGACACCTCATTGTCTTTGGACACTGTTCTCATTGCAGCTATATCAGGTTTTTGAATCTAGTAAGCTCTAGACTATATGATTGCCTTTTCAAAGTGGTGAGTCCACTATTGGCAGAGGTCCCTGAATGCGGCCTTCGCGGCTGTCAATTCAAGATCTTTAAAACTGCTGCAAAGTTGTTTATCCTACAGCCTACTCCTGGAATGTGACTTACCAACGTTTTGGGACACTGTGGTCATCTGCGTGTTAATTAGGATTGTTAATCTAGGAAGCTCTAGACTGTTTGGTGGGTCTTTCAAAGTAGTGTTCCCAGCCATGGTTGAGGCCGCTTCATCTTGCTATTTGATGGGCATGAAGTTAAGATCTTCAGAAGTGGGGCATAGTCCTTTATCTTGCTGCTAACTCCTCGAATTTTACACACCAATCTTTTGGGACAATGTGGTCATCTGGGCTATATCAGCTTTGCGAATCTAGGAAGGTCTAGACTACATGGTTGCTGCTTGAACGTAATGCGTCAATAAGTGGCAGAGGCCATGTTGATCAGCCTTTGAGGGATATTAGATCAAGATATTACAGGTAGGGCAAAGGTGTTGATAACCTGCCCATTTCAATAAACTTAAGACACCGATGTCTTTGGACACTGTGCTTGTTGGATCCATATCACGTGGGTGAATCTAGGAAGCTCTAGACTATTTGGCTGGCCTTCGAAAGTTTTGTGTCCACTGATGGAGAAGGCCACTTTTTCTGCCCTTTGAAAGCTATGTCTGTTCAAGTCTAAGTTGGGGCAAAGTTGTCTATCCTGGGCATTAGTTAATGAGTTTGACACCCTACCCAGCTAAGAATGTAACGTCATATTCACGTCATAATTACGTCACATGTTACGTGGAAGTTACATCACATTGTGACGTCTTTATGACGTGAAAATGGAGGACTCCATTTCACGTCATAAAGACGTCACTCGTGACGTCATGATACTGACCAACTATGACGTATCCATCACGTCTTTCTGAGACGTCCCAAAATGACATCATTATCACGTCACATTGTGACGTCATATCGATGTGATAAGTGAGGACTCCAATTGACGTCATAATGACATTACAGTATGACGTCACAATGTGACTAGAAATGACGTCTTTATCATGTTATTTTGTGACGTCACAATGACGTCTTAAGGAGGTTTCACTAAGACATCATCTACATGAATTAATGTCCTTATTCCCAACAAAATGTTGGGGTAAGGTTTAATTCCAACCACACACCAAAGTATATTGTATGTGGGATGTATTTAAGCTAAGTTTATTAGCAAATACATGCTTAGGAAATGTCACAATGAAGCACTTCCAATCCAACACATACCTATGAAGCCAATTTGTAACCAAAAAGGTGTCCAGATCAGACAATAACCTTTATATCTAGAAATTTTTAAGACAAGGCATAGATATCAATCATCCTATGTTCTAGATGAGTATATGTATCTTTATAGCATAATATGATTTTGATAAACTGTTAAGACATTATCTTTAGATATAGTTTTAAGGTAAGGCTGCCAATGTTTTATACATTATGGAAATTTGCCCCACCTGGTGTAGACTGAAGTACACGTCGCAGTAACGTCCCAATTTGGTGAGGTCAGGACTTCACCTAAATGGTATGTTGCAGGTACATCCCAGTTTGGTGTTGTCATAACCTCACCTAAATAGGACGTTGCTGTAACATCCCACTATGGTGAAGTCATAACCTCACCTAAATGGGATGTCACTGTGACATCCCACTATGGTGTAGTCATAACCTCACCTAAATGGAACATTCCTGTGACATCCCAATATGGTGTAGTCATAACCTCACCTAAATGGGACGTTCCTGTGACATCCCACTATGGTGTAGTCATAACCTCATCTAAATGGGATGTCGCTGTGACATCCCACTGTGGTGTAGTCATAACCTGACCTAAATGGGATGTCGCTGTGACATCCCATGATGGTGTAGTCATTACCTCACCTAAATGGGATGTCACTGTGACATCCCACTATGGTGAATTCCAGACTACACATACAGAAGACGTCATAGCTACGTACTTTCTATGTGAGTCACAAACCTCACCAAAATTTTACGTGACTATGACGTAACATTTATGGGAGGTCATGACAGACCCAAAAGTGACCATAATGAGACGTCAGAGTTACGTCGCTTCTTTGCTGGGTATCGTCTATGGAGACTGTTCTCATTGGGGCTATATCAGGTTTGTGAATCTAGTAAGCTCTAGACTATATGGTTGCCTTTTCAAAGTGATGAGTCCACCGGTGGCAGAGGCCCCTAAATTCGGCCTTTAAGGCTGTCAATTCAAGATTTTTAAAACTGTTGCAAAGTTATTTATCCTGCAGCCTAGTCCTGGAATGTGACACACCAACGTATTGGGACACTGTGGTCATCTGTGCGATAATCAGGTTTTTGAATCCAGGAGGCTCTAGTCTGTTTGGTGGACCTTTGAAAGTTGTGCATACACCCATGGCAGGGGCCACCTTTGGGGCACTGCCAGGGTGTCTCTTCAAGTGGAAGCTGTGGCAAAAGTTGTTTTTCCTGCATGCCCGTCAATGAAGTTTCAACACCTGTGTCTTTGGACACTAGGGTCCTTGGGGCTATATCAGGTTTATGAATCTAGGAAGCTCTAGACTATTTGGCTGGCCTTTGAAAGTTGTGTGTCCACTGGTGGCAGAGACCCCTAAATTCGGCCTTCAAGGCTGTCAATGCAAGATCTTTAAAACTGCTGCAAAATCAATTATCCTACAGCCTACTCCTGGAATGTGACACAACAACGTTTAGGGACACTGTGGTCATCTGTGTGGTAATCAGGTTCGTGAATCTAGGAAGCTCTAGCCTGTTTGGTGGGCCTTTGAATGTAGTGTTCCCAGTCATTGTTGAGGCTGCTTCATCTTGCTATTTGAGAGGCATGAAGTGAAGATCTTCCAAAGTGTGGCTTAGTCCTTTATCCTGCAGCCAACTCCTTGAATTTTACACACCAATATTTTGGGACGATGTGGTCATCGGGGTTATATCAGCTTTGCGAATCTAGGAAGGTCTAGACTACATGGTTGCTGTTTGAAAGTATTGCGACCATCAATGGCAGAGGCCCGGTTTTTCAGCCTTTAAAGGATATCAGTTCAAGATCTTACAGGTAGGGCAAAGTTGTTGGTAACCTGCCCCTTTCAATAAACTTAAGACACCAATGTCTTTGGACACTGTGCTTGTTGGTTTCATATCAGGTGGGTGAATCTAGGAAGCTCTAGACTATTTGGCTGGCCTTTGAAAGCTGTGTGTCCACTGATGGAGGAGGCCACTTTTTCTCCCCTTTGAAAGCTATGTCTGTTAAAGTCTAAGCAGGGGCAAAGTTGTCTATCCTGGGCATTGGTCAATGAATTTGACACTCCATTGTCTTTGGACACTGTTCTCATTGCAGCTATATCAGGTTTGTGAATCTAGTAAGCTCTAGAATATATGGTTGCCTTTTCAAAGTGGTGAGTCCACTCGTGGCAGAGGCCCCTGAATTCGGCTTTAAGGGCTGTCAATTCAAGATCTTTAAAACTACTGCAAAGTCATTTATCCTACAGCCTACTCCTGGAATGTGACTTACTAAAGTTTTGGGACACTGTGGTCATCTGTGAGTTAATCAGGATTGTGAATCTAGGAAGCTCTAGACTGTTTGGTGGGCCTTTGAAAGTAGTGTGCCCAGCCATGGTGGAGGACGCATTATCTTGTTATTTGATGGGCATGAAGTGAAGATCTTGAAAAACGGGGAATAGTCCTTTTTTCTGCAGCCAACTCCTTGAATTTTACACACCAATCTTTTGGGACAATGTGGTTATCGGAGCTATATCAGCTTCGCGAATCTAGGAAAGTCTAGACTACATGGTTGTTGCTTGAAAGTATTGCGTCCATCAGTGGCGGAGGCCACGTTTTTCATTCTTGGAAGGATGTCAGTTCAAGATCTTACAGGTAGTTGAAAGTTGTTGGTAACCTGCCCCTTTCAATAAGCTTAAGACACCAATGTCTTTGGACACTGTGCTTGTTGGTTTCATATCAGGTGGGTGAATCTAGGGAGCTCTAGACTATTTGGCTGGCCTTTGAAAGTTGTGTGATCACTGGTGGCAGAGGCCCCTAAATTCGGCCTTCAAGGATGTCAAAGCAAGATCTTTAAAACTGCTTCAAAGTTATTTATCCTGCAGCCTAGTCCTCGAATGTGACACACCAATGTTTTGGGACACTATGGTCATCTGTGCAATAATCAGGTTTGTGTATCTAGGAGGCTCTAGACTGTTTGGTGGACCTTTGAAAGTTGTGCATGCACCCATGACAGGGGTCACTTTTTGGGCAATGCCAGGGTGTCTCTTCAAGTGGAAGCTGTGGCAAAAAATATTTTTCCTACATGCCCGTCAATGAAGTTTCAACACCCGTGTCTTTAGACACTGGGATCCTTGGGTCTATATCAGGTTTATGAATCTAGGAAGCTCTAGACCAATTGGCTGGCCTTTGAAAATTGTGTGTCCACTGGTGGCAGAGGCCCCTAAATTCGGCCTTCAAGGCCGTCAATGCAAGATCTTAAAAATGGCTGCAAAGTCATTTATCCTACAGCCTACTCCTGGAATGTGACACACCAATGTTTTGGGACACTGTGGTCATCTGTGCGGTAATCAGGTTTGTGAATCTAGGAAGCTCTAGCCTGTTTGGTGGATCTTTGAAAGTATTGTGCCCAGGCATGGTGGAGGCCGCTTTCTCTTGCTATTTGAAGGGCATGAAGTCAATGTCTTCAAAATTGGGGCATAGTCCTTTATCCTGCAGCCAATTCCCTGAATTTAACACACCAATCTTTTTAGACAATGTGGTTATCGTGGTTATATCAGCTTCATGAATCTAGGAAGGTCTAGGCTACATGGTCGCTGTTTCAACGTATTGGGTCAATAAGTGGCAGATGCCACATTTTTCAGCCTTTGAAGGATATCATATCATGATCTTACAATTAGGGCAAAGTTGTTGATAACCTGCCCCTTTCAATAAACTAAAGACACCAATGTCTTTGGACACTGTGCTTGTTGGTTTCATATCAGGTGGTTGAATCTAGGAAGCTCTAGACTATTTGGCTGACCTTTGAAAGTTGTGTGTCCACTGGTGGCAAAGGCCCCTAAATTCGGCCATAAAGGCTGTCAAAGCAAGATTTTTAAAACTACAGCAACGATATTTATCCTACAGCCTACTCCTGGAATGTGACTTACCAATGTTTTTGGACACTGTGGTCATCTGTGCGTTAATCAGGATTGTGAATCTAGGAAGCTCTAGACTGTTTGGTGGGCCTTTGAAAGTAGTGTGGCAAGCCATGGTGGAGGACGCGTTATCTTGCTATTTGATGGGCATGAAGTGAAGATCTTCAAAAACGGGGAATAGTCCTTTATTCTGCAGCCAACTCCTTGAATTTTACACACCAATCTTTTGGGACAATGTGGTCTTCGGGGCTATATCAGCTTCGCGAATCTAAGTAGGTTTAGACTACATGGTTGCTGCTTGAAAGTATTGCGTCCATCAGTGGCAGTTACCACATTTTTAAGCCTTTGAAGGATATCAGTTCAAGATCTTACAGGTAGGGCAAAGATGTTAGTAACCTGCCCCTTTCAATAAACTTAAGTCACCAATGTCGATGAACACTGTGCTTGTTGGTTTCGTATCAGGTTGGTGAATCGAGGAAGCTCTAGACTATTTGGCTGGCCTTTGAATGTTGTGTGTCCACTGGTGGCAAAGGCCCCTAAATTCGGCTTTAAAGGCTGTCAAAGCAAGATCTTTAAAACTGCTGTAAAGTTATTTACCATATACCCTACTCCTTGGATGTGACACACCAACGTTTGAGGACAATGTGGTCATCTGTGCTGGAATCAGGTTTGTGAATCTAGGAAGCTCTAGACTGTTTGGTGGGCCTTTCAAAGTTCTCCATGCACCCATGGCAGGGGCCACTTTTAGGGCACTGACAGGGTGTCTCTTCAAGCCGTCTTCAAAACTGGGGTATAGTCCCTAATCCTGCAGCAGATTCCCTGAATTTTACACACCAATCTTTTTGGACAATGTCATCTCCAAACCTATATCAGTTTCGCGAATCTAGGAAGGTCTAGACTACATGGTTGCTGTTTGCAAGTATTGCTTCCATCAGAAGGAAAGGCCACGTTTTGCAGCCTTTGAAGGATATCAGTTCAAGATCTTACGGGTAGGGCAAAGTTGTTGGTAACATGCCCCTTTCAATAATCTAAAGACACCAATGTCTTTGGACACTGTGATTGTTGGTTTCATATCAGCTGGGTGAATCTAGGAAGTTCTAGACTATTTGAATGCCCTTGTAGGCCAAAATTAGGGACCTCTGCCACCAGTGGACTCCCACTTTGAAAAAGCAACCATATAGTCTAGAGCTTACTAGATTCACAAACCTGATATAGCCCCAATGAGAACAATGTTCAAAGACAATAGGGTGTCAAATTCATTGACCAGTGCCCAGGATAGAAAACTTTGCCCCAGCTTATACTTGAACAGACATAGCTTTCAAAGGGCAGAAAAAGTGGCCTCCTCTATCAGTGGAAACAGAACGTTCAAAGACTAGCCAAATAGTCTAGAGCTTCCTAGATTCACCCACTTTATATGAAACCAACAAGCACAGTGTCCAAAGACATTGGTGTCTTAAGATTATTGAAAGAGGTAAGTTACCAACAACTTTGCTTTACCTCTAAGATCTTGAACTGATGTCCTTCAAGGGCTGAAAAACGTGGCCTCCGCCACTAATGGATGCAATACTTTCAAACAGCAACCATGTAGTCTAGACCTTTCTAGATTCGCGAAGCTGAGATAGGGTTGGAGACCACATAGTCCAAAAAGATTGGTGTGTAAAATTCAGGGAATCTGCTGCAGGATTAAGGACTATGCCTGAGTTTTGAAGACGGCTTGAAGAGCCACTCTGGAAGTGCCCTAAAAGTGGCCCCTGCCATGGGTGCATGAACAACTTTCAAAGGCCCACCAAACAGTCTAGAGCTTCCTAGATTTACAAACCTGATTAATGCACAGATGACAACATTGTCCCAAAATGTTGGTGTGTCACATTCCCGGAGTAGGCTGTAGGATATATAACTTTTCAGCAGTTTTAAAGATCTTGAAGTGACAGCCTTATAGGCCGAAATTAGAGGCCTCTGCCACCAGTGGACTCACCACTTTGAAAATGTCTAGAACTTACTAGAATCACAAACCTGATATAGCCCAGATGACCACATTGTCCCAAAATATTGGTGTGTAAAATTCAAGGAGTTGGCTGCAAGATAAAAGACCATGCCCCACTTTGGAAGATCTTCGCTTCATGCCCATCAAATAGCAAGATAAAACGGCCTCCACCATGGCTTGGAACACTACTTTCCAAGGCCCACCAAGCAGGATAGAGCTTCCTAGATTCACAAACCTGATTACCGCACAGATAACCACAGTGTCCCAAAACGTTGGTGTGTCACATTCCAGGATTAGACTGTAGGATAAATAACTTTGCAGCAGTTTCAAAGATCTTGCATTGACAGCCTTGATGGCCGAATATAGGGGCCTCTGCCACCAGTGGACTCATCAATTTGAAAAGGCAACCATATAGTCTAGAGCTTCCTAGATTCACAAACCTGATATAGTCCCAATGAGAACAATGTTCAAAGACAATGGGGTGTCAAATTCATTGACCGGTGCCCAGGATAGACAGCTTTGCCCAAGCTTAGACTTGAACAGACATAGCTTTCAAACGGCAGAAAAAGTATCCTAATCCATTAGTGGACACACAACTTTCAAGTCCAGCCAAATAGTCTAGAGCTTCCTAGATTCACCCACCTGATATGAAACCAACAAGCACAGTGTCCAAAGACATTGGTGTCTTAAGTTTATTGAAAGGGGCAGGTTACCAACAACTTTGCCTTACCCGTAAGATCTTGAACTGATATTCTTCAAAGGCTGAAAAATGTGGTCAATGACACTGATGGACGCAATACTTTCAAGCAGCAACCATGTAGTTTAGACCTTCCTAGATTTGCAAAGCTGATATAGCCCAGATAACCACATTGTCCCAAAAGATTGGTGTGTAAAATTCAAGGAGTTAGCTGCAAGATAAAGGACTCTGCCCCACTTTTGAAGATCTTAACTTCATGCCCATCAAATAGCAAGATGAAGGGGCCTCAACCATGGCTGGGAACACTACTTTCAAAGGCCCACCAATCAGGTTATAGCTTCCTAGATTCAAAAACCTGACTACCGCACAGATGACCACAGTGTCCCAAAATGTTGGTGTGTCACATTCCAGGAGTAGACTGTATGATAAATAACTTTGCAGCAGTTTTAAATATCTTGCATTCACAGCCTTGAAGGCCGAATTTAGGGGCCTCTGCCACCAGTGGTCACGCAACATTCAAAGGCCAGTAAAAGAGTCTAGAGCTTCCTAGATTCATAAACCTGATATGGCCCAAATGACCCCAGTGTCCAAAGACACGGATGTTGAAACTTCATTGACGGGCATGCAGGAAAAACAACTTTTGTCACAGCTTCCACTTGAAGAGACACCCTGGCATTGCCCAAAAAGTGGCCCCTGTCATGGGCGCATACACAACTTTCAAAGGCCCACCAAACAGTCTAGATCCTCCTAGATTCACAAACCTGATTACTGCACAGATGACCATAGTGTCCCTAAACGTTGGTTTGTCACATTCCAGGACTTGGCTGCAGGATAAATAACTTTACAGCACTTTTAAAGATCTTGCTTTGACAGCCTTGAAGGCCAAATTTAGGGGCCTCTGCCACCAGTGGACACACAACTTTTAAAGGCCAGCCAAATAGTCTAAAGCTTCCTAGATTCACCCAGCTGATATGAAACCAACAAGGACAGTGTCCAAAGACATTGGTGTCTTAAGTTTATTGAAAGGGGCAGGTTACCAATAACTTTGCCCTACCTGTAAGATCTTGAACGGATATCCTTCAAAGGCTGAAAAACATGGCCTCTGCCACTGATGGACGCAATACTTTCAAGCAACAACCGTGTAGTCTAGACCTTCCTATATTCGCGAAGCTGATATAGCCCCGATGACCACATTGTGCCAAAAGATTGGTGTGTAAAATTCAAGGAGTTGGCTGCAAGAAAAAGGACTATGCCCCACTTTGGAAGATCTTCACTTCATGCCCATCAAATAGCAAGATAAAGCGGCCTCCACCATGGCTGGGCACACTACTTTCAAAGGCCCACCAAACAGGCTAGAGCTTCCTAGATTCACAAACGTGAATACCGCACAGATGACCACAGTGTCCCAAAACGTTGGTGTGTCACATTCCAGGACTAGGCTGGATAAGTAACTTTGCAACTGTTTTAAAATTCTTGAATTGAGAGCCTTGAAGGCTGAATTTAGGGGGCTCTGCCAACGGTGGACTCACCTCTTTGAAAAGGCAACCATATAATCTAGAGCTTACTAGATTCACTAACCCGATATAGCCCCAATGAGAACAATGTCCAATCTATTGTTTTTGGGTGAATCTAGGAATCTCTAGACTATTTGGCTGGCCTTTGAAAGTTGTTTGTCCACTGATGGAGGAGGCCACTTTTTCTGCCCTTTGAAAGCTATGTCTGTTCAAGTCTAAGCTGGGGCAAAGTTGTCGATCCTGGGCACTGTTTATTGAATTTGACACCCCATTGTTTTTGGACACTGTTCTCGTTGGGGCTATGTCATGTTTGTGAATCTAGTAAGCTCTAGACTATATGGTTGCCTTTTCTAAGTGGTGAGTCCAGTGGTGGCAGAGGCCCCTAATTTCGGTGTACAAGGCTGTCAATTCAAGATCTTTGAAACTACTGCAAAGTTATTTATCCTGCAGCCTAATCCTTGAATGTGACACACCAACGTTTTGGGACACTGTGGTTATCTGAGCGGTAATCAGGTTTGTGAATCTAAGAAGCTCTAGACTGTTTGGTGGGCCTTTGAAAGTAGTGTGCCCAGTCATGGTGGAGGCCGCTTTATCCGGCTATTTGATGGGCATGAAGTGAAGATCTTTAAAAACGGGGAACGTTCCTTTACCCTGCAGCCAACTCCTTGAAGTTTACACACCAATCTTTTTGGGACAATGTGGTCATCGGGGCTATATCAGCTTCGCGAATCTAGGAAGGTCTAGACTACATGGTTGCTGCTTCAAAGTATTGCGTCCATCAGTGGCAAAGGCCACGTTTTTCAGCCTAAGAAGGATATCAGTTCAAGATCTTACGGGTAGGGCAAAGTTGTTGGTAACCTGCCCCTTTCAATAAACTTAATACATCAATGTCTTTGGACACTGCGTTTGTTGGTTTCATATCAGGCTGGTGAATCTAGGAAGCTCTAGATTATTTGGCTGGCCTTTGAAAGTTGTGTGTCCACTGGTGGCAAAGGCCCCTAAATTCGGCCTTCAAGGCTGTCAAAGCAAGATATTTAAAACTACTGCAAAGTTATATATCCTACAGCTGCTCTGGGAATGTGACACACCAACGCTTTGGGACAATTTGGTCATCTGTGCGTTAATTAGGTTTGTGAATCTAGGAAGCTCTAGACTGTTTGGTGGGCCTTTGTAAGCTGTGCATACATCCATGGCAGGGGCCACTTTTCGGGCACTGCCAGGCTCTGTCTCTTCAAGTGGAAGCTGTGGCAAAAGTTGTTTTTTCTACATGCCCATCAATGAAGTTTGCACACCCATATCTTTTGACACTTGGGTCATTGGGGCTTCATCAGGTTCATGAATCTAGGAAGCTCTAGACTATTTGGTTGGCATTTGAAAGTAGTGTGTCCACCAATGGTGGAGGCCTCTTTATCTTGCTATTTGAAGGGCATGAAGCCAAGGTCTTCAAAACTGGGGCATAGTCCTTTATCCTGCAAAGTTGTTGGTAACCTGCCCCTTTCAATAAAATAAGGACATCAATGTCTTTGCACACTGAGCTTGTTGGTTTCATATCAGGTGGGTGAATCTAGGAAGCTCTAGACTATTTGGTTGGCTTTTGAAAGTAGTGTGTCCAGCAATGGTGGAGGCCTCTTTATCTTGCTAATTGAAGGGCATGAAGCCAAGGTCTTCAAAACTGGGGCATAGTCCTTTATCCTGCAAAGTTGTTGGTAACCTGCCTCTTTCAATAAACTTAAGACACCAATGTCTTTGGCCACTGTGCTTGTTGTTTTTATATCAGGTGGGTGAATCTAGTAAGCTCTAGACTATATGGTTGCCTTTTCAAAGTGGTGAGTCCACCTGTGGGAGAGGCCTCTAAATTCAGCCTTCAAGGTTGTCAATTCCAGATCTTTAAAACTGCTGCAAAGATATTTATCCTGCAGCCTAGTCCTGGAATGTGACTCAACAACTTTTTGGGACGCTGTGGTCATCTGTACGGTAATCAGGTTTGTGAATCTACGAAGCTCTAGCCTGTTTGGTGGGCCTTTGAAAGTAATATGCCCAGCCATGGTGGTGGCTGCTTTATCTTGCTATTTGATGGGCATGAATTGAAGATCTTCCAAAGTGGGGCACAGTCCTTTATCTTGCAGCCAACTCCTCAAATTTTACACACCAATCTTTTGGGACAATGTGGCCATTGGGGCTATATCAGGTTTGCGAATCTAGGAAGGTCTAGACTACATGGTTGCTGCTTGAAAGTATTGCGTCCATCAGTGGCAGAGGCCACGTTTTTCAGGCTTTGAAGGATATCCATTCAAGATCTGACAGGTAGGGCAAAGTTGTTGGTAACCTGCCCCTTTCAAAAAACTTAAGACACCAATGTCTTTGGACACTGCGCTTGTTGGTTTCATATCAGGTGGGTGATTCTAGGAAGTTCTAGACTATTTGGCTGGCCTTTGAAAGTTGTGTGTCCACTGATGGAAGAGACCACTTTTTCCGCCCTTTGAAAGCTATGTCTGTTCAAGTCTAAGCAGGGGTAAAGTTGTCTATCCTGGGCATTGGTCAATGAATTTGACACTCCATTGTCTTCGGACACTGTTCTCATTGGAGCTATATAAGGTTTGTGAATCTAGTAAGCTCTAGACTATATGGTTGCCTTTTCAAAGTGGTGAGTCCACTGGTGGCAGAGGTCCCTGAATTCGGCCTTCGCGGCTGTCAATTCAAGATCTTTAAAACTGCTGCAAAGTTATTTATCCTACAGCCTACTCCTGGAATGTGACATACCAACGTTTTGGGACACTGTGGTCATCTGCGTGTTAATTAGGATTGTGAATCTAGGAAGGTCTAGACTGTTTGGTGGGCCTTTCAAAGTAGTGTTCCCAGCCATGGTTGAGGCCGATTCATCTTGCTATTTGATGGGCATGAAGTTAAGCTCTTCAAAAGTGGGGCATAGTCCTTTATCTTGCAGCTAACTCCTCGAATTTTACACACCAATCTTTTGGGACAATGTGGTTATCTGGGCTATATCAGCTTTGCGAATCTAGGAAGGTCTAGACTACATGGTTGCTGCTTGAAAGTATTGTGTCAATAAGTGGCAGAGTCCATGTTTAGCAGCCTTTGAGGGATATTAGATCGAGATATTACAGGTAGGGCAAAGGTGTTGATAACCTGCCTGTATCAATAAACTTAAGACACCAATGTCTTTGGACACTGTGCTTGTTGGATCCATATCAGGTGGGTGAATCTAGGAAGCTCTAGACTATTTGGCTGGCCTTCGAAAGTTTTGTGTCCACTGATGGAGGAGACCATTTTTTCCGCCCTTCGAAAGCTATGTCTGTTCGATTCTAAGCTGTGGCAAAGTTGTCTTTCCTGGACACTGGTCAATGAATTTGACACCCCGTTGTCTTTGGACACTGTTCTCACTGGGGCTATGTCAGGTTTGTGAATCTAGTAACCTCTAGACTATATGGTTGCTTTTTTTAAGTGGTGAGTCCACTGGTGGCAGAGGCCCCTAATTTCGGCCTACAAGGCTGTCACTTCAAGATCTTTAAAACTTCTCCAAAGTTATTTATCCTGCAGCCTAGTCCTGGAATATGACACGCCTATGTTTTGGGACACTGTGGTCATTGGTGCGGTAATCAGGTTTGTGAATCTAGGAAGCTCTAGACTGTTTGGTGGGCCTTTGGTTGAGGCCATGGTTGAGGACTCTTTATATTGCTATTTGAAGGGCATGAAGCCAAGGTCTTCAAAACTGGGGCATAGTCCGTTATCCGGCAAAGTTATTGGTAACCTGCCCCTTTCAATAAAATTAAGACATCAATGTCTTTGGACACTGTGCTTATTGGTTTCATATCAGGTGGGTTAATCTAGGAAGCTCTAGACTATTTGGCTGGCCTTTGAAAGTTCTGTGTCTACTGGTGGCAGAGGCCACTAATTTCGGCCTTCAAGGCTGTAACTTCAAGATCTTTGAAACTGTTGCAAAGTTATCTATCCTGCAGCCTAGTCCTTGAATGTGACACACCAACGTTTTGGGATACTGTGGTCATCTGTGCGGTAATCAGGTTTGTCAATCTAGGAAGCTCTAGACTGTTTGGTGGGCCTTTAAAAGTTGTGCATACACCCATGGCAGGGGCCACTTTTTGGGCACCACCAGGCTGTGTTTCTTCAAGTGGAAGCTGCGGCAAAAGTTGTTTTTCCTACATGCCCGTCAATGAAGTTGACACACCCATATCTTTTGACACTGGGGTCATTGGGACTCCATCAGGTTCATGAATCTAGGAAGCTCTAGAATATTTTATTGGCCTTTGGAAGTAGTGTGTCCAGCAATGGTGGAGGCCTCTTTATCTTGCTATTTGAAGGGCATGAAGCCAAGGTCTTCAAAACTGGGGCATAGTCCTTTATCCTGCAAAGTTGTTGGTAACCTGCCCCTTTCAATAAAATGAAGACATCAATGTCTTTGCACACTGTGCTTGTTGGTTTCATATCAGGTGGGTGAATCTAGGAAACTCTAGACTATTTGGCTGGCATTTGAAAGTTCTGTGTCCACTGATGAAGGAGGTCACTTTTTCTGCCCTTTCAAAGCTATGTCTGTACAAGTCTAACCTGGGGCAAAGTTGTCTATCCTGGGCACTGGTCAATGAATTTGACACCCCATTGTCTTTGGACACTGTTCTCATTGGGGCTATATCAGGTTTGTGAATCTAGTAAGCTCTAGACTATATGGTTGCCTTTTCAAAGAGGTGAGTCCACCGTTGGCAGAGCCCCCTAAATTCGGCCTTCAAGGTTGTCAATTCAAGATATTTAAAACTGTTGCAAAGTTACTTATCCAGCCTAGTCCTTGAATGT
This sequence comes from Lepidonotus clava, assembly GCA_936440205.1. Lineage (NCBI taxonomy): Eukaryota > Metazoa > Annelida > Polychaeta > Phyllodocida > Polynoidae > Lepidonotus > Lepidonotus clava. The sequence continues at coordinate 43,325,162 of OW387146.1, read as the reverse complement.
GACACACCAATGTTTTGGGACACTGTGGTCATCTGTGCGGTAATCACGTTTGTGAATCTAGGAAGCTCTAGCCTGTTTGGCGGGCCTTTGGAAGTAGTGTGCCCAGCCATGGTGGAGGCCGCTTTATCTTGCTATTTGATGGGCATGAAGTTAAGATCTTCAAAAGTGGGGCATAGTCCTTTTTCTTGCAGCCAACTCCTTGAATTTTACACACCAATCTTTTGGCACAATGTGGTCATTGGGGCTATATCAGCTTTGCAAATATAGGAAGGTCTAGACTACACGGTTGTCGCTTGAAAGTATTGCGTCCATCAGTGGCAGAGGCCATGTTTTTCAGCCTTTGAAGGATATCCGGTCAAGATCTTACAGGTAGGGCAAAGTTGTTGGTACCCTGCCCCTTTCAATAAACTTAAGACACCAATGTCTTTGGACACTGTCCTTGTTGGTTTCATATCAGCTGGGTGAATCTAGGAAGCTCTAGACTATTTGGCTGGCCTTTGAAAGTTGTGTGTCCAGTGATGGAGGAGGCCACTTTTTCTGCCATTTGAAAGCTATGTCTGTACAAATCTAAGCTGGGGCAAAGTTGTCTATCCTGGACACTGGTCAATGAATTTGACACCCCATTGTCTTTGGACACTGTTCTCATTGGGGCTATATCAGGTTTGTGAATCTAGTAAGCTCTAGACTATATGGTTGCCTTTTCAAAGAGGTGAGTCCACCGTTGGTAGAGCCGCCGAAATTCGGCCTTCAAGGCTGTCAATTCAAAATCTTTAAAACTGCTGCAAAGTTATTTATCCTGCAGCCTAGTCCTGGAATGTGACACACCAACATTTTGGGCCATTGTGGTCATCTGTGTGGTAATCAGGTTTGTGAATCTAGGAAGCTCTAGGCTGATTGGTGGGCCTTTCAAAATAGTGTGCCCAGCCATGGTGGAGGCCGTTTCATATTGCTATTTGATGGTCATGAAGTAAAAGTGTCCAAAAGTGGGGCATAGTCCTTTATCTTGTAGATAACCCCTTGAATTTTACACACCAATCTTTTGGGACAATGTGGTCATCGGGGCTACATCAGCTTTGCGAATCTAGTAATGTCTAGACTACATGGTTGCTGCTTGAAAGTATTGCATCCATCAGTGGCAGAGGCCACATTTTTCAGCCTAAGAAGGATATCAGTTCAAGATCTTAGAGGTAGAGCAAAGTTGTTAATAACCAGCCCCTTTAAATAAACTTAAGACACAAATTTCTTTGGACACTGTGCTTGTTGGTTTCATATCAGGTGGGTGAATCTAGGAAGCTCTAGACTATTTGGCTGGTCTTCGAAACTTGTGTGTCCACTGATGGAGGAGGCCACTTTTTCTGCCATTTGAAAGCTATGTCTGTTCAAGTCTAAGCTGGGGCAAAGTTGTCGATCCTGGACAGTGGTCAATGAATTTGACACCCCATTGTCTTTGGACACTGTTCTCATCGGGGATATATCAGGTTTGCGAATCTAGTAAGCTCTAGACTATATGGTTGCCTTTTCAAAGAAGTGAGTCCACCGTTGGCAGAGCCACCTCAATTAGGCCTTCAAGGCTGTCAATTCAAGATCTTTAAAACTGCTCCAAAGTTATTTATCCTGCAGACTAGTCCTGGAATGTGACACATCAACGTTTTGGGACACTGTGGTCATCTGTGTGGTAATCAGGTTTGTGAATCTAGGAAGCTCTAGCCTGTTTGGTGGGCCTTTGAAAGTAGTCTGGCCAGCCATGGTAAAGGCCAATTTATCTTGCTATTTGATGGGCATGAAGTGAAGATCTTCAAAAGTGGGGCATCAGCCTTTATCTTGCAGCTAACTCCTTGAATTTTACACACCAATCTTTTGGGACAATGTCGTCATTGGGGCTATATCAGCTTCGCGAATCTAGGAATGTCTAGACTACATGGTTGCTGCTTGAAAGTATTGCACCCATCAGTGGGAGAGGCCACATTTTTCAGCTTTTGAAGGATATCAGTTCAAGATCTTAAGGGTAGGGCAAACTTGTTTGTAACCTGCCCCTTTCAATAAACTTAAGTCACCTATGTTTTTGGACACTGTGCTTGTTGGTTTCATATCAGGTGGGTGAATCTAGGAAGCTCTAGACTATTTGGCTGGCCTTTGAAAGTTGTGTGTCCACTGGTGGCAGAGGCCCCTAAATTCGGCCTTCAAGGCTGTCAAAGCAAGATCTTTAAAACTGCTGCAAAGTTATTTATCCTATAGCCTACTCCTGGGATGTGACAAACTAACGTTTTGGGACAATGTTGTCATCTGCGCGTTAATCAGGTTTGTGAATCTAGGAAGCTCTAGACAGTTTGGTGGGCCTTTGAAAGTAGTGTGCCTAGCCATGGTGGAGGCCGCTTTGTCTTGATATTTGATGGGCATGAAGTGAATATCTTCAAAATTGGGGCATAGTCCTTTATCTTGCAGCTAACTCCTTGAATTTTACGCACCAATCTTTTGGGACAATGTGGTCATTGGGGCTATATCAGCTTTGCGAATCTAGGAAGGTCTAGACTACATGGTTGCTGCTTGAAAGTTGTGCGTCCATCAGTGGCAGAGCACACGTTTTTCAGCCTTTGAAGGATATCAGTTCAAGATCTTAGAGGTAGAGCAAAGTTGTTGGTAACTTGACCCTTTCAATTTGACTTAAGACACCAATGTCTTAGGACACTGTGCTTGTTGGTTTCATATCAGGTGGGTGAATCTAGGAAGCTCTAAACTATTTGGCTGGCCTTTGAAAGTTGTGTGTCCACTGGTGGCAGAGACCCCTAAATTCCGCCTTCCAGGCTGTCACTTCAAGATCTTTAAAACTGCTGCAAAGTTATTTATCCTGCAGCCTAGTCCTTGAATGTGACACACCAACGTTTTGGGATACTGTGGTCATCTGTGCGGTAATCAGGTTTGTGAATCTAGGAAGCTCTAGACTGTTTGGTGGCCTTTGAAAGTTGTGCATGCACCCTTTGCAGGGGCCACTTTTAGGGCACTGCCAGGGTGTCTCTTCAAGCCGTCTTCAAAACTGGGGCATAGTCCCTAATCCTGCAGCAGATTCCCTGAATTTTACACCCCAATCATTTTGGACAATGTCGTTGGCTGAGTAACATAAGGTCGTATCTCAAAAAAATCAAATTTTTTATTATTTTTGAACCGGCTTCCCTACCACCTAAAATATCCAGAAATTTTGGAATTTTTCGAATTTTCGAAATCTTTGGCATGTTATAAACCAGTAAACAAAGGTCGTATCTGCACAATGTTACTTTTCAGTGAGTAACATAAGGTCGTATCTGCTATAAACCAAAGTTTTATTTTCAGTAAATTATGTTAATCTATACAAAATAAAAATATTCTATAATTCAGTTTATTAGACAACTATCCTACAAACATTATCAAAACATTATTAACACATAGTTAATCAAATCAAAGGTAGATATAGTAATATAGTTTTGAAATGCTGGATACGACCTTTGATTACTGAAGAAATGGTTCAGATGTTGAGTAACATAAGGTCGTATCTTGTCTGTATCTAAATGTGATGGTGTAAATGTCATATAAGTCCTTACTATTTTAGTGTAAACAAGTGTAGTAAATCTTAGCATACTTCCTCAACTTTACAAATGTTATTTTATGTTATTTGGAATAGCTAAATTGATTTAATTTGTATTTATCTATAATTTATATTTGTCAGATACGACCTTATGTTACTCACTGATTTCCGACTTTTTTCCATAAAACTCAGTAACATAAGGTCGTATCTGAAATGAATTCTCTTCTTGTTACCATAGTATCATCCTAATAACCTATGGATATAGAAATATCTCACCAACTAATTTCTAGCTACTTATTCTTCCTAGAAATGGAATATTTTATTTATTGAGCAGATATTTTTAATCATATAACCCTTCAAAGGACGTCATATTTCTTTAATTAGCAATATCTCAAATCTAACATTTGTCAGATACGACCTTATGTTACTCAGCCAACGATGTGGTCTCCAAGCCTATATCAGCTTCGCGAATCTAGGAAGGTCTAGACTACATGGTTGCTGTTTGAAAGTATTGCTTCCATCAGTAGGAAAGGCCACGTTTTTCAGCCTTTGAAGGATATCAGTTCAAGATCTTACGGGTAGGGCAAAGTTGTTCGTAACATGCCCCTTTCAATAAACTTAAGACACCAATGTCTTTGGACAGTGTGCTTGTTGGTTTCATATCAGCTGGGTGAATCTAGGAAGCTCTAGACTATTTGGATGGCCTTGTAGGCCAAAATTAGGGGCCTCTGCCACCAGTGGACTCACCACTTTGAAAAAGCAACCATATAGTCTAGAGCTTACTAGATTCACAAACCTGATATAGTCCCAATGAGAACAGTGTCCAAAAACAATGAGGTGTCAAATTCATTGACCAGTGCCCAGGATAGACAACTTTGCCCCAGCTTAGACTTGAACAGACATAGCTTTCAAAGGGCGGAAAAAGTGGTCTCCTCCATCAGTGGACCGACAACTTTCAAAGGCCAGCCAAATAGTCTAGAGCTTCCTAGATTCACCCACCTGATATGAAACCAACGAGCACAGTGTGCAAAGACATTGATGTCTTAATTTTATTGAAAGGGGCAGGTTACCAACAACTTTGCAGGATAAAGGACTATGACCCAGTTTCGAAGACCTTGGCTTCATGCCCTTCAAATAGGAAGATATATAGGCCTCCACCATTGCTGGACACACTACTTTCAAATTCCAACCAAATAGTCTAGAGCTTCCTAGATTCATGAACCTGATGGAGCCCCTATGACCCCAGTGTCAAAAGATATGGGTGTGCAAACTTCAATCACGGGCATGTAGGAAAAACAACTTTTGCCACAGCTTCCACTTGAAGAGACAGATCCTGGCAGTGCCCGAAAAGTGGCCTCTGCCATGGGTGTATGCACAACTTTCAAACGCCCACCAAACAGTCTAGAGCTTCCTAGATTCACAAACCTAATCCTTGAATGTGACACTAACGCTGCACTAAGGCTGCAGTATAAATAACTTTGCAGCAGTTTTAAAGATCTTGAATTGACAGCCTTGAAGGCCGAATTGAGTGGGCTCTGCCAACGGTGGACTCACTTCTTTGAAAAGGCAACCATATAGTCTAGAGCGCACTAGATTCGCAAACCTGATATATCCCCGATGAGGACAGTGTCCAAAGACAATGGGGTGTCAAATTCATTGACCAGTGTCCAGGATCGACAATTTTGCCCCAGCTTAGACTTGAACAGACATAGCTTTCAAATGGCAGAAAAAGTGGCCTCCTCCATCAGTGGACACAAAAGTGGCCCCTGCCATGGGTGTATGCACAGCTTACAAAGGCCCACCAAACAGTCTAGAGCTTCCTAGATTCACAAACCTAATTAACGCACAGATGACCAAATTGTCCCAAAACGTGGTGTGACACATTCCCGGAGCAGGCTGTAGGATATATAACTTTGCAGCAGTTTTAAAGATCTTGCTTTGACAGCCTTGAAGGCTGAATTTAGGGGCCTTTGCCACCAGTGGACACACAACTTTCAAAGGCCAGCCAAATAGTCTAGAGCTTCCTAGATTCACCAGCCTGATATGAAACGAACAAGCACAGTGTCCAAAGACATTGATGTATTAAGTTTGTTGAAAGGGGCAGGTTACCAGCAACTTTGCCATACCCGTAAGATCTTGAACTGATATCCTTCTTAGGCTGAAAAACGTGGCCTTTGCCACTGATGGATGCAATACTTTGAAGCAGCAACCATGTAGTCTAGACCTTCCTAGATTCGCGAAGCTGATATAGCCCCGATGACCACATTGTCCCAAAAGATTGGTGTGTAAACTTCAAGGAGTTGGCTGCAGGGTAAAGGACCGTGCCCCGTTTTTGAAGATCTTCACTTCGTGCCCATGAAATAGCCAGATAAAGGAGCCTCCACCATGACTAGGCACACTTCTTTCAAAGGCCCACCAAACAGTCTAGAGCTTCCTGGATTCACAAACCTGATTACCGCACAGACAACCACAGTGTCCCAAAACGTTAGTGTCACATTCAAGGATTAGGCTGCAGGATAAATAACTTTGCAGCAGTTTCAAAGTTCTTGAAGTGACAGCCATGAAGGCCGAATTTAGGGGTCTGTGCCACCAGAGGACTCACCACTTTGAAAAAGCAACCACATAGCCTAGAGTTCACTAGATTCAGAACCCTGATGTAGCCCCAATGAGAACAGTGTCCAAAGACAATGGGATGTCAAATTCTTTAACCAGTACCCAGGATAGACAACTTTGCCCCAGCTTAGATTTGAACAGACATAGCTTTCAAAGGGCAGAAAAAGTGGCCTCCTCCATCAGTGGACACACAACTTTCATAGGCCAGCCAAATAGTCTAGAGCTTATTAGATTCACCCACCTGATATGAAACCAACAAGCACAGTGTCCAAAGACATTGGCTTCTTAAGTTTATTGAAAGGGGCAGGTTACTAACAACTTTGCCGTTATAGACAACTTTGCCCCAGCTTAGACTTGAACAGACATAGGTTTCAAAGGGCAGAAAAAATGGCCTCCTCCATCAGTGGACCCACAACTTTCAAAGGCCAGCCAAATAGTCTAGAGCTTCCTAGATTCACCAACCTGATATGAAACCAACAAGCACAGTGTCCAAATACATTGGTGTCTTAAGTTTATTGAAATGGGCAGGTTACCAACAACGTTGCCCTACCTGTAAGATATTGAACGGATATCCTTCAAAGCCTGAAAAATATGGCCTCTGCCACTGATGGACGCAATACTTTCAAGCACCAACCATGTAGTCTAGACCTTCCTAGATTCACGAAGCTGATATAGTGCCGATGACCACATTGTCCCAAAACATTGGTGTGTAAAATTCAAGGAGTTAGCTACAAGATACAGGACTATGCCCCTCTTTTGAACATCTTTACTTCATGCCAATCAAATAGCAAAATGAAGTGGCCTCCACCATGCCTGGGAACATTACTTTGAAAGGCACACCAAACAGGCTAGACCTTCCTAGATTCACAAACCTGATTACCGCACAGATGACCACAGTGGCCCAAAACGTTGGTGTGTCACATTCCAGGACTAGGAGGCAGGATAAATAACTTTGCAGCAGTTTCAAAGATCTTGAATTGACAGCCTTGAAGGCCCAAGTTAGGGGCCTCTGCCACCGGTGGACTCACCTCTTTGAAAAGGCAACCATATAGTCTAGAGCTTCTTAGATTCACCCACCTGATATGAATCCATCAAGCACAGTGTCCAAAGACATTGGTGTCTTAAGTTTATTGAAAGAGGCAAGTTACCAACAACTTTGCCCTACCCGTAAGATCATGATCTGATATCCTTGAAAGGCTGAAAAATGTGGCCTCTGCCACTGATGGATGCAATACTTTCAAACAGCAGCCATGTAGCCTAGACCTTCCTAGATTCATGAAGCTGATATAGCCACGATGACCACATTGTCTAAAAAGATTGGGGTGAAAAATTCAAGGAGTTAGCTGCAAGATAAAGTGCTATGCCCCAGTTTTGTAGACATTGACTTCATGCCTTTCAAATAGCAAGATAAAGCGGCCTCCACCATGGCTGGGCACAATACTTTCAAAGACCCACCAAACAGTCTAGAGCTTCCTAGATTCACAAACCTGATTAACGCACATATGACCACATTGTCCCAAAATGTTGATGCGTCACATTCCCGGAGTAGGCTGTAGGATATATAACTTTGCAGCAGTTTTAAAGATCTTGCTTTGACAGCCGTTTAGGCCGAAATTAGGGGCCTCTGCCACCAGTGGACTCACCATTTTGAAAATGTCTAGAGCTTACTAGAATCAGAAACCTGATGTAGCCCAGATGACCACATTGTCCCAAAAGATTGGTGTGTAAAATTCAAGGAGTTGGCTATAGGATAAATAACTTTGCAGCAGTTTTAAAGATCTTGCTTTGACAGCCTTGAAGGCCGAATTTAGGGGCCTCTGCCACCAGTGGACACACAACTTTCAAAGGCCAGCCAAATAGTCTAGAGCTTCCTAGATTCACCCACCTGATATGAAACCAACAAGCACGGTGTCCAAAAACATAGGTGACTTAAGTTTATTGAAAGGGGCAGGTTACAAACAAGTTTGCCCTACCCGTAAGATCTTGAACTGATATCCTTCAAAGGCTGAAAAATGTGGCCTCTCCCACTGATGGGTGCAATACTTTCAAGCAGCAACCATGTAGTCTAGACATTCCTAGATTCACGAAGCTGATATAGCCCCAATGACGACATTGTCCCAAAAGATTGGTGTGTAAAATTCAAGGAGTTAGCTGCAAGATAATGGACGATGCCCCACTTTTGAAGATCTTCACTTCATGCCCATCAAATAGCAAAATAAATTTTCCTTTACCATGGCTGGCCAGACTACTTTCAAAGGCCCACCAAACAGGCTAGAGCTTCCTAGATTCACAAACCTGATTACCACACAGATGACCACAGTGTCCCAAAACGGTGTTGTGTCACATTCCAGGACTAGTCTGCAGGATAAATAACTTTGGAGCAGTTTTAAAGATCTTGAATTGACAGCCTTGAACGCCGAATTGAGGGGGCTCTGCCAACGGTGGATTCACTTCTTTGAAAAGGCAACCATATAGTCTAGAGCTTACTAGATTCGCAAACCTGATATATCCCCGATGAGAACAGTGTCCAAAGACAATGGGGTGTCAAATTCATTGACCAGTGTCCAGGATCGACAACTTTGCCCCAGCTTAGACTTGAACAGACATAGCTTTCAAATGGCAGAAAAAGTGGCCTCCTCCATCAGTGGACACACAAGTTTGAAAGGCCAGCCAAATAGTCTAGAGCTTCCTAGATTCACCCACCTGATATGGAACCAATAAGCACAGTGTCCAAAGAAATTCGTGTCTTAAGTTTATTGAAAGGGGCTGGTTATCAACAACTTTGCTCTACCTCTAAGATCTTGAACTGATATCCTTCAAAGGCTGAACAATGTGGCCTCTGCCACTGATGGATGCAATACTTTCAAGCAGCAACCATGTAGTCTAGACCTTCCTAGATTCGCAAAGCTGATGTAGCCCCGATGACCACATTGTCCCAAAAGATTGGTGTATAAAATTCAAGGAGTTAGCTACAAGATAAAGGACTATGCCCCACTTTTGAACAACTTTACTTCATGACCATCAAATAGCAATATGAAGCGGCCTCCACCATGGCTGGGCACACTATTTTGAAAGGCCCACCAAACAGTCTAGAGCTTCCTAGATTCACAAACCTGATTACCGCACGGATGACCACAGTGTCCCAAAATGTTGGTGTGTCACATTCCAGGACTAGGCTGCAGGATAAATAACTTTGCAGCAGTTTTAAAGATTTTAAATTGACAGCCTTGAAGGCCTAATTTAGGCGGCTCTGCCAACGGTGGACTCACCTCTTTGAAAAGGCAACCATATAGTCTAGAGCTTACTAGATTCACAAACCTGATGTAGCCCCAATGAGAACAGTGTCCAAAGACAATGGGGTGTCAAATTCATTGACCAGTAACCAGGATAGACAACTTTGCCCCAGCTTAGACTTGTACAGACATGGCTTTCAAATGGCAGAAAAAGTGGCCTCCTCCATCACTGGACACACAACTTTCAAAGGCCAGCCAAATAGTCTAGAGCTTCCTAGATTCACCCAGCTGATATGAAACCAACAAACACAGTGTCCAAAGACATTGGTGTCTTAAGTTTATTAAAAGGCGCAGGTTACCAACAACTTTGCAGGATAAAGGACTATGCCCCAGATTCGAAGTCCTTGGCTTCATGCCCTTCAAATAGGAAGATATATAGGCCTCCACCATTGCAGGACACACTACTTTCAAATTCCAACCAAATAGTCTAGAGCTTCCTAGATTCATGAACCTGATGGAGCCCCTATGACCCCAGTGTCAAAAGATATGGGTGTGCAAACTTCATTAACGAGCATGTAGGAAAAACATCTTTTGCCACAGCTTCTACTTGAAGAGACAGATCCTGGCAGTGCCCGAAAAGTGGCCTCTGCAATGGGTGAATGCACAGCTTTCAAAGGCCCACCAAACAGTCTAGAGCTTCCTAGATTCACAAACCTGATTACCGCACAGATGACCACAGTTTCCCAAAACGTTGGTGTATCACATTCAAGGACTAGGCTGCAGGATAAATAACTTTACAGCAGTTCTCTCACCTCTTGAAAAGGCAACCATTAAGTCTAGAGCTTACTAGATTAAAAAACCTGATATAGCCCCGATGACAACAGTCTCCAAAGTCAATGCGGTGTCAAATTCACTGACCAGTGCCCAGGATAGACAACTTTGACCCAGCTTATACTTAAACAGACATAGATTTCAAAGGGCAGAAAAAGTGGCCTCCTCCATCAGTGGACACACAACTTTCAAAGGCCAGCCAAATAGTCTAGAGCTTCCTAGATTCACTCACCTGATATGAAACCAACAAGCATAGTGTCCAAAGACATTGGTGTCTTAAGTTTATTGAAAGGGGCAAGTTACCAACAACTTTGCCCTACCTGTAAGATCTTGAACTGATATCCTTCAAAGGCGGAAAAACGTGTCCTTTGTCACTGATGGACTCAATACTTTCAAACAGTAACCATGTAGTCTAGACCTTACTAGATTCGCGAAGCTGATATAGCCCCAATGACCACATTGTCCCAAAAGATTGGTGTGTAAAATTCAAGTAGTTGGCTGCACAATAAAGGACTATTCCCCGTTTTTTAAGATCTTCACTTCTTGCCCATCAAATACCAAGATAATGTGTCCTCCACCATGGCTGGGCACACTACTTTCAAAGGCCCACTAAACAGTCTAGAGCTTCCTAGATTCACAATCCTGATTAACGCACAGATGACCACAGTGTCCCAAAACGTTGGTAAGTCACATTCCAGGAGTAGGCTGTAGGATAAATACATTTGCAGCAGTTTTAATAATCTTGCTTTAACAGCCTTTAAGCTCTAATTTAGGGGCCTTTTGCCACCAGTGGACACACAACTTTCAAAGCCCAGCCAAATAGTCTCGAGCTTCCTAGATTCAACCACCTGATATGAAACCAACAAGCGCAGTGTCCATCGACATTGGTGACTTAAGTTTATTTAAAGGGGCAGGTTACCAACAACTTTGCCCTACCTGTAAGATCGTGATCTGATATCCTTCAAAGGCTGAAAAACTTGGCCTCTGCCACTTATTGACCCAATACTTTCAAACAGCGACCATGTAGCCTAGACCTTCCTGGATTCATGAAGGTGATATAGCCATGATAACCACATTGTCTAAAAAGATTGGGGTGTAAAATTCAGGGAATTGGCTGCAGGATGAAGGACTATGCCCCAGTTTTGATGACATTGACTTCATGCCCTTCAAATAGCAAGATAAAGCGGCCTCCACCATGGCTGGGCACACTGCTTTCTAAGGCCCACCAAACAATCTAGAGCTTCCTAGATTCACAAACCTGGTTACCGCAGAGATAACCACAGTGTCCCAAAATGTCGGTGTGTCACATTCAAGGACTAGGCTGCAGGATAAATAACTTTGCAGCAGTTTTAAAGATCTTGATGTGACAGCCTTGAAGACCAAAATTAGGGGCCTCTGCCACCAGTGGACTCACCACTTTGAAAAAGCAACCATATTGCCTAGAGCTTACTAGATTCACAACGCTGATGTAGCCCCAATGAGAACAGTGTCCAAAGACAATGGGGTGTCAAATTCATTGACCAGCGTCCAGGATAGATAACTTTGCCCCAGCTTAGACTTGAACAGACATAGCTTTCAAAGGGTAGAAAAAGTGGCCTCCTCCATCAGTGGACACACAACTTTCAAAGGCCAGCCGAATAGTCTAGAGCTTCCTAGATTCACCCACCTGATATGAAACCAACAAGCACAGTGTCCATTGACATTGGTGACTTAAGTTTATTGAAAGGGGCAGGTTACCAACAACTTTGCCCTACCTGTAAGATCTTGAACTGATATCCGTCAAAGGCTGAAAAACTTGGTCACTGCCACTGATGGAAGCAATATTTTCAAGCAGCAACCATGTAGTCTAAACCTTCTTAGATTCGCGAAGCTGATATAGCCCCGATGACCACATTGTCCCAAAAGATTGGTGTGTAAAATTCAAGGAGTTGGCTGCAGAATAAAGGACTATTCCCCGTTTTTGAAGATCTTCACTTCATGCCCATCAAATAGCAAGATAATGCGTCCTCCACGATGGCTTGCCACACTACTTTCAAAGGCCCACCCAACAGTCTAGAGCTTCCTAGATTCACAATCCTGATTAACGCACAGATGACCACAGTGTCCCAAATCATTGGTAAGTCACATTCCAGTAGTAGGCTGTAGGATAAATACCATTGCAGCAGTTTTAAAGATCTTGCTTTGACAGCCTTTATAGCAGAATTTAGGGGCCTTTGCTACCAGTGGACACACAACTTTCAAAGGTCAGCCAAATAGTCTAGAGCTTCCTAGATTCACCCACCTGATATGAAACCAACAAGCAAAATGTCCAAAGACATTGGTGTCTTAAGTTTATTGAAATGGGCAGGTTATCAACACCTTTGCCCTACCTCTAAGATCTTGAACTGATATCCTTCAAAGGCTGAAAAATGTGGCCTCTACCACTGATGGCTGCAATACTTTCAAACATCAACCATGTAGTCTAGACCTTCCTAGATTCGCGAAGCTGATAAAGGCTTGGAGACCTAATTGTCCAAATAGATTGGGGTGTAAAATTCAGGGAATCTGGCAGTGCCCTAAAAGTGGCCCCTGCCACGGGTACATGAACAACTTTCAAAGGCCCACCAAACAGTCTAGAGCTTCCTAGATTCACAAACCTGATTACCGAACGGATGACCACCGTATCCCAAAACGTTGGTGCGTCACATTCAAGTACAAGGCTGCAGGATAAATAAATTTGCAGCAGTTTCAAAGATCTTGAAGTGACAGCCTTGAAGGCCGAATTTAGGGGTCTCTGCCACCAGTGGATACACAACTTTCAAAGGCCAGCCAAATAGTGTAGAGCTTCCTAGATTCACCCACCTGATATGAAACAAACAAGCACAGTGTCCAAAGACATTGGTGTCTTAAGTTAAATTGAAAGGGGCAAGTTACCAACAACTTTGCTCTACCTCTAAGATCTTGAACTGATATCCTTCAAAGGCTGAAAAAAACGTGTCCTTTGCCACTGATGGACGCAATACTTTCAAGCAGCAACCATATAGTCTAGACATTCCAGGAGTAGACACCAATGTCTTTGGACACTGTGCTTGTTGGTTTCATATCAGGTGGTTAAATTTAGGAAGCTCTAGACTATTTGGCTGACCTTTGAAAGTTGTGTGTCCACTGGTGGCAAAGGCCCCTAAATTCGGCCGTAAAGGCTGTCAAAGCAAGATCTTTAAAACTGCTGCAATGGTATTTATCCTACAGCCTACTCCTGGAATGTGACTTACCAATGTTTTGGGACACTGTGGTCATCTGTGCGTTAATCAGGATTGTGAATCTAGGAAGCTCTAGACTGTTTGGTGGGCCTTTGAAAGTAGTGTGGCAAGCCATGGTGGAGGACGTATTATCTTGCTATTTGATGGGCATGAAGTGAAGATCTTCAAAAACGGGGAATAGTCCTTTATTCTGCAGCCAACTCCTTGAATTTTACACACCAATCTTTTGGGACAATGTGGTCTTCAGGGCTATATCAGCTTCGCGAATCTAAGAAGGTCAGGTGAACGTGGGGGGGTCTTCTCAGGACGACGGCCACCGCAACAATGGATGCATTCACCCAAAGTTACCACTATAGACCTGCTAGCCTCTCTATCAGTCAGTGCTCTGATTGGATGGGCCGAGTTCCTTTGCCCAGAGTATGTTTTGAACAACCCTAAGGTGTTACTGTCTTATGTCAGTGTTGCCATCAGGTGTCAGGTATAGGCAGCGGATGGTACAAAGGGGTTCATGTCAAGAGTCACTGCTGTAGTTTTTGAATGGAGCCCTGTTGAAATTGATGCCTTGTTAAAGGCAAACGAGAACATTGATCCCATGTTGATGGGAAAAACCAGGGGGTCATTGGTTACGGTTTCGGTACATTACATCATCAGGCCATGTATTAGGTTTAGCGGTGTCCACACATTAGGGATCTTTAATTGGTGTTGTTGGTACAGATACTTTGTAGACGATCCAATTAAAGGTGAGTGGTGTGGCAATGGTAAATCTGTAGAGGCTGGTCGGTCAATACCCATCTTGTGTTAATTTGTGACGTTTAGAGACTATCACTCTGTTCGACAGGAGCCGTGTGGACTGAGAGGCTGATGTATACGAAGGTATAGGTGTTTTACGTGGGGGTCCGTCTTATCCCTGGCTCTCTGTCACAGTGTATAATGCACACTGTGGGAATATCAGTGTACGTTGTCTAGGGAATTTAATCCCTGAGGTATAAGAGTACGTAAGCGTTGAATCCAATTGAATTCCACATGGAGTCTCAACGTGCCCGTCTCTTCTAGATTGCCGTCGGCGTGGATGAAGTCCAGAATATGAATCTCAACGTCATCCAGTCCACGGTGTTGCCCAGCGTTGAAGTGTCTAGACACCTCATTGTTCTCTGGGTTGTGAGCAATGTGATAGAAGTGATTCTTGAATCGCTCTTGAAGGGCATTCTTTGTTTGCCCAACATATTGTTTCCCACACAATTTGCAGCTGATGCAATAAATCAAATTGTTGCTCTTGCAGCTTGCATTGTGTCGGGTGGTGTACTGTCGTTTAGTGATGTTTGATCTGATTCGACCAGTTACATTCAATCTGGGACACTATCGACATTTCGAGTTGGTGCATTCCTTTGTTCCTGCACGAGCTCTGTTGGGTTTTTCGACGACCGCGGCTGGTTTTAGCTTCGACGTGACCAATAGGTCGCGGAGGCTCTTGGGTTTTCTATACCCGATCTTCAGTTGCCGCGTGTGTAGGGCCCGGGTACTCTTTGAACGGTCAAGCAGGTCCCAAGTTTTCAACACTTGGTCCCTAAGGCCGTCGTACGTGGGATTGAACATAGTTGTCAGGTACACCCGGTCACTTTCTGAATCTGATGTGGTGCCATTGGACACTTTTGGTTGTAGCAGGTCCTCGCGGGATCTCGAGGCCGCTCGTTCATAGGCTTCTGATATCAGCTTGAGGGGGTAACCCTTCTGGATCAGGAGGGCAGCCTTTCTGGCGCAATTTGTCACGAAATCCTCTCGTTTGCTGCAAATACGGCCAATTCGCAGGAACTGGCCATATGGTAAGCCCTTTTTACAGTGATATGGATGGGCTGAATCATAAGGCAAGTAGTTGTTCCGGTCTGTTGGCTTGCAGTATAGGGTCGTGGTCAGTGTATTGCCCGAGCAGGTCACCGTGGTGTCCAGGAAATTGATATTTTCCTGTGACCGTTCAATGGTGAATTTGATCGTCTCGTGGACATTGTTTAAGTGACGGGTGAATTCATCCAATTCCTCCAGACCATGTTGCCAAATACAGAAGATGTCGTCAATGTATCTGTACCAAGCACGTGGTTGTAGTGGATAAGTATATACATACTTTTCCTCGAAATTAATCATGAATATGAAGGGGCTACTCTAGTGCCCATTGCTGTGCCACCTACTTGTAGGTAGTTCTTACCGTCAAACTGAAAGTTGTTAAATGAGAGGACTTGTCCTAATAGCTCTATCAAGGAAAGATTTCCCGGTTGGGAATCATCATTCCGATGTTTCATAAGGGCCTCATAGGCCGATTGACAACCTTCAGAATTGGGTATATTTGTGTAGAGGGACGAGACATCGTAGGTGACCAGGTATTCGTTGCCACTCAAGTCGCGGATCTCTTGCAACTTTTTGAGGAAGTTGCTAGTGTCCCTGACGTAGGAGTGACCATGTTTCACTATAGGAGCCAGGAACCTATCCACAAAGGCTGAAATGCGTTCTGTGGGGCTCTCCTTAGCTGAAACGATAGGTCTACCTGGTACTGGTCTCGTGTCTTTATGGATCTTCGGGAGTAAGTAGAGCTGAGGAGTACGTGGGGAAGATGTAGTTAGGAACTTTTTAGTTCGCTCAGTTATCTCTCCCCTCAAGCCCATATTCTCCAGTTGTTCTACTACTCGACGGTGGTGATCAAAAGTAAGATCTGTGTCCTCTTGTCTGTAGAGGGCTGGATCAGAGAGTTGTCGTACACCCTCAGCCACATAGTCGGTCCTTTCATGACGACAGTGGCGCCTCCTTTGTCCGCTGGTTTAATGACTATATTTCTATTGTCACCCAACGACTTCAAGGATCGTTTCTCTTCGTTACTTAGAATCTAAGAAGGTTTAGACTACATGGTTGCTGCTTGAAAGTATTGCGTCCATCAGTGGCAGTTACCACATTTTTCAGCCTTTGAAGGATATCAGTTCAAGATCTTACAGGTAGGGCAAAGATGTTAGTAACCTGCCCCTTTCAATAAACTTAAGTCACCAATGTCGATGGACACTGTGCTGGTTAGTTTCATATCAGGTTGGTGAATCTAGGAAGCTCTAGACTATTTGGCTGGCCTTTGAAAGTTGTGTGTCCACTGGTGGCAAAGGCCCCTAAATTCGGCTTTAAAGGCTGTCAAAGCAAGATCTTTAAAAGTGCTGTAAAGTTATTTACCATATACCCTACTCCTGGGATGTGACATACCAACGTTTGGGGACAATGTGGTCATCTGCGCTGGAATCAGGTTTGTGAATCTAGGAAGCTCTAGACTGTTTGGTGGGCCTTTGAAAGTTGTGCATGCACCCATGGCAGGGGCCACTTTTAGGGCACTGCCAGGGTGTCTCTTCAAGCTGTCTTCAAAACTGAGGTATAGTCCCTAATCATGGAGCAGATTCCCTGAATTTTACACCCCAATCTTTTTGGACAATGTGGTCTCCAAACCTATATCAGCTTCGCGAATCTAGGAAGGTCTAGACTACATGGTTGCTGTTTGAAAGTATTGCTTCCATCAGTAGGAAAGGCCACGTTTTGCAGCCTTTGAAGGATATCAGTTCAAGATCTTACGGGTAGGGCAAAGTTGTTGGTAACCTGCCCCTTTCAATAAACTAAAGACACCAATGTCTTTGGACACTGTGCTTGTTGGTTTCATATCAGGTGGGTGAATCTAGGAAGCTCTAGATTATTTGGCTGGCCTTTGAAAGTTGTTTGTCCAATGATTGAGGAGGCCACTTTTTCTCCCCTTTGAAAGCTATGTCTGTTCAAGTCTAAGCTGGGCAAAGTTGTCGATCCTGAGCACTGGTCAATGAATTTGAGACCCCATTGTCTTTGGACACTGTTCTCGTTGGGGCTATGTCATGTTTGTGAATCTAGTAAGCTCTAGACTATATGGTTGCTTTTTCAAAGTGGTGAGTCCACTGGTGGCAGAGGCCCCTAATTTTGGCCTACAAGGCTGTCACTTCAAGATCTTTAAAAATTCTGCAAATTTATTTATCCTGCACCCTAGTCCTTGAATGTGACACACCAATGTTTTGGGACACTGTGGTCATCGGTGCGGTAATCAGGTTTGTGAATCTAGAAAGCTCTAGACTGTTTGGTTAGCCTTTGAAAGTAGTGTGCCCAGCCATGGTTGAGGACACTATATCTTGTATTTTAAGGGCATGAAGCCAAGGTCTTCAAAACTGGGGCATAGCCCTGTATCCTGCAAAGTTGTTGGTAACCTGCCCCTTTCAATAAAATTAAGACATCAATGTCTTTGCACACCGTGCTCGTTGGTTTCATATCAGGTGGGTGAATCTAGGAAGCCCTAGACTATTTGGCTGGCATTTGAAAGTTGTGTGTCCACTGATGGAGGAGGCCACTTTTCTGCCCTTTGACAGCTATGTCTGTTCAAGTCTAAGCTGGGGCAAAGTTGTCTATCCTGGGCATTGGTCAATGAATTTGACACCCCATTGTCTTTGGACACTGTTCTCATTGGAGCTATATCAGGTTTGTGAATTCTAATAAGCTCTAGACTATATGGTTGCCTTTTCAAAGTGGTAAGTCCACTGGTGTCAGAGGCCCCTAAATTCGGCCTTCAGGGCTGTCCATTCAAGATCTTAAAAAGTCCTGCAAAGTTATTTATCCTGCAGCCTTTTCCTGGAATGTGACTTACCAACGTTTTGGGACACTGTGGTCATCTGTGTGTTAATCAGGATTGTGAATCGAGGAAGCTCTAGACTGTTTGGTGGGCCTTTGAAAGTAGTGTTCCCAGCCATGGTTGAGGCCGCTTCATCTTGCTATTTGATGGGCATGAAGTTAAGATCTTCAAAAGTGGGGCATAGTCTTTTATCTTGCAGCTAACTCCTCGAATTTTACACACCAATCATTTGGGACAATGTGGTCATCAGGGCTATATCAGCTTTATGAATCTAGGAAGCTCTAGACTACATGGTTGCTGCTTGAACGTATTGCGTCAATAAGTGGCAGAGGCCATGTTTTTCAGCCTTTGAGGGATATTAGATCAAGATATTACAGGTAGGGCAAAGTTGTTGGTAACCTGCCCCTTTCAATAAACTTAAGACAGCAATGTCTTTGGACACTGCGCTTGTTGGTTTCATATCAGGATGGTGAATCTAGGAAGCTCTAGACTATTTGGCTGGGCTTTGAAAGTTGTGTGTCCACTGGTGGCAGAGACGCCTAAATTCAGCCTTTAAGGCTGTCACTTCAAGATTTTTGAGACTGCTGCAAAGTTATTTATCCTGCATCCTACTCCTTGAATGTGACACACCAACGTTTTGGGATACTGTGGTCATACGCACGGTAATCAGGTTTGTGAATCTAGGAAGCTCTAGACTGTTTGGTTGGCCTTTGAAAGTTTTGCATACACACATGGCAGGGGCCACTTTTCGGGCACTGCCAGGCTCTGTCTCTTAAAATGGAATGTGTGGCAAAAGTTGTTTTTAATACATGCCCATCAATGAAGTTTACACACCCAAATCTTTTGACACTGGGGTCATTGGGGCTCAAACAGGTTCATGAATCTAGGAAGCTCTAGACTATTTGGTTGGCATTTCAAAGTAGTGTTTCCAGCAATGGCGGAGACCTCTTTATCTTGCTATTTGAAGGGCATGAAGCCAAGGTCTTCAAAACTGGGGCATAGTCCTTTATCCTGCAAAGTTGTTGGTAACCTGCCCTTTCAATAAACTTAAGACATCAATGTATTTAGACACGGTGCATGTTGGATTCATATCAGGTGGGTGAATCTAGGAAGCTCTAGACTATTTGGCTGGGTTTTGAAAGTTGTGTGTCCACTGGTGGCAGAGGCCCCTAAATTCGGCCTTCAAGGCTGTAAAAGCAAGATCTTTAAAACTGCTGCAAAGTTATTTATTCTGCAGCCTAGTCCTGGAATGTGACACACCAACGTTTTGGGACACTGTGGTCATCTGCGCTGGAATCAGGATTGTGAATCTAGGAAGCTCTAGACTGTTCGGTGGGCCTTTGAAAGTTGTGCATGCACCCATGGCAGGAGCCACTTTTTTGGCAATGCCAGGGTGTCTCTTCAAGTGGAAGCTGTGGCAAAAGTAGTTTTTCCTGCATACCCGTCAATGAAGTTTCAACACCCGTGTCTTTGGAAATTGGGGTCATTGGGGCCATATCAGGTTTATGAATCTAGGAAGCTCTAGACTGTTTGGTGGGCCTTTGAAAGTTGTGCATGCACCCATGGCAGGGGCATCTTTTTGGGCACTGCCAGGGTGTCACTTCAAGTGTTCTTCAAAACTGGGGCATAGTCATTAATCCTGCAGCCAATTCTCTGAATTTTACACCCCAGTCTTTTTTAACAATGTGGTCTCCGCGCCTATATCAGCTTCGTGAATCTAGGAAGGTCTAGACTACATGGTTGCTGTTTGAAAGTATTGCGACCATCAGTGCCAGAGGCCCCGTTTTTCAGTCTTTGAAGGATATAAGTTCAAGATCTTAAAGGTAGTGCAAAGTTGTTGGTAACCTGCCCATTTCAATAAACTTAAGACACCAATGTCTTTGGACACTGTGCTTGTTGGTTTCATATCAGCTGGCTGAATCTAGGAAGCTCTAGACTATTTGGCTGGCCTTTGAAAGTTGTGTGTCCACTGGTGTCAGAGGCCCCTAAATTCGGCCTTCAAGGCTGTCAATGCAAGATATTTTAAACTGCTGCAAATTTATCTATCCTACAGTCTACTCCTGGAAAGTGACCCACCAACGTTTTGGGATAATGTGGTCATCTGTGAGGTAATCAGGTTTGTGAATCTAGGAAGCTCCAGCCTGTTTGGTGGGCCTTTGAAAGTTGTGTTCCCAGCCATGGTTGAGGCTGCTTCATCTTGCTATTTGATGGGCATGAAGTTAAGATCTTCAAAAGTGGGGCATAGTCCTTTATCTTGCAGCCAACTCCTTGAATTTTAGACACCAATCTTTTTGGATAATGTGGTCATCGGGGCTATATCAGCTTCGCGAATCTAGGAAGGTCTAGACTACATGGTTGCTGCTTGAAAGTATTGCATCCATCAGTGGCAGAGGCCACGTTTTTCAGCCTTTGAAGGATATCAGTTCAAGATCTTAGAGGTAGAGCAAAGTTGTTGGTAACTTGCCGCTTTCAATAAACATAAGACACCAATGTCTTTGGACACTGAGCTTGTTGGATTCATATCAGGTGGGTGAATCGAGGAAGCTCTAGACTATACGGTTGCCCTTTCAAAGTGGTGAGTCCACCGGTGGCAGAGGCCCCTAACTTCGGCCTTCAAGGCTGTCAATTCAAGATCTTTAAAACTGCTGCAAAGTTATTTATCCTGCAGCCTAGTCCTGGAATATGACACACCAACGTTTTGGGACACTGTGGTCATCTGTGCGGTAATCAGGTTTGTGAATCTAGGAAGCTCTAGACTGTTTGGTGGGCCTTTGAAAGTAGTGTGCCCAGCCATGGTGGAGGCCGCTTCATCTTGTTATTTATTGGGCATGAAGTAAAGATATTCAAAATTGGGGCATAGTCCTTTATCCCGAAGCCAACTCCTTGAATTTTACAAACCAATCTTTTGGGACAATGTTGTCATCTGGGTTATATCAGCTTCGCCAATCTAGGAAGGTCTAGAATACATGCTTGTTGCTTGAAAGTATTGCGTCCATCAGTGGCAGAGACCACGTTTTTCAGCCTTTGAATTATATCAGTTCAAGATCTTACGGGTAAGGCAAAGTTGTTGGTACCCTGCCCCTTTCAATAAACTTCACACACCAATGTCTTTGGACACTGTGATTGTTGGTTTCATATCAGGTGGGTGAATCTAGGAAGCTCTAGACTATTTGGCTGGCCTTTGAAAGTTGTGGGTCCACTGATGGAGGAGGCCATTTTTTCTGCACTTTGAAACCTATGTCTGTTCAAGTCTAAGCTGGGGCAAAGTTGTCTATCCTGGGCATTGGTCAATGAATTTGACACCCCATTGTCTTTGGACACTGTTCTCATTGGAGCTATATCAGGTTTGTGAATCTAATAAGCTCTAGACTATATGGTTGCCTTTTCAAAGTGGTAAGTCCATTAGTGGCAGAGGCCCCTAAATTCGGCCTTCAGGGCTGTCCATTCAAGATCTTAAAAACTCCTGAAAGTTATTTATCCTGCAGCCTATTCCTGGAATATGACTTACCAACATTTTGGGAAACTGTGGTCATCTGTTTGTTAATCAGGATTGTGAATCGAGGAAGCTCTAGACTGTTTGGTGGGCCTTTGAAAGTAGTGTGCCCAGCCATGGTTGAGGCTGCTTCATCTTGCTATTTGATGGGCATGAAGTTAAGATCTTCAAAAGTGGGGCATAGTCTTTTATCTTGCAGCTAACTCCTCGAATTTTACACACCAATCTTTTGGGACAATGTGGTCATCGGGGCTATATCAGCTTTGCGAATCTAGGAAGGTCTAGACTAAATGGTTGCTGCTTGAAAGTATTGCGTCAAAAAGTGGCAGAGGCCATGTTTTTCAGCCTTCGAGGGATATTAGATCAAGATATAACAGGTAGGTCAAAGTTGTTGTTAACGTGCCCCTTTCAATAAACATAAGACAGCTATGTCTTTGGACATTGCGCTTGTTGGTTTCATATCAGGATGGTGTATCTAGGAAGCTCTAGACTATTTGGCTGGGCTTTGAAAGTTGTGTGTCCACTGGTGGCAGAGATGCCTAAATTCAGCCTTTAAGGCTGTCACTTCAAGATTTTTGAGACTGCTGCAAAGTTATTTATCCTGCATCCTACTCCTTGAATGTGACACACCAACGTTTTGGGATACTGTGGTCGTCCGCATGGTAATCAGGTTTGTGAATCTAGGAAGCTCTAGACTGTTTGGTGGGCCTTTAAAAGTTGTGCATACACACAGGGCAGGGGCCACTTTTCGGGCACTGCCAGGCTCTGTCTCTTCAAATGGAAGCTGTGGCGAAAGTTGTTTTTCCTACATGCCCATCAATGAAGTTTACACACCCAAATCTTTTGACACTGGGGTCATTGGGGCCGTATCAGGTTTATGAATCTAGGAAGCTCTAGACTATTTGGCTGGCCTTTGAATGTTGCGTGTCCACTGCTGGCAGAGGCCCCTAAATTCGGCCTTCAAGGCTGTGAATGCAAGATATTTAAAACTGCTGCAAAGTTATTTATCCTACAGTCTACTCCTGGAATGTGAGACACCAACGTTTTGGGACACTGTGGTCATCTATGCGGTAATCAGGTTTGTGAATCTAGGAAGCTCTAGCCTGTTTGGTGGGCCTTTGAAAGTAGTGTTCCCGGCAATGGTTGAGGCCGCTTCATCTTACTTTTTGATGGGCATGAAGTTAAGATCTTCAAAAGTGGAGCATAGTCCTTTATCTTGCTGCTAACTCCTCGAATTTTACACACCAATCTTTTGGGACAATGTCTTCATTGGGGCTATATGAGCTTCGCAGATTTAGGAAGGTCTAGACTACATGGTTGCTGCTTGAAAGTATTGCGTCCATCAGTGGCAGAGGCCACGTTTTTCAGCCTAAGAAGGATATCAGTTCAAGATCTTAGAGGTGGACCAAAGTTGTTGGTAACTTGCCCTTTTGAATTTAACTTAAGACACCAATGTCTTTGGACACTGTCCTTGTTGGTTTCATATCAGGTGGGTGAATCTAGGAAGCTCTAGACTATTTGACTGGCCTTTGAAAGTTGTGTGTCCACTGATGGAGGAGGCCACTTTTTCTCAATTTGTGTCAATTCAAGATCTTCAAAACTGCTGCAAAGTTATTCATCCTGCAGCCTAGTCCTGGAATGTGACACACCAAGATTTTGAGACACTGGGGGCATCTCTGCAGTAATCAGGTTTGTGAATCTAGGAAACTCTAGCCTGTTTGGTGGGCCTTTGAAAGTAGTGTGCCAAGCCATGGTGGAGGCCACGTTATCTTACTATTTGATGGGCATGAAGTGAAGATCTTCCAAAGTGAGGCATAGTCCTTTATCTTGCAGCCAACTCCTTGAATTTTGCACACCAATCTTTTGGGACAATGTGGTCATCTGGGCTACATCAGGTTTGTGATTCTAGTAAGCTCTAGACATTTTCAAAGTGGTGAGTCCACTGGTGGCAGAGGCCTCAAATTTTGGCCTATAAGGCTGTCACTTCAAGATCTTTAAAACTGCTGCAAAGTTATATATCCTAAAGCCTACTCCGGGAATGTGACACACCAACATTTTGGGACAATGTTGTCACTTGTGCGTTAATCAGGTTTGTGAATCTAGGAAGCTCTAGACTGTTTTTCGGGCCTTTGAAAGTAGTGTGCCCAGCCATGGTGGAGGCCGCTTTATCTTGCTATTTGATTGGCATGAAGTGAAGATCTTCAAAATTGGGGCATAATCCTTTATCTTGCAGCTAACTCCTTGAATTTTACGCACCAATCTTTTGGGACAATGTGGTCATCGGGGCTATATCAGCTTCGCGAATCTAGGAATGTCTAGACTACATGGTTGCTGCTTCAAAGTATTGCATCCATCAGTGGCAGAGGCCATGTTTTTCAGCCTTTGAAGGATATCAGTTCAAGATCTTAGAGGTAGAGCAAAGTTGTTGGTAACTTGCCCTTTTCAATTTAACTTAAGACACAAATGTCTTTGGACACTGTGCTTGTTGGTTTCATATCAGGTGGGTGAATCTAGGAAGGTCTAGACTATTTGGCTGGCCTTTGAAAGTTATGTGTCCACTGGTGGCAGAGACCCCTAAATTCGGCCTTCAAGGCTGTCACTTCAAGATCTTTGAAACTGCTGCAAAGTTAATTATCCTGCAGCCTAGTCCTTGAATGTGACAGACCAACATTTTGGGATAATGTGGTTATGCCTTCAGTTATCAGGTTTGTGAATCTAGGAAGCTCTAGACTGTTTGGTGGGCCTTTGAAAGTTGTGCATGCACCCATGGCAGAGGCCACTTTTTTGGCACTGCCAGGGTGTCTCTTCAAGTGGTCTTCAAAACTGGGGCATAGTCTTTAATCCTGCAGCCAATTCTCTGAATTTTACACCCCAATCTTTTTGAACAATGTGGTCTCCACGCCTATATCAGCTTTGTGAATCTAGTAAGTTCTAGACTACATGGTTGCTGTTTGAAAGTATTGCGACCATCAGTGGCAGAGGCCCCGTTTTTCAGCCTTTGAAGGATATCAGTTCAAGATCTTAAAGGTAGGGCAAAGTTGTTGGTAACCTGCCCATTTCAATAAACTTAAGACACCAATGTCTTTGGACACTGTGCTTGTGGGATTCATATCAGCTGGGTGAATCTAGGAAGCTCTAGACTATTTGGCTGGCCTTTGAATGTTGCATGTCCACTGGTGGCAGAGGCCCCTAAAATCGGCCTTAAAGGCTGTCAATACAAGATATTTAAAACTGCTGCAAAGTTATTTATCCTACAGTCTACTCCCGGAAAGTGACACACCAACATTTTGGGACACTGTGGTCATCTGTGCGGTAATCAGGTTTGTGAATCTAGGAAGCTCTAGCCTATGTGGTGGGCCTTTGAAAGTAGTGTTCCCAACGTTGGTTGAGGCCGCTTCATCTTGCTATTTGATGGGCATGAAGTTAAGATCATCAAAAGTGGGGCATAGTCCTTTATCTTGTAGCTAACTCCTCGAATTTTACACACCAATCTTTTGGGACAATGTGGTCATCGGGGCTATATCAGCTTTGAAAAGGCAACCATATAGTCTAGAGCTTTTTTCTATTTTTTCCTTTACTCAGAGTTTATGAGTATAGAGTACGATTCTCTTGTCCCATTGTTACCTATACATGGTCAACACATTCAGACCATGTAAAAATAGCTTGACTGCGACTATAAAGAAGAACTGGGATATTCTAGGCAGATCCAAAACCACGAAAGACCTGCATAGAAAAAACTTTGTACCCAGCTACAAGAGACCGAAAAATCTAAGAGATATATTAGTAAGGGCAAGAACTAATTATCTAACATCCACCAAAGACACAGAAATCAATGACAAAAACAAAGACTGCAATATAACCAATCGGAACGAATGTAAAAAAGTCAACTGCAAATATTGCAAACTAATGAACAAAGAGGGCACAATAATCAGCCCCACCGACAAACTGGCTCACAGAACAAAACACAACATCACATGCAATAGTTCAAATGTGATATACTGCATCCAATGCAAGAAATGTAGCAAACAATATGTAGGACAAACAAAAAGGAAAATAAAAGAAAGAATCCGAGAACATCAATACCAAACTAAGAATCAAATTTACAAATCCGATGTCCCATACCACTACAACACTGAATGCAAAATAGATGACATGGAAGTATATATACTAGACTTCATTTATATGCATCCTGACTCCAAACGAGCCAGCACATTAAGAAATAAGATAGAATTCAATTGGGTACAACGCCTAAAAAGTATGGCCCCTTTGGGTCTGAATACGTTAGACAACAGGTATGGATAGCAAAGCAAACAAACGCCACGTCAAAAATTTTTTCCTAACAAAGTAACAATGGGACAAGAGAATCGTACTCTATACTCATAAACTCTGAGTAAAGGAAAAAATAGAAAAAATGATTATCTCAGCTTACTATCCACACCGGCCAATATGACCTAAAACCACAGGTTTTCCCTCTACAAATGATTGCAAAATACAGCACACAAACCCACACTGCTTTTTGCAGATAACAAGTGCTGCCCTCTGGCAGCTAATAAACCAACAACTGGGTCCTACTTCTAATAATGACAAAGTCAGCTGGCCTATAACACACCTGATGAGCATCCTGTGAGCGAAACCACAAATGAAATAACCACTAGTACCCCATAAGAATAAAATAATAAAATACTAAAACAGTTTACCAAACCAAATCTCACCTTTGTGAGAAGAGGGAAAACTGACCAATGGGATACCTGCTAACAGTGGTCTCAGTAAACAATTTAAAGAACAAGCAATCTGATTGGCCAAAAAGCCAACCCAGAGGGGCTGAGTGCAAAAAACCAAGCCCAGCAGGTCATTTGTGGTCGTGTGAGCGAGCTGCCACGTCAGTGAAACTTTTTCACTTCAACAAATATAGTCTAGAGCTTACTACATTCACAAACCTGATATAGCTCCAATGAGAACAGTGTCCAAAGACAATGGAGTGTCAAATTCATTGGCCAGTGCCCAGGATAGACAACTTTACCCCTGCTTAGACTTGAACAGATTATAGCTTTCAAAGGGCGGAAAAAGTGGTCTCCTCCATCAGTGGACACACAACTTTCAAAGGCCAGCCCAATAGTCTAGAACTTCCTAGAATCACCCAGCTGATATGAAACCAACAAGCACAGTGTCTAAAGACATTGGTGTCTTAAGTTTATTGAAAGGGGCAGGTTACCAACAACTTTGCCTTAACCGTAAGATCTTGAACTGATATCCTTCAAAGGCTGAAAAATGTGGTCACTGACACTGATGGACGCAATACTTTCAAGCAGCAACCATTTAGTCTAGACCTTCCTAGATTCGCATAGCTGATATAGCCCCGATGACTACATTGTCCCAAAAGATCGGTGTGTAAAATTCAAGGAGTTAGCTGCAAGATAAAGGACTATGCCCCACTTTTGAAGATCTTAACTTCATGCCCATCAAATAGCAAGATGAAGGGGCCTCAACCATGGCTGGGAACACAACTTTCAAAGGCCCACCAAACAGGTTATAGCTTCCTAGATTCACAAACCTGACTACCGCACAGATGACCACAGTGTCCCAAAACGTTGGTAAGTCACATTCCAGGAGTAGACTGTAGGATAAATAACTTTGCAGCAGTTTTAAATATCTTGCATTGACAGCCTTGAAGGCCGAATTTAGGGGCCTCTGCCACCAGTGGACATGCAACATTCAAAGGCCAGTAAAAGAGTCTAGAGCTTCCTAGATTCATAAACCTGATATGGCCCCAATGACCCCAGTGTCCAAAGACACGGATGTTGAAACTACATTGACGGGCATGCAGGAAAAACAACTTTTGTCACAGCTTCCACTTGAAGAGACACCCTGGCATTGCCCAAAAAGTGGCCCCTGTCATGGGCGCATGCACAACTTTCAAAGGCCCACCAAACAGTCTAGATCCTCCTAGATTCACAAACCTGATTACTGCACAGATGACCATAGTGTCAAAAAATGTTGGTTTGTCACATTCCAGGACTAGCTATAGGCTGCAGGATAAATAACTTTACAGCAGTTTTAAAGATCTTCCTTTGACAGCCTTGAAGGCCAAATTTAGAGGCCTCTGCCACCAGTGGACACACAACTTTCAAAGGCCAGCCAAATAGTCTAGAACTTCCTAGAATCACCCAGCTGATATGAAACCAACAAGCACAGTGTCTAAAGACATCGGTGTCTTAAGTTTATTGAAAGGGGCAGGTTACCAACAACTTTGCCTTAACCGTTAGATCTTGAACTGATATCCTTCAAAGGCTGAAAAATGTGGTCACTGACACTGATGGACGCAATACTTTCAAGCAGCAACCATTTAGTCTAGACCTTCCTAGATTCGCAAAGCTGATATAGCCCCGATGACCACATTGTCCCAAAAGATCGGTGTGTAAAATTCAAGGAGTTAGCTGCAAGATAAAGGACTATGCCCTACTTTTGAAGATCTTAACTTCATGCCCATCAAATAGCAAGATAAAGCGGCCTCCACCATGGTTGGGCACACTACTTTGAAACCAACAAGCACAGTGTCCAAAGACATTCTATTTGAAGGGCATTAATCCAAGATCTTCCAAACTGGGGCATAGTCCTTTAACCTGCAAAATTGATGGTTACCTGCCACTTTCAACAAACTTAAGACACCAATGTCTTTGGACACTGTGCTTGAAAAAGTTGTTTTTCCTACATGCCCGTGAATGAAGTTTGCGCACCCATATCTTTTGACACTGGGGTCATAGGGGCTCCATCAGGATCATGAATCTAGGAAGCTCTAGACTATTTGGTTCGAATTTGAAAGTAGTGTGTCCAGCAATGGTGGAGGCCTCTTTATCTTCCTATTTGAGGGCATGAAGCCAAGGTCTTCAAAACTGGGGCATAGTCCTTTATCCTGCAAAGTTGTTGGTAACCTGCCCCTCTCAATAAACTTAAGACACTTTTTCTGCCATTTGAAAGCTATGTCTGTACAAGTCTAACCTGGGGCAAAGTTGTCTATCCTGGGCACTGGTCAATGAATTTGACACCCCATTGTCTTTGGACACTGTTCTCATTGGGGCTATATCAGGTTTGTGAATCTAGTAAGCTCTAGACTATATGGTTGCCTTTTCAAAGAGGTGAGTCCACCGTTGGCAGAGCCCCCTAAATTCGGCCTTCAAGGTTGTCAATTCAAGATCTTTAAAACTGCTGCAAAGTTATTTATCCTACAGCCTACTCCTGGAATGTGACTTACCAACGTTTTGGGACACTGTGGTCATCTGCGTGTTAATTAGGATTGTTAATCTAGGAAGCTCTAGACTGTTTGGTGGGTCTTTCAAAGTAGTGTTCCCAGCCATGGTTGAGGCCGCTTCATCTTGCTATTTGATGGGCATGAAGTTAAGATCTTCAAAAGTGGGGCATAGTCCTTTATCTTGCAGCTAACTCCTCGAATTTTACACACCAATCTTTTGGGACAATGTGGTCATCTGGGCTATATCAGCTTTGCGAATCTAGGAAGGTCTAGACTACATGGTTGCTGCTTGAACGTATTGCGTCAATAAGTGGCAGAGGCCATGTTTATCAGCCTTTGAGGGATATTAGATCAAGATATTACAGGTAGGCCAAAGGTGTTGATAACCTGCCCATTTCAATAAACTTAAGACACCGATGTCTTTGGACACTGTGCTTGTTGGTTCCATATCAGGTGGGTGAATCTAGGAAGCTCTAGACTATTTGGCTGGCCTTCGAAAGTTTTGTGTCCACTGATGGAGGAGTCCACTTTTTCTGCCCTTTGAAAGCTATGTCTGTTCAAGTCTAAGTTGGGGCAAAGTTGTCTATCCTGGGCATAAGTCAATGAATTTGACACCCTATCGTCTTTGGAGACTGTTCTCATTGGGGCTATATAAGGTTTGTGAGTCTAGTAAGCTCTAGACTATATGGTTGCCTTTTCAAAGTGATGAGTCCACCGGTGGCAGAGGCCCCTAAATTCGGCCTTTAAGGCTGTCAATTCAAGATTTTTAAAACTGTTGCAAAGTTATTTATCCTGCAGCCTAGTCCTGGAATGTGACACACCAACGTTTTGGGACACTGTGGTCATCTGTGCGATAATCAAGTTTTTGAATCCAGGAGGCTCTAGTCTGTTTGGTGGACCTTTGAAAGTTGTGCATACACCCATGGCAGGGGCCACTTTTTGGGCACTGCCAGGGTGTCTCTTCAAGTGGAAGCTGTGGCAAGAGTTGTTTTTCCTGCATGCCCATCAATGAAGTTTCAACACCTGTGTCTTTGGACACTAGGGTCCTTGGGGCTATATCAGGTTTATGAATCTAGGAAGCTCTAGACTATTTGGCTGGCCTTTGAAAGTTGTGTGTCCACTGGTGGCAGAGACCCCTAAATTCGGCCTTCAAGGATGTCAAATCAAGATCTTTAAAACTGCTGCAAAGTCAATTATCCTACAGCCTCCTCCTGGAATGTGACACAACAACGTTTTGGGACACTGTGGTCATCTGTGTGGTAATCAGGTTTGTGAATCTAGGAAGCTCTAGCCTGTTTGGTGGGCCTTTGAATGTAGTGTTCCCAGTCATGGTTGAGGCTGCTTCATCTTGCTATTTGAGAGGCATGAAGTGAAGATCTTCCAAAGTCTGGCATAGTCCTTTATCCTGCAGCCAACTCCTTGAATTTTACACACCAATATTTTGGGACAATGTGGTCATCGGGGTTATATCAGCTTTGCGAATCTAGGAAGGTCTAGACTACATGGTTGCTGTTTGAAAGTATTGCGACCATCAGTGGCAGAGGCCCGGTTTTTCAGCCTTTAAAGGATATCAGTTCAAGATCTTACAGGTAGGGCAAAGTTGTTGGTAACCTGCCCCTTTCAATAAACTTAAGACACCAATGTCTTTGGACACTGTGCTTGTTGGTTTCATATCAGGTGGGTGAATCTAGGAAGCTCTAGACTATTTGGCTGGCCTTTGAAAGTTGTGTGTCCACTGATGGAGGAGGCCACTTTTTCTCCCCTTTGAAAGCTATGTCTGTTCAAGTCTAAGCAGGGGCAATGTTGTCTATCCTGGGCATTGGTCAATGAATTTGACACTCCATTGTCTTTGGACACTGTTCTCATTGGAGCTATATCAGGTTTGTGAATCTAGTAAGCTCTAGAATATATGGTTGCCTTTTCAAAGTGGTGAGTCCACTGGTGGCAGAGGCCCCTGAATTCGGCTTTAAGGGCTGTCAATTCAAGATCTTTAAAACTACTGCAAAGTTATTTATCCTACAGCCTACTCCTGGAATGTGACTTACTAAAGTTTTGGGACACTGTGGTCATCTGTGAGTTAATCAGGATTGTGAATCTAGGAAGCTCTAGACTGTTTGGTGGGCCTTTGAAAGTAGTGTGCCCAGCCATGGTGGAGGACGCATTATCTTGTTATTTGATGGGCGTGAAGTGAAGATCTTGAAAAACAGGGAATAGTCCTTTTTTCTGCAGCCAACTCCTTGAATTTTACACACCAATCTTTTGGGAAAATGTGGTTATCGGAGCTATATCAGCTTCGCGAATCTAGGAAGGTCTAGACTACATGGTTGTTGCTTGAAAGTATTGCGTCCATCAGTGGCGGAGGCCACGTTTTTCATTCTTGGAAGGATGTCAGTTCAAGATCTTACAGGTAGGGCAAAGTTGTTGGTAACCTGCCCCTTTCAATAAGCTTAAGACACCAATGTCTTTGGACACTGTGCTTGTTGGTTTCATATCAGGTGGGTGAATCTAGGGAGCTCTAGACTATTTGGCTGGCCTTTGAAAGTT
This sequence comes from Lepidonotus clava, assembly GCA_936440205.1. Classification (NCBI taxonomy): domain Eukaryota; kingdom Metazoa; phylum Annelida; class Polychaeta; order Phyllodocida; family Polynoidae; genus Lepidonotus; species Lepidonotus clava. Next base: position 43,293,747 of record OW387146.1, on the reverse strand, counting down.
GTGTGATCACTGGTGGCAGAGGCCCCTAAATTCGGCCTTCAAGGATGTCAAAGCAAGATCTTTAAAACTGCTTCAAAGTTATTTATCCTGCAGCCTAGTCCTGGAATGTGACACACCAATGTTTTGGGACACTATGGTCATCTGTGCAATAATCAGGTTTGTGTATCTAGGAGGCTCTAGACTGTTTGGTGGGCCTTTGAAAGTTGTGCATGCACCCATGACAGGGGTCACTTTTTGGGCAATGCCAGGGTGTCTCTTCAAGTGGAAGCTGTGGCAAAAAATATATTTCCTACATGCCCGTCAATGAAGTTTCAACACCCGTGTCTTTAGACACTGGGATCCTTGGGTCTATATCAGGTTTATGAATCTAGGAAGCTCTAGACCAATTGGCTGGCCTTTGAAAATTGTGTGTCCACTGGTGGCAGAGGCCCCTAAATTCGGCCTTCAAGGCCGTCAATCCAAGATCTTAAAAATGGCTGCAAAGTCATTTATCCTACAGCCTACTCCTGGAATGTGACACACCAATGTTTTGGGACACTGTGGTCATCTGTGCGGTAATCAGGTTTGTGAATCTAGGAAGCTCTAGCCTGTTTGGTGGATCTTTGAAAGTATTGTGCCCAGGCATGGTGGAGGCCGCTTTCTCTTCTATTTGAAGGGCATGAAGTCAATGTCTTCAAAATTGGGGCATAGTCCTTTATCCTGCAGCCAATTCCCTGAATTTTACACACCAATCTTTTTAGACAATGTGGTTATCGTGGTTATATCAGCTTCATGAATCTAGGAAGGTCTAGGCTACATGGTCGCTGTTTGAAAGTATTGGGTCAACAAGTGGCAGAGGCCACATTTTTCAGCCTTTGAAGGATATCATATCATGATCTTACAGTTAGGGCAAAGTTGTTGATAACCTGCCCCTTTAAATAAACTAAAGACACCAATGTCTTTGGACACTGTGCTTGTTGGTTTCATATCAGGTGGTTGAATCTAGGAAGCTCTAGACTATTTGGCTGACCTTTGAAAGTTGTGTGTCCACTGGTGGGAAAGGCCCCTAAATTCGGCCATAAAGGCTGTCAAAGCAAGATTTTTAAAACTGCAGCAACAGTATTTATCCTACAGCCTACTCCTGGAAATATGACTTACCAATGTTTTGGGACACTGTGGTCATCTGTGCGTTAATCAGGATTGTGAATCTAGGAAGGTCTAGACTGTTTGGTGGGCCTTTGAAAATAGTATGGCAAGCCATGGTGGAGGACGCATTATCTTGCTATTTGATGGGCATGAAGTGAAGATCTTCAAAAACGGGGAATAGTCCTTTATTCTGCAGCCAACTCCTTGAATTTTACACACCAATCTTTTGGGACAATGTGGTCATCAGGGCTATATCAGCTTCGTGAATCTAAGAAGGTTTAGACTACATGGTTGCTGCTTGAAAGTATTGCGTCCATCAGTGGCAGTTACCACATTTTTAAGCCTTTGAAGTTTATCAGTTCAAGATCTTACAGGTAGGGCAAAGATGTTAGTAACCTGCCCCTTTCAATAAACTTAAGTCACCAATGTTGATGGACACTGTGCTTGTTGGTTTCATATCAGGTTGGTGAATCTAGGAAGCTCTAGACTATTTGGCTGGCCTTTGAAAGTTGTGTGTCCACTGGTGGCAAATGCCCCTAAATTCGGCTTTAAAGGCTGTCAAAGCAAGATCTTTAAAAATGCTGTAAAGTTATTTACCATATACCCTACTCCTGGGATGTGACACACCAACGTTTGAGGACAATGTGGTCATCTGTGCTGGAATCAGGTTTGTGAATCTAGGAAGCTCTAGACTGTTTGGTGGGCCTTTGAAAGTTGTGCATCCACCCATGGCAGGGGCCACTTTTAGGGCACTGACAGGGTGTCTCTTCAAGCCGTCTTCAAAACTGGGGTATAGTCCCTAATCCTGCAGCAGATTCCCTGAATTTTACACACCAATCTTTTTGGACAATGTGGTCTCCAAACCTATATCAGCTTCGCGAATGTAGGAAGGTCTAGACTACATGGTTGCTGTTTGAAAGACATTGGTGTCTTCTGTTTATTGAAATGGGCAGGTTACCATCAACTTTGCCCTATCTTTAAGATCTTGAACTGATATCCTTCAAAGGCTGAAAAACGGGGCCTCTGCCACTGATGGTCGCAATACTTTCAAACAGCAACCATGTAGTCTAGAACTTACTAGATTCACAAAGCTGATATAGGCGTGGAGACCACATTGTTCACAAAGATTGGGGTATAAAATTCAGAGAATTGGCTGCAGGATTAAGGACAATGCCCCAGTTTTGAAGACCGCTTGAAGAGACACCCTGACAGTGCCGAAAAAGTGGCCCCTGCCATGGGTGCATGCACAACTTTCAAAGGCACACCAAACAGTCTAGAGCTTCCTAGATTCACAAACCTGATGACCGCAGGGATGACCACATTATCCCAAAACATTGGTCTGTCACATTCAAGGACTAGGCTGTAGGATAATTAACTTTGCAGCTGTTTCAACGATCTTGAAGTGACAGCCTTGAAGGCCGAATTTAGGGGTCTCTGCCACCAGTGGACACACAACTTTCAAAGGCCAGCTAAATAGTCTAGAGCTTCCTAGATTCACCCACGTGATATGAAACCAACAAGCACAATGTCCAAAGACATTGGTGTATTAAGTTAAATTGAAAGGGGCAAGTTACCAACAACTTTGGTCTACCTCTAAGATCTTGAACTGATATCCTTGAAAGGCTGAAAAACGTGTCCTCTGCCACTGATGGACGGAATACTTTCAAGCAGCAACCATATAGTCTAGACATTCCTAGATTCGCGAAGGTGATATAGCCCCGATGACCACATTGTCCCAAAAGATTGGTGTGTAAAATTCAAGGAGTTGGCTGTAATATAAAAGACTATGCCCCACTTTGGAAGATCTTCACTTCATGCCCATCAAATAGCAAGATAAAACGGCCTCCACCATGGCTGGGCACACTACTTTCAAAGTCCCACCAAATAGTCTAGAGCTTCCTAGATTCACAAACCTGATTACCGCACAGATGACCACAGTGTCCAGAAACTTGGGTGTGTCACATTACAGGAGTAGGATGTAGGATAAATAACTTTGTAGCAGTTTTAATGATTTTGAATTGACAGCCTTGAAGGCCGAATTCATGGGCCTCTGCCGCCAGTAGGCTCACCACTTTGAAAAGACAACCATATAGTCTAGAGCTTACTAGCTTCACAAACCTAATATAGCCCCAATGAGAAGAGTGTCAAAACACAATGGGGTGTCAAATTCATTGACCAGTGCCCAGGATAGACAACTTTGCCCCAGCTTAGACTTGAACAGACATAGCTTTCAAAGGGCAGAAAAAGTGGCCTCCTCCATCAGTGGACACACAACTTTCAAAGGCCAGCCAAATAGTCTAGAGCTTCCTAGATTCACCCACCTGATATGAAACCAACAAGCACAGTGTCCAAAGACATTGATGTCTTAAGTTTATTGAAACGGGTAAGTTACCAAAAACTTTGCCAGGATAGACAAGCTTGCCCCAGCTTAGACTTGAACAGACATAGCTTTCAAAGGGAAGAAAAAGTGGCCTCCTCCATCAGTGGACACACAACTTTCAAAGGCCAGCCAAATAGTCTAGAGCTTCCTAGATTCACCCACCTGATATGAAAACAAGAAGCACAGTGTCCAAAGACATTGATGTCTTAAGTTTATTGAAATGGGCAGGTTACCAACAACTTTGCCAGGATAGACAAGCTTGCCCCAGCTTAGACTTGAACAGACATAGCTTTCAAAGGGGAGAAAAAGTGGCCTCCTTCATCAGTGGACACACAACCTTCAAAGGCCCACCAAACAGTCTAGAGGTTCCTAGATTCACAAACCTGATTACCGCACAGATGACCACAGTATCCCAAAACGTTGGTGTGACACATTCCAGGACTAGGCTGCAGGATAAATAACTTTGCAGCAGTTTCAAAGATCTTGAATTGACAGCCCTGAAGGCCGAATTCAGGGGCCTCTGCCACCAGTGGACTCACCACTTTGAAAAGGCAACCATATAGGCTAGAGCTTACTAGATTCGCAAACCTGGTATAGCCCCAATGAGAACAGCGTCCAAAGACAATGGGGTGTCAAATTCGTTGACCAGTGTCCAGGATAGACAACTTTGCCCCAGTTTATACTTTAACAGACGTAGCTTTCAAAGGGCGGAAAATGTGACCTTCTCCATGAGCCGACACACAACTTTCAAAGGCCAGGCGAATAGTCTAGAGCTTCCTAGATTCACCTACCTGATATGAAACCAACAAGCACAGTGTCGAAAGACATTGGTGTCTTAAGTTTATTGAAAGGGGCAGGTTACCAACAACTTTGCGCTACCTGTAAGATCTTGAACGGATATCCTTCAAAGCCAGAAAAACGTGGCCTCTGCCACTGATGGACGCAATACTTTCAAGCAGCAACCATGTAGTCTAGACCTTCCTAGATTGGCAAAGCCGATATAGCCCCAATGACCACATTGTCCCAAAAGATTGATGTGTAAAATTTGAGGAGTTGGCTGCAAGATAAAGGACTGTGCCCCACTTTGGAAGATCTTCACTTCATGCCAATCAAATAGCAAGATAAAGCATCCTCCAGTATGGCTGGGCACACTACTTTCAAAGGCCCACCAAACAGGCTAGAGCTTCCTAGATTCACAAACCTGATTACCGCACAGATGACCACAGTATCCCAAAACATTTGTAAGTCACATTCCAGGAGTAGGCTGCAGGATAAATAACTTTGCAACAGTTTCAAATATCTTGAAGTGACAGCCTTGAAGGCCGAATTCAGGGGCCTCTGCCTCTGGTGGACTCACCACTTTGAAAAGGCAACCATATAGTCTAGAGCTTACTAGATTCACAAACCTGATATAGCCCCAATGAGAACAGTGTCCAAAGACAATGAGGTGTCAAATTCATTGACCAGTGCCCAGGATAGACAACTTTGCCCCAGTTTATACTTGAACAGACATAGCTTTCAAAAGGCAGAAAATGTGGCCTCCTCCATCAGTGGACACACAACTTTCAAAGGCCAGCCAAATAGTCTAGAGCTTCCTAGATTAACCCACCTGATATGAAACCAACAAGCACAGTGTCCAAAGATATTGGTGTCTTAAGTTTATTGAAAGTGGCAGGTTACCATCAATTTTGCAGGATAAAGGACTATACCCCAGTTTGGGAGACCTTGGCTTCATGCCCTTCAAATAGAATGTCTTTGGACACTGTGCTTGTTGGTTTCAAAGTAGTGTGCCCAACCATGGTGGAAGCCGCTTTATCTTGCTATTTGATTGGCATGAAGGGAAGATCTTCCAAAGTGGGGCATAGTCCTTTATCTTGCAGCCAACTCCTCAAATTTTACACATCAATCTTTTGGGACAATGTGGTCATTGGGGCTATATCGGCTTTGCCAATCTAGGAAGGTCTAGACTACATGGTTGCTGCTTGAAAGTATTGCGTCCATCAGTGGCAGAGGCCACGTTTTTCTGGCTTTGAAGGATATCCGTTCAAGATCTTACAGGTAGGGCAAAGTTGTTGGTAACCTGCCCCTTTCAATAAACTTAAGACACCAATGTCGTTGGACACTGTGCTTCTTGGTTTCATATCAGGTGGGTGAATCTAGGAAGCTCTAGACTATTTGGCTGGCCTTTGAAAGTTGTGTGTCATCTGATGGAGGAGGCGATATTTTCTCCCCTTTGAAAGCAATGTCTGTTCAAGTCTAAGCTGGGGCAAAGTTGTCGATCCTGGACACTGGTCAATGAATTTGACACCCCATTGTCTTTGGACGCTGTTCTCATCGGGGATATATCAGGTTTGTGAATCTAGTAAGCTCTAGGCTATATGGTTGCCTTTTCAAAGAGGTGAGTCCACTGTTGGCAGAGCCCCCTTATTTCGGCCTTCAAGGCTGTCAATTCAAGATCTTTAAAACTGCTCCGAAGTTATTTATCCTGCAGCCTAGTCCTGGAATGTGACACAATAACGTTTAGGGAGTCTGTGGTCATCCGTGTGGTAATCAGGTTTGTGAATCCAGGAAGCTCTAGACTGTTTGGTGGGCCTTTGAAAGTAGTCTGCCCAGCCATGTTTGAGGACTCTTTATCTTCCTATTTAATGGGCATGAAGCCAAGGTCTTCAAAACTGGGGCATAGTCCTTTATCCTGCAAAGTTGTTGGTAACCTGCCTATTTCAATAAAATTAATACATCAATGTCTTTGCACACTGTGCTCGTTGGTTTCATATCAGGTGGGTGAATCTAGGAAGCTCTAGACTATTTGGCTGGCATTTGAAAGTTGTGTGTCCACTGATGGAGGAGGCCACTTTTTCTGCCCTTTGACACCTATGTCTCTTCAAGTCTAATCTGGGGCAAAGTTTTCTATCCTCAGCATTGGTCAATGATTTTGACACCCCATTGTCTTTGGACACTGTTCTCATTGGAGCTATATCAGGTTTGTGAATCTAATAAGCTCTAGACTATATGGTTGCCTTTTCAAAGTGCTAAGTCCACTGGTGGCAGAGATCCCTAAATTCAGCCTTCAGCGCTGTCCATTCAAGATCTTCAAAACTCCTGCAAAGTTATTTATCCTGGAGCCTATTCCTGGAATGTGACTTACCAAAGTTTTGGGACACTGTGGTCATCTGTGTGTTAATCAGGATTGTGAATCTAGGAAGCTCTAGACTGTTTGGTGGGTCTTTCAAAGTAGTGTTCCCAGCCATGGTTGAGGCTGCTTCATCTTGCTATTTGATGGGCATGAAGTTAAGCCCTTCAAAAGTGGGGCATAATCCTTTATCTTGCAGCTAACTCCTCAAATTTTACAGACCAATCTTTTGGGAAAATGTGGTCATCAGGGCTATATCAGCTTTGCGAATCTAGGAAGGTCTAGACTACATGGTTGCTGCTTGAAAGTATTGCGTCAATAAGTGGCAGAGGCCATGTTTTTTAGCCTTTGAGGGATATTAGATCAAGATATAACAGGTAGGGCAAAGTTGTTGGTAACCTGCCACTTTCAATAAACTTAAGACACCAATGTCTTTGGACACTGTGCTTGTTGGTTTCATATCAGGATGGTGAATCTAGGAAGCTCTAGACTATTTGGCTGGCCTTTCAAAGTGGTGAGTCCACTGGTGGCAGAGGCCCCTGAATTTGGCCTTCAGGGCTGTCAATTCAAGATCTTTAAAACTGCTGCAAAGTTATTTATCCTACAACCTACTCCTGGAATGTGACTTACCAACGTTTTGGGACACTGTGGTCATATGTGCATTAATCGAGATTGTGAATCTAGGAAGCTCTAGACTGTTTGGTGGGCCATTGAAACTAGTGTTCTCAGCCATAATGGAGACACATTATTTTGCTATTTGATGGGCATGAAGTGAAGATCTTCAAAAACGGGGAATAGTCCTTTATTCTGCAGCCAACTCCTTGAGTTTTACAGACCAATCTTTTGTGACAATGTGGTCATCGGGGCTATATCAGCTTCGCGAATCTAGGAAGGTCTAGACTACATGGTTGCTGTTTGAAAGTATTGCGTCCATCTGTGGCAGAGGCCATGTTTTTCAGCCTTTGAAGGATATCAGTTCAAGATCTTAGAGGTCGGTCAAAGTTGTTGGTAACTTGCCCCTTTCAATTTAACTTAAGGCACCAATGTCTTTGGACACTGTGCTTGTTGGATTCATATCAGCTGGGTGAATCTAGGAAGCTCTAGACTATTTGGCTGGCCTTTGAAAGTTGTGTGTCCACTCATGGCAGAAACCCCTAAATTCGGCCTTCAAGGATGTCACTTCAAGATCTTTGAAACTGCTGCAAAGTTATTTATCCTACAGTCTACTCCTGGAAAGTGACACACCAACGTTTTGGGACACTGTGGTCATCTGTGCAGTAATAAGGTTTGTGAATCTAGGAAGCTCTAGCCTGTTTGGTGGGCCTTTGAAAGTAGTGTGCCCAGCCATGGTGGAGGGCGCTTCATCTTGCTATTTTAGAGGCATGATGTGAAGATCTTCCAAAGTGGGGCATAGTCCTTTATCCTGCAGCCAACTTCTTGAATATTACACACCAATCTTTTGGCACAATGTGGTCATCGGGGCTATATCAGCTTCGCGAATCTAGGAAGGTCTAGACTACATGGTTGCTGTTTTAGAGTATTGCTTCCATCAGTAGGAAAGGCCACGTTTTTCAGCCTTTGAAGGATATCAGTTCAAGATGTTACGGGTAGGGCAAAGTTGTTTGTAACGTGCCCCTTTCAATAAACTTAAGACACCTATGTATTTGGACACTGTGTTTGTTGGATTCATATAAGGTGGCTGAATATAAGAAGATCTAGACCATTTAGCTGGCCTTTGAAAGTTGTGTGTCCACTGGTGGCAGAGACCCCTAAATTCGGCCTTCAAGGCAGGCAATTCAAGATCTTTAAAACTGCTGGATAGTTATTTATCCTGTAGCCTAGTCCTGGAATGTGACACAACAACGTTTTCGGACACTGTGGTCATCTGTGCGTTAATCAGGATTGTGAATCTAGGAAGCTCTAGACTGTTTGGTGGGCCTTTGAAAGTAGTGTGCCAAGCCATGGTGGTGGCCGCTTTATCTTTCTATTTGATGGGCATGAAGTGAAGATCTTCCAAAGTGGGGCATAGTCCTTTATCTTGCAGCCAACTCCTCGAATTTTACACACCAATTTTTTGGCACAATGTGGTCATCGGGGCTATGTCAGCTTCGCGAATATAGATAGGTCTAGACTACAAGGTTGTTGCTTGAAAGAATTGCGTCCATCAGTGGCAGAGGCCATGTTTTTCAGCCTTTGAAGGATATCCGTTCAAGATCTTACAGGTAGGGCAAAGTTGTTGGTAACCTGCCCCTTTCAATAAACTTAAGACACCAATGTCTTTGGACACTGTGCTTGTTGGTTTCATATCAGGTGGGTGAATCTAGGAAGCTCTAGACTATTTGGCTGGCCTTTGAAAGTTGTGTGTCCACTAATGGAGGAAGCCACTTTTTTTGCCCTTTGAAAGCTATGCTTGTTCAAGTCTAAGCTGGAGCCTTTGACACCTCATTGTCTTTGGACACTGTTCTCATTGGGGCTATATCAGGTTTGTGAATCTAGTAAGCTCTAGACTATATGGTTGCCTTTTCAAAGTGGTGAGTCCACCAGTGGCAGAGGCCCCTGAATTCGGCCTTCAAGGCTGTCACTTCAAGATCTTTGAAACTGTGGCAATGTTATTTATCCTCCAGGATTGTCCTGGAATGTGACACACCAACTTTTTGGGATACTGTGGTCATCTGTTTGGTAATCAGGTTTGTGAATCTAGGAAGCTCTAGCCTGTTTGGTGGGCCCTTGAAAGTAGTGTGCCCAGCCATGGTGGAGGCCGCTTTATCTTGCTATTTGATTGGCATGAAGTGAAGATCTTCCAAAGTGGGGCATAGTCTTTTATCTTGCAGCCAACTCCTCAAATTTTACACACCAATCTTTTGGGACAATATGGTCATCGGGGCTATATCAGCTTTGCGAATCTAGGAAGGTCTAGACTACGTGGTTGCTGCTTGAAAGTATTGCGTCCATCAGTGGCAGAGGCCACGTTTTTCAGGCTTTGAAGGATATCCGTTCAAGATCTTAGAGGTAGGGCAAAGTTGTTGATAACCTGCCCCTTTCAATAAACTTAAGACACCAATGTCTTTGGACATTGTGCTTGTTGGTTTCATATCAGGTGGGTGAATCTAGGAAGCTCTAGACTATTCGGCTGGCCTTTGAAAGTTGTGTGTCCACTGATGGAGGAGGTCACTTTTTCTGCCCTTTGAAAGCTATGTCTGTTCAAGTATAAACTGGGGCAAAGTTGTCTATCCTTGGCACTGGTCAATGAATTTGACACCTCATTGTCTTTGGACACTGTTTTCAATGGGGCTATATCAAGTTTGTGAATCTAGTAAGCTCTAGACTATATGGTTGCCTTTTCAACGTGGTGAGTCCACCAGTGGCAGAGGCCCCTGAGTTCGGCCTTCAAGGATGTCACTTCAAGATCTTTGAAACTCTTGCAAAGTTATTTATCCTAAAGCCTACTCCGTGAATGTGACACACCAACATTTTGGGACAATGTTGTCGTCTGTGTGTTAATCAGGTTTGTGAATCTAGGAAGCTCTAGACTGTTTGGTCGGCCTTCGAAAGTAGTGTGCCCAGCCATGGTGGAGTCCGCTTTATCTTGCTGTTTGATGGGCATGAAGTGAAGATCTTCCCAAGTGGGGAATAGGCCTTTATCTTGCAGCCAACTCCATATATTTTACACACCAATCTTTTGGGACAATGTGGTCATCGGGGCTATATCAGCTTCGCGAATCTAGGAAGGTCTAGACTACATGGTTGCTCCTTGAAAGTAGTGTGTCCATCAGTGGCATAGGCCCGGTTTTTCAGCCTTTAAAGGATATCAGTTCAAGATCTTAGAGGTAGGGCAAAGTTGTTGGTAACCTGCCCCTTTCAATAAACTTAAGACACCAATGTCTTTGGACACTGTGCTTGTTGCTTTCATATCAGGTGGTCGAATCTAGGAAGCTCTAGACTATTTGGCTGGCCTTTGAAAGTTGTGTGTCCATTGGTGGCAAAGGCCCCTAAATTCGGCCTTAAAGGCTGTCAAAGCAAGATCTTTAAAACTGCTGCACTGTTATTTATCCTGCAGCCTAGTCCTTGAATGTGACGCACCAACATTTTGGGATACTGTGGTCATCTGTGCAGTAATCAGGATTGTGAATCTAGGAAGCTCTAGACTATTTGGATGGCCTTGTAGGCCAAAATTTTAGGGCCTCTGCCGCCAGTGGACTCACCACTTTGAAAAAGCAACCATATAGGCTAGAGATTACTAGATTCACAAACCTGATATAGCCCCAGTGAGAACAGTGTCCAAAGACAACGGGGTGTCAATTTCATTGACCAGTGTCCAGGATAGACAACTTTGCCCCAGCTTAGAATTGAACAGACATAGCTTTCGAAGGGCGGAAAAATTGGTCTCCTCCATCAGTGGACACACAACTTTCAAAAACCTGCCAAATAGTCTAGAGCTTCCTAGATTCACCCACCTGATATGAAACCAACAAGCACAATGTGCAAAGACATTGATGTCTTAATTTTATTGAAAGGGGCAGGTTACCAACAACTTTCCAGGATAAAGGACTATGACCCAGTTTTGAAGACCTTGGCTTCATGCCCTTCAAATAGTAAGATAAAGAGGCCTCCACCATAGGTGGACACACTACTTTCAAATGCGAACCAAATAGTCTAGAGCTTCCTAGATTCATGAACCTGATGGAGCCCCAATGACCCCAGTGTCAAAAGATATGGGTGTGCAAACTTCATTGATGGGCATGTAGAAAAAACAATTTTTGCCACAGCTTCCACTTGAAGAGACAGAGCCTGGCAGTGCCCGAAAAGTGGCCCCTGCCATGGGTGTACGCACAACTTACAAACACCATGACTGGGCACACTTCTTTCAAAGGCCCACCAAACAGTGTAGAGCTTCCTAGATTCACAAACCTTATTACCACACAGACAACCACAGTGTCCCAAAACGTTGGTGTGTCACATTCAAGGATTAGGCTGCAGGATAAATAACTTTGCAGTAGTTTCAAAGATCTTGAAGTGACAGCCTTGTACACCGAAATTAGGGGCCTCTGCCACCACTGGACTCACCACTTTGAAAAGGCGACCATATAGTCTAGAGCTTACTAGATTCACTAACATGACATAGCCCCAACGAGAACAGTGTCCAAAAACAATGGGGTGTCAAATTCATTGATCAGTGCCCAGGATCGACAACTTTGCCCCAGCTTAGACTTGAACAGACATAGCTTTCAAAGGGCAGAAAAAGTGGCCTCCTACATCAGTGGAGACACAACTTTCAAAGGCCAGCCAAATAGTCTAGAGCTTCCTAGATTCACCCACTTGATATGAAACCAAGAAGCACAGTGTCCACCGACATTGGTGTCTTAAGTTTAATGAAAGGGGCATGTTACCAACAACTTTGCCAGGATAGACAACCTTGCCCCAGCTTAGACTTGAACAGACATAGCTTTCAAAGTGGAGAAAAAGTGGCCTCCTCCATCAGTGGACACACAACTTTCACCAAACAGTCTAGAGCTTCCTAGATTCACAAACCTGATTACCACACATATGACTACAGTATCCCAAAACGTTGGTGTGTCACATTCAAGGACTAGGCTGCAGGATATATAACTTTGCAGCAGTTTTAAAGATCTTGAAGTGACAGCCTTGAAGGCTGAATTCGGGGGTCTCTGCCACCAGTGGACACACAACTTTCAAAGGCCAGCCAATTAGTTTCGAGCTTCCTAGATTCACCCACCTGATATGAAACCAACAAGGACAGTGTCCAAAGACATTGGTGCCTTAAGTTAAATTGAAAGGGGCAAGTTACCAACAACTTTGCTCTACCTCTAAGATTCCCCAGATTCACAAACCTAATTAACGCACAGATGACCAAATTGTCCAAAAACGTTGATTTGTCACATTCCCGGAGCAGGCTGTAGGATATATAACTTTGCAGCAGTTTTAGAGATCTTGCTTTGACAGCCTTGAAGGCCGAATTTAGGGGCCTTTGCCACCAGTGGACACACAACTTTCAAAGGCCAGCCAAATAGTCTAGAGCTTCCTAGATTCACCAGCCTGATATGAAACCAACAAGCGCAGTGTTCAAAGACATTGATGTATTAAGTTTATTGAAAGGGGAAGGTTACCCACAACTTTGCCCTACCCGTAAGATCTTGAACTGATATCCTTCTTAGGCTGAAAAACGCGGCCTTTGCCACTGATGGACGCAATACTTTGAAGCAGCAACCATGTAGTCTAGACCTTCCTAGATTCGCAAAGCTGATACACCCCCGATGACCACATTGTCCCAAAAGATTGGTGCGTAAAATTCAAGGAGTTAGCTGCAAGATAAAGGACTATGCCCCAATTTTGAAGATATTCACTTCATGCCCATCAAATAGCAAGATAAAGCGGCCTCCACCATGGCTGGGCACACTACTTTCAAAGGCCCACCAAACAGTCTAGAGCTTCCTAGATTCACAAACCTGATTAACACGTAGATGACAACATTGTCCCAAAACGTTAGTGTGTCACATACCAAGAGTAGGCTATATGATAAATAACTTTGCAGCAGTTTTAAAGATCTTGCTTTGGCATCCTTGAAGGCCGAATTTAGGGGCCTCTGCCACCAGTGGACACACAACTTTTAAAGGCCAGCCAAATAGTCTAGAGCTTCCTAGATTTACCCACCTGATATGAAACCAACAAGGACAGTGTCCAAAGACATTGGTGTCTTAAGTTTATTGAAAGGGGCAGGTTACCAACAACTTTGCCCTACCTCTAAGATCTTGAACTGATATCCTTCAAAGACTGAAAAAGTGGCCTCCGCCACTGATGGACGCAATACTTTCGAGCAACAACCATGTAGTCTAGACCTTCCTAGATTCACGACGCTGATATAGCTCCGATAACCACATTGTCCCAAAAGATTGGTCTTTAAAATTCAAGGAGTTAGCTGCAGAATAAAGGACTATTCCCCGTTTTTGAAGATCTTCACTTCATGCTATCAAATAGCAAGATAAAGTGTCCTCCACCATGGCTGGGCACACTACTTTCAAAGGCCCACCAAACAGTCTAGAGCTTCCTAGATTCACAATCCTGATTAACTCACAGATGACCACAGTGTCCCAAAACGTTGGTAAGTCAAATTCCAGGAGTAGGCTGTAGGATAAATGACTTTGCAGTAGTTTTAAAGCTCTTGAATTGACAGCCCTGAAGGCCGAATTCAGGGGCCTCTGCCACCAGTGGACTCACCATTTTTTAAAGGCAACCATATAGTCTAGAGCTTACTAGATTCACAAACTTGATATAGCTCCATTGAGAACAGTCTCCAAAGATGATTGGGTCTCAAATTCATTGACCAATGCCCAGGATAGACAACTTTACCCCAACTTAGACTTGAACAGACATAGCTTTCAAAGGGCAGAAAAAGTGGCCTCCTCCATCAGTGGACACACAACTTTCAAAGGCCAGCCAAATAGTCTAGAGCTTCCTAGATTCACCCACCTGATATGATACCAACAAGAACAGTGTCCAAAGACATTGGTGTCTTAAGTTTATTGAAAGGGGCTGGTTACCAACAACTTTGCTCTACCTCTAAGATCTTGAACTGATATCCTTCAAAGGCTGAGAAACGTGGCCTCTGCCACTGATGGACGCAATACTTTCAAGCAGCAACCATGTAGTCTAGACCTTCCTAGATTCGTGAAGTTGATATAGTGTAGGCATGCACAGCATGCACATGTCTAAGTGAAGACAAATGAAGACAAAGTCCCAGGTTCTCTGTTGTTGGAGATTGTGATATTTCAGGAAACAGGAATCATGGTACAGATTGACAGATGTTCCCCTTGGCACTAGGCCCCAGCTCAAAGCTGCTCACAAGCTGGGCAGTTGGGTATATATAGGAGCCTGCATGCTTAGGCCCTTCCCTCTTGTATGCAGTTCCAACATTTAAATATTTGTCTAGGGGTGACAAGGAGTAATTGTCTGGAACTAAGTCGTCCCTTGTGGAACTCTCCCAGAGGGTAAACAACTACCGTAAACTCTCTACTATGTTACAATAGCCCCGATGACCACATTGTCCCAAAAGATTCGTGTGTAAAATTTGAGGAGTTGGCTGCGAGATAAAGGACTATGCCCCACTTTTGAAGATCTTTACTTCATGGACACTGTGCTTGTTCGTTGCTTGTTCAGGTGGGTGAATCTATGAAGCTCTAGACTATTTGGCTGGCCTTTGAATGTTGCGTGTCCACTGGTGGCAGAGGCCCCTAAATTCAGCCTTCAAGGCTGTCAATGCAAGATATTTAAAACTGCTGCAAAGTTATTTATCCTACAGTCTACTCCTGGAAAGTGACACACCAACATTTTGGGACAATGTTGTCATCTGTGCGTCAATCAGGTTTGTGAATCTATGAAGCTCTAGACTGTTTGGTGCGCTTTTGAAAGTAGTGTGCCCAGCCATGGTGGAGGACGTTTTATCTTACTATTTGATGGGCATGAAGTGAAGATCTTCAAAATTGGGGCATGGTCCTTTATCTTGCAGCTGAATCCTTGAATTTTACGCACCAATCTTTTGGGACAATGTGGTCATCGGGGCTATATCAGCTTCGCGAATCTAGGAATGTCTAGACTACATGGTTGCTGCTTCAAAGTATTGCGTCCATCAGTGGCAGAGGCCATGTTGTTCAGCCTTTGAAGGATATCAGTTCAAGATCTTAGAGGTTGTTGGTAACTTGCAAAGTTGTTGGTAACTTGCCCTTTTCAATTTAACTTAAGACACAAATGTCTTTGGACACTGTGCTTGTTGGTTTCATATCAGGTGGGTGAATCTAGGAAGCTCTAGACTAATTGGCTGGCCTTTGAAAGTTGTGTATCCACTGGTGGCAGAGACCCCTAAATTCGGCCTTCAAGGCTGTCACTTCAAGATCTTTGAAACTGCTGCAAAGTTTTTTATCCTGCAGCCTAGTCCTTTAATGTGACAGACCAACATTTTGGGATAATGTTATCATCCCTGCGGTAATCAGGTTTGTGAATCTAGGAAGCTCTAGACTGTTTGGTGGGCCTTTGAAAGTTGTGCATGCACCCATGGCAGGGGCCACTTTTTGGGTACTGACAGGGTGTCTCTTCAAGCCGTCTTCAAAACTGGGGTATAGTCCCTAATCCTGCAGCAGATTCCCTGAATTTTACACCCCAATCTTTTTGGACAATGTGGTCTCCAAACCTATATCAGCTTCGCGAATCTAGGAAGGTCTAGACTACATGGTTGCTGTTTGAAAGTATTGCTTCCATCAGTAGGAAAGGCCACGTTTTGCAGCCTTTGAAGGATATCAGTTCAAGATCTTACGGGTAGGGCAAAGTTGTTGGTAACATGCCCCTTTCAATAAACTAAAGACACCAATGTCTTTGAACACTGTGCTTGCTGGTTTCAAATCAGGTTAGTGAATCTAGGAAGCTCTAGATTATTTGGCTGGCCTTTGAAAGTTGTTTGTCCAATGATGGAGGAGGCCACTTTTTCTGCCCTTTGAAAGCTATGTCTGTTCAAGTCTAAGCTGGGGCAAAGTTGTCGATCCTGAGCACTGGTCAATGAATTTGAGACCCCATTGTCTTTGGACACTGTTCTCGTTGGGGCTATGCCATGTTTGTGAATCTAGTAAGCTCTAGACTATATGGTTGCTTTTTCAAAGTGGTGAGTCCACTGGTGGCAGAGGCCCCTAATTTTGGCCTACAAGGCTGTCACTTCAAGATCTTTAAAACTTCTGCAAATTTATTTATCCTGCAGCCTAGTCCTTGAATGTGACACACCGATGTTTTGGGACACTGTGGTCATTGGTGCGGTAATCAGGTTTGTGAATCTAGAAAGCTCTAGACTGTTTGGTTGGCCTTTGAAAGTAGTGTGCCTAGCCATGGTTGAGGACTCTTTATCTTGTATTTTAAGAGCATGAAGCCAAGGTCTTCAAAACTCGGGCATAGTCCTTTATCCTGCACAGTTGTTGGTAACCCGCCCCTTTCAATAAAATTAAGACATCAATGTCTTTGCACACCGTGCTCGTTGGTTTTATATCAGGTGGGTGAATCTAGGAAGCTCTAGACTATTTGGCTGGCATTTGAAAGTTGTGAGTCCACTGATAGAGGAGGCAACTTTTTCTGCCCTTTGACAGCTATGTCTGTTCAAGTCTAAGCTGGGGCAAAGTTGTCTATCATGGGCATTGGTCAATGAATTTGACACCCCATTGTCGTTGGACACTGTTCTCATTGGAGCTATATCAGATTTGTGAATCTAATAAGCTCTAGACTATATGGTTGCCTTTTCAAAGTGGTAAGTCCACTGGTGGCAGAGGCCCCTAAATTCGGCCTTCAGGGCTGTCCATTCATGATCTTAAAAACTCCTGCAAAGTTATTTATCCTGCAGCCTATTCCTGGAATGTGACTTACCAACGTTTTGGGACACTGTTGTCTACTGTCTGTTAATCAGGATTGTGAATCGAGGAAGCTCTAGACTGTTTGGTGGGCCTTTGAAAGTAGTGTGCCCAGCCATGGTTGAGTCTGCTTCATCTTGCTATTTGATGGGCATGAAGTTAAGATCATCAAAAGTGGGGCATAGTCCTTTATCTTGTAGCTAACTCCTCGAATTTTACACACCAATCTTTTGGGACAATGTGGTCATCATGGCTATATCAGCTTTGCGAATCTAGGAAGGTCTAGACTACATGGTTACTACTTGAAAGTATTGCATCCATCAGTGTCAGTGACCACATTTTTCAGCCTTTGAAGGATATCAGTTCAAGATCTTACGGGTAAGGCAAAGTTGTTGGTAACCTGCCCCTTTCAATAAACTTAAGACACCAATGTCTTTGGACACTGTGCTTGTTGGTTTCATATAAGGTGGGTGAATCTATGAAGCTCTAGACTATTTGGCTAGTCTTTGAACGTACTGTTTCCACTGATAGAGGAGGCCACTTTTTCTGCCCTTTGAAAGCTATGGCTTTATAACACAGATGACCAAATTGTCCCATAACGTTGGTGTGTCACATTCCCGGAGCAGGCTGTAGGATATACAACTTTGCAGCAGTTTTAAAGATCTTGCTTTGACAGCCTTGAAGGCCGAATTTAGGGGACTTTGCCACTTTTTCTGTCAGTTTGGAAGACCTTGGCTTCATGCCCTTCAAATAGCAAGATAAAGAGGCCTCCACCATTGCTGGACACACTACTTCCAAATGCCAATAAAATATCCTAGAGTTTCCTAGTTTCATAAACCTGATGGAGTCCCAATGACCCCAGTGTCAAAAGATATGGGTTTGTAAACTTCATTGACGGGAATGTAGGAAAAACAACTTTTGCGGCAGCTTCCACTTGAAGAAACACAGCCTGGGAGTGCCCGAAAAGTGGCCCCTGCCATGGGCGTATGCACAACTTTTAAAGGCCCACCAAACAGTCTAGAGCTTCCTAGATTCACAAGCCTGATTACCGCACGGATGACCACAGTATCACAAAACATTGGTGTGTCACATTCAAGGACTAGGCTGCAGGATAAATAACTTTGAAGCCGTTTCAAATATCTTGAAGTGACAGCCTTGAAGGCCGAAATTAGGAGAGTCTGCCACCAGTGGTCTCAGCACTTTAAAAAGGTCTAGAGCTTACTAAAATCACAAACCTGATATAGCCCCAACGAGAACAGTGTCAAAAGACAATGGGGTGTCAAATTCATTGACCAATGCTAAGGATAGGCAACTTTGCCCCGGTTTATACTTAAACAGACATAGCTTTCAAAGGGGAGAAAAAGCGACCTCCTCCATCAGTGGACACACAACTTTCAAAGGCCAGCCGAATAGTCTAGAGCTTCCTAGATTGACCCACCTGATATGAAACCAACAAGCACAGTGTCCAAAGAAATCAGTGTCTTAAGTTTATTGAACGGGGCAGGTTATCAACAACTTTGCCTTACCTCTAAGATCTTGAACTAATATCCTTCAAAGGCTGAAAAACGAGTCCTCTGCCACTGATGGTCGCAATACTTTCAAACAGCAACCATGTAGATTCACCCACTTGAAGACACACCCTGGCAGTACCAAAAAAGTGGCCCCTGCCATGGGTGCACGCACAACTTTCAGAGGCCCACCAAACAGTCTAGAGCTTCCTAGATTCACAAACCTGATTACCGCAGGGATAACCACATTATCCCAAAACGTTGGTCTGTCACATTAAAGGACTAGGCTGCAAGATGAATAACTTTCAAGCAGTTTCAAAGATCTTGAAGTGACAGCCTTGAAGGCCGAATTTATGGGTCTCTGCCACCAGTGGACACACAACTTTCAGGGCCAGCCAATTAGTCTAGAACTTCCTAGATTCACCCACCTAAATGAAACTAACAAGCACATTGTCCAAAGACATTGGTGTCTTAAGTCAAATTGAAAGGGTCAAGTTACCAACAACTTTGCTCTACCTCTACTATCTTGAACTGATATCCTTCAAAGGCTGAAAAATGTGGGCTCTGCCACTGATGGACACAATACTTTCAAGCAGCGGCCATGTAGCCTAGACCTTCCTAGATTCATGAAGCTGATATAGCCACAATGACCACATTGTGCCAAAAGATTGGTTTGTAAAATTCAAGGAGTTGGCTGCAAGAAAAAGGACTATGCCCCACTTTGGAAGATCTTCACTTCATGCCCATCAAATAGCAAGATAAAGTGGCCTCCACCATGGCTGGGCACACTACTTTCAAAGGCCCACCAAACAGGCTAGAGCTTCCTAGATTCACAAACATGATTACCGCACAGATGACCACAGTGTCCCAAAACGTTGGTGTGTCACATTCAAGGACTAGGCTGCAGGATAAATAACTTTGCAACTGTTTTAAAGATCTTGAATTGAGAGCCTCTGCCAGCGGTGGACTCACCTCTTTGAAAAGGCAACCATATAGTCTAGAGCTTACTAGATTTTCAAACCTGATATAGCCCCAATGAGAACATTGTTCAAAGACAATGGGGTGTTAAATTCATTGACAAGTGCCCAGGATAGACAACTTTGCCCCAGCTTAGACTTGAACAGACATAGCTTTTAAATGGCAGAAAAAGGTGCCTCCTCTATCAGCGGAAACAGAACGTTCAAAGACTAGCCAAATAGTCTAGAGCTTCCTAGATTCACCCACCTTATATGAAACCAACAAGCACAGTGTCCAAAGACATTGGTGTCTTAAGATTATTGAAAGGGGTAAGTTACCAACAACTTTGCTTTACAACTAAGATCTTGAACTGATGTCCTTCAAGGGCTGAAAAACGTGGCCTCCGCCGCTAATGGACGCAATACTTTCAAACTGCAACCATGTACTCTAGACCTTCCTAGATTCATGAAGCTGATATAGCCCAGATGACCACATTGTCCCAAAAGATTGGTGTGTAAAATTCGAGGAGTGAGCTACAAGATAAAGGACTATGCCCCACTTTGAAGATCTTAACTTCATGCCCATCAAATAGTAAGATGAAGCGGCCTCAACCATGGCTGGGAACACTACTTTCAAAGGCCCACCAAATAGGCTAGAGCTTCCTAGATTCACAAACCTGGTTACCGCACGGATGACCACGGTGTCCCAAAACGTTGGTGTGTCACATTCCAGGAGTAGGCTGCAGGATAAATAACTTTGGAGCAGTTTTAAAGATCTTGCTTTTACAGCCTTGACGGCCGAATTTAGGGGCCTCTGCCACCAGTGGATACACAACTTTCAAAGGCCAGCCAAATAGTCTAGAGCTTCCTAGATTTACCCACCTGATATGAAACCAACAAGCACAGTGTCCAAATACATAGGTGTCTTAAGTTTATTGAAAGGGGCAGGTTACAAACAAGTTTTCCCTACCCGTAAGATTTTGAACTGATATCCTTCAAAGGCTGAAAAATGTGGCCTCTGCCACTTATTGATGCAATACTTTCAAGCAGCAACCATGTAGTCTAGACCTTCCTAGATAAGCAAAGCTGATATAGGCTTGGAGACCACATTGTCCAAAAAGATTGGGGTGTAAAATTCAGGGAATCTGCTGCAGGATTAAGGACTATGCCCCAGTTTTGAAGACGGCTTGAAGAGACACCCTGGCAGTGCCCTAAAAGAGGCCCCTGCTATGGGTGCATGAACAACTTTCAAAGGCCCACCAAACAGTCTAGAGCTTCCTAGATTCACAAACCTGATTACTGCACGGATGACCACAGTATCCCAAAACGTTGGTGTGTCACATTCAAGTACTAAGCTGCAGGATAAGTAACTTTGCAGCAGTTTCAAAGATTTTGAAGTGACAGCCTTGAAGGCCGAATTTAGGGGTCTCTGCCACCAGTGGACACACAACTTTCAAAGGCCAGCCAAATAGTCTAGAGCTTCCTAGATTCACCTACCTGATATGAAACCAACAAGCACAGTGTCCAAAGACATTGGTGTCTTAAGTTAAATTGAAAGCGGCAAGTTAGCAACAACTTTGGTCTACCTCTAAGATCTTGAACTGATATCCTTCAAAGGCTGAAAAACGTGTCCTCTGCCACTGATGGACGCAATACTTTCAAGCAGCAACCATATAGTCTAGACATTCCTAGATTCGTGAAGCTGATATAGCCCCGTTGACCACATTGTCCCAAAAGATTGGTGCGTAAAATTCAAGGAGTTAGCTGCAAGATAAAGGACTATGCCCCAATTTTGAGGATCTTCACTTCATGCCCATCAAATAGCAAGATAAAGCGGCCTCCATCATGGCTGGGCACACTACTTTCAAAGGCCCACCAAACACTCTAGAGCTTCCTAGATTCACAATCCTGATTAATGCACAGATGACAACATTGTCCCAAATTGTTGGTGTGTCACATTCCAGGACTACGTTGCAGGATAAATAACTTTGCAGCAGTTTTAAAGATCTTGAATTCACAGCCTTGAAGGCCGAATTTAGGGGGTTCTGCCAAGGGTGGACTCACCTCTTTGAAAAGGCAACCATATAGTCTAGAGCTTACTAGATTCACAAACCTGATATGGCCCCGATGAGAACAGTGTCCAAAGACAATGGGGTGTCAAATTCATTGACCAGTGAACAGGATCGACAACTTTGCCCCAGCTTAGAAGTGGACAGACATAGCTTCCAAAGGAGAGAAAAAGTGGCCTCCTCCATCAGTGGACACACAACTTTCAAAGGCCAGCCAAATAGTCTAGAGCTTCCTAGATTCACCCACCTGATATGAAACCACCAAGCACAGTGTCCAAAGACATTGGTGTCTTAAGTTTATTTAAAGGGGCAGGTTGCCAACAACTTTGCAGGATATAGGACTATGCCCCAATTTTGAAGACCTTGGCTTCATGCCCTTCAAATAGCAAGATAAAGAGGCCTCTGCCATTGCTGGACACACTACTTTCAAATGCCAACCAAATAGTCTAGAGCTTCCTAGATTCATGAATCTGATTGAGCCCCAATGACCCCAGTGTCAAAAGATTTGGGTGTGTAAACTTCATTGAAGGGCATGTAGGAAAAACAACTTTTGCCACAGCTTCCACTTGAAGAGAGATAGCCAGAAAGTGCCCGAAAAGTTGCCCCAGCCATGGGTGTATGCACAACTTTCAAAGGCCAACCAAACAGTCTAGAGCTTCCTAGATTCACAAGCCTGATTACCGCATGGATGACCACAGTATCCCAAAATGTTGGTGTGTCACATTCCAGGACTAGGCTGCAGGATAAATAACTTTGCAGCCTTTTCAAATATCTTGAAGTGACAGCCTTGAAGGCCGAAATTAGGAGCATCTGCCACCAGTGGACTCACCACTTTGAAAAGGTCTAGAGCTTACTAGAATCACAAACCTGATATAGCCCCAATGAGAACAGTGTCAAAAGACAATGGGGTGTCAAATTCATTGACCAATGTTAAGGATAGGCAACTTTACAGCGGTTTACACTTAAACAGACATAGCTTTCAAAGGGGAGAAAAAGTGACCTCCTCCATCAGTGGACACACAGCTTTCAAAGGCCAGCCGAATAGTCTAGACCTTCCTAGATTGACCCACCTGATATAAAACCAACAAGCACAGTGTCCAAAGACATCTGTGTCTTAAGTTTATTGAACGGGGCAGGTTATCAACAACTTTGCCTTACCTCTAAGATCTTGAACTAATATCCTTCAAAGGCTGAAAAACGTGTCCTCTGCCACTGATGGTCGCAATACTTTCAAACAGGAATCATGTAGTCTTGACCTTCCTAGATTAACATAGCTGATATAGGCCTGGAGATCACATTGTCCAAAATGATTGGGGTGTAAAATTCAGGGAATTGGCTGCAGGATTAAAGACTATGCACCAGTTTTGAAGAACACTTGAAGAGACACCCTGGCAGTACCCAAAAAGTGGCCCCTGCCATGGGTACATGAACAACTTTCAAAGGCCCACCAAACAGTCTAGAGCTTCCTAGATTCACAAACCTGATTACCGCAGGGATAACCACATTATCCCAAAATGTTGGTCTGTCACATTAAAGGACTAGGCTGCGAGATAAATAACTTTCAAGCAGTTTCAAAGATCTTGAAGTGACAGCCTTGAAGGCCGAGTTCATGGGTCTCTGCCACCAGTGGACACACAACTTTCAAAGGTCAGCCAAATAGTCTAGAGCTTCCTAGATTCACCCACCCGATATGAAACCAACAAGCACAGTGTCCAAAGACATTGGTGTCTTAAGTTAAATTGAAAGCGGCAAGTTAGCAACAACTTTGGTCTACCTCGAAGATCTTGAACTGATATCCTTCTTAGGCTGAAAAACGTGGCCTCTGCAACTGATGGATGCAATACTTTCAAGCAGCAACCATGTAGTCTAGACCTTCCTAGATTTGCGAAGCTCATATAGCCCCGATGACCACATTGTCCCAAAAGATTGGTGTGTAAAATTCAAAGAGTTAGCTGCAAGATAAAGGACTATGCCCCACTATTGAAGATCTTCACTTCATGCCCATAAAATAGCAAGATAAAGCAGCCTTTACCATGGCTGGGCACACTACTTTCAAAAGCCCACAAAACAGGCTAGAGCTTCCTAGATTCACAAACCTGATTACCACACAGATGACCACAGTGTCCCAAAACGTTGGTGTGTCACATTCCAGGACTACGCTGCAGGATAAATAACTTAGGAGCAGTTTTAAAGATCTTGAATTGACAGCCTTGAAGGCCGAATTTAGGGGGCTCTGCCAACGGTGGACTCACCTCTTTGAAAAGGCAACCTTATAGTCTAGAGCTTACTAGATTCAAAAACCTGATATAGTCCCGATGAGAACAGTGTCCAAAGACAATGGGGTGTCAAATTCATTGACCAGTGTCCAGGATTGACAACTTTGCTCCAGCTTAGACTTGAACAAGCATAGCTTTCAAAGGGCAGAAAAAGTGGCCTCCTCCATTAGTGGACACACAACTTTCAAAGGCCAGCCAAATAGTCTAGAGCTTCCTAGATTCACCCACCTCATATGAAACCAACAAGCACAGTGTCCAAAGACATTGGTGTCTTAAGTTTATTGAAAGGGGCAGGTTACCAACAACTTTGTCCTACCTGTAAGATCTTGAACAGATATCCTTCAAAGCCTGAAAAACGTGGCCTCTGCCACTTATTGACGCAATACTTTCAAGCAGCAACATAGTAGTCTACACCTTCCTAGATTCATGAAGCTGATATAGCCACAATAACCACATTGTCTGAAAAGATTGGGGTGTAAAATTCAGGGAATTGGCTGCAGGATAAAAGACTATGCCCCAGTTTTGAAGACATTGACTTCATGCCCTTCAAATAGCAAGATAAAACGGCCTCCACCATGGCTGGGCACACTACTTTCAAAGGCCCACCAAACAGTCTAGAGCTTCCTAGATTCACAAACCTGATTACCGAAGGGATGACCACAGTGTCCAGAAACTTGGGTGTGTCACATTGCAGGAGTAGGCTGTAGGATAAATAACTTTCTAGCAGTTTTAAAGATCTTGAATTGACAGCCTTGAAGGCTGAATTTATGGGCCGCTGCCTCTGGTAGGCTCACCACTTTGGAAAGGCAACCATATTGTCTAGAGCTTACTAGCTTCACAAACCTGATATAGCCCCAAGGAGAAGAGTGTCAAAAGACAATGGGGTGTCAAATTCATTGACCAGTGCCCAGGATAGACAACTTTGCCACAGCTTAGACTTGAACAGATACAGCTTTCAAAGGGCGAAAAAAATGGCCTCCTCCATCAGTGGACATACAACTTTCAAAGGCCTGCCAAATAGTCTAGAGCTTTCTAGATTCACCCACCTGATATAAAACCACAAGCACAGTGTCCAAAGACATTGGTGTCTTAAGTTTATTTAAAGGGGCAGGTTACCAACAACTTTGCCCTACCTGTTAGATCTTGAAAGGATATCCTTCAAAGCCAGAAAAACGTGGCCTCTGCCACTGATGGACACAATACTTTCAAGCAGCAACCATTTAGTCTAGACCTTCCTAGATTCGCGAAGCTGATATAGCCCCGATGACCACATTGTCCCAAAAGATTGGTGTGTAAAATTGAAGGAGTTGGCTGCAGGATAAAGGACTATGCCCCACTTTGGTAGATCTTCACTTCATGCCCCTCAAAAAGCGAGATGAAGCGGCCTCCACCATGGCTGGGAACACTACTTTCAAAGGCCCACCAAACAGGCTAGAGCTTACTAGATTCACAAACCTGATTACCGCACAGATGACCACAGTGTCCCAAAACGTTGGTGTGTCACATTCCAGGAGTAGGCTGTAGGATAAATGACTTTGCTGCAGTTTTAAAGATCTTGCATTGACAGCCTTGAAGGCCGAATTTAGGGGCCTCTGCCACCAGTGGACACGCAATTTTCAAAGGCCAACCAATTGGTCTAGAGCTTCCTAGATTCATGAACCTGATATAACCCAAAGGACCCCAGTGTCCAAAAACACGGGTGTTGAAACTTCATTGACGGGCATGCAGGAAAAACTACTTTTGCCAAAGCTTCCACTTGAAAAGACACCCTGGCAGTGCCCAAAAAGTGGCCCCTGCCATGGGTGTATGCGCAACTTTCAAAGTCCCACCAAACAGTCTAGAGCCTCCTATATTCACAAACCTGATTACCGCACAGATGACCACAGTGTCCCAAACGTTGGTGTGTCACATTCCAGGACTAGGCTGCATGACAAGTAACTTTGCAGCAGTTTTAAAGATCTTGCTTTGACATCCTTGAAGGCGGAATTTAGGAGCCTTTGCCACCAGTGGACACACAACTTTCAAAGGTCAGCCAAATAATCTAGAGCTTCCTAGATTCAACCACCTGATATGAAACCAACAAGCCAGTGTCCAAAGACATTGGTGTCTCAAGTTTATTGAAAGGGGCAGGTTACCAACAACTTTGCCCTACCTGTAAGATCATGATATGATATCCTTCAAAGGCTGAAAAACGTGGCCTCTGCCACTTATTGGCACAATACTTTCAAACAGCAACCATGTAGTCTAGACCTTCCTAGATTCGCAAATCTGATATAGCCACGATGACCACATTGTCCCAGAAGATTGGTGTTTAAAATTCAAGGAGTTGGCATCTAGATAAAGGACTATGCCCCACTTTGGAAGATCTTCACTTCATGTCCATCAAATAGCAAGATAAAGCGTCCTCCACCATGGCTGGGCACACTACTTTCAAAGGCCCACCAAACAGGCTCGAGCTTACTATATTCACAAAAATGATTAACGCACAGATGACCACAGTGTCCCAAAACGTTGGTGTGTCACATTCCAGGACTAGGCTGTAGGATAAATAACTTTGCAGCAGTTTTAAAGATCTTACATTGACAGCCTTGAAGGCCGAATTTAGGGGGCTCTGCTAACAGTGGACTCACCTCTTTGAAAAGGCAACCATATAGTCTAGAGCTTACTAGATTCACAAACCTAATATAGCCCCAATGAGAACAGTGTCCAAAGACAATGGGGTGTCAAATTCATTGACCAGTGCCCAGGATCGACAACTTTGCCCCAGCTTAGACTTGAACAGACATAGCTTTCAAAGGGCAGAAAATGTGGCCTCCTCCATCAGTGGACACACAACTTTCAAAGGCCTGCCAAATAGTCTAGAGCTTCCTAGATTCACCCACCTGATAGGAAACCACCAAGCTCAGTGTCGAAAGACATCGGTGTCTTCAGTTTATTGAAAGGGGCAGGTTACCAGCAACTTTGCCAGGATAGACAACCTTGCCCCAGCTTAGACCTGAAAAGACATAGCTTTCAAAGGGGACAAAAAATCGCCTCCTCCATCAGAGGACACACAACTTTCAAAGGCCAGCCAAATAGTCTAGAGCTTCCTAGATTCACCCACCTGATAGGAAACCACCAAGCACAGTGTCCAAAGACATTGGTGTCTTAAGTTTATTGAAAGTGGCAGGTTACCATCAATTTTGTAGGATAAAGGACTATGCCCCAGTTTGGAAGACCTTGGCTTCATGCCCTTCAAAAAGAATGTCTTTGGACACTGTGCTTGTTGGTTTCAAAGAAGTGTGCCCAGCCATGGTGGAGACCGCTTTATATTGCTATTTGATGAGCATGAAGTGAAGATCTTCCAAAGTGGGGCATACTCTTTTATATTGCAGCTAACTCCTTGAATTTTACGCACCAATCTTTTGGGACAATGTGGTCATCGGGGCTAAATCAGCTTCGCGAATCTAGGAATGTCTAGACTATATGGTTGCTGCTTGAAAGTATTGCGTCCATCAGTGGCAGAGGACACGTTTTTT
Source organism: Lepidonotus clava (assembly GCA_936440205.1). NCBI lineage: Eukaryota > Metazoa > Annelida > Polychaeta > Phyllodocida > Polynoidae > Lepidonotus > Lepidonotus clava. Next base: position 43,266,391 of record OW387146.1, on the reverse strand, counting down.
CAGCCTTTGAAGGATATCAGTTCAAGAACTTAGATGTAGAGCAAAGTTGTTGGTAACTTGCCCCTTTCAATTTAACTTAAGACACCAATGTCTTTGGACACTGTGCTTGTTGGTTTCATATCAGGTGGGTGAATCTAGGAAGCTCTAGACTATTTGGCTGGCCTTTGAAAGTTGTGTATCCACTGGTGGCAGAGACCCCTAAATTCGGCCTTCAAGGCTGTCACTTCAAGATCTTTGAAACTGCTGCAAATTTATTTATCCTGCAGCCTTGTACTTGAATGTGACACACCAACGTTTTGGGATACGGTGGTCATCCTTGCGGTAATCAGGTTTGTGAATCTAGGAAGCTCTAGACTGTTTGGTGGGCCTTTGAAAGTTGTTCATGTACCCGTGGCAGGGGCCACTTTTAGGGCACTGCCAGGGTGTCTCTTCAAGCCGTCTTCAAAACTGGGGCATAGTCCTTAATCCTGCAGCAGATTCCCTGAATTTTACACCCCAATCTATTTGGACAATTAGGTCTCCAAACCTATATCAGCTTCGCGAATCTAGGAAGGTCTAGACTACATGGTTGATGTTTGAAAGTATTGCGACCATCAGTGGTAGAGACCACATTTTTCAGCCTTTGAAGGATATCAGTTCAAGATCTTAGAGGTAGGGCAAAGGTGTTGATAACCTGTCCATTTCAATAAACTTAAGACACCGATGTCTTTGGACATTGTGCTTGTTGGTTTCATATCAGGTGGGTGAATCTAGGAAGCTCTAGACTATTTGGCTTGCCTTTGAAAGTTGTGTGTCCACTCATGGAGGAGGTCACTTTTTCTGCCCATTGAAAGCTATGTCTGTTCAAGTATAAACTGGGGCAAAGTTGTCTATCCTGGGCACTGGTCAATGAATTTGACACCTCATTGTCTTTGGACACTGTTCTCATTGGGGCTATATCAGGTTTGTGAATCTAGTAAGCTCTAGACTATATGGTTGCCTTTTCAAAGTGGTGAGTCCACCAGAGGCAGAGGCCCCTGAATTCGGCCTTCAAGGCTGTCACTTCAAGATATTTGAAACTGTTGCAAAGTCATTTATCCTGCAGCCTACTCCTGGAATGTGACTTACCAACGTTTTGGGATACTGTGGTCATCTGTGCGGTAATCAGGTTTGTGAATCTAGGAAGCTCTAGCCTGTTTGGTGGGCCTTTGAAAGTAGTGTGCCCAGCCATGGTGGAGGACGGTTTATCTTGCTATTTGATTGGCATGAAGTGAAGATCTTCCAAAGTGGGGCACAGTCCTTTATCTTGAAGCCAACTCCTCAAATTTTAAACATCAATCTTTTGGGACAATGTGGTCATTGGGGCTATATCGGCTTTGCGAATCTAGGAAGGTCTAGACTACATGGTTGCTGCTTGAAAGTATTGCGTCCATCAGTGGCAGAGGCCACGTTTTTGTGGCTTTGAAGGATATCCGTTCAAGATCTTACAGGTACCGCAAAGTTGTTGGTAACCTGCCCCTTTCAATAAACTTAAGACACCAATGTCTTTGGACACTGCGCTTGTTGGTTTCATATCAGCTGGGTGATTCTAGGAAGTTCTAGACTATTTGGCTGGCCTTTGAAAGTTGTGTGTCCACTGATGGAGGTGACCACTTTTTCCGCCCTTTGAAAGCTATATCTGTTCAAGTCTAAGCAGGGGTAAAGTTGTCTATCCTGGGCATTGGTCAATGAATTTGACACTCCATTGTCTTTGGACACTGTTCTCATTGGAGCTATATCAAGTTTGTGAATCTAGTAAGCTCTAGACTATATGGTTGCCTTTTCAAAGTGGTGAGTCCACTGGTGGCAGAGGCCACTGAATTAGGCCTTCAAGGCTGTCAATACAAGATATTTAAAACTGCTGCAAAGTTATTTATCCTACAGCCTACTCCTGGAATGTGACTTACCAACGTTTTGGGACACTGTGGTCATCTGCATGTTAATTAGGATTCTGAATCTAGGAAGCTCTAGACTGTTTGGTGGGCCTTTGAAAGTAGTGTTCCCAGCCATGGTTGAGGCCGCTTCATCTTGCTATTTGATGGGCATGAAGTTAAGATCTTCAAAAGTGGGGCATAGTCCTTTATCTTGCAGCTAACTCCTCGAATTTTACACACCAATCTTTTGGGACAATGTGGTCATCGGGGCTATATCAGCTTCGCGAATCTAGGAAGGTCTAAACTACATGGTTGCTGCTTGAAAGTATTGCGTCAATAATTGGCAGAGGCCATCTTTATCAGCCTTTGAGGGATATTAGATCAAGATATTACAAGTAGGGCAAAGTTGTTGGTAACCTGCCCCTTTCAATAAACTTAAGACACCAATGTCTTCGGACACTGTGCTTGTTGGTTTCATATCAGGTAGGTGAATCTAGGAAGCTCTAGACTATTCGCCTGGCCTTTGAAAGTTGTGTGTCCGCTCATGGAGAAGGTCACATTTTCCGCCCTTTGAAAGCTATGTCTGTTCAAGTATAAACTGGGGCAAAGTTGTCTATCCTGGACACTGGTCAATGAATTTGACACCCCATTGTCTTTGGACGCTGTTCTCATTGGGGCTATATCAGGTTTGTGAATCTAGTAAGCTCTAGACTATATGGTTGCCTTTTCAAAGTGGTGAGACCACTGGTGGCAGAGGCCCCTGAATTCAGCCTTCAGGGCTGTCAATTCAAGATCTTTAAAACTGCTGCAAAGTTATTTATCCTGCAGCCTAGTCCTTGAATGTGTCAAACCAATGTTTTGGGATACTGTGGTCATCTGTGCGGTAATCAGGTTTGTGAATCTAGGAAGCTCTAGACTGTTTGGTGGGCCTTTGAAGGTTGTGTGTCCACTGATGAAGGAGGCCACTTTTTCTCCCCTTTGAATGCTATGTCTGTTCAAGTCTAAGCTGGGGCAAGCTTGTCTATCCTGGCAAAGTTGTTGGTAACCTACCCATTTCAATAAACTTAAGACATCAATGTCTTTGGACACTGTGCTTCTTGTTTTCATATCAGGTGGGTGAATCTAGGAAGCTCTAGACTATTTGGCTGGCCTTTGAACGTTGTGTGTCCACTGATGGAGGAGGCCACTTTTTCTGCCCTTTGAAAGCTATGTCTGTTCAAGTCTAAGCTGGGGCAAAGTTGTCTATCCTGGGCATTGGTCAATGAATTTGACACCCCATTGTGTTTTGACACTCTTCTCATTGGGGCTATATTAGGTTTGTGAAGCTAGTAAGCTCTAGACTATATGGTTGCCTTTCCAAAGTAGTGAGCCTACTGGCGGCAGAGTCCCATAAATTCGGCCTTCAAGGCTGTCAATTCAAAATCACTAAAACTGCTACAAAGTTATTTATCCTACAGCCTACTCCTGGAATGTGACACACCCAAGTTTCTGGACACTGTGGTCATCTGTGCGGTAATCAGGTTTGTGAATCTAGGAAGCTCTAGACTATTTGGCGGGACTTTGAAAGTAGTGTGCCCAGCCATGGTGGAGGCCGTTTTATCTTGCTATTTGATGGGCATGAAGTGAAGATCTTCCAAAGTGGGGCATACTCTTTTATATTGCAGCCAACTCCTTGAATTTTACACACCAATCTTTTGCAACAATGTGGTCATCCGGGCTATATCAGCTTCGCGGATCTAGGAATGTCTAGACTGTATGGTTGCTGCTTGAAAGTATTGCGTCCATCAGTGGCAGAGGACACGTTTTTCAGCCTTTCAAGGATATCAGTTCAAGATCTTAGAGGTAGACCAAAGTTGTTGGTAACTTGCCCTTTTCAATTTAACTTAATACACCAATGTCTTTGGACATTGTGCTTGTTGGTTTCATATCGGGTGGGTGAATCTAGGAAGCTCTAGACTATTTTGCTGGCCTTTGAAAGTTGTGTGTCCACTGGTGGCAGAGACCCCTAAATTCGGCCTTCAAGGCTGTCACTTCAAGATCGTTGAAACAGCTGCAAAGTTAATTATCCTACAGCCTAGTCCTTGAATGTGACAGACCAACGTTTTGGGATAATGTGGTCATCCCTGCAGTCATCAGGTTTGTGAATCTAGGAAGCTCTAGACTGTTTGGTGTACCTTTGAAAGTTGTGCATGCACCCATGGCAGGGGCCACTTTTTCGGCACTGCCAGGGTGTCTCTTCAAGTGGTCTTCAAAACTGGGGCATTGTCCTTAATCCTGCAGCCAATTCTCTGAATTTTATACCCCAATCTTTTTGAACAATGTGGTCTCCATGCCTATATCAGCTTTGTGAATCTAGTAAGTTCTAGACTACATGGTTGCTGTTTGAAAGTATTGCGACCATCAGTGGCAGAGGCCGAGTTTTTCAGCCTTTGAAGGATATCAGTTCAAGATCTTAAAGGTAGGGCAAAGTTGTTGGTAACCTGCCCATTTCAATAATCTAAAGACACCAATGTCTTTGGACACTACGCTTGTTGGATTCATTTCAGCTGGGTAAATCTAGGAAGCTCTAGACTATTTGGCTGGCCTTTGAATGTTGCGTGTCCACTGGTGGCAGAGGCCCCTAAATTCGGCCTTCAAGGCTGTCAATACAAGATATTTAAAACTGCTGCAAAGTTATTTATGCTACAGGCTACTCCTGGAAAGTGACACACAAATGTTTTGGGACACTGTGGTCATCTGTGCGGTAATCAGGTTTGTGAAACTAGGAAGCTCTAGCCTATTTGGTGGGCCTTTGAAAGCAGTGTTCCCAGCCATGGTTGAGGCCGCTTCATCTTGCTATTTGATGGGCACGAAGTTAAGATCTTCAAAAGTGGGGCATAGTCCTTTATCTTGTAGCTAACTCCTTGAATTTTACACACCAATCTTTTGGGACAATGTGGTCATCTGGGCTATATCAGCTTCATGAATCTAGAAAGGTCTAGACTACATGGTTGCTGTTTGAAAGTATTGCGTCCATTAGTGGCGGAGGCCACGTTTTTCAGCCCTTGAAGGACATCAGTTCAAGATCTTAGAGGTAAAGCAAAGTTGTTGGTAACTTACCTCTTTCAATAATCTTAAGACACCAATGTCTTTGGACACTGTGTTTGTTGGTTTCATATAAAGTGGGTGAATCTAGGAAGCTCTAGACTATTTGGCTAGTCTTTGAACGTTCTGTTTCCACTCATAGAGGAGGCCACTTTTTCTGCCCTTTGAAAGCTATGTCTGTTCAAGTCTAAGCAGGGGCAAAGTTGTCTATCCTGGGCACTGGTCAATAAATTTGACACCCTATTGTCTTTGAACATTGTTCTCATTGGGGCTATATCAGGTTTGTGAATCTAGTAAGCTCTAGACTATATGGTTGCTTTTTCAAAGTGGAGAGTCCACTGGTGGCAGAGGTCCCTAATTTTGGCCTACAAGGCCATTCAAATAGTCTAGAGCTTCCTAGATTCACCCAGCTGATATGAAACCAACAAGCACAGTGTCCAAAGACATTGGTGTCTTTAGATTATTGAAAGGGGCATGTTACCAACAACTTTGCCCTACCCGTAAGATCTTGAACTGATATCCTTCAAAGGCTGCAAAACGTGGCCTTTCCTACTGATGGAAGCAATACTTTCAAACAGCAACCATGTATTCTAGACCTTCCTAGATTCGCGAAGCTGATATAGGTTTGGAGACCACATTGTCCAAAAAGATTGGTGTGTAAAATTCAGGGAATCTGCTGCAGGATTAGGGACTATACCCCAGTTTTGAAGACGGCTTGAAGAGACACCCTGTCAGTGCCCTAAAAGTGGCCTCTGCCATGGGTGCATGCAATACTTTCAAAGGCCCACCAAACAGTCTAGAGCTTCCTAAATTCACAAACCTGATTCCAGCACAGATGACCACATTGTCCTCAAACGTTGGTGTGTCACATCCCAGGAGTAGGGTATATGGTAAATAACTTTACAGCAGTTTTAAAGATCTTGCTTTGACAGCCTTTAAAGCCAAATTTAGGGGCCTTTGCCACCAGTGGACACACAACTTTCAAAGGCCAGCCAAATAGTCTAGAGCTTCATAGATTCACCAACCTGATATGAAACCAACAAGCACAGTGTCCATCGACATTGATGACTTAAGTTTATTGAAAGGGGCAGGTTACTAACATCTTTGCCCTACCTGTAAGATCTTGAACTGATATCCTTCAAAGGCTTAAAAATGTGGTAACTGCCACTGATGGAAGCAATACTTTCAAGCAGCAACCATGTAGTCTAAACCTTCTTAGATTCGCGAAGCTGATATAGCCCCGAAGACCACATTGTCCCAAAAGATTGGTGTGTAAAATTCAAGGAGTTGGCTGCAGAATAAAGGACTATTCCCCGTTTTTGAAGATCTTCACTTCATGCCCATCAAATAGCAAGATAATGCGTCCTCCACCATGGCTTGCCACACTACTTTCAAAGGCCCACCAAACAAAAATTGTACCACATTGTCTCAAAAGATTGGTGCGTAAAATTCAAGGAATTAGCTGCAAGATAAAGGACTATGCCCCCAATTTTGAAGATATTCACTTCATGCCCATCAAATAGCAAGATAAAGCACCTCCACCATGGCTGGGCACACTACTTTCAAAGGCCCATCAAACAGGCTAGAGCTTCCGAGATTCACAAACCTGATTAACGTGCAGATGACAACATTGTCCCAAAACGTTAGTGTGTCACATCCCAGGAGTAGGCTATAGGATAAATAACTTTGCAGCAGTTTTAAAGATCTTGAAGTGACAGCCTTGAAGGCCGAATTTAGGGGTCTCTGCCACCAGTGGATACACAACTTTCAAAGGCCAGCCAAATAGTCTAGAGCTTCCTAGATTCACCCACCTGATATGAAACCAACAAGCACAGTGTCCAAAGACATTGGTGTCTTAAGTTAAATTGAAAGGGGCAAGTTACCAACAACTTTGCTCTACCTCTAAGATCTTTAACTGATATCCTTCAAAGGCTGAAAAACGTGTCCTCTGCCACTGATGGACGCAATACTTTCAAGCAGCAACCATATAGTCTAGACATTCCTAGATTTGTGCAGCCGATATAGCCCCGATGACCACATTGTCCCAAAAGATTGGTGCGTAAAATTCAAGGAGTTAGCTGCAAGATAAAGGACTATGCCTCAATTTAGAAGATCTTCACTTCATGCTCATCAAATATCAATATAAAGCGGCCTCCACCATGGCTGGGCACACTACTTTGAAACCAACAAGCACAGTGTCCAAAGTCATTCTATTTGAAGGGCATGAAACCAAGGTCTTCCAAACTGGGGCATAGTCCTTTATCCTGCAAAATTGATGGTAACCTGCCACTTTCAATGAACTTGCTATTTGATGGGCATGAAGTGAAGATCTTCCAAAGTGGGGCATAGTCCTTTATCTAGATGCCAACTGCTTGAATTTTACACAACAATCTTTTGGGACAATGTGGTCATCATGGCTATATCAGCTTCACGAATCTAGGAAGGTCTAGACTACATGGTTGCTGTTTGAAAGTATTGGGTCAATAAGTGGCAGAGGCCACGTTTTTCAGCCTTTGAAGGATATCATATCATGATCTTACAGGTAGGGCAAAGTTGTTGGTAACCTGCCCCTTTCAATAAACTTAAGACACCAATGTCTTTGGACACTGTGCTTGTTGGTTTCATATCAGGTTGTTGAATTTAGGAAGCTCTAGACTCTTTGACTGACCTTTAAAAGTTGTGTGTCCACTGATGGCAACGGCCCCTAAATTTGCCCTTAAAGGCTGTCAAAGCGAGATCTTTAAAACTGCTGCAACGGTATTTATCCTTCAGCCTACTCCTGGAATGTGACTTACCAATGTTTTGGGACACTGTGGTCATCTGTGCGTTAATCAGGATTGTGAATCTAGGAAGCTCTTGACTGTTTGGTGTGCCTTTGAAAGTAGTGTGGCAAGCCATCGTGGAGGAGGCATAGTCCTTTATTCTGCAGCCAACTCCTTGAATTTTACACACCAATCTTTTGGGACAATGTATTCATCGGGGCTATATCAGCTTCGCGAATCTAAGAAGGTCTAGACTACATGGTTGCTGCTTGAAAGTATTGCGCCCATCAGTGGCAGTGACCACATTTTTCAGCCTTTGAAGGATATCAGTTCAAGATCTTACAGGTAGGGCAAAGTTGTTGGTAACCTGCCCCTTTCAATAAACTTAAGTCACCAATGTCGATGGACACTGTGCTTCTTGGTTTCATATCAGGTTGGTGAATCTAGGAAGCTCTAGACTATTTGGCTGGCCTTTGAAAGTTGTGTGTCATCTGATGGAGGAGGCGATTTTTTCTCCCCTTTGAAAGCTATGTCTGTTCAAGTCTAAGCTGGGGCAAGGTTGTCTATCCTGGCAAAGTTGTTGTTAACCTGCCCCTTTCAAAAAACTTAAGACACCGATGTCTTTAGACACTGAGCTTGGTGGTTTCCTATCAGGAGGGTGAATCTAGGAAGCGCTAGACTATATGGCTGGCCTTTGAAAGTTGTGTGTCCACTGATGGAGGAGGCAACATTTTCTTCCCTTTGAAAGCTATGTCTGTTCAAGTCTAAGCTGGGGCAAAGTTGTCGATCCTGGACACTTGTCAATGACATTTACACCCCTTTGTCTTTGGACACTGTTCTCATCAGGGATATCTCAGGTTTGTGAATCTAATAAGCTTTAAGCTATATGGTTACCTTTTCAAAGAGGTGAGTCCACCGTTGGCAGAGCCCTCTAGTTTCGGCCTTCAAGGCTGTCAATTCAAGATATTTAAAACTGCTGCAAAGTTATTTATCCTGCAGCCTAGTCCTGGAATGTGACACAACAACGTTTTGGGACACTGTGGTCATCCTTGTGGCAATCAGGTTTGTGAATCTAGGAAGCTCTAGACTGTTTGGTGGGCCTTTGAAAGTAGTCTGCCCAGCCATGGTAAAGGCCGCTTTATCTTGCTATTTGATGGGCATGAAGTGAAGATCTTCAAAAGTGGGGCATAGTCCTTTATCTTGCATCTAACTCCTTGAATTTTACGCACCAATCTTTTGGGACAATGTGGTCATCGGGGCTATATCAGCTTCGCGAATCTAGGAATGTCTAGACTACATGGTTGCTGCTTCAAAGTATTGTGTCCATCAGTGGCAGAGGCCACGTTTTTCAGCCTTTGAAGGATATCATTTCAAGATCTTACAGGTAGGGCAAAGTTGTTGGTAACCTGCCCCTTTCAATAAACTTAAGACACCTATGTATTTTGACACTGTGCTTGTTGGATTCATATCAGGTGGCTGAATCTAGGAAGCTCTAGACTATTTGGCTGGCCTTTGAAAGTTGTGTGTCCACTGGTGGCAGAGGCCCCTAAATTCGGCCTACAAGGCTGTCAATTAAAGATTTTTAAAACTGCTGCAAAGTTATTTATCCTACAGTCTACTCCTGGAATGTGACACACCAACATTTTGGGACACCGTGGTCATCTGTGCGGTAATCAGGTTTGTGAATCTAGGAAGCTCTAGCCTATTTGGTAGGCCTTTGAAAGTAGTGATCCTAGCCATGGTTGAGGCCGCTTCATCTTACTATTTGATGGGCATGAAGTTAAGATCTTCAAAATGGGGCATAGTCCTTTATCTTGTAGCTAACTCCTCGAATTTTACACACCAATCTTTTGGGACAATGTGGTCATCTGGGCTATATCAGCTTCATGAATCTAGGAAGGTCTAGACTACATGGTTGCTGCTTGAAAGTATTGCATCCATCAGTGGCAGAGGCCACGTTTTTCAGGCTAAGAAGGATATCCGTTCAAGATCTTACAGGTAGGGCAAAGTTGTTGGTAACCTGCCCCTTTCAATAAACTTAAGACACCTATGTCTTTTTACACTGCGCTTGTTGGTTTCATATCAGCTGGGTGATTCTAGGAAGTTCTATACTATTTGGCTGGCCTTTGAAAGTTGTGTGTCCACTGATGGAGGAGAACACTTTTTCCGCCCTTTGAAAGCTATATCTGTTCAAGTCTAAGCAGGGGTAAAGTTGTCTATCCTGGGCATTGGTCAATGAATTTGACACTCCATTGTCTTTGGACACTGTTCTCATTGGAGCTATATCAGGTTTGTGAATCTAGTAAGCTCTAGACTATATGGTTGCCTTTTCAAAGTGGTGAGTCCACTGGTGGCAGAGGCCCCTGAATTCGGCCTTCGGGGCTGTCAATTCAAGATCTTTAAAACTGCTGCAAAGTTATTTATCCTGCAGCCTAGTCCTTGAATGTGACACACCAACGTTTTGGGATACTGTGGTCATCCGTGCGGTAATTAGGTTTGTGAATGTAGGAAGCTCTAGACTGTTTGGTGGGCCTTTGAAAGTTGCTCATGCACCGATGGCAGGGACTACTTTTAGGGCACTGCCAGGGTGTCTCTTCAAGCCGTCTTCAAAACTGGGGCATAGTCCTTAATCCTGCAGCAGATTCCCTAAATTTTACACCCTAATCTTTTTGGACAATTAGGTCTCCAAACCTATATCAGGTTCGCGAATCTAGGAAGTTCTAGCCTACATGGTTGATGTTTGAAAGTATTGCGACCATCAGTGGTAGAGGCAACATTTTTCAGCCTTTGAAGGATATCAGTTCAAGATCTTAGAGGTAGGGCAAAGGTGTTGATAACCTGCCCATTTCAATAAACTTAAGACACCGATGTCTTTGAACATTGTGCTTGTTGGTTTCATATCAGGTGGGTGAATCTAGGAAGCTCTAGACTATTCAGCTGGCCTTTGAAAGTTGTGTGTCCACTGATGGAGGAGGTCACTTTTTCTGCCCTTTGAAAGCTATGTCTGTTCAAGTATAAACTGGGGCAAAGTTGTCTATCCTTGGCACTGGTCAATGAATTTGACACCCCATTGTCTTTGGACACTGTTCTCATTGGGGCTATATCAGGTTTGTGAATCTAGTAAGCTCTAGACTTTATGGTTGCCTTTTCAAAGTGGTGAGTCCACCAGTGGCGGAGGCCCCTGAATTCGTCCTTCATGGCTGTCACTTCAAGATCCTTGAAACTGTTGCAAAGTTATTTATCCTGCAGGCTTGTCCTGGAATGTGACACACCAACTTTTTGGGATACTGTGGTCATCTGTGCGGTAATCAGGTTTGTGAATCTAAGAAGCTCTAGCCTGTTTGGTGGGCCTTTGAAAGGAGTGTGCCCAGCCATGGTGCAGGCCGCTTTATCTTGCTATTTGATTGGCATGAAGTGAAGATCTTCCAAAGTGGGGCATAGTCCTTTATCTTGCAGCCAACTCCTCAAATTGTACACACCAATCTTTTGGGACAATGTGGTCATTGGGGCTATATCAGCTTTGCGAATCTAGGAAGGTCTAGACTACATGGTTGCTGCTTGAAAGTATTGCGTCAATAAGTGGCAGAGGCCATGTTTTTCAGCCTTTGAGGGATATTAGATCAAGATATTACAGGTAAGGCAAAGTTGTTGGTAACCTGCCCCTTTCAATAAACTTAAGACACCAATGTCTTTTGACACTGAGCTTGGGGGTTTCATATCAGCTGGGTGATTCTAGGAAGTTATAGACTATTTGGCTGGCCTTTGAAAGATTTGTGTCATCTGATGGAGGAGGCGATTTTTTCTCCCCTTTGAAAGCTATGTCTGTTCAAGTCTAAGCAGGGGCAAAGTTGTCTATCCTGGGCATTGGTCAATGAATTTGACACTCCATTGTCTTTGGACACTGTTCTCATTGGAGCTATATCAGGTTTGTGAATCTAGTAAGCTCTAGAATATATGGTTGCCGTTTCAAAGTGGTGAGTCCACTGGTGGCAGAGGCCCCTGAATTCGGCTTTAAGGGCTGTCAATTCAAGATCTTTAAAACTACTGCAAAGTCATTTATCCTACAGCCTACTCCTGGAATGTGACTTACTAAAGTTTTGGGACACTGTGGTCATATGTGAGTTAATCAGGATTGTGAATCTAGGAAGCTCTAGACTGTTTGGTGGGCCTTTGAAAGTAGTCTGCCCAGCCATGGTGGAGGACGCATTATCTTGTTATTTGATGGGCGTGAAGTGAAGATCTTGAAAAACGGGGAATAGTCCTTTTTTCTGCAGCCAACTCCTTGAATTTTACACACCAAACTTTTGGGACAATGTGGTTATCGGAGCTATATCAGCTTCGCGAATCTAGGAAGGTCTAGACTACATGGTTGTTGCTTGAAAGTATTGCGTCCATCAGTGGCGGAGGCCACGTTTTTCATTCTTGGAAGGATGTCAGTTCAAGATCTTACAGGTAGGGCAAAGTTGTTGGTAACCTGCCCCTTTCAATAAGCTTAAGACACCAAAGTCTTTGCACACTGTGCTTGTTGGTTTCATATCAGGTGGGTGAATCTAGGGAGCTCTAGACTATTTGGCTGGCCTTTAAAAGTTGTGTGATCACTGGTGGCAGAGGCCCCTAAATTCGGCCTTCAAGGATGTCAAAGCAAGATCTTTTAAACTGCTTCAAAGTTATTTATCCTGCAGCCTAGTCCTGGAATGTGACACACCAATGTTTTGGGACACTATGGTCATCTGTGCAATAATCAGGTTTGTGTATCTAGGAGGCTCTAGACTGTTTGGTGGGCCTTTGAGAGTTGTGCATGCACCCATGACAGGGGTCACTTTTTGGGCAATGCCAGGGTGTCTCTTCAAGTGGAAGCTGTGGCAAAAAAATATTTTTCCTACATGCCCGTCAATGAAGTTTCAACACCCGTGTCTTTAGACACTGGGATCCTTGGGTCTATATCAGGTTTATGAATCTAGGAAGGTCTAGACCAATTGGCTGGCCTTTGAAAAATGTGTGTCCACTGGTGGCAGAGGCCCCTAAATTCGGCCTTCAAGGCCGTCAATGCAAGATCTTAAAAATGGCTGCAAAGTCATAAGTAAATACTGACCGGGGCGGGATCCCGCGCTCTGTATTGCGGCGAGGGGGTTGGTTCCTCGTGGGTCCGCTAGAGGGCCCGCAGGGCCCGAGAGCGCACCCACGAGGAACCAACCCCCGAGACGCAATACAGAGCAGCGGGATCCCGACCAAGGTCAGTATTGAATTTATTTCACCCCCTACACCTGTTATTTTCAAGAAATCCGATCTATTTTTGCCATATTGAACCCCATCCAGAGATATTTTCTCCGTCACCATTACGCGCGGGAACTTTAGTTTGCCTTTCTTCATGATGGGGGCGCTATGATGCGTCGTTCGGGAATCTTCGGCGGCCCATTTTTTTTTTTCATCTTCTAATTCATGCGTTATCTCCGCATTTGAACTATCAGAAATAATATTTTCTCGTAATTTATGCGTTATATTTGACATTAGACTGAAAAATCCGCATGAATAAAGAAATTGAACTCCGTTGCTAGGTGGTAACTAAGGGCCTTCTTTATTCGGGAATCTTCGGAGGTCACGTGAGATGGCGGTTCGCGCGGAAAGATGCCGGCGAAAGAGCAGCAAGTTATTTCTTCAAAATATGGACATTTATCATCATATTTACGTGGAATCTACTATGTACGGGGATGGATTACATGTCTGGGCACAACGTGGACGTGTTACTTTTACTTGACAGTGCGTGGAAGTCGGAGAAATCTGGATTTACAAATTGTTCAAATTCGCCTCACTTGAATTTGAAAAGGGCCCACGTGGGGCCCTTTTCCTTGAAATGGACCCAACAGGCTGGAACTATAACTTGGATTTAACATCTTACGGACTAAAATTCCTATTTCTATTAGGAAAGGACAGTGGCTGGATTCATTGTGTGTGTTTTTAATTTAAATTCAATTGGATTACCAGCGCATAAGGACAAGCCAGCCAAACGGTGAGTAGAATTAATTTTATCTGAAAAAAATGTCAATGTCTATCCCCATGTCTATTTCTATTCCAGGTCCAGGGATAGGGCAGGGACTTTGGGGCTCACATTCACTTTAGACATGGATGTGGAGGTGGTGCTGCTGGATATATTGAAATTTAGATTTATGGAAACATTTCCACTGATGACTGCTCCAGATAGTAGGCCTGTTGAGGATCTGACTAGTCTTTCCATGTCAGTTTGGGGAATTATTTCCATCGGATTACTTGTAGCTGAGGCCCCAGATGAAGCTGTAGTGGGCGGGGTTGGGCGGGCGGTGGGTGGAGCGGGCAGGGCTAGGGCTGACTTGGCCATGGCAATTTTCTCAGAGTTCTCACAATTTTCGGGGGCTCCCAGGGCTGCTTTGGCTGTTTTTTTCCCTGATGTTAGGACATTTGACATGAACTTCTGCTGGTCGTTGTCTGCCACAACATAATGCTGCAGAGAATTGGTATTTGAATGCCCGGTCAGCTGGATCACTATCTCTGGATCAATTCCAGCTGATAACAGATTCTGGCAGGTCATCCTTCTCACACTGTGGTTGGTTAGTTTCCCTTCCAGCCCAGCTTTCTCAGCCATGCTGGGGATTATTTCTTGGATCTTGTTCTTGCCCATGGGTTGATTGACATACCAGAGGGGATCATAGCTGGATCTGTGTTGTTTAATGCCCAGATAGAAGGGGGCATCTGCCTTTTTTGTGCCTTCTGGTCGATGTGATACAAACAGTTTGTAGAGATGGATAGGGCACCTTTCACCTCCAATGGCAAACATTTTAGGCTTGAATTTCCTATGGCCCTCTGCCTGCCTGGTCTTGGTCAGCCTCTCAAGGTTAAATTCCAGATACTCACTGCCTGTCTCATCAGTTTTAAGCTGGACATCTCCCCATTGCATCTGGCGACTTTCCTGTGACCCTCTAAAACCAAAGCAGCTGGTTATAAAAAAAAACATGGTGTTTTGTAAGGTCCTTCCTGATTTTGGGCCCAGCTCACCTGTGGCCCAGAGTATAGCAATCATCTCATCTTTGATATAATCTGCTTTGTTTGGCCTGTTTCCTTTTCCCTCTGCTTTGAGCTCCTTCCTCTTGGATTTCACGACATCATTAGATGATGCAAAGAGGGGGTCTTTGATGATGTCATGGGGGTAGCCCTCATCACTTAGGTGCCTGTAAAACCAGTAAAACAAATTATTTAATTTTTTTCATTCGGTTGGAATTAATGTTTAGGATGTGTACATACATATTATCTAGTTTATAATTCAGTTGAAGAACTTTTACTATTTTTATGGGCGTTTTAAAACATCTATTCAGGGTCCGCGGGCGGGCGGGCCGCGGGCGGGCCGCGGGCGGGCCGCGGGCGGGCCGCGGGGATCCGGCTCCCGGGAGGCCGGGCCCGCCCGCCCGGCCCTACAAACATGTTTGAAAAATCATTATAAACTATTATTTAAATTTTTTCATTCGATTGGAATTAATGTTTAGGATGTCTAGATACATATTTTCTAGGTTATAAGTCAATTGAAGAACTTTTACTATTTTTTTCTGGGTATTTTAAAACATCTATTGACGGGCCGCGGGCGGGCGGGCCGCGGGCGGGCCGAGGGCGGGGTTATACTTCAATTTTAACTTATTTCAGTTATTATTTTATTATTTCTTTATATATATACCTGTGTAGGGATCTGTGGTAGCTTGTAATGGTATCTGGTTCATAAGATGTCCCATCCTCTTTCTTCAAACTTAGGATGAATCCGGCTATGTATAGGTTCATCAGGATAGGTTTTATCCCTAGAAGACTTGTATCCTTTACATCATGCTTCATTACCAACCACTCTTTGAATTTCTTGACACACAGGTCTGTTTTTTTTTGGGTGTTCTTGTTCCTTTGCTGGGCAATAAAGTCGCGAATTTCTGCATCCATGTTCTTCTCTTGTTCTTCTGATTGCACATTATCTGCCGCCATTTGGGCTGGTTCTTCTTGAAAGTCGCCTTCACTGTCATTTTGGGGGCCAAAAATGGCATCTAGATCTTCCACAGTTAGATCCATGTTCTATTTAGCGTTGGTTTCAACTCCAATGGTAGTGATAATGTTCTTTTTCGGCTTTAATTCGCGTAAAAAGTTGCCTTTTCCACGCCAAATGACGTCTGGTTGTTCCGTTTTCGTGGCGTCTGCGTTAGCCACGCCCCCCGCTGTTCTCCACCAATCAGCATCGGGCAACGTCTTAGGCGGATCCGTCCGCCGTGACGTCACTCACGGGTAATACAAACGTTGTATTACCCGGGCCGGCATGCAGGTGTCCGCGCGTGTTAAAAGATAGGCGACTTTGTATCGGGGGTGAAATAATTTATCCTACAGCCTACTCCTGGAATGTGACACACCAATGTTTTGGGACACTGTGGTCATCTGTGCGGTAATCAGGTTTGTGAATCTAGGAAGCTCTAGCCTGTTTGGTGGATCTTTGAAAGTATTGTGCCCAGGCATGGTGGAGGCCGCTTTCTCTTGCTATTTGAAGGGCATGAAGTCAATGTCTTCAAAATTGGGGCATAGTCCTTTATCCTGCAGCCAATTCCCTAAATTTTACACACCAATCTTTTTAGACAATGTGGTTATCGTGGTTATATCAGCTTCATGAATCTAGGAAGGTCTAGACTACATGGTCGCTGTTTGAAAGTATTGGGTCAATAAGTGGCAGAGGCCACATTTTTCAGCCTTTGAAGGATATCATATCATGATCTTACAGTTAGGGCAAAGTTGTTGATAACCTGCCCCTTTCAATAAACTAAAGACACCAATGTCTTTGAACACTGTGCTTGTTGGTTTCATATCAGGTGGTTGAATCTAGGAAGCTCTAGACTATTTGGCTGACCTTTGAAAGTTGTGTGTCCACTGGTGGCAAAGGGCCCTAAATTCGGCCATAAAGGCTGTCAAAGCAAGATTTTTAAAGTGGTGAGTCCACTGGTGGCAGAGGCCTCTAATTTCGGCCTATAAGGCTGTCACTTCAAGATCTTTAAAACTGCTGCAAAGTTATATATCCTAAAGCCTACTCCGGGAATGTGACACACCAACGTTTTGGGACAATTTGGTCTTCTGTGCGTTAATTAGGTTTGTGAATCTAGGAAGCTCTAGACTGTTTGGTGGGCCTTTGTAAGTTGTGCATACACCCATGGAAGGGGCCACTTTTCGGGCACTGCCAGGCTCTGTCTCTTCAAGTGGAAGCTTGTTGGTTTCATATCAGGTGGGTGAATCTAGGAAGCTCTAGACTATTTGGCTGGCCTTTGAAAGTTGTGTGTCCACTAATGGAGGAAGCCACTTTTTCTGCCCTTTGAAAGCTATGCTTGTTCAAGTCTAAGCTGGAGCAAAGTTGTCTATCCTGGGCACTGGTCAATGAATTTGACACCCCATTGTTTTTGGACACTGTTCTCATTGGGACTATATCAGGTTTGTGAATCTAGTAAGCTCTAGACTATATGGTTGCTTTTTCAAAGTGGTTAGTCCACTGGTGGCAGAGGCCCCTAATTTTGGCCTACAAGGCCATCCAAATAGTCTAGAGCTTCTTAGATTCACCCAGCTGATATGAAACCAACAAGCACAGTGTCCAAAGACATTGGTGTCTTAAGTTTATTGAAAGGGGCACGTTACGAACAACTTTGCCCTACCCGTAAGATCTTGAACTGATATCCTTCAAAGGCTGAAAAACGTGGCCTTTCCTACTGATGGAAGCAAAACTTTCAAACAGCAACCATGTAGTCTAGGCCTTCCTAGATTCGCGAAGCTGATATAGGCTTGGAGACCACATCGTTGGCTGAGTAACATAAGGTCGTATCTGACAAATGTTAGATTTGAGAAATTGCTAATTAAAGAAATATGACGTCCTTTGAAGGGTTATATGATTAAAAATATCTGCTCAATAAATAAAATATTCCATTTCTAGGAAGAATAAGTAGCTAGAAATTAGTTGGTGAGATATTTCTATATCCATAGGTTATTAGGATGATACTATGGCAACAAGAAGAGAATTCATTTCAGATACGACCTTATGTTACTGAGTTTTATGGAAAAACATAAGGTCGTATCTGACAAAGATAAATTATAGATAAATACAAATTAAATCAATTTAGCTATTCCAAATAACATAAAATAACATTTGTAAAGTTCAGGAAGTATGCTAAGATTTACTACACTTGTTTACACTAAAATAGTAAGGACTTATATGACATTTACACCATCACATTTAAATACAGACAAGATACGACCTTATGTTACTCAACATCTGAACCATTTCTTCAGTAATCAAAGGTCGTATCCAGCATTTCAAAACTATATTACTATATCTACCTTTGATTCGATTAACGATGTGTTAATAATGTTTTGATAATGTTTGTAGGATAGTTGTCTAATAAACTGAATTATAGAATATTTTTATTTTGTATAGATTAACATAATTTACTGAAAATAAAACTTTGGTTTATAGCAGATACGACCTTATGTTACTCACTGAAAAGTAATATTGTGCAGATACGACCTTTGTTTACTGGTTTATAACATGCCAAAGATTTCGAAAATTCGAAAAATTCCAAAATTTCTGGATATTTTAGGGGGTAGGGAAGCCGGTTCAAAAATAATAAAAAATTAGATTTTTTTGAGATACGACCTTATGTTACTCAGCCAACGACATTGTCCAAAATGATTGGGGTGTAAAATTCAGGGAATCTGCTGCAGGATTAGGGACTATACCCCAGTTTTGAAGACGGCTTGAAGAGACACCCTGGCAGTGCCCTAAAAGTGGCCCCTGCCATGGGTGCATGCACAACTTTCAAAGGCCCACCAAACAGTCTAGAGCTTCCTAGATTCATAAACCTGATTACTGCACAGATGACCGATGTATCCCAAAACGTTGGTGTGTCACATTCAAGGAGTAGGATGCAGGATAAATAACTTTGAAGCAGTTTCAAAGATCTTGAAGTGACAGCCTTAAAGGCCGAATTTAGGGGTCTCTGCCACTAGTGGACACAGAACTTTCAAAGGCCAGCCAAATAGTCTAGAGCTTCCTAGATTCACCCACCTGATATGAAACCAACAAGCGCAGTGTCCAAAGACAATTGTTTCTTAAGTTTATTGAAAGGGGCAGCTTAAAAACAACTTTAGCCCTACCTGTAATACCTTGATCTAATATCCCTCAAAGGCTGAAAAACATGGCCTCTGCCACTTATTGACGCAATACTTTCAAGCAGCAACCATGTAGTCTAGACCTTCCTAGATTCGCAAAGCTGATATAGCCCTGATGACCACATTGTCCAAAAAGAATGGTCTGTAAAATTTGAGGAGTTAGCTGCAAGATAAAGGACTATGCCCCACTTTTAAAGATCTTAACTTCATGCCCATCAAATAGCAAGATGAAGCAGCCTCAACCATGGCTGGGTAGACTACTTTCAAAGGCCCACCAAACAGGCTAGAGCTTTCTAGATTCACAAACCTGATTACCGCCCAGATGACCACAGTGTCCCAAAAGGTTGGTGTGTCACATTCCAGGAGGAGACTGTAGGATAAATAACTTTGCAGCAGTTTTAAAGATCTTGAATTGACAGCCTTGAAGCCCGAATTTAGGGGGCTTTGCCAACGGTGGACTCTCCTCTTTGAAAAGGCAACCATATAGTCTAGAGCTTACTAGATTCACAAACCTGATATAACCCCAATGAGAACAGTGTCCAAAGACAATGGGGTGTCAAATTCATTGACCAGTGTCCATGATACACAACTTTGCCCCAGTTTATACTTGAACAGACATTGCTTTCAAAGGGTGGAAAAAGTGACCTTCTCCATGAGTGGACAAACAACTTTCAAAGGCCAGGCGAATAGTCTAGAGCTTCCTAGATTCACCCACCTGATATGAAACCAACAAGCACAGTGTCCAAAGACATTGGTGTCTTAAGTTTATTGAAAGGGGAAGGTTACCAACAACTTTGCCCTTCCTGTAATCTAATATCCTTCAAAGGATGAACAACATGGCCTCTGCCACTTTTTGACGCAATACTTTTAAGCAGCAACCATGTAGTCTAGACCTTCCTAGATTTACAAAGCTGATATGGCCCAAATGACCACATTGTACCAAAAGATTGGTGTGTAAAATTCGAGGAGTTAGCTGCAAGATAAAGGACTATGACCCACTTTTGAAGATCTTCACTTCATGCCCATCAAATAGCAAGATAAAGGGTCCTCCACCATGGCTGGGCAGACTACTTTTAAAGGCCCACCAAACAGTCTAGAGCTTCCTAGATTCACAAACCTGATTACTGCACAGATGACCGATGTATCCCAAAACGTTGGTGTGTCACATTCCAGGACTAGGCTGTAGGATAAATAACTTTGCAGCAGTTTTAAAGATCTTGAATTGACAGCCTTGAAGGCCGAATTTAGGGGGCTCTGCTAACGGTGGACTCCCCTCTTTGAAAAGGCAACCATAAAGTCTAGAGCTTACTAGATTCACAAACCTCTTATAGCCTCAATGAGAACAGTGTCCAAAGACAATGGGGTGTCAAATTCATTGACCAGTGCCCAGGATCAACAACTTTGCCCCAGCTTAGACTTGAACAGACATAGATTTCAAAGGGCAGAAAATGTGGCCTCCTCCATCAGTGGACACACAACTTTCAAAGGCCAGCCAAATAGTCTAGAGCTTCCTAGATTCACCCACCTGATAGGAAACCCCCAAGCTCAGTGTCAAAAGACATCGGTGTCTTAAGTTTATTGAATGGGGCAGGTTACCATCAACTTTGCCAGGATAGACAACCTTGCCCCAGCTTAGACTTGAACAGACATAGCTTTCAAACACGGGAAAAACTGAGCCTTGTGTCGTTTTCGATATTTGCTGCGCAACAGCACATTATGTAAGTCGGGCACAGTCCATGCAATCAGTCTGTGCGTCTCTGGTATAGTATATTCACAATCTGCTTGTGATAACAGGTGCTTAGCAGAGCGCAGTAAAACTTTGTACAGCCTCTACGCTCACCCTCTCAACTCCCCTTTTGATATTTTGCTGGCGTCGCGCGACAGCACGTGCACAAAAAGTATCCTGTTGTATCCTGACCCCCAGCTTGCGGGAAATCCGTGTTGTGCGCACGTACTTTCCCGCATACTGTCCCCCCTCGAGCAAAAGGTATATGGCGGCCACTGACCACAGCAATACCAGTCACAGCCACTGGCACAGGAGAGGCACAGTAGAGGTGCGCGCCAATGTAAAAGGATAATCAAGGTGTTACTGTGCTGCAATTGTGCTAGGCAGCGATCAATGTAATCATGTAAAGTTCGAGTTAAATCCCCTATGTCTGCCATGCGTCGCTGTGTGTCCCCTGTGTGTCCGTACCATTAAACTGTGTACATCAACCGTGTAAATCAAATACTCCCACAGAATACAACCACATACAGCAAGCCGTATTAGAAATAGGCATCCCTACGACAGACACAGCCTTGATAGTTTCCGCAGACTTTTCTATAGACTAGGCTAAGTCAAGGCCTGGGCACATTCTGTTGGGTAGGGGTCAGTTTGTGCATGTGTCATGGGCTTAAAACTAAAATGTTGGCAATTCTATTTTCTACCGACAATCCGTCGGGTTTGTAATCATATTCATGATATGTTTAAATTTAAGAAATCAACTGTGTAGTCTCAAGTGCCAGTTACCAACAAGGAATCGTTCATATCTTCTTACTTGAAAATGACGTTCATACTAAAATTTAGCATGAACTAAATTTTTAGATCATGTTTTGTTTGTCCGTTTCCGACATTTATGTTTTTTAATGTCAAGGTGAATAATTACGAAAAAAGCCTACTACTCATTTTAACCATACAATACACTTGTATTTCACAACAACCCTACAATATTAATACTCTTGTATTTCATAAGTTAATTCAGTGTAGTGCAATTACTGTTAATGCCCGATGTTTTTTTATTTCTCATTATAAATATATCTTGTTTATGTGACCAACTTGTCGTTATATGGCATCCTTCAGATAAATATATACCTCAGACTTGCTAGTCCCCGTTATGTACAAGTACAGTCACTTTGATTTTTTGTGTTTAGTTTAAATGGTATGGTTCTTTATAGAGATTTCTAGTTTCTCATTTAATTCCCAGTACTCTCTGCAAACAAGACCGGCTACGTTTCTACATAGGAAATCGTGCTTATCTTTTTTCCTGGTTATCTAATTATAATCCGAACCGTCTCCCTTTTATGTGTCCAGACCCAACAACAACCTCAATCTCAAACAAAGTCATTTTTTCCACATTTAAATTTTTTATTGAAACTAACACATTGTCCATAAACGGTACAACTTCGGTGTTGTACAAGCACTCCTTTTATAACTTATCGAAGTTTACATAAATTAAGTAAACAGTAGGTACATATATACAAGCAATTATAGTTTATTATACATATAGATCATAAATCCTAGTCTGCAAACTATCCGCATCTAGCGTCGTGCATTCGAATTCGCTCCTTCCTTCTTCATGTAATGATGTTTACATAAATTAAGTAAACAGTAGGTAATTATATACAATCTGTTATAGTTTATTGTGCATATTATAAATCGTAGTCTGCGAAATCTCCGCATCTAGCGTCATGCATTCGCTCCCTAGGCCTCCTTCTTCATGTAATGTCCAGGCATCTCAGGTAGCGGTTCTGGAATACAAACAACATATAGCAGTCACTCATTTAATCATCAACATCCCTATATGAAAGCACAATAATTATCTAGACAAATACTTAAACCACCTATAAGGTGGTCGATCTTAGCACTAGCCCACTAGTACCGTTACTAGTGCAAATCAGGTCGGACTAGTGCGTTTTTTGAACTAGCCCGATGGGCTAGTGTGGTATTATCATATTATACGGTAAAACTCTAAAAAAAAATCAAACAACTTTAAATATTATACTCAGTCTTTTTTAAGACACAGAAAACTATAGGTACTAGTGCGCTACTACCCGGTCTAGTGCACATTTTCAACCACTAGCCCGGTGGACTAGTGCAGAAAAAAGCTAAGATCTATCCCTGCCTGAGTCTGGTCCTTCGTGTATATTAGTTCCAAATCGTGAACATTCCCTTAAGGACATTGGAATCTAAAGGTTATCTACCCCCCCGTGTTGGTGGTTAGGAAAGATCAAATCGAGGTAATTGAACATACACTTAACTTACCTATTCATTTGCACACTTGTCACATATAATCTCTGACGCCATGCCGTGACCTGCGCTGGCTCATACTGCCCACACGCTGGGTGGAATACTGCTTGGCAGTAGATGCACATCAGGTAAACTCTGTAAAGGCAATGTGGGTTGGTCTATATAACAGAACCAGTTTTCATTTGCAACTAGGGTTTATGTCGAATATTGTATAATTACGTTTAGAAATATTAATACCAAAATGGAAGAAGTTCTTCCCTTACACTTGATATTAGAATATTGTTGGCGCTTCAAATGTCGTAAAAACAATAAAAACAATAATAACAGTAATACATACCTATATTTGGTGTCGAAGAATATACCACGCGGAGCAATCACACTCGTGTCTTCGTCGAAGGCATCCATGTCGATGTCCCGCTCATTTGTCAGGTAGTCTCGGTCTACCTAAAGGAATGAATAGAATATAAGTATTGAGTAAAACCGCAAGCACTAGTGGCACAGTATCCATTTATCCCATCTTTTTTTAGTCAAGTTAGTTGCAGATTATCCAACAGGCGCTAATTCCTCCTCCAAGCCACACATAATTTTTGCTTGGACCCACGCGGTCATCATCAAGACTGTTATAACTAATTTTCTTAACTGGCTATATAATTTCAACATTTACTTTTGAGGGTTGCTCCCCACAGAGGCAGCACTCCCAGTCAGAATGGCTGTGCACACTACCATTCCCTGGGCTGCAGCCGAAGAGATCCGCACTGCAATAAAGATGGTACAAATTTAGTGGGGTTAATTCTCAACTCATCTCACGTCGACGCCTAGGAATAAGTTGGTATTTTATAATAGTGACAATAAAAATTTAACCAATTGAATAAATAAAAGAAATTACCTCGTGAAGCTTGCGTTGTCCAACGCTGTCAGCCCAGGTGACACATTCTCGTCTCGAGTCGGAGCCTCAACCATTCTTAGTCGTCGTCTCGACTTTAAAGGGGCCGTCGGCGTCTCCGACGTCCTCGGCCGCTTCGGGGTCCCGGTGTATGGTCTGAAACAAGAGTAACAGAATTTCAATAAAACGTAGATCTACGCTCAATAGGCAAATCACCAATACTCTGCTTAATATCGCAGTCATGAATGGCAATGCTAATAATTAATCGAAGTCACTCCTCTCTTAACAAGCTAAGACAGATATTATACTTATAGGTCTCGGAAAGGGCAAGCCTCGGCCCATGTTTGCTTAGTGGGCCATCTTGTAAACATCGATCAGCTGTTCCGTTCAGCTGTGACCTAGATACTGTACTTTACACAGAACGCGACTTTTCCCTAATCCCAAAAATCAAAGGAGTTATTTAAAGTCTGCAACATCTTTTATAATCAATCGTATCCATTTCCCATTTACTCACCTGACTCCTGGTGTAGAGGATTTGTGGTTTAAAGCCATGTCTGGATGTTCGCACTGATAGTCGAATGTAATGCTCTTTTGCTCGTCCGCGCCGGTCGTGTTAGTCAGGAATTAATTAGGTCAACCGTTGGCGGAGTCTTATATAACCACGCGCCTACCGACGTGGGTCAACGGAAGGCGCCGCTCAAAAAAAAAGTCCCGATCGTAAATTATGGATACTGTAACTTATCAATCGTTTTAGCTACAATATTTATGATGTTATTTATACAAATCACCTTTTCAAGTACCTAGCTACACGTATTGTCTAGGCATGAAGTAGCCTTTTTCAAATCAACGCGTACTCCTTTCTCCCTATCTTTTTTATTATTCTAAACAAGAATTAATGGCCCAACTGCGATTGATTCCCCGCCAATGAATCTTATATTTCCACCAAGTCCACTCATTAGCCCCGGGTCGAAATGAAATACATGTTCACTGTAAGTTCCTGTACATCAGTTCTGGGTGGAAAAGAAGAAAACGCAACCCAACATATGCAATAAAAAAAAAAACACGGTACCTACGGTGCACTCTCTGGTGCTCAGTGTATCGTACAGTTACCATACGATTGAATGAAAAATTCAATCTTAAAAAAGAACTCCAGTAGAAGGCACGGTTCAGTTGTACATTTATTACATATTAGGGACCCACTCAAGTTTCAGTTCCCAATTTACAAGTTGGAGTGGTCGAGGTAATTATGTTATGTTCAAGGAGACTTTACGAAGAAGATGTATTTGTGTCCAGGTCATATGTAAGTGTCACCAGTATACCTGGCTCACCCGCTGCAACCGTAACCAAGTTGTAGCGCAGAATCTGTTGC
The DNA here is from genome assembly GCA_936440205.1 of Lepidonotus clava. Taxonomy (NCBI): domain Eukaryota; kingdom Metazoa; phylum Annelida; class Polychaeta; order Phyllodocida; family Polynoidae; genus Lepidonotus; species Lepidonotus clava. The sequence goes on along the minus strand of OW387146.1, from coordinate 43,241,202 downwards.
TTTAGCAGTCTTCTTAAGAGGAAGTTTGTCACAGGATTCACTTTGACTGAGGTTTCCAGTGTCGATTCTCGGTCTGTTCTGCTGTCTATGACATTAATGTCCGTACTAAGTGTGTAGTCTCCTCCTAGGAACGAGTCGCATTCTATGTTAAGAAAAAGATCACCCTCTGTGATAAACACGTAGTCGGTGCAATGTCCCGGGAACGTAGCAAGTTGAATCCACACATTCTGGGTGCCTGCCACGAGCAGGTAAACCTTAAAGTTATCTTGCTTACATATGCCAATTAATCTTGCAAAACCCCAAATCATGATGGCCAGTGCCAATGTAGAGACGACTACCGTAAGCAAGTAGAATTGGATTCGAATAAAGGTGTTGCTATTTTCACAGAGACTCTCTTGTTCCTGTTCTTCTATTGCAGCTCTTGGTTCTACGGTAGTCCCATATTGGTTCAGCATGGACTCCAATCTGTCGTGGTAAGGCATTGGGGTCATTAAAGGTAATGTTTCTCTGTTGTTAGGTCTTCCATCGTCGTTTACAACCCCTTTTCGTGCTGACCTGGTGTCGTCGACATTGGTTATGTCTCTCAACCGCTCCATGAACCGGCTGCCTCGCAGGGGCTTAATATTTCGAGCTCCACTCAGGTCGCCTTCCAGCAAGAGCAGCACCAATGGTCCGTAGATGTAGACTAGAAATAAAGACAACCAAAGGGGGGAAATCAATTAATGTCAAATAACAGTACACCGATCTAAGGGGCATTGTTTAACTTTATACAAACTCAAATTGCCTCAGTACATTACGACCGATAAAGGTAAACAAAGTTAGGGGGTTCACTTTCATTATGTCCTTTAAATATGTTATCGTTCTACCATTTGTAATGCATTAGTCCAGCTCACCTGAAAAGAGTTTCATCTTAAGTTTGTCCCGCACTCTGTGGGTCGGCAAGGAATCCAATCACGATACCTGGTTGGAATGTCACTGTCTTTCTAGATCTGTTGTAGGCAGTGGGTTATATATAGTGCTCACTTGGTATAATGTTCGGTAAATTCAACGGCGCATATATATATATATATGAACCACCGGTCGGCGCGCAGCGACACCTTTGTTTGGCACATTTCTCTCACCCATGTGTGGCTTGTGAACCGTTGTCCATCAGCCACTGAGAAATCCCCGTGAATGCTGCGTTCGCAGTTTGGAATTTCCCACCGCTCCAACAAGGGACCTAGGTCGCCCTGGTCCAGCATTCTCGGTTGGTAGCAAATGCCGACCTCAACACCAAGCCTAGAACTTACCTGTCTGCGTCCGCATATGACGTATAAGACTATCTAACTATTACCTTATTTGCGGAGTTACTAGATCATCAGCATTATGTTAGGGCTCGCAAGCCTTTCTAAGGAGCAGCTACGCGCCTACAAAGCCATGAATAGGGGTACCCACAAATGGTGTTGGTCCTGCTCACAAGCCATACCTAGTACTCGGTACTACAAACAACACGCAGGCAGCAAATGTTTCGTTCGAAAGAAAAAAGAAGGCAGCAAAAGTAAGTGGTGTAAACATTTGATTATAAGTTGTTGTTTTTTTAAAATCTGAAGGGGCGTATAAATGCCGTGTGTTGCTACTCTTTTTTTTTCTCGTCTGTTCTAGTGTGGTACTTATAAAGGTACATTTTTTTCACAGGATCTGTGGATGCTCCTCCATATCAACACATCCCGAATGAAACTGCATCGTTTGGATCTGACAGTAATGACGACCAGTCCACTGCTACCTACCCTACCTTGGCGGAATCGAGTAACGAGAAAACTGTTTCTGCGGGGCCCCCTGGACAGGTAGCTTCACGGAAAAGATCCCATGCCATCATGTCCGGCAAGGGAGTTCGCCCAACCGAGGTTTTATCTGTAGTTCCCACTCAAGCGAGAGCTGTTTCTGAGGAACCCGGGGGACAAGAAGCGTCAAGCTTAAGGAAAAGATCCAACACCACCATGTCCGGAAAGCCAATTCGCCCGGCAGAGGATGTACCCACCCAAGCTACGGGGTCTTCTGCACCACGTGCACCGGCCGTACATCAAGTCCCCCACCTGAATAGATCTTCATCGTCCAAGGTTGATTTATCGTCCCTGGACCAGGTGGTAATCGCTCAACTCAACGACACAGGCGAGGTATTTCCACGCGAACGGACAGTGGTTGGTCGACATGGTAAAGAAATTCAAAGTATCATTACATGGACTGTGTTTTTCATTTTGCAGTGGCAGATTGCTAACTTCACGAGTGACACGGCCCTCACGACATTACTTGCGTTTGTATGTGAAGTACTGTCCCTAGGTGGAAAGGAAGAATATGCACGTGTCATTCGTAATGTCTTTCCTACCACCATGTACAAGGTATACAAGTGGCTGGGAGTAGGAGAAAGTTCGTTCCAAGAGACTACTATTTGCTCCAAGTGTTACACCTTTTATCACGATGTTCGCCAGGTGCTGTACACAGGCCCAAATGGCACTCAGAGAATCCGGCGATGCTCAGTGAAGGTTTTCAATGAAGATAAACCATGTGGCACAGAACTCTTCAAACAAGTCAAGGTAGGTGGGAAACTCCAATATGTGGGTATTGTCACCTACTGCTACAAACCCTTGGCTTGCAGTCTTGAAGAAATGCTTCAGCGCCCGGGATTCGAGAGGAAATGTAAGCAGTGGAGACACAGGAAAGTTCCAGAAGGATTCTATTGTGACATTTATGATGGGACTGTATGGCAAAGGTTTGTAGATGACGGGTTTTTAGGGGATAATGACAATTTGGTTCTGCAGATTAATGTTGATTGGTTCCAACCATTCTCTAGGAAGAGCTCCTGTTCTGTTGGCGGTATTTATCTAACGGTTCTCAATTTACCCAGGGAAGAGCGCTACAAAATTGAGAACTGTTTGGCATGATTCCCAACCTCCCAAAGGAACCTGCGGACCTATCAACGTTTTCGCAGCCTCTGGTGGATGAACTGAAGGTGTTTTGGAGAAGCGGAATGGTCTTAAGATCATCTGAATGGCCCCTGGGCAAACGCGTGAAGGTTGCACTGATGAACGTGGCCGCAGACCTGCCCGCCGCCAGAAAGGTATGTGGGTTTCTGTCGCACGCAGCCAATATGGGATGCTCCAAGTGTCGGAAGAATTTCAAGGGCAAACCCAACCGAAACTATTCTGGTTTCGAAATGCATTTATGGCCGATGCGCACGTAGGGCCGTCATAGGAAGCAAATTGAGAACATCAGAGCGGCCGGTACATGCAAGGAGAGGAAGACTCTGGAGAAGAAATATGGATTTCGCTACACCCTGTTCCTGGAACTGTCCTCCTTCAATCCCATCGAGTAAGTTAACATTAAAATGATCCTCGTAACCTACATAAAACCTAGACTTTCATGACTTATTACGTTAACCGAATATTTTGAGCCATTAGTGCATTTGTATTCCCTCCTGCCCCACGGGGGTCCAGGTGAAATTTTCCAAAAGCACGCCCAATTTTTTTTCAAATCCTGGATCCGCCCCTGGTTGTAGTGGTGGCATCGTCCTGTATATGTGGCCGGTTGTTTTGCACCATCGTCTGCTAATAGCGTCCCTATCCTGTTACTGTATTTACAGATTCCTCTCCATCGATGTGATGCACAACGTCCTACTTGGTGAGTCTTCAAGGAACAATCATTTCATATAGACTTATGTTTGCTATTGAGGAATTCGACTGTCTTTATTTTAATTAGAACACTTTAGTCAGCGTTTACTAGACTAATGCCCAAATGTTTTGCTCTATCTATTTCAGGTACAGCCAAGAAAACCTGGAAAATGTGGGAAGAGCTTGGAGCACTGACCAAAAAGAAGATACTCATTATTGATGAACGCCTGGAAAAGTTCAAGAAAGGAGTACCAGATGACCTGGTCGTAACGAACATAAAATCCAATGCTGGTACGTGGACGGCCAAAGAGTGGAAAAACTGGGTTACCGTCTCTTCCGGATATTGTCTCCAAGGTCTCTTGGCAAAGAAACACCTGAAAACATGGCAGCGGTTCATTATGGCCACTAGAATATTATGTCAGCCGTGCATAGCCGACCAGGAGATTGATATAGCACATAAACACTATCTCCAGTACTGCCAAGAGACCCAGGTACAGTTTGGGAAGGAGGTGGTTACACCCAACATGCACCTTCATTGTCATCTGAAGGACTGTCTGCGTGAGTACGGGCCTGCGCCTAGTACATGGCTTTTCAGTTATGAAAGGTACAATGGTTTTGTAGGAGACCTCCAAACCAACAAACGTCAAATTCACAAACAGTTTATGAAGAGATTTCTTCTCACAAAGACCGTTAATCATATGCGAAGTGAAATGCAGCCCGAGTACAAGAAGGAATTATTACCTCTCTGCCACAACATACAGACCTCAATTCCCACCGTCATCGATACAATGCAAGTCCCGGAATCAGAGGTGGCAGAGTGCCAACACCTCTGGAGTAAGATGGACGGCTTTGAGACCACCGAGACAGGAAAGACAAAAGGGCTGGATGCAGACGATTACGCTCTCCTCCTACAAGCTTACGGGAAAATGTACCCCACTGAACCCCAACTGCTTGAAACACACACGTTCTCCGAAACATGTAATACTTACAGCACAGTACAGTACGGTCCAAATAGCTATGTCAGCACGATGTCCGGTTGAAAGGTCAAGTTCTGTTGGTTCATGGCCAACTGGTACGTAGATGGAGGTGGCGAATGCGAAGAGCGACCCTGTGTTATCAGGTACTTCATGAGACATGCCATGACGTGTAATGTGACTGGCCTGAGGAGAGAACACTTCTTTGCCGTGGTGAAGTGGTTCAGTGAGGCTAGAGATCCAAACCCCTTCATTCGTCCGTTAACCATCTGGAGACACTCAAAGTATGAGGAACCCACTTGGGCGTGCTTCCTCCCAGTCATGCGAATCACTGGTCGCTTCGGAGCTATTAACGAGGGCGAGAATATGGTTGTTTGTCCGATTTTGCGTTCTGTTTTTGTCTGAAGCATATACAATCGACTGATGTAAGTGTACAGTTGAATCACTTTCTCAACCACACATGAAACAGGCAAGCAGTTGGACTCATGAAGCATTATAATTAATAGTCTTGAAGTCCTTTGATAGAAAAAAAAAAGCGTCATACATAAATTGCAGCCATTCTTCACCCCACCCGCTGACCTCCGCATGAACTATATGAACGGCGCTAAGTAGTCGGGCAGGGGTCTCCGCTATAGGTGGGGGTGCTCTCAAGGGCCTATCCTTGAAAGCCCCGACCTGCTACTTTTGTAGTGGCAAGGGAATCCTCTCACTCTGTCACATCTTAACCCACCTCAAATGCAAATAAAGTCTTGTAAAGTTTATTGTACTTATATAAAGAGTAGTAAAGGCTTTGCAGGTACTAGGTATGAAGGGTCAGATATATATATATAAACCAAATTTACATACTCAGATTTGGGAAAACTATAAAAAAAAATTAAATATATATTTTGATATCATGATACCTAGTAAAGATTAGATTTATTCCCATATATAACAGCCTCATAACCCAGGGTAACGGCGATGTTAATTCAGTTAGGAGAATCGCAAATGACTTTATTCCAGACCCACAGGCCGAAAAAACCCAACAATACTGCTATGTAAACAGAACGCAATTTCTACAGATTAAAAATAATTTATTGTAGGGCAATCACAGGGACAATTCTAGCACCAACTATATATATTTCAACCCGCAAGAGGTTTGTCGCGCATCAAGAAATTTTTTTTAAAAAACACGGCCGTCAGTTGTAGACCAGTTGCTAACCCTAGAGTACAATAAATCCACCATAGACCGTTAAAATGTTACATACATTAATAAACCCGTCAGGCAGAATATCTGCTAGGACTCGAGCTCCATGTGGTCCAATAGGCTTAAACGGTTTACAACTCGTAGAACATTCCCGTACGTGTATTATCGAGTACAAAAACAAATATACATACATTATATATATATATATATGAACCACTACGCGGATTGTCGCGCATAAAAAAAAAATAAACAAAAAAAACAAAAAAAACACGGCTGTCAGTTGCAGACCAGCTGCTAACCCTAGAGCACACTAAATCCACGATAGACTGTTAAAATGTTATATACATTTATATATTTGAAATAGGAAAACAAACAGTTATTGCCAGTAATTTGCCGAATGAGGAAATAATAAGTGTCGGCCCTTTTATTAAATAAACAATTATAAAGAAAAAATTCTAGCAGCAGGGAACATGTGAGGCTAATGGCGTCCATAGATACAATGAATTGCCGCCAAGAAGTACCATGTGACTACATGATAATCATGAATATTCATAGAAAGCCTCCGATACAATTCGTACATGTTCCCTAAAATATATATTAATATAATGAATCATAATTATATTATACATATATTTGAAATAGGAAAACAAACAGTTATTGCCAGTAATTTGCCGAATCAGCTAATAATAAGTGTCGGCCAATAAATTCGGCCAAGTTTTTTTTTTTTTTTTTTTTTTTTCTAATTCAACTAATAATATTTGAGACAATCAGAAACTTTGTTGTCTCTGGCAATATTGTCCTGCAAAGTCTCTGTTAAATACATAAGAACAGCTAGACTTTTCCAGTCACCTCTAGATTTAATATCTAATAAAGTAAAATCTAGAGAATATAAGAAAGTGGCACCACCTCTATGTAAACTATGAGAAGTAATTCCTTGTAACCCCAACCTAGAACATAAGGTCCGTAATTTATTAGAGAATAAATTATAAGTCAAGGGTTTTACAATTGAACCCACGTTATAGGAAAATGCAAAGTCATTTGAAGACAATTTGACCTTTGCAAATAATTTCCTTAGATAGGTGGTGACACAAAAAATAGAACCTGGTGTTAAAGTAAATGGAATTTGTAATTTCCGTTCCATGAACTGAATGGTTTTTGACTTGGAAATGATAATCAAAGTACCCCAATTATGGAAATAAATGTCTGACACAAGAATTCCCATTGGAGACAAGGTGACATGGGATTTGCGCAACAATCCCCTAAACGCCACTATTAAAGAACACCAAAAACATAAATCCAAAGTATTTGACAAATTTAATAAATTAAAAATACTCCTTAAACTTGAAGGAGTAAGGGGCAAAGCCTGGGATGAAGTACAGCCAAGCAGTCTTTTTGTTCCCCTTAGAGTTTGTGTAATTTTAAAATCAGTTGGGTCCACATGTGGGATCCCCTGAAATTTGTGCAATGACCACAATGCACTCAAATAATTTTGAATCGAAACAAATGATAATTTAGTGGACATATATGCAATATAATTGCATACCTGTGTAACCGTAGCAGGTAAAGGATGAACACCAAATTCTTCACAAAATTGATAATAAAATTTCCACTGGCTTTTCCTAGTCTTGAGAGTATTCTCGGCCATTGACATGGTTTGCAAAGTCATGGCCCTTGATTCCAGGTCCCTCCATGACCGATCTGCAACAGGGAGATAATTCCCAAAATAAAGTATTTGTTGACAAATAATCATTGGTCATGGTAGGAAATCTAGACAGAAAATTTGCACGAATATTATCAATACCCGGGATATGATCTACAGAAATAATAAACTCATAAATAAATGAGTACCAAAATAATTCCCGTAGCATGTCCATAGTAATATAGGATCTACTTCGACCAGTGTAAATCATTGATTTCACTGCTAAGTTATCAGTGTAAAATTTGACATGTTGACCCTTGAAGGAGGGTCCCCACAATTTAACTGCACATAAAATAGGCCAAAATTCTTTTGAACTAATGGCTAAAGAAATGTCATCAAAAGTGGGTCCTAACAATCTATGTACACAATTGTTGGAGGAGTGGGCAATTGTCCAAGATCCCCAAAAATAATCTGAATAATCAGAACGAAAACCACCAAAACCTGATCCAGAAGCATCAGTATAAACACATACATTTACAATAGATGGTTTGATAATTCTACCAATACCATTGAAAATTTTTGCAAAGGCGTGCCACCATTGTATGTCAGATCTAAATTCAAAAGACAATCTAGTTCGATGATTCCGTTCTTTAAGAGAGGAACATAAATTGATTACACGCCTACTGAAGGTTCTACCGCCTTTAATGATCGTAGAACAATGTGATAAAATACCACAAAGTCGCTGCAATTCAATTTTTGAAGCTGTCTTTTTGCCTTGAAATTTAGAACATTGTTCAAGTAACTTTTGAAGTTTTTCAGTAGGTAATCTCAGTGTCATGTCTATACTGTTAATCAAAATACCCAGATATTTGACTTCCTGAGATGGTTTGATTAATTTTGATGACTTAACTGAAAACCCCAACCGTACAATATTATTTACAAGTATATCTAATGACCTAGCACATACAGGTTCACTAGAAGAAATACAAATAAAATCATCAATGTAATTTACGACTGGAATATGGTAAAAATAGTCAATATCTCTAACTATAAAATTACCAATTTCAGTGAAAATGAAGGGGGCACATTTAAGGCCAAAACACATACAACAATCCATAAACTGATCATCAGTGCCAAATAAATTCCAGGAAAAACCCTGGTACTGAATATGATCAGAAAATACATTTACCGACCTATAAGCCTGAGAGATATCAACCACAGCAAAATAATCAAACTGATTCATAATATTGATAACAGTGTCAATATTTTTGTAACTAAAGGTGTGACAAATATAAGACATATGATTATTAATGCTAATTTGCAATGGTCTTTTACAGTCCGTGATAGGTCGGATTTTACCATCTGGTTTGACCACAGCTCCCAATGAATGAGAACAAACAGGGTTTTTAGGAGCTAAAATTATTTTTCCGGCACAGAATTCTGCATACAAAAGATCATTCATCTGAGTCTTAGCCATAGGCTGAGTAATGCTATCATAATTTACCGAAGTATACGATTGGATGGATTCATTGTCTATGATGGGAAACCCATAGTATATACCAGCGATAACATAAATATCAGCGAAAGTAACCGTATCAAATCTAGAAATAAGGCTAGATGTGGCCCTACACGGTTTTAACTGTGATAACACTTGACCAATATAATGTTTACAAGTACAAGAGTCATCAAAACAATCAATATTCACCTGAATTATGTCATGGGTGCGAGTAAAAATGAATCCGTATGAACCATCACCATTACGATTAATTCTGACCGGAGAAGAAACAGCTCCGCAGCAACGAGAATTAAATTCTTTGGTGGACAAAAGCTCATCAAACATAGCTAAAATAATTTCCAACTTAAGTGCAGAATTTACAAAAGGTAAACTGCATGTTTGTTGTCGAACTGTAAAAGGAAAATGTTCACCAAAATAATTTATGTTTCCAAGATCCAATCGATACTGCGGAATACTGTCATGGCGTACATAGACTTCCGGAAGCCTATTTTGGGGCAAGGCAATGTCCGAATTACAAGAATTAGGAACATTTGAAAGAGAATCAATAACTGCATCTGATTCATATATAGTATCAGAACCATATCCTAAATTTTTGAGCTCCAAATCCATCGTATAATCCGAATACAAGTTGTTTTCAATGTCCGTTGTTGTCTGATCCGCAAGGGATTTTACATCCGGGCACCATTCTTGTTCCAGACTGTCAACAATCGCACGTGGATACGACGATTCATGGATTTTAACAGCGATACTACGCGGAGTATATTGTGTAAAGGAGCTAGGAATAGCAGCTAAACCACCAGGATTTTCTGGCGATAGTCAATCAGCCTTACCTTGTCGTTTGACATTGGTACAACTGTTTTGTTTATGATCCTCACCGAGACATAAATAACAAACATGGCGTCGTCCACATTTCTTGCCATTGCAATATCTATAATTGAACGCCCAGCACACACCTTTATCCGGAGAGTCTTTTGTAGTTGATGACGGCGACGATTTGGGCTTGTTCTTGGATCGCTGCATCGCCACCGTGCTGTCCACTCCCAAATTCTTGTAAATAGCCTCTGGTACTCCATACTTAAATGCCTTCGGACCCTTCAACTTGGCGATTTTACGGACGTCCGCATCGTAGGCTACCAGGCTCTCCGTGGTGTAGACTTTGGTGGCTGCCTTATCTGCGATGAATCGGAGATGATCCATCATTCCAGCGATGTGGATCCCTGCAGACATGGAAGCGACCATCAAAGCCACAAATGCACTGACAAAAATGGCAAAGGTAAGTGCCTTCTTGTCTCCTTTAGGCAAATATGGCCGCAGGCTGAATCGATGTTTAACATTTTCTGACCGTAAAGGCTTGACAGTGGTGGACCTGGCGAAAAAATTCTAGCAGCAGGGAACATGTGAGGCTAATGGCGTCCATAGATACAATGAATTGCCGCCAAGAAGTACCATGTGACTACATGATAATCATGAATATTCATAGAAAGCCTCCGATACAATTTGTACATGTTCCCTAAAATATATATTAATATAATGAATCATAATTATATTATACATAAACCCGTCAGGCAGAATATCTGCTAGGACTCCATGTGGTCTATTAGGCTTAAACGGGTTAAACTCATAGAAAATTCCAGTATTATCAAGTACAAAATCACGTTGAAACAAATCAGGCAACAAATAGATAATACCGACTCCAGTATATCAGTGAGTTAAAAGTACTAGTGTCTTATAAGTTGTGCGTTATCCAATTGCAAGTTCCGTCCTAGTGTTCAAGCCAATATATCTTCATATACCAACATTATCCTTAGAAGATTCAATATAGACAATTGCAGGTTGCAGAAGGCTTTGACGGTGTACGTGGCCCTTAAGCTTGTTGGTCTGTCGTGTAGAGGGGGTACGGTTTGAGTCCAGACATGGACACTATAGCTAGTCTCTGGATGTGCAGCCACACTTTAATTGTTGTCAACGCATTCATTGCACGAAGGTAGTATTTAAACCCGTCAGACCATCAGACTGGTTAAGTTAGCAACAGGTCAGCCGCATCTTTAGGTCCACGTCCCAGGGACTGTCCAGTCAGGAATGAAGCTGTGTGTAGTGGCATGGCTGGGCACTAGAAGATGAGTGAGCTGGAAATGTGTGCCTCCGGAAAGCCGCAGCAGTCTGGTGGGGTGGAGGACTGACACTACTGGAAATGGAATTAGTAATACAATTTAAGAAACATGAAGATGTGATACTATCGGCCTGGGTTACATCAACCAAAGCACAGTGTTACTGAAATTGTAGATGTCGTTCTAAAATGTCTAACAGGATTTGAAATGCTAAGCCCCGCCCACAGTTCATGCGCGCACAATTTTACTTATCTCATGGGAATCACAGTGCACGTGGGCAGTTTTAACCTATAACCCGCCGGCTAGTGGCGCGACTCTCACAAACCAAGAATACATAATATTCTGTGCCTGATCGACCTTACTTTTTCACTAACTAGTAGTAACTGTTCTGACATATTACTGTCAAGTGAAAATGTAATCAAATGTATATTTGGATTAACCACATGTATGTGAATGTAAATATTAAAGTTGAAGATTAGAAGTTTCCTACTTAGTTTTAAGTACTTCAATTCATTGCGGTCTAATTTTCAATGATGAGAATTCTATCCAAATTATTAATCAAAACCGGACCTGTACTGATTAATTATCAACCAGTATCAATAAATCTTTATTAAAAAAACTAAAATGTATACAGAACAAAACCGATCCAATAAAATACGAAGGAAGGAGATTTTTTTCCTAACAAGTTTATTCATCTATATTTATATGTAACAGACTTTGTTTCGAAATGCAAACACAATTACAGCAGCATTTAGGCTTCTTATTTCGTAAATTAAAGTTTACCATAACATTATGCCAGTGCTCTCTTTTTTTTGGTATCAAACCCAAGAGTCTATGTCGGTTATATAGTCCAGTTTTTGAGCTCTCATCAACTGCCTCGTCATGGGGTTGGTACCCGTGTTGTCTTGGAGGCATAGTGCAGCTGTAGAAAGTCTTTTGCGAAACAAATTATTTAAGCGGATGCGCTCGGTTAGAGGAATTCCAAAATCAGTGGGCAGCTCGAGAGACAAGGGCTGACTTTCTCCAGCGAAACAAATTATCACTGGGCCCGACCAAGCTACCGTAATTCGTCGGGAGAGGAGACCTGGTCGTTGGAGCAGCATCTTGGGGCTCACCACCCTGTCGATGAAGTGGATGTCAGCCGGAATGGGGGCTAGCGGTACAGTGATGGACTCCCAACGACAGCAGATCCTTAAGCAGAACTCCACGGGAGCAGACTGTCAACTACCGCACAGGAGACTGCGGACCGACTTGACAAGTTTGGAACAGCTCCTACAAAATTGCCACCCGAGCCACACGGTCAAGGCCATGACCAACAACTCATTAGGGCGTAGTCTCCATGGGGTTGGTAGGGAATGGTTTCGCCGTAGGCCGGGAACGCTCTGCACGCCAGGTGTCCAGACTAGTATTGAGAAGCGCGTCCATGTTCATGTTGACTGGGGTTGTGTCTGAGACCAGTGTAAGGAGGCTTATTTGTACCCCTTGACTGCCGGGAGACCCCACCTGTAAGACCTGGGTAAGGGGCTTCATCCAGTGACCAAGGACAACTGGCTTTGGGGCACTAGTCACTTTCTCTGCATTGGCTTCTCCGGCAAAGGTTTCAAGACGTGAGCACTCTCAGCTGTAGAGAGATGGGCACGGGACTTCAATCCTAAAGGTTTTGTTGGCGACTGTGGTGGTTTCCTCTTAACGACTCCAAAGTCGCACCTTTCCTCCGTTATGTTGGCGTCAAAGAGCGGGAAACACACCTTCAAAGTACCGCAGTATTCCTATGTGTTGACTTCCCTAGGTCACGCACCACCCCGTTCTTTAAAGTGTTCTCTTCACCTTCACCAGCCCTCTCGTTTCGTGCTCGTTTACACAGTACCTGAAGGCGCGCCTCATCTCCCCACTGACGGGGCTTCCCTTAGTCGAGTGTGTGGTGATTTCCTTTTGTCTCTGAGGCACGTGCCCACAACGGTTGGCCGGTAGCCCATGGGTACAAATACCCAGTAAGAACTGGCATGATGTCACTCTCGTCACTACCAGCAAAGACAACATAACCACCCAGATCTAGCAACATGTCGCAGCAAGACCTTTTCGATTCCACCGCGGACCTTCCGTCGGCTGTATACCGGGGGATGATGTCCGACCAGGACATGCAATTGGATGGGTCGTTCCTTAACTCTACTCCGCCGCCGTGGGCGGTACTTCAAGGGCCATGTCGATGGCCAGCACATCCGAGATCAACTTGGGGCTGCAGCTAGAAACCTCCATTGCTTCTGAGCCTGGTACCGATGTATCATACCAGCCGGCCCCTTTCACCAGCAGCCAGCCGACCGGCGGATCTACGGGCAGCGGTCTGCCGACCAGGACCTCCAGCAGCCAGCCCACTCCTGCTTCCACCAGCGGACCTCAATTCTTTAATAGGGCGACTGTTGAAGCTATGATAAAGAACGCCTACAAGGAAGGCGAAGAGAGGACCAGAGAGTCCATGCGAGGGGTGATCGACGATTCCGTGGCTCTTGCCGTGGCTCGGCTAGCCAACGTCCCCGCACCAGCACCCGCCCGTACCCCGTAGCCCCGGACGATTTTTGAAGTGAGCATGATTATACAGTCGACCATTTCTCCTTCTACTTTGAATTTAGCTGGTCGCCTATTAAAGAAACCCTCCATGTTTCAAGGTTTTCAAGTTAGCATAATTGAAGTAGTACCTGTAATAATTTACACCAACAAACGTAAACTAATGAAGCGTCATGAGTACAATCAAAGAGTTTGATGTCATCTGTCTGTGCATGCCCACCCTGTTTAGCTACTTTGCAAGTGGAAATACTGGGTAACATTAGATATCTATTCCAGCGTGAGGTTTGTGCTATCTACAAGGCGCAGTCGCCTGAAGACCCCACCATGAAGTTCGACCTCTCAGATGGGTGGGTTTATTTTCCGTGGTGGTTTAATAGTTTATTTTTCACCTCAATATGAACTTAAATTTTCTTCTTCTTTCTAACTTTTTTTTGTTAAATACAGACCAAATAACTCGTCCCCCGGCCCTAAACGGTCCGAACCAGGTGGCAATATATATGAACTCACTAATTGTGACATGCTCTTCCAGTCTCATGGCCTTATATATATTGAATTGAGGTTATGTATATATTTAGGAGTCCAGGACTGACGGACCTATGTGAATAAATAATATTCCAATAAGCACTAAGTTGTACATATGTGTGAACATGCTAGGGTCAGATAGAGTCAATCACAATTCAGATTTATATTGCATGTTGAAATTAATTTCCACATAACGTGCCCGTTTCAGTGCGAGGTTTACCGACCCACACAACCAGGCAGTGGCTGAACGCATAGTCACTGATGTGCAGGTGGGCTATCCCGATTTCAGCCAGGCAGACATCATGAGTAAGTATTGAAGCTGCTAACAACGCTACATATTATTATTAATAGTGTATTTTTCATGTTCAAGTAGTTTCCAGAGTTTCGACTATGAAAGCCATTGAACCTTTCCCTGAACATATAAAGCCTTCTTGTCATGTTAAAACAGTGTTAACGTTGAATTTTTATCTTCTTTTCAGTCTCGTGCAAGGCATACCATCGCACCCAGTACACGAAGGCACGCAACGCGCACAAGGGACTGACTGGTACGAAGAATAAGAAGACTCTTATGCGCCATCATCGCAGTGAGGTTGGTTTTGTTTAAGACTGGTTAAAAATGTCCCACGTTGAAATGGAATTGGTGGTTATTTTCAATACACGTAGAAGAGTAGTACATGTCCTTCTGGCGAGTAGAAAGTGGGGACACTTAAAGGGTCAAATGTACTATGTAAAATTACCCGTAAATTTATGATTTACAAGCCATTGACGCCGGTAAATTATTCGTTTTCAGAAAATGAAACGACGAGCGGCCGCCCTTGAGCTGACAGACTGGAACGAGGAAAAGCGTGAACGGGTCAAGAAGGTGTTGACAGTCGACTACACCAGCGGGGAGGACCGCGACCCCACCGACGATGAAAAGACCCGCGTCATGGTGCCTTTCGTGTGGGAGAGCCCAGAGCTGACGCAGGTGAAAGCCGAGCTGGACTTCCTCAACAAAAAGCAAGCCAAGGCCCGGGGGCTGGGAGTCCGGATGCCCACCAAGCGGTCGGAGACTACAGACCCCAAAAACTTAAAACCCCCAGCCGACGCGCCCACATGGACCGTGCGCCAGCCCCCCCCCCCCGACCAACCCTGGAGTCACGGAAGTAGAAGATCTAAACTTGTAATAGCATTTAGCAACTTGCCATTTTATGTCATTTAAGATTGTAAAATATATATATATATATAGCATGTAGTAATAAATCAATATAATTAAAAATCATATAACAACAACACTCCCGAGTTTGCTTTGATGTACCTTCCACATGATAAACGTTCTCTCCATGTATTAGTATGTTCGAGTTGATACCATTTACTTAACATTTTAGGGTGTCACCTATCATATTAAGGGAAATATATATAGTTGTCTAAAAAATAATTGATCTTTACCTTTTCTTACATTGTATCTCAGTCAGAAAATAAACTTGAATCTAACAGTTAATAGAGAAAAATCAATGCTTTCATTTGATGTATCACATTTGTTAATTATTGATACGTATACCTAACCGTGCATATGCACGGCTAGAAACTGTTTTGGTGTTATCTTGAAATCCTTATCTTAACTCAATTGCAAGTTATCCATACCCCACATCTACCTTATGGTACTAGTTAGATATTGTCAGCTACATGCGCTACCCTTCCTGCTGTGTTTCCCATAGGTCACACACTCTTTCCTGACTAGTCCCGATGTTCTAACCTTTTTAAACAACACAGTGTATGTCTAATATGCACCATTTTCGAGTTAATGTTTTAGTACATAGTCTTATGCATGCTTTAGTACACGTCTTAACTCTGGTATTCATGGTTTGGTGGTAGGCCTCTACTCGACGAGAAGTCTGTGACAGGGTTTTCCCCGGGCCCTTACAGCCGGCTGTAATGACCAGCTGTAATTCTGATCGAGTGGCTGTGAAGTACTGCTAAAGTTCGTCAAACTTATTGGAATATACAGAAAAAGTAATTATCAATTAAATTACCAGCTATCATATGATTGGGAAGGTGAGAGCCGGCTATAATTATGCGATGGGGAGAACCCTGTTGACTGTGTACATGTGGGACTTGACACGAGATAAGGAGACTCTCCCTCAACTTCCCGTCTCGACTTCCTGTCCACGAAGCTTTGAACACTCCTGTTTCCTTCCCGTAAACAGGCTTAGGACTTCCCGTCTCGAATTCCCGTCCATGAGGCCTTGAGTTGAACACTCCTCCTTCCTTCCCGTCAACAGGCTTCTCTGATGCATCCGAAACCATGGTATGGTTAGATTAAACACCTCAGTAAACGGGGTAGCCCAGAATTAGTTCTACTAATCATGCATATGGTTAGTGCGAATGCAATGAGAAAAAGTTCAGTTCCTTACTTTCATGGAGAAACGATGCCCCTGACGTTGGTAGTCTACAGCATGCCTTTTTGGAATCGGCAGAGGAGTTGTGGATCAGCTGGGCAGTCTCTGCAAAAGATCGGTCTGTCCGGATCCTCTTCTTCTAAGCACACCTGTCGAAAACAGGATTAGACCAAACTAAAAATTAGAAGATGCCATAAATAGGCATTCCAGACATTGTTATTGTACAGATACTTTTTACCGAAAAGCAAAATTGTATCTACTGGCTAGATCTCATGGGAGGTCTCTTGTTGTTCTTTGCCTTCAATCTAAGTAGTCGAGAAGTAACCCTCACCTGTAATTGATGTCCCTGATGTTGGTGCAGCGTTGGGGTGGTGAGGCATAGTCTTCTTAGGATACTGCGTTGGAATCAACAGGGGAGTTGTGGCTCAGCTTGTTTAGCATCAGTAAAACGACAGTCCTTACGCTTCTCCTAGGCACACCTGTCGAAAACAGGATTAGAACAAACTAAAACTTAGAAGATGCCATAAATAAGCATTCCAGACATTGTTATTGTACAGATACTTTCTACCGAAAAGCAAAATTGTATCTACTGGCTAGAGCTCATGGGAGGTCTCTTGTTGTTCTTTGCCTTCAATCTAAGTAGTCGAGAAGTTACCCTCACCTGTAAATGATGTCCCTGATGTTGGTGCAGTCTTGGGGTGGCGAGGCGTAGTCTTCTTAGGATACCGCGTTGGAAACAACAGTGGAGTTGTGGATCAGTTTGTAAAGTATGAGTAAAACGACAGTCCTTCCGCTTCTCCTAGGCGTAGTCTTCTTAGGATACCGCGTTGGAAACAACAGTGGAGTTGTGGATCAGTTTGTAAAGTATGAGTAAAACAACAGTCCTTCCGCTTCTCCTAGGCGTAGTCTTCTTAGGATACCGCGTTTGAATCAAGAGGGGAGTCGTGGACGGCTTGTGAAACGATCACTAAAACGACAGTCCTTCTGCTCCTCTTAGGCACACAGCTGTTGGCAAACATGATTAGAATAAGTTAATACCTTGAATATGCGGTAAATTTGCATCCATATGATGATAAAGCCCATCCGAGCCCAGCCGCACAGAGCCCAGCCCCAACAATATTTCTAACTACCCAGTTCAAAATCTGTCAGGCCCGCCCGCAACTGGTGATAACTGACCTGTATACCTGTATGTCCTATGTCAGACCGAAGAAGTTTTTCGACTGAAAAGGTCCGAAAAATACATAGCCTTTTTTCAAAATCTTTCTACAATTCAGCCCTGGCCCTCATAAAATGGCGTTTATCACACATAATTTGTTTAGAATCATCCCCGCCCGGTTAATCATATGTACCTACACAATTCAAGTTACATGAGGTGAATTCAACGTGGAGCATGCTCTGCAAATAAACAGTTAGCTCACAGCCTATGCTCGGGGAGCCTTGGTACTTGGCCCAGGGTTTCTATGTGCCGCTACAGAGTGGATGACTGATTATACTTTTTGTTAGAATCCCTGGGCTTGAAGTGTGGGACTTAGTGCTGAGATTCTTGCTTATATATATATTCCCAAAGCTCCCTACACATGGACAGTGTACGGTAAGTTGAAAAAGTAAGGTGAACGCAACAAATCAGGTTCTGCAAAAAAAAAATTAAAAAATTAGACCATTTGGGTAACGGAACTCCTTATAAGCCTATGGGTTGAGTTACCGTGAGGATAGAGTTCTAGGTGCATGTGCGGTAGATGCCGGCGAGCAGAGGAAGTAGTACTACTAGACGTTCTATTGCCGAGTTCTGTAGAAGCTGGCAGCTCGGGGGGCCGGGTGTTTTTGTTCTGACTATTTTGACTAGCGACCCCCTAAGTACTCGTAAGACCGACTTGATTTCCCACAACCCCTTATAAATGAATTTTTCTTTTTGATATGCAAACACACCATCTTTTGTATGACATGTACAGTATCACATGTACAGACAGTTTTAGATATATCACAGACACTTGTAACCCGTTACGCACCGCTTTTAACAATAGATTACCGACTTTCGTCAGACAGACAAAAATAGCACAGACAGTTAAATACATTTACAATTATGCGTGTTTTTCATCTGCAAACACACCATCTTTTGTCTCACATGAACAGTATCACATGTACAGACAGTTTTAGATATATCACAGACACTTGTAACCCGTTACGCACCGCGTATAACAATAGATTGCCGACTTAAGAAACCTAAATTGGTACAATATTAATACAAGTATATAGTCTTTTTCAAAAGTAGAGGACTCGCTAGTTGAACCTTACAAAAAAGATCAATTTGTATGTACATTTCTATAATAAAAGTGACCGTCTTTAGGAAAGCCCTTGGATATATAAAAAAACTGATGGCATTAGTTTTTTTTTTGGTCGTTTTTGTCACTGGTAAAAGACTTGCAGGCATCATACCGCCCTCCCCAAAAATTAAAGGAATTTAAAGTTTTTTTCGTAAAAATAAAGCAATTTAAAGGAATTTACAGGGATTTTAGGAAAAATAAAGGAATTTTAAAGGAATTTACACAGATTTTAGGAAGAATAAAGGAATTTTAAATGAATATTAAGAAAACTTAAGAAGAATCAAGACTTGAGAATAAGAATTTTGCGTATTTTAAAAAAAACAAAGGAATTGAAAGGAAATTCCTTTAAAATAAAGGAACGGTATGATGCCTGGAGTTGACAATGACAATAAGAATTGTAATCTCTCACAATAATAAAGGTTAAAATCTAAGCTTTCTGGGACTTTTTGAATTTTTTTGATATGATAATTAGAACAGAAGCTGTCAATTGTCAAACCTTAAAATTATATGAAATTAGGGGTCCGTTTTTATCCAGATTTTCCATAGCAAAGTCGCTGATAATTTGTCTTACTTCGCATGATAAAATGACTCATAACATTTGAATGGCTCATCCAATCGTCATGAAATAAAAACTGAATATCTTAGAATCACGGGACCTTTTGGAAAATATTTGTGTAAGGATGATGGAACTCAAACTAAATTTTCGTCTGGCATTGCTAGTAATACAGGGTGCCCACGCTTTTTCAGAAATCAAAATAAGACGAAAATAAGACCTTTATAAGGCCAAACAAAAAAAATTGTTGTGTTCAGGTAACCCTACCTACCCTAAATTATTGGCCCTACCCTAACTTTTTTTTAAGGAAATGTTTTTTTTTTCAGAATCCAAAGAATTGACCTAAAGTACCATGGAAAACCATAAAACAGCACATGGATACTCAGGGCATGTATTTTAGGTGCTAAAAATGCTCTGAGAATATTTGGGATATCTTTTTTATTTCCGACACTGGACGGGTCATTTTAGGTATGAATCTCGCATATTCAAAAGAAGAGAGGGATATATATTTAGTTTGCTACCCATTACAGCTTTAAAGAATTGAGTGACAAAACATGGTTTGAGAGTAGCAACTTTTCCCACACGCATGTGCAGTGCCCATTATAGTCGTATTATCGCCCACCGCCGACTTTCCACATTCGCCGACTTTCCAGATGTGACAGCGGATCCAGAGTTTCAAAAAGGGTAGACCTATGGCTCATGCTGTGCTGGGCATTCGGCAATGCGCAATCGCTTGCAGTCGCGGATTATCGTCTATATTACTTAAATACCTATATTTAACTATGTTAATCATAATTTACTAATATTAAGTTCATGTTTTCTTTAAAATGCCATTTCAATTTGTTAAGATAAATAAATATTAAAGGGTTCCTTGCACAAACATTTTCAAAAGATTTTTTTATTCAATTAGTTTATCGTTGGTATTCTTAAAATTTTTCAAAAGAGAAGAATTGGAAAATAACAAAGTATTAATAAATGTTAAAGCCTGCGCGCAACCCCCTAAATCTGCCACTGACTACAGTGTCCAGGTGCGGACCCAGGAATTTGTAGGGGGGGGGCAAAAACATGATTTTTCACTAAAATCCTGCAGAAAAATCCCGTACTTATTTCGATTAAATGTATAACATTCAAGTTACGCTGGTGCTTTGCCGAAAACCGGTCGAAACCGATATTTGACCAGCATCGTTTTAAAAAAATGATAGTAAAAAAAACCCCAGAACATTCACTGATTGGATGTGACTCGTTTTGAACCATAACTGATATCAGGCCTCAAAGCGGTGATCATGAAAAAAAAGGTCCCTTTAAAAGGCCATAATTTAAGAAATAAAGGTCGGATAAGGGAAAAAAAGGTCATTTAAAATGCATAGTTTTAACTAATTTCCTTATGAATTTAGACAAAAAACACATGTTTCATTGTTCCTTTATGTTTGGCACTACTCCTTTTAAAGAAATCAACATTATTTTTCACTTTTGGATTGAAATCGACGACATCCAGTCCAAGACAGTAAGCAGTGGTTAGTCAGTATGTTTCTTGAACCACTCTTTGTTGGTTGAACAGGATTATAGAATTTTCGGTAGACCCTAGAAATGACTTGTCTTTTTTTTCAAAAAGCGGTCAACAATAACCCAGCATTTCAAAATCTCAATTTCTCAGAATTCTTAATTTGCTCTTAAAGAATAATATCTCTGATGATAAGATCAGAATTTCCTGGGTCAAAAATGACACTCATCATACATTTAAATTAGCCATATTACCATTGAAGTGCATCATTTTTTACAGATTCACTACAATTTCCTGTGTTTCCTCGAGATTTGTCAAGGATTCCTTGTCATTTATACCAATTTTTACACTTATAAAAAAAAAAAGGTTTTAAAGGTTTTAAAGGTCCCGCTTTGAGGCCTGTTATATGACTAAAGTTGATACATGCAGTGACATAACAATAATGTAGTAGTATTGGATAACACCATTACTTAACTGTTCATTCATTTTTCTTCCACTTCACTTTTATATCTAAGCCAGCAAATTGTAAGGCTGGCGGTTCCTGGAAGATGGGCTTTGGAAGCCGAAGGACTGTATGATGATTCTAAGTTCAAAAAAAAAAAAGAAAAAGAATTAGATAGGTTTTGCGTA
This sequence comes from Lepidonotus clava, assembly GCA_936440205.1. Taxonomy (NCBI): domain Eukaryota; kingdom Metazoa; phylum Annelida; class Polychaeta; order Phyllodocida; family Polynoidae; genus Lepidonotus; species Lepidonotus clava. Next base: position 43,219,668 of record OW387146.1, on the reverse strand, counting down.
CTCTTTGATGTTTGTTTGTTTCATAGAGTCCAGGCTAATAAGGTGTCTCCATCGTGAACGGGACGATGTGAATGTACAATTTCCAACCCGGCTTTATTTAAGTTGTTGCGTAAAAGAATACTTATATCAGGGACAGATTTAGGGGGGTGCCCACCGGGCGCGCGCCCCCCCTATTTTTGGCGAAATTTAGATTTTTTTAATGTAAAACTGTTTATCCCAGAGGGGGAGCCGGGACTTTTTTTAATATAGGCGCCCCCCCTTTCTTGAATTCCTGGATCCGCCCCTGTATATGGAAGTAATATGTATGAAAAGGATTGTATGGTTTAAATTCATGACTTAGAACATTCTTATATTGCAAGTATTGTTTGGGTATACGTAGAGATTCCACGTTAGGCGACAGACTAATATTGCCATATTGGCCACCGGGGCCCGGTCCACAAAGCCTGGAGAAAATATGATGAACAAGTATTTAGTAGTGTCATTGCACAACTTTGAGTACTACAGTTTCTTAAACAAAAGTAAATACAATCGAGTGGCTACTCTTATAAGAATTTCCCACTGTGCCCCGCCCACAGAGCCTGTTATTGAAAGAACCATCCCCGACCACGAAGCGTATGCACAGGCCTTATCAGCATTATGTAATAACCCTCCAACGCTGAGCCTGCTCCAACACGTTCCTTTGTCCAGCCTCCACTGAAGCGTGACTGCTGACCTTAATTCGTTGGAGATGACTCCATTAAGTTCTTCTTTTTGAGGAGATTATGCAGGCAACATATACATATACCTCATGCACAAGGACAAAGTGCCCAGAAATATATATAGTGCGTTTAAGACCCTTAAAAACATGTAGGAGTTTTTTCAAAAGTGTTGTATAGTTTATTAGTTGGGCATTGTTTGTTTCGCATGAATATTAATGTGGAAAGAGATTAGAAGATGGATATATAAATTCAGCAGACTATACATGTACAGTAAAACATTCCGTGTTGCGTAATTCAGTACCGATGAAATAAATATGGAAATGTTGCAATTGTGAGTTTATTGGCGTATTTTCCTGCAAGTGCCCATGCAATAATTTACAAATTAACAGTGGTAAAACTGATCTAAGACCGTCGTGTTAGGAAGACCCCCATGTCAACCCTGATCTAAGACCCAGTTGACCGATTTGAAAATAAGGTTATTTATTGTCTGAAAAATAAATCATGCATATCTAAAGAACAATCCTGAGTTTGGTTTTACGTCGGCTGAAAGCTTTTTCAGATCGTCGAAAATTTCCGTATCCTATCTCAGTACGGTCGTGTTTTTCTTGTCTAAAAATGAGTTTTAAATGGTTTTATTTAATAAATGTCATGATTTTCCGTTGAAAAGACGTTGTCCTTCATGTGATAGCCATTCAGACTTTGCAGTTGTTATAGGAACATGCGCCATACTCTACAGTACTATACCCCTTTCAAGTAGAAACTGGAAAAGGAGAAAGCCGAGGGTGGGACTTCATATGAGGAGTCCCATTGCACAGATGGATTTCCAAAACATTTTGTTCACACTTTTTGTCAGAACTTGTAAAGGAAAGGGGGGGTTGGAAAGCAGTAAAGTGTGGAGCTTTCCATTTTTTCTTGCTAACTTTAGGGGCGTCTACATGACATTTTGGAAAGGGAGGTGGACATTATTAGAAAATAAAACTAAAATGTGGAACTTTTCCATACTTTCCTACAAATTGAGGGGGTTCTACATAACATTTTGGAAGATCAGGTGCCCTTTGCTTGGAAATAGCGACTACCTATGAGCATAAGAGGCACTGGTCCATGATCAGAGGGCAGGAGATATAGACTGCTTACCATTTAAAGTTTTATAAGAGGCACAGTGCTCCCATGAAAGCTCTTTGCACACACTGAGCGTGAGTAAAGGCGCACCAGTCTAACTTGCGCTAACCGCTGCGCACAGTAGGAGAAGTTACATAAATGCCCAAAAAACATAGCTGAGCTTGGCCAAAACTTTGCATGTGTTGAGAGAAGGGAGCATTGTCCTTTATTGGCGTGATGGGACTGTGCATTTGGGGCGTGAATTAGGTTTATGCAATACGGGACAGGGGTACAAAATAAGGTTATTACCAAACAGTGTGTTGGTCATACTATGACTATTTCATGATTTTGGCGAAGAAAGACTGGCATGGACTGTGCCCGACTTACATAATGTGCTGTTGCGCAGCAAATATCGAAAACGACACAAGGCTCAGTTTTTCCTGTGAAAGGGGACAAAAAATCACCTCCTCCATCAGATGACACACAACTTTCAAAGGCCAGCCAAATAGTCTATGGCTTCCTAGATTCAACCACCTGATATGAAACCAACAAGAACAGTGTCCAAAGACATTGGTGTCTTAAGTTTATTGAAAGTGGCAGGTTACCATCAATTTTGCAGGATAAAGGACTATGCCCCAGTTTGGAAGACCTTGGCTTCATGCCCTTCAAATAGAATGTCTTTGGACACTGTGCTTGTTGGTTTCAAAGTAGTGTGCCCAGCCATGGTGGAGGCCGCTTTATATTGCTATTTGATGAGCGTGAAGTGAAGATCTTCTAAATTGAGGCATAGTCCTTCATCTTGCAGCTAACTCCTTGAATTTTACGCACCAATCTTTTGGGACAATTTGGTCATCGGGGCTATATCAGCTTCGTGAATCTAGGAATGTCTAGACTATATGGTTGTTGCTTGAAAGTTTTACGTCCATCAGTGGCAGAGGACACGTTTTTCAGCCTTTGAAGGATATCAGTTCAAGATCTTAGAGGTAGAGCAAAGTTGTTGCTAACTTGCCCCTTTCAATTTAACTTAAGACACCAATGTCTTTGGACACTGTGCTTGTTGGTTTCATATCAGGTGGGTGAATCTAGGAAGCTCTAGACTATTTGGCTGGCCTTTGAAAGTTGTGTGTCCACTGGTGGCAGAGACCCCTAAATTCGGCCTTCAAGGCTGTCACTTCAAGATCTTTGAAACTGCTGCAAATTTATTTATCCTGCTGCCTAGTACTTGAATGTTGCACACCAACGTTTTGGGATACTGTGGTCATCCGTGCGGTAATCAGGTTTGTGAATCTAGGAAGCTCTAGACTGTTTCGTGGGCCTTTGAAAGTTGTTCATGCACCCATGGCAGGGGCCACTTTTAGGGCACTGTCAGGGTGTCTCTTCAAGAGGACTTAAAAACTGGGGCATAGTCCTTAAGCCTGCGGCCAATTCCCTGAATTTTACACCCCAATCTTTTTGGACAATGTGGTCTCCAGGCCTATATCAGCTTTGTGAATCTAGGAAGGTCTAGACTACATGGTTGCTGTTTGAAAGTATTGCGACCATCAGTGGCAGAGGCCACGTTTTTCAGCCTTTGAAGGATATTAGTGCAAGATCTTAGAGGTAAGGCAAAGTTGTTGATAACCTGCCCCGTTCAATAAACTTAAGACACCGATGTCTTTGGACACTGTGCTTGTTGGTTTCATATCAGGTGGGTGAATCTAGGAAGCTCCAGACTATTTGGCTGGCCTTTGAAAGTTGTGTGTCCACTGATGGAGGAGGTCACTTTTTCTCCCCTTTGAAAGCTATGTCTGTTCAAGTATAAACCAGGGCAAAGTTGTCTATCCTGGGCACTGGTCAATGAATTTGACACCCCATTGTCTTTTGACACTGTTCTTGTTGGGGCTATATCAGGTTTGTGATTCTACTAAGCTCTAGAACTTTTCAAAGTGGTGAGTCCACTGGTGGCAGAGCCCACTAATTTCGGCCTTCAAGGCTGTCACTTCAAGATCTTTGAAACTGTTGCAAAGTTATCTATCCTGCAGCCTAGTCCTTGAATGTGACACACCAACGTTTTGGGATGCTGTGGTCATCTGTGCAGTAATCAGGTTTGTGAATCTAGGAAGCTCTAGACTGTTTGGTAGGCCTTTAAAAGTTGTGCATACACCCATGGCAGGGGCCACTTTTCGGGAACTACCAGGCTGTGTTTCTTCAAGTGGAAGCTGCCGCAAAAAGTGTTTTATCTACATGCCCGTCAATGAAGTTGACACACCCATATCTTTTGACACTGGGGTCATTGGGACTCCATCAGGTTCATGAATCTAGGAAGCTCTAGAATATTTTATTGGCATTGGGAAATAGTGTGTCCAGCAATGGTGGAGGCCTCTTTATCTTGCTATTTGAAGGGCATGAAGCCAAGGTCTTCAAAACTGGGGTATAGTCCTTTATCCTGCAAAGTTGTTGGTAACCTGCCCCTTTCAATAAAATGAAGACATCAATGTCTTTGCACACTGTCCTTGTTGGTTTCATATCAGGTGGGTGAATCTAGGAAACTCTAGACTATTTGGCTGGCATTTGAAAGTTGTGTGTCCACTGATGGAGGAGGCCACTTTTTCTGCACTTTGAAAGCTATGTCTGTTCAAGTCTAAGCTGGGGCAAAGTTGTCTATCCCCGGCATTGGTCAATGAATTTGACACCCCATTGTCTTTGGACACTGTTCTCATTGGAGCTATATCAGGTTTGTGAATCTAGTAAGCTCTAGACTATATGGTTGCCTTTTCAAAGTGCTGAGTCCATTGGTGGCAGAGGCCCTAAGTTCGGCCTTTAAAGCTGTCACTTCAAGATCTTTAAAACTGCTGCAAAGTTGTTAATCCTGGAGCCTAGTCCTTGAATGTGACACACCAACTTTTTGGGATAATGTGGTCATCTGTGCGGTAATCAAGTTTGTGAATCTAGGAAGCTCTATACTGTTTGGTGGGCCTTTGAAAGTTGTGTGTCCACTGATGGAGGAGGCCACTTTTTCTCCACTTTGAAAGCTATGTCTGTTCAAGTCTAAGCTGGGGCAAGCTTGTCTATCCTGGCAAAGTTGTTGGTAACCTGCCCCTTTCAATAAACTTAAGACATCAATGTCTTTGGACACTGTGCTTCTTGGTTTCATATCAGGTGGGTGAATCTAGGAAGCTCTAGACTATTTGGCTGGCCTCTGAAAGTTGTGTGTCCACTGATGGAGGAGGCCACTTTTTCTCCCCTTTGAAAGCTATGTCTGTTCAAGTCTAAGCTGGGGCAAAGTTGTCTATCCTGGGCACGGGTCAATGAATTTGACACCTCATTGTCTTTTGACACTCTTCTCATTGGGGCTATATCAGATTTGTGAAGCTAGTAAGCTCTAGACTATATGGTTGCCTTTCCAAAGTGGTGAGCCTATCGGTGGCAGAGGCCCATAAATTCGGCCTTCAAAGCTGTCAATTCAAGATCTTTAAAACTGCTACTAAGTTATTTATCCTACAGCCTACTCCTGGAATGTGACACACCCAAGTTTCTGGACACTGTGGTCATCTGTGCGGTGATCAGGTTTGTGAATCTACGAAGTTCTAGACTATTTGGTGGGCCTTTGAAAGTAGTGTGCCCAGCCATGGTGGAGGCTGTTTTATCTTGTTATTTGAAGGGCATGAAGTCAATGTCTTCAAAATTGGGGCATAGTCCTTTATCCTGCAGCCAATTCCCTGAATTTTACACCCCAATCTTTTTAGACAATGTGGTTATCGTGACTATATCAGCTTCATGAACCTAGGAAGGTCTAGGCTACATGGTCGCTGTTTGAAAGTATTGGGTCAATAAGTGGCAGAGGCCACGTTTTTCAGCCTTTGAAGGATATCAGATCATGATCTTACAGGTAGGGCAAAGTTGTTGGTAACCTGCCCCTTTCAATGAACTTAAGACACAAAAGTCTTTGGACACTGTGCTTGTTGGTTTCATATCAGGTGGTTGAATCTAGGAAGCTCTAGACTATTTGGCTGGTCTTTGAAGGTTGTGTGTCCACTGGTGGCAAAGGCACCTGAATTCGAGCTTAAAGGCTGTCAAAGCAAGATCTTTAAAACTGCTGCAAAGTTATTTATCCTGCAGCCTAGTCCCGGAATGTGACACACCAACGTTTTGGGACACTGTGGTCATCTGTGTGGTAATCAGGTTTCTGAATATAGGAAGCTCTAGCCTGTTTGGTGGGCCTTTGAAAGTAATGTGCCCAGCCATGGTGGGGACGCATTATCTTGCTATTTGATGGGCATGAAGTGAATATCTTAAAAAACGGGGAATAGTCCTTTATTCTGCAGCCAATCCTTGAATTTTACACACCAATCTTTTGGGACAATGTGGTCATCGGGGCTATATCAGCTTCGCGAATCTAGGAAGGTTTAGACTACATGGTTGCTGCTTGAAAGTATTGCGTCCATCAGTGGAAGTGACCACGTTTTTCAGCCTTTGAAGGATATTAGATCAAGATAATACAGGTAAGGCAAAGTTGTTGGTAACCTGCCCCTTTCAATAAACTTAAGACACCAATGTCTTTGGACAATGTGCTTGTTGGTTTCATAACAGGTGGGTGAATCTAGGAAGCTCTAGACTATTTGGCTGGCCTTTGAAAGTTGTGTATCATCTGATGGAGGAGGCGATTTTTTCTCCCCTTTGAAAGCTTTGTCTGTTCAAGTCTAAGCTGGGGCAAGGTTGTCTATCCTGGCAAAGTTGTTGGTAACCTGCCCCTTTCAATAAACTTAAGACACCGATGTCTTTCGACACTGAGCTTGGTGGTTTCCTATCAGGTGGGTGAATCTAGGAAGCTCTAGACTATTTTGCTGGCCTTTGAAAGTTGTGTGTCCACTGATGGAGGAGGCAACATTTTCTGCCCTTTGAAAGCTATGTCTGTTCAAGTCTAAGCTGGGGCAAAGTTGTCGTTCCTAGACACTGGTCAATGAATTTGACACCCCATTGTCTTTGGACACTGTTCTCATCAGAGATATATCAGGTTTGTGAATCTTGTAAGCTCTAGGCTATATGGTTACCTTTTCAAAGAGGTCAGTCCACCGTTGGCAGAGCCCCCTAACTCTGGCCTTCAAGGCTGTCAATTCAAGATATTTAAAACTGCTGCAAAGTTATTTATCCTTCAGCCTAGTCCTGGAATGTGACGCAACAACGTTTTGGGACACTGTGGTCATCTGTGCGGTAATCACGTTTGTGAATCTAGGAAGCTCTAGCCTGTTTGGTGGGCCTTTGAAAGTAGTGTGCACAGCCATGGTGGAGGCCACTTTATCTTGCTATTTGATTGGCATGATGTGAAGATCTTCCAAAGTGGGGCATAGTCCTTTATCTTGCAGCCAACTCCTCAAATTTTACACACCAATCTTTTGGGACAATGTCGTCATTGGGGCTATATCAGCTTTGCAAATCTAGGAAGGTCTAGACTACATGGTTGCTGCTTGAAAGTATTGCGTCAATCAGTGGCAGAGGCCACGTTTTTCAGGCTTTGAAGGATATCCGTTCAAGATCTTACAGGTAGGGCAAAGTTGTTGGTAACCTGCCCCTTTCAATAAAATTAAGACACCAATGTCTTTGTACACTGTGCTTGTTGGTTTCATATCAGCTGGGTGATTCTAGGAAGTTCTAGACTATTTGGCTGGCCTTTGAAAGTTGTGTGTCCAATGATAGAGGAGGCCACTTTTTCCGCCCTTTGAAAGCTATATCTGTTCAAGTCTAAGCAGGGGTAAAGTTGTCTATCCTGGGCACTGGTCAATGAATTTGACACTCCATTGTCTTCGGACACTGTTCTCATCAGAGATATATTAGGTTTGTGAATCTAGTAAGCTCTAGACTATATGGTTGCCTTTTCAAAGTGGTGAGTCCACTGGTGGCAGAGGCCCCTGAATTCGGCCTTCAGGGCTGTCAATTCAAGATCTTTAAAACTGCTGCAAAGTTATTTATCCCACAGCCTACTCCTGGAATGTGACTTACCAACGTTTTGGGACAATGTGGTCATCTGTGCGTCAATTAGGATTGTGAATCTAGGAAGCTCTAGACTGTTTGGTGGGCCTTTCAAAGGAGTGTTCCCAGCCATGGTTGAGTCCGCTTCATCTTGCTATTTGATGGGCATGAAGTTAAGATCTTCAAAAGTGGGGCATAGTCCTTTATCTTGCAGCTAACTCCTCGAATTTTACACACCAATCTTTTGGGACAATGTGGTCATCAGAGCTATATCAGCTTTGCGAATCTAGGAAGGTCTAGACTACATGGTTGCTGCTTGAAAGTATTGTGTCCATCAGTGGCAGAGGCCACGTTTTTCAGCCTTTGAAGGATATCAGTTCAAGATCTTACAGGTAGGGCAAAGTTGTTTGTAACCTGCCCCTTTCAAAAAACTTAAGACACCTATGTATTTGGACACTGTGCTTGTTGGCTCTATACTGTTTGGTGGACCTTTGAAAGTTGTGTGTCCACTGATGGAGGAGGCCACTTTTTCTCCACTTTGAAAGCTATGTCTGTTCAAGTCTAAGCTGGGGCAAGCTTGTCTATCCTGGCAAAGTTGTTGGTAACCTGCCCCTTTCAATAAACTTAAGACATCAATGTCTTTGGACACTGTGCTTCTTGGTTTCATATCAGGTGGGTGAATCTAGGAAGCTCTAGACTATTTGGCTGGCCTTTGAAAGTTGTGTGTCCACTGGTGGCAGAGGCCCCTAAATTCAGCCGTCAAGGCTGTAAAAGCAAGATATTTAAAACTTCTGCAAAGTTATTTGCCCTTTGAAAGCTATGTCTGTTCAAGTCTAAGCTTAGTCTAGATTCGCGAAGCTGATATAGCTCCGATGACCACATTGTCCCAAAAGATGGTGTGTGAAATTCAAGGAGTTGGCTGCAGGATAAAGTACTATGCCCCGTTTTTGAAGATCTTCACTTCACGCCCATCAAATAACAAGATAATGCGTCCTCCACCATGGCTGGGCACGCTACTTTCAAAGGCCCACCAAACAGTCTAGAGCTTCCTAGATTCACAATCCTGATTAACTCACAGATGACCACAGTGTCCCAAAACATTAGTAAGTCACATTCCAGGAGTAGGCTGTAGGATAAATGACTTTGCAGTAGTTTTAAAGATCTTGAATTGACAGCCCTGAAAGCCGAATTCAGGGGCCTCTGCCACCAGTGGACTCACCACTTTGAAAAGGCAAGCATATAGTCTAGAGCTTACTAGATTCACAAACCTGATATAGCTCCAATGAGAACAGTGTCCAAAGACAATGGAGTGTCAAATTCATTGACCAATGCCCAGGATAGACAACTTTGCCCCTGCTTAGACTTGAACAGACATAGCTTTCAAAGGGGAGTAAAAGTGGCCTCCTCCATCAGTGGACACACAACTTTCAAAGGCCAGCCAAATAGTCTAGACTTCCTAGATTCACCCACCTGATATGAAACCAACAAGCACAGTGTCCGAAGACATTGGTGTCTTAAGTTTATTGAAAGGGGCAGGTTACCAACAACTTTGCCCTACCTCTAAGATCTTGAACTGATAACCTTTAAAGGCTGAAAAACCGGGCCTCTGCCACTGATGGTCGCAATACTTTCAAACAGCAGCCATGTAGTCTAGACCTTCCTAGATTCGCGAAGCTGATATAGCCCCGATGACCACATTGTCCCAAAATATTGGTGTGTAAAATTCAAGGAGTTGGCTGCAGGATAAAGGACTATACCCCACTTTGGAAGATCTTCACTTCCTGCCTCTCAAATAGCAAGATGAAGCAGCTCAACCATGGATGGGAACACTACTTTCAAAGGCCCACCAAACAGGTTGGAGCTTCCTAGATTCACAAACCTGATTACCGCACAGATGACCACAGTGTCCCAAAATGTTGGTGTGTCACATTCCAAGAGTAGGCTGTAGGATAAATGACTTTGCAGCAGTTTTAAAGATCTTGCACTCACAGCCTTGAAGGCCGAATTTAGGGGTCTCTGCCACCAGTGGACACACAACTTTCAAAAGCCAGCCAAATAGTCTAGAGCTTCCTAGATTCATAAACCTGATATAGCCCCAAGGACCCTAGTGTCCAAAGACACAGGTGTTGAAACTTCATTGACGGGCATGCAGGAAAAACAACTCTTGCCACAGCTTCCACTTGAAGAGACACCCTGGAAGTGCCCAAAAAGTGGCCCCTGCCATGGGTGTATGCACAACTTTCAAAGGTCCACCAAACAGACTAGAGCCTCCTGGATTCAAAAACCTGATTATCGCTCAGATGACCAGAGTGTCCCAAAACGTTGGTGTGTCACATTCCAGGACTAAGCTGCAGGATAAATAACTTTGCAACAGTTTTAAAGATCTTGAATTGACAGCCTTGAAGGCCGAATTTAGAGGTCTCCACCACCAGTGGACACACAACTTTCAAAGGCCAGCCAAATAGTTTAGAGCTTCCTAGATTCACAAACCTGATATGAAACCAACAAGCACAGTGTCCAAAGACATTGGTGTCTTAAGTCAAATTGAAAGGGGCAAGTTACCAACAACTTTGGTCTACCTCTAAGATCTTGAACTGATATCCTTCAAAAGCTGAACTGCCCCAGTCCCAAAACGTTGGTAAGTCACATTCCATGAGTAGGCTGTAGGATAAACACATTTCCAGCAGTTTTAAAGATATTGCTTTGACAGCCTTTAAGCTCGAATTTAGGGGCCTTTGCCACCAGTGGACACACAACTTTCAAAGGCCAGCCAAATAGTCTAGACCTTCCTAGATTCAACCACCTGATATGAAACCAACAAGCACAGTGTCCAAAGACTTTGGTGTCTTAAGTTCATTGAAAGGGGCAGGTTACCAACAACTTTGCCCTACCTGTAAGATCATAATCTGATATCCTTCAAAGGCTGAAAAACGTGGCCTCTGCCACTTATTGACCCAATACTTTCAAACAGCGACCATGTAGCCTAGACCTTCCTAGATTCATGAAGCTGATATAGTCACGATAACCACATTGTCTAAAAAGATTGGGGTGTAAAATTCAGGGAATTGGCTGCAGGATAAAGGACTATGCCCCAGTTTTGAAGACATTGAATTCATGCCCTTCAAATAGCAAGATAAAACAGCCTCCACCATGGCTGGGCACACTACTTTTAAAGGCCCACCAAATAGTCTAGAGCTTCCTAGATTCACAAACCTGATTACCACACAAATGACCACAGTGTCCAGAAACTTGGGTGTGTCACATTCCAGGAGTAGGCTGTAGGATTAATAACTTAGTAGCAGTTTTAAAGATCTCGAATTGACAGCTTTGAAAGCTGAATTTATAGGCCTCTGCCGCTGGTAGGCTCACCACTTTGGAAAGGCAACTATATAGTCTAGAGCTTACTAGCTTCACAAACCTGATATAGCCCCAATGAGAAGAGTATCAAAAGACAATGAGGTGTCAAATACATTGACCAGTGCCAAGGTTAGACAACTTTGCCCCAGCTTAGACTTGAACAGAAATAGCTTTCAAAGGGGAGAAACAGTGGCCTCCTCCATCAGTGGACACACAACTTTCAAAGGCCAGCCAAATAGTCTAGAGCTTCCTAGATTCACCCACCTGATATGAAACCAAGAAGAACAGTGTCCAAAGACATTGATGTCTTAAGTTTATTGAAAGGGGCAGGTTACCAACAACTTTGCCAGGATAGACAAGCTTGCCCCAGCTTTGACTTGAACAGACATAGTTTTCAAAGTGGAGAAAAAGTGGCCTCCTCCATCAGTGGACACACAACTTTCAAAGGCCCACCAAACAGTATAGAGCTTCCTAGATTCACAAACCTGATTACCGCACAGATGACCACAGTATCCCAAAACGTTGGTGTGTCACATTCAAGGACTAGGCTGCAGGATAAATAACTTTGCAGCAGTTTTAAAGATCTTGAAGTGACAGCTTTAAAGGCCGAACTTAGGGCCTCTGCCACCAATGGACTCAGCACTTTGAAAAGGCAACCATATAGTCTAGAGCTTACTAGATTCACAAACCTGATATAGCTCCAATGGGAACAGTGTCCAAAGACAATGGGGTGTCAAATTCATTGACCAATGTCCAGGATAGACAACCTTGCCCCAGGTTAGACTTGTACAGACATAGCTTTCAAAGGGCAGAAAAAGTGGCCTCCTCCATCAGTGGACACACAACTTTCAAATGCCAGCCAAATAGTCAAGAGTTTCCTAGATTCACCCACCTGATATAAAACCAACAAGCACAGTGTGCAAAGACATTGATGTCTTCATTTTATTGAAAGGGGCAGGTTACCAACAACTTTGCAGGATAAAGGACTATACCCCAGTTTTGAAGACCTTGCCTTCAAGCCCTTCAAATAGCAAGATAAAGAGGCCTCCACCATTGCTGGACACACTACTTCCAAATGCCAATAAAATATTCTAGAGCTTCCTAGATTCATGAACCTGATGGAGTCCCAATGACCCCAGTGTCAAAAGCTATGGGTGTGTCAACTTCATTGACGGGCATGTAGGAAAACGGTTCTAGGACATATACCCCCCGGACACATACCCCCTGGACACTTACACCCTGGACACTTACCCCCCGGACACTTACCCACTAGGACACTTACCCACTAGGACACTTTCCCCCTAGGACACTTACCTCCTAGGACACATACCCCCTGGACACATACCCCCTGGACACTTACCCCCTAGGACACTTACCCCCTAGGACACTTACCCCCCAACCTTGGCTTATAATGTAGAGGTAATTATGTGGTAAGAACTTAGTCTTTCTAATGGAAAGCAAACTAGATATATATCCCTCTCTTCTGATAGTTCTTTAGGATTCATACCTAAAAGGCTAACCCGTCCCTATTCCTAGTCACTATTTTCCACAGTGTTTAATAATGGGGAGAAAACTAGATATATATCCCTCTCTTCTGATAGTTCTTTAGGATTCATACCTAAAAGGCTAGCTCGTCCCTATTCCTAGTCACTATTTTCCACAGTTTTTAGGTTGGGGGGTTAGTGTCCTAGGGGGTATGTGTCCATGGGGTATGTGTCCTAGGGGGTAAGTGTCCTAGGGGGTATGTCTCCTAGGGGGTAAGAGTCCGGGGGGTAAGTGTCCAGGGGGTAAGAGTCCGGGGGGTAAGTGTCCAGAGGGTAAGTGTCCTAGGGGGTAAGTGTCCGGGGGGTAAGTGTCCTGTCACCAGGAAGGTTAACTTTTGCCGCAGCTTCCACTTGAAGAAACACAGCCTGGTAGTGCCCCAAAAGTGGCCCCTGCCATGGGTGTATGCAAAACTTTTAAAGGCCCACCAAACAGTCTAGAGCTTCCTAGATTCACAAACCTGATTACCGCACAGATGACCACAGTATCCCAAAACGTTGGTGTGTCACATTCAAGGACTAGGCTGCAGGATAGATAACTTTGCAACATTTTTAAAGATATTGAAGTGACAGCCTTGAAGGCCGAAATTAGTGGTCTCTGCCACCAGTGGACTCACCACTTTGAAAAGGTCTAGAGCTTATTAGATTCACAAACCTGATATAGCCCCAACGAGAACAGTGTCAAAAGACAATGGGGTGTCAAATTCATTGACCAGTGCCCAGGATAGACAACTTTGCCCCGGTTTATACTTGAACAGACATAGCTTTCAAAGGGGAGAAAAAGTGACCTCCTCCATCAGTGGACACACAACTTTCAAAGGCCAGCCGAATAGTCTAGAGCTTCCTAGATTCACCCACCTGATATGAAACCAACAAGCACAGTGTCCAAAGACATCGTTGTCTTAAGTTTATTGATCGGGGCAGGTTATCAACAACTTTGCAACAAGATCTTGCACTAATATCCTTCAAAGGCTGAAAAACGTGGCCTCTGCCACTGATGGTCGCAATACTTTCAAACAGCAACCATGTAGTCTAGACCTTCCTAGATTCATGAAGCTGATATAGGCCTGGGACCACATTGTCCAAAAAGATTGGGGTGTAAAATTCAGGGAATTGGCTACAGGATTAAGGACTATGCCCCAGTTTTGAAGACCTATTGAAGAGACACCCTGGCAGTACCCAAAAAGTGGGCCCTGCCGTAGGTACATGCACAACTTTCAAAGGCCCACCAAACAGTCTAGAGCTCTTAGATTCACAAACCTGACTACGCAGGGATGACAACATTATCCCAAAACGTTGGTCTGTCACATTCAAGGACTAGGCTGCAGGATGAATAACTTTGCCGCAGTTTCAAAGATCTTGAAGGGACAGCCTTGAAGGCCGAATTAGGGGTCTCTGCCACCAGTGGACACACAACTTTCAAAGGCCAGCAAATAGTCTAAAGCTTCCTAGATTCATATACCTGATATAGCCTCAATGACCCGAGTGTCCAAAGACACAGGTGTTGAAACTTCATTGACGGGTATGCAGGAAAAATATCTTTTGCCACAGCTTTGACTTGAAGAGACACCCTGGCATTGCCCAAAAAGTGGCCCCTGCCATGGGTGCATGCACAACTTTCAAATTCCCACCATGTAGTCTAGAGCCTCCTAGATTAACAAACCTGATTACCACACAGATGACCACAGTGTCCCAAAACGTTGGTGTGTTACATTCCAGGACTAGGCTGCAGGATAAATAACTTTGCAGCAGTTTTAAAGATCTTGCTTTGACAGCTTTGGAGGCCGAATTTAGGGGCCTCTGACACCAGTGGACACACAACTTTCAAAAGCCAGCCAAATAGTCTAGAGCTTCCTAGATTCACCTACCTCATATGAAACCAACAAGCACAGTGTCCAAAGACATCGGTGTCTTAAGTTTATTGAAAGGGGCAGGTTACCAACAACTTTGCCCTGCCTGTAATATCTTGATCTAATATCCTTCAAAGGCTGAACAACATGGCCTCTGCCACTTTTTGATGCAATACTTTCAAGCAGCAACCATGTAGTCTAGACCTTCCTAGATTCGCAAAGCTGATATGGCCCCAATGACCACATTGTCCTAAAAGATTGGTGTGTAAAATTCGAGGAGTTAGCTGCAAGATAAAGGACTATGCCCCAATTTTGAAGATCTTTACTTCATGCCCATCAAATAGCAATATGAAGTGGCCTCCACCATGGCTGGGAACACTAATTTTAGAGGCCCACCAAACAGGCTAGAGCTTCCTAGATTCAGAAACCTGATTACCGCACAAATGACCACAGTGTCCCAAAACGTTGGTGTGTCACATTCCAGGACTAGGCTGCAGGTTACAAACAACTTTGCCCTCCCCGTAAGATCTTGAACTGATATCCTTCAAAGGCCGAAAAACGTGGCCTCTGCCACTGATGGATGCAATATTTTCAAGCAGCAACCATGTAGTCTAGACCTTCCTAGATTCGCGAAGCTGATATAGCCCCGATGACCAAATTGTGCCAAAAGATTGGTGTGTAAAATTCAAGAAGTTGGCTGCAGGATAAAGGACTATGCCCCACTTTGGAAGATCTTCACATCATGCCTCTAAAATAGCAAGATGAAGCGGCCTACACCATGGCTGGGCACACTACTTTGAAAGGCCCACCAAACAGGCTAGAACTTCCTAGATTCACAAACCTGATTGCCGCACAGATGACCACAGTGTCCCAAAACGTTGGTGTGTCACATTCCAGGACTAGGCTGCAGGTTACAAACAACTTTGCCCTCCCCGTAAGATCTTGAACTGATATCCTTCAAAGGCTGAAAAACGTGTCCTCTGCCACTGATGGACGCAATACTTTCAAACAGCAACCATGTAGTCTAGACCTTCCTAGATTCACAAAGCTTATATACGCGGGAGACCACGTTGTGCCAAAAGATTGGGGTGTAAAATTCAGAGAATTGGCTACAGGATTAAGGACTATGCCCCTGTTTTGAAGACCACTTGAAGAGACGCCCTGGCAGTGCCGAAAAAGTGGCCCCTGCCATGGGTGCATGCACAACTTTCAAAGGCCCACCAAACAGTCTAGAGCTTCCTAGATTCACCCACCTGATGACCGCAGGGATAACCACATTATCCCAAAACGTTGGTCTGTCACATTCAAGGACTAGGCTGCAGGATAAATAACTTTGCAGCAGTTTCAAAGATCTTGAAGTGACAGCCTTGAAGGCCGAATTTAGGGGTCTCCGCCACCAGTGGACTCACCACTTAGAAAAGGCAACCATATAGTCTAGAGCTTCCTAGATTCACCCACCTGATATGAAACCAACAAGCACAGTGTCCAAAGACATTGGTGTCTTAAGTTTATTGAAAGGGGCAGGTTACCAACAACTTTGCCCTACCTGTATTATCTTGATCTAATATCCTTCAAAGGCTGAAAAACGTGGTCACTTACTATAGACTAGACTATATGGTTGCTATATGGCTATATGGTTGCCTTTTTAAAGAGGTGAGTCCACCGTTGGCAGAGCCCCCTAAATTTGGCCTTCAAGGCTGTCAATTCAAGATCTTTAAAACTGCTGCAAAGTTATTTATCTTGCAGCCTAGTCCTGGAATGTGACACACCAACATTTTGGGACAATGTTGTCATCTGTGCATTAATCAGGATTGTGAATCTAGGAGGCTCTAGACTGTTTGGTGGGCCTTTGAAAATAGTGTGCCCAGCCATGGTGGAGGCCGCTTTATCTTCCTATTTGATGGGCATGAATTGAAGATCCTCAAAATTGGGGCATAGTCCTTTATCTTGCAGCTAACTCCTCGAATTTTACACACCAATCTTTTGGGACAATGTGGTCATTAGGGCTATATCAGCTTTGCGAATCTAGGAAGGTCTAGACTACATGGTTGCTGTTTGAAAGTATTGCGTCAATAAGTGGATGAGGCCATGTTTTTCAGCCTTTGAGGGATATTAGATCAAGATATTACAGGTAGGGCAAAGTTTTTGGTAACCTGCCCCTTTCAATAAACTTAAGACACCAATGTCTTTGGACACTGAGCTTGTTAGTTTCATATCAGGATGGTGAATCTAGGAAGCTCTAGACTATTTGGCTGGCCTTTGAAAGTGGTGAGTCCACTGGTGGCAGAGGCCCCTGAATTTGGCCTTCAGGGCTGTCGATTCAAGATCTTTAAAACTGCTGCAAAGTTATTTATCCTACAACCTACTCCTGGAATGTGACATACCAATGTTTTGGGACACTGTGGTAATCCATGCGGTAATCAGGTTTGTGAATCTAGTGTTCCCAGCCATGGTGGATGACGCATTATTTTGCTATTTGATGGGCATGAAGTGAAGATCTTCAAAAATGGGGAATAGTCCTTTATTCTGCAGCCAACTCCTTGAATTTTACACCCCAATCTTTTGGGACAATGTGGTCATCGGGGCTATATCAGCTTTGCGAATCTAGGAAGGTCTAGACTACATGGTTGTTGCTTGAAAGTATTGCGTCCATCAGTGGCAGAGGCCAAGTTTTTCAGCCTTTGAATGATATCTGTTCAAGATCTTACAGGTAGGGCAAAGTTGTTGGTAACCTGCCCCTTTCAATAAACTTAAGACACCAATGTCTTTGGACACTGTGCTTGTTGGTTTCATATCAGGTGGGTGAATCTAGTACGCTCTATACTATTCGGCTGTCCTTTGAAAGTTGTGTGTCCACTGATGGAGGAGGTCACTTTTTCTGCCCTTTGAAAGCTATATCTGTTCACATTCCAGGACTAGGCTGCAGGATAAATAATTTTGCAGCAGTTTTAAAGATATTGAAGTGACAGCTTTAAAGGCCGAACTTAGGGCCTCTGCCACCAGTGGACTCAGCACTTTGAAAAGGCAACCATATAGTCTAGAGCTTACTAGATTCACAAACCTGATATAGCCCCAATGAGAACAGTTTCAAAAGACAATGGGGTGTCAAATTCATTGACCAGAGCCCAGGATAGACAACTTTGCCCCAGCTTAGACTTGAATAGAAATAGCTTTGAAAGGGCAGAAAATACGGCCTCCTCCATCAGTGGACACACAACTTTCAAAGGCCACGAAAGTAGATTCAGTAAGGGTAATTCTGTCCACTTTTGGTCCATATTGCCCTAGGCCTAGGGAGCCAGTTTGTTAAGTATTCATGCTTTTATGTAATAGATATGTAAAATACATAATCAAGAGACAGTTTAAAGAAACAAAGATGTGTTCTTATCTGTTTTTGTTATCCTGACAAATATCTGAAATAGTCTTTGTTTGGAGTGTATTCATCGAGGAGAGTAATTCCATCCAGCTTGATAAAGAAGCTAGCAACTCTATCCCATGTAAAGGTGGAGAGCCATGAGTGTAACAAAGTAATTATCTATTTTCTCTTAATCGTGGAGTATTAAATGAGAGCAGCTGCCACGAACATGTGGACAGTAAACCCTCCACAGAATGTATACCATGTAGAGAAAAGTATGGCTTTTCTTATGGGTATGTATATACAAATGACATCACTCACATATAGCCCTGTCACACTACACAAGGGAAGCAAAGCAAAACAAAATCAAGCAAAGTGATCTGCACCGACACGATGCACACTCCAGAATACAGCCCTCTCACACTGACCAATCATATCAGTATTTGGTACAAGGATCCATAGGGCTTTCCAATGTAATCTTAACACAATCATCATATCTTAAATTTTGCCACAAAATGATCCTTAGATATTTTGGTTCCAATATCATCCTTCCTTTCTCCTTAGATAAGAAACTCATTTACTAAAATTAGAAGTCCTTTAGATCTAGCTTGATTAAAGGACCAGTGCCTCCCTGATATAACAGTCTCAATAGAGGCATAAGGCTAATTAAATAACAGCCAGAACTTTCACATCTAACTGAAATATTTTCAAAATAGATTTTCTGGCAAGGTATATGGTCAACTCTAAAAAAATTGACCAAGTCCGGTTCTATGGTTTTATTTTTATTCTCGGTTAATTTAGTTATTGTAGTGCCAAATTGAAATTTTAGACTTCTCTAAGTACCAAAATTCCTATTTTCCCCTATAATACAAACTAAATTTCTTAATTAATATCCAAATGATATGGGTTTGGGATACTTTAAGGCAAAGTAGAAATATGAAGCTACAAATACATGGTTATTTCACCAATATATTCTATCATATAAGTTATGTACGTGCTTTTTAAATGTTTTGACACGGTTACGCGTATTTCTCATTCCTTGTTCAATTAAATTGGTGTTGTTACGGCTATGTAAGAAATACAAATACATTATTTAGATTTATTCATCAGAAACATACCTCTAGATAAGAGATAACACTGCAAAATTGGTTATGCATTGATACTTTCCGTTATTAAACTCATTTAAATAGTAGAGAAATTAGATAGTAGAGAAATGGGAGAAAAATCAGATAAATTTTATCTGATTTTCCTCCAATTTCTCTACTTTTAAAGGGGAGTGTTAATTCGTCATATCTACTAAACATTAATTATTAACCATAGTTAACTCTCTATTTCTTTCAAAATACTGTATATATATATAAAGCATTGAAATTCATCAGTTAGAATTATATTCATTGTAGTAATTTTTATTAACAGGAAGAAAAATATGTGTTTTGAGATAGTTATGCATAGGTTGACACGTTTTGACACATTTCTAGATTCTAATGTAAACATTAATTCTAGTGTGAATTTAACACTTTAACCTGACATACACATGGTACTAACATCTTAAAATTGCTTATAACTTGAAAATAAGTTGCATTCATGGTGAAATTCGGGATAATTTCCCTTTGTTTTGACACGTTTTGACATGTTATAATAATTATTTGTGTGTTTCCAATTGTCTATAGTGCGCCTGATACATGATCCATTTCCCAACATATATCACCACCACATACTCCCCTGTATGCATGTCATCCTCGTCGACTGACTTTTCTTTCTTGATTTTTATCAAGGGCTTCTCATCCTCGTCCTCCTGCTTCT
This sequence comes from Lepidonotus clava, assembly GCA_936440205.1. Taxonomy (NCBI): domain Eukaryota; kingdom Metazoa; phylum Annelida; class Polychaeta; order Phyllodocida; family Polynoidae; genus Lepidonotus; species Lepidonotus clava. Next base: position 43,200,023 of record OW387146.1, on the reverse strand, counting down.
CGTCCTCGTCGACTGACTTTTCTTTCTTGATGTTTATCAAGGGCTGATCATTCTCGTCCTCCTGCTTCTCATCCTCGTCTACTGACTTTTCTTTCATCATGTTTATCAAGGGCTGATCATCCTCGTCCTCCTCCTTGTCATCCTCGTCGACTGACTTTTCATTCATCAGGTTTATCAAGGGCTGATCATCCTCGTCCTCCTCCTTGTTATCCTCTGTGTTTCTTTCCTGCACTTCCTCCTGGTCCATTGAATCTGTTTTCACAAGCTTTGTCCAAGGCAGATCGTCCTTGTCCTCCTCAACCTATTTGTAGCTGGGGACGTTCCTTTTCCTCAACTGCCTCAGAACCATTTTCATTGACTTCTTGGATTTTTTGGATCTCATAGGTGCTGATTTTACAGGTGTTGTTTCCGTCACTGCCCTCTTTCTTCCTCGCTTGGCAACTAGGATTTTGCGCCATCTGTGGCACTTGAGTGGGAATTCCAGCCCCACTTTGCAGCAGGGCTGGAAACAGTTCGTTTCTCTGAAGTAGGTCTGATCATCCTTTACGATAACAGTGTGCATGGCCATAAGACCAGGCACTTTTGTGCTGTCCCACTTGTTTACTGCTTCATCCACTGACTTGATCTCTTCTTTCGTTGACATTACGAGTATGCTTTTTATGCCTGACATTGTTATCTCCGATGCAAACTCCTTAATACTCCTGAGCACCTTCCCTGATTTCACCAGGTTGTCGGCCTTTTTCTTCAGGGCTCCCCCTACTCCATTGCACAGCCCCTTTCTGTGGCCCGCCTCCATCCATGTCCATGAAGCCTTGACCCCACAACATCAGGAATTGTCGCACCATAGCAACAATCGTTTTGTTCCTATATTGTGAACTCGGACTGTCAGTGATAAAGTGCACCTGTACCAGGTTGGGGATAATCTCAATCATCAGGTTCATCAGTTCCTTGATGAAGGTGTAAGTTGTCGACACTGTGTGTGCCCCAACCGATGTCACGCCGATGTATGAGCTCTTTCTCAGAGCTCTGTCTTCGTCCCGATAGCATATAGGTTGAAGGGAAATCTGATCTTTGTTGTAATACACAGCCGCCCAGTTTTCTGAGTAGTCCATTTTGACCGTTGCCTCCAGCATCAGCTCCATCATCTGCTTCAGAACTTTCACCTGGCTGTATTGTGTTGTGGCCCTGTTTAGGTGCTGACGCACCCCTTCCAGCTCCAACATCAGGTTTGTACAAAAGCTGTTTGCTGTAGTGGAAAAATCACGCAACTTGAGCTTCTTGATTTCTTTCCCCTTCCAGAGAACAGTGGTCCGCACCCACTGACGGAATCGTACCATAGTTCTCACGTTTTCCAACTTCTCCAGAATTATGAGTTATGAGAATTTATAGTTATGTTTGTACACTTATGGCACAAGCACAGCTTACGCATCTGGTGCCTGCTAAGGAGAATATTGGTCGGTCTCTGTTTGGCAAAGTGGCTTACCAAAATTCTTATGTTCAGATTTTCTTTCTGGAACTGCTGGTGTGATTGTTCCGTAGTTAACATCATGCAGTGATGTCCCTCTCCTTTCACTTGATCTCTTTTACTTGGGAGCTAAGATGACACATCCTCCCATTGCAGAAATTCCCGTACCTTTTCCTTGATCACATGTGCACGGCTTTTTAGACACATTGGACGAATTGATGTGCCTACGTGAAAGCTTTAGAATCTTCCCAGCACGTGATGCAACACCTTTCATGTGTGGGTTTTTCTTTGAGAACAGAGACTTCTTCACTTTCTGTGGTGCCTTTCTCACTATATCTACCGCTAACGTGATCGGCAGGAGAGCCTTGAGTCGTTCCGCAGTCAGGGTTACCTTCATATCCTTAAGTGCCTGAAGCGCATCCCTTTTGGGTGTGGAAATATTTTGTGGTGCATTTGGGATAACTCTATCCAGAAGCACGTCCAGAATATGTTTCACAATTCCTGCGGCATCTTCATCCTGTCCGACCTCTACATTTGTGAACAAATCTTCATGAAATTTGTCAACTTTTATGTCACACTCTTTCGGAGTAGGAGGTGTGGGGGGCACAGGAGGTGGTTGTGGTTCCATCGAATTAGGAGGGTCCTTTGGTTTGTCTTTCTCAGGAGAACTGATGTTTGGGTTGTCTTTCTCAGGAAGAGCAGCGTTTTGGTTGTGTTTCTTAGGAGCAGGGGCCTTTGGGTTGTCTTTCTCAGGAGCAGCGGTGTTTTGGTCGTCTTTCTCAGGAGCAAGGGCCTTTGGGTTGTCTTTCTCAGGAGCAGGGGCGTTTTGGTCGTCTTTCTTAGGAGCAGGGGCCTTTAGGTTGTCCTTCTCAGGAGCAGCAGTGTTTTGGTCGTGTTTCTCAGGAGCAAGGGCCTTTGGGTTGTCTTTCTCAGGAGCAGCAGCGTTTTGGTCGTGTTTCTCAGGAGCAGGGACTTTTGGCTTGTCTTTCTCAGGAGAAGGGGCGTTTGGGTTGTCTTTCTCAGGATGTTGGTATGATTTTGCATTTAGCTTGATCATTACTGTATGGAGCCGTTTAAGATCTTTCTCCTTCTCCTCCAGTAGTTCATCCTTCAGAGATAGTTGTCTCTGCAGCTTCCTTGTTCCTGGTTGTCGACTGAATACCGGTAGGCGTACACACAGTTGTTCCCTAATTTAAAAATTATAAAGAACATAAGAAATATTTAGGAGTATTATCTAAATGAAAAGGCATAAACACAAAACATATAAGTACATGTTACATCCATATCTTTCTTCTTTATTAACATTTTCTTCCTGAGAAATATAGATCTTTAATGTTTTGACACGGTCAAGCAAAAGTCATATCAATACTCTTCTAACACATATAACATGTCTAAATAGTCTGATATGGCATCCTTTAGTAATTAAGTTTAAAATAGTTTAAGTAAGAGTGCAGAGAAATATAAAACTTTTATGTTTTGACACAGTCACACAAAAGTCATATTAATATTCTTCTAACACATATAACGTGTCTAAATAGTCTCATATGGCGTCCTTTAGTAATTACGTTTAAAATAGTTTAAGTAGGCGTGCTAAATATACCTAAACTTAAGTATTTCTTATGTTTTGACACGTTTTGACACATTTTGACATGGATACAGAAATGAAGTTTTTGCTTTAGATATATATGAATACTTTGTTAAATGTATTACACCAGTGTAAGAGGCTTTTAACTTAATAATAGTACATGCTATAAGGACTGGAATTACTTTGCAATAATGAAATCAACATGTTTTGACACGTTTTGACACAGTTACAGTGTAGTTTGAAAAAATTATTTCTTTTTACTTGTATAGATGAAAAGTGGGTCTGATGATGCTGCAAATTTAACACTCGACTTTAATTACATTAAAACAGTCTGTACAGAAAAAAGTAAATACTATAATAACTATATAATCTAGTCAGAGTCGTCAGAAAATGTCGTTATGGGCCTCTTCCAAAAAAGTTTAGATTTCTGTCCCTGTCCCTTTCTTCTCAGATTATATATCAAGTGTTGCCAAGAACAACTGGGTCGGGGGTCTGGAGATGGTGTTGTCTGTGGGAACACTGGCCGGGAGGGCACAAGAATATCAGTAGAGCTGTCTAGTTCCTCGAAACTATTTTGTCAGAGCGGAAAAAAGTTTGCCAATTTCTGAATCAGCTAGGGACACTGCGTCGTCTTCCATCTCTACAGGTAGTGCTGGTGGGGATTTCTTTTTTCTTGACACATGAGCATGTTGAGGCTGAGTAATACGGGGTGCACGAGGTTCACGAGCAGCACGAGGGGGGTGCGGGCCTCTTTGGTAAACTCTTGCGGAGTTGAGGAATCAGGGAGTGTTGCGGAATCAGGCCATCTTGGGGAATCGGCCATGTCTGTGAATCAGGGCGTGTTGTGTCTGGGAATCAGGGTGTGTCTGTGTCTGGGAATCAGGGCGTGTCTGGGAATGAGGAGAGGGTTCTGTTTCCTCATCCTTGGTGTCCAAGACGTAAGCCAACTCCATCTGTTCCATTAGGCATTCCTCCTCTCTACGCCGGTACCTCTCGGCACGACTGTGAATAACCGATATTAAATTCAAACAAAGTCAAAGAAAAAAACAATTCAAACAATAACAATAACAATAATAATAATAATTTAAAAAACACAAAATTATTTAAAATGAAAATGTGAGGAAATAATTAACTTAAAGTATTAAAATAGAATGTTAGAATATTATTTTCACAAATTAAACAACACACAGAAATGAATAAGCACGATATACCTCAAATACAGAGCACTAATCATTACAGTATTATAGTTACCTTTCCTGTTGTGTACTTGATGACTCGGGTACCTCCTCAGTAGTGGAGGGGGATGGAGGGGCGGGATAGGAGGTAGAAGCTGATGTAGCATGGCTCCTTCTTGTCCTCGTCTGAACACCAGATTCGTCGGCAGGCCCTGTGTTGCATGTTCTTCTCACAGGGGTTGTGTCCTGGACCTGAGCTCCCCCAGCTGCAGCTTTCGCCAGTCTCTTTTTATCTACAGAGAATTATGTAAATATATTAAATAATACATTTAGTGATAGCTTTCTGTTATTAGGTTTGTTTTGACATGGTTATTTATATGAGTATCTAGAAGCATTAGGCAGTTCTAATTGGTTCTTTTGATGTCATCCCCACAGCACTTTATTGTTTTGACACAGTTTCATAAATACTTTGATACTTACGTTTTTTCCTCATCCTGCAGTCGTAACTGTTTCCTTGCTTTCTCTCCTTTTCCTTCTCGACCCAGTCAGCGTCCCTTTTTTGTGGGCTGTCCTTCAGTTTCTTTCTTTGTTTCTGTAAAAATATTTAAAAGTGACATTGAAATTATAATTATTGTTTATTTTTTAAGACTATTTTATGTTTAAAGAAATAGACATAATTGGAAACATAATCGGTGGTGTATGAAGATTAACTAGATAAATTAACAAGTTTAGACATGTGTAAAGCATAATAGGTGATGTATTGAACTCACTTTCAATCTCCCTTTTTCTCTTTTTGGCAAGCTGATCTTCCCTCTACTCTTCGTTGTCCATTCTTTCATGGTAGCGGAACCTTTGATACTTATTGAAGGCTTTGTTATCCCCTCTCCGCTGGGCATCTGGTGCACAAAGGTAGAAGTTAACATTTGCTTTGTGCATGCCTACTGAATTAGTGTAAGAGTCACCAGATGAATATACATGATAAGAATTCTTTCAAATTACTTAGGTTATAAAAACATATATATATATATAGTGGCCAGTGCCGCTGGTAAGTGTTGGTATACCTGATGACAATGATCATCGGGACACACTTCCCCGCAAGCACTGAGGACCTGGGATTAATCGATATTAGACTGCTTTATAAGCGAGAGTGTAGGAGAGTTAAGGCAGAGAGAACAGTAGCACTTGGATCAGACGAATCGGGAGATTCGGAAGGGGTTTAGATAGCCATGCAATCACGGGACATCTGGTGACTTATACTACGTCGTTACGAGACGGCCGGAGGCGAGAGCAAGCGGACTCCACGGAGGAAGCTTACTTCCCTCAAACTGAACTGTAATACCTTGGATTCATTGCCTCCACGAGCAGCTGTACGCATCACTATAACCACCAATAAACTTACCGCACTGCCAGACGTTGTTCATGTTATGGATTGAGCGCCCATACCGTGGACTCGCTCACCACTCGACTAGCCCTCCCAGTAAAGACAATACCAACCGTACTCGTCATATCTGATAATGCACGGAAATGATAATTAACACCAAACTATACAATAGCGTTCAATTGGTGGAGAACCCGGGTAAGAAAAAAAACAAAAAAACAAAAAAAAAACTTACCAGAACTAATGGTTACATATCCTTGAACTCTTCCTCCTCGCCCATGTGTGGGCAGGGATACAACACTCTTTAAACTCTTCTTCCTCGTCCATATGCTTGCATGGACGGAGATTCTTAAATTCGACATGGCGACATGACCTTTTGGGGTTTCATGATATAGTCCACTTATGGATTTAAGACAAGAACTAGTTAGTAGTTTAATCACTTACCGTTTTCGAGAGCCTGAAAACAAATCTTTTATTGTGTCAAGGAAATCTAAAGAAATTCCAGTAAGAAATATGCACTGTTCATTCATCTTAAGAAGTCATTTCATAATACACTAAGAAAACTTACCATCATAGAGTATTGCAGAGCACTATACATCGCTGTGAGTTAGTAATAACTTACCAAACATAGCCCGGATATCCGCCGAGTTATAATGATGTTGCAACACATAATCTATGATCTTCCGCAGAGTTCACACATGTATCGTGGAACTAGTAGTCCAACAGATGTAGCTTCGTACAAGAAAGTAGGAATGCCGATCCTCTGTGGGACTCGCTCCCCATTGGTTGCATTCGCTGGACCAAACGTGTCCAGGATTTTCTTGGAAATGTGTCATGTTCACTAAAATTCGTAAAACATAGGATCTTTTGGGGTTTTACCCCGACAGCTAGTAACTGACGCGTATCAATGGTCGAAAACTACGCCGTAAAAGCGCGCGAACCCCTTGGTCACTCTTGTAGCTGGAATGATAGGAAGCTTACAGGAAGGTAGAAATAAAATAAGTTAGCCATGTACCCTAAAACACTGCTAGTTAAACGATAAGTAGATAGAAACTCACAGAATAGGAATAACTCAGGGATGTATGATTATGTGGAAGCTTTTTATTTATTTATTGGTCCTCTGTTTCTCTTTCCTAAACGGAAGGACCACTCTTGAATTATCCCATTCTGGAAAACCTGCAGACTTTTTCTTTTCAGATGCCAGAACCGTCTCGGGGCATCTAGGAGTTAGACCTCACTTGAGGAACACTCCAAGGGTTTTGAGGGTATGGGTCCATCAATGATAGTGGTCATGAATGGACGGACATACCTACAGCAAAACATTAGTTTGCGCTATCTTGATTGATTGTACAATTGTGAATAGGTAGTCCTTTACTAAGGATTGCCTGGGTTGAAAGTGATAATTAATTCATTACGGAAATTGGTTTCATCTACTATGAAACCGGTTTCCTATTTTAAGCGCCGTCGACTGCACAAAGGTAGAAGTTAACATTTGCTTTGTGCATGCCTACTGAATTAGTGTAAGAGTCACCAGATGAATATACATGATAAGAATTCTTTCAAATTACTTAGGTTATAAAAACATATATATATATATAGTGGCCAGTGCCGCTGGTAAGTGTTGGTATACCTGACGACAATGATCATCGGGACACACTTCCCCGCAAGCACTGAGGCCCTGGGATTAATCGATATTAGACTGCTTTATAAGCGAGAGTGTAGGAGAGTCAAGGCAGAGAGAACAGTAGCACTTGGATCAGACGAATCGGGAGATTCGGAAGGGGTTTAGATAGCCATGCAATCACGGGACATCTGGTGACTTATACTACGTCGTTACGAGACGGCCGGAGGCGAGAGCAAGCGGACTCCACGGAGGAAGCTTACTTCCCTCAAACTGAACTGTAATACCTTGGATTCATTGCCTCCACGAGCAGCTGTAAGCATCACTATAACCACCAATAAACTTACCGCACTGCCAGACGTTGTTCATGTTATGGATTGAGCGCCCATACAGTGGACTCGCTCACCACTCGACTAGCCCTCCCAGTAAAGACAATACCAACCGTACTCGTCATATCTGATAATGCACGGAAATGATAATTAACACCAAACTATACAATAGCGTTCACTGATAAGCTCCCATCAGACACCGTAACAAGCTGGAGAAAACAAATTACACTTAAATTAGGGTCAAAAGCATTTAAAAAAGCTAAATTAAATGATATGAACATATGTTTTGACACGCGTTTTGACACGGTTACACGTGTCAACACATACATTAAGGTGGGGTAAGTGTAAAACAGCAACTTAGTTTGATATTGATTGTATTACGATTGTAAATGTATGACATAGTACTATCATATTTAGTCTATACTTGTCTTTGGTACATTATCTTTTTTTATTTTTAATGATAAATGACCACAAATATCATATAAATTCTCATGTTGTACAGGATTTACGACGGAACATTCAACACAAGGTCAGAAAATGCTGGATTCAAAATAGCTTTGGAACTGTTAGAAACGTACTATAGATACACAATAATTTTTTACCGGAACTATCTAGGGCACAGCTAGAGTACAAAATGACATGTTTTGACACGTAACCATGTCAAAAAACGTATCTGTGTCTGAAAATTACATTTAACATTATGGCGTTGCAAATTTTTGCACCTGACGGGCCGAAACCATAACGCGCAATTTGTAATTTGATCGTTATTAAGTCGTGACACTTTCTTCAAAGTTTTTACGGCTATCTATGAGTTCTACCGTGTGTACTAGACCGTAATCACAAAGTTTGAGGCATATTTTCAGTTAAACACACAAAAAATGTCAGGAATTGCTCTCCTTACGTACGTCCTACCAGCATCTCTGTCGAAGACAACCCCCTCTTCCAGTATGAACCTGTATCTGCCGCGTAAAACATCAGATGGCGCCACCGGCATGTGTATTTTCCCACCTTGTCAATGTTTTAACACTGTCACAGTTTTTTGACACGGTGACGAAACGATTGAACGCTAGTTGTTTGTTATGGTATTGTTTAATAATGGGGGACTGTTCTCATTTACTTAGTCAATCTGTTCATATAGTTTCTTCCTATTGGACTAGTCAAGTGGTAGACTTCTCCGCGCAATGGGCGTTCATATCCACGACGCAGACTACGTTTGGCTAAGAGCTATGTTTATTGTGAATACAACAATCGCATACAACTGCCGATGTATTTGTAGCCTCTTGAATCCTAGGTTCACAATTAGATGGTATAAGGCAAGCTTCCTTCGTAAAGTCCGCCTATCTTTACAAGTCCGTGCAACAATGTGACAGTTCACCAGTCACCAGATGTCCGTATATGTTATGGCTAACCAAACCCTTGAATCCTCTTCAAGATTTGTATTGTTCAAAACAGTAATGGTAATGTTCTCCGCTTTACCTATAGATTCCCATCTATATATAGCAGTCTGATTATTGATTTATCCCGAGCAGCGGTGCTCACTATGAGATGCAACCAGCTTGTAATCCAAACAGGTATATTTACACCTACCAGCAGCCCGTGCTGTATTTACACTATGTAATGTAGTTATCCTCCAATTCCGAATACCTTTTATAATATCCCTTCTACTATCTGGTGACGCTTCTTTTACTTTATCTATATTCTATACAATTGATTACATGCACAAGGTGTTTTGCTATCTACGATGATGACGGCATATTAGTGCCAATATAGTGTACTTAGCACACAAATAAGAATTAAATTCATATTATGCCATTTTAGACCCATAAAGTTCCACATTATACGAAAAAATCTTTCACTAATATTAAAGCATGGGGAAATGGCACTAAAATAATATGTTTTGACTCGGTTATGGCTTTACCTATACAACACTGACTTTGACGAATTTGGGACCTTCTCATGAGTTTATTTGATACGACTACCATAAAGTATTTATATTTTCAAATACGCAACTACCATGGGTATTTAATTATAATATCATAGTTACCTATTTGTTAAAATATATTTCTGCAGATTACGTTATGTAAATGTTTTGACACAGTTACAAAATAGCTACCCTAAAGTTGTCCGTAGCTCTATATCAAAAAATATTATTCAAATAAATCTGGAAAACACTGAAAATAATACAGCAACCATTTTCTGAGAAGAACCCTCTGCCAGCTCCTCCTCTTAAAAAGGGTCCCCGCTACAACCATCATCCAGTTGACAGGGCACAACCTGAAATCCCTGAATGAATATGTTCCTGAGGTAGCCCATCTATACAATTAATGGTTGGAATTATTTGTCCCTTAGATATATGGGAAAACTCAGTTACAGTCATACATGGTTGCTCATGCATGACTGTAACCAAGGCAAAGGGGGATAGATCAGGTTAAGAGATAAGGACTGACCAATCAGATGGGGCCAACAGTGTCCCCCACAGGGTTGCTAAGTGACCTTAGCAAGGAATCCCCCTTACACTGTCTTTGAGAATAATATTACAACCATTCGCATTCTAATATACATTGCAGATATGGTTTAATCCCTAAACATTATTTAGTAAAGGGGAAAAATTTAATAAACTCTAGCTAAAATTTGTATTACCTTTATTGTCACTGCATGTATTTTAACAAATTATATCTTTTATCTATTTTAACTTTAATTTATATTGGTGTATTTATCTGACAGATGCTATTTGTCTGCAGGCATTTAATGTAAACAAGTGCTTTTGCACTTATTACTTGTCTGGATAAATAAAGGAATTTAAAAAAAAATAAAAAAATGCAGACATACCTCCCCCAGCTCTAAATCCCGAATGCCTGGATCAACATAATGCAAACCTTGAAAGGTTTTAATTTTTCTACCTAGCAACATTATAATATAATTTTCTTCATCGCCTCCTCCACATGGTGGTTATGCTCTATCACCCACACTGCCTGCGAGTGGTATGTACAGGGGCCAGTGCATATTGTAGAGCCCTATGTACTGCTCCTAATATTCATGATTTTCAACATAATTTCGAATTTTATTTGGGTGATAAAATAAAGAAGAACCTTTGGGGTCATCCTCAGGTGTTTGTATGATCCATGGTAATCGTACGAACCTCGGGCTTTGCACTTGGGTCGTGACGATCCCCTATGGGTCATACAGACACCCTCAGATGCCCCCTGCCATTCTTCGTATTATAGTAGTCACTTTCCATAGTTGATTATGACAGTCCACCCTAATTGACATCACCATTCAGGTGACAATATCACTACTATCTCTGCTAACAACATCGCCCGTTTGGTTAATCGTCCCTATCGCAGAGGGGCCACCTGTTCTTCCTGCATAATGGGTCTCGCTGCTGTTGTTTACACTATTTCACTTAATTGAAGCCAAGATACGACCTTATGTTATTCAACTTCCTGACCATTTCTTCAATAAACAAAGGTTGTATCTAACATTTTAAGATTATTTTCCTATTTATGTCTTCAATTTTATAGATTCAACCATAATATTGTACAATAATGTTTTCACGATGGATATTTGTAAAACTGGATCATAAAATATTGTTATTTCGTATAAATAAACATATTTTGATAGGAATAAAACATTGATTTATTGAACGCTAGTATGTGTCATGGTATTGTTTGTTAATGTAGCAATACCACAACCCTTGAAAAATATAGGGACAAACCATAAAAATTCGTAATTTATAGAGTTTGTCACAGTAATTCGACTATAACTTTTCTATTTTTAACAGTAGACAGGAATTAATGCTACCAAAAGAAAGAGGAGGTTCTGAATTATGCAAAAACTTAAATTTTACTGAAATACAACTTCATTTGATAATTCTATGCATGATTATTTTAGAAGATGACACAATAATGTTCATTCATTGAGATTCACCAAATATGGGCCACTTTTTGCAGAATTTTTATTTTAAGCTTTAAAAAATGTTTTCAAAATTTTATGCAAGAATTCTGATCCAAGCAAATAAGGCAAAAATGGTGAGATCCACGGAAAAATGTGTTCTTTTCAATGGTATATGGCATAAAGGTATCCAACCAGGGAGAGATCCGTGGAAATTGGCATGAACTTGATATTATAGGGATCAAACTAAGTGAAAAAAAGCTAAATTAGGGGTCCATATCTCCCTTCGTATTCTAATGTAAATTTGATCCGAAAAAAGACACTTTTTACCCTAATATTTTTTTTAATATCTAATGAATGCCAGGTCCGATTTTGATTCTGTTTGAAAAGTCAAAAAGCACTTAAACAGGCGTATTATATAAGCCTATTCAAATAATTGAAAATCAAAATTGTATTTTTAGTGTGGTATTGCTAGTTAATGGGGGAATATTAGTGTCTACTTCGTCAATCCGTTTATATCACTTCTTCCTATTAAACTAGTCAAGTGGTAAATAAGTCCACACTATGGGCGCTCATTTCCATAACACGAACAACGCTTGGCTGTAAGTCAGGTTTATTTAGTGGATCATATAGATGCGTACAGTGGCCGACATGGTGATGGTTGATAATCCTAGGTTCACAATTCCAATGTTGATGGAGAGTAAGCTTTCTCCTAAGAGTCTGCCCAGTCTCACATCCAGTAGGCAGTACAGTAGTTCTTCTTATTGTCACCAGATGTCCCTTTCAATGTATGGCTATCCAAACCCCTTGAATCTCTCGATCCGTATTGTCCAAACGATAGGTAGTGTTCTCCGCTCTACCCATGTATTCCTGTCTATATATAACAGTCTGATTATTGATTATCCCGAGTAGCAGTGCTCACTAGGAGATGTAACCGGCCTGTAATTCAAACAGGAATATTAATATTTACACCTACCAGAAGCCCGCGCTGTATTTACACTATGTAATATAGTTATCTTCCAATTCCGAATGGCTTTTATAATATCCCTTGTGCTTGTGTTGCATGAACGCAAGTATTTAAGTGTTAAGGCTATATTTCATGATGCGTTCAGTGCTAATTGCGTTCCTTTAATTACAGAAAGGCAAGTCTACATCCGTTCAAATACAAACATGCTGGTATCTGGATGCAAGTAAACTTGTGTTTCCTTATTTTAAGTGATGCAAGTGGCACAGAACGCATCATGGAATATATCCTTTAGGGTTAAGGGAAACATCTTAAAAAATAACAATTAATTCTATTTTTTTGAGATATGACCTTATGTTATTCAGCTAACAATGTGTTGTTTGTAAATACCTCATCACTACCCCACTATATCATACCTTTCTGTAATATCCCAAAAACCAAGCTTAAGGGAAACCTTGATGGATGATATGAAATAAAACTTCAAAAAACAATGGTGTCACATAACTTTACTCTTTATTGCACTTAATAGGGTATTTCAGAATCAGTTATTTGAGCTGTTACTTTCTCAGCACCGCCACTGCCCTCTGGTCAATAAATACATATAACCAACCGAGAAGGGGGTCCCGGCAAGGGGTGATCTGCGCCCAAGCACCCCCTTCGAGGTTGGTTATGGATTTATTATACCTTAGCCCCTGATATTCTCCATAATTTAGAAAACATTACCTGCAAAATGGGGCCGAGCAAGCCGGATGTTCTTGCGGACTATTTTCAGGGGCTTTGTTTTTGCGGAGTTAATGCCAGAAGGGGTGCAAGTCACCTCACCACCATTCAGCCGTTTCCGGGCATCTTAGGTAAGAATTTTGTTTATGCGCTTTCTATTATTTTTACGCAATATTTTTCAATATTAACGCATAGAATGATATCATATAGTCATGTGCATTAAATATGTATAATCGTTTAGCTTTAAATAGTGAAATAAGAAAAAAGATTCATCTTCGGGAACACTCGTTTATTTCTGGTCGCCTTGCTAGACCCTTCGGCCAACTCCATTCCCGCCATTTCTCAAAGAGTAAACATGTCGCTGGCGGCGAGTAATACAACATTTGAAATCGGATTTTACGCACAAATACAGAATAACCGCATGAATCTAAGTATTCGGGGAGTTAAACTAATATCTCAGGTAAGTCGAGATGCATAGATCTTCAACTGTCACTGCATATTTAAAAAACTACAACGCGTGAACAATTTTCAAAAAATACAAAATTTGAATTCAACATGGAGAAGGTCCCTCTCAGCCCCTGATCGAGGGGGGAGGCCCTGGGTCTTCTTAATCCAGTGGCACTTTAGGGCTTACATTGACATTTGAACTAACTTGGGAGCTATAACAGACATTGTAGATGATGTTTATGGTGACATTACCATGAACCACTGCATTTGACAACATACCAGTGGCACTTTTCACCACCTTGTCGAATTGGGAATCTTCAGACTTTTTGGGGGCTATTTTCAGGGAACTTTCCAGGGCTTTCTGGGGAGGGGGAGCCCCTACATCGACCTCTGCAACCTCTTCCCAGGGATACTCAGGTGGTTGGAATAGCTTGACCCCCCCTTTTTTCTGGGTAGCTGTGCCTACAATTATGGTGGACATCCCTTTCTGCTGATTCATATCAGCACTTGAATATTCATTCAGGGATTTCAGGTTGTTGTGCCCTGTCAACTGGATGATGGTTGTAGGGGGTACCCTTTTCGAGAGGAGGAGCTGGCAGAGGGTTCTTCTCAGAGAATGGTTGGTAATTTATGCTGTGATCCCTGACTTTTCAGCCATTTCAGGGACAATATGGCCAATCTTGTTCTTCCCCATGGCCATTGCAGCATACCAGGGCCTTTTGGGATATTTAAGGGCAATTTTCCCAGGTTTGGGGGTGAGAAAAAAGGGGCTGTCTGGGTGGGACATGCTGGCTGGTCTGAGATCCCTGTATTTTTTGTAGTAGGCTAAGGGACACCTGGCCCCTTCTTGGGCAAAGATTTTAGGGGCAAAGGGCCTGTTCCCATCACTCTGTCTTGTTTTACTGAGCCTTTCCCTGAATTGTAGGTATTTCTGCCCATTATGGTATTTTTGTATGGTCACATCCTGCCATTTCAGCTGCTTAGACTCATGTCGGGCCCTCCACCCAAAGCCTATGGTCAGATAAAAAAATACAGTATTTTGCAAAACCCTGGGGGATGAATCACCCAGTTCCCCTGACTTCCACATACAATCTAACATTTCTTTTGTAATCATTTCTGATCTATTTGGCTTATTGCCTAGTCCAAGAGCCTTCAGTTCACATCTTCTGGCAGACAAGGCAGCCCTGGATGAGTCAAAGAGGGGATCACTCAGGATGCTGTGAGGGTAGGCCACCTCTCGGAGGTACCTGGATGGGTTTGGAAAAAAAATTTGTATCATTAATATTAATTTCCTTGCATTTGAATTAATTGCCAATGATTTAGAAGCATTTTGACATAATTTGGTGTGAATTCTGGCATTATTTAAGCATTACCAACCATTACTGCACCCCCGATGGAAAAATAACCAGAGGCACGATTTGGGGGAAATTTTAAATTTACTGAGTAATAAATTTAATAGATATATAGTGATATTTTTGTTGAGAATGTTGAGTTATAAATAGAGAATTTAAGAGTAAAATTGAATTGATGATGAATAATGAGTTGGGTGGGTGGGGGGTAAATTGGATTGATATAGAATTGTAGGTGTGGGTTTGTTGATAGTAAGAGGAAGAAGGAGGAAATGGAGGAATTTGTATTGGAAAATGTTTTGGGTTGGTGTATTTGGAAATAGTTAGGAAATAAAATTTATGTGGGAACCACCAGGGGGCAACAATGACACCTCCTGCTAACATAAGTTGCTTGAGGATCCGATTTTCATATATTTGAAGGAAACCTAGCACATAACCAAGGGGTAGATATTTGTCAATGAAATTCTTTGTGCATTAAACATGTATCAAGAACAACTACTGCTAAAAATATTTTAAGGATATTCCAGATGGATCCACTATTGTGGGACTATGATATTTGGTCTATTTTTATGTTTTTTAAGGGAAATCCCCAAATTTGTGACGTAGCAAGGACTGTTATTGGGATTCCCCAGATTTCTAAAAAGGGAATCCCCAACTCTCAATAGTGTATAGACAGGAATTTTACATGTATAATCAGATATTTATATTAGGCCATGTACAGGCTATGAATACATGTATCCTTTATTCACATAAACTCATTAAATTACCTGAGATTCCCAAGCTACTTTGAAAGGGATTCCCCTTCATTATGACGTAGCAAGGACAGAATTGTAACCCCAGAAATTAGGGAATTCCCTAATTTTATTTGATTTCCTTTATAATTCCATAATAGTTCAAAAAAAAATCATTTTTTATATTGAAATATCTTAAGAATACCAAAGAGAAGTTAATTAAATGAAAAATTGGCATTTGAAAATTTATGTGCAAGGAACCCTTTAACAATTTTTAAAAAACATTTGTGGCAGTTCTAGCATTATTATAGTGTTTCTAACGATTTTCAAGCATTCTTTAATTATTTCCTGCCATGTATTTGGCTTTTAAAAATATTCTGCATATAGAAATTAGATATCCTGTATCTTAGAATTATTGCCTACAATTTACAAGCATCCTGTAATTATTTCCTGCCATGTACTTGGCTTTTAAAATTATTCTGCATATAGAAATTAGATATCTTGTATCTTAGAATTATTGCCTGCAATTTACATGCATTATGTAATTATTTCATGTGATTTACATGCATTTTAAAATTATTTTAGCTGTCGATGCCAAGATGGTAGCTGGTGAGGGTGTCCGGTTCCATGTCTTCGCCATCCAGACGCTTCAGGGTCATGATGAACAGGCCGATGTAGCTGTTCAAGCTCTCCGGTTCGATCTCCTCCATTTCGCGCAGTTCACCACGGACATCAACAAGCCAGCTGTTGAACCTCTTCATCACCTGAAAGGTAGGACCATTTTATAATAATAATTTACATTTTTTACATTTTTGTACATTTTATTCTACAGCTCAGGATTTTTAGTCTACAGTTCTACCATTTTTGTACATTTTAGATATTTTCCTCTACAGCTCAGGCATTTTTTTTCTACAGTTCTTCAATTTTCATAATTTTTTTTTTCTTTTTTGAGGGATTTTTTTCCTACAAATGCACACATTTTGAGGGGTATTATTTTTGCATTTGTAGGGGTGATGGGGAATTTTTGGGGGTATTTTTTTTTAGTACCTGCTTAGCTTTCCTTTCAGTATTGGGGTTCCTCTGCTGGCGCACATAGTCTCTAACCTCTGAATCATCCAGGCCTTGCTCCCCTTCTATGTCGAAATCTTCATTGTCAGGGTTGTAGGGGGGGGGGGGTTGTCAGCCTCTGTATATAGGTTGGGTGGGTTGTCAGATGCATTTTCATGCATATTATGCGTTCTGTTGAGCATCATATTGATATCTTCTGACACACTCTCAGGCCTGGCCTTCCTTTTAGCTGCTGCCTCTTCTTCCATCAACCAAGCATAGGCTTCCTCAGCTAATTCGTCTGTAAACCCTTCAAAGCCCTCATCAGGCACAAAATCCGCATTAGTAGTGCATACTGGCACATTTTCACCGCATTCGGACGCAATTTGCATCATTTTCCTGGTCTTTGAGGATGTTTTTTTTCAGGCACTAACGCCGCATTGTCATCCTCCTCGCTCCTCCCCCAATACACACGCTACCGTCTATACACACGAGGTAGAAAACGACCTCATGCGTATAATAGGGTGTTATATGCACGAGGTCGTTCTCAGCCCTTATGCATAGACTTTTGAGACGTTGATGATGAGAAAGACCTCGTGCATGGACCAGAATGGGACACGAGGTCTCTCCCTCTCCCCAGCTGCTCCCCTGTGTATATATATGCGGATGTAAACTCAATGTAATGTCCACACACGTTATATATACACGGGACTCGCGCATATAAAATACTTTATATGGGCTGGCATTATGATTTGAATATATGGTACATTATGTTATTATATGTTTTAAAAACATATGCCCCCAAGCCCCCTTTTTCTCTTCTTTTTTTCTCTTTTTTTCTCTTAAAAGCTCATCTAGTTATATTGCATTAAAAGAAATCCGTGTATAATACATCCGTGCTTATTCTGGACTATACCCTGCAGCTTCTCCCTTGCCCTGGTTCATGTCCCCCACTAAGGGGCCATCCATAAATCATGTCACACTTTTTCAGGGTACTTTTAGGACCCAACCACCCCCCTGTCACACTGAATTGTCTGTTTTAAACACGGAAATAAGGCCGGTTTTCAAGCAGTGTCACACATGTTCAATCTACCCATCCATCCCCTTGTGTGTGACATCATTTATGGATGGCCAGATGGCGCACATTGGCATCACGCCTACTTTAGCCTGCCCCTTTCCCCTGAAGGCTCCTCCTTTCCCCTTCCCCCAGCCACCTTACCACCTAGGCCTGCCCCACTCCTCCTCCCCTTGCCACCTGCTGCTTTCCCCTGTCCCCTGCGACCTCCCCCTGTCCCCTGCCCCCTGCCCCTGTCCCCTGCGGCCTCCTCCTGTCCTCTGCCGCTTCCCCCTACCCCCTTACCACCTACCCCTGCCCCCTCCTCCTCCCCCTGTCCCCTGCCGCTTCCCCCTGCCACCTGCTGCTTCCCCCTGCCCCCTTACCACCTACCTCTGCCCCCTCCTCCCCCCCCCTGTCCCCTGCTGCTTTCCCCTGTCCCCTGCGGCCTCCCCCTGTCCCCTGCTGCCTCTTCCTATCCCCTGCCGCCTCCTCCTGCCACATGCCACTTCCCTCTGCCCCCTTACCACCTATCCTTGCCCCCTGCCACTTCACCCTGCCACCTTACCAACTTCCTCTGTCCCCTGCTTGACTCCTGCCATCTATCCCTGTCACATGAACCATCCCCCTGTCCGCTGTACATGGTCACAGGGTGGGACAGCGTCAGAGGTTCATGGTTGGTCACAGGGTGGGACAGTGAGGGAGGTACATGGTTGGTCACAGGGTGGGACAGTGAGGGAGGTACATGGATGGTCACAGGGTGGGACAGTGAAGGAGGTACATGGTTGTCACAGGGTTACAGGGTATGTCAAGGAGTGAGGTACATGGTTGGTCACAGGGTGGGACAGTGAGGGAGGTACATGGTTGGTCACATGATGGGACAGTGAGGGAGGTACATGGTTGGTCACAGGGTGGGACGGTGTACCTCCCTCACTGTCCCACCCTGTGACCAATTATGCGCCTCACTCACTTTCCCACCCTGTGACCAACCATGTACCGCCTTACTTCTCCCCCTGTCGAGGACTGACAGGTGGTTCATATAGGGATCACATCAGGAGATCAGGTGGACAAGGGGAGATGAGTGTCAACAGGGAGAGATGAGGGCAGACAAGGGAAGAAGAGTTAGGACAGGGAAAGATTAGGTCCAACAAAGGGAGATGATTGCTGATAAGAAGAGATGAGGGCCAACTTAGAGAGAGTTTGGGCCCAAAAGGGTTAGATGAGGGCTGACAGGTGGAAGATGAGGGCCAACAGGAGTAAATGAGGGCTGAGAGAGGGAATATGAGGGCCTACACTGAGAGAATAGTGCTGACAGCAGTGATATGAGACCGACCGCCGGAGATGAGGGCGGATGAGGAGAGATAAGGGCAGGCAGGGGAAGAGGAGGTCCAATGAAGGGAGATAATGCTGACAAGAAGAGATTAGGGCCAACAGAGAGAGAGATGAGGGCCAACAGGGGTAGACGAGAGTTGACAGGTAGAAGATGAGGGGCAACAGGGGTAAATGAGGGCTGAAAGGGGAAGATGAGAGCTTACAGGGAGAGATGAGGGCTGACAGCAGTGATATGAGACCGACATAGGGAGATGAGGGCTGACATGGGGAGATGAGGGACGAGAGGGAAAGATGAGGTCCAACAAAGGGAGATGACTGCTGACAAGAAGGGATGAGGGCCAACAGAGAGAAAGATGAGGGCCAACAGGGTTAGACAAGGGCCGATATGGGTAAGATGAGAGCTTACAGGGAGAGATGAGGGCTGAGAGGGGGAGATAAGGGTTGACAGTGGTTGATATGGGACCAACAAAGAGAGATGATGGCCAACATGGTAAGATGAGGGCTGACAAGAGGAGATAAGAGTTGACAAGGGTTGATATTGGGCTGACGTGGGGAAATGATGGCTGACAGGGAAAGATGAGGTCTAACAAAGGGAGATGAATGCTGATATAAAGAGATTAGGGCAAACAGTGAGAGAGATAAGGGCCAGTAGGGGTAGACAAGGGTTGACGGGGAAGATGAGGGCTGACAAGGGTAGACAAGGGCTGAGAGGGTAAATGAGGGCCGAGAGGGGGGAGGTGAGGGCTGAGACAAAGAAAGTAGGACTGACAGGGCGAAGATGAGGGCAGACAGGGGGAAGATGGGGACCCAAAGGGTTAAATGAGGGCTGACAGGGGGAGATTAGAGTTTACAGCAGGATATGAGGATTAACAGAGGTTAGTATGGGGCTGAGAGGGGGAGATGAGGGCCAACAGTGAGAGATGAGGGCTGGGAGGGGGAGATGAGGATTGATAGGGGGAAGGCGAGGGCCCACAGGGGTAAATGCAGGCTGACAAGGGAAGATTAGAGTTTATAGCAGGATATGAGGGTTAACAGGGGTTGGTATGGGGCTGAGAGGGGGAGATGAAGGCCAACAGTGAGAGATGAGGGCTGAGAGGGGGAGATGAGGACTGACAGGGGGAAGGTGAGGGCCCACAGGGGTAAATGCAGGCTGATAGGGGGAGATTAGAGTTTACAGCAGGATATGAGGGTTAAAAGGGGTTGGTATGGGGCTGAGAGGGGGAGATGAGGGCCAACAGTGAGAGATGAGGGCTGAGAGGGGAGATGAGGACTGACAGGGGGAAGGTGAGGGCCCACAGGGGTAAATGCAGGCTGAGAGGGGAAGATTAGAGTTTACAGCAGGATATGAGGGTTAACAGAGGTTAGTATGGGGCTGAGAGGGGGAGATGAGGGCCAACAGTGAGAGATGAGGGCTGAGAGGGGGAGATGAGGGCTGACAGGGGGATGAGGGCTGACAGGGGGAGATGAGGGCCAACAGTGAGAGATGAGGGCTGACAGGGGGAGATGAGGACTGACAGGGGGAGATGAGGGCTGACAGGGGGAGATGAGGGCTGACAGGGGGAGATGAGGGCTGACAGGGGGAGATGAGGGCTGACAGGGGGAGATGAGGGCTGACAGGGGGAGATGAGGGCTGACAGGGGGAGATGAGGGCTGACAGGGGGAGATGAGCATTGACAGGGGGAGATGAGGACTGACAGGGGGAGATGAGGACTGACAGGGGGAGTTGAGGGCTGACAGGGGGAGATGAGCATTGACAGGGGGAGATGAGGACTGACAGGGGGAGATGAGGGCTGACAGGGGGAGATGAGGGCTGACAGGGGGAGATGAGCATTGACAGGGGGAGATGAGGGCTAACAGGGGAAGATGAGGACTGACAGGGGGAGATGAGGACTGACAGGGGGAGTTGAGGGCTGACAGGGGGAGATGAGGGCTGACAGGGGGAGATGAGGGCTGACAGGGGGAGATGAGGGCTGACAGGGGGAGATGAGGGCTGACAGGGGGAGATGAGGGCTGACAGGGGGAGATGAGCATTGACAGGGGGAGATGAGGGCTGACAGGGGGAGATGAGGACTGACAGGGGGAGATGAGGACTGACAGGGGGAGTTGAGGGCTGACAGGGGGAGATGAGGGCTGACAGGGGGAGATGAGGGCTGACAGGGGGAGATGAGGGCTGACAGGGGGAGATGAGGGCTGACAGGGGGAGATGAGCATTGACAGGGGGAGATGAGGACTGACAGGGGGAGATGAGGACTGACAGGGGGAGTTGAGGGCTGACAGGGGGAGATGAGCATTGACAGGGGGAGATGAGGACTGACAGGGGGAGTTGAGGGCTGACAGGGGGAGATGAGGGCTGACAGGGGGAGATGAGGGCTGACAGGGGGAGATGAGGGCTGACAGGGGGAGATGAGGGCTGACAGGGGGAGATGAGCATTGACAGGGGGAGATGAGGACTGACAGGGGGAGATGAGGACTGACAGGGGGAGTTGAGGGCTGACAGGGGGAGATGAGCATTGACAGGGGGAGATGAGGACTGACAGGGGGAGTTGAGGGCTGACAGGGGGAGATGAGGGCTGACAGGGGGAGATGAGGGCTGACAGGGGGAGATGAGGGCTGACAGGGGGAGATGAGGGCTGACAGGGGGAGATGAGCATTGACAGGGGGAGATGAGGACTGACAGGGGGAGATGAGGACTGACAGGGGGAGTTGAGGGCTGACAGGGGGAGATGAGCATTGACAGGGGGAGATGAGGACTGACAGGGGGAGATGAGGGCTGACAGGGGGAGATGAGGGCTGACAGGGGGAGATGAGGGCTGACAGGGGTTGATATTGGACCATCACAGAGAGATGAGGTCCCGGATGAGGTCCAACAGGGTGAGATGAGTGCTGACAGGGATTCATATGGGGCTGACATAGGGAAAAGA
Source organism: Lepidonotus clava (assembly GCA_936440205.1). Classification (NCBI taxonomy): domain Eukaryota; kingdom Metazoa; phylum Annelida; class Polychaeta; order Phyllodocida; family Polynoidae; genus Lepidonotus; species Lepidonotus clava. The sequence continues at coordinate 43,178,014 of OW387146.1, read as the reverse complement.
GGGCAAACAGGGAAAGAAAAGGTCTAACAAAGGGAGATGAATGCTGACACAAAGAGCTGGGGGCAAACAGAGAGAAAGATGATGATCAACAGAGGTAGACGAGGGCTGATAGGGGGAATATGGGGGCTGACAGGGGTAGACAAGGGCTGACAGGGGCTGAGAGGGGGAAGGTGAAGGCAGACAGGGGAGAATGAAGGCTGAGAGGGGGAAGATGAGGGCCGACAGGGGTAAATGGGGTCTGACAAGGGGAGATGAGGGTTGACAGGGGAAGATGAGGGCTGAGAGGGGGAGATGAGGGTCATCACGTCCATGTACTGACCACCACATCCCTACGATGATCACCTCAGCCCTGTACTGACCACCACGGCCCTACATTGACCACCTAAGCTTTGCACTGACCATCACGGCCCTCTACTGACCACCACAGCCCTCGACTGATCACCTCAGCCCTCCACTGACCACCCCGGCCCTCCACTGGCCACCTCAGCCCTGTACTGACCATCACATGGCCCTAGGCCCCTAAATTTGACACGGCGACATGGCTGTTTCTTGAATTTGCCACAGCGACATGGCTAGTTCTTAAATTTGACATGTGACATGACCACCTTAGCGACATGTGAAATGAGGCTTAGTGACATGGAAAATTATTCAAAGTCGTAGGGTCCCTATCACAGGCTGCATAATGGTGTCCACCTCCCTATATGGTCTCCCCTCCGACCCATTCTAACATTTAACAGGTATTAGAATAAGAATACCTGCCACGGAGATATTTTAGAAGTTATAACCCCCCGCAAAGGTTGTGACTTCTAGATTAAAATGCTCATCCTCTGATTCATTTTGTTGTTTTGGTTTATCTCAGTTGTTTATACACTGCTAGTGCTACCCTTATAATGCACTGGTGGTTTTAAATAATGCACTTGCTGATCTGTAGTTTAACTAGACTGACAGGAACACCCAATTTTGAATTTATAAAAACCAATGTGCACAGCCCAGGATCGAACCATAGACCTTTGGATTCAGAGAGCCACACCATAGCCACTGCAATATTGGGGCAGTTGTTGAGTCTGTTGTCACACATACCTTTTCTCAATGGGTTCCCATTGATATGACAGGTGCGACAAGATACCCTGTCGCAACTCATGTAGCCAGTAGGTGTCCCATCTTAAAAAAACGTTGTCTACATGTGATTATAGATAAATGTGTTGGCAATAGTCACTAAAAATTCTGGAGACCTCCATATATTTACTAGTCAAAAGAGATGGATTTGTAATGTGTATTTTAAGGAATAAGATCCATAATTTTCAATAATATTTCTTTAATTGTTAAATCTCCTGTCGCACAATTTGAGGCCCCTGGGAGTATGCATACAGGGTTCCCAGTTTGCACAGACCTTACACCCGCGCATATATTGGAGAGATCCTTTATCAGTTTATTCTTGATTCTTCAATCTCTGCATTTTGTCTTTAGTCTTATTGTTAATCTTATGACTGAAGATGCTACCATAATCAAATATTTTATTTACAATCTAAAATTTCAAAAAATGAAATATTGATACAGAGGTATTAAAAATCAGATGATATAAGTAACACTAGCGACGTGACATTTCTGTTAGTGACTTGGCCATTTCTTAAATTCGACATGCTACATTGGGATACCCCATCTAAGGCCCCCATTACGGCCCTTCACTGACCACTACGACAATGCACTAACCACCCCGGCCCTGCACTGCCCACCACAGCCTTGCACTGACCACCTCAGCCCTGCACTGACCACCACGTTGCTACACTGACCAACTCGTGCATACTGACTTTTTTTTTTATAATGCACGAGGTCAATCTCTTCCTCGTGTGTGGAGTTACCCAAAATAACGACCTCGTGCCTATAATGGGCCTTAATATGCATGAGGTGGTTCTGCATCCTCGTGTTTCGTGAAAATCCTCGTGCATATAGAATCTTCCAATAAACACACTTCTACCAGCTGACTCACAGCTGGGGGGGGGGTGGAGGGGGGTGGAGGGAGGTGGAGGGGTTGGTGGGAGGTTTGGGGTTTTTATGTCTGTTTTTTCTTTTATTAGGAACCAACTCCACGTACAAGTGTTCATGTTCTTCCAGTTGTATAACAGAAAAAAAGGAGATGATAGTGCTAATGTAACAAAAATAAGGATGAACAGGATGGATAGTTATTTTTATAATGGAGGATTGATCAAGTATATGTAGGTGTGATAAAGGTTCACAATATCTTCAAGTCAATTAACCGGGTTCTAACAGTTCAGCATGGGCTCTGACCTAAATCTTTTTAAGAATAGTTTGAATTTAACCTCTGTGGTTGCATGCTGCACAGTCTCACTTAACGTGTCCCACAGCTTTACACCAGGATAATAGGAGTGGAGGTTAGAGGGGGGGGGGTGTCAAGGGGGTTGAGTTTGGGGGTGGTGTCAGGGGGGTGGAGGTTGTGGGGGGGGTGATGTCAGGGGGATGGAGATTAGGGGGGCGATGTCAAGGGGGGTTAAGTTGGTGGTGGTGGTGGTGTCAGGGGGGGGGGGGATTTTTTTTTGGGGGGAGGGGGGGGGGTGTCAAGGGGGTTGGAGATTTGAGGGGTGTGTGTCAGGGGGTTGAGGTTGTGGGGGGGGTGTTAAGGGGGTGGAGGTTGTGGGGGGGTGGATATTTGGTGGGTGGAGATTTGGGGGGGGGGGGGTGTCAGGGTGGTGGAGATTTTTTTTATTTTTTCTTTTTTTTTTTTGGGGGGGGGGGGGTTTCAAGGGCTTTGGAGATTTGAGGTGGGTGTCAGGGGGTGGAGGTTGTGGGGAGGGGGGTGTCAGGGGGTGGAGGTTGCTGGGGGGGGGGTCTCAGGAAGGTGGAGATTAGGGGGTGGATGTCAGGGGGGTTGAGGTTGGACGGGGGGGAGGGGGGGGGTCAGGGGGGTGGATATTACTGGGGGGGATGTCAGGGGGGTTGAGGTTGTGGGGGGGGGGTTCAGGGGGTAGAGATTTGGGGGGGTGTCAGGGGGTAGAGATTTGGGGGGGTGTCAGGGGGTGGAGATTTGGGGGGGGGGGGGGTGTCAGGGGGGTGGAGATTTGGTGGGGGTGTCACAGGGGTGGAGATTTGGGGGGTGTCAGGGAGATGGAGATTGTCGGTGGGGTGGGGGGTGGGGGGTGGGGGGTGGGGGGGGGGGGGGGTCATGGGGGTGGAGATTTGGGGGGGGGGTGTCAGGGGGGTGGAGATTTGTGAGGGGGGCGGGGGTGTCAGGGAGATAGAGGTTGTGGGGGGGTGTCAGGGGGGGAGGTTGGGGGGGGGGGTCAGGGGGTGGAGATTTGGGGGGGTTCAGGAGGGTGGAGGTTGCTTGGGGGGGGGGGGGGCGTCTCAGGAAGGTGGAGATTAGGGGGTGGATGTCAGGGGGGTTGAGGTTGGAGGGGGGGGGGGGGTCAGGGAGATGGAGATTGTTGGGGGGGTGTCAGGGGGGTGGAGGTTTGGGCGGGGGGGTCAGGGGGTGGAGATTCGGGGGGGTCAGGGTGGTTGAGGTTGTGGGGGGGGGGGGGTGTCAGGGGGCTGGAGGTTTGGGGGGGGCAGGGGGTTGGAGTTTGTGGGGGGGGGGACACCCTTTTGGTTCCCTGCCCTGCAGACCCCACCAGACCTCTCGACCCCGCTTCACTGGACACACCTCAGTGCATGCCACCCCACGCGACTGAATAAATCATGAGCGTCCTGTAAGGTAGATTAACCCCCGTCAAAGACACCCAGTCACCGCCCCAGACGCCCCCGAGACGCCCCCGAGAAGCCGGGTAGGTGAGGGGGAGGAACGCTTGGGGGGGGGGTTCTTAAAGGCGCACTAGTCCTGCACTCAACCATCGTGCCTATAATATTTCTTATATGCGGACCTATTACATGCAATAGGGAGTTTTAGCAACCCATAACACATCCCATAACGCTAAAGCAATGCTTCTACTGTCTCAGATGAAATGGTTGATCCCAAAATAATCTATTACATGCAATGTCAAGAGCTGCCGACTGTCCCATATTTCACGGGACAGTCCCGTATTCTAGCCTTTGTCCGATGTCTCTCGTAAGCAGATGAAAATGTCCCGTTTTTTTTTAGAGATATTGGAGAGATTCTTGCCTCTACTGCAAGTCTCAGGATGCAGAAAATTAGGTTTTTTCTGCTAATTTAAAGAATTCCTGAACTAATTTTCGTGACGATTAAAAAGGCAAATGAATGCACCAAAATTGTAATAATTATGTCAGTTGAAAAGCATTCAAAAACGTGTGTTTAAAAGTAAAGAAAGATGTCCTGTTTTGTATGTAAATGTCCTGTTTTTCTGAGCAATTTTGAGGGCATGTCCCGGGAAGGGCTGGGGAAATGTCGGCAGGCCTGTGATAATGTCGCGCATATTTTACATCTTATATATGCGACTTCCATTTATATAGTTATCACTGTATACGCAGACATATTAAGGATAGACTTCCAGGTGCATAGAGCAAACCTAGACACAATTAGAGGCAATAGCGGGTTATATAAATCATATGTACGTTCATATTGGCATAGGTTTACCCCCATGCAACTCAGGCATGTAATGAAAACAAGTTAGATAACTTTTTTTTGCCTGAATAAAGAATGGAATTTTTAAAAAGTGGGGGTTCAGGGGCATAGCCCTCGGTTAACATACAGTTTGCAAATCATATTTATAATGATAAAAAAGCTATGTCCGCCCATAATCAGGCATGTATACGCGAACAAAATATGCACGGACCTTAAACCCGCCTATGTAAGTCATTCTGTGTGCACGGCCTTCTGTTCGTATGTCCACAAAAATTGAAAATAGGGTTCATTGTACAAAAATTTACAGACTTCTATTTTGTGTCTAATTAGCTTTACTTAAGTATTTTGAAAAATATTTCAAAAGAAGTAAGGTGAAAATGTGGGGATCTTAGGTAATTATTCAGGAAAGGAATTTAATTTTGGGAATTCCCTGTCTTTTGAATTGCTCAATATATACTCCCCTTGCTATGTCACAACCATGGGATTTCCTTCTTAGGTTAACTTGGGATTCCCTGATTGTTAAATGATTGTAAATCCATATGTCTTTCAATTAATTCTGAGCTGTATTAGACCAAATATATATAACTTGGGTTTGACTGCGTAACCATTATCACATATTCTATAGAGATGGGGATTCCCTTTTATGGGCAGATGGCATTTCCCAGTAGCTCCCCGTGTAAATAAAGTAGGGGATTTCCCCTGAAAAATGACATGAAATATAAGCTTTTTAATGTCCCATACTTTTGTGTAAAACTAGGAATTTTCCTCCGATTTTCTTCACATTAATAGTGCAAATTGTGAAAAATATGCTGAATTCAATTAATTGAAAACGAAACACTCCTACAGTTATATATGTGCAGGGTATCTTTCACAATGGGAAGTGGCGAGCAGTAAAAAGTGGAAAGTTTTAATATTTTCTCCTTAGTATCAAGGGATTTTACATTACATTTTGGGAGGAAATGAGGAACTTCTGCGTGAGAGAGCGGTCTCCCACCCCTGCTACCCGCATATGTAAGAAATTCTGTGTGTGCAGCCTTCTGTTCGTACATATGTCTGGGAAAATTGAAAATAGGCTACTTTTTATTACAGCAGAATTCATGAAAACGAGAAACAAAGAGGTATTTGTATTCATCATATGTATGTGGAACAACTTCTTAAAAACCGTTGTTTCCAGTTTACAAAAGTGAAAAGTATTAATACATAACTATGCAATTTGGGATAAAAAGTCTGTAAAAAGTTGGGCGATGCTGAGCAGGTAAAAGGGGATGGGGAGGTAAGGGTAGGCAGGCCCATACACAGCAGCTGCTGTGTGTGTGTGTGGGGGGGGGGTCCCAAAGTGGACCTTTTGCTTACATTTTCAATAATATGACTTTAAAACGGGGGGGGGGGGATGAGCAGTAAAAAAATTTCAGCATTTTCTCCTTAGTTTTAAGGGATTTTACAATACATTTTGGGAGGAAATAAGGAACCTCTACGTGAGAGAGAGGCCTCCTACACTTTCCACCCCATCCCACCCCTCCACCCGCCCCTTTATACAGGCCTCTTAATTAGGGGGTGGGCAGGGACGCTGGGCAGGTAAATTAGGGTGGGGGTGGGGAGAGAGGGACGCTGGTGAGTGAATCACAGCACTCTCTGACGCCCTCTAAATAAATAAACAGCATCTTTGCACCCAGTGATCGGCTGGTGTGGCCTGACTCACCGGCTGATCGGGGTAATTGTTCTCACCTCCCCCACCTCCTCCCGATCAGTCACAGCTCAGGTGTCAGACAGGTGAGACGGGGGCTGGAGCCTGGGAGAAAAAGGACTCAGGGAATCTGCCGCATCCTGCACATGTATAGTTTCAAAAGGACGCGCATCTCCATTAGTTCACCGACGTTCATCTAAACAGGTAAGTTGTTTGATTGATAAAGTTGTATTAACAGGTGCTCCCCCACCCCCAACAGGAAAACTTTCAAGAAGTTCCACCTTTCCTTCACCAATCCATTGTAAAAGGCCTAAAACTTCGTAAGAACATGTTGAAAGATCCACTTGGGGAACCTTGCCACTCCCTTTTATTATTATATTATGAGTAATTATCATCACGAATTATTATTAGCAACGAGGAATCATTATCACGAGAGGTAGGTGTCTGGACAATCTGCTTGGGGCCGACGACTTACTGTGTGTGCTTATCACATGAACTGAGCGTCTCACAGGTGTGTACACATGAAGGCTCTGCAGTGGGGGAGGGGGCGGCGAGGTTCCCTAAGGGGAACCTTTGCCTATAGACCTTTTTTCATAAAAGTGATACCCCTTGGTGAAGTAAATGTGAAACAATTTTTAGGCTTTTTCCATCTTTCATCATAATTAAATTTCTGAGGCAAAGGTAGCAATTTGGAAAAAAAATCCTTATTGGGGTGTAGCCTGCAATCCCCCCTCCCACCAACACCTTCCCCCCTTCCTATTTTACGGGCCTGAATATTGATTATAACTCACTTACTATACAAGGTAGTTCCCCAATACAAGTGACAACATTCTTGACAAATGTGGTAAATACAAAGAGGCTTGTTTGTTTAACTCTCATTCATTCAGGCATGACCAATATGACGCCATGCCTGTTATTAGAATATCTCAGACACAATTTTAGGTACGTGCTGGTAGCTGTATAGTAAGTAAAGTGTGTAAAATTTATTGTGAAAAAATATCTCACATTAAGATGCAATACTTAATAAACGATTGTTCTAGGGCTGAGGATACATGCGCGATCTAAATCCATAAGGTATGCCACATATGCCTGCTGATATAAACGCAATGTAACGTATTCAAATGGAATAAACTATGTAATTATCAGACACATATACACACATATATATACACACACAGGTTATCAAGGTGAGTGCGAGGAACACCCCACCACCGTACCCTTCATGCACCCCCCTCCCCACCCCTACCAGTCTCCTACCGTTTCCGACCCCCTGACTCCCATCAATGGCCACGCGTCATTCTACCCCCACTTGTGATTTCACGGTAGGCCGACCGGTAATTACGCCTCTCAGTAGTACAGTTTGGGGCACGCGTGTATGGGGGAATTTACACTAAAATATTTCATGCATTACGATATCAGTGAGACCAGCTGAATTGTATTATTATTTTCTCTTAGGTTCATTACGCTTTTCAATTTGGAAGTCCCGTTTTTTTGTGTGTTACACATCCTTATGAGGTGTATATTTTGATATAATTTGTTGTCCTCTACCTGTAACCTTTATCAAATAGGCATATATAATGCAAAATGCTAATTTAAGGCCTTGTATCGCGCCCAACAATCTATTAATTTGTATTCTCCAAGCCCAGGTTAATAGGATGTGCGAACACAAGGGATATGATATCTCATTAAATTGTACCTACAAAAATGATATTTTTTTAATCACCCCCGCCGCGAAGCGGCCACCTGGCCATATGCCGTAGTCACTTCCCATAGTTGTTTACAACAGATTTACCCATTTTCAACATTAGAATATACACTGTATTACATGCAGTTATTATGTTTCTGTGTAAAGAAAATGTGTAATAAATGCGTTTCTGTGTAAAAGAAACATGCAATTATTTAATAAGAACTTAAATGCAGGTCGCTGCACATGCTGTGAAACAGATTTCGGCGAATTTCAGCTGAAATTGTGACTGACAAAAGTCGCCTTGGTTAGTTGCTAAGCTGTGTATAATTATGAAAGCTCTGAAGCTATCCACGGGACTTTGGTTAAACTCTCATGAAATCCGATTAGTGTATCGTGAGAATTTCCAGAAAAATAATAGTCACATTCTCAATCCAGTCATAATATTATCGCGATTTTCTCTGTACCTTTCAATTTTCATGGTACGGTAATATCAACAGAATGATTATTTTTAAAGCACTTTTCACAGGAAAATCTGGCGTTCTGATAGTTGAAACAGGTAATACAGCAACGTCTTTGACGTTTTATTGAGTCTCGAGGGTTTGAGAACAAAATCTAATAGTGAATTTTCCCTTTTAATCATATTCTTTTTCATTTTTATGGAGTTTGATAGCATATACACCGTCACTGGTAGCCTAACAAAGTTGTCAGTGATTTATTCTGAACCTGTGGATAGATTTTTGACTCTTATATGACGTTAGGAATAGAGAGTCGATCATTTGGCTTTTTAGAGTAAATTACGCAATGATTTTCTGGGGTGATTAAATTCTTTCCGGGGTGATTACCCCATTTTCTTGTTTGATAATATCAATTCATGCTCGTATCACGCACCCTATGTATACATGTGAAAACACAATGTTTATCAATGCTAAGGAGGCCCATAGAGTGGTGGCGTATAGTATAAGCAGGCGTGTATTATCGGCCACCCTAACACTTATTCTGATATTGCAAATGATATTTGTGCTTTGTTGCAAAAAGATATATGTATAATTCAAAGGAAACTTGTAATGTATCATTTACGATAGGACTTATAGAAAATGGGCTAAGCATATATAATATAGCAATACAAGAAAAACATCTCTACATCATAAAAAAAAAACTTCACCCATAAAGAAATGACCATTTTATGAAACTGGATGAAAAAAAAAACATAGATGTATAGAAATTAGAATTCATTTGCTGACCTCAAAAATAAGTATAATTCAATTTTGATTAGAATGAGCTAAATTATCCAAACATAAATAATTAGGGAAAAATAGTTTTAGAAGGAAAGGTACATGTCGTATTACATGGGTGCCGAAAATACACTCCATTCCATCTGTATGTCTTGTATTATCGGCAGGGCCACGTCATCAGTCTAAATGTTAGACTTGAAAATATAGAACAAAGTCGAAAAACAAAAATCATAATGAAGAATCAAGAAAAAATAAGACTAATAGACTAATGTGCTGTGTCATGCTTTTAAAGTAATAGTTCTCTTACTACAATGTATATGCATGGCAATGAACCAACACTACACATGGATAATGATTTAACCAATAAAGTATATAAAAGATCTAGAAACGTAATATGTTCAGATTTTGGGGGAGCTGGATTTGTCCATTATTAAACGCATTGGTGGATTCTAAATCATTCTGGGTTCAAAGTAAAGATGTTGAACATGTTTTTCTAACCAAGAATATCAACGCATTTATATCAGCCTCGACGTAATTGTGATTTACATTAAAGGGTGGCGATAATACAAAACACTCTAAAATATGAAAAAATAATCTAACTAATATTTTCCATATCCATTTCTGAAAGTCATATACCACACCCTACGGGGATTCAAATATGCATAGACTGTCTCCTGGAACACTTTTTTAATAAAGATAAGATAAACTTAGGATCCAATGATGTATTTTACCTTAAGGTGCCGATAATACAGGCCACTACTCTATATGGAGATTATAATGTGATATTATGATTTATATGACATACATTAACATCTTTTATATGATTTTTGTAGTTTCACATAATTTTCTATATCTAAGGGAATTAACTAAAAATGTGCAATGTACCACTGTGCGTGATACAACCCTGTTTTATTAAGGTTACCTTTTGGGCGCACAGGCTTTGCCCTTGTTAGCTCTAAATCTAGAGAAATAAGTTTGTAATATGTATACTATTAGCAAATTATAATCACTTCCCTCTGCACACTGTATGGTTTTCACTCTGATAGGTGTCTGTGTGGGCACACAGAGTTGAATGTGTAGTATGTGTGGAGGGAGCACCCTGTTGGTTTTGACACCTATAATAAGGTGTCAAAACCAACAGGTCCCCACTCACATATTGCCAACCAGGCCGCTACAATAGAAATGGGTCGTGGTTATAACGTGTAATGGTACCAGTGAAGCGGAATGGTATAATAGGGAGGTTTAGATATTGGTCCCGTGAACGCCAACCTGTACGTGTGTCGTCATTAGATCACCAAAATAGCCCAGAACCCGTTGGATACCCCTCTCAGGTCGTAGGGCCCATACAAACACCTGGCACTTTGCCAAAATGAAATGTCTGAAGGGAATCGTCACCACAGGGGAATACAGGCTCTTGGCTATAAACTGCTGGACTTGTAGCACCCCTTCCTCAGGTTGCCATTCCCCTGTTTGTATAGACTAAGTGTTTAAATTTGGAAATGAGAATAAATTAGACACAAAATTTATTGATAAAATTTCATTGTATTACACTGGAATTAAAGTTCCAAAACGGAAAGCTTTATGTACACGAGGATTTGCACGATACACGAGGTCAAATATCGACCTCGTGCACAAATTGGGCTCACTTTTACACGAGGTCGTTTTTTCTAAAACATATATACACGAGGTAGAAATCCTGTCTACTGCATTCTCCTTCTGGCCCCTACCACCTCCCCCTGGCCCCTGCCGCCTCCCCCTGGCCCCTGCCGCCTCCACCTGGCCCCTGCCGCCTCCACCTAGCCCCTGCCGCCTCCACCTGGCCCCTGCCGCCTCCACCTGGCCCCTGCCGCCTCCACCTGGCCCCTGCCGCCTCCCCCTGGACCCTGTCGTCTCCCCCTGCCCCCTGCCGCCTCCCCCTGGACCCTGTCGTCTCCCCCTGTCGCCTACCACCTCCCCCTGCCCCCTGCTGCTTCCCCCTGGTCCCTGCCGCCTCCCTCTGGCCCCTACTGCCTCCCCCTGGCCCCTGCTGCCTCCCTCTGCCCCCTGCCGCCTCCACCTGGCCCCTGCTGCTTCCTGTTGGCCCCTGCCGCTTTCCTCTGACCCTGCTGCTTCCCCCTGGTCCCTGGCGCCTCCTTCTGGCCCCTACTGCCTCCCCCTGTCCCTTGCCTCCTCCCTCTGCCCCCTGTCGCCTCCACCTGGCCCCTGCTGCCTCCCCCTGGCCCCTGCTGCTTCCCCCTGGGCCCTGCCGCCTCCCCTCGGCCCCTGCCACTTCCCCCTGCCCCCTGCTGCTTCCCCCTGTTCACTGCCTCATCCCTCTGGCCCCTACCACCTCCCCCTCCCCCTGCATCATACCACCTCCCTCTGCCTCATACCACCCTCCAACTACATCATACCACATCCCCCTTCCTTATACTACCCTCCTGCTGCCTCAAACCATCTCCCCCTGCATCATACCACCTCCCCCTGCCTCATACCACCTCCCCCTGCCTCATACCACCTCCCCCTGCATCATACCACCTCCCCCTGCATCATACCACCTCCCCCTGCATCATACCACCTCCCCCTGCCTCATACCACCTCCCCCTGCCTGAAACCACCTCATCCTGCCTCATACCCCCCTTTCTCTGCCTCATACCACCTCCACCTACATCATAACACCTTCCCCTGCCTGAAACCACCTCATCCTGCCTCATACCCCCCTTTCTCTGCCTCATACCACCGCCCCCTGCCTCATACCAACCTCCCCCTGCATCATACCACCTCCATCTGCTTCATACCACCTCCCCCTGCATCATACCAACCTCCCCCTGCATCATACCACCTCCATCTGCCTCATACCACCTCCCCCTGCATCATACCACCTCCCCCTGCATCATGCCACCTCCCCCTGCCTCATACCACCTCCCCCTGTCTCATACTACCCTCCCACTGCCTCATACCACCTCCCCCTGCATCATACCAACTCCCCCTGCATCATACCAACTCCCCCTGCATCATACCAACTCCCCCTTTATCATACCACCTCCCCCTGTTCCAAACCACCTCCCCCTGCTTCAAACAACCTCCCCCTGCATTATACTACCTCCCCCTGCATCATATCACCTCCCCCTGCCTCATAGCACCCTCTCCCTACCTCATACTACCCTCCCCCTGCCTCACACCAACTCCCCCTGCATCATACCACCTCCCCCTGCATCATACTACCTCCCCCTGCCTCACACCACCCTCCCCCTGCCTCATACCACCTATACCTGCATCACAACACCTCCCCCTGCATCATACCACCTCCCCCTGCCTCATACCACCTCCCCCTGCCTCATACCACCTCCCCCTGCATCATACCACCTCCCCCTGCCTCATACCACCCTCCCCCTGCATCATACCACCTCCCCCTGCATCATACTACCCTCCTGCTGCCTAATACCACCTTCCCCTGCATCATACAACCTCCCCCTGCCTCATACCACCTCCCCCTGCATCATACCACCTCCCCCTGCATCATACCACCTCCCCCTGTATCGTACTACCATGCCCCTGCATCATACCGCCTCCTCCTGCCTCATACCACCTCCCCCTGAATCATACCACCCACCCCCTACATCATACAATCTCCTCTGCATCATACCGCCTCCCCCTGCATCAAACCACCTCCCCCTGCGTCATACCACCTCCTCCTGCATCATTCCACTCTTCCCCTATCTCATACTGCCTCCCCCTGTCTAATACTGCCTCTCCCTGCATCATACCACCCTCCCCCTGCCTAATACCAAAATCCCCCTGCTTCATACCACCTTCTCCTTCATTATACCACCCTCCTGCTGCATCATACCACCTCCACCTGCCTCATACCACCTCCCCCTGTATCATACCACCCTCCCCCTTGTCTGATCCCCTTCTAATCCCTATGTGTCCACCTTCCTCCTTGCCTGATCCTCTTCTACCCCTCTATTTGCCCACCTTACCCCTTGCCTTATCCCCTTCTAACCTTCTATGTATCCACCTTCCCCCTTACCTGATCCCCTTCTAACCCCCTATGTGCCCACCTTCACCCTCACCTGATCCACTTCTAAGCTCCTATGTGATCACCTTCCCCCTCACCTGATCTTCTTCTAACCCCTTATGTGATCACCTTCCGATCATAGGAGAAGTGAGGAGGTACATGGTTGGTCACAGGATAGGAGAAGTAAGGAGATATATGGTTGGTCAGAGGGGGGGACAAGTAGTGTGGTGCATGTTTGGTCACAAGGTGGGAGAAGGAAGGCGGTACATGGCTGGTCATAGGGTGGGACGGTGAGGGAGGTACATGGTTGGTCACAGGGTGGGACAGTGAGGGAGGTACATGGTTGGTCACAGGGTGGGACAGTGAGGGAGGTACATGGTTGGTGACAGGGTGGGACAGTGAGGGAGGTACATGGTTGGTCACAGCATGGGTGAGGTAGGGAGATACATGGTTGGTCACAGGGTGGGACAGTGAGGGAGGTACATGGTTGGTCACAGGGTGGGACAGTGAAGGAGGTACATGGTTGGTCACATGGTGGGACAGTGAGGGAGGTACATGGTTGGTCATGGGGTGGGACAGTGAGGGAGGTACATGGTTGGTCACAGGGTGGGACAGTGAGGGAGGTCCATGGTTGGTCACAGGGTGGGACAGTGAGGGAGGTACATGGTTGGTCACAGGGTGAGACAGTGAGGGAGGTACATGGTTGGTCACAGGATGGGACAGTGAGGGAGGTACATGGTTGGTCACAGGGTGGGACAGTGAGGGAGGTACATAGATGGTCACAGGGTGGGACAAGTAGTGAGGTACATGGTTTGTCACAGGGCGTTATAAGTAGTGAAGTAAATGGTTGGTCACAAGGTGGGAGAAGTAGGGCGGTACATGGCTGGTCATAGGGTGGGACAGTGAGGGAGGTACATGGTTGGTCACACTGTCTCCCTCACTGTCCCACCCTGTGACCAACCATATACCTCCCTCACTGTCCCACCCTGTGACCAACCATGTACCTCCCTCACTGTCCCACCCTGTGACCAACCATGTACCTCCCTCACTGTCCCACCCTGTGACCAACCATGTACCTCCCTCACTGTCCCACCCTGTGACCAACCATGTACCTCCCTCACTGTCCCACCCTGTGACCAACCATGTACCTCCCTCACCGTCCCACCCTATGACCAGCCATGTACCGCCTTACTTCTCCCACCTTGTGACCAAACATGCACCACACTACTGGATGCAGGTGGGAGAAGTAGGGCGGTACATGGCTGGTCATAGGGTGGGACAGTGAGGGAGGTACATGGTTGGTCACACTGTCTCCCTCACTGTCCCACCCTGTGACCAACCATATACCTCCCTCACTGTCCCACCCTGTGACCAACCATGTACCTCCCTCACTGTCCCACCCTGTGACCAACCATGTACCTCCCTCACTGTCCCACCCTGTGACCAACCATGTACCTCCCTCACTGTCCCACCCTGTGACCAACCATGTACCTCCCTCACTGTCCCACCCTGTGACCAACCATGTACCTCCCTCACCGTCCCACCCTATGACCAGCCATGTACCGCCTTACTTCTCCCACCTTGTGACCAAACATGCACCACACTACTTGTCCCCCCCTCTGACCAACCATATATCTCCTTACTTCTCCTATCCTGTGACCAACCATGTACCTCCTCACTTCTCCCATGATCGGAAGGTGATCACATAAGGGGTTAGAAGAAGATCAGGTGAGGTGGAAGGTGATCACATAGGAGCTTAGAAGTGGATCAGGTGAGGGTGAAGGTGGGCACATAGGGGGTTAGAAGGGGATCAGGTAAGGGGGAAGGTGGATACATAGAAGGTTAGAAGGGGATCAGGCAAGGGGTAAGGTGGGCAAATAGAGGGGTAGAAGAGGATCAGGCAAGGAGGAAGGTGGACACATAAGGGGTTAGAAGGGGATCAGGCAAGGGGGAAGGTGGACACATAGGGATTAGAAGGGGATCAGACAAGGGGGAGGGTGGTATGATACAGGGGGAGGTGGTATGAGGCAGGTGGAGGTGGTATGATGCAGCAGGAGGGTGGTATAATGAAGGAGAAGGTGGTATGAAGCAGGGGGATTTTGGTATTAGGCAGGGGGAGGGTGGTATGATGCAGGGGGAAGCAGTATTAGACAGGGGGAGGCAGTATGAGATAAGGAGAGAGTGGTATGATGCAGGAGGTGGTATGATGCAGGGGGTGGGTGGTATGATTCAGGGGGAGGTGGTATGAGGCAGGAGGAGGTGGTATGATGCAGGGGGAGGTGGTATGAGGCAGCGGGAGGGTAGTATGAGGCAGGGGGAGGTGGTATGATGCAGGGGTAGGGTGGTATGAGGGAGGGGGAGGTGGTATGATGCAGGGGGAGGTGGTATGAGGCAGCGGGAGGGTACTATGAGGCAGGGGGAGGTGGTATGATGCAGGGGTAGGGTGGTATGAGGCAGGGGGAGGTGGTATGAGGCAGGGGGGAGGTGGTATGATGCAGGGGGAGGGGGTATGAGGCAGGGGGAGGTGGTATGATGCAGGGGGAGGTGGTATGGGGCAGGGGGGATTTGGTATGATGCAGAGAAAGGGGGGTATGAGGCAGAGGAAGAGGTGGTATGAGGCAGGGGGAGGTGGTATGAGGCAGGGGCAGGTGGTATGATGCAGGGGGAGGTGGTATGATGCAGGGGGAGGTGGTATGAGGCAGGGGAAGGTGGTATGAGGCAGGGGGGAGATGGTATGATGCAGGGGGAGGTGGTATGAGGCAGGGGGAGGTGGTATGAGGCAGGGGGAGGTGGTATGAGGCAGGGGGAAGGTGGTATGAGGCAGGGGGAGGTGGTATGATGCAGGGGGAGGTGGTATGAGGCAGGGGGAGGCGGTATGATGCAGGGGTAGGTGGTATGAGGCAGGGGGAGGTGGTATGAGGCAGGAGGAGGTGGTATGATGCAGGGGGAGGGTGGTATGAGGCAGGGGGAGGTGGTATGAGGGAACGGGAGGGTAGTATGAGGCAGGGAGAGGTGGTATGATGCAGGGGGAAGGTGGTATGAGGCAGGGGGAGGTGGTATGAGGCAGGGGGAGGTGGTATGAGGCAGGAGGAGGTGGTATGATGCAGGGGGAGGGTACTATGAGGCAGGGGGAGGTGGTATGATGCAGGGGTAGGGTGGTATGAGGCAGGGGGAGGTGGTATGAGGCAGGGGGGAGGTGGTATGATGCAGGGGGAGGGGGTATGAGGCAGGGGGAGGTGGTATGATGCAGGGGGAGGTGGTATGGGGCAGGGGGGATTTGGTATGATGCAGAGAAAGGGGGGTATGAGGCAGAGGAAGAGGTGGTATGAGGCAGGGGGAGGTGGTATGAGGCAGGGGCAGGTGGTATGATGCAGGGGGAGGTGGTATGATGCAGGGGGAGGTGGTATGAGGCAGGGGAAGGTGGTATGAGGCAGGGGGGAGATGGTATGATGCAGGGGGAGGTGGTATGAGGCAGGGGGAGGTGGTATGAGGCAGGGGGAGGTGGTATGAGGCAGGGGGAAGGTGGTATGAGGCAGGGGGAGGTGGTATGATGCAGGGGGAGGTGGTATGAGGCAGGGGGAGGCGGTATGATGCAGGGGTAGGTGGTATGAGGCAGGGGGAGGTGGTATGAGGCAGGAGGAGGTGGTATGATGCAGGGGGAGGGTGGTATGAGGCAGGGGGAGGTGGTATGAGGGAACGGGAGGGTAGTATGAGGCAGGGAGAGGTGGTATGATGCAGGGGGAAGGTGGTATGAGGCAGGGGGAGGTGGTATGAGGCAGGGGGAGGTGGTATGAGGCAGGAGGAGGTGGTATGATGCAGGGGGAGGGTGGTATGAGGCAGGGGGAGGTGGTATGAGGGAACGGGAGGGTAGTATGAGGCAGGGAGAGGTGGTATGATGCAGGGGGAGGTGGTATGATGCAGGAGGGGGGTGGTATGAGGCAGGGGGAGGTGGTATGATGCAGGGTTAGGGTGGTATGAGGCAGGGGGAGGTGGTATGATGCAGGGGGAGATGGTATGAGGCAGCGGGAGGGTAGTATGATGCAGGGGGAGGTGGTATGATGCAGAGGGAGGGTGGTATGAGGCAGGGGGAGGTGGTATGAGGCAGGGGGAGGTGGTATGATGCAGGGGGAGATGGTTTGAGGCAGCAGGAGGGTGGTTTAAGGCAGGGGGAGGTGGTATGATGTAGGGGGAGGGTGGTCTGAGGCAGAGGGAGGTAGTATGATGCAGAGGGAGGTGGTATGATGCAGGGGGAGGTGGTATGAGGCAGGGGGAGGTGGTATGATGCAGGGGCAGGTGGTATGATGCAGGGGGAGTTGGCATGATGCAGGGGGAGGTGGTATGAGGCAGGGGGAGGGTAGTATGAGGCAGGGGGGTGGTATGATGCAGGGGGAGGTGGTATGATGCAGGGGGAGGTGGTATAATGCAGGGGGAGGTGGTATGATGCAGGGGGAGGTGGTATGAGGCAGGGGGCGGTGGTATGATGTAGGGGGAGGTGGTATGAGGCAGGGTTATGTGGTATGAGGCAGGGGGAGGTGGTATGATGCAGGGGGAGGTGGTATGATGCAGGGGGAGATGGTTTGAGGCAGCAGGAGGGTGGTATAAGGCAGGGGGAGGTGGTATGATGCAGGGGGAGGTGGTATGATGCAGGGGGAGGTGGTATGAGGCAGGGGGAGGTGGTATGATGCAGGGGGAGGTGGTATGATGCAGGGGGAGGTGGTATGAGGCAGAGGGAGGTAGTATGATGCAGAGGGAGGTGGTATGATGTAGGGGGAGGTGGTATGATGCAGGGGGAGGTGGTATGATGCAGGGGGAGGTGGTATGATGCAGGGGGAGGTGGTATGAGGCAGGGGAAGGTGGTATGATGCAGGGGGAGGTGGTATGATGCAGGGGGAGGTGGTATGAGGCAGGGGGAGGGTGACCTCGTGTATATAAATGTGCTGACATATCTCTAGACCTTGATACACGAGGTTGTTATCTGGAAACAAGTATACACGAGGATAGATATCAACCTCGTGTAAAAGTTGACTGTAAAATGATGCACGAGGTCGATTCCACCTCGTGTACATACACGGTAGCTCCAAAACAGATTCAAATGAATATAAGAAAGGTTTAAACATGGGGTGGGTGTCAGAGGGGACCATTTCCCAGTGTTACAGGTTAGCAGACAGCCCTAGTCAACCGTATCCAGCTGCTCCACAGACCCTTCCCTGCCCACCGACCAAACATTTGTAATTAGATTCACAAGGGCTTTTCAACTAGACCCATTCTTTTTTGTGTGAACAATATTTTCGAATCCAATGTTCATTGCACTTCCAGTGTAGAATGAGTGCAGGTCTATGTGAAAAACATATCATGCATCTATCTAAATCAAGCTCTTACCTCTTACTTGGGTTCCACGTGAACGTGACCCTTTCCCCCACGTCCACGTACAGGTTGGCGTTCACGGGACCAATATCTAAACCTCCCTAATCTCACGGGTACAGTGGTCATTGCTTGACCAAGGAACTAACTTTTCTTTCACATTTTTGCATATAATTCTTTTACTATTCATCAGAGCTATGAATAATATGCAGTAAAATGTAGCCAGTATTCTTGTAAACATAATGCACATGCCACATATTTCATTCTAAACTATTTCTATTTTTTATGATTTAATGACAAATAAAAGTAATAGAAAAAATTCACTTTTATTTTTCATTAAATCATAAAAAATAGAAATACTTTTAGAAATCAAATATTTGATACATGAATACCTTCACAAGGTTCTTAGCTACATTTAAATGCGTTATATTTGGAGATCTAATGAGTATTAAACGAGTTATGGGCTTAAATACAAAAGAATTACCCGTGGTTTATGTCAGATAGAGCACTTGTCAGGAGGGTACTTGAAATAACCCTCCTGACTCATGCTCTATCTACCACTCAAAGGCTCGTAACTCGCCTAATCCACTGAAAACCATGCAAACTCTTTTTAGTAGATTTTGTCTCATATTTTCAACAACAATTCTTGAACGTCGCTCACATTTCCACACTATGTGGTATATAATGAACGAGTGAGTTGGGTTATTTCAAGTGACCCAACTCACGAGGGCATTATCTGACATAAAACACGGGACCATTTTTAGCATTCTTTCTCAGATTTTGATTGTATCACCAAACTAAATGCATGGCGATGTAGCTTATAAACTTGGTAAGATGTCTCTTATATCAAATATTTGAGTTCTAGAAAGTTTAGATTTTGTATGATTTAATGAAAAATAAAAGCGAATCCTTCCCATAGGCCAGTGTCTATGCCAGCTGTGTATCAGACATGGGAGGGGAACAAAACAATTGATTACAGTTTTCAAAAGAAGCATGATCAATTGTATTTATACTATGTCAATTTTTATTTATATCATAAGCTATTAACCTAAAGAAATGTGCACATTGGGTATAAGTATTAACTGAGATATTATGGTTACAGAATGAAGATTTTTAGCATGGGATCCTATCGAGAGATAATACTTTTTGTTTTAATTAAATCATTAAAAAATGAAAACATCAGAATTTTGAAAATTTGAAACCAGGGTACTATGCACAAGATTCAGAGGTATATTTTATTTGCACACTATTCAAGGTTCTAATGACATTGAAAAAGGTTATAAGCAGAAATGTAAAAACAAAGCTACACCACAGCTCTAGTGGAAGCAAGGTGTGCACCGTGAGATTATAGGGTTCCGCTCCACTGCATCCAATACGTGATATAACCACGGCCTAATTCCTTTGTTCTCCCCGTCTACCGTGTTTTATATGATCAAAGAAGTCGTTCACATATCCATGGCGGGAGAGAGGGAAGGGGGGCTATGTCTGTAACTTTATCACCTGCACGGCCGATAAGCGGTACATACAAGGGGTGGCGCGTAGTGAAATGCTGTACGTACCTCATTAACGGTATTTGTAACATATTTGGAGCTTTGATAAAATATAGAAGACCCTCGGGGGTCTTCCTCGGGTGCCTGTACGACCCATGTACGTAACACCTAATAGAATTAGCCATTATACTCACCTCTACTACCCCCAGCCATAACATAAAAAAAACAGAAGATAGTACAAGAATCTAGACCTAATTACATAAGCGGAAATCGGGTAAGGTGTAAGGTAAAAGTGTATAATAATTATATATACATGTATATATATGCACGGAATTTAGATCTAATGTAGACATAAACAAATCAAAAATGTGTATAACCTATATATATATATATATATATATATATATATATATATACACACAATCAGGAAACTATAAACGTTGTAGGGATGAAAAATATTACATCTCATATAGTTTGAACTTAGGCTAATATTTAGAAGTTTCTGCTATGTATGCGTAGGAATTAACTGGTTTGTCTATAATCATAGTTACAACACAGAGGTGAGATGTTTGCGCAGTCACCTACAGTACCATAGTCAGATGTTGTGGAAGGCACTCTGATAATGCCGTTGATACTATATAGTAGTATGTGCGACCTGGGCTCCCACCTCTAGTCCCCGTAGGGTGTGTGTATACCAAAGACGAATATAACTCTTAAGACGGCTCACTGGCACTTTGGGCTTAGGAAACCGCTGACTGGTGCTGCCACCCAGTGCCAATGTGTTATTATGCAATATTAATGGTAAAGAAATACTAACGTGTTGGATACGCCACTGTTAAATACAGGTTTTAAAATCTTATTACAAGTTATTTCATACACAAAGAATAGTATGTGAATTGTTTATGACCCTTCACAAACGTTTATGTATAAATAATTTATAACCCTTCTAAAAAGTTTAAGATTTTTCTGTCAACTGAGAGTCGGATATGGCATCAGCATATCAGATATGGCATGATATGTATATTCAATGAGATATTTGCATCCGTATGACTTTTTACCTTTTAAATGATATAAAACTAGATTCGAAATGTCATAAGTATGCAAGTAGAAAATTATTGAAACATATTTGTGTTAGCGTATAGGAGAGTAGCGGTGTATACTATCTGTGTGTATACCGCAGTCGGGAGTTGTTGTAGGCGCACTGATCAGGTGTGACGCGGCCTGCCACTGGCTGTTGGGGGACGTGGGGTGTGTCTGTAAACGTTCACCACCTTTTATTGGCATGGTGCATAGGGTACTTTACAAGACTGTACATAATACATAAACCACGGAGGGCAATGAGAACAATAGAACTAGGCCGTGAATATATCACGTATTCTGCATTGGAGCAGAACGCCTTCATATAATCTCACGGCGCCACAGTGGTGCCATGAAGTCTGCTGCACTGGTCAGTATGTAAGGGACATTACACGCGTGGACCATTTTTATCATTATATGATTAATGTGTTGTCTTTGAATCGGGGGCCAAGCCCCCGAACCCACCTTTTATTTTATTATCTTATTTCTATGTCTAATCTAAATTGTGAGCATATATATACACATCATTACATTTACGCACTCTATGTCCACGTATCTAGGGACATCAATATGCGCGAACTTTGTGCCCGCGTGAATTTTATCTACGCAACGGCCATACTCCCCCGTCGCTTCGGATTCCAAATGTAATACTATGATTACAAGGGAATCTGAAGGGAGAAAGGAGTTTGCGCAACGGCCGCGTGCGTGACTGTCACGCGTATAGCCACCCCCATGGCGGCTCCCCCCTGGCCACGACCCCTCTCCCCACCACCACCCTCTCCCCCCCCCCCCCAACTCCGCCCTCCCCCACCTCTCCTCCCCCCGCCCCCGACGCTAGGCGGTAGACCCCCAAGGCACTGTTCTGGTGCAGTGGGGTTCATACTCCTCAGTCGCTTCACATTCACCAATTGCAAGTAATGATTACACGGGAATCTGAAGCGAGAAAGGAGTGTGCCGTAGGGTTATGTGGAGGCGTTCCGCTCCACTGGTGAATTACGCGTTATAACCACGGCCTGGTTCCTTTGTTCTCCCCATCCACCGTGGTTTACCTACCACATAAAATACTCCCCTGTAAGAAGTCATCTCAATCATTCCCTGGCCTCGCCACCTTCCTCCCCAGCCTAAGCATTGGTAGGGAAGTCTTTCCCACTTTAATGTTTTATTATCAATAATCATGAATTTATTAATTAGATTCAAAAGCATAGAGGCCTGCCATTTAGTACATATATGTACATTTTCAAAAATCTCAGATCCCCCACCCCCTCCCCCACACACCCATGGTCTAAAGTACACATTAGATACACACAATGTCAAAAGTACTAGACCCCCCTCCCTCTTGATGCGTACATAATTGATGGAAGGCTCCATAAAGTTTTTCTGAATATAAATGTAAAATATCGAAATCCTAAATATAAATATCCCGTTTTTAGGTATGAAAACTCGTTCCCCCACCTCTCCACACCCAGCCTGCTCCTTCAGATAGACAATACCTGTCAGCGGCGAATTCGCAGGACTCTTTTTAAATGGGCATATATTCTTCAATCTATGCAACATGAGAATGGGTTTTATACCATTGAGGACACTTTTAAGAAACCTCTCTACTCATATTTTTAATTTTACAATGTTTACATTTATATGTCTGTGCTCATACCGGAAATAGAAACAACGTATTTTCAACTTTATTTTTTTTGAACAAGGATATCTCATACGATACTGAATATAAATGTATGAAATTTTGTATATATCCCTCGATAACATTCACATGGAGGGAAGCATGTCTTTTGGTTTAGGTCCCAGTTTTCATTTTATTAAACATAGAAAATTAATTGGAAAAAAATAATTAAAAGTTTCCCGTTTTTTGACATAACATAAAAACTAAGGCCTAAAATGAAAAATCTGAGACACGATTCCTTCAATAGTAATGTTACAAACAAGCTCCCAAAATTTCATGAAAATCAATTGAGTGGTAGCTGAAATATACCTGTTCAAAAAATAAAAGTTGAAAAATCAATTTTTCTTCTCTGATTTCTCCAATATTGGAGTGAAAACAATGAACTTTATATCAAAAGATAGAGAAAAATTACTGTGCTCTTAATGGAGAGAGCACAATAAGGATTACTGCAAATGACCTGCTGAGAGGTGTTGTCTATCCTTAAGGGGGGAACCCATTGAGCGATTTAACTATAATTCTGGTAGTTTTGACCAGTTCTGGTTGTTCTGAATGTATTGACCAGATCTGGTCAAAAATTGGTAGAAACAGTATTCCCACTCAGCAATTCGACCAAAATATTAAGAAATTACTTGCCAAATATATGAAACTTTAGATTTTGTTAGCTCCTAATTGACCATAATCTTAGTTGCATCGCTCAGTGGGTTCCAACCTTTAAGCGACCACCTCACTTAAAGATCACTTTTGCCTCAGACCTTTAGGTGGTCGCCTAAGGGAGTTTCTACTGTATACATATATGTATATATAGTATAACCATGGAATATATTTCTAAGATTATACTGTTATTTTCCCCTGTAATAGGGAGTGTAACTAGAGCGTAAAATACAGAGCAGTGGTATTGTGTTAGAAGTTAAACATAACCAGGCTGGCAGGATCCAGGGCGTAATGTTACAATATCATGCTGTAAAACCCCGGCTCCACTGACCAACTGACTTCAACTCGACGGTCGAGTTGAATTGAGTTAGGCTCATTCGTACAGTGAAGCCGGGAGAGTCATAGCACCAAAGACAGTTGAGTTGAGTCTCACATGTTGGGATGATAAAGATGTACGACTGGACTGTCGGGTCTTAGGGGGATGTGCAGTAGATATGTCTATATGTAACATAGCCTACTACCTACAACCATCAGGTCGTATCCTGTGTCATAGAGGTAGATTTTGTCTACGACCAGACAGTCGTACCTCCTGGCGCCTCTGTGAGCTACGACAGTTGAGTTGAGTTGAGTCGGGCAGTGGAGCCCGGGCTTAAGTTAATCAGATTGTATATAGATATGTGATTTATGACTTGTAACATTTTCAATGCATATAAAACACGGTATAGGCCTACATAGTATATTAACGTTGGAATGTATGTAATGAAGTATGTTTGTATGTTTGTGCCTTCCCACTAAAGTTGTAGCGCACATTTTATGTATTAGAAAATACATTTTGTTCTCTTTACTTACTAATCATAGACACTGTAAGGTTATATCATGTTTCAGTTCAACTGTTACGGCGAATATTACCAATTTTTCATTTGATGTATTTTTCTTTATTTCAAGACTCATAATAGAAAATGCGTGATATACCACATACCCTATCAGTTGTTGCAAGCTGGACGGCTTCCCGCCGTCTGTAGGTGGAGTAGATGTATGGTTTGTTCTAACACTCTACCGCAACACTATGGCCCACCGCTAAAGTAACCATGATAAAATGGGACGCCATCCAGGCTGTCTAAGCCCCGCCCCCTTGTTGGTAGGAGTCGCGCAGGTTGGGGGGAGGGAGGGGGGAATTGGGGGGTGTGGAGGTGGGGGAGTGTGAGGCAAGAGGATGCATCCTCGGAAAGTACGCCGTCCAGGAAGGTGCGAACTCATTAATATGCATGAGACGGTGTACACTAAGCCCCGCCCCCTAGTTGGGAGGGGGGTCGAGGGGGGTGGTTGACTTGTGTTGGGAAAGGTGCAGGGAATGTCGCGCATGCCAGCGACGGATTTAGCGGGGGAGGGGGCGCCTGAAGTATGTGCCCCTCCTAACTTTTGCATATTTAGAATTTTTCAATACAAAACTCTAGCCCCTGAAGGTGGTGCCTCAAATATAGTAAGAATTCTCGCCAGCTTATTAATGACAAGTAATACTGCCTATTATATTCCAAAGGAGGCCCGTGGCCACAGGCCACGGGCAAGATGACTCATCAGATACCTTAGTATAAATCTTTATTTCCAATAAACAGGTCGTGAGCACAGTGTATAATCTGTTATCAGGTTTCACTGTTGTTTTAGCGGTTTAATATGTGCTGTTTGCTCAGGGTATCGCGCACCTGTGGCTGCGTGTATGTGTAGGGGGAGGGGGAGATGAGATGAGCCGTTACCTGTTACCATAGCCATAGGTGTCAAAACATACAGGGCATTCCACCAACACAGACGTCCGGTGATATAGGATTAGATGCAGATTTGGAAAATGAATGAAATAAGATTGTATTTCAAATTCTAATTTTCTAGTTCGCTTTATGTGATATACTAATAGCAATAGCTCTCCAATTCAACTGACCATATACAGCAAGTTATAGTTTGTTCTCAATCTATATGCACGTTGAACATCAATAAGGTTAAGCCCACATTCTTTTCTAATTTGTGCATTACATTCAAGCTAACTGAAGAAACTGGATTGTGTTCAGAAAAACAAATACTCACACATTTTTATGCGTAGATATTTGCCTCCTTAACATACACACATACACACACACGCACACACACACACACACATACACACACACAGAGTTATTGTTTCCCGAGTTCCCCTTCCTCTTCCAGTATACATGCACCATGAAATTATCACACTTTTTTATAGTTAAGGTAAGAGTAATAAGGATCATAGGCCCTCATTACGGGTAATTCTTTTTCATAATTTGAAATTATTGGGCAAACCGAAATCATTTTCAATCTTAATCAACATTTTGAATAATTATATTACACATAATATTTACTGAAATAATTCAGCAAATGATAGGCTTAATGTATACCACCAATATTAGAACTCATTTTGGGGTTGTGGGAGGTCCACTGTTAAAACGTCAACTTCAGCCTGGCACACTTCCTGCCATTGCATATAGGGGGGACAAGCGCGAAATTTCTAAGGCACAGGACCAGGATATCACAGTTGAAACACACCGCACATACATAGGTTCACACATTTATACGTATATATATATCATTCTGTGCAGGGTTATATACATAATTACATATGTAATAGTATATACATATAGTTATATGTATACATATAGGCCTTATACATATATATAACTTAGCACACCCTGACATGTCGCATATTCATAGGCCATATATACCACGGTTGGCACCGAGAACAAAAGAACTGGGCCGTGAATATAACGCGTATTCCGCCAGTGAAGTGGAACGCCTCCACATAATCTCACGGCGCCACATTGGTGCTGTGAAGTCTGCTGGCTCCCCTGGCTGACTCGCGGTGGGGAGCAGGCAGAGCCGGCCCTCACCCCGGCTCTCCCTGCACCCCACGGCCCCAAGCCTGCCACCACACAGATTGTCTTGTAGAGGCGGGTGTAAGGTCCACGCACACTGCACACAAAGTGCAATATGATTTATTAGAGGATAATTAAACAAACGTTCTCATTTACCTGACGTTCTGCACAGGCTGAAGGCCCACTGTCTAATGGTCACAAACCAATATTGAAAACACTCTTAAGTTATATATTGGCCTGTCCCCCCAACCAAAAACATCCATGATATTTTACCCCAACGATACATTAAAATACCTACAATCACTAAATTTGTGATCTTGGGATTTTAATGACCCACGATATTCTATGGACTTTTCTTTTCATTTTTTCCCCTCTCTTTTCTCATCCCAATTTGTTCATGCATTAAAATGTGTTATGTGCGAATTAACATACATTGTGAACAATTCTAATAAGATGTTACACATAACTTTCATGTCCAAAATATATCGTGGATTTTTTCTGGATGGCATTTTTGTATTCCTGTTACTAGGTTTGATCTAATTTCTGAAAATATATAAGAATTTAGAAACACAATACACACCACCTTACTTTATGTCCGCATATGTAGCAGATCTACATATGCAGACTTTGTGGCCGCATATGGAAAAGTACATTAATAAAGATTTACTGTAATTTTTCAAAACAAAGTGCAATATGAAGATAATTAAACAAATGTTCTCATTTACCTGACGATCTGCACAGGCTGAAGGCCCACTGTCTAATGGTCACAAACCAATATTGAAAACACTCTTATATAGGCCTAGGGTGAAATGAACACACCAGCTGATATGTCCCAGACAAACATCAATTAAAGAACCCCCACCCCCGTGGTATATGCCAGATATAGCCCTCGTCTGTGGCAGTACTTGATATATCTACTCGGCTCGCGCCTCGTGAATATATCACGTACAGCCACAGACTCGTGCTATATCTACCACATATAGGCCGTTTTATTCACGTGTGCCTTCTTGTTTGCATTATAAGCACTTTGAATTGAATTGAAAAAAAAAATCATGATATACCAACCTATATATATATATATATATATATATATATATATGTACGCTGTACCACCTTACTTATGTATACTGATATATATATATATATATCTTAACTATGCAAAATTTTCCCGCATCTGTCACTCAGGGACATTTTTGTGCTATCAAAATTTCTTGTATTATGTGGTTATTTCTGTTTGATCCATAGTAATTTATTTATTCATGCATAACATTATATGTATAGTATGAAAAGGCTAGGAATAAGTGGGTATGACAGTATTTCTATTTCTCTCTCTTTCTCTACACACACACACACACACACACACACACACACACACACACGATATAATGGAATTAGCAAACGTTTAAAAGGTAGGAGACTGGAGTGCCAATCCATGGTGCCTAGTGAAGGAGGCGCCCAGTGGGGGACAGGACTTGTGTCAACGCTGTTTTCAGTGCACTTACCACAACACCTCACCATGGTATTAGAGAGGACTACACAAACATCTCACCTCCGTGTTTTGACTAAGACTGTGGGTATATTGTGGTTAAACCAGCTAATTCTTACACTCAACTAGCAAAAACTGATAAATATAGCAGCCCTAATTTGATCTATATATCTATCTATAGTCTACATGAAATGTTCAGGGTTTCCTAGGATTAACTAAAGTATGAAGGCCTACCGGTCTGCATATTAGTAGGCCTGTCATATTTCTTTACAAAAATGACTACTAGATATATTATCATGTTTTTTTTGTTTTTTTTAAAACATTTTATTTACCCTGGGAGTGAATTGGATTTCTCCAGTATTCCTTCACTCCCAATGATGTACATCATCGTGACATTGAATTGATTACTATAATTCATCACATTCGTCTTGTGTAGGTACCATCCACACTGGGAGACAGGTGCTCTCATCAGGGGTGTTAAAACCAACACGGCTACAACACAATCGTGCAGTGCCAGACACCTGTCGCCGTGTGTGTGTGGACCCCCGATAAGAGCCCCCGGTTCCCTGTCTGAATACATAGGATAGTTTTTACCTCTATTTCATTTTCATCTTGTGTAAAATGTGCGTTATATAAAGTTTAAATTAACAGGCCTATATTATACGTTATGTGAGCCTAAACAATAGTTGTTAATTAAGGCTAGTAACAGGGAATACAAATCATTTCAGAGATAGGCTAAAACAGGGTTGTATCGCGCCCAGTGATATATTGCGCATTTTCTGTTAATTGCAGTAAAATAAAGACAAACATATCAAATGCAATTTTTTTTTTTAATTGGTAAAATTCGCCACAACGATTTCAATAAATCACAATATTACTTCATAAGGTCTTCAATTGATCAGTTATTGGGAAAAACGTATTTTATCATAAACAGGGTGCGTGATACAACCCTGTTTTAATATTGTTTATAAAATCTGATCATATTTTTTGTGAAATTTTATGAGTTATCCTATCCCCTGTGCTCGCACATCCTATTAATAAGAGCATGGTGGGTATCAATGTAAAGTACCAACGTTTATAATCCTATATTGAACATTTAACTTATTTTATTTGAAGAATCATTATTACTTTTATTTTCTGACATTAAAAAAAAAAGCGAGATATAAGACATGTTATCCACGATATAAGCCTGATATGGGTTATATGAATTTCAAAAAAAAGATTATGACACTTTTTACCCCCTAGCCCTAAAGGATTAAAGGGAGAAACTTAAGAAAACTCGGTAGATATACCTTATGTGGCCCTATACAAACAAATAAAATCACAGGTCATCCCTAAAGAACTTATAGATAAAAGACAAAACGTAACTGTATAAAAAAGAGATTTGTTAATATTTTCATGAAATTCAAATGATATTTTGTAAAATGTTATGAGATATATCTTTATCATCAATGATGGTGTATACTATCAAACAATGCATGCAAATCTTAATTGAAAATCATAACGTGTATGGAAATTGATTGTACATAGTTCTTTTTTTTTACTAACATATTCAAGTTTTACCTTTATCTTATATTGATCTTAAGTATGATGTGTGACATTAGGCATGCTAAATGCATGATATTAATTTAGCCTGATATGTGCGATATAAGACCTATAATAAGTATATTAAATCACGTGGTCCTAATCAATAAGGGTAAAGACTAGAAATAAAAAAAAAATATTATAAACAAATACGTTTCATATGATTCTATCATACAAAACCAATCCAGGTATTCTTATTGAAAAAATGGCAGAGACACGTTTGATCATATTGACATAATGTACGATATACCCCCTCATACATCTGTAGAAGTGGGCATTCTTATGCCTCCACCCCCCCCCCCCTCCCCCTCCCCCACAAACAAAATATAAAGAAATAGCACCAGGACTGTTCGCGCGACTTTCACACCTATACAGAGGCAGTGCCCCAGCCACTGCCCCCCCCCCCCGCCTTAGGTAGGGGGCGGGGCTTAATGGAGTAGTTTGTAGATGTTGTTGTATTATATCTTCAGTCACAGGTTATGAACCATAGGCCTAAGCCTAGGCTGTTACACAATGAACATGTGTTCACCTTGGTGTTCAGACTCCCACTGCCCAGAGTGGAGCATTCAAGATTCCCTCCACAGGCCTCCAGGGCCCTGATTGGTTGGTCAGGTTCCAGGTGGACCCTGTGGCTCCACCTGGAGCCTGTGAGGGTAGACCCTGTGGCTCCACCTGGAGCCTGTGAGGGTAGTTAGACCTACTTTAAGGGTATAGTTTTAAAATTTGTTAATTTTGAATATATTGTGTTTAATCTTATACTAGTTCTCAGTTAAATATATTTAGAAAATAATATGTTTTATAATACTGAAATGTCCTACCGATTTTATGGTATGACACAATATATTATGTATTCCTAAGCACTAAGGGTTGAGGCCAGAATACAAAATTAATATGAATAATTACACATCAAATTGCCATATTTATAATCCGTCTGCACCAACAGGAAGTGTAGTCTTAGGTGCGCGGCACTTCCTTACCTACCTTATACCTACTTCCACCCATCCCAGGGGGCGGGGCTTAACCATCATCTCATGAAATTTGAGTAAAAACGTAAATCTCACTTAAAAAAACGTTTATGGGGAATAGATGGTTCACATACATTGATATCTTGTCTTCCATGCTTTATGCTTAGGCTGGGCATCACCTCAGTAGTCAACGTGTTGGTGGAAGATAATCTAGTGTCTGAGAAAATATAAACTGTTTAATTATCTAATACTTATAATGTTGGTATATATATATATTTATTTATTTATATATATATATGTATGTATATATATATATTATATATAGAGCTGATAGTACGGTATGCTCATTATCTATAGACGTAATGGTATGATTGAATTGTAACACTGAATTCGCACCTCTACAATTTAATGACTACATGTATTTTCTGTAATTTAGTATACTTCCTCTATGATAACAGGCAATGAAATCCTAAAGCAAAGGTGTCAGCCTCCTACATTACTAGTTTTCGTGCATTTTATCAATTTTCATTGACACATTTTTCCTATAGTGATCTTATTGGCCTAGACATTGTTCTCCTCCCAAATCCAACACATAGTAATGACGAATATTATAATTTCACATACACAGTGTGTGTGATACAAGCCCATTTTAATATTTCTATAAATTTGAAGAATTATTTTGAAGAATTTTATGAGCTATCATATCCCCAGTGTTCACGGGAAGAATTTGAACTCATACATTAGACAGGCTCGGGCGTGTCTGAAACCACATCCTCTAAAACGTGTCAAGGAGTGTAAGTCTTATTCCACCATTTACACCGCAAGTGCACAGTATTATTATCTGACTTATTGCACACGCAGTGTTTATTGTACTATTGCTACTATTTTACTCCTACTTTCTAAGTTTCCCTACGCCTTCTGGGGTGTCAAGAAGTGTTGATCAGAGTGTGTTAACTATATTGTTCCACCAAAGTCCGTGTAGCTCATAATACTTTTAACACCCTCAACTTTGGCGGCGTCTTAATGTGTCTACACTCCATGTAAGCACCAATTTAATGGGCGCGTCTTTCCGCAGTTCTCCTGACTCTGGCCATATGCATGTGTGGTGCGACCTGAAAGATTGGTTTCCCCTAAATCTAGTAGAACAAAGGTTGGTTTGTGTGTAATCTCTGCACTTATGCAAATGGCGCTTGGTAGCACTCAGCCAAGCGAGTAGCTCATCCATCTATCAACAGCCGAGCAAGGATGACCTCGAGCTCTTGGAATCTTACTCCGACTAAGGGCAAGCGCAGCCTAAGGCTTAAGCTCCGTGTAAGTTACATTTAAATCACACCACTTCAATAGTTCATTCTCTTTTGCTAAAGATATTTAAAAGATAATTTGTAATAGCCTGTTTTTGTTACCGCCTACCCACCGCATCCCGTAGCGTTGGGTGGGTTTTGTAGCGTTTTTCAGTTTCATTTAATTTACAGTTGTCACGCACTCACGCACTCTATATATATCCGATCTATATTCAGCCAACCACAAGTCCCAAAGTAGTTGATCGCGAACCAGTGGTCATCTTGGACGATGACGGTCAAAAGGGGGAAGAAAAGAAAGCCGTGGACTGCAACCAGGAAACAAGTCCCAGCCAGGCACCCACATGTCCCAAAGTTCAGTTCTCTGATCAGGAACCAATGGTCATCGAACCGATGGTCATCTCGGATGATAATCGTCCAATTGCCACCCATGTTCAGCCCCCCGCGGGAGCGGGAGCTCAATATGAAAAGAAAGCCGAATGCAACCCGGAAACCAGTCCAAGGTGAGTCTGCCTTTACCCTAAATCAGTTAAACTTTGAGCCAAATGTCCCATATGTATATATCTGTTTACGGCTGTATAACATTCGTTATAAATGCAAAAATTAATAAACATTGATTAATTAATTTATTAACGTTTCTTAATGTAAAAATTCTAATCCCTGAATGTGCTCCTCAATTCTTACAATTAAGTAGGCACCTTCCCCCCCCCCCCTTCGTTTTTTTTTAAAAATCTCTGGATGCTTCTCCTTGTTTTACCCCTTCGCTTCGTCTTTTTTACCTTCAGTTGCAACCTTGGCAATCCGTTGACGTCCCCAACCACCAATTGCAGGCGGCCGTATAAGACGTGCAATTTGACGGAGGACGAGGCAGAGAGTACCATTCTTGAGATTGGAGCCTTAGCAGAAAGACTTGTCCCCGGGGAGGGCAATTTTTTCGCTACAAATTTTCGGCGTTATTTTTTATTCAAGCAACAATTCAAATCTGTTAATAATTCCTAATCTTGTAAATCTTGTAAATCATATCGAACGACCAAACAATTATTATATCATATTCCTTTTATTTTATCGAGCGCATCTAACTCATATTCTGTAATAAAAAAAGTTATTTACCCAAAACAAATTCGTATATGTTGTTCCGTCACCATAATTTCGTGTACACGTACGCCCTCCAGTTTTAGTGGCTTTGTGCAGAAACCTATTATTCTATCTTAATCCTTTTTCTTATTCAAGGGTCTCTTAGTCACCTTCTGTAGTAAAAATGTCATTTAAAAATGTCATTCAAGGGTCCCAATGGTTCAAAACGGTGCCATGTGGGCTCTCTTTGCACCATAGGGAATCGGTTGTAAACATTAGCTTTTCTCTAAATATATTCATTTCCTACATATGAAACTCACAACATATAGAAAGAAGCATGTCATAACATGCATGGTCATATCAAAATTTCATAAATAGGTTTATTTTGGACATAATCGGCTTTGGTTTTTTGCCCTGGTCTATTGTCGGCACTCAGGGCACCGGGTGCCGGGAGTGACCACGTCACTCCAGTGGTTGGGGACTGGGGGCTAATTTGAATCACCCGACGCGTGTCCGGCCCCCGATAACGCGGCACTTCTGTGGTGTAAGACTCCAGTAGGCTCACGACCTAGACCTAGATGATCAGTGTAACCCATCCAGTTCAGATTCCAAGGTAAATAAAATCATGCCGGACAGAAGTTGATCTTTCACCACAATTTTCATAAAAATCTTTTATATATTGCGTATATATATACTTCACTTCCAATAAGTTAACCCTATCAACAAAAAAACATGTTATTTTTACTCTGTATTTGTTTTTCCAGATGATAATGGATGACATCTTGAATATATCAATTCTGACCCAATTTGAACAAAACCTACTTAGCCACCAGTAATGTCTTGATGTCATGAACTGCATCCCAGGGAGGTCAAACAGCATCCAGAACTGCTGAAAGAAACAGGTAGGAAAATTCAATCAATCATATTCAATCAATAAAAAAGGATAAGGCCAAGATTTTTAAGGGGAATCTACATATCTATATGTATGCATATACATGTTGTATACGCATGCGTATACTTGTATGGGTTCTATTAAAGGTATGCTCAAAGCAAAGGGTTAGGTGTTAGTGAGGCTGAATGGGAAGATATTTTCTGAAAAGGCAGCTGTATAAGTTAGGATTCACATGGTTTACATAGTTTTGCACAAAGGTAGAGATTATCTCATTCACTTTGCGCATGATAATTGAAATAGTGTAAAGGTCACCAGTTGAATAAAAGAGGATACTAAGAATTCTTCCAAATTACTTAGCTTATGATAATACATAGTATAAATATGGCAGGTGCAGCTGGTAGGTGTAAATATACCTGATGGCAATGCTCAGCAGGGTACACCTCCCAACAGGCATTGATGCATGGGTAAAAATCAATACCAGACTGCTATAAGAAGCGGGAACGCAGTGTAAGGGCAGAGAGAAATCATTAATGTTTGGACAATACGGATCGAGAGATTAGAGGGGTTTTAGATAGCTATGCAACCACAGGGGCATCTGGTGACTTACATGGTACTACCACACTACGGCTGGAGGTGAGACTAAGCAGACTCTAAGGAGGAAGCTTACTCTGCCCTAAACTTGAACTGTTATACCTTGGACTTATTACCATCACGAGCAACTGTATGCATCACCATATCCATCAATAAACTTACCCTACGGCCAAGCATTGTTCATGTTATGGATTGAGCGCCCATTTCGTGGACTTACTTACCACTCGACTAGCACCCATTAGGAATAATATTAATGACAGTGATTATCTCGGACAATGCACTATAACTATAATTAACCATAAACCTAACTATAGCGTTAAGTTTAGTGATCGTGAAAAATATAGCAGAGTATATAAAAGAGTCAAGCAGGGTGAGGATTTAACAGTGCTTGAAGTATTATTACCAATATTAGAACAAAATGTTTGTATGGGTTCCCTATTAACCCCTTCTCAATTAATTTGTTCAAACAGCTTTTAGCATCCTCAAGAAGATTTTCATAAGGAAGAGAATTTTAGAGATATAAGGAAAAGATTACATAATGAAATGTGATTAAAATAGGAAATTTAATTGACTAACTAATTGTTCTAAGTTTCCTGTGGCTCTGTCTAGTCAGTGTGACATTTTCATTCTTTTCAAGATAAAAATTGGTGACCACTGCGGCACCACATAGTAGACCATTTGGGCACCACATGGTATGATTTTATTCTCATTATAGGATTCCCTTGAAATTTCAGAAGAACATAATGCGGTGAATGTGCAAATGTGAATGAGAACAAATCATCTTCGTACAGAATAATATAAGATTGTCCATAATGACCGAACACTTTCCTTTGCCTAAAATACTAATTCACAATATACTGAGACACTTACAGCACTGAAAGTTAATGTCAAGGTTATTTATTTGTAAATGTTAAAAAATATACTTTTGCCATAGGCCCTAATGATAAACAGTCATTTTTAAACCACTATCTCTAAAATTGATACAGTGACATTTGACTTTAAAGGAAACCTTGCACATAAATACATGGTAGTTATTTCTTAATGAAAACAGGGCAGCATATCATTCACGTCTTCCACTTTTAATCTGAGAAGAATCTAAAGAAAATTCCTAATTTTGACGCAACTATAGGACATTACACAACTTGCATTTAATTTTTCAAGGGAAATCCCCAATTAGTGACGTCACATGCTGATTTATTTGGGAACCCCGAGGATCAATCAAAGGGAATCTCCTAATCTCACAATTGAATAGAAAGGGAATTGAGGTTAGGTATAGAATATTTCTATCTAGGCCCAGACAGGCTATCACTTATTGTGGTTTTTAATATCCTAAATATATCCAATAACCTGAAATTCCCATTTTATCTTTAAAGCGATTCTCCTTTAGTATGACGTAACAAAGACAGAAAATTAAAGCACAGATGTAAGGGAATTCCCTAGTTTTCTCTTTTATTCTTTAAAATTCACTAATACTTTGATATTTTCCATATTTGTCTTTTGAAATATCTTAGAAAACCAACGAGAAGCCAATTGAATAAAAACTAGGCTTTTGAAAAAGTATGTACAAGGAACCCTTTAACGATCTTTTTGAGTTCCTCCTGCATCCCTCTAAATACCATGTGAGTTTCAGAATTATGTCACAGGCTTTAAGAAGTAATCCAAAACACCCATGTTTACCATTAAAGGGAACTGAAAGCAATGTTAATTCCATTGACAATTGACATAATATCCATAACCTTAACCTAGGCTTGTAGTAATAGATAGACTGTTAATAAAGAATTATACTATATCAAAATACATTAAAACTTGTCCCTGGTCAATTTGGCTACCCACCAACCTTGATTTGTTTACAAACATTGTTGTCTTTAGGCATGAAATTAATGACATGACTATTATGGAATTCACGTAAAGTTATGGTAAGTTATCATGATTTATACTAGTCCAAAGGCTAAAGATAGTCTCTAGGAAAGTATTTTCATAGTTTTTGTGAGTTACAGCTACATTTGTATATGTATGTGATGGGTTATGTCATGTAATTTATGAATATAGGTCTGATCAGAATATTTGTCTAGTAGTCTGTATGAATGGCAGTAAGATCCATCAGTATTTGGTTGCGTAGCGAGAGGATCCGGTCTAACTCAGCATTTAGCTTTGGAGAGAATGAGATGGACATATCTGGACTGTTTCGTAAAATTGTAGGACCCAGATTTCAATCTCCTCAAGACAGTTGTAACCCATTGAGTTGAATCATCTCGAGACTTCTGTCTTGTATGGGTCACTCACAATGTAGTGGAAATGGGCCTGAAATGGGTTTTTCAAACTACTTTTCCTATCCTACATGCTGTTTGTCACATTATTTGCATCCGATGGCATAGACAATATTTTTGGCTATTGCAATCAACCAACTGTCTAGTATAGAATATCTGGCCAGTGATAAGCAACTAAATGCAGCTGGATTTATTTATTCTTGGGCACTTTCTACATGATCTAGTATCACATGTTTATTTGTGGTTTGATGGATGTAGGGTGTTCATGTAGAATGAGCTCATGTGTAAGGTGAACAAATTTTCAGTCCCTGTGACATCGCATATGGAGTCTAACTTGTTAAGGAAGTTGGTTGTGTTACAGGTATAATCTGCCTTTTTGGACTATAGGGGGTAAAGGGTGGATTCCACTTGGCAACTGATTAAAAAAGATACATGGGCAACACGGGGAAACACAGGGGAATTACACAATTGCCAATCTAGTATCAAAAGATATCACTGCTGTGTTGAATTTCTTCCATTAGATTTACCATGTTTGATTAATTTTGTTGGCCTCAGCAATAGCTAAGCAATGTAATTTTTATGGGCGGCACAAAGGCAACAATTCAGAAAAGCTGTTGCTGACTGTTGCTGTAGTTTCATTCTGATTTTGTTGCCACGTGGAATCCACCCTTTAGAAATAGTTGATGAAGGCTGATATTAGGGATTTTGTTTGTGGATCTTATAGGGTGGCTGAGGTCTGGTGATGTGCCATTAGGGATTTTGGAACAGGTAGACTCGGACTGTTCATGGCACAATGGTATGGAGAAAGGTTTTAACCATTTGAGTCATCTCACTGTGTATTATCATTAGTTCCAGTGAATGTTTGACTCTGTCATTGTGTGAAGTGGTAGGGTCACTATCTATTTGTAGAACTTAGGGTCTTTGAGTTGTTTCTCACCTTCCATAATGTAGTCAAGGTTATTTGGGATAACATCTTCACTGCCTTTATCATTTTTTAGTGTGACTATGTGGTCATTGCTTGCCAGCTTTTATATGGCTTTAGGTTGGCCGTGTGGAAAGTTATATTTGTAAGGCAATCTAATGTCAGGCAACAGGATGCCCCTTCTTTCATGTTGATTATACTTTCTAAATTATTAGGACCTAGTGGGGATTGGGGGGTCCAAGTAGAATAAGATTTAAGTTGAGGTTTGGACAGGTCAGAGAAAGGGCCTCTACTGGTCCCTTGCTGAGAGTGCGAATTGTTTGTTAACTCAACACTTAATTTGGAAAGACCTTATCTTATATCTCAAAGTTCAGGTTCCCCGGGAGTAGGACACAATTTGAGACCATTTTAGAGAAGACTTATTGCTTGTTGATGACTGGAGGTTTGAACATCAGTGGAAGTTGGTATGGGCGTTGTTGTAGGTGCTGATAGTGTTGGCTCACCTCCTGGGATATCAGGTTTATGGCGGGTCTGTATTGGTACCTTGTGGTGCACTGCTGTGATGGCTGTGTGTTCTTGGTTACCCTGGTTGGGAGGTTCTTGGTTTCGGTTTGGGTTGGGTAGTGCCTGCGCTATTCTTAGTGAATGTATGCATTTGTCTACTGGTGCTGGGGTTTTGTTTTCTTGTCCAGTGGCACACATGATGCCGCTCTCAGGGCACATATTTAGTATTTTGTTGAGAGCCAGTTGATTAAGCAAATGAACTTCCTTTTATGTGAAAGCTCTTTCTGTAAGGCAGCCTGTTATTTATATGTAGTCGCCAATGTCCTGTCTGCTTTATATTTGCTGGTCCAAATTCTGAGTGTGCCTCGAAATCAAATGAAAAACTTCATTTGCCACCCTGGTTCTCATGTCAAAATGACTTCCTATAGCTAATCTCCTCACGCCCATGGCAGGAGGGCCGGCGATCACATTAGATGATTGGTGGCTCTCATCAGTTACAGCCAGCCAACTCCACCTGTAGCTGCTCTTTCCCCTACCTCTTGAGGTCCTCCTCTTCCAGGACATCCATGTAGTGTTTGTCTACTGTGGCCTTTAAGGAGAAAAGGAAAATTGAGTTAAGGTTGTGTTTATTGGTTGGCCCTGTATCACTGGTTTGAGGATAGACCCCAGTGATGGGCGGCCAATTCAGGAAAGTATTAATGAATTTCTTACCAATGCTCTGATGATAACTTGTTACATATCATTTAAAAGCTCTAATTTCTCTCTTTCTATTGATATAAATAGAATTTTAATGTATTTTGTATTGAAGATTTGATAAAATAGAAATATATTTTGTTACTTTTATTTTTGGAACAATGCTATCTTGCTTAATATTCATCTGACATAAATAGAATTTTGCACACACTTTCAGAAGATTCATAGGCAGGAAACCTTAAGCTTGTCTCCGATTCTTGATTAAGGGCTATTTTACTTTATGTCAAAAGACAGCAAAAAACGGGACACTTTTACAGATTACTTTGTAAGACCATTTTCTACTTTTCATAAAAATGAAACTAGGGCTTATATCCAAATTCTGAGACAACGTTCCCTCCATATATATCAAAAGAATATCTACTGAAAATTTCAAAGCTTTGCACAAGAAATTAAGTGAGACATTTAAGTTCAAAAAATAAATTTAAATATCATGATTTTCATGTTTGTAACCCACTTACTGAGTTACTCTTCTGTGGATTTCCATATAAATTATATCAAAAGAAATTGTTATCTATTGACCACCTAATGATGTTTTCCGTTTGATAATACTATAAAAAGCAAATATAATAATTATGATTAAAGGCAGCCCTGCCATTCACACTCCCATCACTGGGGTCTATCCTTAAAATATAAGGTTCCTTCTTAGAAGGTTTTAGGTTTTGTCTCAGGGTCTTCGCATCTGAACCAATATCGTTGGGATTACCAGCGAAACTTTTGATGAACTCAAGCGTTGTTGGCATTTTGAGAGAAGTTAATCGGTGGTGCTTCTTGTGACTCGAGACTTCATCAGAATTGTGTTGGAGAGAATATTTTTCTTTCCTGAGATTTTGGATGGACTGAAGGGACATGAATAATAATATAACATATCATGTCAATTAGTTTGTTTGTTGGAGTCTTACTTGGTGGATGGACAAAAGGTAGGGCTGGTGTTCTCGACTGGTTGAGTCCATTTAGGCTAAGTGGTCCAAAGTGGTGTCACCTGTTTGACATGGACTGGTTTGTGCACAGCTTGGATAATTACTGGTGGGCAGTTTGTGGGAAGGTGAGCGACAGATCACCGTGATTATTGTCAGTAGTGTCTATCATCACATTTGGGGATGGGTTGTGCATCGTACATTCGGCAGAGGTCGGGGGGGTAGTTGTAAGCACTGTTTTCATGTAGGTTACACTTTAAATGTTCTGAACACAGTTTGTTGACAGTTCTGCTATTGAAGTTGAATTACGGTTTGGACTCCAGTTTTGGCATCTGCTAAGGTGGATAAACTGTGCCAATATCCTTGTTTGTTTTTTGTTTTTTGAACAGTGATGGTCGGGGTTTATGTTTGGTATATATGTGGATGGCTGAACTGGTTGGTTTGTCTGTTACATGAAAGACTGACCAGCTGGGGCACAAGATTTAGAGAACTGTCTGTGGTTTTCTTTTGCCATGTATGTACATGAAATATATGCACAGATATATGGGTTCTATCTAGAATTTCTTTTAAAAAGTTGGTTAGGCTGAGTGGCTGAGTGTAAATCTGATGTTTATTGCAAGAGAAGGCAGCTGTATGAGTTAAGGTTACATGGATTACATGACTTGTCTATCATGAAAAATATAATGTCAAGCAGTAGGACAGTTTCACAGGGCTCATATCATTATTGTTATAGCTAGGTATTATTATTGAAGAAAAACATTTGCATGGTTTCCTGATCAACCCCTTCTCTTTGTAATTTCTTAAAATGGCTTCCCCTGTCCTTAAGACAAACTTCAGGAGGAAGTGTTCTCCAGAAATATAAGGAATAAATGAGATTAAAAAGACATATATTTGTCTAAGTAACCTGAAGAATACTAATCATTGTCAGTTTTCTGTATGGCTTACACATCATGTGACAACCATTATAAGTACAATTGTTAGGCTAACATATCTTGTTATAAGCAACACAAATACAGTTTTTGTGTACTAAATCTTAACTTCAAAAACACCTGTATTCTTATTCTTTACAGCTGCAACTCTGTTCCAAGTATGTCACTCTTTACAATCCATAAGTTTCTGGATGCTATCACTGGCTTTCTAATACTAAGGTAAGTATTGTCCATTTCCCTTCATTCTAAGACCGCATGTTACAGTAAAAGCATCATGAATATGTTTCTCATATCATACATAATTCAGATGCTTTTTACCATGCATGATCTTAACTGTAAAAAGTATATAGCTAATAACAGGGTCATAAAATAGGGCGTCTGAAAAGACAACCATGAAAAAGTCAAAATAGTTTACTTTAAATCATGATCTTAAAGCAGGTCCCCACTTGGGCAACTTAGGCCAGTTTGTAAGTTCAGTCTCAGATTTAGGACCCCCTTGATGCTATGTTTTGGGGTTTATCCCCATCATTATGTGTGGTTAAAAGTTACTTCCATCCCCTGGAGGTAAACCTGGGTCTCCCACACCACAGTTGTTATATATCTTTTCCTGTCCTAGTCATTCATAGCTTATGTCTGCATCACAAGGCTCTTGCACACAGTGAACAAACCCTTAACATCCTCACCACGTGTTCATCTACACATTATGCCAACCACAGCCTACAGTGTGCAGAAAATGAAAATGGAATCACGTCAGTTAAGGAGAGGGGATAGATGTTGGCCCTTGAATGACATGATTTCAAAGGTAATGACCACATAACAAGTTCCACATATGTATTAAGAGTACCTTGATTGTTTCTTTTAGACATCTTGTCAGACTATGCTGTACCTTTACTTTAGCTTCTGATGTGCAGTTTGAAATAAAAAGAACTGCCAACATCCTTTCAACATTTCTGTTTGAATTGACCTAACTTCTCTGTCTTTATAAACAAGGATTCAAAAGGAGACCATGCCTTTATTTTCCGGGTAATTAACTTCAGCACTCTTTTTCAGTTATATCTCAAATATAGAATTAAAAGCAGGAAACCTCCATATGATAACCTATGTTCCACATATCCAAGTTCAAAGGTGGGTTGTACTTCATATCCATATTACAGAATAGGAGTAAATTTAAATTATTTGATGTATTGCAAATGTTGACTTATCAATATGTAGTGAGATGATTACTCAAATAAGAATTGGATCCTTGTGATTTGTTGGCATATTTCCCAGCATGCCTTCTGATTTGGGCTAACCTGCAGGTAAAATTCAAGGAATTGACAATCCGTGGTTCCAAGAATGAATTGCAACAGTTGTAAAATTCGCAAAACATATCATTCCTAAAGATTGATCTGATATGAAATAATTGATCAAAATTGTCATAATACTCTTAATTCTTTGGCTATTTGCAGTATATCCAAAAGCAGTGTACCATCTGCTAGACGAGGGCTGAGGTCCTTGTGTCCAAACTTGAACATCAGGAACTCCAGCTCCAAAAACAAGAAGTTCGAAGTGAGAGGCTTACCCTTGCCCTGCAGGATGCTGTAGGCATTTTGACATCAAAGAAGCAAGTAGATCGCAGTCTGGCAGGAATTGTAGGTGAGAAAGATCAACACTCAGTCCTGGAGACTCATGTCAAGTACAAAAGGTATGTGTTGAAATACTCTGTGAGTACAGGTCTCTTGGCCTAGTCCGTAGGTGGAAAAAAGTTGCCCCTTGACAGGCAAGCCATGAACTTGAAAGAGGTGGTTGGTGAAGCAGCTCAAAGGGCATCTTCTCTTCCATCACCAGGGTCAGAGCCTGTAAACAGAGTTGATGACATCCTTTTTACAGCTGAAAAATCTCGCTTCAGGGAACTGGTTGTGAAGGAGCATGAACATAAAGTGGGACCATGGACTAAACACGGTCACACCAGTGAGCAAACATCAAGCAGAGTCCCAAAGACCCCAACAATTTGATTGGCAAGAGGGTGAAGCACCAGCTGCAGGAAGGTACGAGTCTTGCACGCTTTGGCCTGATGACAGAGGTAAGGAAGTGCTGTTCTGGGAAAAATAAAGGAAATTGCAAGTTTTCTGTTTCTTTTGACAGGTCAAAAAAGAATGTGAAGCTTCCCCTGCTGGATGAACTTGAGTCTGGAAACCTCTCCTTCCCTCCAGTTTCTGCAGAGTACCTTGTGGACCGTCGTCTGGACCAGCAATTCAAGTCTGAAGATGACAATGAAGACTGCTGGACTGCCGGAACAGTGCTGTCCTTTGACAAAGTGACTGAGCTGCATACCATCTAGTACAACTATGACGTTGCAGAGAAGGATGAAGAGGAGGAGGACAATGATGAGATTAATGTGTATGAGGAGCCTCTCTTGAGGACTACCTTTCAGGTGATGGTAGGATTCTTTCTATTTAGAAATACCATCTGAATCCGAAAAGAATATCTGCAAATCTTTGTAGGTAACTTTAAAAACTTCAAAGGAGAATAAATAAAGATTCTCATAAATTGTTACTCAATATATACAAATAAAACAAAATGAGCTGCTATAACTTTTGTGACTTCGTAGATGAATTTAGGAAAAGCACTCCTAATCCATTGCCTACCAGAGCCTGGCTTTAGCATCCAGTGTGTCAGTGACTTACCATTACAAAAATCTGATAAAGATTCAGCATGGGTGGACATGTTTTTAAGACTTCCAACGCTTAGCACAGTGAAAAATTGGCCAGGCAGATGGTCAGCATCTTTCAGTGACAACTTTGTTGGTCATTTAAGTGACTGGTCCCCTGCTTGTTCCCTTGACGGCTTGTCCCTGGTTGTCTGTTTGGTGGCTATGCTGGCAGGCACAGTATAGAACCTCCTCAAGTCATTGGGGCAGTGGGGAGTCTCTTCTTGTTATAGCAATGGATTGCAGAGCCCAGTGTTCCAGTGACACTGCAGTCATACTCCTCTTAAGATTCAGCATGAGTGGCCATGATGGTCACATTGCCAACACTGGGATGGTTTAGAAAAAAGCTTGACTGGTCACTTGCTATGGCTGGTTCCAAGCTGTGTCAGTGAATGGTTTGTCTTATATTTGTTTTGTATATTGTACATGTATGATTGCATATTTCATTATCATGATCGCTCTTAATTTCAGTGCATATGTATAATTCAAATTTGCTACAACATCCATACATATTTGTTATATTTCAAAACATACTTTGTTCATTTTATTTGCATTTGTCAATATTATTCTTAGTATTAATGCTGATGATCTTGCCCTTTATTATTGTTAAAACTTGATGATACAGACTAGCAAAAGATTTTGCCATAAATTCCAACAGCATCACTAGGAAATTGCAATTGAAAATTCAATATAGAACTGCAAGTTATTTTAGATGTCTCTTTTTTTGACAAGAAAATGTGAGGTTTGGTATAAGAAAAAACAAGGAATGGTTAATCTGTCAAGAGAATTGGTTATTATTATGAATTAAAGCCATGTACATAAATATTAAGGGGGGAAAATAACAAGAAAAATAATATTCAGCATATAGAAAATAGTAGGGCATGAGCATAAAATGCTTATCCGGTTCAAAAAGTCACTGGAATTTTGTTCAGAAGCTGTAAAACTTATAAAGGAAGTGAAAGGCATCAAGTAAAGAATAGATGAAAGGAAAAGAATAGTGTTGCTCTGAATGTCAAGATCCCTGTGGTGCCAGCTCTAATTTAATTATGGTAAGAAATATGGTAAGGCATTTTTCAAGGTACACGGAAGAGGAAATAATAGCCTCTTCCTCTATACAGTTGCTGTCTGAGGAGAGAGGATCATTTTCGTATCATGCATTTTTCAAGGTAGGTGGATCATTTTCAAACTAGAATTTGAAATACTCCTGTGCCAATCAGGTTACCAGATTCTTACTATGCCACGTTGTATAATTGAGCTTTTACTTTCCAGTCTTGTTATCATTGTAAATCATGCCTTACTTAAATGATGAAGGATAGTGCCCCTGTAATATTGGATGCACTCATCTCTGAAATGCAATGATCTCTCAAGTGCTCTGTGTGCAGTGTCTTATTTTAACAAAGTTTGCAGTAAATTTCAATCTACGATGTCTTTCTTTGCCTATTCACTATCTTCAATATCTCACATGTAGACAAATAATAGTTTGAAATTCTCCTGCATTGATCAGGTTACTGGATTCTCTCTATGTCATGTTGTCTAATTGTACTTTTCCGTTCCAGTCATGTTTTGTCTGTAAATCATGTTTTGCCTAAATGATGGAGGAAAGTGCCCCTGTCATCTGGGATGCAATAGTTTCTTATATGCAATGCTCTCTCAAGTGC
Source organism: Lepidonotus clava (assembly GCA_936440205.1). Lineage (NCBI taxonomy): Eukaryota > Metazoa > Annelida > Polychaeta > Phyllodocida > Polynoidae > Lepidonotus > Lepidonotus clava. The sequence continues at coordinate 43,133,224 of OW387146.1, read as the reverse complement.
TCTATGCACATTGTCTTATTTCAACAAAGTTTGCAGGAAATTTCAACCTGCCATACTCTCACGTAATCCTTTGCCTATTCACTACTTTCAATACCTCAAATGTAGACAAACTACTGTTTTAACCCCTTCCACCCCATAAGGCCATATTTGGCCACCACATGAGTGTTACCCATGAAATGGCACCTCTTTTAGGGTTTTATTCTGATTATAAAATGGGTATTTCACCTACATTCATGAGGTAAATATCAAATTATTCCCAAAGTTCCAAGGAACCTTACACTTTTTGTATTATTATTCTATGATGCTTAGATATTTTAGAATATGTGTTCCAATAAAGGCCGTAATGGTCAATATAGGGCAAATCTGCCTATTCTGGGAAATCAGCCTCTTGAAAGCATTAATTAAGGAATTATTGGTGAACAAACATTTTTCCGTGTAATTTTGTGGAAAAGTTTGACTTAGAAATTTCCTAAGAATTCAATGATTTTCATAAAAAATATCAAATCTTTTACAAATGATGCATTATGGGAAATTTGCAATGGAAATTTTTTTTCACAGAAATTCTTAATATAATAAGGTTGTTTGGTTGCCATGGTTACAGAAAAAAGAACATTCCGAGTCAATAGAACAATTTTCATGGGTAATGTGGGAAATATCTTTTTCTGCCTTATATTTCAAACAGTTAGCTAAAAGACCAAGTCAAATAAAAGTTATTGTATTTTAAACATTTTTCTGAATAAGAAATGCTTTTTATTCTAAATATACAAGGTCAAGTTAAAGTTACCATAACATGGAAACAAAGATGACTATCAGAACTGGGGTTTTCTATTGTACACGAAGTAGGGAAGTTCAAACGACCATATCTAAGCTTCTAAAGGGAATATTTTCAAACGGTTTGCAGCTTTAGAAAGCATTTCTTCTGCAGTCCATGGTTACTTTTTATCTATTATACTCAGGAATAGAGGGTTGAAGGGGTTAAATTCTCCAGTGCTAATCACGTTACCAGATTCTGTCTATGCCATGTTGTCTAATTGAACTTCTTTGTTCCAGTCATGTTCTCTCTGTAAATCATGCATTGCTTAAATGATGAAGGAAAGTGCCCCTGTAACCTTGGATATGCACTCGATTCTGATATGCAATGCTCTCTTAAGTGCTTTATGCACATTGTCTGATTTAAACAAAGTTTGTAGTAAATTTCAACCTACCATGTAATGTTGCGCTTATTCACTCATTTCAACATCTCCCCAGCAGACAAATTATTGTTTGAAATTCTCCTGTGTGAAGTGTGTTACTAAGCTATGAACATGTCATGTTGTCAAAACTGAACTTTTCAGCTCCCACAATATTATCTCTGTAAATCATGCTTTGCTTAAATGATGAGGGAAAGTGCTCCTGTAATCTCGGATGCACTCTTTACTGATATACAATGCTCTTTCAAGTGCTCTATGCACATTGTCTTACTTCAACAAAGTATATAGTAAATTTCAACCTACCATGTAATGTTTTGCTTATCACTCTTTCCAACATCTCACATGAAGTCAAATTACAGTTTGAAATTCTTCTGTGTGAAGTGTGTTACGAAGTTACCGCCATGTCATGCTGTCTAACTAAACTTTGCACCCCCCACAATATTATCTCTGTAAATCAGGCTTTGCTTAAATGATGAAGGAAAGTGCTCTTGTAATCTCGGATGCACTCATTACTGTTATGCAATGCTCTCTCAAGTGCTCTATGCACATTGTCTTATTTCAACAAAATTGATATTTTTGCAGTAAACTTCAACCAACCATATTATGTAATCCTTTGCCTATTAATGTTTTTCAATATCTCACATGTAGACAAACTACAGTTTGAAATACTCTTGTGCTAATAAGGTTACCAGATTTAGTCTATGCTATGTTATCTAATTGACAACAATACGTAAGTCCTGTTGCTTCTGCAAGATCAATTCTTCAAACATTTCCTTACTTCTCCTCACCTATTGAGAGCCCATGCTACCAGGAACAGAATAAGACCTAGATAAACAGTATCAACAATCAAGTTCATTTTCCAAGTTAAATATACTGATGCTGAGTAAAAGTTGATCTTTCACCACAATTTTTATCAAAACCTTATACATGACATTTGAACTTCACTTTCAATAGTTTAACCCTTTCAAACAAATATAACATTTTAGTTTAACCCTATATTTGTTTTTTCAGATGATAATGGATGATTATCTGAAAGATATTAATGCTCACTGAACTTGACCAAAACCTACATAGCCACCAAAAATGCCTTTTGCTCTAAAAAGAGACAGGTAGGAATATTCAATCATTAAAAAGGTAAAAAAAAGGCTTTTTTTAAGCTGAACCTGGGGACATTTTCTGGGTGTGAATGTTATATATAGTACAAGAGGAGGCAGCTGTGAGAGAATTCCAGGCGTACAAGGAAAACATTACATAATGAAATGTGATTACAATAATTGTCTTCAGTTTTTTGTATGAAAGACTTGCACATCACGTTATTATAATATCATTATCATTATGGTTGTTTGCATATGTATCTTCTTACAAACATCACAGACACAGCTTATACTTAATTTCAAAAACACTTTTCTTCTTCTTTGCAGTGACAGACAGAATAGGCTCATGGGTAAAACTGTTCCAAGTTCTTCTCTGTTTACAATCCCTGGGTTTCCTAGGATCATGACTGGCTTTCTTATAGTCAGGTGAGTTAGGTTGTATACTTCTCATCACTCTATGGGCATGTTTCACTCTAGCAAAATCATCAAAGCCTTTCTCATAGTGTACTTTTTGAGATGTTTTTTACAGTCCATAATCTTAACTTCAGATAACATATAGCTAACAGCTGGAACATAAGATAGTTAGTCTGAAACACAACTGCAAAAAAAGTTGAAATATCATACTTTCAAAAATTATCTTAAGGCTGCAGCTGGTCCCCACTTGGGCACCTACAGCTTGTCTGTAAGTCTGTTCTCGGATTTGGAACCCCCTCACTAATATGTTCTTGGGTTTATGGCCACCATATTGTGTGGTTACAAGTTACCTCTGCCACCCAGAAGTGAACCCTGGTCTCCAACACCACAATTGTTATACAATTGTTCCTACCCTAGTCCCCTCTAGCTTATCTAGGGAGTCGTTGTCAACAACAATAACAGCCTGATAAGGTTCCTGTGGCTGGCAATGGCCAATGCTGACCAAATGAGTAGAGGGCTGATGTAAACTGCTTCCCAGGTTGACCAAGCCTATGGCAACTGTTGTCTATATTACAAGGCTTGCGCAAACAGAAAAAGGAGTCCCATACCTACTTGCCATATATGAACGGCCCCTAACCTCCTCGCCAAATGTTCATCTACACAACATGCCAACAAGAGCCTACAGTGAGCAGGAAACCAAACAGAACCACTTCAGGTAAGGAGAGGTGATGGCTGATAGCATTTTGATGACATGCTTCTCAATGGTGATGGCCATGTAACAAATAATTCATAAACAGTGTAAGTACTTGTAGACATAGAGTTTTGGCAATGTGGAAAAACTTTAAAAAACCATTACAGACTTTTTCTGGACCATATACATTAACTTTAGCACTTACATTTACAGCATACAATAACAAGAACTGTCATCATTCTTCAAACATTTATGTTTGAGTTGACCTGCCTTTCCTGTGTTAGTGAATTAGGATTCGGGGTAACGATTTCCCACACCTGTATCTCCCAGGAAAATGATAATCAACCTCATCACTCTTGTCCAGTTATATCTCAAATGAAGTATCATAAACAGGAAACCTCTGTTCTGCATCTCCAAGTTCAAAGGTAGGTTGGACTTTACATCATTATCACAAACCAGGAACAAATTTCATCAATTATTTGATGTAAACAATATATTGGCTCATCAATATGTAGTAAAATGAAGACAAAAATAAGAAAGAGGTAATGTCGTACAATTTTTGATATTAAGGTTTTGATCACTTTGATTGTGAGTGGTAATGATATATTTCCCAGCCATGCATTTTTGATTGTGAGAAATAACAAGCTTTTGTGTAAGAGTGTGAAATTGACACTGGAGTGAATCTTCAGTATTTCGTCTTTAACATACCTAAACCCTTATCAATGCTACATTGTGATTTTAGCCTCACTTACTGACCTCCCTGTACAAAATGTTCAAGAAAGCTATGTATCCTTTAATTTATTGCTTTTATATTTTCTACATTGTATTGATTGAAATTGGTTACATTCAAGTTAATTTTTTAAACATGCAGCATAATCGTTTTCTTTTGTGTGATTACACAATCTTTGATAGATAATTATGTGAATGGAAATATTAGTTTTACTCTTATTTTTGATACATGATGTGTATATTCATATCTTTTTATATCTATTTACAATTATATATACACATACATATAATATTATATGTGTTTTGATATGATATGTGTAGATGATGTGTGTGTTGAAATGCTGTTATGAATGTCAATGTGTTACATTAACTCATGTGTTTGCAGTGGCTCAGGCTGCCCCCTGTCTTTTTCTTCCTGGAACTGTCATTGTTTGGTAATGGCTGATGGCTGTTAGTGCTAAACATACATTTTAAATATATTGAATACCAATGCCGGGATAGGTACGATATGATTATCTACTGGAATCTGCCATTAATGTTGAAGACGTATGGTGCTTACTCCTCTGACGGCAACCGGGATAGGTACTATATGAATATCCACTGGAATCTGCCATTAAGTATTTTTGGTATATTGGCACAGTGGGCAACTTTTGTCTATAATACTTCTCATCTACTTTTCATGATTATTCTTTTAATTTCAGGTTCAAGGATGCACTTTGATATAATGGAGATATCCATAGAGCCCTATATTTAAGAGGAAATCAAGAATTTGATGGTTACCTTTTTGAGAAAGTGTGCCATAGTCAATACATTGGGATACTCAATTTAATCAAACAAGGCTGTTGAACAAGTGTTTGATAATTGAGATTGAGTGTTTCAATCAACATTATTCTTGAATTATTATATTATGATATTCTTTCAAAGTGGTACCTCTGTTTTCAGAGCCATCTTGTTCTCTCTATGACACTTAAGATGGATGATCATCTGGAAGATATTGCTGCTAAACCTACATAGCCACTAAAAATACCTTCATGACATCCACTGCATCCCACTGAGGGCAAACAGCATCCAGGTGAACTGCTAAAGGAGACAGGTAGGAATATTCAATCTTTTAAAAACCAGTGTTGCCACCTTTCTGAAGAAAATAATCATCCTAAAAGAAAATTCACTTACTTTGATGAGTAAATGGAGCCATTTCAAACAAACATTTTCAGTTTTTGGGCTAATCATGGAGATTTTATTTCTATACCTCTGAAAAAACATATAGTTTTTCAATGGTAGTTTTAGAAAATACAGATCTAATCCACAAAATCACAGATCATGGACATGTTGATTTTGAGTATTGGAAAAACATGGAGGTATCCCTTTTTCTACAGATGGCAATGTAAGTGGAAATTAATATTTCAGTTCTGTCAAAGGTGTGTTCAAAGCAGAATGTGTTTATGAGTGTGAACTCATTAAGCAAGGTGATCTAAATTCTGGTTGAAATACATGTCAGTAGTGACCAATATATCTAGCCATGTTAGATATTTTCCAAGTGATTGACTTTTTTTCTAGTAGATTTCTTGCCACATTACTCGATGGGTACACCAGTTCTGGTTGTTTTTGACCGGTTCTGGTCGTTTTTTTATCAGTTCTTGAATTTGGTTATATTGCACAATGGGTACCCCCCCTTAATATAATCTATAGTACAAAAGCTGGCAATCATGTATGAGTTATCATTCACTTTTATTTCCAGTTATCATATCTCCTTGTTTCAGTTTAATATCAGATTTCGGTTTATGGTATTGTTTTAAAATACTATTTCAACTAACTGGTTTTTATTGAAGGGGTTACCTTATCATCAAAGGAAAACATACAAAGAAGAAAAACATGTCACCACAATAATTTCATAGTTATTGTAGAACACAATAAGGAAAATAGATTATTATTTTATACTTTTAATAAGCACCATTCCTTGTAAGTTTATAACTTTACAAAGATCTATCCTAGATCTAGATAGATATCCCGAAGCGAAAAAATATAAGTGTCAATACGAATATAAGTATTTTAGAGATATTTTGCACATAATATTATCACACAATAATATTTCCTCACACTGCATAATATACAACACCAGGTAACGCAATCACTTAATTTATATTCATAACATCATTGAAATTCAATTTGTACCATAGACATATTTTGAATGGTTATTACATGTTTTACAGGGTGACCACACTTTTTAAGAATTCAATTAAAAATATTCAACACTGACTTCACACCAAGGTTTGAGCAATTTAGGACTTTAAGGCATTTGGTATCTCAGTGTAACAAATTTTCAAGTTTTAAATCAGAATTATTGCAAGACTTTTTTTAAGACTTGCTGGAGAAGTTCAACCTTAAAGACCTTTAGAATGCCATAAATTTATGAAAAGAAAATTCATTCAGCAAGAACATAGTAAACAATATCAGGTAGTATAACCACTTAATTAATACCGTTAGGGCACAGTTATAAGTTTAATGTTTATTACCTCATAAAAATACTTAGAAAGCATGGTCCCAGTCTTAAGGAGTGTGTAAAAACTATTTTGTAAATAATTCAATGCTTTTTGATATACCATGGGGAAAGGATGCTCCATTCAGGATTTAAAGGTAAATATTGGTATTCACTGCAGCGTCACCTGGTGTTAATACTTTTTCATTTCTCAAATTCTTTAAAATGTTAACAAAATTTGATATAATCATCATAAACTCAAAATATCTACAATCATTTACCCCTCCAATATATTACTCTTAATTTTGTAAACAAGAATAGACCATTTCTGTGGGTTTTGATGGTCAATTTTTGGTAATTTCAGAAATATGTTTTGAACTTTGATGGTGACCCCATGCTTTCTTTATTTTGAAATTTATACTTTGATCCTATCTAAACATTTGTAGCTTTTGATGTCAAAATTAAGGATATTCTTTTTTAGATTGGGGAAAATGTGATTTTTTCCCATTGAAGCCAATGGTAAACAATTATTTTTTCAAAAGCTAATAACTTGTAAATGGATATGGTGAAATATGTTTTTTTATAGTTTTATTACAGTCCGCATGCATTCATCTATCAACTGTGTGAGTTTAATAATTGTATTATGGTTATCAAGAAATCATGTCCAATATCTACATTTACCTTCAATCATTTGAGAGGATGTTTTTAGCTTTCAAATGATACCAAACATATGATATGGTGTTGAATAACAATAATGTTAAAGGTTCCAGAAGAGAGGAATGCGAGTAGTCCTGAAAATTCCATTATTATATTGAATTGTTCAGTATTCATTGAGATATTTGAAAATATAATCTGATAATCCTAATAAATACACTGATAATTCTGAAAAACTAATATGACCTTTTGATCTAGAAATGGTATTGTGTATCTATCGGAAGTTGGAACTTCCCCTACTTAGACTTCTCAAAACATTTTAAAAATTTGTCAAATGAATGCCATTAGATGTTTGTCTCCATGGCAACCGAATGGCTATTTTAGGATAAAGTTTGAGAAGAAAACGTTCCACTGACATTCTAAATGATCACTTTTGGAAAGAAAACATTTATGGTATATCAACTGAAATATAAACAAAAAGTTTATAAATATAGTCTATAGATCATTGCAGCAAATTGCAATTCTATCGGCCACAGTTAGTTAACTTCTCTTTCTCTAGATGGCGTTTGCAACGGGTATGATTTTTGTGTCATTTTCGACACGGCAAGTTCCGCTACCTTTGCAGCAAAACTGACAGTTCTTTCTAGAGAAATATATTTTTTCAAAGTAATGTTATATATGATTAGAAAGTCAAATCAAATTATAATCTTCGCCAAACTAGTAGTAATAACTACTTTGAATAACTTAGGGGTATGTCATACGGAACAGATGATGACAGTTGCTAGGAAACAACAATGGGAACATGTCATTCTTGATCTTTGTCCATTGCCTTCAATCCCCAAGCACATATTTGGTTTGTGGTTAGATTTCATGAGTTCGTTTTGGAATTATTCACAAACAAGAATATTTAATCATTATCATTTTCACGTTCATACTAGCATTTTCCATATATTTTATGGGTTGCTTAGTTTATGCTGTGTCTAGATAACTAAATATCACATTTCCCGCCATGTTTCAACGTTGGTTAGATAGGCAGCCTTGTCGACAAAAATCCGTCAGTGTTTATCTGCAGGTACGTAAAATACAGGAAATAGGCTATCCGTGGTGGGGAGAATTAAAAACATTAAGTTGCCCTAACATTTTTCAAAGTTCAAAGAAATCCTTATAATTCTTACAATTCTTGACAAATTTCAATCAGCTTGGTATTATTCTAAATCTAGGAATATGTAGAACATGAATCTGGTTGAAATGTATTCCAATTGAATATTCCAAATAACGCGGAATATTTGGAATGCCAAAATTAGCTGAAATTGTGTAATTTCAATGACTTCCAACAACTTAATTCTAGATAGAATCTTCAATTCACATTTTTTTTGAGTTCTCGCAATAGGGAGTTTAGCATATTCAATTTGGAATCTAATGATGTGTCATTCAACTATATACTAACAAACAAACAATTGATGCCGCTTGACTGAATCTCACTGAAGAACCAGCCATCTATTATGACATAAACAAAGAAAAGTGTATGTCACCCCAGTTAAGTGAACATACCTGTCTGCAAATGAGAATCAAGACAGGGGTAAGCTCAGCATAGACCCTGGCCTCCTGAGAGGTTGGCCCTGATTGGCCAGACCTGAACTGTCCAGACATTGGTCAGTGGCATGGAACAGAATGCACACACTACAGCTATGATTGAGTATCTTAAGCACTATAGCCTTAATCCATATATACAACTTAGCATTGATTAGAGTATATAATGATATTAAAAACAGTCTTTATAGTTACCATATGCAAGTGTTATTCAACAAATGATCACAGCAGAAAGAAATTATGAAATATCTCCATTTTGTGCAGGTGGACGCTAGTGTTTGTTTAAGGTCTTTTGTGTTAATGTGTTGGGGATAGATAGGTCTCTATTTCTTATGTCTCATTGATTGTCCGTGGTACTTCTCTTATGCTAGCCAGTGGTAGAACTAGGCTACGGTCTGGATGTTCAGGTCCCAAACACAGACAACACTTTGCAGAGACTAAGTTTATGTCAAACACTATCAATCTACTCAACATTATTGCCAATTATATGCATGAGGTATTTAAATACTACCTCAGTGCACAGGTTTCTCCAATAAGCCATCTGGGTGCTGAGCTGCAATTGAATTCTATTATAGAATGTTTATGTTATTTTCTCCATAAGAGGAATAGTTATTCCACTTTGTTCTGATTAAATCAATGTAAAATTATCCTTATGAAAGAAATTCATGAAAATTATTTTTATAGAATGTTTATTTATTTCTTACCTATTCTTGTCATATCTGTATACGAAATTATTTGTTATTACTATTTAATTAGTTTTCTAATGGGAAAGTAAAACAAATATTGAAATCATACACTTTGTGAGGGTAACATGTACTTATACTTGATGATAATGACAAACTGTGCTTGTATCTTACCGAAGACAACATAATTGTTGTGTAAGGGTTGTTCTCAGAGGTCAATTGTAGTTATTTTTTGCCCTTTTCTCATGCTCATTGAAATAAAAAGGTTAATAAATCAGTTAGGTCAGATGCTAGATTTGCCTTCATTGTATAAAAAGCGTGTCAATATTAGTCCTTAGTCAATGTAAATGGCAGAGAAGGGCCGAAAATGTTTCAAAAGAAAGCTCCTTAGTATATCTATATCTCATGATACATGCTAATAATTGATGATACTTGTTTCTATCACAGTCAAAATATCTTAACTTAAGATACAATTTTAAAGTTACGAGAAGTGTGAAACACCCCCTAAGCCAAGCCCTACCTAAGCAATAATACAACGTTATTATGATATAACATTCTCTTCAATTCAGTTTAGGTTCTTGTTACATTATTATGATGACAAGCAAAAACATCTTTAAAGCCTCATATTGTGTTGCACTATAACATTATTAAGACATTCTTCTTTCTCAAATTCTCATGAAAAAATAACTAAATTATAAGATGATGTCTAAGTAACGTCTCAACTTCACTAAAATGTCAAAATCTAACGAGTAACAGACTGACAAAAAAAAAACGTATATGGTCGCAGAATGTGCCCGTTATGTTGGTACAAACCTCACCGCTCTACAAAAGCCTTCACCAACAAAATGCTAAAAGTAAAAGGTTGAACGTGCCAGCAATATCTAAACTAAGACTTTTGATGAATGTAAATGATATTTGCAATTCAATGATTTATATTCCAAAATATTTGTCATTACACGCATAAAGAACTTTCATTTTCACAAATTAATAGAGCCTTATCAAATATTACTCAATCTTATATTTCTTAAATAGAAAATAGAAAAGTATGAAATGTTTAATATGCCAGGATTGTAAATAACTAGAAACTAATGAAACCTGACAAAGCCATAATCAGGAAAGCACAAAGATGGCATACCGGTACTTAATGTGCACGATTTAATACCAAAAATGCCAGACATAACCAGGAAAGTCAAGTTTGACAAATCTCACTAACCAGGGTAAGACTAATTAGGCTCAAAACTGTTTCTTGGAATGAAATGGTAATCATACTAAACTGTATGGAAATAACCATATTGAATTAGTTGTCTATAATTAAGCCATCGGAGCCCCCGGCCATCAGGTCTCCTCTGGGCCATCGGGGCCATATACCAGCCGTCAGGTACTCCCTGCTATAGGGGTCTCCCCCTGGCCCTCAGGGCTTTTCCCGGCCAGCAAGACCTGCTCCCATTCAGCAGGGCCTTCAACCAGCCATCAAGACCCCCTACCAGCTATCAAGGTCATCTCTCACTCACGAGGGTCTGCTCCTTGCTGTCTGGGCCTTCTCCCAGTGGTCAGCATCACTACCAGCCATTAGGGCTTCCTCTTGCCCGTCAGGGCTCGGTCCCAGCCATTAGAGCTCCCTCCCAGCTGTCCGGGCCTTTTCTGGCTGTGAGAGCCTCCTACCAGTCATCAGCGCACCCTCCCAGCAACCAGGACCCCTTTTCAGGCCATAACGGCCCCCTCCCAGCTGTCAGGGCCCCTCCTGGCCACCAGGACCCCCTCCAGGCCGTCAGGGACCCTTCCAGCCAACAGGGTCCCCTCACGGCATCAGGGCAGCCTCCCAGCAGTCAGGGCCCCCTCCCAGCCACCAGGGCAACCACGGTCTCCTCCCGGCCGTCAGGGCCTCCTCCTGGCTGTCAGGGTATCTTCCTAGCCATTATTCCCATCCCCAGCCATCAGGGCCTCCCAGTCATCAGGGCCTCCCGTCATCAAGCCCTCCTCACAGCCATCGGGCCCCCTTCCTGGCCATCAGGGCCTCTTCCTACTGTTTTCTTTTGTATGCCTTTGACGTGGTGGTTAGGTGACCTGTTAGTCATTGATCACCAACCATATAGACTGATACATTTTCATGAAAGTTAGTCAAGTGGACTAACCTATAATTGACAAACATATGTTAGCTATTCCTAACTAACTTCTGAATTCATAGGATTATCAGTGTTATGTTTTCACACTACTTGGTCAGGGTATACGAGGAACACATTTTATGCATTGTGATTTAATCTTCATATCCATTAGGTCAACCGAAACCTCACTGTATAGAGTGGTACTGGTAAAGGGGTTAGTTATCAAATGACCACTACTCAATAAAGAGCAGTGGTCATTTTATTTCAAATAATAACACCACAATGGGATAGCAACATGCCAATCTAGACATCCGCATGTTGTAACAAACATTGTAAAAGCAGTATTAGGGCCTCAATCGTCACCAAACTTTGTAAATGAAGTTGACATGCTGTACTTAAAACAATTGTGGATCAGAAATATACTCTTTTTCTTCCAATCTGAGGTAAGCTCTTTAAGTCTTCTTTAGCCTCTTTTCAGGGGTGAGCATTTCCCAAGGTTTTCAGTAAGATCCTAGAATGTAATTACAAAAAGTGGACGAAAGAACCCACTGAACTGTAAACAAATTATGTTGCAGGCATTTTATCATGACATTTTGTATGTCAAAATAGCTGACGACAACTTACCAGCTTCTCAATTACACTGATAGCCCTATGGGTGTAAGGTTAGTCAATAGCAACTAACTTTTGTAGTCAACTTAATAGGGCCTGAGATGACTAACTTTTACTGGTCACTGGTGACTACTGTGACTAACCTGTGTTAGTCATGCTTAAATGGATGGTGATGTACATAGAAAAGGTTGGCTAATGGTATTGGTCAACAAAGACTAGGTTAACCAGATACCCAAATTTAGTCAGAATCAGAATTGCATGCACGATTGATTGACAAATGTTCTCATCAGTATTTAATTGAAATATATTTTGGGGGAGTTTTTTTAATGATAACTTTTTATTCATTTTTCAATATTTTAGCGCTCAAAATTGCCCTACTTATGGGAGGAACCATATAAATGTAAACAAACCCCAACACACCCTCTAGCCCCAAGACAATTACAAAGGTCACGAGACTTTCAACACATCACCCAAACACTTGCCATTCAATCACAACATCCTCCACACATTCACCATGATCTCGGCACACTTAGTATTACCACACATATTTACTGCAGCACCCACATCCTGACAATAGACCAATGAACTCACTAGCTCCCCCAAACACTCAACACACTCCCCATTGCCACCACACACTTCCCCATCCTCAAACACTCCCCGCCATCCCATCACACTCCCCATCACCCACACATACTTCCCACATCTGTCATAGGCTACACAATGCCCCCACACACTCCCCACCGCCTCTACACACTCCCAACCACAAACTCGAACTCTCCACTGCCTCCACACACTCCCAACAGCCCCCACACACTCCCCACGCCCTCCACACACTCCCCACCACCCCCACACACTCCCCACCACCTCTACACACTCCCCACGCCCTCCACACACTCCCCACCACCTCTACACACTCCCCACCGCCTCTACACACTCCCCACCACCTCCACACACTCCCCACCACCTCTACACACTCCCCACCACCTCTACACACTCCCCAACAGCCCCCACACACTCCCCACGCCCTCCACACACTCCCCACCACCCCCACACACTCCCCACCACCTCTACACACTCCCCACCACCTCTACACACTCCCCACCACCTCTACACACTCCCCACCACCTCTACACACTCCCCACCGCCTCCACATACACTCCCAGCCACCTCTACACACTCCCCACCACCTCCACACACTCCCCACCACCTCTACACACTCCCCACCACCTCTACACACTCCCCACCGCCTCCACACACACTCCCCACCACCCTACACATTCCCCACCACCTCCACACACTCCCCACCAACCCCACACACTCCCCATCACCCCCACACACTCCCCATCATCCCACACACACTCCCCACTGCCCAAACACACTCCCCACCGCCCACACACTTCTTACCACCACACACACTCCCCACCACCTCTACACACTACCCACCGCCTCTACACACTCCCCACCACCTCTACACACTCCCCACCGCCCCCACACACTCCCCACCGCCCCCACACACTCCCCACCGCCCCCACACACTTTCCACCGCCCCCACACACTACCCACCGCCCCCACACACTACCCACCGCCCCCACACACTACCCACCGCCCCCACACACTACCCACCGCCCCACACACTACCCACTTCCCCATCGCACTCCTCATTCTTCACACATACTTCCAACCTCACCCCACACTCCTCGCAATCCCATCACATTGTCCACTGCCCCCACATACTCTCCCCCACCCCCGCAGACACTAACCACCATCCCCACACACTACCCATAGCTTCCACAAACTACCAACCACTGCAACACATTCCCCACTGCCTCCACACACTCCCCACAGCCCCCACACACTCCCCACTGCCTCTACACACTCCCCACCACCCACACACACTCCCCACAACCTCCACACACTCCCCACAACCTCCACACACTCCCTACGACTTCCACGCAGTATCCACAACCTCCACATACTCCCCACACCCTCCACACACTCCCCATGCCCTCCACACACTCCCCACCACGAACTCGAACTCCCCACTGCCTCCACACACTCCCCACAGCCCCCACACACTCCCCACGCCCTCCACACACTCCCCACCACCCCCACACACTCCCCACCACCTCTACACACTCCCCACGCCCTTCACACACTCCCCACCACCTCTACACACTCCCCACCGCCTCTACACACTCCCCATCACCTCTACACACTCCCCACCACCTCCACACACTCCCCATCAACTCTACACACTCCCCACCACCTCTACACACTCCCCACCACCTCCACACACTCCCCATCACCTCTACACACTCCCCACCACCTCCACACACTCCCCACCACCTCTACACACTCCCCACCACCTCTACACACTCCCCACCGCCTCCACACACACTCCCCACCACCCTACACATTCCCCACCACCTCCACACACTCCCCACCAACCCCACACACTCCCCATCACCCCCACACACTCCCCATCATCCCACACACACTCCCCACTGCCCAAACACACTACCCACCGCCCACACACTTCTTACCACCCCACACACTCCCCACCACCTCTACACACTACCCACCGCCTCTACACACTCCCCACCACCTCTACACACTCCCCACCGCCCCCACACACTCCCCACCGCCTCCACACACTCCCCACTGCCCCCACACACTTTCCACCGCCCCCACACACTACCCACCGCCCCCACACACTACCCACCGACCCCACACACTACCCACCGCCCCCACACACTACCCACTGCCCCACACACTACCCACTTCCCCATCGCACTCCTCATTCTTCACACATACTTCCAACCTCACCCCACACTCCTCGCAATCCCATCACATTGTCCACTGCCCCCACATACTCTCCCCCACCCCCGCAGACACTAACCACCATCCCCACACACTACCCATAGCTTCCACAAACTACCAACCACTGCAACACATTCCCCACTGCCTCCACACACTCCCCACAGCCCCCACACACTCCCCACTGCCTCTACACACTCCCCACCACCCACACACACTCCCCACAACCTCCACACACTCCCCACAACCTCCACACACTCCCTACGACTTCCACGCAGTATCCACAACCTCCACATACTCCCCACACCCTCCACACACTCCCCATGCCCTCCACACACTCCCCACAACCTCCACACACTCCCCACAATCTCCACACACTCCCCACACCCTCAACTCACTCCCAACGACCTCCACACACTTCACACAGCACCCATACACCCAACCTCCACCACCCCGACACCCCCTCCCCAGATATCTACACACTTACCATGCCCTCCATGCACTCCCCACAACCTATGCACAATCTGCACAACCTCCACGATCCCCACTACATCCACGCACTCATTAAGCCCTCCACTCACTCCCCATGCCCTCCACACACTCTCCTCCACCCCCACACAAACCCCATGACCTCCACACACTCCCCACCACCTCCACACACTTACCACGCCCTCCACATCTTCTCCACAACCTGCACACACTCCCTACGACATTCACGCTTTAACTATGACTCCAGACACACCCCATGACACATTCACCTCAACCTCCACATACTCACCACAGTCATTACATCTCAATTCCATATCAACACATTCCCCAATACCTCTTCACACTCCTGAAACCTCCATACACTCCCCATGACCTCAGCACCCTGACCACAACCTCTCCATGTCCTGTCAGGGTGTCATGGGGCTTTAGGGGGTGGACAGAACACCCAGAGGGTCCTGTCAGGGTGTCGTGGGGCTTTAGGGGGTGGACAGAACACCCAGAGGGTCCTGTCAGGGTGTCGTGGGGCTTTAGGGGGTGGACAGAACACCCAGAGGGTCCTGTCAGGGTGTCCTTGGGCTTTAGGGAGTGGACAGGACACCCAGAGGGTCCTGTCAGGGTGTCCTTGGGCTTTAGGGAGTGGACAGGACACCCAGAGGGTCCTGTCAGGGTGTTCAGTCATATATTGAATTTAATTTTGACTAGGAATAGGGACAAGTTAGCCTTTAAGGTATGAATCCTAAAGATTTCTCAGAAGAGAGGGATATACATTTAGCTTCTTCCCCAAAACAGTGACTAGGAATAGGAACAAGTTAGCCTTTTAGGTATGAATCCTAAAGATCTATTAGAAGAGAGGGATATATATTTAGTTTCTCATTTTTAAAAACTGTGAAAGGGGGTCCAGTGGTACCCACCCTTCATGGGCCCAATTAGGCCTAGAACGCCAACCCTTATTGCTTCTGTAATCTACTCAGGTCAGATGCCCAGCTGTCTGTGGTGGGGAGAATGTTATAAATGATGATTGTGTACAAGGTAGTACATCTTTTAG